>OX438657.1:24417489-25710985 GCA_949316385.1 Globia sparganii
AAAAACTAAAAGCATTTACACAAAGTTTTTATTTAGTGACTGGGCGACTCCAGGTATTCGTAAAAGCAGGGAAAAACTTTTTGAACTTTATGGCTTAAAGCAACATTTGAAAAATGAAAACTTTCATCGGTATGTTGCAAAATATTCAAAAACTTTTAAAAGTGTGTGCCAAATAGCTAAAGCTCTTTATATTAGCAATAAAATAAAATCAGCTGATGATAAAATAAAGACTACCTGGCAAATAATAAATAATGAAACAGGTAGGAAAAAACAGCGTAATACTGAATTTAATTTAGAGACTGCACATGGCCCCATCAACTCAGATGTAGAAATAGCTCAGGAATTTGAAAATTTTTTTGCGAATATTCCCTTTAAAACTACTGAAGCTTTAAATTCATCCCCCACACTTTCTGCTGCCTTGCTTAAAAATAATGTAAAGCCATGCCCTTTGGAGTTTAGGTTTCAGCATACAAATCCCCAGGCTGTTATAAAAGCTTTTAAAGATCTTAAAATTAAATCAACAGAAGATCTCTGGGGAATGTCTGTAAAAGTATGTAGATCTCTCATAGAAACCATTGCGCCTTATTTAGCTTTCATATTTAACACCAGTGTTGATCAAGGAGTTTTTCCGGATCTTATGAAACATAGTAAAGTAGTTCCATTATTCAAATCCGGTGACAGTAAAGAACCCAACAATTATAGGCCTGTGTCGATTCTGCCAGTTCTCAGTAAGGTGTTTGAAAAGCTTATGCTCAATCAAATGTTACGTCACTTTAATAAAAATTCCATCTTTCATGAACACCAGTACGGTTTCACCAAAGGGCGTTGTACTACTGACGCCGGTGTTACCCTAATAAAGAACATTTTTAACGCCTGGGAAGAAGCACAAGATGCCATTGGAATCTTTTGCGACCTCTCTAAGGCGTTCGATTGCGTAAACCATGAGACACTTCTGATGAAACTGGAGCACTATGGGATTAGAAAAAAAGCACTTGATTTGCTAAGATCGTACCTGAAAGATAGAAAGGTTAAAGTTCAAGTAAACGGCATAAACTCATTAGGGTCTGAAATGACAATGGGCGTTCCTCAAGGTTCGATATTGGGTCCATTCCTCTTTTTAGTTTATATTAACGATTTACCCCAATTACTTCAAAATCAACCAAAGATGGTGTTATTTGCAGATGATACATCATTGATCTTTAAAATAGACCGACGGTCACAAAATCTTGACGACGTGAATAACTCTATTCTTCAGGTCCAAGATTGGTTTACGGTAAATAATTTAGTACTTAATGAAAAAAAAACCAAATGCATTAAATTTAAATTGCCTAATGTTAGAAGCAGCGAATGTGACATCATATTGAATGGCCAAAAACTAGAGTTTATTGATCAGACAGTTTTCCTAGGAATCACGCTAGACGAGAAATTACAATGGGGGCCTCATATAACATCTATTGCGGGGCGGCTAAGCTCGGCCGCTTATGCTGTTAGAAAGATAAGACAGTTAACAGATGTAGAAACCGCGCGTTTGGTCTATTTTAGTTACTTCCACAGTATTATGTCATATGGCATTTTACTGTGGGGTCGGGCTGCTGATATTGAATCCATTTTTATTTTGCAAAAGAGAGCTGTCAGAGCCATTTACAATCTACGTCGTCGTGAATCTCTTAGGGAACTATTTAAAAAGGTTAATATTATGACGGTACCTTGCCAATACATTTATGAAAATATTATGTATGTAAGAAAAAATCAACATCTTTTTAATAAAATAAGTGATAGACATAATTTTAATACTAGAAATAAAGATAAATTAGATCAACCTTTTTTCAGGTTATCTAAAGTGCAAACATCTTTTATGGGGTACTGTGTTAAATGCTACAACAAAATACCTTTTGATATATTACAATTAAATGAAAGAAAATTTAAAACTCATATAAAAAGTACACTTTGTAAACAAGGATATTACAAATTGGAGGATTATATCCAAGATAACAATGTTTGGAAACATGCTGGTCCTGCTCCATAGGACAATCTAGAGTCTAGACAAAATCAAACTGGTTGCTAATTTAATTTATACATACACATTTTTTTTTTTTTTTTTTTACATTGATTTTTACATTCTTTGACAAATGTAACTCACACACTTTTTAAAATACTAGTAAAATTTTTCAATCTTTGTAAATATGTGGACACCATGTATCTATCACATAATTGATTTACCAGTCTGTTATATTTTTAATTCTTTTACCATTTTTGGTAGACTAAATTTTATTTTAGGTGCATCGTCTTCACATATAATTATATAAACAATGTATACAAAAACTTGTAAAACATTTTAAAAGAGTAACGGTGGAGTTTCTTGCCCATTCTTCTCCACACGAAAACTACATTTTGGAATGGGCGACTAGAATCAATTCTATTTTTTCATTTTAAATTTTGACGTTCAAAAGTGCCTTTTAAGTGCCTATTTGAAATAAATGATTTGACTTTGACTTTGACTTTGACTTTGTTTTTGGCGTCAGTATCGATCACTAATCACCCGCTGATAGTTATTTTGGAAATATATTTCATGTACAGAATTGACCTCTCTACAGATTTATTATAAGTATAGATTTGATTTTTTGACTTATATGTTTAAAATGTTCTCAAGTAAGTGAAATCTTTGTTGGTAAAATGTGTTGGATATCGGAATGGGCCTATGTATTGGGCCATAATGTAAAGTGTTTTCACCAAGGGTATATAAGTGTCACTTAAAATGTCTTTGAAGTCAGTCTGACAAAATGGAACTTTAGTAAGAAATCTGAAGCGCTGCTTTGGCACGTAGTCCACATTTCTCCGAATTCGTTTATAAAGATGCTCATAAAGTCTCAACTTTCTATTTTGGGTCCACCTTCCATAAGTTATGGAGATAAGATATTTCCATATTTGTTGTTGATGCTTGAGTTGAAGTTACTTTACCAATAGACGCTGGTTACCGGAACCGGGCGTTGGGTTTCAAAGTAATTTTTGACGAAGGCGGGATTGGGTTTCTATGATGAATTTACAAATTTTTGCAAGGATTATTCCACAACTTTCCATCTCTTCAGGCGCTGAGCGTCAATTATTGTGTACGAATTTACGAAACACCAATTTAGAAATTTGTTGATGGCATAACAGGCTTTGTTGAATTAAATGAATATGAATGCTTAAGAAGCCTTCGGTTCGCGGTGTGGGCGGAGTTGGAGTTTTAATGGTTATTAATTGACTTGCTATTTTATGCTTTAATAGAAAAGTTGACTCTTTTATTTTCGACTAATTGGTATTACAGAACTGTTATTGAGTGATCTTTAATCACGTGTTAGTGATAGAGTCATATTGGAAAGCTTCAGAATTACCATGCTTAGAAAACATGTTAAAAATTGCGATCTGATTGAACTAGATTCAGATCTTAGTTTTTAACTTGTAAAATTGATTTAACTTGTAACGGTGAAATATTTATTATTGAGTAGTTCTGATGGCCATCTGTGGTCTTCATCATAAGTTCCACTTCACCAGATGGTGCTTTCTGAGAGCAAATGCATGAGCTACTATAAAAAATACCCAAATCGCTATAGGTGTGCCTACAAAATTTGAGGGTTTCCCTCGATTTCCATGGGATTCCCTTATCAGATTCCGTTTTCGTGACAATGGGACCACCTCGGGAGCATACCCTTTCAAATAAAATTTTGAAAATCGGTCCACAATTGACGGAGAAATCGGTGAACATACATAAAAAAAAAAAAACATACCTAAAGTCGAACATATAACCTCCTCCTTCTTGGAAGTCGGTTAAAAAGCCAAATGGTTGTTAAAGCTGGATAGTCAGACTCAAAACATAAACTTATTTTCCAAACAAATGTGCTGAGAAAGGAAAACCAGTCGACTAATATTGATTGTATCACGTTACTCACAACGTTAATTTGTAAAGGTCAGAAGGCACGTTTCCTTACAAAGCTGCTTTCTTATACAATCTGACATTTTAAAAGCCTGGCTCACGCAGGGATTTCCCTCCTTTGCCCTTTACATCGTGATTTTTCACGGTATTTAAAATTACCCGTCGTAAAAGTTTTGCTAGTTGCGAATTGCCGTGAAAAACCAGGAAAACGCTGTTAGTGATTAAGAGTTTTTTTTTTCTCAACTCAGTATATACTCGATTTACAAAATTAGATTGAGTAATTTCTTTCGGTATTGATGGCAGGATTATTTTGTATCTATTGAATTCATTCAAAAGCCTTTAAGCTATAAATAAAAATGAACTACAGAAAGGTAAAACTACGCATAGGTAGTAAAATATTTTAGTTCAGTTTTCGGTAGATCCAAAATATTTTTGTTGTTACTAGAAAACTATAAGTAGTTAGGCTTAAAAGAAAAGCACTGGATCCGATAAAGTTTTGTAGCTAATGCTGGAGTCGAACTTTCTTAAAAACAGAACCGATTGTTCCAAAAATGTTACGGACTTCGAAAAATATACAAAATTGAGTATAATAGTTTGTTGTACTTATGTTATCCATTAAGGGGGCCCGTGGCTAAATAATAACAACCGCACAGGTTGATAGATCAGGTTAAGCTACGCTTGCCGCAGTTGGTTTGTGGATGAGTGACCATCTTTACATACCGAGACCCCTCCCATGCCTCGGAAAGCACGTTAAGCCGTGGTCCCGGCTGTCATTCGTGGATCTTTGACAGTCGTTACGGGTCGTCAGAAGCCCGAAAGTCTGACAACCAGTCTTACCAAGGAGTAACGTATTTATTTTATTTTATTCTGTTCGGAAAACTTACAGCTAATATAAACAGTGTTCTTAAACAATATGCATTTGAAGGCCATTTACAAGTTTCCACTGATAAACATTTATTTTATTTTATTTTATTACCCAATAACTGGGTGGAGGTCAGATAGGCAGTCGCTCCATGTAAAATACTGATATTCAGCTGCATCCGGTTAGACTGGAAGCCGACCCCAACATAGTTGGGAAAAGGCTAGGCAGATGATGATGTTATCCATCATGTTAAAATTCATAAACGAAACTTCATTGAATTAATCACACAGCTAACTCTAGCCTGTTGGAAAAACTAATATCTATACACTGTCTGATTCTCAAAAAATATGAAAATGTGTTTCAAGAACACACTTGGCGGTACTTACATTTGTGTTAGTGGCTAACAGATTGAAGTTCTATTCGCAGCGCACTCTAAGTAGACCAATATTGCTGACTTATCCAAATCCTTTTAAGCTTAGATCATACACTCATATTTTGAGCTCACCATAATCATCTTTTCAGCCACAGGACGCCCACTGCTGCCCACCCCAATGCATCCACCGATCGACTCATGCCGACTCAAGTTCAAGTATTGCAGAAAATATAGCACGAAGCAAAATATATTTAAAATGTACATATGATAACTCACGTAATTTCATCCGGATAGTTGTCAGTTAGAAAGGGCGTCAGATCGCTGTTAACACTGCACTTCTTGTCACGACACTCCATGTAACAAATGGGATCGCACTGCATCTCCTTCGCAGATTTATGAAGAGTACCAATTTTTTTTTTCCGTTCAGTACAATGAGGTGGATACCTAAAGGTAGGCCAATCATGGGAGATAATGTGATGATCACAGCAAACTGTTATTATTACTGTCAAGCAACGCATTTGTAAATACTGTAGGAGACTTAAAGGAGTCTCCTTGGGATCGAGTTGTTCTACTAGAATTAAACTCAATACTTATAAATTTACAAGAAGCACCTTTTGTGTTAACATTATGTATTCTTGAAAAGTCAACCAAAAGAATATAAGTACGGATTAATTTCAGTCTCTAGAGCACACAAGAGCCTGAAGCCAAGTTACTTAGATTCCCACAGGAAAACTCCTTACACTGACTAAAAGTTGAACCCGAACATTTTTACTCCGGTTTTTATTTATCTAAGTTTGAAAATAAACCGTGGCCCTTCTCTTTGGTAAATCTCTTTTAAAATGAATGACTCGACCAAGATTGCCGATGAGTAGACTTAAAAGAGTCCAAGTTTAATACAATCGAGTCGCGATAAGTCAAAAGTACGAAACAGTAGTTGAACAGGTATTTATAAATCAAAACCTAAGTAGTATCACATCACACCTGTATTCTCAAATGGTAAGGTAGAGCTGTAGCTATAAGCACACCAACATTTCCCCAGCAATGTTTAAGTCTCATGTAAAAGGGGGCGAGTTAACTGCCGCCAACAGAGCACAAATCTAGGGTCCAATCCGGGTAGCTATTGAGAC
Organism: Globia sparganii; assembly: GCA_949316385.1. Taxonomy (NCBI): domain Eukaryota; kingdom Metazoa; phylum Arthropoda; class Insecta; order Lepidoptera; family Noctuidae; genus Globia; species Globia sparganii. The sequence continues at coordinate 24,423,765 of OX438657.1, forward strand.
ATTCCTGAACGAAAAACCCAATAACACTGTGCCTGATCTGAGAATCGAACCTTAGCATTAGCGCTTACGTCCACTAGACCAGCGGGGTAATTGCGTAACACGCTCCATAGCGCGCTAACCGACAGTAAATTTGTGGACCAGCCCGACCGTCAGTGTCCACGTTTCGGCACCACATGTCATGACGTGCAGGATGCACTGGTTCCTCGTCTCCAAACACTGCGGGATAAGCGACCAGAAGACTTGGCGGAGTTTTCCAAATGCTGCCCAAAAAAACAAGATCCTTCTGTCAGCTTCTTTCTTAAATATTCTGAGGTATTCTGTGTTCTTATAATATAAACCGAGGTATGTTTTAATTTATTCGAGTTTTTAGTGCCATCTACGTCCGCTTCAAGCCTACATTTTACTCCTAGCACTTCGCGAACCTCTTTGAGATGCATTACTTCAAAGTCTCTTAAAATATTTGATCAATTGTAAATATTCAGTAATGACGTATTTTCTGTGATCTGTAGTTAGAAACTAATTTTCCAAGTATCTACAAGACAGACCAAATTGCTTTTATACGTAAAGTATAATTAAGCATGCAAATAATGGAAAAATACCATACCATAAAATATGCCTAATTTATCAACAAGGTATATTTATAGATGTTATGAAAATATTATAGTCAGCTATTCAGTGTCTAGACAGACTATAACACAAAAGCAAATTCATCCACGATATTATATATTTAACTTTTTTGACCTTCAAATGTGCCTTTTAGAGCCCGATCACACCTATCACAACCACAACACGTGGAAAGGCGCGTGTTTGTATGAAAATGAATAGTTTATTAAGACGGACCACTTTTGGCCATCAAGTGTCGCCAACCATGTGGGCGATACCGACTACATCCAGGCCATGTCGCAGCCACAACGCAAGCACCAGCGCACTAGCGGCCGACCAAATCGCAAACACAACGTTGCGTCGGCGCCTTCCTCTACGGAAGCCGGAGTCAAACCTGTCTGTCTGCAAATACAAACCACAAAATTACCACATCGCAACTACTAGCGACACCATAACCACATTGTAATTATGTAGTTCCCACAACGTAACTGCAAGAAGCTACACAGCGATACTATTCACACGTAACCACTGCTTGCCCACATTTTGTCACTTTATTGTGTAAAAATAGAATACATAGAAAATGTAATATTTTGTAGCTCACATTCTCTGAGGCTAGATGAGAAGTGTGGTCCAGAAGTCATCTGTTCTCAAGTTTATTTAATTTCATAAAGATTTTTGATAACTCTAGGTATGTTACTTAACCGCAATATTTGCCACTTGCAATAAAAATGAAGTACCTACATTATAATATGTGTGTTCAGTGTTCAGACTACCTAGACGACATTAAGCTGCGATACACTGGTACTTTCTTGAACAGGCGCAGACGTGATTTGTTTTTTTGAAGACCAAATCGCAAGAAATTACTAAAGGTTGTATGCTGTTAGCAGAGTAGGTAGATACATTCTAATATATTTTCCCTTAAAGTTAAGATATCGGAATCACAGATTCGAATCGAATTACGAATTTGAGGTGAATGAAACTCAAATAAAGTTATTTGACATTTGAGTTTCATTCACCTCAAATTCATAACGTGTGATACTGAATCAAATGAAAGCACGAATATACATATGATTTACCTGTCACGTTGATCAAACACCTTAAATATTCGAATCCACAAACAGGTACGCGTTGATTTTTCTGAACCACAAATAATTAATAGTGATTTAATATTTGTATAACGATTCAAAAGTGGGGGCTGAGTATTATAGCAACATTAAATTATATGATAATGGTATTTGTTATTAATATTACTCGATGTTTAAGGGAAAGAGTTTCACTAAATTCATTTATTTGGCCCGAATCGTGACATCTGGTTAGTATCAATGTACTGTTACGGGGTCGTTAAATGAAATACTTATTTAATATAAAACTCGTAATTATTTAAAATCAAATCAATCTATAACATTTTACATGATGACGCGCACTCTTAGCTCTCTGAGTCTCTAATTTTTCAGTACCAGTTTGCGTAATTTTAACTGATATGACGAGGGCCTTCGACTGTGTTGACCATGAAACTCTCTTATCAAACATGATAGGTATCAGAGGAAATATGCATACTCTCATATGATGATATCTCAGCAACCGATAACAGCAGACATAAATATCCAAAATATGTTTAAAAACTAACCGTGAGAAAAAATACTTATCGGAACACAGAATTATTAGGTATGGCGTATCACAGGGCACTGTGGTGGGGCTTTTATTATTTTTAATTTATATTAACGACTAGCGGCCTGTCCCGGCTTCGCACGGGTGGATATTTATTTTTTAAACATTTTATTTTTTTCTTGCAATTAAAAAAGCCTATATTAATCAGTGATAATGTAGCATTCAAACGGTGAAAGAATTTATAAAATCGGTCCAGTACTTTTTGAGCCAATTCGTTACAAACATACATACAAATCTTTCCTCTTTATAATATAAGTATAGATTTGCCACGACGCTTAAAACTTCCTATTGTCTTATTTGCTGACGATAGTAATAGCCTTGCCTCGTTCACTCTGCGCACGCTGGAGACACTTTGGAAGAGCATCGGCTCGACCTTAAGAGCCTACACTACCTCAGCTAAAATTTACTCTTTATATCGCTCGCACGATACTGCTCGCGGACTGAGTGAGAGCGAGACAGAGTGCGGTGCTAGGCGGCAGGCAGCGCCAATAGTTTAGGTATTTGCTTTTTACGGTGAAAATAATGGTAAAATAAAAAAAGTAAATAACATAAGACCTACTTTATAGTTAGTTCGGCTAGTATACAAAGTTTCATGATCTAATTTGAAGTATTTTTTGAATACCAGCGGTTTATTGTTCGGTTTGGAGGTAACTTTGGATTTTTTTTCTATCGAGAAAATTTTATGAAATCGTGTTTTCGTCTAACATAAGACCTAACATCAATCCTCAACTTTACCATATATTTATTTCAAAATTAATGCTGCAGTATTTTCGACATAACGGAGGATCATGCTAAGCCATTTGAGGTAGTATAGGCCCTTAATGTCCACTGATTTTCCGAAGGTTAGTCGTTTGGATCACTTATGATTACCTGAAATGCAAACGTTGTTGATGAAATAGACTGTTGTGAAACTTCTCCATAGGAACCTACTACGCTTTGGAATGGGCAACTAATTTAATTTTTCGGCCTGACCGACTCTTTAACAATTCAACAATCTTGTAAGTGATTTAATTGAAATAAATGTTTTGAGTTTCACTTTTTTCCATCATGTCAATGACTACTTACATGTTTCCGTCTTTTATGTCCCGATATCAAGTTGCGAGCTCGTGATAAAAAAGAAAGATAAATATTTTATTTGGGAAATGCACAGGAAATACAAACAGTAATAAAAAACCGGTCAAGTGCGAGTCAGACTCGCGCACCGAGGGTTCCGTACAAAGTAGGTATGTAACTACAAATTTACGGTTTCCGAATTTTTTCCTTTACTTGTGCTACATGACCTTGCTTCTTGCCAAATTTCATGATTTTAAGTCAACGGGAAGTACCCTATACATTTTGATTTCCTTGAGTGTCGAAATATACGTTTTTTTGCGGCATAAACGGCCGTAACTTTTTTGCACGATAACTTAGAAGTTTGTTTTTCACAGCTTCAAAGGACCGCAGACCTAAATACGTAGTTTTAATTTCAACTTGATACCTCTATGCGTTCCCGTGATAAAGGGTCTTGACAGACAGACGAACGGACGGACAACAAAGTAATCCTATAAGGGTTCTGTTTTTTTCTTTTGAGGTACGGAACCCTAAAAATAAGTATTAAATGAAAAACAATTAAAAAAATAAATTACCAAAAAAAAAGACTCGTGCAAAGCCAAGAAGGCAAACGTTTAAACAGTCAGTTAGCTTAAGTACGAACTGTTACGTTAAAGTAAACTGAGACAAGTTAAGTTAGGCTAAAGTAGACTGAGACCTTTGTTCAATGAATACATTGAACAAAGGTAATAAATGTAAGCGAGGATTTACTTAAGGGTACAGGAATGCTTATTTTGTTTCGCGTGGAATATAACACAAGTATTGTGTTTGGACAGAAAGATAATTCTTATCCACTTATGATATTGGATCGTGCGCTTCTAGCCTTTTGTGTTTTATGTTGTTACAAGATACCACTTATTGAATTACTTTATTACTAGTGAAACTGACATAAAAATAAATATTCCTTCTGAGACAGAATAATCCTGCTTTTATTAGTTGGTTAAAAAAGCTTGAACTTTTTTGTAACTTTTCCTATAGGTATTGAGCTGAGCGTTTGTGTGCGTTTGTTTTAGAAGAATTAAAAACTTTAATGCTTATTGGCAAATTCAAAAATTCTAAATCCTTGTCCGGTGTGGAGTGCAGAAGAGATCTGCAAGCAGACACATTACTCGAATGCAATAAATGTAAACGATAATAATTAACCAAAAATGGTATCACTAAATACTGATAACTTAGTATTGTTTGTTGTTATTACTTTACTAATAAGTTCAATCAGAATTATCCTGTAACTTGTGAGAGGAGGCTTACGTCACAGCAGAGGTAGTCGGCCATGTTGGCCCACAGTGTGAGTTGATGGATTGCTCCTGCTAATTAAGAGTCCCTATCAATTTCGCGGGCTGAAAACAGAAAATCAGTCTTTTGTAGCACAATTTTCTCAACAACCTTAAGTTATCTACATTCTTTTTTTAAATACACAGTTATTTATCACCTATTTATCTAGTAAGTCTAAGAATTTCAATTTTAGTAACCGAACGATCGAATTTAAGTTTATAAGGCATCATTTAGATATTTTACTACAATTAAATAAGTAGTCAAAATAAAAATATGAACATTGATTTTGGTAGATAAATACCTTAAATTATAAAATATTTAACACTTATTATTATTTTCAATAAATTCTTACGCGTAGACAAGGGTTTTGCATATGATTTTATTGAGTTTTTTCAGCGTGATTAACATTTTTTTACAAGTACTAAATCATTAAACTTTAAAAAACAAAATTGTACACTTACTAATATAATATATGCCTAGTATTTATAATTTTTTTTTAGATTGTTATTTGCTGCCAGTAAATTATGAAAGTAATTGAAAAACATGGTGTTTCGTGCTTACGTAAAAACATGTGTTAGATTTTTATTTTTTGTAATTGATATTTACTAGTTATCAAAATTTAAAATTGTACGCTTACTAGATAAATAGTTGATAAATAACTGTGTATTTAAAAAAAAAACTAGTTAACTTAAGGTTATTGAGAAATTTGCGCTGAAAAAACTTGAATTTTCTGTTTTTATACCGTGAAATTGATAGGGACCCTTAATACAAAATATAATAATTATTTTCGTCATACATTAATTATGTTTTATCATTACGAGTGGGTTTTATTTCTCAGTCAGGATAATAAAAACTTAATACCAATGGCGGCGTGTCTTTGCAACAGCTGATCGGTAGTTGTGGCGCGTACTTAAGACTATGCCGACCGCACAGTGGCGCCCTCATCGTTTGTTTGGTTATTTCATACAATTTAGAATGAAAATGATGAAAATAAGCACGTTAATTTGTGCTTCACAAGATTATACGTTAATATTATTAGAAACGATAGTTCAATATTGTTTAGTTTTATTATTATCTTTAAAACGGATAACAATGGCCACTATATTCCGTTTTAAGGATTATAATAAAACTAAACAATGTAAAACTACCGTTTATAATAACATTAACGTATAATCTTGTGAAGCACAACTTAACGCGCTTATTTTCTGCATTTTCATTCTAAATTGTATGAAATAACCAAACAAACAATGAGGGCGCCACTGTGCAGTCGGCAAAGTCTTAACGCGTACCATCGCGGTAGAATGTTGGATTTGGGCACCATATTTACGAAAAAAAAATGTGTTTCTAAGATAAAGTAGTATACGAAACTACAATGATGCTGATATTTCATGGTGCGAATTTGGGTATGAACTTATATTATTATAAAAAAATCAAAAGTGAAATTGTACATACTTAGTACAATTACTGAAAATATATCTTCAGAATACCAAAATAATAGTTTCAATATGGTAAGCGAGCTGACTATTAAATACTACCTTGCAAAACCAGGTGATACAAAATAATCCACAAACACATATAAAACTCTGTTCTTCAATAACGTAAATCAATTAATTCCTAATAACACTTTTTTCTTTTTACTTAATAACGAATTTTTTAGACTGATTTCAAATTAATTGAATTTCTCCAACAACTACAATTTATTGTAATTAGTGAAATATTAATCATAATATTGTTAGTGCCTTTGTTAATGTATCGTTATTTTAGAATAGTTTTTTTAAACGAAGTACTACTTACTTACTAAAATATTAAAAGAGCACTTTTAACCATTAATTACTCAAAGTAGTTTGTTTATAAAAATTAAAAAAAATAATAATAATTTTCCGTTGAATATCTTAGAGTATTTCTGATTTAGCGTTAGTTTCTCATTAATTCTTTACACTTTCCTTTTTTTTTTGTTAAATTATTTAAATAATCAATGTCTTCCAAATATATAGGTATTCACCTTGACAATTTTCCTAAGTGCCGATGAACAAAGCATTGAAATCGATATTGTTTCAAAATCCAAGTCGTTTTGCAAGCACAGCACCGTGCACGGCGTGTACTACTTCTACAAGGCTTCAAGTTGTGGTTTGCATCTCCTGTGGGCCATGATTATAGCGGCCAGCGTGGCTTTATGCTGCTTCCTCGGACACATGATCTGGCAAAAGTTTGTGATTGATCCTACTTTGACTGTGGTGAGTAGATTTTTTTTTATTTTGTTTTTTTTTTTTTTTTTTTTTGCTGACAACCCAACATTATTTTAGTAACCGTTTTTAATTACTGCCAACATTTTTGGTATTCACGAACTAATTTCTGTTTTTCCATTTTCACATACAATCAACATCTCTTCACAAATGTGAATTGCGAACCTTATTAAAGTGACCCCACAAGTGACCCTTTACAATTTGAAAGGGAACTTCTTTGTTTTTAAAGTTATGTAATACTCGTAAGTTTACACATTCGCAGAATCACCCTTTGACAGTGTTGGAAGTTCCATGTTCTCTTCTGTTATTCTTAATTAATTACCTAATTTTGCGTATACCCGTATATATCAAGCTTTATTAAAAACTTACTTATCTATCGTATCGAAATCCACACGTAAAAATAATAAAACATAATGAAGTTTGCAGGGGCAACTCTCGTAAATTACAATTTAAGGAAGAAAATTTACTTTCGTGGGTAAAGTCGCGCTTTTAACAGGCTTTTGTCTATTCTTGAATGAAACAGTTCAAATTCTTTGTATACTCACTAATCGATGTCATTAGATTCACTCTGAATAATTCTGAACTTCTCCCTGAAATCCCATATTCAACTACAAAAGTTATAGCTTTTTTTTGTTTTTGCTTTGACATCAATAAACAAGATTTGTGCTTCGCCATTTGCTACACATACAATAAACACAAATTAAATCAAAGTTACTAAAGTGCTGTATTACCGCTCACACATTAAAGTTTAATAAATCTCATATTTATTAAGTTGAACAAACTATGATTCTATGGCTAAAATCGCTACCAGACAAAAAGGAAAACGCAAACCATAATCTATTTTGACTTTTATCAACAAAAATATTACGCATACAAAAGAGTGACGTTTGTCGAAAGGTAAAACCGTTTCCAACCGACCCTCTACCAAACCTTTCTTGCCCAATTCTGTTAACCTTACTTAGTTTTCTTAACAAAGGGTGCTTTGTAACAAAAGTAAAAGAAGCCGATTCGTTTCGAATACGAAAACCGTTCGTAACATCTTACGTAATGTTCTGAGTGAAATATTTCTATGTCTGCCTTTTCATTACAGTCTACTATTCATATTTTTGATAGGTTTATCTGTAGATACCCGGTTTTGTTATGCAAATAGGTAAATTGATTCATTCTGAGCCCGAATACATACCTAAGTCTTAGTTACATAAATAGGTAACTATATTCATTTAAAAAAATCTATACTTATAATAAATCTGTAGAGAGGTCAATTCTGTACATGAAATATATTTCCAAAATAACTATCAGCGGGTGATTAGTGATCGATACTGACGCCAAAAATGCAATCAGTAAAATTTTTGTCTGTCTGTCTGTCTGTCTGTCTGTCTGTATGTTCGTTATAGAAACAAAAACCACTTGACGGATTTCAACGAAACTTGGTACAATTGTTCTTCATACTCCTGGGCAGGTTATAGTATACTATTCATCACGCTACGATCAATAGGAGCAGAGCAGTGAAGGGAAATGTAGGGAAAACAGGATTTCTTTTTAGGTGAAGTAGTAATAGGTTAGTAGTAGTTAGTTAGTAGTAGGTAAGTTTTGGTTAATTTATGTTCAGTTTTTTTTAATATTAAGTAGGTAAAAGCGTAGGTACTTTTATTAATTATAGGTATAGGTATTATTAATTATAGTAGTTATAGGTATTTAGTTTTAAGTGAAGTAGGTTTTATTATATATTATTTTATATATTAGACGTAGTTATATATTTTTAGTTATTCAAGCCCCAAGCGGACGCCGGCGTCCGCCCGCTATTGTCTTGAAAAACGCGTTGAATGAGAAATACGCGTTCTCAAGAATCGGCAGAAGAAAGAGCACATCGGTTAAACTCTATGAGAGTTAGTGCCTCAATTTCCGGAAGTCTTCTTATTTTTTTGTATTTTATTACATAAAAATTGTAATGTGTGTTGATGTAAGGCGAAGGACACTGATTCCTGTAACACAGGTTCACCTAGCACAGGAGTCAGGGGCTTCACATGTTGGTTATAATATTTTTATGTCAATAAATTATTATTATTATTATTAAGTCATTATTCCACGCGGACGAAGTCGCTGGCGAAAGCTAGTATATAAATAAAATCGTTGAAGGAGCGCTTCTTTAGCCGCCTGAATAAAGTGTTAAATAGTCGTTTATCAGGCGAAAACAAGGTTGGGATGGTTTGGTAATACAAATTTTCATGTATTCTTACTCAAACGAGATCGGATGTAACTTGACGCTCTTGATAGGAAGGTCCGTACATTGCTGACGACATATTGGATGCACCACCTACGGTCATCAGTGATGAGTCTGTACATCCCGCGGAAGCATGGGGATCGAGTTTTCTTAAATGCTAAAAACCTCCACAACCATGAGATTTGCAGTTTCAGGAAATATTTCCTTCAAACTGACGTGGGGATGCATCGAGATGTGTTCGCAGTGGACAAGAGCCTCACCCGTTCTCCTTGGCGAAAGAGAACTGGCGTAAACCTGCAGTACTAGATAATAACGATCATATGGAAGTATGGCAAGGCAAAGAGATTCACGGATGCTTTTTCGGCCCTCTTTGGGCCTGATGTAGATTTTTTGGTTTCTGTATTCTGGCTGCGTTTCAGCGTGGGACGTGGACTCCGCAATCGTTGTACCGATAATTGTCACAGTCAATGGCCTTATAGCGGAGAGACTCGACTAAAACCTCAGGAGGCTCTCATTGCGCGGCTGGGTCAAGGGCCTGATTCAGAAAGCAGTACTCCTGGACAGGGCACGCATAGTGAGAAGGTTCCTATGTCTCTAGAGCTCTGAGCACCGGCAGCCTGGACCCTGTTCCTGATACCGATGGGTCAGTATTTTTTAATGTTTTTGACAATTCTTATAAAAATATTTAAGAATGTTAATAATACGTATGAAAATTTGATGAACATATATGTATATTTTATTTTATTATCGACCCGTAGAGGTTGAAAAGAGTGAAGACAGATTTTACTAGGTACCTAGTTGATCAAAAAGCTAGCTAAATCCTTAGCTATAAATAAAAAATACCACCACCTCTTGACAGTCTGTATTCCCATGATATTTCTAAAAATAGTTTTAAGAACAGACGATATTTGCTGAAGAAATAAATAAAATATCACGATGTTCTTGGCTGTTTTATAAATAAATAAAAATCCAAATCTTTTATTAACAGGCTACCTAAGCCCACATTGTGTTAGTATCTGTAACTTATAAACTATGTTAGTATGTCAAAAAAAAAAAAAAAATTAAAGTGCGAAAGGTATAAATAAATAATATAATGACCTCAGATAGTTTCATCAAGCCCCATGAAATACATGAAGCTTGATAAACCTACCTGAGGTAGGGCCGTCCAGCCTTTCAGCAAACACCCTTAAGATATTATTGGTGCTTCCTCCCACTCTGCATAACATTGACGCCACCTTCTTACGCATTATTGCGAAATAGTCGTTGGTGTGCGCATCGGCGAACATTCCTGACGCACTACAATAGGGAGGAAGCCTCAATAGCACCCTAAAGGTATTATTATATTGTATTGGCACTGTCTGCTTTTTGGGTATGATTAGCCCAAAGGCTGCTGGTGTAAAATGTTTGACAGAAAGCCTTGAATAAAGTAATTTTTACTGGTACTGAGCAACCAGCAAATCTTCGAACCACCATATTTCCCCTCACAGCCAATGCCCTACGCTCCCTTTCCATATCTGAGTCATCTTTCAGGTCTTCGGTAACAATGTGTCCCAGATATTTAAACTGAGTTACTCTCTGTAAAAGTGAGCCGCACAGCGTTACCGGAGGGATATAAGATTTTGTATGTAATTAATTATAATTAATTCTAATGACAGCATGTATCCGTGGCTGGCGTGAATATGTTGACATGTCTAAAATGGCAATTTGTCAGGACGGCCAGGTTAAAGGTTTGACCTTTTCTGGTGGCTTAAATCGTTAAATTAGTTTACCGTATGCGTATTAGTTATTTTAAGGGTTATTTTGTACCATCTTTTAAATGATGACAATAAATAAATGAAATATCTCATAGTTTGCATAATAATAAACTTGTCAAGTCGTTCACCAACGAGTTATCAACTTATTCACCGAGTTATCAACTTATTCACCTTCTGAGTGGGGAATATTAGTATGTAAAGAATGTAATTAACGACAAACACAATGAAGACCACTCGAACAACTGATGAAGAAAACCTAAACCATATATTTGTTAATTTGTTGGCTTAGTAGACATTGGACTCGAAATGACCTATAGTCGTTTATAGACTTCTTCGCGATATGCCTCATTCTGAAAATGCCCTATTCGTGAAATAACCTATTCTACTTTGGACTCATTCGCAAAAAGACTTATTCTTAAAAAGACCTATTCTCGATGTGCCCTATTTTTTTCCTTAGTGTTCGTTAATGAAACTATGAATATACTTTGTTAATTAAACCAGTAATTCAGAGTATTTCAGAAAGGTAAAATAATTAATGTTTAAATGAAGCAAAAAAAAAAATATTTTAATTTCGGAAGTCGTTGTCAAAAAAGAAAATGCAGGACAGTACTTTTTTTGTGCATATAACTTCGTACATAAGAATAATTACATAATGTATTATATAGTAAAACCTTCCTGAAAGTATGTAAATCTTGTTAATGAAAGAAACATCAAAATTGGTTCATTATTTTTTGAGAAACTTGCGGACATACAAACATACATACATACGGGTCGAAAACAGAACCTCCTTTTTTGAAGTCTGTTAAAAATGAGTCATTCTAAGAATAGGTCATTACACGAATAAGGTATTATATGAACGAGTCTTTTGCAGAATGAGGTATTATGAAAACAAGTCCTTTGAAGAATAAGCCATTCCGAGAACAGGTTCGTTTTGTCGCCGTAAGCCATTTTACGAATTGTGATATATTGTATCACAATTTAAACAGAAATATTTCGGTTGGCTATAACTTAACATCTCAATTTGTCAATTAAAAGAGAAAACTTTTATGTGTATAAGTTGAGATATCATATAATATTTTGGTTACTGGGTAGAAGTTGATATAACAAAATATCAATGTTCGTTCACAAAAACATGTGAATCTTTAATTTGACATGTTTTGTTGTCAAATAAAACACATTAAAATGCGAGATGTCAAAATAATACCATAGTCGATTGCTCCAAAAGTTATGTATAGTATGAGCTGTCAATTTTTTTTATATAAATTCCTAATGCATAGGACGTATTAAGCTAATAAAAAAAAAACATACAAGTCGAGTTGTCAATGTATTCACGTCAGCCGAGGATATAATAAAAACAAAAAATATCTTTATACACGAGCACAAAGCAGAGATAGTCGACGGCTGCACGTCATGAAATAGTCGGTCAGTTAGTGAGAAAGTTGAAACTGGTTGCCCATTCCAAAATGTAGATCTCTAGGTAGAAGCACGGGCAAGAAACTCCAAGGACACTCTTTTAAATCATGATATTATAAAATCCTGGATACATTATTCTTGTTGCTTCTATAATTATGTGAGAATAATGTAAAAAAATCAAATAAAGAAACAGTGGGTTTGGTTTCCGCACTTAGTCTTCCAATTAGACCTTGTGTTGTGAAGAAACAATTCAAAATATAAGATTAAAAATAAGCCCTGGCAGTTAAGAGATGACCAGTCTCAACCGACGCCGCCCGTTCACGAACGTGACGCGTGGATCAGCACCATCCAGCTCAAAAATTTTGGAGAGGAACCGAATGATCCAACACACGCTCCACCATCAGTAAGATATTTAAGTGAGCGTAACATATTCTCAACTGCCATGCTCTTTCAAGTCAACATCATAATATCGTAATAGCCGGATCCATGGTTCTTACATTTACAAAACTTTTTAACAAAAAAAACAACCGACTTCAAAAAAAAAACACTACAAAGTGTAAAATAACTTTAATTTTAATTTTGGAAGTCGGTGTCTTTGTTTTTGTATTTACGTTTTTGCCACCGACTTCCAAAATTAAAATTAAAGTTATTTTACGCTTTGTAGTGTTTTTTTTTTGAAGTCGGTTGTTTTTTTTTTGTTAAAAAGTTTTTATTTTTTACTTTTTAGAGTCAGAGTGCATCTCATGACAATTCCAATAAGCCCAAACACGGCTAGAATACATGGTTTTATTACGAAGTTCCGGTACCTACCTTCCAGCTTCATCATCAGATCGGTTTGATGGTACCATTTTCGTCAGAACCATTTATTTAAATTTGCTTCGTCATAGTCGCTTAACTATCTTAATCGAGATATCTTATCGCCACCCGTGAAATACTTATTATCATTGAAGAGTTCCTGTGGCTATCTGTGGTCTCCTTCATCAGTTCCACTTCACCAAATTATACTTTTTGAATGCAAATGCTTTACATGTTGATGAAAATACCAAAATTGCTATATGCATGCCTATAATATTTGAGGAGTTCCCTCAATTCCTCATGGATCCCATCATCAGAACTGGATTTTGACAAAAATGGGACCAATCTGGAAGCATATCCTTTCAAATAAAAAAAAAAAATTCCAAATCGGTTCATAAATGACGGCGTACTGAGGTAACAAACATAAAAAACAAAAAAAAAATACAACCGAATTGATAACCTCCTCCTTTTTGAAGTCGGTTAAAAATTGAAAAAATGGTTCTAAATTATACCTACAAAACTATTTGCAATTTATTTAAGAGAAGATTAACATTTCAAAACTAAACAGGAATACATATTTAATATCGAAGTATTCAATCATTGAAATTTGATTGAATAAAAACAAAAAGAAACATTAAGTTTGTAACGTTAGACACAATACAATTAAAAGAGGAATAAGCAAGTTCAAACAATTATGTGATGTGAAATGTTCTTGAAAAACATTTTATTCTTAGATGCACGTGGGACGTCACAAATAGATAGTAAAAAGTCTCACCTCCATAAGTCATCCGTGGGTGTTAAGAAACGTGAAACTAATGATGCTTTTCACACACACCTACTGATACTGACATTCTGAAGACGTAATAATACCCGGACACCTGACTCGAGCCACCCTGTATAATTTTGTTTAAAGGTCTCTATCCGTTTCAATATTATTAGATCAAAGGATAATAACTATTTACTTATAGATGCTCTAATCAAAACTTTTGTTTCTTTAAGAGCAACCAGACTTCGATTTTCTTTTTCAAACTTGTGAATTCTAATTTGAAACTAGTTAGGAAAATAATCACACGGATTTTTTTTAAATAATATTCTGTAATCAGCCTATAATGTTTCTACTGCTGGGACGCAGGCCTCCAGAGCAGACTCAGAGGCAGAGAGGACTCTGTGAGAGGGATTGGGTTGTGATCACGGAGACGCAGTGCGGGTAGAATACATAGAATTATTGGTCAAGAGACTATTCTGGTTTCCGCAGTCCTCACGATGTTTTCCTTCACCATTTTGAAAACGGTAATTTTCTATATGTTAATTATTTCTTTGCAGATAGAAACAACACATTATGTTCAACATACCTTTTCCAGTTGTAACTATCTGTGACACCGAGAATGTGAACTTGCCTAATGGTGCTCCCACACTGCTGTTATACAAAGTTTACTAACATTACCTAACATTAACCCTTTTCTGATTTCTGAAAACTTTTTTGATTAAATGTATTAAATCACAATGTTAGAAAATGTTTGTAAACATTTTATAACAGCAGTGTGGGAGCACCGTAACACACAAAAGATCACCAACTTGCTGTAAGTATAGTACCAATTACAGTCAACCGCACATCACTAGCTACACGTCGTAATGTTCATAACGCAGAATATCATTCAGCCTTCTTCTTTACATGTCAGACCCACTATGAGACCGAAATTAAAATGTGACACAGTCAGACGCGGGTATTATATAAACCGGTTAAGTGCGTCTCGGACCACGCACAATGAAGGGTTCCTCAGTTAAGATGAATTGAACCCAAGAAAAAACTTAGCATTGTAGTTCAAAAACAAGTTCTGCCATACATCGTTAGGTCGCAGTAAAATGGTTAATGCCGTGATATAGTTAATATCCCTAGGGACATAACTATACAGGGTGAATTTTTGAGACGGGGCAGGAAGGGTTGCTATCTTAAGTGTTTTACCCGCAGGAAAACGGTCTTAGGAGACTTTCCTTAACTTTTCGGGAAATTTTGGCTTACATACACACAGATACAGGCTCCCTGATAAATTTTTGTATATACATAGTTTCTTTTAACTTCTACCCCCAAAATTATAATAATTTTAAGTTTTTAGTCTTAATATCTCCTTATCTGTAACGTTAGATTGTTATATCATATCTTTTTTATCATATATTATTATTCACAGGTTTAAAAAAGAATGTACAGTCGGCAGGGGAAAGGGCAACTTTCACAAAAACTTTTTTATCCCAATTGATCCTGTTTCTTATAAGGATCAAAAACCTCCATTGGACCAACTGAGGTTGGGGACCAGAAAAGTCAAAAATCGCATAAAAACTTTTCCCATTAATTTCGTAGAAAATGAGACTACAACTTACTTTTTATAATCATAAAGACTGACCGCTACAATGAATGCTGGCCGAAAAAAAAAACTTTGAATTTCGAACGATTACGTGTCATAATCATAATTTAATTTGCTTTGAAAATAGAATCTACATAGTCCATTGCCTCATTGCTTGTGCTTTTTGAAATTCTGTGACAAAAGTGATTTCATTTATTTAGATTATCTAGACTTATAAAAAGCTAATTTTTAACTGACTTCAAAAAAGGAGGTTCTGTATTTGACCCGTAATGTCCGCGATTTTCTCAAAAATTTATGAATCAATGTTGACGTTTCTTTCATTACCGTAATCTACATACTTTCAGGAAGGTTTTAGTTTATAATACAGGTCATCTCTTCACAAATGTGAATTGCGAACCTTACTAAAGTGACCCCACAAGTGACCCTTTACTATTTGAAACGGAACTTCTTTGTTTTTAAAGTAATGTAATACTTGTAAGTTTACACATTCGCAGATTCACCCTTTGACAGTGTTCGAAGTTCCATGTTCTCTTCTGTTATTCTTAATTAATTACTAAATTGTGCGTATACCCCGTATATATCAAACTTTATTAAAAACTGACTTACCTATCGTATCGAAATCCACACGTAAAAATAGTAAAACATAATGAAGTTTGCAGGGGCAACCCTCGTAAATTACAATATACGGAAGAAAATTTACTTTCGTGGGTAAAGTCGCGCTTTTAACAGGCTTTTGTCTATTCTCGAATGAAACAGTTCAAATTCTTTGTATACTCACTAATTGATGTCATTAGATTCACTCTGAATAATTCTGAACTTCTCCCTGAAATCCCATATTCAACTACAAAAGTTATAGCTTTTTTTTTGTTTTTGCTTTGACATCAATAAACAAGATTTGTGCTTCGCCAATTGCTACACATACAATAAACACAAATTAAAATCAAAGTTACTAAAGTGCAGTATTACCGCTCACACATTAAAGTTTAATAAATCTCATATTTATTAAGTTGAACAAACTATGATTCTATGGCTAAAATCGCTACCAGACAAAAAGGAAAACGTAAACCATAATCTATTTTGACTTTTATCAACAAAAATGTTACGCATACAAAAGAGTGACGTTTGTCGAAAGGTAAAACCGTTTCCAACCGACCCGCTACCAAACCTTTCTTACCCAATTCTGTTAACCTTACTTAGTTTTCTTAACAAAGGGTGCTTTGTAACAAAAGTAAAAGAAGTCGATTCGTTTCGAATACGAAAACCGTTCGTAACATCTTACGTAATGTTCTGAGTGAAATATTTCTATGTCTGCCTTTTCATTACAGTCTACTATTCATATTTTTGATAGGTTTATCTGTAGATACCCGGTTTTGTTATGCAAATAGGTAAATTGATTCATTCTGAGCCCGAATACATAGGTACCTAAGTCTTAGTTACATAAATAGGTAACTATATGCATTTAAAAAAATCTATACTTATAATAAATCTGTAGAGAGCTCAATTCTGTACATGAAATATATTTCCAAAATAACTATCAGCGGGTGATTAGTGATCGATACTGACGCCAAAAATGCAATCAGTAAAATTTTTGTCTGTCTGTCTGTCTGTCTGTCTGTCTGTCTGTATGTTCGTTATAGAAACAAAAAGCACTCGACGGATTTCAACGAAACTTGGTACAATTGTTCTTCATACTCCTGGGCAGGTTATAGTATACTTTTCATCACGCTACGATCAATAGGAGCAGAGCAGTGAAGGGAAATGTTGGGAAAACAGGATTTCTTTTTAGGTGAAGTAGTAATAGGTTAGTAGTAGTTAGTTAGTAGTAGGTAAGTTTTGGTTAATTTATATTCAGTTTTTTTTTTAATATTAAGTAGGTAAAAGCGTAGGTACTTTTATTAATTATAGGTATAGGTATTATTAATTATAGTAGTTATAGGAATTTAGTTTTAAGTGAAGTAGGTTTTATTATATATTATTTTATATATTAGACGTAGTTATATATTTTTAGTTATTCAAGCCCCAAGCGGACGCCGGCGTCCGCCCGCTATTGTCTTGAAAAACGCGTTGAATGAGAAATACGCGTTCTCAAGAATCGGCAGAAGAAAGAGCACATCGGTTAAACTTTATGAGAGTTAGTGCCTCAATTTCCGGAAGTCATTATTCCACGCGGACGAAGTCGCTGGCAAAAGCTAGTATATAAATAAAATCGTTGAAGGAGCGCTTCTTTAGCCGCCTGAATAAAGTGTTAAATAGTGGTTTATCAGGCGAAAACAAGGTTGGGATGGTTTGGTAATACAAATTTTCATGTATTCTTACTCAAACGAGATCGGATGTAACTTGACGCTCTTGATAGGAAGGTCCGTACATTGCTGACGACATATCGGATGCACCACCTACGGTCATCAGTGATGAGTCTGTACATCCCGCGGAAGCATGGGGATCGAGGTTTCTTAAATGCTAAAAAAAAAAACCTCCACAACCATGAGATTTGCAGTTTCAGGAAATATTTCCTTCAAACTGACGTGGGGATGCATCGAGATGTGTTCGCAGTGGACAAGAGCCTCACCCGTTCTCCTTGGCGAAAGAGAACTGGCGTAAACCTGCAGTACTAGATAATAACGATCATATGGAAGTATGGCAAGGCAAAGAGATTCACGGATGCTTTTTCGGCCCTCTTTGGGCCTGATGTAGATTTTTTGGTTTCTGTATTCTGGCTGCGTTTCAGCGTGGGACGTGGACTCCGCAATCGTTGTACCGATAATCGTCACAGTAAATGGCCTTATAGCGGAGAGACTCGACTAAAACCTCAGGAGGCTCTCATTGCGCGGCTGGGTCAAGGGCCTGATTCAGAAAGCAGTACTCCTGGACAGGGCACGCATAGTGAGAAGGTTCCTATGTCTCTAGAGCTCTGAGCACCGGCAGCCTGGACCCTGTTCCTGATGCCGATGGATCAGTATTTTTTAATGTTTTTGACAATTCTTATAAAAATATTTAAGAATGTAAATAATACGTATGAAAATGTGACGAACATATATGTATATTTTATTTTATTATCGACCCGTAGAGGTTGAAAAGAGTGAAGACAGATTTTACTAGGTACCTAGTTAATCAAAAAGCTAGCTAAATCCTTAGCTATAAATAAAAAATACCACCACCTCTTGACAGTCTGTATTCCCATGATATTTCTAAAAATAGTTTTAAGAACAGACGATATTTGCTGAAGAAATAAATAAAATATCACGATGTTCTTGGCTGTTTTGTAAATAAATAAAAATCCAAATCTTTTATTAACAGGCTACCTAAGCCCACATTGTGTTAGTATCTGTAACTTATAAACTATCTTAGTATGTGAAAAAAAAGACAAAGAAAATAAAAGTGCGAAAGGTATAAATAAATAATATAATGACCTCAGATAGTTTCATCAAGCCCCATGAAATACATGAAGCTTGATAAACCTACCTAAGGTAGGGCCATCCAGCCTTTCAGCAAACACCCTTAAGATATTGTTGGTGCTTCCTCCCACTCTGCATAACATCGACGCCACCTTCTTACGCATTATTGCGAAATAGTCGTCGGTGTGCGCATCGGCGAACATTCCTGACGCACTACAATAGAGAGGAAGCCTCAATAGCACCCTAAAGGTATTATTATATTGTATTCGCAGGGCATTGTCTGCTTTTTGGGTATGATTAGCCCAAAGGCTGCTGGTGTAAAATGTTTGACAGAAAGCCTTGAATAAAGTAATTTTTACTGGTAGGTACTGAGCAACCAGCAAACCTCCGAGCCACCATATTTCCCCTCACAGCCAATGCCCTACGCTCCCTTTCCATATCTGAGTCATCTTTCAGGTCTTCGGTAACAATGTGTCCCAGATATTTAAACTGAGTTACTCTCTGTAAAAGTGAGCCGTACAGCGTTACCGGAGGGATATAAGATTTTGTTTGCAATTAATTATAATTAATTCTAATGACAGCATGTATCCGTGGCTGGCGTGAATATGTTGACATGTCTAAAATGGCAATTTGTCAGGACGGCCAGGTTAAAGGTTTGACCTTTTCTGGTGGCTTAAATCGTTAAATTAGTTTACCGTATGCGTATTAGTTGTTTTAAGGGTTATTTTGTACCATCTTTTAAATGATGACAATAAATAAATGAAATATCTCATAGTTTGCATAATAATAGACTTGTCAAGTCGTTCACTAACGAGTTATCAACTTATTCACCGGGTAGTCAACTTATGCACCAGCAGTTGCCAACTTATTCACCTTCTGAGTGGGGAATATTAGTATGTAAAGAATGTAATTAACGACAAACACAATACAGACCAATCGAACAACTGATGAAGAATATAAATATATTTGTTAATTTGTTGGCTTAGTAGACATTGGACTCGAAATGACCTGTAGTCGTTTATAGACTTCTTCGCGATATGCCTCATTCTGAAAATGCCCTATTCGTGAAATAACCTATTCTACTTTGGACTCATTCGCAAAAAGACTTATTCTTAAAAAGACCTATTCTCGATGTGCCCTATTTTTTTCCAAGTGTTCGTTAATGAAACTATGAATATACTTTGTTAATTAAACCAGTAATTCAGAGTATTTCAGAAAGGTAAAATAATTCATGTTTAAATGAAGCAAAAAAAAATAATTTTAATTTCGGAAGTCGGTGTCAAAAAAGAAAATGCAGGACACCGACTTCTGGAGAGGCAGTACTTTTTTTAACCGACTTCAAAAAGGAGGAGGTTATCAATTCGGTTGTATTTTTTTTTTTTTTTTTTATGTTTGTTACCTCAGTACGCCGTCATTTATGAACCGATTTGGATTTTTTTTTTTTATTTGAAAGGATATGCTTCCAGATTGGTCCCATTTTTGTCAAAATCCAGTTCTGATGATGGGATCCATGAGGAATTGAGGGAACTCCTCAAATATTATAGGCATACATATAGCAATTTTGGTATTTTCATCAACATGTCAAGCATTTGCATTCAAAAAGTATAATTTGGTGAAGTGGAACTGATGAAGGAGACCACAGATAGCCACAGGAACTCTTCAATGATAATAAGTGTTAGCGACGCGCTCAAATTTCTTAAACTCATAGCTAGTAGTAATAACAATATGTATAATATAAGCATAGATCTGTATGGGCCGCTGGACCCCCACCCAACACGCGGGCAGTTGAGTCCGTGCGATCACTGTAAGCGGGTGCGTTTGTTTGTCTATAACCGTGTCTTTTAAAAATATAAGTTGCCTAAGTTTCCTTCTCGTTTTCATTTCGCCGATTACCACCTACTACAATCTACAAAGTGGTCAATCGAACCGGATCAAATAAAATTAATGTTTGTCACGCCACCAGTGAAAAGCAAGATGGTGGGCACGCGAAGTACGGTGCGGCGCGAGCGCGCGCAACGTAAGCCTTTCGAACAACAAAAGGGAGCTCAAGAAACAGATACTGAAGAGTGTCAGTTTTCAACCAGTGCAGCAGCCAAAAATATGGTATTCAAAACACCTGCGGCATCGCCGAGCGTCAAAACAGAAAACACGTTGCCAAGGTCGAAAGGTCATTCCGACACATCATCGGTAAAAGCTCGAAAGGCGCAATTGCTTTTGGATGCTGCAAAACAAAAGGCACAGATACGACTGGAGCTCATAGACAAACAGCTAGAAGCGGACTTAGCTGAACTAGAGGAAGAAGAAAAATACAGTCCACACGAAGAACGCGCTCACGACGTGGAGCAATGGCTGGAACGGAGTCACCACGAATTGATACAACTGGCCCCCGATCATGGCAACCCCTTGGGCAAGTTGCATCCACCTGAGACAGAACCAGCCGCGCCTGCTAATGCCGTCCTCTTTACGGCACCAGCAGCACCACCAGGGCTAACTACGTCACCACAAAAGTCGCCACCTTCAGTGCCACATCTGCCGATGGAGTCGCACTCACACACTGTACCTGCACCGCCACCAACGGCGGAGGCCACCAGTATGCAAGCGACTATTCAGATGCTAGCTGGCGCGTTGAAAGACCTGGCTTCTACGAGTGCACCGAATACCAACTTTATAACTCGATTAAGCACGCCGAAGGATCTTCCAGACTTTTCGGGAGACCCACTGGAATTTCTGCAGTTCAAACAAGCCTATAAAGAGTCTACCGAGCTTTGTAAATTTTCTCCTGAAGAAAACCTGTGGAGGTTGAGAAAGTGTCTCCGAGGAGCTGCCAAAGATGCTGTCGCAGCCTTACTTATTTCTGCGAGTCCACCGTGCAAAATTATGTCAACTTTGGAGTTACGCTTTGGCAATGCTGATCTAATAATATCCAAAATAGTGCAGGATATCAAGAAATTGCCCTCAATGTCACAAAACTATCATAATGAAATCGTGCCATTTTCAGTGAAAGTGCAAAACCTTATACAAGCAGTACGAGCAGTCGAACGTGAAGAGTACTTACAAGGTATGAGCATTGTTTCAATTATATTGTCCAAGCTGCCTACAACACTGTTATCTAAATGGTCTGATTATAGTTTCCCGCTTATTACTGAAGGACAGAAATCCCGTATGGTCATTTTATCTGATTTCTTGCACGATGAGGCCGTAAAGATATCAGTCACATCAAATATCTATTTTACGAATCCTCGCACTGACCAAAATAAAAACAATCATCATAAAAACAAAGATAGTTCCGGCAATCGATCCCAAACTATATTATTACAAACAGATGATGATACTGAAAACTGCAAATTCTGCCGTACTTCAAAACACAAATTAACTGAATGTAAACAATTCAAAAAGGCGTTACGTAAAACCAGATGGGAATTCGTAAAACGTAACGGGATTTGTTATAAATGCCTACTATCGCGCCACGCACGAGATACATGCTCAGCACCGCCTTGCGATAAGAATAGCTGTGGCGAGGGGCATCACAATCTACTTCACTACGTTGGAAACAAGCCGAAAGATGACGCTGGAAGTAGCCAGGTTCCGGAGCCGAAGTCAACGCCTGTGCAAACGCCGACGCCGGCGACGTCCTCCGCCGATAGTGCACAAACAGTGACGCATATAAACGCGAGTGAAAACAAAGTGTTACTTAAAGTCGTACCTATACGTGTACATAGTGCTAACGGTGTGTTCAGTGCAAATGCCCTCCTTGATGACGGATCGACCGTCTCGCTTATCAGTGCGGGGCTAGCGAAGCGCGCGGGGCTTCGTGGCCGCGCAGAGATGATGCGAATTCGCGGAGCCTGGTCTGACGATGAACTGGTATGTGAAACGACCATCGCGAATGTTACATTATCGGGTATGGACAATAAGATGCATAATATAAAACTTCGGTGTGTAGATAAATTAAACTTACCTTTGCAACAACTTTCCGTTGTTGATGGTTATAATTACAAAAACCTGTTTGGATTAAATGATAAGTTATGTAAACATGATGTAAAACCTGAAATTTTAATAGGTCAAGATAACTGTCACTTATTGTTACCTATCAAAGTTATAGTAGGTAAATTATATGAGCCGTCCGCTACATTGACTCCCCTAGGTTGGTGCATACACGGTATGTTGCGAAGGCCGCACGCTCGGCACGCGCAGGTCGCCGCCGGCGCCGTCGAAGCGCACGCCACTCTGCTGTTGAGCTCGGCGGCTACCACTACCGCGGACAGGGACGAACGCATACTACGGGAGCTCCACGAGGAGGTGAGGCGCTCATTTGCTGTCGACGCCTTGGGAGTGTCAGGTAAGCCGAGAAAAAATATTAATGATACTCGGGCCGTCGCGCAGCTGGAAAAGTCCGTCAAACTCGTCAACGGTCGCTGGTGTGCGGGGCTGCCTTGGAAGGATGAGGCCTGCACCATGCCCGACACCTATCCTAACGCTCTCAAAAGGTTAAAGGGAATAGAAAGGAAGATGGCTCGTGACGATGGTTTCGCCAACAGATACCGCGAGCGTATAAATCATTTATTACAAAATGATTACGCTCACAAGATGGAAAAGCAACTGTCAGCACCCAGGATCTGGTATCTACCCCACTTCGGGGTAGATAACCCCAACAAAAAGTCACTTAGGTTAGTGTTCGATTCTGCCGCTCCAGTTGGTGATAAATGTCTCAATGACTATTTATTCACAGGGCCGGACTTGTTGTCATCTCTGTTTGGTATAATGCTGCGCTTTAGGGAATATTCAATTGCAGTAACCGGTGACATCAAGGACATGTTCCTTAGGGTCAAAATTCGCCCTGAAGATCAACACGCGTTTAGGTTCCTTTGGCGGAACAGCCCCGACGAGCCAGTTGATATTTACATTATGACGTCACTTATTTTCGGCGCTAACTGTTCTCCTTTTGTAGCTCAGTTTGTTAAAAATGTAAATGCGCGTCGTTACGAGTCGTCATTACCAGCCGCTGTTAATGCGATATACAAATCGCACTATATGGACGACTACATTGATAGCCTGCCGGATGACGCGACGGCGATAGAAATGGTTAAAAACATAACTAAGATTCATGGCAGTGGTGGTTTCGAAATCCGTAACTGGACAAGTAATAGCATTGCTGTTTTAGATAGTGTTCCAAAGGATACCTTAGGTACCGCCAGCGTTAGGTTCAAATTTGAGCAGGAGTACCATGGCGAGCGCACCTTGGGACTCATCTGGTATCCCGGAGAAGATGAATTAGGTTTCGACGTGTCTCTGAAACGAATACCTGAAAATATTATTTTAAATAAGGATAGGCCGACTAAAAGAATCATGCTGCGAATAGTTATGTCCATTTTTGATGTATTAGGATTCTTAGCACCATTCACTATTCAGGGCAAAATTATGTTGCAAGATACTTGGCGCTTAAACATAGGCTGGGATGACGTAGTACCCGATAGTATCTACAATAAATGGTGCAAATGGATCGAGGTTTTAAAGGATATAAAACAAATACGTATACCTAGGTGCTATAATAAAACTATTGTGTTGCAAGGTGGAAGCGAGACGGGACGAAAACCGGTCGCCGAGTCTGTGATGATAAGGCCACCTTCTCCCGCTGCCGCACCCGCGACCCCCGCGCTGGATTTATCTGCTACGAGAAGCTGCTACGAGACGTGTAGACCGCCTACGACAACCGCTACGTGTGCTACGCCGGCAAGTAATAATTATACATGCTTACAGCTGCATTTATTTTGCGACGCATCTGTTCAAGCCATGTGTTGTGTGGCGTACTGGCGATGGATAGTCAGTGGGAATGTTAACGTTGCATTTATAGCAAGTAAATGTCGTGTTGTACCTGTTAAACCCATGACTGTGCCCCGAGCCGAGCTACAGGCAGCGCTGTTGGCTGCGCGATTGGCTGATACCATTCTGAAGGAACATAGATTAGCGCCCGAGCGACGATATTTTTGGTGTGACTCCACCACCGTTTTACAGTGGATTAGAAATAACACACGTAGGTATAAAACGTTCGAAGCGAACCGATTAGGAGAAATTGATGAACTTACGCGTATTTCCGAATGGAGATATGTACCTACCAAATTAAATGTAGCAGATCTTGGTACTCGTGATGAATTTAATCACACAATGTTTCACAATGAATGGTTCACAGGGCCTGATTTTTTATACAAAGAGGAGTCCTTATGGCCTGCTGACGTCGTGAACTCCGACATCGACAGAGACGAAGGGAGTATAGGGTGTGTAGCTGTGATGCATGAGCCTACATGTAACTTACCAGTTCCTGAGCCGCAGCGGTTTTCCTCCTGGCTTCACTTGCTGCGAACCACGGCCGTCATTCTGAAATTTATTGACAGATGCAGAAGACTTACCGGTGAGGTTGATTGCGATGCGATGGCTCGAGCTGAGGTCCTGTTGCTAAAGAAGGCGCAGCTGGAATCGTTCTCCGCTGAAATATCTGCAATCAAAATTGGAAAACACATATCACGAGATAGTAAGCTACTTACCTTGTCACCGTATCTAGACGAAACTGGTTTACTCCGACTCGGTGGCCGCATCGATGCGGCGTCAGACGTGGACCTAGAAATTAAGAGACCAATTATATTAGATGGAAAACATGACATAACGCGTCTTCTTGTCCGGTACTTTCACATTAAGGCAGCACACGGGAACCAGGAAATGGTCGTCAATAACCTAAAACAGAAATATTGGATTGTTAGAATAAGACCAACAGTTAAAAGGGTGGTTTCGAATTGTATGTTTTGCCGCATAAGGAAATGTAAACCTCAAGTACCCAGAATGGGTGACTTACCTCATGCTCGTGTAGCACATCACCAACAACCATTTTCGTTTTGTGGCCTGGACTTGTTTGGTCCGATGGAAGTGACTGTGGGTAGAGGAAGGCAGAAGAGGTATGGTGTTTTGTTCACCTGCCTCACTATACGAGCGATTCATATCGAGCTTGTTCCGTCACTCACGTCAGACTCTTTAATTATGGCACTGCGACGCATGGCAGCTCGGCGAGGATGGCCCTGTCATCTATACTCTGACAATGGCACCAACCTAAGAGCGAGCGATAAGGAGCTGAAGCAATCCGAGCAGGCACTTAATATAGATGCTCTCAAGGCCATCGGCGCGAACAACGCCATGCAGTGGCATTTTATACCCCCTTCCAGCCCTCATTGGGGTGGGGCCTGGGAGAGGCTGATTCGAAGCGTTAAAACATCACTTCGAGTTATAATGAACGAACGCGCTCCCCGCGAAGAAGTACTGCTTACTCTGATGGCAGAAGTGGAAAACATAGTAAATAGTCGGCCGTTGACACACGTCTCCGTGGACCCTGAAAGCTTAGAATCTTTGACTCCTAACCATTTTCTTTTAGGTAGCTCATCTAACGCACCTGTCATTGGGACTTTCGATGATTCCGACATGTGTCTGCGCAAACAATGGAGAAAATCACAAGCGTTAGCGGATATGTTTTGGCGTAGATGGGTGAAAGAGGTTCTCCCTGACTTACTGCCTCGAAGAAAATGGAACGAAGATGTGAAACCTTTGCAGGTAGGTGACTTAGTGCTAGTAGCCGATCCTAACAGTCCTCGTAGTACCTGGCCGAAGGGTGTTATTCAGAAGACATGCTCAGGAAAGGATGGACGAATCAGACTGGTCGAAGTGAAGACTAAGACTGGTGTCTGGAAGCGACCTGCAGCCCGCGTCGCGCGTATTTCACTGGTTGAGGAGTGCTGAGCCAGCACTGGGGGGGGGAATGTTAGCGACGCGCTCAAATTTCTTAAACTCATAGCTAGTAGTAATAACAATATGTATAATATAAGCATAGATCTGTATGGGCCGCTGGACCCCCACCCAACACGCGGGCAGTTGAGTCCGTGCGATCACTGTAAGCGGGTGCGTTTGTTTGTCTATAACCGTGTCTTTTAAAAATATAAGTTGCCTAAGTTTCCTTCTCGTTTTCATTTCGCCGATTACCACCTACTACAATCTACAATAAGTATTTCACGGGTGGCGATAAGATATCTCGATTAAGATAGTTAAGCGACTATGACGAAGCAAATTTAAATAAATGGTTCTGACGAAAATGGTACCATCAAACCGATCTGATGATGAAGCTGGAAGGTAGGTACCGGAACTTCGTAATAAAACCATGTATTCTAGCCGTGTTTGGGCTTATTGGAATTGTCATGAGATGCACTCTGACTATAAAAGTAAAAAATAAAAACTTTTAACAAAAAAAAAAAACAACCGACTTAAAAAAAAAAAACACTACAAAGTGTAAAATAACTTTAATTTTAATTTTGGAAGTCGGTGGCAAAAACGTAAATACAAAACCAAAGACACCGACTTCCGAAATTAAAATTAAAGTTATTTTACACTTTGTAGTGTTTTTTTTTTTTTGAAGTCGGTTGGTTTTTTTTTTTGTTAAAAGTTTTTATTATGCATATAAATTCGTACATAGGAATAATTACCTAATGTATTATATAGTAAAACCTTCCTGAAAGTATGTAAATCTTGTTAATGAAAGAAACATCAAAATTGGTTCATTATTTTTTGAGAAACTTGCGGACATAAAAAACATACATACATACGGGTCGAAAACAGAACCTCCTTTTTTGAAGTCTGTTAAAAATTAGTCATTCTAAGAATAGGTCATTACACGAATAAGGTATTATATGAACGAGTCTTTTGCAGAATGAGGTATTATGAAAACAAGTCCTTTGAAGAATAAGCCATTCCGAGAACAGGTTCGTTTTGTCGCCGTAAGCCATTTTACGAATTGTGATATATTGTATCACAATTTAAACAGAAATATTTCGGCTGGCTATAACTTAACCTCTCAATTTGTCAATTAAAAGAGAAAACTTTTATGTGTATAAGTTGAGATATCATATAATATTTTGGTTACTGGGTAGAAGTTGATATAACAAAATATCAATGTTCGTTCACAAAAACATATGAATCTTTAATTTGACATGTTTTGTTGTCAAATAAAACACATTAAAATGCGATGAGATGTCAAAATAATACCATAGTCGATTGCTCCAAAAGTTATGTATATTATGAGCTGTAATTTTTTTTTAATATAAATTCCTAATGCATAGGACGTATTAAGCCAATAAAAAAAAAACATACAAGTCGAGTTGTCAATGTATTCACGTCAGCCACGGATATAATAAAAACAAAAAAAATATCTATATACACGAGCACAAAGCAGAGATAGTCGACGGCTGCACGTCATGAAATAGTCGGTCAGTTAGTGAGAAAGTTGAAACTGGTTGCCCATTCCAAAATGTAGATCTCTAGGTAGAAACAAGGGTAAGAAACTCCAAGGACACTCTTTTAAATCATGATATTATAAAATTCTGGATACATTATTCTTGTTGCTTCTATAATTATGTGAGAATGATGTAAAAAATCAAATGAAGAAACAATGAGTTTGGTTTCCGCACTTAGTCTTCCAATTAGACCTTGTATTGTGAAGAAACAATTCAAAATATAAGATTAAAAATAAGCCCTGGCAGTTAAGAGATGACCAGTCTCAACCGACGGCGCCCGTTCACGAACGTGACGCGTGGATCAGCACCATCCAGCTCAATAATTTTGGAGAGGAACCGAATGATCCAACACACGCTCCACCATCAGTAAGATATTTAAGTGAGCGTGACATATTCTCAACTGCCATGCTCTTTCAAGTCAACATCATAATATCGTAACAGCCGGATCTATGGTTCTTACATTTACAAAACTTTTTAACAAAAAAAACAACCGACTTCAAAAAAAAACACTACAAAGTGTAAAATAACTTTAATTTTAATTTTGGAAGTCGGTGTCTTTGTTTTTGTATTTACGTTTTTGCCACCGACTTCCAAAATTAAAATTAAAGTTATTTTACGCTTTGTAGTGTTTTTTTTTTAAGTCGGTTGTTTTTTTTTTTGTTAAAAAGTTTTTATTTTTTACTTTTTAGAGTCAGAGTGCATCTCATGACAATTCCAATAAGCCCAAACACGGCTAGAATACATGGTTTTATTACGAAGTTCCGGTACCTACCTTCCAGCTTCATCATCAGATCGGTTTGATGGTACCATTTTCGTCAGAACCATTTATTTAAATTTGCTTCGTCATAGTCGCTTAACTATCTTAATCGAGATATCTTATCGCCACCCGTGAAATACTTATTATCATTGAAGAGTTCCTGTGGCTATCTGTGGTCTCCTTCATCAGTTCCACTTCACCAAATTATACTTTTTGAATGCAAATGCTTTACATGTTGATGAAAATACCAAAATTGCTATATGTATGCCTATAATATTTGAGGAGTTCCCTCAATTCCTCATGGATCCCATCATCAGAACTGGATTTTGACAAAAATGGGACCAATCTGAAAGCATATCCTTTCAAATAAAAAAAAAAAATTCCAAATCGGTTCATAAATGACGGCGTACTGAGGTAACAAACATAAAAAACAAAAAACAAAATACAACCGAATTGATAACCTCCTCCTTTTTGAAGTCGGTTAAAAATTGAAAAAATGGTTCTAAATTATACCTACAAAACTATTTGCAATTTATTTAAGAGAAGATTAACATTTCAAAACTAAACAGGAATACATATTTAATATCGAAGTATTCAATCATTGAAATTTGATTGAATAAAAACAAAAAGAAACATTAAGTTTGTAACGTTAGAAACAATACAATTAAAAGAGGAATAAGCAAGTTCAAACAATTATGTGATGTAAAATGTTCTTGAAAAACATTTTATTCTTAGATGCACGTGGGACGTCACAAATAGATAGTATTAAGTCTCACCTACATAAGTCATCCGTGGGAGTTAAGAAACGTGAAACTAATGATGCTTTTCACACACACCTACTGATACTGACATTCTGAATACGTAATAATACCCGGACACCTGACTCGAGCCACCCTGCATAATTTTGTTTGTCTCTATCCGTTTCAATAATAGTAGATCAAAGGATAATAACTATTTACTTATAGATGCTCTAATCAAAACTTTTGTTTCTTTAAGAGCAACCAGACTTCGATTTTCTTTTTCAAACTTGTGAATTCTAATTTGAAACTAGTTAGGAAAATAATCACACGGATTTTATTTTAATAATATTCTGTAATCAGCCTATAATGTTCCTACTGCTGGGACGCAGGCCTCCAGAGCAGACTCAGAGGCAGAGAGGACTCTGTGAGAGGGATTGGGTTGTGATCACGGAGGCGCAGTGCGGGTAGAATACATCGAATTATTGGTCAAAAGGCCATTCCGGTTTCCGCAGTCCTCACGATGTTTTCCTTCACCATTTTGAAAACGGTAATATTCTATATGTTAATTATTTCTTTGCAGATAGAAACAACACATTATGTTCAACATACCTTTTCCAGTTGTAACTATCTGTGACACCGAGAATGTGAACTTGCCTAATGGTGCTCCCACACTGCTGTTATACAAAGTTTACTAACATTACCTAACATTAACCCTTTTCTGATTTCTGAAAACTTTTTTGATTAAATGTATTAAATCACAATGTTAGAAAATGTTTGTAAACATTTTATAACAGCAGTGTGGGAGCACCGTAACACACAAAAGATCACCAACTTGCTGTAAGTATAGTACCTATTACAGTCAACCGCACATCACTAGCTACACGTCGTAATGTTCATAACGCAGAATATCATTCAGCCTTCTTCTTTACATGTCAGACCCACTATGAGACCGAAATTAAAATGTGACACAGTCAGACGCGGGTATTATATAAACCGGTTAAGTGCGTCTCGGACCACGCACAATGAAGGGTTCCTCAGTTAAGATGAATTGAACCCAAGAAAAAACTTAGCATTGTAGTTCAAAAACAAGTTCTGCCATACATCGTTAGGTCGCAGTAAAATGGTTAATGCCGTGATATAGTTAATATCCCTAGGGACATAACTATACAGGGTGAATTTTTGAGACGGGGCAGGAAGGGTTGCTATCTTAAGTGTTTTACCCGCAGGAAAACGGTCTTAGGAGACTTTCCTTAACTTTTCGGGAAATTTTGGCTTACATACACACAGATACAGGCTCCCTGATAAATTTTTGTATATACATAGTTTCTTTTAACTTCTACCCCCAAAATTATAATAATTTTAAGTTTTTAGTCTTAATATCTCCTTATCTGTAACGTTAGATTGTTATATCATATCTTTTTTATCATATATTATTATTCACAGGTTTAAAAAAGAATGTACAGTCGGCAGGGGAAAGGGCAACTTTCACAAAAACTTTTTTATCCCAATTGATCCTGTTTCTTATAAGGATCAAAAACCTCCATTGGACCAACTGAGGTTGGGGACCAGAAAAGTCAAAAATCGCATAAAAACTTTTCCCATTAATTTCGTAGAAAATGAGACTACAACTTACTTTTTATAATCATAAAGACTGACCGCTACAATGAATGCTGGCCGAAAAAAAAAACTTTGAATTTCGAACGATTACGTGTCATAATCATAATTTAATTTGCTTTGAAAATAGAATCTACATAGTCCATTGCCTCATTGCTTGTGCTTTTTGAAATTCTGTGACAAAAGTGATTTCATTTATTTAGATTATCTAGACTTATAAAAAGCTAATTTTTAACTGACTTCAAAAAAGGAGGTTCTGTATTTGACCCGTAATGTCCGCGATTTTCTCAAAAATTTATGAATCAATGTTGACGTTTCTTTCATTACCGTAATCTACATACTTTCAGGAAGGTTTTAGTTTATAATACAGGTCATCTCTTCACAAATGTGAATTGCGAACCTTACTAAAGTGACCCCACAAGTGACCCTTTACTATTTGAAACGGAACTTCTTTGTTTTTAAAGTAATGTAATACTTGTAAGTTTACACATTCGCAGATTCACCCTTTGACAGTGTTCGAAGTTCCATGTTCTCTTCTGTTATTCTTAATTAATTACTAAATTGTGCGTATACCCCGTATATATCAAACTTTATTAAAAACTGACTTACCTATCGTATCGAAATCCACACGTAAAAATAGTAAAACATAATGAAGTTTGCAGGGGCAACCCTCGTAAATTACAATATACGGAAGAAAATTTACTTTCGTGGGTAAAGTCGCGCTTTTAACAGGCTTTTGTCTATTCTCGAATGAAACAGTTCAAATTCTTTGTATACTCACTAATTGATGTCATTAGATTCACTCTGAATAATTCTGAACTTCTCCCTGAAATCCCATATTCAACTACAAAAGTTATAGCTTTTTTTTTGTTTTTGCTTTGACATCAATAAACAAGATTTGTGCTTCGCCATTTGCTACACATACAATAAACACAAATTAAAATCAAAGTTACTAAAGTGCAGTATTACCGCTCACACATTAAAGTTTAATAAATCTCATATTTATTAAGTTGAACAAACTATGATTCTATGGCTAAAATCGCTACCAGACAAAAAGGAAAACGTAAACCATAATCTATTTTGACTTTTATCAACAAAAATGTTACGCATACAAAAGAGTGACGTTTGTCGAAAGGTAAAACCGTTTCCAACCGACCCGCTACCAAACCTTTCTTACCCAATTCTGTTAACCTTACTTAGTTTTCTTAACAAAGGGTGCTTTGTAACAAAAGTAAAAGAAGTCGATTCGTTTCGAATACGAAAACCGTTCGTAACATCTTACGTAATGTTCTGAGTGAAATATTTCTATGTCTGCCTTTTCATTACAGTCTACTATTCATATTTTTGATAGGTTTATCTGTAGATACCCGGTTTTGTTATGCAAATAGGTAAATTGATTCATTCTGAGCCCGAATACATACCTAAGTCTTAGTTACATAAATAGGTAACTATATGCATTTAAAAAAATCTATACTTATAATAAATCTGTAGAGAGCTCAATTCTGTACATGAAATATATTTCCAAAATAACTATCAGCGGGTGATTAGTGATCGATACTGACGCCAAAAATGCAATCAGTAAAATTTTTGTCTGTCTGTCTGTCTGTCTGTCTGTCTGTCTGTATGTTCGTTATAGAAACAAAAAGCACTCGACGGATTTCAACGAAACTTGGTACAATTGTTCTTCATACTCCTGGGCAGGTTATAGTATACTTTTCATCACGCTACGATCAATAGGAGCAGAGCAGTGAAGGGAAATGTTGGGAAAACAGGATTTCTTTTTAGGTGAAGTAGTAATAGGTTAGTAGTAGTTAGTTAGTAGTAGGTAAGTTTTGGTTAATTTATATTCAGTTTTTTTTTTAATATTAAGTAGGTAAAAGCGTAGGTACTTTTATTAATTATAGGTATAGGTATTATTAATTATAGTAGTTATAGGAATTTAGTTTTAAGTGAAGTAGGTTTTATTATATATTATTTTATATATTAGACGTAGTTATATATTTTTAGTTATTCAAGCCCCAAGCGGACGCCGGCGTCCGCCCGCTATTGTCTTGAAAAACGCGTTGAATGAGAAATACGCGTTCTCAAGAATCGGCAGAAGAAAGAGCACATCGGTTAAACTTTATGAGAGTTAGTGCCTCAATTTCCGGAAGTCATTATTCCACGCGGACGAAGTCGCTGGCAAAAGCTAGTATATAAATAAAATCGTTGAAGGAGCGCTTCTTTAGCCGCCTGAATAAAGTGTTAAATAGTGGTTTATCAGGCGAAAACAAGGTTGGGATGGTTTGGTAATACAAATTTTCATGTATTCTTACTCAAACGAGATCGGATGTAACTTGACGCTCTTGATAGGAAGGTCCGTACATTGCTGACGACATATCGGATGCACCACCTACGGTCATCAGTGATGAGTCTGTACATCCCGCGGAAGCATGGGGATCGAGGTTTCTTAAATGCTAAAAAAAAAAACCTCCACAACCATGAGATTTGCAGTTTCAGGAAATATTTCCTTCAAACTGACGTGGGGATGCATCGAGATGTGTTCGCAGTGGACAAGAGCCTCACCCGTTCTCCTTGGCGAAAGAGAACTGGCGTAAACCTGCAGTACTAGATAATAACGATCATATGGAAGTATGGCAAGGCAAAGAGATTCACGGATGCTTTTTCGGCCCTCTTTGGGCCTGATGTAGATTTTTTGGTTTCTGTATTCTGGCTGCGTTTCAGCGTGGGACGTGGACTCCGCAATCGTTGTACCGATAATCGTCACAGTAAATGGCCTTATAGCGGAGAGACTCGACTAAAACCTCAGGAGGCTCTCATTGCGCGGCTGGGTCAAGGGCCTGATTCAGAAAGCAGTACTCCTGGACAGGGCACGCATAGTGAGAAGGTTCCTATGTCTCTAGAGCTCTGAGCACCGGCAGCCTGGACCCTGTTCCTGATGCCGATGGATCAGTATTTTTTAATGTTTTTGACAATTCTTATAAAAATATTTAAGAATGTAAATAATACGTATGAAAATGTGACGAACATATATGTATATTTTATTTTATTATCGACCCGTAGAGGTTGAAAAGAGTGAAGACAGATTTTACTAGGTACCTAGTTAATCAAAAAGCTAGCTAAATCCTTAGCTATAAATAAAAAATACCACCACCTCTTGACAGTCTGTATTCCCATGATATTTCTAAAAATAGTTTTAAGAACAGACGATATTTGCTGAAGAAATAAATAAAATATCACGATGTTCTTGGCTGTTTTGTAAATAAATAAAAATCCAAATCTTTTATTAACAGGCTACCTAAGCCCACATTGTGTTAGTATCTGTAACTTATAAACTATCTTAGTATGTGAAAAAAAAGACAAAGAAAATAAAAGTGCGAAAGGTATAAATAAATAATATAATGACCTCAGATAGTTTCATCAAGCCCCATGAAATACATGAAGCTTGATAAACCTACCTAAGGTAGGGCCATCCAGCCTTTCAGCAAACACCCTTAAGATATTGTTGGTGCTTCCTCCCACTCTGCATAACATCGACGCCACCTTCTTACGCATTATTGCGAAATAGTCGTCGGTGTGCGCATCGGCGAACATTCCTGACGCACTACAATAGAGAGGAAGCCTCAATAGCACCCTAAAGGTATTATTATATTGTATTCGCAGGGCATTGTCTGCTTTTTGGGTATGATTAGCCCAAAGGCTGCTGGTGTAAAATGTTTGACAGAAAGCCTTGAATAAAGTAATTTTTACTGGTAGGTACTGAGCAACCAGCAAACCTCCGAGCCACCATATTTCCCCTCACAGCCAATGCCCTACGCTCCCTTTCCATATCTGAGTCATCTTTCAGGTCTTCGGTAACAATGTGTCCCAGATATTTAAACTGAGTTACTCTCTGTAAAAGTGAGCCGTACAGCGTTACCGGAGGGATATAAGATTTTGTTTGCAATTAATTATAATTAATTCTAATGACAGCATGTATCCGTGGCTGGCGTGAATATGTTGACATGTCTAAAATGGCAATTTGTCAGGACGGCCAGGTTAAAGGTTTGACCTTTTCTGGTGGCTTAAATCGTTAAATTAGTTTACCGTATGCGTATTAGTTGTTTTAAGGGTTATTTTGTACCATCTTTTAAATGATGACAATAAATAAATGAAATATCTCATAGTTTGCATAATAATAGACTTGT
The DNA here is from genome assembly GCA_949316385.1 of Globia sparganii. Lineage (NCBI taxonomy): Eukaryota > Metazoa > Arthropoda > Insecta > Lepidoptera > Noctuidae > Globia > Globia sparganii. The sequence goes on from OX438657.1 coordinate 24,459,193, forward strand.
CAAGTCGTTCACTAACGAGTTATCAACTTATTCACCGGGTAGTCAACTTATGCACCAGCAGTTGCCAACTTATTCACCTTCTGAGTGGGGAATATTAGTATGTAAAGAATGTAATTAACGACAAACACAATACAGACCAATCGAACAACTGATGAAGAATATAAATATATTTGTTAATTTGTTGGCTTAGTAGACATTGGACTCGAAATGACCTGTAGTCGTTTATAGACTTCTTCGCGATATGCCTCATTCTGAAAATGCCCTATTCGTGAAATAACCTATTCTACTTTGGACTCATTCGCAAAAAGACTTATTCTTAAAAAGACCTATTCTCGATGTGCCCTATTTTTTTCCAAGTGTTCGTTAATGAAACTATGAATATACTTTGTTAATTAAACCAGTAATTCAGAGTATTTCAGAAAGGTAAAATAATTCATGTTTAAATGAAGCAAAAAAAAATAATTTTAATTTCGGAAGTCGGTGTCAAAAAAGAAAATGCAGGACACCGACTTCTGGAGAGGCAGTACTTTTTTTAACCGACTTCAAAAAGGAGGAGGTTATCAATTCGGTTGTATTTTTTTTTTTTTTTTTTATGTTTGTTACCTCAGTACGCCGTCATTTATGAACCGATTTGGATTTTTTTTTTTTATTTGAAAGGATATGCTTCCAGATTGGTCCCATTTTTGTCAAAATCCAGTTCTGATGATGGGATCCATGAGGAATTGAGGGAACTCCTCAAATATTATAGGCATACATATAGCAATTTTGGTATTTTCATCAACATGTCAAGCATTTGCATTCAAAAAGTATAATTTGGTGAAGTGGAACTGATGAAGGAGACCACAGATAGCCACAGGAACTCTTCAATGATAATAAGTATTTCACGGGTGGCGATAAGATATCTCGATTAAGATAGTTAAGCGACTATGACGAAGCAAATTTAAATAAATGGTTCTGACGAAAATGGTACCATCAAACCGATCTGATGATGAAGCTGGAAGGTAGGTACCGGAACTTCGTAATAAAACCATGTATTCTAGCCGTGTTTGGGCTTATTGGAATTGTCATGAGATGCACTCTGACTATAAAAGTAAAAAATAAAAACTTTTAACAAAAAAAAAAAACAACCGACTTAAAAAAAAAAAACACTACAAAGTGTAAAATAACTTTAATTTTAATTTTGGAAGTCGGTGGCAAAAACGTAAATACAAAACCAAAGACACCGACTTCCGAAATTAAAATTAAAGTTATTTTACACTTTGTAGTGTTTTTTTTTTTTTGAAGTCGGTTGGTTTTTTTTTTTGTTAAAAGTTTTTATTATGCATATAAATTCGTACATAGGAATAATTACCTAATGTATTATATAGTAAAACCTTCCTGAAAGTATGTAAATCTTGTTAATGAAAGAAACATCAAAATTGGTTCATTATTTTTTGAGAAACTTGCGGACATAAAAAACATACATACATACGGGTCGAAAACAGAACCTCCTTTTTTGAAGTCTGTTAAAAATTAGTCATTCTAAGAATAGGTCATTACACGAATAAGGTATTATATGAACGAGTCTTTTGCAGAATGAGGTATTATGAAAACAAGTCCTTTGAAGAATAAGCCATTCCGAGAACAGGTTCGTTTTGTCGCCGTAAGCCATTTTACGAATTGTGATATATTGTATCACAATTTAAACAGAAATATTTCGGTTGGCTATAACTTAACCTCTCAATTTGTCAATTAAAAGAGAAAACTTTTATGTGTATAAGTTGAGATATCATATAATATTTTGGTTACTGGGTAGAAGTTGATATAACAAAATATCAATGTTCGTTCACAAAAACATATGAATCTTTAATTTGACATGTTTTGTTGTCAAATAAAACACATTAAAATGCGATGAGATGTCAAAATAATACCATAGTCGATTGCTCCAAAAGTTATGTATATTATGAGCTGTAATTTTTTTTTAATATAAATTCCTAATGCATAGGACGTATTAAGCCAATAAAAAAAAAACATACAAGTCGAGTTGTCAATGTATTCACGTCAGCCACGGATATAATAAAAACAAAAAAAATATCTATATACACGAGCACAAAGCAGAGATAGTCGACGGCTGCACGTCATGAAATAGTCGGTCAGTTAGTGAGAAAGTTGAAACTGGTTGCCCATTCCAAAATGTAGATCTCTAGGTAGAAACAAGGGTAAGAAACTCCAAGGACACTCTTTTAAATCATGATATTATAAAATTCTGGATACATTATTCTTGTTGCTTCTATAATTATGTGAGAATGATGTAAAAAATCAAATGAAGAAACAATGAGTTTGGTTTCCGCACTTAGTCTTCCAATTAGACCTTGTATTGTGAAGAAACAATTCAAAATATAAGATTAAAAATAAGCCCTGGCAGTTAAGAGATGACCAGTCTCAACCGACGGCGCCCGTTCACGAACGTGACGCGTGGATCAGCACCATCCAGCTCAATAATTTTGGAGAGGAACCGAATGATCCAACACACGCTCCACCATCAGTAAGATATTTAAGTGAGCGTGACATATTCTCAACTGCCATGCTCTTTCAAGTCAACATCATAATATCGTAACAGCCGGATCTATGGTTCTTACATTTACAAAACTTTTTAACAAAAAAAACAACCGACTTCAAAAAAAAACACTACAAAGTGTAAAATAACTTTAATTTTAATTTTGGAAGTCGGTGTCTTTGTTTTTGTATTTACGTTTTTGCCACCGACTTCCAAAATTAAAATTAAAGTTATTTTACGCTTTGTAGTGTTTTTTTTTTAAGTCGGTTGTTTTTTTTTTTGTTAAAAAGTTTTTATTTTTTACTTTTTAGAGTCAGAGTGCATCTCATGACAATTCCAATAAGCCCAAACACGGCTAGAATACATGGTTTTATTACGAAGTTCCGGTACCTACCTTCCAGCTTCATCATCAGATCGGTTTGATGGTACCATTTTCGTCAGAACCATTTATTTAAATTTGCTTCGTCATAGTCGCTTAACTATCTTAATCGAGATATCTTATCGCCACCCGTGAAATACTTATTATCATTGAAGAGTTCCTGTGGCTATCTGTGGTCTCCTTCATCAGTTCCACTTCACCAAATTATACTTTTTGAATGCAAATGCTTTACATGTTGATGAAAATACCAAAATTGCTATATGTATGCCTATAATATTTGAGGAGTTCCCTCAATTCCTCATGGATCCCATCATCAGAACTGGATTTTGACAAAAATGGGACCAATCTGAAAGCATATCCTTTCAAATAAAAAAAAAAATTCCAAATCGGTTCATAAATGACGGCGTACTGAGGTAACAAACATAAAAAACAAAAAAAAAAATACAACCGAATTGATAACCTCCTCCTTTTTGAAGTCGGTTAAAAATTGAAAAAATGGTTCTAAATTATACCTACAAAACTATTTGCAATTTATTTAAGAGAAGATTAACATTTCAAAACTAAACAGGAATACATATTTAATATCGAAGTATTCAATCATTGAAATTTGATTGAATAAAAACAAAAAGAAACATTAAGTTTGTAACGTTAGAAACAATACAATTAAAAGAGGAATAAGCAAGTTCAAACAATTATGTGATGTAAAATGTTCTTGAAAAACATTTTATTCTTAGATGCACGTGGGACGTCACAAATAGATAGTATTAAGTCTCACCTACATAAGTCATCCGTGGGTGTTAAGAAACGTGAAACTAATGATGCTTTTCACACACACCTACTGATACTGACATTCTGAATACGTAATAATACCCGGACACCTGACTCGAGCCACCCTGCATAATTTTGTTTGTCTCTATCCGTTTCAATAATAGTAGATCAAAGGATAATAACTATTTACTTATAGATGCTCTAATCAAAACTTTTGTTTCTTTAAGAGCAACCAGACTTCGATTTTCTTTTTCAAACTTGTGAATTCTAATTTGAAACTAGTTAGGAAAATAATCACACGGATTTTATTTTAATAATATTCTGTAATCAGCCTATAATGTTCCTACTGCTGGGACGCAGGCCTCCAGAGCAGACTCAGAGGCAGAGAGGACTCTGTGAGAGGGATTGGGTTGTGATCACGGAGGCGCAGTGCGGGTAGAATACATCGAATTATTGGTCAAAAGGCCATTCCGGTTTCCGCAGTCCTCACGATGTTTTCCTTCACCATTTTGAAAACGGTAATATTCTATATGTTAATTATTTCTTTGCAGATAGAAACAACACATTATGTTCAACATACCTTTTCCAGTTGTAACTATCTGTGACACCGAGAATGTGAACTTGCCTAATGGTGCTCCCACACTGCTGTTATACAAAGTTTACTAACATTACCTAACATTAACCCTTTTCTGATTTCTGAAAACTTTTTTGATTAAATGTATTAAATCACAATGTTAGAAAATGTTTGTAAACATTTTATAACAGCAGTGTGGGAGCACCGTAACACACAAAAGATCACCAACTTGCTGTAAGTATAGTACCTATTACAGTCAACCGCACATCACTAGCTACACGTCGTAATGTTCATAACGCAGAATATCATTCAGCCTTCTTCTTTACATGTCAGACCCACTATGAGACCGAAATTAAAATGTGACACAGTCAGACGCGGGTATTATAAAAACCGGTTAAGTGCGTCTCGGACCACGCACAATGAAGGGTTCCTCAGTTAAGATGAATTGAACCCAAGAAAAAACTTAGCATTGTAGTTCAAAAACAAGTTCTGCCATACATCGTTAGGTCGCAGTAAAATGGTTAATGCCGTGATATAGTTAATATCCCTAGGGACATAACTATACAGGGTGAATTTTTGAGACGGGGCAGGAAGGGTTGCTATCTTAAGTGTTTTACCCGCAGGAAAACGGTCTTAGGAGACTTTCCTTAACTTTTTGGGAAATTTTGGCTTACATACACACAGATACAGGCTCCCTGATAAATTTTTGTTTATACATAGTTTCTTTTAACTTCTACCCCCAAAATTATAATAATTTTAAGTTTTTAGTCTTAATATCTCCTTATCTGTAACGTTAGATTGTTATATCATATCTTTTTTATCATATATTATTATTCACAGGTTTAAAAAAGAATGTACAGTCGGCAGGGGAAAGGGCAACTTTCACAAAAACTTTTTTATCCCAATTGATCCTGTTTCTTATAAGGATCAAAAACCTCCATTGGACCAACTGAGGTTGGGGACCAGAAAAGTCAAAAATCGCATAAAAACTTTTCCCATTAATTTCGTAGAAAATGAGACTACAACTTACTTTTTATAATCATAAAGACTGACCGCTACAATGAATGCTGGCCGAAAAAAAAAACTTTGAATTTCGAACGATTACGTGTCATAATCATAATTTAATTTGCTTTGAAAATAGAATCTACATAGTCCATTGCCTCATTGCTTGTGCTTTTTGAAATTCTGTGACAAAAGTGATTTCATTTATTTAGATTATCTAGACTTATAAAAAGCTAATTTTTAACTGACTTCAAAAAAGGAGGTTCTGTATTCGACCCGTAATGTCCGCGATTTTCTCAAAAATTTATGAATCAATGTTGACGTTTCTTTCATTACCGTAATCTACATACTTTCAGGAAGGTTTTAGTTTATAATACATCAGGTAATTATTCTTATGTACGAAGTTATATGCATAAATGTACTGCATCTCCGGCATTTCTATACGAATTTTGATGATTCTTCTAGTTGGTGTCTTCAATTCTTCAATGCACCTTAGCTTTTAAATTATATCTATGTATTGTTTTTAATGGATAAGGTAGGTGTGGTCCCATATTAATTTGATTAACTTTGTTTGGGTAGTTTTTGAGTTAGCTTCAATAATACGATTTTTCCATTTAGTTTTATTTTGAAGATGTTTTAATAACTTCCTGACAATGATATTTACATAGCAAGTAGTGTTAATTGAATTTGTGCGGGATGGGTACAACTTGATTTCGGAAGTCGGTGTCATTGGTTCCGAATTTTCGTTTTATTGACACCTTACTAGGACAGAAATATAAGTCACGGTCAATTCTCTAACTGAAAATGTGTGTAGTCGCAAAAACAATTTTTTTTTTGCAATTAATGAAGTGCGAACTTTTTGCTTTAATTATGCCGTGAGACCTTGCTTCTTACCAAACATGATTCTTGGTCAACGGGAAGTATCCTAAAGGTTCTGATTTTCTAGCGAGTATCAAAATATTATATCGCATAAAGGGCCGTATTTTTTTATTGCATTGACTTAAATAATAGCTTTTAGCATATTTTCTGCCTGCTCGGTGCCGTAGCTTCAAAAGGTATTATTATTATTATTATTATTGTACTAACTTCATAAAGGAAAGATTTGCTAGGTCTTTTTTCTGTTGCGCACAATTTCTTTTTCTCATCGTCGCCGCAATTTTCATTTGAATTCTCGAGAGAGAAATGGATTCAATACCGAACTGAATTATTGTCAATTTCAATCAATTCAATCTTAATCTGCCTAAACGTATTTAACCTGAGAGAGATCGATGATCCGATGATTGACAGTGAAAACATATCGGCAATCTGGCATTAAGGTCTGCTAATTTGCGACAGGGAATACAAATAAGTTTTATTGGAAAAAAGGCTAGGCTTTAATAGAATTGCTTTTTATTTCCTTGGTGATGAATATAATAGAAATAAAATAGAATACTCTTCATTATGTACACCATTAAAATTACAGACATAAAATAACCTACCTAATACCTAATAAAATACCGAAGAATCTACCTAAGTACGTTTTATTTTTAATTAATATAATATTGACGATCGGGGTTACTTTGGACATTGAACTGCGTCCAGTGTTTTAATTAATCAATCAGAAAACAGATTAAATAACAACGGTAAACATAGTGGTCACTGTATTTTACAAAGCCAACCGCAAACAAATAATATAATCGATCAGGGAATGAACTCGTGACGTAAGAGTAACGAAAATTCGAACAATTTTTCTTTTAAATACCTACAACTATCCCATAGCAGTTTGGGTAAAATTTTGGCGACACGCACAGACAACGCGCGCTTTCATCCGCAGATTTAAATACCTACAGTCTTAAAACTAAGTAAGTATTATGTGTGCAACAAGTATTTTCAATTTCAGAATCGTTCGAATTTACATGACGTTTATTCCGAGCGTACATGCTAACCCACTTAGCGACAATTCCTAAGATATCGTGTTAAAGCAAGAACCAAATAAACGCACTAGGCTTGTTTATTAATTCAATTTTTAATTTTCAGGATTTTTCGCGTCGACTGAAATACTTAAACGATTTCTATAAGAGTTGCTCGGAGGTCAAACGTAAGGACTACACGCCAGAGCCGTAAGCATGTACGGAAAATGCATTCCTTGCTCGAAGATCTTGGATACAAATTGAAGTATCTGCTGGAAATGATACTCTTTAACTTAATTTGTTCCAAATAGCTCATGCTATGGTAAAAAAATAGCTATTTAATAAAGTGGGCGGTCGGAAAAACACATAACGCTGTGATATTCTAACTTCTCATACTTAATAGAAATTTCTTCGAGCATAAAAAAAAAACAATTTCCTACGAGACAACTTGACAAATTGAACAAACTTTGCTACTTACCATATTTCTGTCCATTACATGGAACAATGTACTGGATTCCACTGAAACGCTGGATGTTATAGTCATGGGCCAATGGATATTCTGTGGTAAATTTATATGGACAATTATGGTGAAATTGATTAAAGCAGCTCGTGATTTGTTTCTTCGAGACTTGCAAAGTGTGGGTTGTCCCCTTATCACCTGCCTAGCCTTTTCCCAACTATGTTAGGATCAGCTTGCAGTCCAAAAGGATGCAGCTGAATACCAGTATTTTACATGGAGCGACTGCCTATCTGACCTCCACAACCCAGTTACTGGGTAAGACTGGTTGTCCCCTATTACAACTTATAACATTAATAATAATAATAATAATAATAATAATCGTTTATTTATAAAAAGGTACATTTACAATGAATAGCTTAACAATTAAAATAGCGCACAGTTGCTAATTTGCCTGAACTAGGTTGAACCTGTGCTTCAGGCTAGAAAGTGCATAAATACTTAATGTAATAAATTAACAATGATTATAACTTAAAAAAAAAAAAACTAAATTAAAAACTTAGGTAAATAAAAAGTAAAATAGCATGTTAGCAGTTCTATTTGCAGACACTAAGTAGGTCTTCTGTTTGTGCATAGTCGATGGTTAGTAAATAATTAAGTACAATTTTCTTACAGCTATAGTAATTTAGTTTATAGATACTTAGTTTTCTATTTAATCTATTGTACAGGAATGGGCCTAAGAATGTTAAAAATCTTTCTACAAAGACATGTTTTGAGGTTGCATTAGACATGCATACTAGATCATTCCGTCTCTTGGTAGTATTGTCGGCATTGTAGGCAAGCATGGTGTGCTGTTTTAATACTAAGTGCATAATGAAAAGCTGGCGAACAGTTAGTACATTGCAGGATTTATATAGCAGATCAGTGGGAAAAAAGAAGGGATGGAAGTTTGCTACCTTTAAAATTGCTCTCTGAGCTCTTTCAAGAGGAAGCAAATTAGTTTTTGGTGCGCCACCCCAAGAAGTGATACAGTATTGAATTATAGATTGACATAGGGCCAAATAAACTTGTGTGATTAATTTTGAATCTGCTAATGTTCGCAATTTTTTAAAAACATATATTAGTTTGCGCACTCTTTTAACTAGGCTTTCAATATGTTTTTTAAAAGAGAGTGTCTCGTCCATTATTACCCCCAGGTATTTTATGTTGCTTGTTTTGTGGATAAAAGGACAATTGCACATAGTGATTGTACGGTTTCCACATTGATGGGCATATAGGTAAGGGTTAGTAATGTTAAGAAGAGGCTTGCGCATGGAGAAGTGAATATATTTTGTCTTGTCGGCATTTAACGTTAGTAGATTGCTGTGAAGCCAATTAGTCACAGTATTAAAACCTAGTTGAGCGATTTCGAACAGTTCGCTACTGCTTTTAGCGCTAAATATTAACGCTGTGTCGTCGGCATATGATATTATTTTGCCGTCTTTAATATTTAGATTACACAAGTCGTTAATATAAATAAGGAAGAGGGTGGGGCCCAGAATACTCCCCTGAGGAACACCAAAACCAGTATTTTTCTGCTCGTCGCTCGTAATATTATCTATTCTAACACATTGGTACCGGTTGTCTAAATAGTCAGTAAAAAGTTTCAGCGGCGTTCCCCTTATTCCTATGATCTCTAATTTGTTCAGAAGAACAGAAACAGACACCGTGTCGAAGGCCTTGGCTAAATCGAGAAAGACTCCCAGGGTCTGGTTTCCTTTGCCGAGTTCTTCTGAAATATAATCAGTCAGGCTATGAACCGCATCAGCTGTTGACAATTTGGCTCGAAAACCAAACTGCGCAGGGGATAAGATGTTGTTTTTTTCTAGGTAATTAACTAGTCTACTGTTTATAATTTTCTCCAGTATTTTTGAAATTGAGGGGAGTAAGGATATTGGCCTATAATTATTAACAACGTCTTTACTGCCAGATTTAAAGATAGGTATCACAACTGCCTTTTTTAGACATCTAGGGAAAATTCCTTCGGAAAGACAGATTCGAAAAATATGCGTTAAGGGAGGTACCAAAATATGCTTGAAGAGTTTAAGGACCTTATTGCTTATATTATCCCATCCAACCGCACAGTCGTCCTTTAGCCCAGAAATGATTCGGGTTATTTCGTCTTCATCAGTATCCAACATAGCAAAAGATTTTGGGTTACGGCTATTGCTTGATTTTTTGAAAGATGGTTGATCGCAATATTTCGGAATCTGATCAGCAAGAGTTTTCCCAACATTTACAAAAAAGTTATTTACATTGTTAGCTGATAAGAGTGGTGAAGGATTAGCCAGCAATAAACTCGAATTTGATTCACGCTGTTTAGACATATTAGTGACGTTTTTAATATGTTTCCAAAGTTGCTTGGTATTTTTACCTGCTTTATTTAATTCAGTTTTATCGTAATTATTTTTTAAATTCTTTAGGAGATTGTTGCAGAAATTCCTGTATCTTTTATAAGTGGTTTGAATGATTAAATTATCAGGGTATCTTTTAGTTTTCTGATGAAGTTTATCTCTGTGTCTTATACATCGAATTAGTCCCGGAGTAATCCATGGTTTAATATTATAAAATTTCTTGTTTACTGTAGAGACTGTCGTGTTACGTAATATTGCTTGTTGAACATGTTTTATTAAGTACGATAAAGCCAAACTAGCGTCAGCAGTATTATAAACTAGGCTAAACTCAATGTTGCATAAATCATATTCGAGTTTGTTTATGTTTAATTTGCTAATAGTTTGCGGACGATTTATCTTAGGCAGCGTTAAATTTACGTTGAGTAAGACTGCGTGATGGTCAGTAATTGTTGAGTTGGTTACAAGCGTAATATACGATAGGCTGGTTTTGATCATCATATGATCGAGGCAGGAACCGCTCTGATGAGTAGGCAATGTGTGAGCGGGGAGAAAACCATGGTATAAGCAGATATTAATGTAATCTTGGGTCCCTGCATCGCAGTTTTCGGAGCCAATGTTTATATTTAAATCACCTGTTAGTATAACATTCTTAAAAGGGCTTAGTGCTTGAAAAATCTGGTTTAAGGAATTGTTAAAAGGATCTAAGTTTCTAGAGGAAGGGGATCTATACATAGCGATTATTGCTGTGGTTGTACCAATTTTGATGACTAAACAGTTAGTCATACAGTCTTGTAGAGTATGTTCCTCAACTGTGACCTTTAATGATTCCTTAGCAAAGACTACTACACCATCATTTTGATTGTGGTTGATTGTGGTATGTAATAAGTTATACCCCGGTATTACTGGGAGATTATCGTGACGATTTGATAGCCAACACTCGGTTAGTACCATTATATCACAATCAAAGTTAAGTCTATGGAGAAAGATATTAAAGCTATCTATGTTCTTATAAATACTACGAATGTTTTGGGTCAGTACGGTTAGCGAATTTTGACAGTCGGAAAGATATTGTCTGCAGTCCTCAACGTCACATGTCTTTGATGTAGTTAAAAATGCGTTATCTATATCGGTAATTATGTTAACGTCCATATTAAACTAAAAAAATTACAACAATAAATTAAGTCTAAAATATAAACTAGTGTGTGGCGCTCTTAGGCGCCTTCATAGTCTATCGAATTAATGTACCTGTATTCGGCAGCTTTTTTAGCAGGGCAATCTGTGTCTCCAGTTTTGTGGTTGGCTTGTTTTTTAAAGCGCGAACATGTAGCACATTTTGGCGGATTGACCTTCTTTGAGCAGTCTTGGATTGAGTGCCCTTCCTCACCACAATGGCCGCATGTGGGGGCCGCATTTTTACATGTTTTGGCTGCATGACCATACTGCTGGCACTTGTAACATCTAGTTACCAGTGTGAAGTCTCTTACAGGGCAGGACGTCCAATTTATAAATAATCTGTCCTGTGTGACGAGGGCCTTGCGAATGATGGCTGGAACTTCTAGGATATAGTTGCAATTCTCAGCATCCTTCCTGCCAGATTTGTGACTCAATTTTATTGAGGTCAAAAATGTATCTAGGGACATATTCGGCAGTTTTTCGGTCAAGTTCTGTTCATAGATACATTTATAAACCTCATTCTCAGACATAGTTGTTGGAACGCCTATAACTATAATGCGTGGTTTGCGCTTTTGAGGTTCGTCGACAGTAAGCCCTGACGCAGCGAGTTGGACTGTTTTTTTGAGCTTATCTAGGTCATCTTTGGTCTCAGTGCTGATTATTAATCCTCCTTTTCCTATTTTACGTACGCTTCGTACTTTCAGCTTCATTTCTCCAGGGCATATGATTTTTTGGACCATGGTCTTGGTTTCGTCACTGCTTTTTGAATTATCACAGGGATAAATCGCCACGGAACTAAAAGTATTAGGACGAACAAAACTGTTGGACCCCTTCTTCACCATATCTGCAAAAGACGTACCCGCACCCTGCTTCGAACAGGACTCCTGAATCGTCCGGTTCATCTCCGTTAGACAGTCGGATAGGTCACGAGCTTCGGTCATGGTTTTAAGAGAGGTATGGGTTTGAATGGCTTTTTGTTTTAGTGACTGGTACTGAACAGCCATTTGCGAAACTCCATGTCCAACTTTTCGGCAAAGATTATTTATTTTTAGTTTCTGCTCAGTGTTGAGCTTACCGTCAGAAGCAATAGAACATACCTCATTCAGGCACTGCTCAATTGATGTCATCCAGTTCTGGATCTCCGGAGTGGTCACTACTTCAATTATATCATCTTGGTCCTGTCTTGGTCGTCGGGGCGGTGTCGGTGCCTGTGTCGGTACGGGGGGCGTCGGTGCCTGTGTCGGTACGGGGGGCGTCGGTACCGGCATCGGTGTCGATGGAGGGCTGTGTTGCATCATCGCGCTCCAAATTAAAGGAACTACCTTCCATATAATAGAGTATTTAAAAATAATTCAGTCAGTTCATTATTTAAACTTGTCACTTAAAAAGTTTCTCTATATGACACGCTAATACACTGAAACTAGGTCACTATTTATGCAAACGTTAATTTATTTTATTTTTAATATACATTGATGAGCACGTCTGTTTACGTTGAATCAAGAAATCAGAATCCAACATTACTGGCGCAATGTGCTGGAATCTTACATAAACACATCAGCCTTCCTCAAAGTTGAATATCAGTATATTCATTCATTCATCAGTTTATTCGACGAAAGAACGAAAATAAGTTTAGCAAGATGACTGATAGAACGTAAGAAATCATTTATTTATGTTATGGTGACCAAAATCATGATCTAAATAATTAATACACTTACGTGTAAGTCGGTGGATAACAGTAATGAAATTGTCAAGTAAGGCTGTTGACATCTTTATTTCGTCCAATAAGATTTCGGTTGCCCATAAATCTGTTTAAGACATTCCATAGAATAAAAATACAACCGACTTCCAAAAAAACACTACAAAGTGAAAAATAACTTAAATTTCGAAAGTTGGTGTCGTTGGTTCCGCATTTTTTTTATTGACACCGACTTCCGAAATTTAAGTTATTTTTCACTTTGTAGTGTTTTTTTGGAAGTCGGTTGTATTTTTTGTAAAAAAAAAAAAATATTTTTCACTTTTTAGTAGGCCAATTTGTATCTTATCTAAGTTACAATAGCCTAATGTCAACGGCTCATCACCTTTTACAAAATATTGCTTTTCCCGATGCAGGGACGTTAATTGTTGAGGAGTTCTCCTTGTAAAAACCAGGAGAACTTCAGCTCCACTTCATGATACGCATTGTGCTTAGCAACCACATTAAAGTACCTAATCGAATCGCAAACCGTGAAATATTTATTATTGAGTAGTTCCGATGGCCATCTGTGGTCTTCATCATCAGTTCCACTTCACCGAATGGTGCTTTCTGAGAGCAAATGCACGAGTTACTACAAAAAATACCCAAATCGCTACAGTTGTGCCTACAAAATTTGAGGGTTGCCCTCGATTTCTCCAGGATTCAATCATCAGATCCTGACTTGGTGACAATGGGACCATTTCGAAAGTATCTCCTTTTGAACAAAAAAATAATTTTGAAAATCGGTCCACAATTGGCGGAGTAATCGCGTAACAAACACACAAAAAAAACATACCGTCGAATTGATAACCTCCTCCTTTTTTGAAGTCGGTTAAAATATACAGAAGCGACATTTAGATGTGTAGGCAATGTGAATGTCGCTTCAATACATTTTATTTCAATAACGGGGCATAGTCAGCCTTAGGACGTAAGCAGGAACACTTTAAGGCAAAAGCGCCAAGGTAGGCCATGAATAGCAAACGTTTAACGTAAAAAACGTATTGACGAGCGGTTGATCGCCGTAGGTGAGTATTTCGGTATCATCAGCACACACACAAGTACCTGAGATTATGTAAATTCCTTGCACGAGTTTAACATTTAAATGTATTTCATGTTCTGTGAAAATCCCATTCACTACACCAATCTTTCGTGACATAACCGTACATTGGGGTACATCCTCTAAACAAAAGAATACTCCAACAATGAGAGAAAAGTTAGCGTCAGTGTATTTGTATAACCTTCCTGAACAGTCAGAAAGGTTATACAAATAAACGAATGAAAAGATGTAAAATAAAAAATGCTCATCTCGGGACTTCGACTGATGATAAGGAAAAAAGTTCTGTTGATTTCAGATTAGCACTTTGAAGGTTGCCCTGATTGGAGGGAAAAAACAGGCCGTCTTTAAAGTTTATTAGTATGCAGGTACTTTTTCATGATCAAAGGCCGCAATATAAAAAAAAAACAAGTGTAGCTCTAATCAGAAGCCTAATTTCGAGCATAATAACAGTATTTAATTAATGTAAATCATATTTTTACTTTACTTTATAGGTACTTTAATAAATCTTTTATTTTTTATCTTTATTTTATTTTGCCTTTTTTTTAATTTCATTTGGTCAGTAATTCAGTCATAGAATTTCATTTAAAAACAAAGTGATTTTTGATGTCATTTAGGGTTTCTACTTGGAATTTCTCAGTAGCAACCTCGAGTTTGATTTGCATCCATTTAATGGCAATAGTCGGCCCTATTAAATATAACAAGCGAAATGTGGGTGAATATGTACAGCTCTGCCTAACCCTCCGGGCATTACCAGCGTGACGATATGTCATTATTCTCTTTTTGTTTCAGTTCTATGTGTACAGAAGGCTGCACATCAAGCTACCCGAAACTGTCAAATTTTCCCAATCAACTTTGAACCTTATGCTTTAGCTATAAAGTTGAAAATCTATTTAAAAAATTGACAGATTATAGTAGCTTAATGTGCTGGCGTCTGTACAATTATAAGGACAAAGTGACTCTAATCGACAGCTACTTCAGTCTAACGCCGGAGTCGTTCTTTGACTTCAACATCTATGTCTGGGCTATCGACTCCTCCGCTAACGTCAAAGCGCTGCCGATTTCCAGCAGAAAATGTATATTGGAAACGGTAAGTAATAATTTTGTTTTTACTTATATTTGTGTGTTGCTTTCAGTTTTAAATTCAGCTGAGTTTACCTATTAATCAATGGTTGATTCACTAAGATAAAATTGTGTCAGTCTTTATGTTTTGTCAATTATGGTTTTGCAAACTTTTCCCATAAAACTCATACTAAAAGCATTTATTTCAATTAAACCATTTACAGGCACTTTTGAACTGACAAGAAGTCGGTCAGTCAGAAAAAAATGAAGCTAGTTGCCCATTTCAAAGCGTAGTAGGTACCTATGGAGAAGAACGGATAAGAAACTCCATGGACACTCTTTTTAAATTATATTTTTACAAAATTATTATTTACATCTTGAGTTGAATTTATAAATATGTGAGAACGATGTAAAAAATAAATAAAAACCCAGTACGCGTAAAAAGCGTCCAGAGTATAGCAAATAGTAACAAAATAACAATCCAAAAATAAAATAATTAAAAATAAGCCGAGGCAGCTAAAAGTTGACTAGCCCTAACTGAGGACGCCCGTTCACGAACATGATGCATAGATCAGCACCATTCCGCTCAACCATACGTACGTTAATGTTGTCTACATAAGTAGCTGATTTAGTAGTTAGTTATCTCACATTATATTTCTTGATTTAAAATCATTAATAGATTCTCTATGTATAAGCCAATAAAAATGAAAGTCTGTGTTTGCATTCTCGTCAAAAGTAATAAGTTTTCTGTCAATGCTTATAGATTAATCTCTAAGTCAATAATAAAACAATGCACAATGTTGGTCTAATTTTACTGACGCCAATATCATCAATCACGTCCTTTGTCGATCAGCTTTATTGGAGCCCTCATGAAATCACAGGCAGTGGCGCGAAATGTAGGTCACTGAGTCAAGTATTTTATACCTAACAAAATTGTACATACAGAGTAGCTATCAAAAAACCTGTGAAATGTGGAACTCTAAAGCAAACGCAAGCCGAGACGCGTAACTGAAGTATGCTGGTGTATTTATGTCGCAGGATAATCCCGCGATGCCTCCCATACGACATCGCGGCCCGCCTCAGTTGCGATGTCGCCCAAGCGGCACCGCAACCTTCTTGTTGGCCGCTACGTCGTCGGCTTACCGGCAAAAACCCTGACGAGTGGCCCCTTCTCAGGTTCCTCTTCGCTTCACTGTGGGTGGCCAAGCCACGGCTACTGAGCTCCCCGCCTCGACAATGCGGGAACCCACCGGGGGGGATTAGGTAGAAACTAAGAACATCAAGATTTACTTCGATTTCCCTCCTTAAATAACAACACCGTCGTAATAGGTTCATTAAAGCTGAAACACGACACACATATTTTGAAAACGAAATACTAATATTTCACGAAGAGAGATGAAACATTTAAATAAACTATTAACAAAAGATATGAAATTCCGGGAGTATTTTACTACGAAATCGTTTTTCTCTGTGTTTTTTTTGGCAGTCCACAATCTTACAGATAAAAAACATAATCCAAAGAACAGGATGTCAAATGAATTATACGAAAGATCTACAAAAACCAGTGATTCCAAGTAACATTGGCAGCTTCAAATTGCAAAAATAGAGCGAGAGCGTTTAGAACAATAAACAGCGCCAGTTATACTGAAAACACAACAATTTGTACTCAATTGTGTGAACAATTTGCTGCTTGAAAAAGTTTCAAGATATTCTAAATGCTAGCCGCTAAATTAGGGGCTTAAAAAGAGTATTAAAAAAAAATTAAGCTTCGCTGCACTGCACTCGTACTGAGGAAAAATTAACAAGGATCTTAATCCTTGTTAATTTTTCATCTTTTGTCACCGAGTGTTGGGATTGTGTTTTATTCTTTTTCTTCAATTCCAGCCCATTCCTAGGATTCGTGGAGAATTTCTTCGTATTCCGAATCATGCTAAAGAAAAGCTTCAGTAATTCTTGTGGCAGTATATCAAAGCTGTTTAAGACGTCCATTAAACTTCAGACATACCAGCTGTACCTGTGTAAGTTAGTTCCAATTAAAAAGTTATCTAGAATCTTTCTGCAGTGAATGTCTGATGAGGTTTACAATTAAATAAGAACTGAAAAAGACATCTTAAATTCAGAAACTTTGTTTCATTTGCATCCACCAGTTTTAACTTCAGTCTACTATATGTGCTGCAGTTAGATTAGAATAGAATAGAATACTCTTTATAATGTACACCGTAGTTAAAACTTAGTCAAAAAAATTGAAATAATGAGATAATGGCCCCGATTCTGTTGTTCACAAACACAAAAAAACTAAACTAAATTTATGTTCATTGCATCTTTTACTTTCTATTTCACACGAAAAGGACAGAACATAAAATATTCTTTTAGTCCTGTCAAATTACATAATCCAAGACAAGTTAGATGAGATAAAAACTACTAAAAATACTAACGTCAAATTACGTCAGGCTACTAAAAATACGTCAATTTACGTCAGGCGCTGACTAATTTGACAGGACTAAACTAATATTTATCTTATCTTCTGTCCTTTTCATAATGAATTATAAAGAAACAGATGCACATAACATAAAAAGATCAGTGCATCTTTTTCTTTCTATTTCATTAAGAAAAGGACAGAAGATAAATATTAGTTTAGTCCTGTCAAATTAGTCAGCGCCTGACGTAAATTGACGTATTTTTAGTAGCCAATTTTTTAATCACGTCTAAACTTGTCTATGGATTATCTAATTTGACAGGACTAAACTAATATTTATCTTCTGTCCTTTTCTTAATGAAATAGAAAGAAAAAGATGCACTGATCTTAAATTTAGTTTAGTTTGTGAACAACAGAATCGGGGCCATTGCGTGTTTACTCGTCCTAATTCCCTTCGTGTCTTCACTAATCCGAGTCGAAGCTAAGCCAGGAGAGATTGTGGCTCATAAATCAATTCTACAAAGATTTCGTTTGCCTTTCCCCATTTAAAGTGCCTAAAACATTTTTTTCTTTTGTTTATTTGAGAGTAATGTGTCTTGGGGACATTATTTCGAGCAGCACTATTATTTCCCTATGATGTTTTAAAAGACAGAGGATAATTTACCGTGTTTTGATTTCCCCAAATTGGCCTTTAAAGACACTTACGAAAAAGTCAAGAATTTAGGACGATTTCAAATTATCGGTCCTAATGAAGAAGAATGGGTACGGATCTCTACCGATATGAATGTATTTTCTTAAAGACAAGAAGTAAGTAGGACAACTGGACAGTCTTATTATTTAGTACTAGCTTCTATTTTTATTTTATTTCATTTTATTTTATTTGGGAAATAAACGATATTACATTAAAAATAACACTTATCAGTAAGGTACTTATATAAAACAAAATCAATGTAATAACCACAACATTTTCCACATATTAACAAAGAGGTATGCTATTATGAGGACTTAGCGGTAAGCTAGTTACTATTCACATTCTACGAAACATGTTAAATCGTTACTAACTAATAAGCAAGTATTTAACCACTAGATATATCTAAGTTGTTCAGTACATTGACAACTTTACTTCGAAAAGCATTTCTATTTAGCATAAATATATCAATAATCCATGAAATGTTTATTGTACATTTGCGTGAGACGCTGAAGGGGTGCACGTTTACCTGCGTTTGTCCGATTTGATGCCTGATCAAACAATCGGTAATATTCTGCTCACGACTTAGTCCGCGTGAAATTTCGGCTCTTCACCTAAACCTCCCCACGATCTAAACCGAAATTTCGCCCCTGTTACTTACTCCTTTTTTGATTAGCATTATTTAGACTTTTTTTTCATTTTACTCAGCTTCTAAAGGTCGTAGCGTGATTTTAAATAACTTCCTCAAAATTGTGCGATCAAATGCAAAATATAATTGAAAATAATAATAAAAAAATAAATAAATAATAATAAAATGTAATTGAAAATAATATTATTTTATTTTGTAGAAAATGCCTATGGCATTAAGTCCGCCTCTGTACATGTATGTGCTTGAAGTATTAAATAAATTAATAAATTTCAAACCCAACTGGTACTTCCAACGCAAGAAACTTAAACAAACTCTTCAGCTTTATTATAGTACTAGCTGTGCTCGCGACTTCGTTGGCGGGTATGTCGGAAAATAAATTGAATTTGAAAAGGTTTAATTTTTGTTGGCCGGAACCCCATGTTTTTCTAAAATACAATTAGCCTAAGTTATTTATTTTCTAATATAATATGAGCTATCTGCCAGTGAAATTCCCGTCGAAATTGGTGCTGTCGTTTTAAAGATTAGCCGGAACAAACAGACACACCTACGAAAATAGAGAAATTAAAAAAAAAATGTTGTTTGTTAAAAGTACCGTATATAGAATAGAATAGAGTAGAGTAGAGTACTCTTCATTATGTACACCATTATAAATTACAGACATAAATATAGAAATTTTGCAAAGGGTGACACAATGGGCGGTCTTATCGCTAAAAGCAAAATTATTTCATAATTATACATATAATTTTGATATTACCAAAATACACTTCACTTTTATTTATTTGTACCTATGTCTTACGTATAGATATTGCAAGATGGATGACCTTCGATGATACCTAATGCTTACATAACATAAATACCGACGCGCGATGCCTTAAACGGTAGCAATAGCAATCAAGTAAATTTTGTATTGATCATCAAAATGAGTCAAATGTTAATTGCCAAATTATACAAATATATCTACTGGAAAATCGTTACTCGTGGAAGCTTTTTCATCACTGAATCCCAATTTTATTATTTGATTGTAAGTACAATATCTTATTTAATATCATAAAAATACCTTATCTCTCAACCCACTGAATCTAATACATATTTTCACATAGTAATATTAATAAAAATAATAAAAGTTAGAAAATACATACATTACAAACCTTATTAAAAATATAACATTGCAAAAATCATAATAGAAAATGTCTTTCGATGATGCAAAAAGTAGCATTCAATTTTGCTCAATTTGAATATAACCATAATTAAAGTAGATACATTATTTACTACTTATGTATAAGCACTTGAGTGAGATAGCTCAGATACAGGTTTATTCCTAGTTCAGGTAGAATACAATTATTTCTTACCTACCACTAGTTTAAAGCCTTAATTTGTAAATATTTATGTAAATCAATTTATTTATTTATTTATTATCCTACTAATATTATATATTATCCTACTAATTCCTACTAATATTATAAATGCGAAAGTTTGTGAGGATGGATGTTTGTTACTCCTTCACGCAAAAACTACTGAACGGATTTTGATGAAACTTTACAGTAATATAGCTTATACATCAGAATAACACATATGATACTTTTTATCTCGATATTCCCACGGGATCGAAACTTACGCGGGTGAAACTGCGGGGCGCAGCTAGTATATTATAAATGCGAAAGTTTGTGAGGATGGATGGATGGATGTTTGTTACTCTTTCACGCAAAAACTGCTGAACGGATTTGGATGAAATTTGGCACACAGATACTTTATAACTAAGATTAACAAATAGGATACTTTTCATTCCGATATTTCCATGGGATCGAAACTTACGCGGGCGAAACCGCGGGACACAGCTAGTTTATTTATAAAATAAAAATTAATTATTAATTTAATTATTTATTAATTTAATTATTTCAATAACAATAATTTCAACATGAATGTACGAAATGTTTATCTTCGAACGCAAAAAAATGGAGAGTATTGGCAAGCTAAAGTAAAATCGGAATTCTGCAATAATAACTTATTTCCCCGACCCAACCCGTCGTATCGCGTCGCATCGCAAGCATGTCCGCGCTATTACTTCGTTTTCGCTTAGAGTTTATTCTTTTTGTTCGACTCCGTAGGGTCATAGTGTGATGTTAAATAGCCTTTCTCAAGAATTGGACTACTAAAATCAAAATGAGTTTTAAGTAAACAAACTCTTCAGCTTTATTATTAGTACTAGCTTTTGCCAGCGACTTCGTCCGCGTGGAATAATGACTTCCGGAAATTGAGGCACTAACTCTCATAGAGTTTAACCGATGTGCTCTTTCTTCTGCCGATTCTTGAGAACGCGTATTTCTCATTCAACGCGTTTTTCAAGACAATAGCGGGCGGACGCCGGCGTCCGCTTGGGGCTTGAATAACTAAAAATATATAACTACGTCTAATATATAAAATAATATATAATAAAACCTACTTCACTTAAAACTAAATACCTATAACTACTATAATTAATAATACCTATACCTATAATTAATAAAAGTACCTACGTTTTTACCTACTTAATATTAAAAAAAACTGAACATAAATTAACCAAAACTTACCTACTACTAACTAACTACTACTAACCTATTACTACTTCACCTAAAAAGAAATCCCGTTTTCACAACATTTCCCTTCACTGCTCTGCTCCTATTGATCGTAGCGTGATGAAAAGTATACTATAACCTGCCCAGGAGTATGAAGAACAATTGTACCAAGTTTCGTTGAAATCCGTCTAGTGGTTTTTGTTTCTATAACGAACATACAGACAGACAGACAGACAGACAGACAGACAGACAAAAATTTTACTGATTGCATTTTTGGCGTCAGTAACGATCACTAATCACCCGCTGATAGTTATTTTGGAAATATATTTCATGTACAGAATTGACCTCTCTACAGATTTATTATAAATATAGAGTATAGATAGGTATCGATAGTTGTGTCTAACCTTATATTGCCTTTTCTATCGACTACCGACTTAATTCTGTAAGACTGATTGACAACTATAATATTGGTCTACCAGCTTACAGTTAATTGGTTTATGACTGTTATTTTCGGCCGGCTTTTTATCTTTGAACTTACTACTTACTTATTAACTTAATTTTCTTTTGATCGTTTTTCAGATTGAGTCTTTATTTCATTTAAATTGAAGTATGAAAAATCACAGACTTTAATAATTATTTCGGCTAAAGATTATAAACCCACATTTTCTCGGTCTAATTTGACTAATTTAATGTATAATAATATAGATAATACTAATACCCAGTGAGTAATGGTGGCCCAGTGGTAACAGCCGCGCGTTGTAGGTCGCGGGTTCGAACCCAGACAGACACTTTGTGTAAATTATTTCATTATCACTGCTCTCAAAACGGTGAAGGAATATATCGTGAGGAAACCGGCATGTCACAGAACCAAAAAATTCGAACACGTGTCATCTACCAACCCACATTGGGCCCGCGTGGTGGATTATGGCCCACTCCCTCTAATCGAGAGGAGGCCTGTGTTGGGGCAGTAGGAACGTTATAGGCTGGTTATACTAATAATACCCATGATTGCTTTTTTTAAGTAAAACTTTAAAAATTTAATCTCCTGAAAGAAAGTATTTTCAGACCTTTCGCCTGCTCCAGCCTCTACCACACATTATAACAGCATCGCTCCGATACAGCATATAACTTGTTAATCAAGTTAGGATTTTAAACCAAATGTATTAAAGTAAATTTTACGATGACTATACAGAATAGTGGATTTCAAGCGGGCAACGTGCTCTCCGGTGAAAAAACGCCTGCAATCTGTATGCAATTATATATTACATGCTGGCTTGCGTCTCACCGTCCAAGCAGGGATACCTCGCCGCCCGTAAGCAGCCCCGTCGCCCGCAAATAATTCTCTTCTTCGTCGAGTGCAATAGCTATCACAAGATTCCTAGTTCGCGTAAACTGAGTCATAATGTAGAATAGTTAACTTTTCACTTCAGCAGAACATTATGAGATAAATTAAAGCGTATTCGGAAATAGCACCCATGATATTTTATTATCTATATCTTCTATATCTTCTTCTATACTTATAATAAATCTGTAGAGAGGTCAATTCTGTACATGAAATATATTTCCAAAATAACTATCAGCGGGTGATTAGTGATCGATACTGACGCCAAAAATGCAATCAGTTAAATTTTTGTCTGTCTGTCTGTCTGTCTGTCTGTATGTTCGTTATAGAAACAAAAACCACTCGACGGATTTCAACGAAACTTAGTACAATTATTCTTCATACTCCTGGTCAGGTTATAGTATACTTTTCATCACGCTACGATCAATAGGAGCAGAGCAGTGAAGGGAAATGTTGGGAAAACAGGAGAATTTACTCCATTTTTTAAGCTTCCGTCGCGTGTGCAGCCTTAATGGTTAAAGCTACATAGAAATTATGTATGACGGAAATGTTTTCCTTAAAATTATATAAAAAATATTCCACGACAGCAAATGTCTATCTTTTATAGTTGACTCACAATAACACGTGTAACTCCCGATAGCTTAGCAGTTCGGAGCTTTCTGATTATATTTGTCTACTCTTACGTTTATAACACTCTCACTCATCCCTAATTAAAAAATGTTAACTTTATTCCTCATATCCTCCCAACGGGGAGAAAAGGGGGATAAATTGTTTTTTCCGGAAGTCATTATTCCACGCGGACGAAGTCGCGGGCAAAAGCTAGTTCAAAATATATTACGTAATATTATTGAAACTAGAAATAAATATTTACAGATTAAATATCAGTTTTATTTGCAGTAAATACTCATTTTCGTTTAAATACAACAATAAGTTAAAAAATCAATAAATTACATTAAAAGGCACATTCCACTAAAATCCCCTAGACCAGTCCCCCAGGGGACTACACAGCACTCAGTGTTCCACTACGATCCCCTATGCTGGGGATTCTATAAGTACTAATAAGTACTATTCCTTTATAGTCCCTTCTAAATAAAAAATCCACTTACAAAATAACAATACGTAATATATAAATAATTAAAAATCTGTCTACAGAGGCGATAACAATGACGTAAATTAACTTTTCTACAATGAGTTAGATGTTTTAAAAAAAGTACCAGAAGCTTTAAAAGATTTCACAGGTTCGATCAGTGCAACGTCTCGGTGGCGTAGTTGGAATCGCGTTCACCTAGATAGTAAAAGACGTGGGTTCGAGTCCGTGGTAAGGCGTTAGATTTTTTTCAACGTTTGAACTTATATAAGTATATTTAACGTTATAAATGCAAAATATATAAAAAATAATAATAATAACTTTTCTACTTACAAAATTAAAATTTGTAATTCTACTTAATTAACTGAAAAATTGCAAGTCGGTTATCCCTCCATTATTATTTACTTCATCATTTCTAGAAAATGACCGACTGGTTCAAGGTTCTCATACAATTAGGGGATTCAAAAGGAAATTATAGTTTTATATGATCCCTTAGGGGATCATAGTGGAACATTGAGTACTGTGTAGTCCCCTGGGGGACTGGTCTAGGGGATTTTAGTGGAACGTGCCCATTAAAAGACATAAGTAATTAGCTTTTTGCAAAATTTCTTTAGTTCGTACGAAATTCCGAACGTGTTTGTCTTTGAGTTCGAATTCAAAATCGGAACTTTGAAAGTGCTGGTCTTTGTCTCTCTCTTTCTAATGGCGGGAAAGAGATAGTGTGAATGTTTCGAATAGTATGATTAACCCAAGGCTGAGTAAGATATTCGCGGCTTTCTGAAAAAAAAAATTAAAAAGTTGTTTTGCCTCACTCAGTGAGCAAAATCGGATTTTGCTCACTGATTTCAGACAGCAAAACCTACATGTTTGAGCTACTGAAGTGAAAACATAATTATGCTTCTCAAGCGAGATCACTCACTAATGTTTGCAAATCGATCTGTCAGCTGAAAGCGCGCCAACGGTTGGTCGTGGACGGTGAGCTACCAACTCGTAAATGACGCGTGAATAACAAGCCACCAGAGGCGTACCGGCGCGGGTGATCGGTCGTCTTGTTGACGGCGCGTTAGCGACAAGCGAGTACATTTTCTCCGAGGCAGTGCCAGGCCATTACTGCGCTGGAGCGGTGCGGTTTTAATGAGTGATGACCTTTAATATCGAAGAGTTATCTATATATATAAAAGGAGAAACCGACTGACTGACTGACTGTCTAAATTTCAAAATTATTCCTCGAAAGTTATCAGATGATTGAAAAAATAAGCCCCATATATAATTTTATTTACGGTCAGAGTTGTGCAGATCAAGCTACTAAAATCTGTCAAATTTCTTTAATAGATTTTCAACTTTATCGCTTCAGCATAAGGTTCAAAGTCGATTGGGAAAATTTTACAATTTCGGAAAGCTTGATGTGCTGGCGTCTGTACTTCTTGTGATCGAATAAGTTTATCGGATGCAAGTTTTTGATGAGCTGAAGTTCAGAGTTGAATTGCATTAGTTTCCTCCTCTAACTTGAAACTTTCAATGTGTCTTGTCCTAAGTACTCAGTAAAACTTGCTTCAAGTAATAATCCAGGCACGACATGACACATAGTTTCTTTGAAGTCAATAGCATACTAACCTGGTATTGCATATACTAATAAATTTGTAAATGTAAGAACCATGGATCCGTTCATTATAATTTTTTTATATTGACTTGAAAGAGCATGGCAGTTGAGAATGTGTCATGCTCACTTAAATGTCTCACTGATGGTGGCGCGTGTGTTGGATCATTCGGTTCCCTTCAAAATGGTTGAGCTGGATGGTGCTGATCCATGCGTCATGTTCGTGAACGGGCGCTGTCAGTTGAGACTGGTCATCTCTTAGCTGCCAGGGCTTCTTTTTAATCTTATAACTGTCTTGAATTGTTTCTTCATAACATTGTTCTCACATATAGAAGCAACAAGAATACTGTACTCAGGATTTTGTAATATCTTAATTTAAAAGAGTGTCCTTGGAGTTTCTTGCCCGTTCTTCTCCAAGAGATCTACGTTTTGGAATGGGCAACTAGCTTCAACTTTCTGACTAACTGACCGACTAGTTAATTTTGACAATTCAAAAGTGCCTGGAAATGGTTTAATTGAAATAAATGCTTTGAGTTTGAGTTTGAGTTTAATGTGAAATTCAGCATCGCGAACTGTTTCTTTCTGTCACCCGGCCACTCCTCGATACAGAAGTGCACGTCTCTCGTTTCTATCTAGAAACTAATTAATCGAACGAATGAATGGTACGATAGTGATTTTACAAGTGCTTTATAACATAGCCCAAACTTGAGGTGTGTTTATTGAGAGAAACAAACTATCATAAAGTAGAATATTAGATCAAGGCAATAGTCCTATTCATAGATTTCGATAACGGCGGCCCTAAGAAATCAATTCCTTATTACATTTTACCGCTATGTGCTGTGTTCTGAATTAAATAAGTTCTCCTGTATGTGTAAGTGTACCCTTAGACGGATTTAGACTGAATTTAGTGTAGAACACGGTCACAACTAGAACAACAAAGTTGGCATTTTGTTGTAAGAACACGTGTAAGAGGACTTAGATCTCACTTCACGTATTTCTCGGTAATAGCTTCGCACGGCATAATAAAGTAAGGTAAACGCAGCTATCAACGACCCATCGGAAATCTGTAGTTATTACCGACCTATAAAAGTCATTCGAAATCTTTACGTTTCCAGAACTATTCTAGCTATAGGCAGGCAAAAATACACACGAGTTTATTCCTTGAGCATCGTATACTTTTACGTTAGTGTGAGTAGCTGTGCATAATAAAAGAGATAAAATACATCAGTTACTGCGGGGCAGCGTGGACGCAGGATGTGTCGTACTGTTCCCTTGTTAAGGAACTACAACTGCTACTTACTTGAAGGCAAGTAAGTATCATCATCACTAGCTTATATACATTCCATTGCTGGAAAAAAGACCTCCGATCGGGAATAGCTGCATAAAAATCGTTAATAGCTTCACAGCCGTTTTTATGGGTCGGTAATTGCAACAATCGACTAAGTCACACTGTAAATTATTTTTTACAAGATAATCCTTTATTTAAATGTATTTGATTCAGTAAATACATTTTTTATACATAACATTAGCATATAAAATGAAACTATTAATCTTTAGAGGAACCAGTATACTAAAAAAATATGACTGATTTTAAAATTGCCTTATGGGGGTCGTTAATACCTGCGTTTACCTTATTTACAATATAAAACAATAGCTTGTAGTCATCTCAAAACAAAACAAATGACGAAATAACTTTTGAAAATGCTCTATTAAAGCTTGGTGCTTCTTTAAGAGCGACCAAACTCCAATTTTTTTCTCTTTTTCAATTTCATGAACTCATATTTGGAACCAAACAAATCAAAAGTCATTTGTTCAAACTAGGCTGAGAATCAGCACTTTTCGAACGTCAAAATTACAAAAGACAGTCCCCCAAAACGCCCGCCCTTCACCACTTCCTAGTGCTTTCGCTGGGGACAAGTGGCGCAACAAACTCCCCAGCAGCACAGCTGTCTGTTTAGTTAGAAAATACTTGATTGTATGCAATACTAGGTATACAAAGTAATTGACATTACAGGACACATTAAATTAAATTATAGAACCGCCATGGTAGTTATTCCTCTTTATTAAAATACCTATCTAATGACACATGTTTAGCTGTTATTGGCCGTGGGGACCATTTTGTCCAGTCTTCCTTTATTTCTCTTTCCTACTCCATCATCAGCCCCTGGTCAACACTTATTCATTGATCCCATTCCAAGGAGCCCAAACACGATACCTCTGCTGTAAGTTAAGGCAGTTGGGTGTTCTGCAAATTCCAGGTGATGTTGCAACAGCAGTTCAAAGTTACTATGTTCCTCTACTATCATTGAAGTAACGAAATGCCAAATTTCGACTCAATCAGACCTGTAGAAGATGCTCACATCAATTTATCAAATAATAAAGAGCTGGTAACCTTCAAACGGCTGAACCAATTTTCTTAAATCATAGCTAAGAACACTTTCGATCAAATCCCATTTCAAACAAAAAAAAAATAATCAAAATCGGTTTAGCCGTTTGGGAGCTACGATGGCATAGACAGACACAAAGATACACAGACACACAAATACACACGTCAAACTTATAACACCCCTCTATTTTTCTGGGGGGTTAAAAACTATACGAACTAAAGCAAAAAAAAAAATAAAAATTTAAACAAAACACATATTTATGCAATGCTGGGTTCAGTTCACATAGCTGTCACTTGAAGTCACAAATGATAAACTAGGACCATCGAAGAAAAAAGAAAAAAGTTATCTATATCTATACTTATAATAAATCTGTAGAGAGGTCAATTCTGTACATGAAATATATTTCCAAAATAACTATCAGCGGGTGATTAGTGATCGATACTGACGCCAAAATTGCAATCAGTAAAATTTTTGTCTGTCTGTCTGTCTGTCTGTCTGTATGTTCGTTATAGAAACAAAAACCACTCGACGGATTTCAACGAAACTTGGTACAATTGTTCTTCATACTCCTGGGCAGGTTATAGTATACTTTTCATCACGCTACGATCAATAGGAGCAGAGCAGTGAAGGGAAATGTTGTGAAAACGGGATTTCTTTTTAGGTGAAGTAGTAATAGGTTAGTAGTAGTTAGTTAGTAGTAGGTAAGTTTTGGTTAATTTATGTTCAGTTTTTTTTAATATTAAGTAGGTAAAAACGTAGGTACTTTTATTAATTATAGGTATAGGTATTATTAATTATAGTAGTTATAGGTATTTAGTTTTAAGTGAAGTAGGTTTTATTATATATTATTTTATATATTAGACGTAGTTATATATTTTTAGTTATTCAAGCCCCAAGCGGACGCCGGCGTCCGCCCGCTATTGTCTTGAAAAACGCGTTGAATGAGAAATACGCGTTCTCAAGAATCGGCAGAGGAAAGAGCACATCGGTTAAACTCTATGAGAGTTAGTGCCTCAATTTCCGGAAGTAATTATTCCACGCGGACGAAGTCGCTGGCAAAAGCTAGTTACTAATAACAACAGTAAAACCATGATCAACAAGACGACCAGTCACCACAAGCAGCACCCGTTCACGAGCATAACGCAAAGATCAGCCACTACCCCCCTCGCCATATTTGAAGGAAGGAGACAACCCGAACACCGATTCTACCGCAAGCAGTGACATCTAAGGGAGCATGACGAACTTGCTGCCGGTGAACATGAACAATTTTGATACGGAAATTATGGCCATTAAGTCACATTCAAAACTCAGAAAAACTTTTTCTGTGACGTATTATTAATGTAATGTTGAGTCCGTTAAACATAAAAATGCACGGTGGCTCCATTTAGGCATCCAGGAGTGTATATCATCATCTGCCTAGCCTTTTCCCAACTATGTTGGGGTCGGCTTCCAGTGTAACCGGATACAGTGAATACCAGTGTTATACATGGAGCGACTGCCTATCTGACCTCCACAATCCCCACAACAACTTAATACGATACCCCTTGGTATGACTGGTTGTCAGACTTTCGGGCTTCTGACTGACCCGTAACGATTGTCTAAGATCCAAAAATGACAGCGGGGACCAACGGCTTAACGTGTTTTCCGAGGCACCGAGGGATTTCGGTATGTAAAGTTGGTCACCCATCCACAGACCAACCGCGGCAAGCGTAGCTTAACCTGATCGATCGACCTGTGCAGCTGAAATCATTTAGCCACTTCTGGAGTGTATATATTTATACTTAAATAATTTTCATTTTTTATGTTATTTTATGTACCTAATTTTACCATAATGCTCATACGGAATCGAAATTAAATTAATATAATATTGCTAGCTGAACCCGCAAACGTCGTTTTGCAAAAAAAAAAAAATAGATAGTAGCCGATTCTCAGACCTACCCGATATGCACACAAACTTTCATAGAAATCGGTCCAGCTGTTTCGGAAGAGTATGGTAACTAACACTGTGACACGAGAATTTTATATATTAAAGAAGAAGAAGATTATTACTGCAAAGTAAAATTGTTCTTATCACAATACATTATTAGATACGATGATTTTGACAGTCAATGTATCGTTAATGATCTCAAAACTTGAGATTGACATGGCCAGCTGGAAACCAGCGATCAAAATCATTGCGTGCCTTTGATATTTTAATGTTATCTATTTATTAACCAGCAAAAAAAAAACATAAATACAGGAAAATGTTTATGCTTGTTTTTAATAAAAAGAGTATCGAAATTGTTTTTTTTTGCACTTGAAGTAGCCGAGCAAGCCGTGGCATTTCTTCGGTCTGGACTTAGCGAAAGGTAAGTGCACAACTTCATGCAAGTCGTTCTGCCTTTCAAAGAATTTATCATCGATACCTGGAGACTGGTTGCTCCGTGCGCTGTCCAGGAGTACCGCGAAACCGAGTCACTACAGCACGACAAGATCGGTTTATCTTTACCACGTTTTCTCAGTACAGGTCAAAGAAAAGCTTCAAGACTCTTATGAAGTGACTGTTTGCGCTCGAACTGTTAGAAGGAGACTTGAAGAACGTCGCCTAAAACTTCATGAGCCAGCTAATGGTCCCAAACTGACACGAGCTCACAGAATGGCGCGCCTACAGCTTGCGCGTGATAGATTATCCTAATTATAGATTGTAACAAATATCTCTTGGTATGTCTGTAGAATAGTTAAAATATTAAGGAATAATATATCAAACCATAGAATATATTCCAAACGGATATCCACCTTTTATGTCGTTGATATTTTGGATGAGGGTAGATAGAAACGTCGAAGTTGTTTGTTCATGACTATAAAAGGGGGAGCTCAGAGTGGCAGGGGACATTCTTGTTCGAGACGTCAACCAGAACGGAGCTCCGGCCTATGTTCAGTTGATTAGACGTGTGACGTTATTATGTGGAATATCAACCAGATGTCATGTAAGTTAATTGATATTATTATCTTGATTATTGCTGATAACTATGGTGTTCTGTTTATGTTATATTATGGCCAATATATGGCAATATGAGAAATGTTGATATATTACTTTAAGATTGTTTCCAAGGAGTTTCTTGTCCTTCTTCTCCTTGATGACCTAGATTTGGAACGGACGACTAGCTTTCTGATTATTTACTGACAAGCCTAAATTGAAATAAATGCCTAGCTTGTCTTTCTGTGCTTTAATTCATAAAACCCTTTCCCTGAAAACCTTCTAAGAACATACATACACATATAACACAGTAAATAACTATAGAGACATTCCTGACATTCATAGGTTATTTGGGTGAAATATGTATATATATATAAATATAGCTATATTTATACTGCTATCTATAACACGCGCATATATTTAAAAAAAAAATCGATTTCGCTTTATCTTTGCTTTGCTGTGAAATATTCAGATAAAAACAGTTCAGAATATTATTAAGCTTCTTTGTATTGAGCTCATCTCAAAATATTCGATCGGTAAAATAGTAATTGAAAACAAACATTAATTTTCCTTATACGCAATCCAACGTCACCTACTTTATATTGAGATCAAAATATTTACTCACTGTAAGCTCACTGTTAAATTGAATACACCTCGATGTATTTTTCATCATAAAATTATAATTTATTTTAATTTCCAAGATAATATTTGCATGTATGCTTGTGTGTGTGTTTTTTGTTTGTTTTTATTACCATTTTTTGTCTCTGCATCACCATAAGGTTGACTGCAAGAAGTATATAGATAAAAGTGGAGCCAACACTTTGAACACCTAAGTGAAACCGACTGTGGGCTGTCGCTCTCTTTCTGAATCCATACATAAAACAAAGAAAACATATATCACTGTCTCGTTCTTAAGTGCGTATTTAGAAAGAGAACGTTAGCCCACAGTCGGTTTCAGTTAGGTATTTAGAGT
Organism: Globia sparganii; assembly: GCA_949316385.1. Lineage (NCBI taxonomy): Eukaryota > Metazoa > Arthropoda > Insecta > Lepidoptera > Noctuidae > Globia > Globia sparganii. The sequence goes on from OX438657.1 coordinate 24,490,859, forward strand.
GTTGGCTCCATTTTTATCTACAAGCTTCTTGATTGACTGGTAGAAACTGCCTCAGGCATTAAGTCCGCCTTTTTAAAGTTTTTTTTTTTTGCTTGTGCATAATGTTATAATAAGTAAATAAATAAATATTTACAAAAGTATATAAGGAAATTATAAAAATGAATAAGGCCTTGGCGTCACACTGCATACGAAAGTAATGAAATGCAAGTCGCTTGTGAACGATATGAATTCTACAACAACAAAAAAGAAAAATCAACTGAACACAACATTGTCAACTTCTCCAACTATACTGCCTTGAATTCTATAATGATTAAAGAAGTAAAATTGTTTGTATGTTTGTAAAAGATAATCTCTGAAAGTACTGATCTTATTACAAAGCTACACTAATCCCGGTGGCAAAAGATATATTTTTTGGTATATTTGACTTCTGCGCGGACGGAGTCGAGAGCAGAAACTAGTCAACATGAAAAAGATAAGCTCTAAAACTGTTGAATAAATAAGTAAGTAATTATACTACCCTAAGCTGTGTCTATTTTAATAGGTACATTAGGTTCAAAAGGAATAGTATAAAAGACTCAAAATTAATTAATGTCGGTTATTTGCGTGTCCGTGTTTTGTGTGTCAACGTGGGACGAATAACATGTACTACTTGTTAGTAGTTCTGTCTCATATTCACATAAAGCAATGTAGGTACTATGATATGCTATGCTATTATCTTTGCAAGATATTATCTATTTTAAATTTACAATTATGTCAGTCTAAAAGGTGGATTTCTTGTCACAAGGCATTCAAAGTCATCTACATACTTTAGCTTCACTTGTAAATGACTAACATGTAACAAAATCATAAAAGACAATTTTAACCTACTTTTATTTAATTACCGAAAAGCTATTTTAATATACTCCCGTTAAACTAATAGCACGTGCGACAAACCTAATAAAGCTAAATCAAGGAAAACTGGTCTACCGTATAAACAGCCGACCGATTCTGTAAAAATCTCACCGTGAAAAGTTAGGTGAAGTGAGCTTAGAGTGAGCTGTCAAGAGTATCAATCCCTAGCATCAGAATGACAATGATAGCTCACTCCACGCTCACTTCACCTAAGTTTTCACGGTGAGATGGTTACAGAATCGCACTGCAGTTCTTATCGAGGACGAAATAGGGACTAATGATATTTCCTTCCTCACTGTAGATCCTCCCTAACTGGTAGTGATTAGACAATAGGCTTCAATCACGGGAAACACAGATTAAAAAGGATAACGCTGATAATCACTAAAAAAATATGCTTACTATTTGAACAATTGAAAAATATAAAATCCAAAGATGATACCCGGCACAAAGTGAACAACATCAAAATCTACTTAGTAGTGCCTGTTCTGTCTCGTGTCATACGCCCCACATGACAGGTCGCATTGTGTAAAAAAGAAAATTATTTTCGAAGAAAATAATATGCCAAAATTGTATACTGTGATTAAATGACTGGATTTTTTCTTAAGGCGCTCCCTCATCGGGAGCATTCGGTTGTAATGTAACCTTACCCGCGACCTAACTGTTTTACTTTTACCTATTTATGTAGTTAGTTATTACCCTATTCTGCTGGTTTCAATTATATCTCTACACTATTAAGCAGTTGAAGGCCTGCGCTGTCTTCTGGCAAAGCCCTAATCGTTATAGAGGAATCTTAGACTGTTATATTACAGGTGAATGCTTCCAGTGAGGGAGCGCCTGTTAGATATGTCAAACTATCATGTGACTCACGTACTTACTGATTTGGACAATTTGCGAATGGGACAAATTGCGAATTGGACGTTGTGAGAATTGGACATTTTGCGAATTGGACATAATGCGCCCAAAGGATTATTGCTCATTTACTTAGTTGTCATTAAATAGTGTTGTTAGAGCGACTGTGCAATACGAATATAAACTATTTCTGGTTTAATGGTTCAAGTAAAACTCTTAAGTGTCATAAGCAGACCGAGGTCCTTATCAAGAGGCTGTAAGGTACTGCTATGTATAGATTATTATTTATATTATGCTGCTAGGCTGTTTTTAACCGACTTCAAAAAGGAGGAGGTTATCAATTCGGTTGTATTTTCTTTTTTTATGTTTGTTACCTCAGTACGCCGTCATTTATAAACCGATTTGGATTTTTTTTTTTTTATTTGAAACGATATGCTTCCAGATTGGTCCCATTTTTGTCAAAATCCAGTTCTGATGATGGGATCCATGAGGAATTGAGGGAACTCCTCAAATATTATAGGCATACATATAGTAATTTTGGTATTTTCATCAATATGTCAAGCATTTGCATTCAAAAAGTATAATTTGGTGAAGTGGAACTGATGAAGGAGACCACAGATAGCCACAGGAACTCTTCAATGATAATAAGTATTTCACGGGTGGCGATAAGATATCTCGATTAAGATAGTTAAGCGACTATGACGAAGCAAATTTAAATAAATGGTTCTGACGAAAATGGTACCATCAAACCGATCTGATGAAGCTGGAAGGTAGGTACCGGAACTTCGTAATAAAACCATGTATTCTAGCCGTGTTTGGGCTTATTGGAATTGTCATGAGATGCACTCTGACTATAAAAAGTAAAAAATAAAAACTTTTTAACAAAAAAAAAAAACAACCGACTTCAAAAAAAAAAACATTACAAAGTGTAAAATAACTTTAATTTTAATTTTGGAAGTCGGTGGCAAAAACGTAAATACAAAAACAAAGACACCGACTTCCAAAATTAAAATTAAAGTTATTTTACACTTTGTAATGTTTTTTTTTGTTAAAAAGTTTTTTTCCTGACACTTTCGATCAATTAAAGTCAGTATTTTTGGAGGTACCTTATAAAAATAATTAATGAATCATAAAGAAAGTTATTTATTATTCATTGTTTTTTATTAGAGAGTTAAAGAATAATGGTCCTTGTAGACGAATAAAGCTATTACATGCCAGTACCTACATGAGCTGTTACATTGCAGTACAACATTTATTATGGCATGAGTAAAGCGCGTCGGATTAACCGTCGCAGGTTGGATCCAACCATCCAGCTTGGCTAACGATCGAGTTAGCCTAGTTTTTTTTTAACTATCGTCTCTGCTATAAGATTACGTTTGAATTTAAAATAAATTAATTAAAAATTGTGGAATAGGCTCAATCTTTCTTAAATAAAACCCCCGATTACTTCTATATATTTGTATTTATTTTTCCGTCTTTTCCTCTATCGTGTTTTCAACCTCGTTCACCTTTACAGTTTCTCTTCTTCTAACTTTTTAAACATTAATTCACTATCTCTTTCACTTTTTGGATATTTTGTACATTCATCTCTGTCACTCGTTTATGCTTCACGTCTGTCATTCATCTTCAAGTCTCAATTCACTTATATTCTGTTATAACATTTCGTTCTTACATCAATGCATTGATGAAAAACTTCACCCACAAAGTGTGGGTAAAAAAATAAGCTTTTAAAATATTTTGAATTACATTTTTGGAGAATTAAAACAATGATGAAGTAATATAGTTTTTATTAAACAATACCAACGTATATTCTGGACCAGAGTTGTCTTAATAAATAAATATTGTTGTTATTTAATGGAGGGCAAGTTAAAAAATATCAGAAACAAGCTACAAAATATATCACATAATTGAAATACAAAAGGAAGGTAAAGAGAGGATAAATAAAGAATTAACATCAAGATAAAACTTTTTAACAAAAAAAAAAAACAGACTTCCATAAAAAAACACTACAAAGTGAAAAATAACTTTAATTTCGGAAGTCGGTGTCTTTGGATCTGTATTTTAGTTTATTGCCACCGACTTCCGAAATTAAAGTTATTTTTCACTTTGTAGTGTTTTTTTTGTTAAAAAGTTTTTATTTCTCGCTTTTTAGTGGGACTGTTTATAATGCATCAAGCTCTTCGGCTTTTACAAAATATTACTTTTCCCGATACAGGGACGTTAATTGTTGAGGAGTTCTCCTGGTACTCCACCATCAGCTCCATTTCACCATTCGCATTGTGACGAGCATGAATTGCTTGGCAACCATATTAAAGTAATCGAATCGCAACCTGTGAAATACTTATTATTGAGTAGTCCCGGTGGCCATCTGTGGTCTTCATCATCAGTTTTACTTCACTAAATTTTGCTTTCCGAAAGCAAATGCACGAGTTACTATAAATAATACCCGAATCGCTATAGGTGTGCCTATAATATTTGAAGAGTTCCTTCGATTTCTCCAGGATCCCGCTGATAATCCTGGTAGCATCAGGCCAGACTTATGTCAACATTGCATTGATTTTAAAATTTAGTCCTGTTTAAAATGAGCCCAAACACGACTACGGTGCTGTCATTTCAAGGTTTGTACTTTTTCTGCTGCTCCTGGCTTCAACATCAAGTCTCTATGTACTTCGGTGATTCTCATTAACAGTACGTTTATCCGCACATCGAGCCCTTTTCAATGAGCCTAAACACGATATATCTGCTGTAAGTTGTCGAGGAGTTAGGTACTCTGCAGACTATCCTGACTGCAGCATCAGGTCATGACTTGATGATCATGAGACCAAATGTGGCAAATGCCCTATCAAACATCAAAACAATTTACTAAAACTGTCCTTGTCTGTTCGAGTAACTTCTTACTGTTAAGGAGTTGTACCTTCCATCATCAGCTCAGCTACCTGAGATGGTGACAACCATACGCAAATACACAAGATACTTCATAAAATATGCGAAAAACAATAAGTGAGCCTATAAAATTTGAGGGTTGCCCTCAATTTCTCTAAGATCCCATCATCAGATCCTAACTTGGTGACAATGGGACCATCTCAGAACGATCTACTTTCGAACAAAAAAAGAATTTTGAAAATCCGTCGACAATTGGCGGAGTATTCGATGAACAAACATACAAAAAAAAAAAAAAACATACAAACATCCGAACATAGTACCTCCTCCTTTTTGTGAAGTCGGTAAAAAGTAACAACTATACAGTCACGTGTCTTTTAAGGTAGCATATCGTCGTAACCCCTAATAATAGGTATTATTAATACACACATCAAAAGTGTCTAGGGATCAACATATATTTTTGCAATAACTTTTCTCCTGATTGATATTAACTAAAATTTTCTTTAAGGATTCATCAAATAAAGTGTTTTCGTTTGTCACAGTAACGATAAACCAAGTCACTTTTGCATTAATAAAGAAATTTTCCATTTTCCTAATAAAGGGATTTTTGACATTTGAACCACTAACACAAAAGTTCGAAAAAAAGACTGAAATAACAGTTTTCTCTAAAATTTTATTGGGTAACTTAAACAATTAATAATCCGTGTTTCTACCGCGAACACTAACAACACAAGAACATCGGTTTGGCATACTCAAAATGAGTTCATCCAAATCACGCTGTGGAATGGCCGCCCATGTTCGTTGCAACAACAAAAAAAGGTCTTCTTGCGACTGGATACCCTCCATATTCGGCAGAGCTCTTCTCTGTAGCATATCCCATGCATGCTCAATCGGGTTCAAGTCTGGCGACTGAGCAGGCCAGGGCAGGACATTGATGTTAGCTGCGGCGAGAGTCTGTCTTACAACTCTTGCGGTGTGCGGTCGTGCATTATCATGCATTAACTGAAATAAGGGACCGATTTGCACTTGTAGAGGAACGATGACGTCTGATACAATCGTCTCAGCATAAATTTGAGCGTTGAGGTTGCCTCTGATCCAAATCAACTCAGTTCTTCCGCCGATCCAAATACCCGCCCATACCATGATGGTTCCACCACTATAAGGATGGACTTCCTGGCAGGATTTTAATCGCTGTTGGCGTCCAGGGGTTCTCCAGTGTCGTATACGTCTTGTATCCGGTCTCATACCAAAACGAGACTCATCAGAAAAGCACACGAAACGCCATTGTTCTTCTGCCCAATTTCTGTGTTCAAGAGCCCATTGATATCGAATCCTACGATTGTGCATTGCTATAGGTGGTACCCGTAGCGGTCTTCGGGAATGAAGGTTCACTTCATGCAAGCGGTTTCTGACTGTTTGGTCGCTAATTAAGTTCCCTGAAGAGTGATGAAGCCTCACGGCTAACATCATGGCGGTTATTGTTGGAGCTCTTTGAGTTAAGATTTGAATGTATCGGTCTTGTCTCCGTGTGGTGCAGCGATACCGTCCTCCATGGCGCTCAGCCACGGTACCAGTGCTTCGGTAACGTGTCCAAAGTCGACTGATAACACTCTGACTTGTATTCAGAGCTAAAGCCACAGTACGTTGCCGGGAACCAGCTTCTATCATTCCCACGGCTCTGAGCATTTCTTCCCTGCTTAAATGACGTCGCCGCTCCATAATAACGTCGGTTTTAATCAGTAGTAGGGAAACAGTAGCACTAATAATGTCTTCAATGCGTTGTATGTTTTTATAGGGAAAATATTGACAGCTGATTTTCATCTTTTACTCGAATTTGATTCACAGTTCCTGATTCAAATTATGAAATGCACCAAAAAGGATCCATATAAATTTATAAAATCATAAATTTATTACAAAGCCACATCTCAATCTCAAGAAATCCGCATAAAAATGCTTGATCCCTAGACACTTTTGATGTGTGTATTATGTAAGCACTTCGTAGTTAGCAATTTTATATATTTTGGCATGTGCTACAGAATCACGCGTGGTTTGGCTTGACTATGTCTTAATAACCTTCTCAACTTCATTGGAATATAGGGACTGTACATTTTACAAAACATTTCAAAATTGCAGGCAAGAAAGGAACATTTTATTTCTGCGGTGGCAATATTTTAATTGTGTTAAAACACTCAAACTTCAGAGAGTTTGTAATCAGGTAAATACCTCGACACAAATACTTAGTGTTCATTGTACACACGCCAGCACATAAAGCTACCAGAAACTATAAAATTTTGACAATCAACTTTGAACCTTAAGCTTTAGCGGTAAAGTTGAAAATCTATTAAAGAAATTTGACAGATTGTAGTAGCTAGTTATGCTGGCGTCTGTACTTAAATTACTAATCGTATTCGACTGTAATACAGAAACTTAAAATTATTTCAAGAGCAAGTTCTAGTTTTCATACCAGATTTTCTTATTTCTATACAATTTTTATTTCCACCTTGGTAAACCCAGTGTTCCGTGGTTATATCTTTTTGCAGTAAAGACTCGTTGGCACAGACTGAAGGGGTTTTGTAAGCGCTGGGTCTGTACAGACAGCTCATTATGATTTGCATTGCCCGTTGCACTGATGAAGTTATTGGAAATCAAGATCCTTCAGAAGAAGATAATATTATTTTTACCATTGCCACTCGAAAAAGGGCATTTTATTCATCGAAAACAGTGAATAAAACTCTCTTTTAGTCACTGAGTGAATAAAAACATAACACATTTTGAATTTGGAACAAGCACGAATATACGAATTATATACAAAAATAAATAAAACGTGCTGAAAGTACGTACTGGCTGGCTATACGGAGCTATTCCATAATAAAAAAAAAACCCGCCATTTTAGGTTCTTTTCTATCTGTTATCGTTGTTTTAAGTCATTGGAAAATCTAATAACATAAATTATAATAAAATGAGTTCTTCCAGTGACGAAAATGAGACACTAACTCCGGAATCATTTCGAAATAAAGCAGCAATTATAGTAAAATGTGATAAATACTATACTACTATTTATTTTCTCGCAGTCAATGGTAAAAAGTAGAGTACACAACTCGTGAAAAAAATAATTCATCTCGGTCCTTGTATCCCTCGCTCCGCTCAGGATTCAAATCTAGAATACCTCGCTACGCTCGGGATTCTATTCTAGAATCCTTCGCTGCTCTCGGGATCCAACGTAGTCTCTCGAATTAAATTCCCTTTTTTTTTCACTTGTTGTATAATCTACTATTCTCTAACAAGTTTGTTAAACATTTATCACTTTTTAAAAAATAATTATCTTGTTCAAACTATATTTGAAAAATTAGTATAAAACAAAGCGAAACCGCTACGAACGAAAACACAAACATTATTAATATCACAGAAGTCGGATAACCACGTCTATTCAGTATAATTTCCATTAGTGTCCACAACAGTCTGATTAAATAGTTAATCCATTAATATGTAAATGTTTTCCTAGAACCTTAGCCTTGTGTGATAGGAGAGAGTATTTATAGCGAAAACAAACATATTATTATTTTTATATTTAAAAAGAGACTCCATCATATTTACTTTATCTACATACGAAGCTAACACAATAATTATGTATACGTCTGGACTGTACACGGCCTATGCTTTGCGCCAGGCATCAGCGTAGCAGCTACGCCGTAGCTATTTAGCTACGCCGTTACTATCAGCTACAGTGTTGAGGCTACGACCACGCTATGATTTTATGCTCTGTCTTTATATACAACGTGTTTTTTTTATATCCCATAACTCTAGGGGATCATTGTACTCGTCATTATGAACAACTTTTACTATTGGATCAAACCCGAAATCGTGAAAAAAAAAAAGTATTATTCTCTACATTTTGACGAGTTATGCGAACATAAATGTAGGGAACAGCTGATTTTTTTTTCGCGATTTCGAGCTTGGTCCCATAGTAAAAGTTGTTCATAATGTTGAGTACAATGATCCCCTAGAGTTATCTGTGCTAATATTATAAAGAGGAAAGGTTTGTATGTATGTTTGTAACGAATTGGCTCAAAAAATACTAGACCGATTTTAAAAATTCTTCCAGCATTTGAATGCTACACTATCACTGATTAATATAGGCTTTTTAATTGCAAGAAAAAATAAAATGTTAAAAATAAATGTCCACCCGTGCGAAGCCGGGACGGGCCGCTAGTTCGTAATAACACTGAGGTAGATTTAATGAATAAAACACTGTTTTATTTAATTCCTCAGTATTTTATAAAATAACATTATTAAGCCGCGGCTTCTAAACTGACTTTAGACATTTTTAAAGCACCTTCTCTCGTAGTATTGCCACCGATGCAGCCTTTTATTCCTGCTTCTTCACTCAAAACTTCATTTTTTAGTCCACACCAATTTTTGTGTAAAGGTTTCCTGAAAATTATGTTAACAATTAGACAACCTGAATGCGATGAAAACTAATAACAATATTATAGTAACTCACCTTAATATAAAGCTGGTATGGGCAATAGGAACCGCTATCACTAGCCACTAGTTTGGTTTATCATTAAGTAGTATTTAATTTCATCTCCGATGGTCATTTCATCTTCTAAATCAAACAAGTGTTCTTTCCAGGGAAACCTCGTGGTAAGTTCGACCCTCTCAGCAGATTTGCGAATTTCAATAATCTGTCCAGAGTTGTGAACCTCGAATCTGTTATCCAATGCGGACCCAACGTAATCTCTTGCAGGAAGCCACACGGATATGTAATAGTTGTCAGTATACAGAAACTCTTCACTCATAAGTGTCATGGCTTTCTTAAATACTTCACCCAAATTAGTAACTTGATTGGTGTTCGATTTTGGGTACAATTGTGCAACTCTACTGCTCAAATTCGTGCATATTTTATACTTCAGTTCTCCTGAAGCTATCGGAACACCATTATCAATAATAATTAAATCACCATTATAATTAATTTCTTCAATGAAGTTTTTGTAGACTTTCTTGTAAATTACAGTTAGATCTGCCACGTTAAGAGAATTATTTTTTGGGATAAGCTGTTGTATGATTTATTTTCCATAGTAAGCGTAAATGAGGCCTGCAAAACTTAATCTGAGGAAAGAAAGCAACTTATCACTACTACACTTTACTATACTGCACACACACTACACCTGATATCATTTTGCAACATTGACTTTAACCCATTTACCAATTTCCGCTTATGCATTGTCATATCAAAAGTGTTTAGCTAGATAATAAAGTGCAAGAAACTATTTTACTCAAACTAAATAATTATGTAAAATTGTACATATAAAAGACTTTTTGTTTTGTGCTAGTTGAACTAGTTGAACTAGTTAGTTTTGTGCTAGTTGAACTAGTATTGTACTAGTCTGGACTAGTATTGTACTAGTCTGGACTAGTTTTGTAATAGTCTCGACTACTTTTTTACTAGCCTCGACTAGTTTTTTACTAGCCTCGACTAGTTCTGTACTAGTTCGACTAGTAATTTACTAGCCTCGACTAGTTTTGTACTAGTTGAACTAGTATACTAGTATTGCACTAGTCTGGACTAGTATTGTACTAGTCTGGACTAGTATTGTACTAGTCTGGACTAGTTTTGTACTAGTTCGGCTAGTTTTGTACTAGTTAATTTAGTACTGTACTAGTCTGGACTAGTTTTGTACTAGTTGAACTAGTATTGTACTAGTCTGGACTAGTATTGTACTAGTCTGTACTAGTTTTGTACTAGTTCGACTAGTATTGTACTAGTCTCGACTAGTTTTTTACTAGCCTCGACTAGTTTTTTACTAGCCTCGACTAGTTTTTTACTAGCCTCGACTAGTTTTTTACTAGCCTCGACTAGTTTTGTACTAGTTCGACTAGTATTTTACTAGTTGAACTAGTACTGTACTAGTCTGGACTAGTTTTGTACTAGTTCGACTAGTATTTTACTAGCCTCGACTAGTTTTGTAAAAGTTGAACTAGTACTGTACTAGTCTGGACTAGTTTTGTACTAATGGAACTAGTATTGTACTAGTCTGGACTAGTATTGCACTAGCCTCGACTAGTTTTTAACTAGCCTCGACTAGTTTTGTACTAGATGAACTAGTATTGCCCTAGTCTGGACTAGTATTGTACTAGTCTGGACTAGTTTTGTACTAGTTCGACTAGTATTTTACTAGTCTCGACTAGTTTTGTACTAGTTCGACTAGTATTTTACTAGCCTCAACTAGTTTTTTACTAGCCTCGACTAGTTTTGTACTAGTCAAACTAGTATTGTACTAGTCTGGACTAGTATTGTACTAGTCTCGACTAGTTTTTTACTAGTCTCTACTAGTTTTTTACTAGCCTCGACTAGTTTTGTACTAGTTGAACTAATACTGTACTAGTCTGGACTAGTTTTGTACTAGTTGAACTAGTATTGCACTGGTCTGGACTAGTATTCTACTAGTCAGGGCTTGTTTTGTACTAGTTCGACTAGTTTTGTGCGAGTTGAACTAGTATTGTAACAAGTCTGGACTAGTTTTGTACTAGTTGAACTAGTATTGTACTAGTCTGGACTAGTATTGTACTAGTCGGGACTAGTTTTGTAATAGTATCGACAACTTTTTTACTAGCCTCGACTAGTTTTTTACTAGCCTCGACTAGTTTTGTACTAGTTGAACTAGTATTGCACTAGTCTGGACTAGTATTGTACTAGTCGAACTAGTATTGTACTAGTCTGGACTAGTATTGTACTAGTCTGGACTAGTTTTGTACTAGCTCGACTAGTATTTTACTAGCCTCGACTTTTTTGTACTAGTTGAACTAGTACTGTACTAGTTCGACTAGTACTGTACTAGTTCGACTAGTATTGTACTAGTCTGGACTAGTTTTTTACTAGTTCGACTAATATTTTACTAGCCTCGAATAGTTTTGTACTAGTTGACTAGTTCTTTACTATCCTCGACTAGTTTTGTACTTGTTGAACTAGTATTGCACTAGTCTGGACTAGTATTGTACTAGTCTGGACTAGTTTTTTACAAGCTTCGACTAGTTTTGTACTAGTTGAACTAGTACTGTACTAGTCTGGACTAATTTTGTACTAGTTGAACTAGTATTGTACTAGTCTGGACTAGTTTTGTACTAGTTGAACTAGTATTGTACTAGTCTGGACTAGTATTGTACTGGTCTGGACTAGTTTTGTAACAGTCTCGACTAGTTTTTTACTAGCCTCGACTAGTATTTTACTAGCCTCGACTAGTTCTGTAATAGTTCGACTAGTAATTTACTAGCCTCGACTAGTTTTGTACTAGTTGAACTAGTATACTAGTATTGCACTAGTCTGGACTAGTATTGTACTAGTCTGGACTAGTATTGTACTAGTCTGGACTAGTTTTGTACTAGTTCGGCTAGTTTTGTACTAGTTAATTTAGTACTGTACTAGTCTGGACTAGTATTGTACTAGTCTGTACTAGTTTTGTACTAGTTCGACTAGTATTGTACTAGTCTCGACTAGTTTTTTACTAGCCTCGACTAGTTTTTTACTAGCCTCGACTAGTTTTTTACTAGTTCGACTAGTATTTTACTAGCCTCGACTAGTTTTGTACTAGTTGAACTAGTACTGTACTAGTCTGGACTAGTTTTGTACTAGCCTCGACTAGTTTTTTACTAACCTCGACTAGTTTTGTACTAGTTGAACTAGTACTGTACTAGTCTGGACTAGTTTTGTACTAGTTGAACTAGTAGGTCTGGACTAGTATTGTACTAGTCTGGACTAGTTTTATACTAGTTGGACTAGTATTGTACTACTCTCGACTAGTTCTTTACTAGCCTCGACTAGTATTGTACTAGTTCGAACTACTATTGCACTAGTCTGGACTAGTATTGTACTCCTGGACTAGTTTTGTACTAGTTCGACTAGTTTTGTACTAGTTGAAGTAGTATTGTATTAGGCTGGACTAGTATTGTACTAGTCTCGACTAGTTTTTTACTAGTCTCTACTAGTTTTTTACTAGCCTCGACTAGTTTTGTACTAGTTGAACTAGTATTGCACTAGTCTGGACTAGTTTTGTACTAGTTCGACTAGTATTTTACTAGCCTCGACTAGTTTTGTACTAGTTGAACTAGTACTGTACTAGTCTGGACTAGTTTTGTACTAGTTCGACTAGTATTTTACTAGCCTCGACTAGTTTTGTACAAGTTGAACTAGTACTGTACTAGTCTGGATTAGTTTTGTACTAGTCGAACTAGTATTGTACTAGTCTGGACTAGTATTGTACTAGTCTGGACTAGTTTTTTACTAACTGAGCTATTATTGTACTAGGCTGGACTAGTATTGTACTAGTCTCGACTAGTTTTTTACTAGCCTCGACTAGTTTTTTACTATCCTCGACTAGTTTTGTACTAGTTGAACTAGTACTGTACTAGTCTGGACTAGTATTGTACTAGTCTGGACTAGTTTTGTAATAGTCTCGACTACTTTTTTACTAGCCTCGACTAGTTTTTTACTAGCCTCGACTAGTTTTGTACTAGTTGAACTAGTATACTAGTATTGCACTAGTCTGGACTAGTATTGTACTAGTCTGGACTAGTTTTGTACTAGTTCGGCTAGTTTTGTACTAGTTAATTTAGTACTGTACTAGTCTGGACTAGTTTTGTACTAGTTGAACTAGTTTTGTACTAGTCTGGACTAGTATTGTACTAGTCTGTACTAGTTTTGTACTAGTTCGACTAGTATTGTACTAGTCTCGACTAGTTTTTTACTAGCCTCGACTAGTTTTTTACTAGCCTCGACTAGTTTTTTACTAGCCTCGACTAGTTTTTTACTAGTTCGACTAGTATTTTACTAGCCTCGACTAGTTTTGTACTAGTTATACTAGTACTGTACTAGTCTGGACTAGTTTTGTACTAGTTCGACTAGTATTTTACTAGCCTCGACTAGTTTTGTACAAGTTGAACTAGTACTGTACTAGTCTGGACTAGTTTTGTACTAATCGAACTAGTATTGTACTAGCCTCGACTAGTTTTTAACTAGCCTCGACTAGTTTTGTACTAGATGAACTAGTATTGCCCTCGTCTGGACTAGTATTGTACTAGTCTGGACTAGTTTTGTACTAGTTCGACTAGTATTTTACTAGTCTCGACTAGTTTTGTACTAGTTGAACTAGTATTGTACTAGGCTGGACTAGTATTGTACTAGTCTGGACTAGTTTTTTACTAACTGAGCTATTATTGTACTAGGCTGGACTAGTATTGTACTAGTCTCGACTAGTTTTTTACTAGCCTCGACTAGTTTTTTACTATCCTCGACTAGTTTTGTACTAGTTGAACTAGTACTGTACTAGTCTGGAATAGTTTTGTACTAGTTGAACTAGTATTGTACTAGTCTGGACTAGTTCGACAAGTACTGTACTAGTCTGGACTAGTTTTGTATTAGTCGAACTAGTATACTAGTATTGTACTAGTCTCGACTAGTTTTTTACTAGTCTCGACTAGTTTTTTACTAGCCCCGACTAGTTTTTTACTAGCCTCGACTAGTTTTTTACTAGCCTCGACTAGTTTTGTACTAGTTTGACTAGTATTTTACTAGCCTCGACTAGTTTTGTACTAGTTGAACTAGTATTGTACTAGTCTGGACTAGTATTGTACTAGTCTGTACTAGTTTTGTACTAGTTCGACTAGTATTGTACTAGTATCGACTAGTTTTTTTACTAGCCTCGACTAGTTTTTTAACTAGCCTCGACTAGTTTTTTACTAGCCTCGACTAGTTTTGTACTAGGTCGACTAGTTTTTTACTAGCATCGACTAGTTTTGTACTAGTTGAACAAGTATACTAGTATTGCACTAGTCTGGACTAGTATTGTACTAGTCTGGACTAGTTTTGTACTAGTTCGGCTAGTTTTGTACTAGTTAATTTAGTACTGTACTAGTCTGGACTAGTTTTGTACTAGTTGAACTAGTATTGTACTAGTCTGGACTAGTATTGTACTAGTCTGGACTAGTATTGTACTAGTCTCGACTAGTTTTTTACTAGCCTCGACTAGTTTTGTATTAGTTCGACTAGTTTTTTACTAGCTCGACTAGTTTTTCACTAGCCTCGACTAGTTTTGTACTAGTTCGACTAGTATTTTACTAGCCTCGACTAGTTTTGTACTAGTTGAACTAGTACTGTACTAGTCTGGACTAGTTTTGTACTAGTTCGACTAGTATTTTACTAGCCTCGACTAGTTTTGTACAAGTTGAACTAGTACTGTACTAGTCTGGACTAGTTTTGTACTAATCGAACTAGTATTGTACTAGCCTCGACTAGTTTTTAACTAGCCTCGACTAGTTTTGTACTAGATGAACTAGTATTGCCCTCGTCTGGACTAGTATTGTACTAGCCTCGACTAGTTTTGTACTAGTTCGACTAGTATTTTACTAGCCTCGACTAGTTTTGTACTAGTTGAACTAGTACTGTACTAGTCTGGACTAGTTTTGTACTAGTTCGACTAGTATTTTACTAGCCTCGACTAGTTTTGTACAAGTTGAACTAGTACTGTACTAGTCTGGACTAGTTTTGTACTAATCGAACTAGTATTGTACTAGCCTCGACTAGTTTTTAACTAGCCTCGACTAGTTTTGTACTAGATGAACTAGTATTGCCCTCGTCTGGACTAGTATTGTACTAGTCTGGACTAGTTTTGTACTAGTTCGACTAGTATTTTTAGTCTCGACTAGTTTTGTACTAGTTGAACTAGTATTGTACTAGGCTGGACTAGTATTGTACTAGTCTGGACTAGTTTTTTACTAACTGAGCTATTATTGTACTAGGCTGGACTAGTATTGTACTAGTCTCGACTAGTTTTTTACTAGCCTCGACTAGTTTTTTACTATCCTCGACTAGTTTTGTACTAGTTGAACTAGTACTGTACTAGTCTGGAATAGTTTTGTACTAGTTGAACTAGTATTGTACTAGTCTGGACTAGTTCGACAAGTACTGTACTAGTCTGGATTAGTTTTGTATTAGTCTAGACTAGTTTTATACTAGTTGGACTAGTATTGTACTACTCTCGACTAGTTCTTTACTAGCCTCGACTAGTATTTACTAGCCTCGACTAGTTTTGTACTAGTTCGACTAGTATTTTACTAGCCTCGACTAGTTTTGTACTAGTCAAACTACTATTGCACTAGTCTGGACTAGTATTGTACTCCTGGACTAGTTTTCTACTAGTTCGACTAGTTTTGTACTAGTTGAACTAATATTGTACTAGGCTGGACTAGTTTTGTACTAGTTAAACTAGTACTGTACTAGTCTGGACTAGTTTTGTACTAGTTGAACTAATATTGTACTAGGCTGGTGTTGGCGACGCGTTCTTATAATGTTAAGTTTACTTGTTAAATTTTTTACTTGTGTAATTGTCTTACAATTAGATTTAAAAGTTGGCAATAATTCTATCAGTAAAAGTTGGATAATCTGTGACCAGGATAGAAATTTTTGACAGGTGACAGCTGAGTTTGTACAAAAAATTCCGCCAACGAAAAAAACGATTTTGTGCGCCTGCGCCATTTTTTTTTATGGTAAAATTTGTAAAAATAATAAAACCTGTATCTCAACAAACTTGAATATTCTTGCGATCCTGTACTCCCATAAGCTACAAAGTGGTCATTCGAGCCGAATCACAAACAGTATGATCAGGTCGCCGAAGAGTAGTGTTGTGAGTACAAGGAACGCCAAGAAGAAGGCAGAACTTTCTAGATTAGCGAATAAAGTTCTAGAACAACAAGATGCAGCGAAAAGTGAGCCTCCATGTGATACTGCTTCCTTGCAACAAGATGGCGACAAAATGGAAAAACAGCACGAAGAAAAGCCAGGAATTTTCGAGCACGTGCTCCGATCTAGAACATCTAGATCACAATCTGTCGCCTCTTCAGTGATGGCGAGGAAGAAAAGGCTCGAGCTTGAGGCCGCAGAAGCGAAGACTCGATTACAAATGGATTTAATCGACAAAAAATTAGCCGTAGACTTGGCAGAATTAGAGGAAGAGCAATACAGTCCGCTGATGGAGAAACAAGAAGTACAAACTCAACATGAAGTGGAGAAGTGGCTGGAACGCAGTCAGAACGATATGGACAGTACACGGAACGCTCACGAGCAAGGTCAACAACAATCGGGTGAACCGTGCCAACCTCCGCCACCGGCGGCTATCAACCGCGGAGTCCACGAGACAACGGAGGAAACCCTTCACATGCTGGCTAGCGCAGTGAACAAACTAACTGCTGCTTCAACTCACAATGTGCCCAACTTACTGAGCCGCTTAAGTACACCAAGAGACCTTCCTGTATTTTCTGGTGACCCAATGGAGTGGCTCCAGTTCAAGCAGGCGTTTGAGGAGTCCACAGAGGTATGCGATTTTACTCATAAAGAAAATTTATGGCGATTAAGAAAGTGTCTCCGTGATAAAGCAAAGGATACAGTGTCAGCTCTGCTAATAAGTGCCACCTCAACGGAAACTATTATGGCTACCTTAGAGCTACGATTTGGAAACCCAGATACTATTATATCCAAGATCACACAAGACCTTCAAAAGCTACAACCCATGTCACAAGAATACCACAAAGACATAGTTATGTTTTCTGTTAAAATTAAAAATTATGTGGCTGCAGTAAATGCTGTGGGTCGACAAGAATACCTACAAGGTGTCAGCATTGCATCGCTGATACTATCAAAGCTGCCAACAGTTTTAATATCTAGATGGTCAGATTATAGCTACCCGCTTATCAAAGAAAGTAAGAAATCACGTCTGGAACTCTTATCAGATTTCTTACATGAAGAGGCAGTGAAAGCAAGCACTACAGCAAATATAGGTCTATTTCCCACACGCAGTAATAATGTGCAACATCAACAGAAAAATTCACACAAAGAACATAATAAACATAGTCTACATACTGTTTTGTTGCAATCTCAGGAAAAAGATAAGTGCCTATTTTGTCGCGCCGCGATTCATAAGTTGACAGAATGCAAGCAATTTAAAAAGGCACTGCGTAAGGAACGTTGGCGGCATGTGAAACGTTATGGCGTGTGCTATAGATGCTTAGTTTCGCGACACAACAGAGAAACGTGTTCCGCGCCCGCCTGTGATAAAGATGGCTGTGGCGGTACGCATCATCGGTTACTACATTATGTAGTAAACAAGCCTCGCAATGAGGATGTTACGGAGGACCACAACACCATACAGGAAAATCAAAACACGCAGGAAACATCGGATACCACAGCTATAAGTGAAACTGTGACAAACATTAACGCAAGCGATAATAAAGTGTTGTTAAAAGTGATTTCAGTGAACATTCATGGACCTAACGGAACAATAAGTGCAACCGCTCTGCTCGACGACGGGTCCACTGTATCACTGATAAGCAGTGATCTGGCGTCACGCGCCGGCCTACACGGTCGTCCGGAGTGTTTACGTGTGCGTGGTGCGTGGAAAGGAAATGAACTAGTGTGCGAATCTACTGTAATGAATGTCAGCATATCCGATGTAAATAATGAGCATGCCCATGATATCTCTGTATGTAGTGTAGCTGAATTGAATTTGCCTAAACAAAACTTAGCCATTAATTGCAATAATTATCCACATTTGTTAAAGATAAAAGACAAATTGCAATGCAATATAAATTGTCAGCCTGATATTTTGATAGGACAGGATAACTATCACCTTTTGTTGCCTTTAAAAGTTTTATTAGGGAAACCAAATGAACCGTCCGCTTCACTTACACCCCTGGGCTGGTGCATACATGGGGTGGTGCCGCGCAAACACACTCTTGGGTCCACTTCCACCACCCTGACTACGCTTTTCATCTCGGGAAGCAGTGATGGAGATGCTGAGGCAGACGAGGCTGTTCGCAAACTGAGGGATATCCACGAGGAGGTTCGTCATTACTTTACTATTGATTCTCTAGGTGTGACGGTTAAGAATCGTCAGAATATCCATGATCTTCGAGCACTAGCTCAGTTGGAACGGACAGCAACCTTGGTGAATGGGGAGTGGCATGTAGGATTACCATGGAAAAATGAAAACTGCAAAATGCCCGACAGTTACCCTTCAGCACTGAAAAGGTTAAAGGGAGTTGAAAAGAAGATGTCTTCAAACACTGAATATTCTCAGAGGTATGTAGAACGCTTTGATCATTTATTAGTTAATGGTTTTGCTAGAGTGATAGATGAAGGCAAGCCTTCAGGGAAAGTGTGGTACTTGCCTCATTTTGGGGTGGATAACCCTAACAAAGGTAAGCTGCGTTTGGTTTTTGATGCAGCCGCTAAAGCAGGTGGTATGAGTCTTAATGATTATTTACTTAAGGGTCCTGACCTACTCGCGTCACTGTTTGGCATTATGGTTAGATTTAGAGAGAACAGGATTGCTGTGGTCGGGGACATTAAGGATATGTTCCTTAAAGTAAAAATCAGACCTGAGGATCAGGATGCCCTAAGGTTTTTATGGAGAAGCCACCTTGATCAACAAGTAAAGAAATATGCAATGACTTCATTGATATTTGGTGCAAACTGTTCACCATTCATCGCTCAGTTTGTAAAAAATAAGAATGCACTTAGGTTTGCATCTTCAATGCCGGCAGCTGTCACTGCCATCTGTGAGCAGCACTACATGGATGATTATTTAGACAGTCTTCCAGATGAAGAAACTGCCATCGAAATGGTGAGAAATATTATTGATATCCACAAACAGGGCAATTTCCATATTTGTAACTGGGCGAGCAACAGCGTCGCTGTGCTGGATAGCATACCGAAGGAGGCTCTGGGATCCGCTGCCGCTGTAGGATATAAGTTAGATCAGTGTGCCGATCCCATAGGTCTACAGCAGAACGTCAGTGAACGCACACTCGGTTTGGTGTGGTATCCACGCGACGACACGCTTGGGTTCGATGTTACACTAAAGCGTATCCCGGACGACATAATACAAGGTAAGAGAAAACCTACTAAAAGAATTTTATTGCAAGTAGTTATGTCTATTTTCGACGTGTTTGGGTTTCTAGCCCCTTTCACGGTTCAAGGCAAAATATTACTCCAAGATACATGGCGGGCTAATCTCGACTGGGACGACATCATAACGGACGAGATATTTCGAAAATGGAAATCCTGGATTGATCTGTTAAAGGTAATTAATAAAATAAGAATACCTAGATGTTATCAGCTGTCTATGTGCGCGAGCAATGCTATCGGCTACGAAAGTTCGACGACGGGCGCAAGCGCTACGAAATCGCCGAGCCGGGACACGGCTACGACCGCTACGAGCGCTACGACAGCGACCAGCAGTGCTACGAGAAGGAACGATTATACTAACCTACAGTTACATGTTTATAGCGATGCGTCAGTTAAAGCAATGTGTGCTGTGGCTTACTGGCGTTGGGAATGTAACGGAATTATTCGTGTTGCGTTTATAGCTAGCAAATGCAGAGTAGCGCCGGTGAAACCGACAACAGTACCTCGTTTAGAGCTGCAAGCTGCTTTGCTTGCTGCAAGGTTAGCAGATACACTAGTCCGCGAGTCTAAATTGTCTCCAACTCGTCGATATTTCTGGTGCGACTCGACTACCGTTTTGCACTGGATCGGCGATAATACTCGTTCATATAAAACGTTTGTCGCAAACCGGTTGGGCGAGATCGACGAGTTGACGCGTAGTGACGAATGGCGGTACGTACCATCTAAATTAAATATAGCTGATGTCGCAACCAGAGAAGCTTACGATGATCTTATTTTTCAGACTGAATGGTTGCAGGGGCCTACATTTCTTTGGGGTGACGAGTCTTCTTGGCCGCCACACATACTGGAACTTAAAGGGAATACTAAAACAGAATGTATTAACACAGTAACAAATACTAACAAAAGCTTAAGTGGTAGTAATCGCTTGCCCATTCCCGAACCCGAGAGATTTTCTTCATGGTTGCGGTTGAAGCGTGCGACTGGTGCGGTATTGTGTTTTATTAATAAGTGTAGGAAACAGGCGGGTGAAATCAACTGCGACCTGCTGGATCGGGCCGAGTTGCTGCTGCTGAAGCAGGCGCAGATGGATTCCTTCTCTGAAGAGATTGCTGTACTAGGTAAAGATAAAATAATTGATAAAAGTAGTAAACTACTTACCTTGTCTCCAATCCTGGACGAGAATGGTCTTCTTCGAGTTGGTGGGCGCATAGATGCTGCGTTGAACATCCCATCTGAAACAAAAAGGCCTATTATCCTAGACGGAGGGCACCAGGTTGCTCGCCTGTTAGTGAAGCATTATCACGTTAAGTGTGCACACGGTAACCAGGAAACTGTGGTGAATAACTTGAAAGAAAAATACTGGATTATTAAATTACGACCTACGGTAAAGTATGTTGCTACCAGGTGCATGTTTTGTAGGATTAGGAAGGCTACGCCTAAAATACCGGTAATGGGCGACTTACCTGCAGCTCGGCTGGCGCATCACTACAGGCCGTTTACACATTGCGGCTTAGACTTGTTTGGACCTATAGAGGTTACAGAAGGCAAGCGACGGATGAAGCGGTATGTTGTACTTTTCACTTGTTTGACTGTAAGAGCGATCCACTTAGAGATCGTACACTCTTTAACCTCTGACTCGTTAATCATGGCGCTCAGGCGGATGGCGGCACGACGTGGTTGGCCACAGCAGCTGTACTCCGACAATGGGACTAATCTCCGGGGTGCAGATACTGAACTTAAGAAAGCTATTAAGGACATTGACTACGATAGCCTGAAAAATGAGGCCGTTAATAATGGTACCAAATGGAATTTCATCCCGCCTCGCAGTCCCCATTGGGGTGGAGCTTGGGAGAGGCTAATACGAAGCGTAAAAACTTCGCTTAAGGTGATTTTAAAAGAACGGGCGCCAAAGGACGAAGTTTTGAGAACACTCCTGGCAGAGGTTGAACAAGTGGTCAACAGTCGTCCCTTAACTCACGTCTCTGTGGAGCCAGGTAGTTTATCATCTTTGACACCCAATCACTTCCTCATAGGTACGGCTTCAAACTTACCTGTACCGGGATCCTTCGATGACTCCGATTTGTACGTACGAAAGCAATGGCGTACCGCACAGAGGTTGGCAGATATGTTTTGGCGACGTTGGGTGAAAGAGATTTTGCCTGAACTTCTGCCGAGGAAGAAATGGCATCGAGAGCAGAACCCACTAAAAACAGGTGATCTTGTTGTACTTGTTGATCCTGATTCTCCGCGTAATGTCTGGCCAAAGGGCGTGATACTGCAGACATTTCCGGGAAGGGATGGACGGGTAAGGGTGGTGGAAATTAAAACCATGTCAGGTATTCTGAAGCGGTCCGCGGCACGCGTCGCTCCCGTCCCAATGGTAGATGAGTGCTGAGCCAGCACTGGGGTGGAGAGTGTTGGCGACGCGTTCTTATAATGTTAAGTTTACTTGTTAAATTTTTTACTTGTGTAATTGTCTTACAATTAGATTTAAAAGTTGGCAATAATTCTATCAGTAAAAGTTGGATAATCTGTGACCAGGATAGAAATTTTTGACAGGTGACAGCTGAGTTTGTACAAAAAATTCCGCCAACGAAAAAAACGATTTTGTGCGCCTGCGCCATTTTTTTTTATGGTAAAATTTGTAAAAATAATAAAACCTGTATCTCAACAAACTTGAATATTCTTGCGATCCTGTACTCCCATAAGCTACAGCTGGACTAGTATTGTACTAGTCTGGACTAGTTTAGTACTAGTTGAACTAGTATTGCACTAGTCTGGACTAGTATTGTACTAGTCTGGACTAGTGTTTTACAAGCTTCGACTAGTTTTGTACTAGTTGAACTAGTACTGTACTAGTCTGGACTATTTTTGTACTAGTTCGACTAGTTTTGTACTAGTTAAATAAGTACTATACTAGTCTGGACTAGTTTTGTACTAGTTGAACTAGTATTGTACTAGTCTGGACTAGTTTTGTACTAGTTCGACTAGTATTTTACTAGCCTCGACTTTTTTGTACTAGTTGATTGTACTAGTTAAATTAGTACTATACTAGTCTGGACTAGTTTTGTACTAGTTGAACTAGTATTGTACTAGTCTGGACTAGTTTTGTACTAGTTCGACTAGTATTTTACTAGCCTCGACTTTTTTGTACTAGTTGAACTAGTACTGTACTAGTTCGACTAGTATTGTACTAGTCTGGACTAGTTTTTTACTAGTTCGACTAGTATTTTACTAGCCTCGAATAGTTTTGTACTAGTTGACTAGTTTTTTATTACTATCCTCGACTAGTTTTGTACTACTTGAACTAGTATTGCACTAGTCTGGACTAGTTTTGTACTTGTTGAACTAGTATTGCACTAGTCTGGACTAGTATTGTACTAGTATGGACTAGTTTTTTACAAGCTTCGACTAGTATTGTACTAGTTGAACTAGTACTGTACTAGTCTGGACTAGTTTTGTACTAGTTGAACTAGTACTGTACTAGTTGAACTAGTATTGCACTAGTCTGGACTAGTATTGTACTAGTTCGACTAGTATTGTACTAGTCTGGACTAGTTTTTTACTAGTTCGACTAGTATTTTACTAGCCTCGAATAGTTTTGTACTAGTTGAACTAGTACTGTACTAGTCTGGACTAGTTTTGTACTAGTTGAACTAGTATTGTACTAGGCTGGACTAATATTGTACTAGTCTGGACTAGTTTTTTACTAACTGAGCTATTATTGTACTAGGCTGGACTAGTATTGTACTAGTCTCGACTAGTTTTTTACTAGCCTCGACTAGTTTTTTACTATCCTCGACTAGTTTTGTACTAGTTGAACTAGTACTGTACTAGTCTGGACTAGTTTTGTACTAGTTGAACTAGTATTGTACTAGTCTGGACTAGTTTTGTACTAGTCTGGACTAGTATTGTACTAGTCTGGACTAGTTCGACAAGTACTGTACTAGTCTGAACTAGTTTTGTATTAGTCGAACTAGTATTGAACTAGTCCGGACTAGTATTGTACTAGTCTGGACTAGTTTTATACTAGTTGGACTAGTATTGTACTACTCTCGACTAGTTCTTTACTAGCCTCGACTAGTATTTACTAGCCTCGACTAGTTTTGTACTAGTTCGACTAGTATTTTACTAGCCTCGACTAGTTTTGTACTAGTCAAACTACTATTGCACTAGTCTGGACTAGTATTGTACTCCTGGACTAGTTTTCTACTAGTTCGACTAGTTTTGTACTAGTTAAACTAGTACTGTACTAGTCTGGACTAGTTTTGTACTAGTTGAACTAATATTGTACTAGGCTGGACTAGTATTGTACTAGTCTGGACTAGTTTTGTACTAGTTGAACTAGTATTGCACTAGTCTGGACTAGTATTGTACTAGTCTGGACTAGTGTTTTACAAGCTTCGACTAGTTTTGTACTAGTTGAACTAGTACTGTACTAGTCTGGACTATTTTTGTACTAGTTCGACTAGTTTTGTACTAGTTAAATTAGTTTATACTAGTCTGGACTAGTTTTGTACTAGTTGAACTAGTATTGTACTAGTCTGGACTAGTTTTGTACTAGTTCGACTAGTATTTTACTAGCCTCGACTTTTTTGTACTAGTTGAACTAGTACTGTACTAGTTCGACTAGTATTGTACTAGTCTGGACTAGTTTTTTACTAGTTCGACTAGTATTTTACTAGCCTCGAATAGTTTTGTACTAGTTGACTAGTTTTTTATTACTATCCTCGACTAGTTTTGTACTACTTGAACTAGTATTCCACTAGTCTGGACTAGTTTTGTACTTGTTGAACTAGTATTGCACTAGTCTGGACTAGTATTGTACTAGTATGGACTAGTTTTTTACAAGCTTCGACTAGTATTGTACTAGTTGAACTAGTACTGTACTAGTCTGGACTAGTTTTGTTCTAGTTGAACTAGTATTGTACTAGGCTGGACTAGTATTGTACTAGTCTGGACTAGTATTGTACTAGTCTGGATTAGTTTTGTACTAGTCGAACTAGTATTGTACTAGTCTGGACTAGTATTGTACTAGTCTGGACTAGTTTTGTACTAGTTCGACTAGTATTTTACTAGCCTCGACTAGTTTTGTACTAGTCAAACTACTATTGCACTAGTCTGGACTAGTATTGTACTCCTGGACTAGTTTTCTACTAGTTCGACTAGTTTTGTACTACTTAAACTAGTACTGTACTAGTCTGGACTAGTTTTGTACTAGTTGAACTAATATTGTACTAGGCTGGACTAGTATTGTACTAGACTGGACTAGTTTTGTACTAGTTAAACTAGTACTCTACTAGTCTGGACTAGTTTTGTACTAGTTGAACTAATATTGTACTAGGCTGGACTAGTATTGTACTAGTCTGGACTAGTTTTGTACTAGTTGAACTAGTATTGCACTAGTCTGGACTAGTATTGTACTAGTCTGGACTAGTTTTGTACTAGTTGAACTAGTATTGCACTAGTCTGGACTAGTATTGTACTAGTCTGGACTAGTGTTTTACAAGCTTCGACTAGTTTTGTACTAGTTAAACTAGTACTGTACTAGTCTGGACTAGTTTTGTACTAGTTGAACTAGTATTGTACTAGTCTGGACTAGTTTTGTACTAGTCTGGACTAGTTTTGTACTAGTCTGGACTAGTTTTGTACTAGTCTGGACTAGTTTTTTACTAGTTCGACTAGAATTTTCTAGCCTCGAATAGTTTTGTACTAGTTGAACTAGTACTGTACTAGACAGGACTAGTTTTGTACTAGTTAAACTAGTATTGTACTAGGCTGGACTAGTATTGTACTAGTCTGGACTAGTTTTTTACTAACTGAGCTATTATTGTACTAGGCTGGACTAGTATTGTACTAGTCTCGACTAGTTTTTTACTAGCCTCGACTAGTTTTTTACTATCCTCGACTAGTTTTGTACTAGTTGAACTAGTACTGTACTAGTCTGGACTAGTTTTGTACTAGTTGAACTAGTATTGTACTAGTCTGGACTAGTTTTGTACTAGTCTGGACTAGTATTGTACTAGTCTGGACTAGTTTTTTACTAACTGAGCTATTATTGTACTAGGCTGGACTAGTATTGTACTAGTCTCGACTAGTTTTTTACTAGCCTCGACTAGTTTTTTACAAGCTTCGATTAGTATTGTACTAGTTGAACTAGTACTGTACTAGTCTGGACTAGTATTGTACTAGTCTGGACTAGTTTTTTACTAACTGAGCTATTATTGTACTAGGCTGGACTAGTATTGTACTAGTCTCGACTAGTTTTTTACTAGCCTCAACTAGTTTTTTACTATCCTAGACTAGTTTTGTACTAGTTGAACTAGTACTGTACTAGTCTGGACTAGTTTTGTACTAGTTGAACTAGTATTGTACTAGTCTGGACTAGTTTTGTACTAGTCTGGACTAGTTTTGTACTAGTCTGGACTAGTTTTGTACTAATCTGGACTAGTTTTGTACTAGTCTGGACTAGTTCGATAAGTACTGTACTAGTCTGGACTAGTTTTGTATTAGTCGAACTAGTATTGTACTAGTCTGGACTAGTATTGTACTAGTCTGGACTAGTTTTGTACTAGTTCGACTAGTATTTTACTAGCCTCGACTTTTTTGTACTAGTTGAACTAGTACTGTACTAGTTCGACTAGTATTGTACTAGTCTGGACTAGTTTTTTACTAGTTCGACTAGTATTTTACTAGCCTCGAATAGTTTTGTACTAGTTGACTAGTTTTTTATTACTATCCTCGACTAGTTTTGTACTACTTGAACTAGTATTCCACTAGTCTGGACTAGTTTTGTACTTGTTGAACTAGTATTGCACTAGTCTGGACTAGTATTGTACTAGTATGGACTAGTTTTTTACAAGCTTCGACTAGTATTGTACTAGTTGAACTAGTACTGTACTAGTCTGGACTAGTTTTGTTCTAGTTGAACTAGTATTGTACTAGGCTGGACTAGTATTGTACTAGTCTGGACTAGTATTGTACTAGTCTGGATTAGTTTTGTACTAGTCGAACTAGTATTGTACTAGTCTGGACTAGTATTGTACTAGTCTGGACTAGTTTTGTACTAGTTCGACTAGTATTTTACTAGCCTCGACTAGTTTTGTACTAGTCAAACTACTATTGCACTAGTCTGGACTAGTATTGTACTCCTGGACTAGTTTTCTACTAGTTCGACTAGTTTTGTACTACTTAAACTAGTACTGTACTAGTCTGGACTAGTTTTGTACTAGTTGAACTAATATTGTACTAGGCTGGACTAGTATTGTACTAGACTGGACTAGTTTTGTACTAGTTAAACTAGTACTCTACTAGTCTGGACTAGTTTTGTACTAGTTGAACTAATATTGTACTAGGCTGGACTAGTATTGTACTAGTCTGGACTAGTTTTGTACTAGTTGAACTAGTATTGCACTAGTCTGGACTAGTATTGTACTAGTCTGGACTAGTGTTTTACAAGCTTCGACTAGTTTTGTACTAGTTAAACTAGTACTGTACTAGTCTGGACTATTTTTGTACTAGTTCGACTAGTTTTGTACTAGTTAAACTAGTACTGTACTAGTCTGGACTAGTTTTGTACTAGTTGAACTAGTATTGTACTAGGCTGGACTAGTATTGTACTAGTCTGGACTAGTTTTGTACTAGTTGAACTAGTATTGCACTAGTCTGGACTAGTATTGTACTAGTCTGGACTAGTGTTTTACAAGCTTCGACTAGTTTTGTACTAGTTGAACTAGTACTGTACTAGTCTGGACTATTTTTGTACTAGTTCGACTAGTTTTGTACTAGTTAAATTAGTACTATACTAGTCTGGACTAGTTTTGTACTAGTTGAACTAGTATTGTACTAGTCTGGACTAGTTTTGTACTAGTTGAACTAGTATTGTATTAGTCTGGACTAGTTTTGTACTAGTCTGGACTAGTATTGTACTAGTCTGGACTAGTGTTTTACAAGATTCGACTAGTTTTGTACTAGTTGAACTAGTACTGTACTAGTCTGGACTATTTATGTACTAGTTCGACTAGTTTTGTACTAGTTAAATTAGTACTATACTAGTCTGGACTAGTTTTGTACTAGTTGAACTAGTATTGTACTAGTCTGGACTAGTTTTGTACTAGTTGAACTAGTATTGTACTAGTCTGGACTAGTTTTGTACTAGTCTGGACTAGTTTTGTACTAGTCTGGACTAGTTCGACAAGTACTGTACTAGTCTGGACTAGTTTTGTATTAGTCGAACTAGTATTGAACTAGTCTGGACTAGTATTGTACTAGTCTGGACTAGTTTTATACTAGTTGGACTAGTATTGTACTACTCTCGACTAGTTCTTTACTAGCCTCGACTAGTATTAACTAGCCTCGACTAGTTTTGTACTAGTTCGGCAAGTATTTTACTAGCCTCGACTAGTTTTGTACTGGTTCGACTAGTATTTTACTAGCCTCGACTAGTTTTGTACTAGTCAAACTACTATTGCACTAGTCTGGACTAGTATTGTACTCCTGGACTAGTTTTGTACTAGTTCGACTAGTTTTGTACTAGTTGAACTAGTACTGTACTAGTCTGGACTAGTTTTGTACTAGTTGAACTAGTATTGTATTAGGCTGGACTAGTATTGTACTAGTCTGGACTAGTTTTTTACTAACTGAGCTATTATTGTACTAGGCTGGACTAGTATTGTACTAGTCTCGACTAGTTTTTTACTAGCCTCGACTAGTTTTTTACTATCCTCGACTAGTTTTGTACTAGTTGAACTAGTACTGTACTAGTCTGGACTAGTTTTATACTAGTTGAACTAGTATTGTACTAGGCTGGACTAGTATTGTACTAGTCTCGACTAGTTTTTTACTAGTCTCTACTAGTTTTTTACTAGCCTCGACTAGTTTTGTACTAGTTGAACTAATACTGTACTAGTCTGGACTAGTTTTGTACTAGTTGAACTAGTATTGCACTAGTCTGGACTAGTATTGTACTAGTCAGGGCTTGTTTTGTACTAGTTCGACTAGTTTTGTGCGAGTTGAACTAGTATTGTAACAAGTCTGGACTAGTTTTGTACTAGTTGAACTAGTATTGTACTAGTCTGGACTAGTATTGTACTAGTCTGGACTAGTTTTTTACTAAGCGAGCTATTATTGTACTATGCTGGACTAGTATTGTACCAGTATCGACTAGTTTTTTACTAGCCTCGACTAGTTTTTTACTATCCTCGACTAGTTTTGTACTAGTTGAACTAGTACTGTACTAGTCTGGACTAGTTTTGTACTAGTCTGGACTAGTTTTTTACTAACTGAGCTATTATTGTACTAGGCTGGACTAGTATTGTACTAGTCTCGACTAGTTTTTTACTAGCCTCGACTAGTTTTTTACTATCCTCGACTAGTTTTGTACTAGTTGAACTAGTATTGTACTAGTCTGGACTAGTTTTGTACTAGTCTGGACTAGTATTGTACTAGTCTGGACTAGTTTTTTACTAACTGAGCTATTATTGTACTAGGCTGGACTAGTATTGTACTAGTCTCGACTAGTTTTTTACTAGCCTCGACTAGTTTTTTACAAGCTTCGATTAGTATTGTACTAGTTGAACTAGTACTGTACTAATCTGGACTAGTATTGTACTAGTCTGGACTAGTTTTTTACTAACTGAGCTATTATTGTACTAGGCTGGACTAGTATTGTACTAGTCTCGACTAGTTTTTTACTAGCCTCAACTAGTTTTTTACTATCCTCGACTAGTTTTGTACTAGTTGAACTAGTACTGTACTAGTCTGGACTAGTTTTGTACTAGTTGAACTAGTATTGTACTAGTCTGGACTAGTTTTGTACTAGTCTGGACTAGTTTTGTACTAGTCTGGACTAGTTTTGTACTAGTCTGGACTAGTTTTTTACTAGTTCGACTAGAATTTTCTAGCCTCGAATAGTTTTGTACTAGTTGAACTAGTACTGTACTAGACAGGACTAGTTTTGTACTAGTTAAACTAGTATTGTACTAGGCTGGACTAGTATTGTACTAGTCTGGACTAGTTTTTTACTAACTGAGCTATTATTGTACTAGGCTGGACTAGTATTGTACTAGTCTCGACTAGTTTTTTACTAGCCTCGACTAGTTTTTTACTATCCTCGACTAGTTTTGTACTAGTTGAACTAGTACTGTACTAGTCTGGACTAGTTTTGTACTAGTTGAACTAGTATTGTACTAGTCTGGACTAGTTTTGTACTAGTCTGGACTAGTATTGTACTAGTCTGGACTAGTTTTTTACTAACTGAGCTATTATTGTACTAGGCTGGACTAGTATTGTACTAGTCTCGACTAGTTTTTTACTAGCCTCGACTAGTTTTTTACAAGCTTCGATTAGTATTGTACTAGTTGAACTAGTACTGTACTAGTCTGGACTAGTATTGTACTAGTCTGGACTAGTTTTTTACTAACTGAGCTATTATTGTACTAGGCTGGACTAGTATTGTACTAGTCTCGACTAGTTTTTTACTAGCCTCAACTAGTTTTTTACTATCCTAGACTAGTTTTGTACTAGTTGAACTAGTACTGTACTAGTCTGGACTAGTTTTGTACTAGTTGAACTAGTATTGTACTAGTCTGGACTAGTTTTGTACTAGTCTGGACTAGTTTTGTACTAGTCTGGACTAGTTTTGTACTAATCTGGACTAGTTTTGTACTAGTCTGGACTAGTTCGATAAGTACTGTACTAGTCTGGACTAGTTTTGTATTAGTCGAACTAGTATTGTACTAGTCTGGACTAGTATTGTACTAGTCTGGACTAGTTTTGTACTAGTTCGACTAGTATTTTACTAGCCTCGACTTTTTTGTACTAGTTGAACTAGTACTGTACTAGTTCGACTAGTATTGTACTAGTCTGGACTAGTTTTTTACTAGTTCGACTAGTATTTTACTAGCCTCGAATAGTTTTGTACTAGTTGACTAGTTTTTTATTACTATCCTCGACTAGTTTTGTACTACTTGAACTAGTATTCCACTAGTCTGGACTAGTTTTGTACTTGTTGAACTAGTATTGCACTAGTCTGGACTAGTATTGTACTAGTATGGACTAGTTTTTTACAAGCTTCGACTAGTATTGTACTAGTTGAACTAGTACTGTACTAGTCTGGACTAGTTTTGTTCTAGTTGAACTAGTATTGTACTAGGCTGGACTAGTATTGTACTAGTCTGGACTAGTATTGTACTAGTCTGGATTAGTTTTGTACTAGTCGAACTAGTATTGTACTAGTCTGGACTAGTATTGTACTAGTCTGGACTAGTTTTGTACTAGTTCGACTAGTATTTTACTAGCCTCGACTAGTTTTGTACTAGTCAAACTACTATTGCACTAGTCTGGACTAGTATTGTACTCCTGGACTAGTTTTCTACTAGTTCGACTAGTTTTGTACTACTTAAACTAGTACTGTACTAGTCTGGACTAGTTTTGTACTAGTTGAACTAATATTGTACTAGGCTGGACTAGTATTGTACTAGACTGGACTAGTTTTGTACTAGTTAAACTAGTACTCTACTAGTCTGGACTAGTTTTGTACTAGTTGAACTAATATTGTACTAGGCTGGACTAGTATTGTACTAGTCTGGACTAGTTTTGTACTAGTTGAACTAGTATTGCACTAGTCTGGACTAGTATTGTACTAGTCTGGACTAGTGTTTTACAAGCTTCGACTAGTTTTGTACTAGTTAAACTAGTACTGTACTAGTCTGGACTATTTTTGTACTAGTTCGACTAGTTTTGTACTAGTTAAACTAGTACTGTACTAGTCTGGACTAGTTTTGTACTAGTTGAACTAGTATTGTACTAGGCTGGACTAGTATTGTACTAGTCTGGACTAGTTTTGTACTAGTTGAACTAGTATTGCACTAGTCTGGACTAGTATTGTACTAGTCTGGACTAGTGTTTTACAAGCTTCGACTAGTTTTGTACTAGTTGAACTAGTACTGTACTAGTCTGGACTATTTTTGTACTAGTTCGACTAGTTTTGTACTAGTTAAATTAGTACTATACTAGTCTGGACTAGTTTTGTACTAGTTGAACTAGTATTGTACTAGTCTGGACTAGTTTTGTACTAGTTGAACTAGTATTGTATTAGTCTGGACTAGTTTTGTACTAGTCTGGACTAGTATTGTACTAGTCTGGACTAGTGTTTTACAAGATTCGACTAGTTTTGTACTAGTTGAACTAGTACTGTACTAGTCTGGACTATTTATGTACTAGTTCGACTAGTTTTGTACTAGTTAAATTAGTACTATACTAGTCTGGACTAGTTTTGTACTAGTTGAACTAGTATTGTACTAGTCTGGACTAGTTTTGTACTAGTTGAACTAGTATTGTACTAGTCTGGACTAGTTTTGTACTAGTCTGGACTAGTATTGTACTAGTCTGGACTAGTTCGACAAGTACTGTACTAGTCTGGACTAGTTTTGTATTAGTCGAACTAGTATTGAACTAGTCTGGACTAGTATTGTACTAGTCTGGACTAGTTTTATACTAGTTGGACTAGTATTGTACTACTCTCGACTAGTTCTTTACTAGCCTCGACTAGTATTAACTAGCCTCGACTAGTTTTGTACTAGTTCGGCAAGTATTTTACTAGCCTCGACTAGTTTTGTACTGGTTCGACTAGTATTTTACTAGCCTCGACTAGTTTTGTACTAGTCAAACTACTATTGCACTAGTCTGGACTAGTATTGTACTCCTGGACTAGTTTTGTACTAGTTCGACTAGTTTTGTACTAGTTGAACTAGTACTGTACTAGTCTGGACTAGTTTTGTACTAGTTGAACTAGTATTGTATTAGGCTGGACTAGTATTGTACTAGTCTGGACTAGTTTTTTACTAACTGAGCTATTATTGTACTAGGCTGGACTAGTATTGTACTAGTCTCGACTAGTTTTTTACTAGCCTCGACTAGTTTTTTACTATCCTCGACTAGTTTTGTACTAGTTGAACTAGTACTGTACTAGTCTGGACTAGTTTTATACTAGTTGAACTAGTATTGTACTAGGCTGGACTAGTATTGTACTAGTCTCGACTAGTTTTTTACTAGTCTCTACTAGTTTTTTACTAGCCTCGACTAGTTTTGTACTAGTTGAACTAATACTGTACTAGTCTGGACTAGTTTTGTACTAGTTGAACTAGTATTGCACTAGTCTGGACTAGTATTGTACTAGTCAGGGCTTGTTTTGTACTAGTTCGACTAGTTTTGTGCGAGTTGAACTAGTATTGTAACAAGTCTGGACTAGTTTTGTACTAGTTGAACTAGTATTGTACTAGTCTGGACTAGTATTGTACTAGTCTGGACTAGTTTTTTACTAAGCGAGCTATTATTGTACTATGCTGGACTAGTATTGTACCAGTATCGACTAGTTTTTTACTAGCCTCGACTAGTTTTTTACTATCCTCGACTAGTTTTGTACTAGTTGAACTAGTACTGTACTAGTCTGGACTAGTTTTGTACTAGTCTGGACTAGTTTTTTACTAACTGAGCTATTATTGTACTAGGCTGGACTAGTATTGTACTAGTCTCGACTAGTTTTTTACTAGCCTCGACTAGTTTTTTACTATCCTCGACTAGTTTTGTACTAGTTGAACTAGTATTGTACTAGTCTGGACTAGTTTTGTACTAGTCTGGACTAGTATTGTACTAGTCTGGACTAGTTTTTTACTAACTGAGCTATTATTGTACTAGGCTGGACTAGTATTGTACTAGTCTCGACTAGTTTTTTACTAGCCTCGACTAGTTTTTTACAAGCTTCGATTAGTATTGTACTAGTTGAACTAATACTGTACTAGTCTGGACTAGTTTTGTACTAGTCTGGACTAGTATTGTACTAGTCTGGACTAGTTTTTTACTAACTGAGCTATTATTGTACTAGGCTGGACTAGTATTGTACTAGTCTGGACTAGTTTTTTACTAACTGAGCTATTATTGTACTAGGCTGGACTAGTATTGTACTAGTCTGGACTAGTTTTTTACTAACTGAGCTATTATTGTACTAGGCTGGACTAGTATTGTACTAGTCTCGACTAGTTTTTTACTAGCCTCAACTAGTTTTTTACTATCCTCGACTAGTTTTGTACTAGTTGAACTAGTACTGTACTAGTCTGGACTAGTTTTGTACTAGTTGAACTAGTATTGTACTAGTCTGGACTAGTTTTGTACTAGTCTGGACTAGTTTTGTACTAGTCTGGACTAGTTTTGTACTAGTCTGGACTAGTTTTTTACTAGTTCGACTAGAATTTTCTAGCCTCGAATAGTTTTGTACTAGTTGAACTAGTACTGTACTAGACAGGACTAGTTTTGTACTAGTTAAACTAGTATTGTACTAGGCTGGACTAGTATTGTACTAGTCTGGACTAGTTTTTTACTAACTGAGCTATTATTGTACTAGGCTGGACTAGTATTGTACTAGTCTCGACTAGTTTTTTACTAGCCTCGACTAGTTTTTTACTATCCTCGACTAGTTTTGTACTAGTTGAACTAGTACTGTACTAGTCTGGACTAGTTTTGTACTAGTTGAACTAGTATTGTACTAGTCTGGACTAGTTTTGTACTAGTCTGGACTAGTATTGTACTAGTCTGGACTAGTTTTTTACTAACTGAGCTATTATTGTACTAGGCTGGACTAGTATTGTACTAGTCTCGACTAGTTTTTTACTAGCCTCGACTAGTTTTTTACAAGCTTCGATTAGTATTGTACTAGTTGAACTAGTACTGTACTAGTCTGGACTAGTATTGTACTAGTCTGGACTAGTTTTTTACTAACTGAGCTATTATTGTACTAGGCTGGACTAGTATTGTACTAGTCTCGACTAGTTTTTTACTAGCCTCAACTAGTTTTTTACTATCCTAGACTAGTTTTGTACTAGTTGAACTAGTACTGTACTAGTCTGGACTAGTTTTGTACTAGTTGAACTAGTATTGTACTAGTCTGGACTAGTTTTGTACTAGTCTGGACTAGTTTTGTACTAGTCTGGACTAGTTTTGTACTAATCTGGACTAGTTTTGTACTAGTCTGGACTAGTTCGATAAGTACTGTACTAGTCTGGACTAGTTTTGTATTAGTCGAACTAGTATTGTACTAGTCTGGACTAGTATTGTACTAGTCTGGACTAGTTTTATACTAGTTGGACTAGTATTGTACTACTCTCGACTAGTTCTTTACTAGCCTCGACTAGTATTTACTAGCCTCGACTAGTTTTGTACTAGTTCGACTAGTATTTTACTAGCCTCGACTAGTTTTGTACTAGTCAAACTACTATTGCACTAGTCTGGACTAGTATTGTACTCCTGGACTAGTTTTGTACTAGTTCGACTAGTTTTGTACTAGTTGAACTAGTATTGTATTAGGCTGGACTAGTATTGTACTAGTCTCGACTAGTTTTTTACTAGTCTCTACTAATTTTTTA
The DNA here is from genome assembly GCA_949316385.1 of Globia sparganii. Classification (NCBI taxonomy): domain Eukaryota; kingdom Metazoa; phylum Arthropoda; class Insecta; order Lepidoptera; family Noctuidae; genus Globia; species Globia sparganii. The sequence goes on from OX438657.1 coordinate 24,525,848, forward strand.
CTAGCCTCGACTAGTTTTGAACTAGTTGAACTAGTACTGTACTAGTCTGGACTAGTTTTGTACTAGGCTGGACTAGTATTGTACTAGGCTGGACTAGTTTTGTACTAGTCTGGACTAGTATTGTACTAGTCTGGACTAGTTTTTTACTAACTGAGCTATTATTGTACTAGGCTGGACTAGTATTGTACTAGTCTCGACTAGTTTTTTACTAGCCTCGACTAGTTTTTTACAAGCTTCGATTAGTATTGTACTAGTTGAACTAGTACTGTACTAATCTGGACTAGTATTGTACTAGTCTGGACTAGTTTTTTACTAACTGAGCTATTATTGTACTAGGCTGGACTAGTATTGTACTAGTCTCGACTAGTTTTTTACTAGCCTCAACTAGTTTTTTACTATCCTCGACTAGTTTTGTACTAGTTGAACTAGTACTGTACTAGTCTGGACTAGTTTTGTACTAGTTGAACTAGTATTGTATTAGGCTGGACTAGTATTGTACTAGTCTGGACTAGTTTTTTACTAACTGAGCTATTATTGTACTAGGCTGGACTAGTATTGTACTAGTCTCGACTAGTTTTTTACTAGCCTCGACTAGTTTTTTACTATCCTCGACTAGTTTTGTACTAGTTGAACTAGTACTGTACTAGTCTGGACTAGTTTTATACTAGTTGAACTAGTATTGTACTAGGCTGGACTAGTATTGTACTAGTCTCGACTAGTTTTTTACTAGTCTCTACTAGTTTTTTACTAGCCTCGACTAGTTTTGTACTAGTTGAACTAATACTGTACTAGTCTGGACTAGTTTTGTACTAGTTGAACTAGTATTGCACTAGTCTGGACTAGTATTGTACTAGTCAGGGCTTGTTTTGTACTAGTTCGACTAGTTTTGTGCGAGTTGAACTAGTATTGTAACAAGTCTGGACTAGTTTTGTACTAGTTGAACTAGTATTGTACTAGTCTGGACTAGTATTGTACTAGTCTGGACTAGTTTTTTACTAAGCGAGCTATTATTGTACTATGCTGGACTAGTATTGTACCAGTATCGACTAGTTTTTTACTAGCCTCGACTAGTTTTTTACTATCCTCGACTAGTTTTGTACTAGTTGAACTAGTACTGTACTAGTCTGGACTAGTTTTGTACTAGTCTGGACTAGTTTTTTACTAACTGAGCTATTATTGTACTAGGCTGGACTAGTATTGTACTAGTCTCGACTAGTTTTTTACTAGCCTCGACTAGTTTTTTACTATCCTCGACTAGTTTTGTACTAGTTGAACTAGTATTGTACTAGTCTGGACTAGTTTTGTACTAGTCTGGACTAGTATTGTACTAGTCTGGACTAGTTTTTTACTAACTGAGCTATTATTGTACTAGGCTGGACTAGTATTGTACTAGTCTCGACTAGTTTTTTACTAGCCTCGACTAGTTTTTTACAAGCTTCGATTAGTATTGTACTAGTTGAACTAATACTGTACTAGTCTGGACTAGTTTTGTACTAGTCTGGACTAGTATTGTACTAGTCTGGACTAGTTTTTTACTAACTGAGCTATTATTGTACTAGGCTGGACTAGTATTGTACTAGTCTGGACTAGTTTTTTACTAACTGAGCTATTATTGTACTAGGCTGGACTAGTATTGTACTAGTCTGGACTAGTTTTTTACTAACTGAGCTATTATTGTACTAGGCTGGACTAGTATTGTACTAGTCTCGACTAGTTTTTTACTAGCCTCAACTAGTTTTTTACTATCCTCGACTAGTTTTGTACTAGTTGAACTAGTACTGTACTAGTCTGGACTAGTTTTGTACTAGTTGAACTAGTATTGTACTAGTCTGGACTAGTTTTGTACTAGTCTGGACTAGTTTTGTACTAGTCTGGACTAGTTTTGTACTAGTCTGGACTAGTTTTTTACTAGTTCGACTAGAATTTTCTAGCCTCGAATAGTTTTGTACTAGTTGAACTAGTACTGTACTAGACAGGACTAGTTTTGTACTAGTTAAACTAGTATTGTACTAGGCTGGACTAGTATTGTACTAGTCTGGACTAGTTTTTTACTAACTGAGCTATTATTGTACTAGGCTGGACTAGTATTGTACTAGTCTCGACTAGTTTTTTACTAGCCTCGACTAGTTTTTTACTATCCTCGACTAGTTTTGTACTAGTTGAACTAGTACTGTACTAGTCTGGACTAGTTTTGTACTAGTTGAACTAGTATTGTACTAGTCTGGACTAGTTTTGTACTAGTCTGGACTAGTATTGTACTAGTCTGGACTAGTTTTTTACTAACTGAGCTATTATTGTACTAGGCTGGACTAGTATTGTACTAGTCTCGACTAGTTTTTTACTAGCCTCGACTAGTTTTTTACAAGCTTCGATTAGTATTGTACTAGTTGAACTAGTACTGTACTAGTCTGGACTAGTATTGTACTAGTCTGGACTAGTTTTTTACTAACTGAGCTATTATTGTACTAGGCTGGACTAGTATTGTACTAGTCTCGACTAGTTTTTTACTAGCCTCAACTAGTTTTTTACTATCCTAGACTAGTTTTGTACTAGTTGAACTAGTACTGTACTAGTCTGGACTAGTTTTGTACTAGTTGAACTAGTATTGTACTAGTCTGGACTAGTTTTGTACTAGTCTGGACTAGTTTTGTACTAGTCTGGACTAGTTTTGTACTAATCTGGACTAGTTTTGTACTAGTCTGGACTAGTTCGATAAGTACTGTACTAGTCTGGACTAGTTTTGTATTAGTCGAACTAGTATTGTACTAGTCTGGACTAGTATTGTACTAGTCTGGACTAGTTTTATACTAGTTGGACTAGTATTGTACTACTCTCGACTAGTTCTTTACTAGCCTCGACTAGTATTTACTAGCCTCGACTAGTTTTGTACTAGTTCGACTAGTATTTTACTAGCCTCGACTAGTTTTGTACTAGTCAAACTACTATTGCACTAGTCTGGACTAGTATTGTACTCCTGGACTAGTTTTGTACTAGTTCGACTAGTTTTGTACTAGTTGAACTAGTATTGTATTAGGCTGGACTAGTATTGTACTAGTCTCGACTAGTTTTTTACTAGTCTCTACTAATTTTTTACTAGCCTCGACTAGTTTTGAACTAGTTGAACTAGTACTGTACTAGTCTGGACTAGTTTTGTACTAGGCTGGACTAGTATTGTACTAGGCTGGACTAGTTTTGTACTAGTCTGGACTAGTATTGTACTAGTCTGGACTAGTTTTTTACTAACTGAGCTATTATTGTACTAGGCTGGACTAGTATTGTACTAGTCTCGACTAGTTTTTTACTAGCCTCGACTAGTTTTTTACAAGCTTCGATTAGTATTGTACTAGTTGAACTAGTACTGTACTAATCTGGACTAGTATTGTACTAGTCTGGACTAGTTTTTTACTAACTGAGCTATTATTGTACTAGGCTGGACTAGTATTGTACTAGTCTCGACTAGTTTTTTACTAGCCTCAACTAGTTTTTTACTATCCTCGACTAGTTTTGTACTAGTTGAACTAGTACTGTACTAGTCTGGACTAGTTTTGTACTAGTTGAACTAGTATTGTACTAGTCTGGACTAGTTTTGTACTAGTCTGGACTAGTTTTGTACTAGTCTGGACTAGTTTTGTACTAGTCTGGACTAGTTTTTTACTAGTTCGACTAGAATTTTCTAGCCTCGAATAGTTTTGTACTAGTTGAACTAGTACTGTACTAGACAGGACTAGTTTTGTACTAGTTAAACTAGTATTGTACTAGTCTGGACTAGTATTGTACTAGTCTGGACTAGTTTTATACTAGTTGGACTAGTATTGTACTACTCTCGACTAGTTCTTTACTAGCCTCGACTAGTATTTACTAGCCTCGACTAGTTTTGTACTAGTTCGACTAGTATTTTACTAGCCTCGACTAGTTTTGTACTAGTCAAACTACTATTGCACTAGTCTGGACTAGTATTGTACTCCTGGACTAGTTTTGTACTAGTTCGACTAGTTTTGTACTAGTTGAACTAGTATTGTATTAGGCTGGACTAGTATTGTACTAGTCTCGACTAGTTTTTTACTAGTCTCTACTAATTTTTTACTAGCCTCGACTAGTTTTGAACTAGTTGAACTAGTACTGTACTAGTCTGGACTAGTTTTGTACTAGGCTGGACTAGTATTGTACTAGGCTGGACTAGTATTGTACTAGTCTGGACTAGTTTTGTACTAGTTCGACAAGTATTGTACTAGTCTCGACTAGTTTTTTACTAGCCTCGACTAGTTTTGTACTAGTTGAACTAGTATTGCACTAGTCTGGACTAGTTTTGTACTAGTCTGGACTAGTTTTGTACTAGTCTGGACTAGTTTTGTACTAGTTCGACAAGTATTGTACTAGTCTCGACTAGTTTTTTACTAGCCTCGACTAGTTTTTTACTATCCTCGACTAGTTTTGTACTAATTGAACTAGTATTGTACTAGTCTGGACTAGTTTTGTACTAGTCTGGACTAGTTCGACAAGTACTGTACTAGTCTGGACTAGTTTTGTATTAGTCGAACTAGTATTGTACTAGTCTGGACTAGTATTGTACTAGTCTGGACTAGTATTGTACTAGTCTGGACTAGTATTGTACTAGTCTGGACTAGTTTTATACTAGTTGGACTAGTATTGTACTACTCTCGACTAGTTCTTTACTAGCCTCGACTAGTATTTACTAGCCTCGACTAGTTTTGTACTAGTTCGACTAGTATTTTACTAGCCTCGACTAGTTTTGTACTAGTCAAACTACTATTGCACTAGTCTGGACTAGTATTGTACTCCTGGACTAGTTTTGTACTAGTTCGACTAGTTTTGTACTAGTTGAACTAGTATTGTATTAGGCTGGACTAGTATTGTACTAGTCTCGACTAGTTTTTTACTAGTCTCTACTAATTTTTTACTAGCCTCGACTAGTTTTGAACTAGTTGAACTAGTACTGTACTAGTCTGGACTAGTTTTGTACTAGGCTGGACTAGTATTGTACTAGGCTGGACTAGTATTGTACTAGTCTGGACTAGTTTTGTACTAGTTCGACAAGTATTGTACTAGTCTCGACTAGTTTTTTACTAGCCTCGACTAGTTTTGTACTAGTTGAACTAGTATTGCACTAGTCTGGACTAGTTTTGTACTAGTCTGGACTAGTTTTGTACTAGTCTGGACTAGTTTTGTACTAGTTCGACAAGTATTGTACTAGTCTCGACTAGTTTTTTACTAGCCTCGACTAGTTTTTTACTATCCTCGACTAGTTTTGTACTAATTGAACTAGTATTGTACTAGTCTGGACTAGTTTTGTACTAGTCTGGACTAGTTCGACAAGTACTGTACTAGTCTGGACTAGTTTTGTATTAGTCGAACTAGTATTGTACTAGTCTGGACTAGTATTGTACTAGTCTGGACTAGTATTGTACTAGTCTGGACTAGTTTTATACTAGTTGGACTAGTATTGTACTACTCTCGACTAGTTCTTTACTAGCCTCGACTAGTATTTACTAGCCTCGACTAGTTTTGTATTAGTTCGACTAGTATTTTACTAGCCTCGACTAGTTTTGTACTAGTCAAACTACTATTGCACTAGTCTGGACTAGTATTGTACTCCTGGACTAGTTTTGTACTAGTTCGACTAGTTTTGTACTAGTTGAACTAGTATTGTATTAGGCTGGACTAGTATTGTACTAGTCTCGACTAGTTTTTTACTAGTCTCTACTAGTTTTTACTAGCCTCGACTAGTTTTGTACTAGTTGAACTAGTACTGTACTAGTCTGGACTAGTTTTGTACTAGTTGAACTAGTATTGTACTAGGCTGGACTAGTATTGTACTAGGCTGGACTAGTATTGTACTAGTTCGACAAGTATTGTACTAGTCTCGACTGGATTTTTACTAGCCTCGACTAGTTTTGTACTAGTTGAACTAGTATTGCACTAGTCTGGACTAGAATTGTACTAGTTCGACTAGTTTGTACTAGTCTGGACTAGTTTTTTACTAGTTGAACTAGTATTGCACTACTCTGGACTATTATTGTACTAGTTCGACTAGTATTGTACTAGTCTGGACTAGTTTTTTACTAGTTCGACTAGAATTTTCTAGCCTCGAATAGTTTTGTACTAGTTGAACTAGTACTGTACTAGTCTGGACTAGTTTTGTACTAGTTGAACTAGTATTGTACTAGACTGGACTAGTATTGTACTAGTCTGGACTAGTTTTTTACTAACTGAGCTATTATTGTACTAGGCTGGACTAGTATTGTACTAGTCTCGACTAGTTTTTTACTAGCCTCGACTAGTTTTTTACTATCCTCGACTAGTTTTGTACTAGTTGAACTAGTACTGTACTAGTCTGGACTAGTTTTGTACTAGTTGAACTAGTATTGTACTAGTCTGGACTAGTTTTGTACTAGTCTGGACTAGTATTGTACTAGTCTGGACTAGTTCGACAAGTACTGTACTAGTCTGGACTAGTTTTGTATTAGTCGAACTAGTATTGAACTAGTCTGGACTAGTATTGTACTAGTCTGGACTAGTTTTATACTAGTTGGACTAGTATTGTACTACTCTCGACTAGTTCTTTACTAGCCTCGACTAGTATTTACTAGCCTCGACTAGTTTTGTACTAGTTCGACTAGTATTTTACTAGCCTCGACTAGTTTTGTACTAGTTCGACTAGTATTTTACTAGCCTCGACTAGTTTTGTACTAGTCAAACTACTATTGCACTAGTCTGGACTAGTATTGTACTCCTGGACTAGTTTTGTACTAGTTCGACTAGTTTTGTACTAGTTGAACTAGTACTGTACTAGTCTGGACTAGTTTTGTACTAGTTGAACTAGTATTGCACTAGTCTGGACTAGTATTGTACTAGTCTGGACTAGTTTTGTAATAGTATCGACTACTTTTTTACTAGCCTCGACTAGTTTTTGACTAGCCTCGACTAGTTTTGTACTAGTTGAACTAGTATTGCACTAGTCTGGACTAGTATTGTACTAGTTCGACTAGTATTGTACTAGTCTGGATTAGTTTTGTACTAGTCGAACTAGTATTGTACTAGTCTGGACTAGTATTGTACTAGTCTGGACTAGTTTTGTACTAGTTCGACTAGTATTTTACTAGCCTCGACTTTTTTGTACTAGTTGAACTAGTACTGTACTAGTTCAACTAGTATTGTACTAATCTGGACTAGTTTTTTACTAGTTCGACTAGTATTTTCCTAGCCTCGAATAGTTTTGTACTAGTTGACTAGTTTTTTACTATCCTCGACTAGTTTTGTACTACTTGAACTAGTATTGCTTTAGTCTGGACTAGTTTTGTACTTGTTGAACTAGTATTGCACTAGTCTGGACTAGTATTGTACTAGTCTGGACTAGTTTTTTACAAGCTTCGACTAGTTTTGTAGTAGTTGAACTAGTACTGTACTAGTCTGGACTAGTTTTGTACTAGTTGAACTAGTATTGTACTAGGCTGGACTAGTATTGTACTAGTCTGGACTAGTTTTGTACTAGCCTCGACTAGTTTTTTACTAGCCTCGACTAGTTTTGTACTAGTTGAACTAGTATTGCACTAGTCTGGACTAGTATTGTACTAGTTCGACTAGTATTGTACTAGTCTGGACTAGTATTGTACTAGTCTGGACTAGTTTTTTACTAACTGAGCTATTATTGTACTAGGCTGGACTAGTATTGTACCAGTCTCGACTAGTTTTTTACTAGCCTCGACTAGTTTTTTACTAGCCTCGACTAGTTTTGTACTAGTTAAACTAGTATTGCACTAGTCTTGACTAGTATTGTACTAGTTCGACTAGTATTGTACTAGTCTGGACTAGTTTTTTACTAGTTCGACTAGTATTTTACTAGCCTCGAATAGTTTTGTACTAGTTGAACTAGTACTGTACTAGTCTGGACTAGTTTTGTACTAGTTGAACTAGTATTGTATTAGGCTGGACTAGTATTGTACTAGTCTGGACTAGTTTTTTACTAACTGAGCTATTATTGTACTAGGCTGGACTAGTATTGTACTAGTCTCGACTAGTTTTTTACTAGCCTCGACTAGTTTTGTACTAGTTGAACTAGTACTGTACTAGTCTGGACTAGTTTTGTACTAGTTGAACTAGTATTGTACTAGTCTGGACTAGTTTTGTACTAGTCTGGACTAGTTTTGTACTAGTCTGGACTAGTATTGTACTAGTCTGGACTAGTTCGACAAGTACTGTACTAGTCTGGACTAGTTTTGTATTAGTCGAACTAGTATTGTACTAGTTGGACTAGTATTGTACTACTCTCGACTAGTTCTTTACTAGCCTCGACTAGTATTTACTAGCCTCGACTAGTTTTGTACTAGTTCGACTAGTATTTTACTAGCCTCGACTAGTTTTGTACTAGTCAAACTACTATTGCACTAGTCTGGACTAGTATTGTACTCCTGGACTAGTTTTGTACTAGTTCGACTAGTTTTGTACTAGTTGAACTAGTATTGTATTAGGCTGGACTAGTATTGTACTAGTCTCTACTAGTTTTTCACTAGCCTCGACTAGTTTTGTACTAGTTGAACTAATACTGTACTAGTCTGGACTAGTATTGTACTAGTCAGGGCTTGTTTTGTACTAGTTCGACTAGTTTTGTGCGAGTTGAACTAGTATTGTAACAAGTCTGGACTAGTTTTGTACTAGTTGAACTAGTATTGTACTAGTCTGGACTAGTATTGTACTAGTCTGGACTAGTTTTGTAATAGTATCGACTACTTTTTTACTAGCCTCAACTAGTATTTTACTAGCCTCGACTAGTTTTGTACTAGTCAAACTACTATTGCACTAGTCTGGACTAGTATTGTACTCCTGGACTAGTTTTGTACTAGTTCGACTAGTTTTGTACTAGTTGAACTAGTATTGTATTAGGCTGGACTAGTATTGTACTAGTCTCGACTAGTTTTTTACTAGTCTCTACTAGTTTTTTACTAGCCTCGACTAGTTTTGTACTAGTTGAACTAATACTGTACTAGTCTGGACTAGTTTTGTACTAGTTGAACTAGTATTGCACTAGTCTGGACTAGTATTGTACTAGTCAGGGCTTGTTTTGTACTAGTTTGACTAGTTTTGTGCGAGCTGAACTAGTATTGTAACAAGTCTGGACTAGTTTTGTACTAGTTGAACTAGTATTGTACTAGTCTGGACTAGTATTGTACTAGTCTGGACTAGTTTTGTAATAGTATCGACTACTTTTTTACTAGCCTCAACTAGTTTTTTACTAGCCTCGACTAGTTTTGTACTAGTTGAACTAGTATTGCACTAGTCTGGACTAGTATTGTACTAGTTCGACTAGTATTGTACTAGTCTGGACTAGTTTTGTACTAGTTCGACTAGTATTTTACTAGCCTCGACTTTTTTGTACTAGTTGAACTAGTACTGTACTAGTTCGACTAGTATTGTACTAGTCTGGACTAGTTTTTTACTAGTTCGACTAGTATTTTACTAGCTTCGAATAGTTTTGTACTAGTTGACTAGTTCTTTACTATCCTCGACTAGTTTTGTACTACTTGAACTAGTATTGCACTAGTCTGGACTAGTTTTGTACTTGTTGAACTAGTATTGCACTAGTCTGGACTAGTATTGTACTAGTCTGGACTAGTTTTTTAGAAGCTTCGACTAGTTTTGTACTAGTTGAACTAGTACTGTACTAGTCTGGACTAGTTTTGTACTAGTTGAACTAGTATTGTACTAGGCTGGACTAGTTTTGTACTAGTTGAACTAGTACTGTACTAGTTCGACTAGTATTGTACTAGTCTGGACTAGTTTTTTACTAGTTCGACTAGTATTTTACTAGCTTCGAATAGTTTTGTACTAGTTGACTAGTTCTTTACTATCCTCGACTAGTTTTGTACTACTTGAACTAGTATTGCACTAGTCTGGACTAGTTTTGTACTTGTTGAACTAGTATTGCACTAGTCTGGACTAGTATTGTACTAGTCTGGACTAGTTTTTTAGAAGCTTCGACTAGTTTTGTACTAGTTGAACTAGTACTGTACTAGTCTGGACTAGTTTTGTACTAGTTGAACTAGTATTGTACTAGGCTGGACTAGTATTGTACTAGTCTGGACTAGTTTTGTACTAGTTCGACAAGTATTGTACTAGTCTCGACTAGTTTTTTACTAGCCTCGACTAGTTTTTTACTAGCCTCGACTAGTTTTTTACTAGCCTCGACTAGTTTTTTACTAGCCTCGACTAGTTTTGTACTAGTTGAACTAGTATTGCACTAGTCTGGACTAGTATTGTACTAGTTCGACTAGTATTGTACTAGTCTGGACTAGTTTTTTACTAGTTCGACTAGTATTTAGTCTCGAATAGTTTTGTACTTGTTGAACTAGTACTTTACTAGTCTGGACTAGTTTTGTACTAGTTGAACTAGTATTGTACTAGGCTGGACTAGTATTGTACTAGTCTGGACTAGTTTTTTACTAACTGAGCTAATATTGTACTAGGCTGGACTAGTATTGTACTAGTCTCGACTAGTTTTTTACTAGCCTCGACTAGTTTTTTACTATCCTCGACTAGATTTGTACTAGTTGAACTAGTATTGTACTAGTCTGGACTAGTATTGTACTAGTCTGGACTAGTTCGACAAGTACTGTACTAGTCTGGACTAGTTTTGTATTAGTCGAAGTAGTATTGTATTGTACTACTCTCGACTAGTTCTTTCCTAGCCTCGACTAGTATTTACTAGCCTCGACTAGTTTTGTACTAGTTCGACTAGTATTTTACTAGCCTCAAGTAGTTTTTTACTAGCCTCGACTAGTTTTTTCCTAGCCTCGACTAGTTTTGTACTAGTTGAACTAGTACTGTACTAGTCTGGACTAGTTTTGTACTAGTCTGGACTAGTATTGTACTAGCCTCGACTAGTTTTTAACTAGCCTCGACTAGTTTTGTACTAGTGGAACTAGTATTGCACAAGTCTGGACTAGTATTGTACTAGTCTGGACTAGTTTTCTACTAGTTCGACTAGTTTTGTACTAGTTAATTTAGTACTGTACTAGGCTGGACTAGTTTTGTACTAATTGAACTAGCATTGTACTAGTCTGGACTAGTATTGTACTAGTCTGTACTAGTTTTGTACTAGTTCGACTAGTATTGTACTAGCCTCGACTAGTATTGTACTAGTCTTGACTAGTATTGTACTAGTCTGGACTAGTTTTGTACTAGTTCGACTAGTATTGTACTAGTCTCGACTAGTTTTTTACTAGCCTCGACTAGTTTTTTACTAGCTTCGACTAGTTTTTTACTAGTTCGACTAGTATTTTACTAGCCTCGACTAGTTTTGTACTAGTTGAACTAGTACTGTACTAGTCTGGACTAGTTTTGTACTAGCCTCGACTAGTTTTTTACTATCCTCGACTAGTTTTGTACTAGTTGAACTAGTACTGTACTAGTCTGGACTAGTTTTGTACTAGTTGAACTAGTAGGTCTGGACTAGTATTGTACTAGTCTGGACTAGTTTTATACTAGTTGGACTAGTATTGTACTACTCTCGACTAGTTCTTTACTAGCCTCGACTAGTATTGTACTAGTTCGAACTACTATTGCACTAGTCTGGACTAGTATTGTACTCCTGGACTAGTTTTGTACTAGTTCGACTAGTTTTGTACTAGTTGAAGTAGTATTGTATTAGGCTGGACTAGTATTGTACTAGTCTCGACTAGTTTTTTACTAGTCTCTACTAGTTTTTTACTAGCCTCGACTAGTTTTGTACTAGTTGAACTAGTATTGCACTAGTCTGGACTAGTTTTGTACTAGTTCGACTAGTATTTTACTAGCCTCGACTAGTTTTGTACTAGTTGAACTAGTACTGTACTAGTCTGGACTAGTTTTGTACTAGTTCGACTAGTATTTTACTAGCCTCGACTAGTTTTGTACAAGTTGAACTAGTACTGTACTAGTCTGGATTAGTTTTGTACTAGTCGAACTAGTATTGTACTAGTCTGGACTAGTATTGTACTAGTCTGGACTAGTTTTTTACTAACTGAGCTATTATTGTACTAGGCTGGACTAGTATTGTACTAGTCTCGACTAGTTTTTTACTAGCCTCGACTAGTTTTTTACTATCCTCGACTAGTTTTGTACTAGTTGAACTAGTACTGTACTAGTCTGGACTAGTATTGTACTAGTCTGGACTAGTTTTGTAATAGTCTCGACTACTTTTTTACTAGCCTCGACTAGTTTTTTACTAGCCTCGACTAGTTTTGTACTAGTTGAACTAGTATACTAGTATTGCACTAGTCTGGACTAGTATTGTACTAGTCTGGACTAGTTTTGTACTAGTTCGGCTAGTTTTGTACTAGTTAATTTAGTACTGTACTAGTCTGGACTAGTTTTGTACTAGTTGAACTAGTTTTGTACTAGTCTGGACTAGTATTGTACTAGTCTGTACTAGTTTTGTACTAGTTCGACTAGTATTGTACTAGTCTCGACTAGTTTTTTACTAGCCTCGACTAGTTTTTTACTAGCCTCGACTAGTTTTTTACTAGTTGAACTAGTATTGCACTAGTCTGGACTAGTTTTGTACTAGTCTGGACTAGTTTTGTACTAGTCTGGACTAGTTTTGTACTAGTTCGACAAGTATTGTACTAGTCTCGACTAGTTTTTTACTAGCCTCGACTAGTTTTTTACTATCCTCGACTAGTTTTGTACTAATTGAACTAGTATTGTACTAGTCTGGACTAGTTTTGTACTAGTCTGGACTAGTTCGACAAGTACTGTACTAGTCTGGACTAGTTTTGTATTAGTCGAACTAGTATTGTACTAGTCTGGACTAGTATTGTACTAGTCTGGACTAGTATTGTACTAGTCTGGACTAGTTTTATACTAGTTGGACTAGTATTGTACTACTCTCGACTAGTTCTTTACTAGCCTCGACTAGTATTTACTAGCCTCGACTAGTTTTGTATTAGTTCGACTAGTATTTTACTAGCCTCGACTAGTTTTGTACTAGTCAAACTACTATTGCACTAGTCTGGACTAGTATTGTACTCCTGGACTAGTTTTGTACTAGTTCGACTAGTTTTGTACTAGTTGAACTAGTATTGTATTAGGCTGGACTAGTATTGTACTAGTCTCGACTAGTTTTTTACTAGTCTCTACTAGTTTTTACTAGCCTCGACTAGTTTTGTACTAGTTGAACTAGTACTGTACTAGTCTGGACTAGTTTTGTACTAGTTGAACTAGTATTGTACTAGGCTGGACTAGTATTGTACTAGGCTGGACTAGTATTGTACTAGTTCGACAAGTATTGTACTAGTCTCGACTGGATTTTTACTAGCCTCGACTAGTTTTGTACTAGTTGAACTAGTATTGCACTAGTCTGGACTAGAATTGTACTAGTTCGACTAGTTTGTACTAGTCTGGACTAGTTTTTTACTAGTTGAACTAGTATTGCACTACTCTGGACTATTATTGTACTAGTTCGACTAGTATTGTACTAGTCTGGACTAGTTTTTTACTAGTTCGACTAGAATTTTCTAGCCTCGAATAGTTTTGTACTAGTTGAACTAGTACTGTACTAGTCTGGACTAGTTTTGTACTAGTTGAACTAGTATTGTACTAGACTGGACTAGTATTGTACTAGTCTGGACTAGTTTTTTACTAACTGAGCTATTATTGTACTAGGCTGGACTAGTATTGTACTAGTCTCGACTAGTTTTTTACTAGCCTCGACTAGTTTTTTACTATCCTCGACTAGTTTTGTACTAGTTGAACTAGTACTGTACTAGTCTGGACTAGTTTTGTACTAGTTGAACTAGTATTGTACTAGTCTGGACTAGTTTTGTACTAGTCTGGACTAGTATTGTACTAGTCTGGACTAGTTCGACAAGTACTGTACTAGTCTGGACTAGTTTTGTATTAGTCGAACTAGTATTGAACTAGTCTGGACTAGTATTGTACTAGTCTGGACTAGTTTTATACTAGTTGGACTAGTATTGTACTACTCTCGACTAGTTCTTTACTAGCCTCGACTAGTATTTACTAGCCTCGACTAGTTTTGTACTAGTTCGACTAGTATTTTACTAGCCTCGACTAGTTTTGTACTAGTTCGACTAGTATTTTACTAGCCTCGACTAGTTTTGTACTAGTCAAACTACTATTGCACTAGTCTGGACTAGTATTGTACTCCTGGACTAGTTTTGTACTAGTTCGACTAGTTTTGTACTAGTTGAACTAGTACTGTACTAGTCTGGACTAGTTTTGTACTAGTTGAACTAGTATTGCACTAGTCTGGACTAGTATTGTACTAGTCTGGACTAGTTTTGTAATAGTATCGACTACTTTTTTACTAGCCTCGACTAGTTTTTGACTAGCCTCGACTAGTTTTGTACTAGTTGAACTAGTATTGCACTAGTCTGGACTAGTATTGTACTAGTTCGACTAGTATTGTACTAGTCTGGATTAGTTTTGTACTAGTCGAACTAGTATTGTACTAGTCTGGACTAGTATTGTACTAGTCTGGACTAGTTTTGTACTAGTTCGACTAGTATTTTACTAGCCTCGACTTTTTTGTACTAGTTGAACTAGTACTGTACTAGTTCAACTAGTATTGTACTAATCTGGACTAGTTTTTTACTAGTTCGACTAGTATTTTCCTAGCCTCGAATAGTTTTGTACTAGTTGACTAGTTTTTTACTATCCTCGACTAGTTTTGTACTACTTGAACTAGTATTGCTTTAGTCTGGACTAGTTTTGTACTTGTTGAACTAGTATTGCACTAGTCTGGACTAGTATTGTACTAGTCTGGACTAGTTTTTTACAAGCTTCGACTAGTTTTGTAGTAGTTGAACTAGTACTGTACTAGTCTGGACTAGTTTTGTACTAGTTGAACTAGTATTGTACTAGGCTGGACTAGTATTGTACTAGTCTGGACTAGTTTTGTACTAGCCTCGACTAGTTTTTTACTAGCCTCGACTAGTTTTGTACTAGTTGAACTAGTATTGCACTAGTCTGGACTAGTATTGTACTAGTTCGACTAGTATTGTACTAGTCTGGACTAGTATTGTACTAGTCTGGACTAGTTTTTTACTAACTGAGCTATTATTGTACTAGGCTGGACTAGTATTGTACCAGTCTCGACTAGTTTTTTACTAGCCTCGACTAGTTTTTTACTAGCCTCGACTAGTTTTGTACTAGTTAAACTAGTATTGCACTAGTCTTGACTAGTATTGTACTAGTTCGACTAGTATTGTACTAGTCTGGACTAGTTTTTTACTAGTTCGACTAGTATTTTACTAGCCTCGAATAGTTTTGTACTAGTTGAACTAGTACTGTACTAGTCTGGACTAGTTTTGTACTAGTTGAACTAGTATTGTATTAGGCTGGACTAGTATTGTACTAGTCTGGACTAGTTTTTTACTAACTGAGCTATTATTGTACTAGGCTGGACTAGTATTGTACTAGTCTCGACTAGTTTTTTACTAGCCTCGACTAGTTTTGTACTAGTTGAACTAGTACTGTACTAGTCTGGACTAGTTTTGTACTAGTTGAACTAGTATTGTACTAGTCTGGACTAGTTTTGTACTAGTCTGGACTAGTTTTGTACTAGTCTGGACTAGTATTGTACTAGTCTGGACTAGTTCGACAAGTACTGTACTAGTCTGGACTAGTTTTGTATTAGTCGAACTAGTATTGTACTAGTTGGACTAGTATTGTACTACTCTCGACTAGTTCTTTACTAGCCTCGACTAGTATTTACTAGCCTCGACTAGTTTTGTACTAGTTCGACTAGTATTTTACTAGCCTCGACTAGTTTTGTACTAGTCAAACTACTATTGCACTAGTCTGGACTAGTATTGTACTCCTGGACTAGTTTTGTACTAGTTCGACTAGTTTTGTACTAGTTGAACTAGTATTGTATTAGGCTGGACTAGTATTGTACTAGTCTCTACTAGTTTTTCACTAGCCTCGACTAGTTTTGTACTAGTTGAACTAATACTGTACTAGTCTGGACTAGTATTGTACTAGTCAGGGCTTGTTTTGTACTAGTTCGACTAGTTTTGTGCGAGTTGAACTAGTATTGTAACAAGTCTGGACTAGTTTTGTACTAGTTGAACTAGTATTGTACTAGTCTGGACTAGTATTGTACTAGTCTGGACTAGTTTTGTAATAGTATCGACTACTTTTTTACTAGCCTCAACTAGTATTTTACTAGCCTCGACTAGTTTTGTACTAGTCAAACTACTATTGCACTAGTCTGGACTAGTATTGTACTCCTGGACTAGTTTTGTACTAGTTCGACTAGTTTTGTACTAGTTGAACTAGTATTGTATTAGGCTGGACTAGTATTGTACTAGTCTCGACTAGTTTTTTACTAGTCTCTACTAGTTTTTTACTAGCCTCGACTAGTTTTGTACTAGTTGAACTAATACTGTACTAGTCTGGACTAGTTTTGTACTAGTTGAACTAGTATTGCACTAGTCTGGACTAGTATTGTACTAGTCAGGGCTTGTTTTGTACTAGTTTGACTAGTTTTGTGCGAGCTGAACTAGTATTGTAACAAGTCTGGACTAGTTTTGTACTAGTTGAACTAGTATTGTACTAGTCTGGACTAGTATTGTACTAGTCTGGACTAGTTTTGTAATAGTATCGACTACTTTTTTACTAGCCTCAACTAGTTTTTTACTAGCCTCGACTAGTTTTGTACTAGTTGAACTAGTATTGCACTAGTCTGGACTAGTATTGTACTAGTTCGACTAGTATTGTACTAGTCTGGACTAGTTTTGTACTAGTTCGACTAGTATTTTACTAGCCTCGACTTTTTTGTACTAGTTGAACTAGTACTGTACTAGTTCGACTAGTATTGTACTAGTCTGGACTAGTTTTTTACTAGTTCGACTAGTATTTTACTAGCTTCGAATAGTTTTGTACTAGTTGACTAGTTCTTTACTATCCTCGACTAGTTTTGTACTACTTGAACTAGTATTGCACTAGTCTGGACTAGTTTTGTACTTGTTGAACTAGTATTGCACTAGTCTGGACTAGTATTGTACTAGTCTGGACTAGTTTTTTAGAAGCTTCGACTAGTTTTGTACTAGTTGAACTAGTACTGTACTAGTCTGGACTAGTTTTGTACTAGTTGAACTAGTATTGTACTAGGCTGGACTAGTTTTGTACTAGTTGAACTAGTACTGTACTAGTTCGACTAGTATTGTACTAGTCTGGACTAGTTTTTTACTAGTTCGACTAGTATTTTACTAGCTTCGAATAGTTTTGTACTAGTTGACTAGTTCTTTACTATCCTCGACTAGTTTTGTACTACTTGAACTAGTATTGCACTAGTCTGGACTAGTTTTGTACTTGTTGAACTAGTATTGCACTAGTCTGGACTAGTTTTGTACTTGTTGAACTAGTATTGCACTAGTCTGGACTAGTATTGTACTAGTCTGGACTAGTTTTTTAGAAGCTTCGACTAGTTTTGTACTAGTTGAACTAGTACTGTACTAGTCTGGACTAGTTTTGTACTAGTTGAACTAGTATTGTACTAGGCTGGACTAGTATTGTACTAGTCTGGACTAGTTTTGTACTAGTTCGACAAGTATTGTACTAGTCTCGACTAGTTTTTTACTAGCCTCGACTAGTTTTTTACTAGCCTCGACTAGTTTTTTACTAGCCTCGACTAGTTTTTTACTAGCCTCGACTAGTTTTGTACTAGTTGAACTAGTATTGCACTAGTCTGGACTAGTATTGTACTAGTTCGACTAGTATTGTACTAGTCTGGACTAGTTTTTTACTAGTTCGACTAGTATTTAGTCTCGAATAGTTTTGTACTTGTTGAACTAGTACTTTACTAGTCTGGACTAGTTTTGTACTAGTTGAACTAGTATTGTACTAGGCTGGACTAGTATTGTACTAGTCTGGACTAGTTTTTTACTAACTGAGCTAATATTGTACTAGGCTGGACTAGTATTGTACTAGTCTCGACTAGTTTTTTACTAGCCTCGACTAGTTTTTTACTATCCTCGACTAGATTTGTACTAGTTGAACTAGTATTGTACTAGTCTGGACTAGTATTGTACTAGTCTGGACTAGTTCGACAAGTACTGTACTAGTCTGGACTAGTTTTGTATTAGTCGAAGTAGTATTGTATTGTACTACTCTCGACTAGTTCTTTCCTAGCCTCGACTAGTATTTACTAGCCTCGACTAGTTTTGTACTAGTTCGACTAGTATTTTACTAGCCTCAAGTAGTTTTTTACTAGCCTCGACTAGTTTTTTCCTAGCCTCGACTAGTTTTGTACTAGTTGAACTAGTACTGTACTAGTCTGGACTAGTTTTGTACTAGTCTGGACTAGTATTGTACTAGCCTCGACTAGTTTTTAACTAGCCTCGACTAGTTTTGTACTAGTGGAACTAGTATTGCACAAGTCTGGACTAGTATTGTACTAGTCTGGACTAGTTTTCTACTAGTTCGACTAGTTTTGTACTAGTTAATTTAGTACTGTACTAGGCTGGACTAGTTTTGTACTAATTGAACTAGCATTGTACTAGTCTGGACTAGTATTGTACTAGTCTGTACTAGTTTTGTACTAGTTCGACTAGTATTGTACTAGCCTCGACTAGTTTTTTACTAGCCTCGATTAGTTTTGTACTAGTTCGACTAGTATTTTACTAGCCTCGACTAGTATTGTACTAGTCTTGACTAGTATTGTACTAGTCTGGACTAGTTTTGTACTAGTTCGACTAGTATTGTACTAGTCTCGACTAGTTTTTTACTAGCCTCGACTAGTTTTTTACTAGCTTCGACTAGTTTTTTACTAGTTCGACTAGTATTTTACTAGCCTCGACTAGTTTTGTACTAGTTGAACTAGTACTGTACTAGTCTGGACTAGTTTTGTACTAGCCTCGACTAGTTTTTTACTATCCTCGACTAGTTTTGTACTAGTTGAACTAGTACTGTACTAGTCTGGACTAGTTTTGTACTAGTTGAACTAGTAGGTCTGGACTAGTATTGTACTAGTCTGGACTAGTTTTATACTAGTTGGACTAGTATTGTACTACTCTCGACTAGTTCTTTACTAGCCTCGACTAGTATTGTACTAGTTCGAACTACTATTGCACTAGTCTGGACTAGTATTGTACTCCTGGACTAGTTTTGTACTAGTTCGACTAGTTTTGTACTAGTTGAAGTAGTATTGTATTAGGCTGGACTAGTATTGTACTAGTCTCGACTAGTTTTTTACTAGTCTCTACTAGTTTTTTACTAGCCTCGACTAGTTTTGTACTAGTTGAACTAGTATTGCACTAGTCTGGACTAGTTTTGTACTAGTTCGACTAGTATTTTACTAGCCTCGACTAGTTTTGTACTAGTTGAACTAGTACTGTACTAGTCTGGACTAGTTTTGTACTAGTTCGACTAGTATTTTACTAGCCTCGACTAGTTTTGTACAAGTTGAACTAGTACTGTACTAGTCTGGATTAGTTTTGTACTAGTCGAACTAGTATTGTACTAGTCTGGACTAGTATTGTACTAGTCTGGACTAGTTTTTTACTAACTGAGCTATTATTGTACTAGGCTGGACTAGTATTGTACTAGTCTCGACTAGTTTTTTACTAGCCTCGACTAGTTTTTTACTATCCTCGACTAGTTTTGTACTAGTTGAACTAGTACTGTACTAGTCTGGACTAGTATTGTACTAGTCTGGACTAGTTTTGTAATAGTCTCGACTACTTTTTTACTAGCCTCGACTAGTTTTTTACTAGCCTCGACTAGTTTTGTACTAGTTGAACTAGTATACTAGTATTGCACTAGTCTGGACTAGTATTGTACTAGTCTGGACTAGTTTTGTACTAGTTCGGCTAGTTTTGTACTAGTTAATTTAGTACTGTACTAGTCTGGACTAGTTTTGTACTAGTTGAACTAGTTTTGTACTAGTCTGGACTAGTATTGTACTAGTCTGTACTAGTTTTGTACTAGTTCGACTAGTATTGTACTAGTCTCGACTAGTTTTTTACTAGCCTCGACTAGTTTTTTACTAGCCTCGACTAGTTTTTTACTAGCCTCGACTAGTTTTTTACTAGTTCGACTAGTATTTTACTAGCCTCGACTAGTTTTGTACTAGTTGAACTAGTACTGTACTAGTCTGGACTAGTTTTGTACTAGTTCGACTAGTATTTTACTAGCCTCGACTAGTTTTGTACAAGTTGAACTAGTACTGTACTAGTCTGGACTAGTTTTGTACTAATCGAACTAGTATTGTACTAGCCTCGACTAGTTTTTAACTAGCCTCGACTAGTTTTGTACTAGATGAACTAGTATTGCCCTCGTCTGGACTAGTATTGTACTAGTCTGGACTAGTTTTGTACTAGTTCGACTAGTATTTTACTAGTCTCGACTAGTTTTGTACTAGTTGAACTAGTATTGTACTAGGCTGGACTAGTATTGTACTAGTCTGGACTAGTTTTTTACTAACTGAGCTATTATTGTACTAGGCTGGACTAGTATTGTACTAGTCTCGACTAGTTTTTTACTAGCCTCGACTAGTTTTTTACTATCCTCGACTAGTTTTGTACTAGTTGAACTAGTACTGTACTAGTCTGGAATAGTTTTGTACTAGTTGAACTAGTATTGTACTAGTCTGGACTAGTTCGACAAGTACTGTACTAGTCTGGACTAGTTTTGTATTAGTCGAACTAGTATACTAGTATTGTACTAGTCTCGACTAGTTTTTTACTAGTCTCGACTAGTTTTTTACTAGCCCCGACTAGTTTTTTACTAGCCTCGACTAGTTTTTTACTAGCCTCGACTAGTTTTGTACTAGTTTGACTAGTATTTTACTAGCCTCGACTAGTTTTGTACTAGTTGAACTAGTATTGTACTAGTCTGGACTAGTATTGTACTAGTCTGTACTAGTTTTGTACTAGTTCGACTAGTATTGTACTAGTATCGACTAGTTTTTTTACTAGCCTCGACTAGTTTTTTAACTAGCCTCGACTAGTTTTTTACTAGCCTCGACTAGTTTTGTACTAGGTCGACTAGTTTTTTACTAGCCTCGACTAGTTTTGTACTAGTTGAACTAGTATACTAGTATTGCACTAGTCTGGACTAGTATTGTACTAGTCTGGACTAGTTTTGTACTAGTTCGGCTAGTTTTGTACTAGTTAATTTAGTACTGTACTAGTCTGGACTAGTTTTGTACTAGTTGAACTAGTATTGTACTAGTCTGGACTAGTATTGTACTAGTCTCGACTAGTTTTTTACTAGCTTCGACTAGTTTTTTACTAGCCTCGACTAGTTTTTTACTAGCTCGACTAGTTTTTCACTAGCCTCGACTAGTTTTGTACTAGTTCGACTAGTATTTTACTAGCCTCGACTAGTTTTGTACTAGTTGAACTAGTACTGTACTAGTCTGGACTAGTTTTGTACTAGTTCGACTAGTATTTTACTAGCCTCGACTAGTTTTGTACAAGTTGAACTAGTACTGTACTAGTCTGGACTAGTTTTGTACTAATCGAACTAGTATTGTACTAGCCTCGACTAGTTTTTAACTAGCCTCGACTAGTTTTGTACTAGATGAACTAGTATTGCCCTCGTCTGGACTAGTATTGTACTAGCCTCGACTAGTTTTGTACTAGTTCGACTAGTATTTTACTAGCCTCGACTAGTTTTGTACTAGTTGAACTAGTACTGTACTAGTCTGGACTAGTTTTGTACTAGTTCGACTAGTATTTTACTAGCCTCGACTAGTTTTGTACAAGTTGAACTAGTACTGTACTAGTCTGGACTAGTTTTGTACTAATCGAACTAGTATTGTACTAGCCTCGACTAGTTTTTAACTAGCCTCGACTAGTTTTGTACTAGATGAACTAGTATTGCCCTCGTCTGGACTAGTATTGTACTAGCCTCGACTAGTTTTGTACTAGTTCGACTAGTATTTTACTAGCCTCGACTAGTTTTGTACTAGTTGAACTAGTACTGTACTAGTCTGGACTAGTTTTGTACTAGTTCGACTAGTATTTTACTAGCCTCGACTAGTTTTGTACAAGTTGAACTAGTACTGTACTAGTCTGGACTAGTTTTGTACTAATCGAACTAGTATTGTACTAGCCTCGACTAGTTTTTAACTAGCCTCGACTAGTTTTGTACTAGATGAACTAGTATTGCCCTCGTCTGGACTAGTATTGTACTAGTCTCGACTAGTTTTGTACTAGTTGAACTAGTATTGTACTAGGCTGGACTAGTATTGTACTAGTCTGGACTAGTTTTTTACTAACTGAGCTATTATTGTACTAGGCTGGACTAGTATTGTACTAGTCTCGACTAGTTTTTTACTAGCCTCGACTAGTTTTTTACTATCCTCGACTAGTTTTGTACTAGTTAATTTAGTACTGTACTAGGCTGGACTAGTTTTGTACTAGTTGAACTAGCATTGTAGTAGTCTGGACTAGTATTGTACTAGTCTCGACTAGTTTTTTACTAGCCTCGATTAGTTTTGTACTAGTTCGACTAGTATTGTACTAGCCTCGACTAGTTTTTTACTAGCCTCGATTAGTTTTGTACTAGTTCGACTAGTATTTTACTAGCCTCGACTAGTATTGTACTAGTCTTGACTAGTATTGTACTAGTCTGGACTAGTTTTGTACTAGTTCGACTAGTTTTGTACTAGTTCATTTAGTACTGTACTAGGCTGGACTAGTTTTGTACTAGTTGAACTAGCATTGTAGTAGTCTGGACTAGTATTGTACTAGTCTCGACTAGTTTTTTACTAGCCTCGACTAGTTTTTTACTATCCTCGACTAGTTTTGTACTAGTTGAACTAGTATTGTACTAGTCTGGACTAGTATTGTACTAGTCTGGACTAGTTCGACAAGTACTGTACTAGTCTGGACTAGTTTTGTATTAGTCGAACTAGTATTGTACTAGTCTGGACTAGTATTGTACTAGTCTGGACTAGTTTTATACTAGTTGGACTAGTATTGTACTACTCTCGACTAGTTCTTTACTAGCCTCGACTAGTATTTACTAGCCTCGACTAGTTTTGTACTAGTTCGACTAGTATTTTACTAGCCTCAAGTAGTTTTTTACTAGCCGCGACTAGTTTTTCCCTAGCCTCGACTAGTTTTGTACTAGTTGAACTAGTACTGTACTAGTCTGGACTAGTACTGTACTAGTCTGGACTAGTATTGTACTAGCCTCGACTAGTTTTTTACTAGCCTCGATTAGTTTTGTACTAGTTCGACTAGTATTTTACTAGCCTCGACTAGTATTGTACTAGTCTTGACTAGTATTGTACTAGTCTGGACTAGTTTTGTACTAGTTCGACTAGTTTTGTACTAGTTAATTTAGTACTGTACTAGGCTGGACTAGTTTTGTACTAGTTGAACTAGCATTGTACTAGTCTGGACTAGTATTGTACTAGTTCGACTAGTATTGTACTAGCCTCGACTAGTATTTTACTAGCCTGGACTAGTTTTGTACTAGTTCGACTAGTTTTGTACTAGTTCGACTAGTATTGTACTAGCCTCGACTAGTATTTTACTAGCCTGGACTAGTTTTGTACTAGTTGAACTAGTACTGTACTAGTCTGGACTAGTTTTGTACTAGTTCGACTAGTTTTTTACTAGCCTAGACTAGTTTTTTCCTTGCCTCGACTAGTTTTGTACTAGTTGAACTAGTACTGTACTAGTCTGGACTAGTTTTGTACTAGTTGAACTAGTATTGCACTTGTCTGAACTAGTATTTTACTAGTCTGGACTAGTTTTGTACTAGTTCGACTAGTTTTGTACTAGTCTCGACTAGTTTTGTACTAGTTGAACTAGTATTGTACTAGTCTGGACTAGTTTTGTACTAGTTCGACTAGCATTTCACTAGCTTCGACTAGTTTTTTACTAGCCTCGACTAGTTTTGTATTAGTCGAACTAGTATTGTACTAGTCTCGACTAGTTTTTTCTAGTGTCTACTAGTTTTTTACTAGCCTCAACTAGTTTTGTACTAGTTGAACAAGTACTGTACTAGTCTGGACTTGTTTTGTACTAGTTGAACTAGTATTGCACTAGTCTGGACTAGTATTGTACTAGTCTGGACTAGTTTTGTACTAGTCTCGACTAGTTTTGTACTAGTCCTGACTGGTTTTGTACTAGTCTCGACTAGTTTTAGACTAGTTTTGTACGCGTCTCGACTAGTTTTGTGCTAGTCTTGACGTGTTTTGGACTAGTTTTGTAAAAGTCTCGACTAGTTTTATACTAGCCTCGCCTAGTTTTGTACTAGTCTCGACTAGTTTTGTACTAGTCTCGACTAGTTTTGTACTAGTCTTGACTAGTTTTGTACTAGTCTCGACTAGTTTTAGACTAGTATTATACTAGTCGCGACTAGTGATGGACTAGTTTTGTACAAGTCTCAACTAGTTTTATACAAGTCCCGACTAGTTTTATACTAGCCTCGCCTAGTTTCGCATTAGTCCTGACTAGTTTTGTACTAGTCCCGACTAGTTTTGTACTTCTCTCGGCTAGTTTTGTACTAGTCTCGATTATTTTTGTACTAGTCTCGACTAGTTTTGTACTTGTCTTGACTAGTTTTGTACTAGTCTCGACTAGTTTTGTACAAGTCTTGACTAGTTTTATACTAGCCTCGCCTAGTTTTGTACTAGTCTCGACCAGTTTTGTACTGGTCTCGACTAGTTTTGTACTAGTTTTTGACTAGTTTTTGAGTTTAGGACTAGTTTTATACAAGTCTCGACTAGTTATGTACTAGTTTTATACTAGCCTCGCCTAGTTCTGTACAAGTCTCGACTAGTTTTGTACTAGTCTCGACTAGTTTTGTACTAGTCTCGACTAGTTTTGTACTAGTCTCGACTAGTTTTGTACTATTTCGACTGGTTTTGTACTAGTCTCGACTAGTTTTAGACTAGTTTTGTACTAGTCTCGACTAGTGATGGACTAGTATCGGACTAGTTTTTTACAAGTCTTGACTAGTCTCGACTAGTTTCATACAAGTCTCGACTAGTTTAGTACTATTTCGACTGGTTTTGTACTAGTCTCGACTAGTTTTAGACTAGTTTTGTACTAGTCTCGACTAGTGATGGACTAGTATCGGACTAGTTTTTTACAAGTCTTGACTAGTCTCGACTAGTTTCATACAAGTCTCGACTAGTTTAATACAAGTCTTGACTATTTTAATACTAGCCTCGACTAGTTTTGTACTAGTCCCGACTAGTTTTGTACTTCTCTCGGCTAGTTTTGTACTAGTCTCGATTATTTTTGTACTAGTCTCGACTAGTTTTGTACTTGCCTTGACTAGTTTTGTACTAGTCTCGACTAGTTTTGTACTAGTCTTGACTAGTGATGGACTAGTATCGGACTAGTTTTGTATTAGTCTCGACTAGTTTTGTACTAGCCTCGCCTAGTTTTGTACTAGTCTCGACCAGTTTTGTACTGGTCTCGACTAGTTTTGTACTAGTTTTAGACTAGTTTTTGAGTTTAGGACTAGTTTTATACAAGTCTCGACTAGTTATGTACTAGTTTTATACTAGCCTCGCCTAGTTCTGTACAAGTCTCGACTAGTTTTGTACTAGTCTCGACTAGTTTTGTACTAGTCTCGACTAGTTTTGTACTAGTCTCGACTAGTTTTGTACTATTTCGACTGGTTTTGTACTAGTCTCGACTAGTTTTAGACTAGTTTTGTACTAGTCTCGACTAGTGATGGACTAGTATCGGACTAGTTTTGTACAAGTCTTGACTAGTCTCGACTAGTTTCATACAAGTCTCGACTAGTTTAATACAAGTCTTGACTATTTTAATACTAGCCTCGACTAGTTTTGTACTAGTCTCGACTAGTTTTGTACTAGTCTCGACTAGTGACGGACTAGTCTCGACTTGTGACGGACTAGTGTCAACTAGTGACGGACTAGTATTCGACTAGTGACGGTCTAGTCCTGCCTAGTTTTGTACTAGTCTCGACTGGTGACGGACTAGTATTTGACTAGTTTTGAACGATAAAAAAATATTTTCCGTCTTTTTATGGTTTTGCCATGATCTGCTGGCACTCGAACGTGAGTTCTGGGCCTCAAGTCTGCTATGACAATAGTGTACGAATGGTCTATCACTGATTTCATAATTGTCGATTTTGACAAGTTTGGTAATCTACTAATATAATGGCGTCATTATGACTTTCCAATGGTCAACCACTGACACTCCATTGAAAGAAATGGTAATCTCGTACATAATGACAAATGAATAAATGTCATGTTTATTGCTATTTACGAAGTTCTTACTACTTCAGATTGCAAACACTAATACGTAATATGTAATATATTAAATGAAATTTAGTAGTTTTTCTGAGACCATTGACCGACCAATGATCGACCCTTATGAATTTAGCAGATTACGAATTTTTAGCAAAATGACAATGGGATCGTATTAGAATGACGAATTTATAAAAATAGCAGACTTGGGCCCCTGGACTCGAATAGAGTTTTAGATTGCAGTTCTGATAAGAACCTGTGAAAAACGAATGAGTGCCAGTTTTCAAGAATTGTTTGAAACGATAAAAATTGTATTTTTCGACTTTTTAACGTTTTGACATGATCTGCTGGCCCTTGGACGTGAGTTCTGGACTCGAATCGAGTTCTAAATTGCAGTTCTGTTATGAATCTGTGAAAAACGAAACAGTTCTAGCTTTCAAGAATTGATTGAATTTATGAAAATTGTATTTTTCGACTTTTGAACATTTTGACATGATCTGCTGGCACTCAAACGTGAGTTCTGGACTCGAATCGAGTTCTATATTGCAGTTCTGATATGAACCTGTGAAAAACGAACGAGTTCTAGCTTTCGAGAATTGTTTGTAACGATAAAAAAAATATTTTCCGACTTTTCATGGTTTTGGCATGATCTGCTGGCACTCGAACGTGAGTTCTGGACTCGAATCGAGTTCTAGATTGCAGTTCTGATATGAACTTGTGAAAAACAAAAGAGTTTTAGCTTTCAAGAATTGATTGAATTTATGAAAATGGTATTTTTCGACTTTTTAACATTTTGACATGATCTGCTGGCACTCAAACGTGAGTTCTTGTCTCGAATCGAATTTTAGATTGCAGTTCAGATATGAACCTGTGAAAAACGAAAGAGTTCTAGCTTTCAAGAGTTCTAGTCTTTCACAATCATTTGAATTTATAAAAAAATATGACTATGTATCTATTGTATTTTTCGACTTTATAAACGTTCTGACGTGATTTGCTGGCACGTGGACGTGAGTTCAGAACTATTCCTGAAAGTATCAGGAACTATAGAACTCAGCCGCATGCGAGAAGAACTCACATTTGCTTTTGATCTGCTGCAAATGATCTGCTACGGGAAGTTGGCAGATCATTTTGCCAATTGACTTTTTTAAGGTAGAAACGCCAGAACTATTTCTAAAAAGTATCAGGAACTGTAGAACTCAGCCGCATGCGAGAAGAACTCACATTGTTTTTGATCTGCTGCAAAATGATCTGCTACCTACGGGAAGTTAGCAGATCATTTTGCCAATCGAATTTTTTAGGTAAAAACGCCAGAACTATTTCTAAAAAGTATCAGGAACTGTAGAACTCAGCCGCATGCGAAAAGAACTCTTATTTATTTATGATCTGCTGGAAAATGATCTGCTAAATTCACTGACATAGCGCATGCCGCCTGTGATACAGATTTATCCTAGTACAGACATCTAACATTATTATACCTTTGTAATAATAATTATTTCTAAGATTTTATGTAAATATTTTACCAATTTTAATACTGCATAAAATATGTATTATTATTTATTATACTTGTCGGCGCGAGCGTAGGCGTAGCGATAACAGGGCCAACGTCATCATTTCTTGATACAGGTTCCATGAGGAAGGTGGGTTACACAGGCAAACCAGTAAAAGGTAGGTTGAAACACAAATCACAGTCACGTTTATTCGGTAATTTTACAATGAATTTATAAACTTTATGAGTAGTAAAAAACTAAGGCTTGTACCGTGAACGTGACAGTTTGATCGTATGCTCTGAACTATGAGGCGTCAGCTACCGCAAATCGAATGCCACCTTTTTCAAATCGACTCTGTCCACGTGTAGAATGATGGGAAATTATAGCGCCACTTCTGAAATGATTCTAATAAAATTTATATGAGACCAATCTCATATAAATTTTATTAAAATCAGTTGAGTAGTTTGGTTTTTAAACCAAAATTACTGCAAAAAATTCTAGGAAAAACGAAATTGTTTTTATAAGTATGTTACTCGAGATCTCCGACAAGTATTGTAAAAGATATCAAAAATTATTTTTTAATAGATATGGTAAGTCTCAGGGATGGTCCCATATAAATTTTATTAACTTTGCTTGGGTAGTTTTTGAGTTGGCTTCAATTACGTATTTTTGCCACTTAGTTTAAATTGATGATGTTATAATAACTTCCTGTCACTAATAATCATTTACATAGTGTGTTATACGAATTTGTGTGGGGTAAGTTAAACTTAAAAGTGAAAAATGCTTCCATAAAGACACTGCAAAGTGAAAAATAACTTTAATATAGGAAGTCGGTGGCAAATAACGAAATCCGAACCCAACGACACCAATTTCAATTGTCAATTTATCTAAGTCGACATGATTGATACGAAAAGCAGTGTCCTCGAACGAATGAATGTCGATTTTATCAAAATTCCCTCTTAGAATTATATTTTTAAATTTTCATTTCCCTGGCCTTTGTTCTGCAGTGGACATCTTCCGGCTGATGATGATGATGATGAAATTTTCATTTCATAAAGGAGAAAATTTGTTATACAATCTATATTAGATATTAAACACTTTTATAATTATAGTAAAACTAGATCATTAACTAGAGATTCTAAACGCTATTACGCTAAACTACATTCTGATAAGACATTTTCAAAGTAACAAGCAAGGCTTAAGTAGCTTCATTATGTGGCACTCGCCTGCAAAATGAACAAGATTAATTATGTTACAAGGTTTTGCAAATATGTAAACAAGATGCAATCTATTACATTACAATAGACTGGCAAGTGAGCCTGACTGCATCAATTGACAATTTTGTTATTGCGTTTATAATAACTTTTTTCCACTCACAAATATAGGTTGCCTGGAAGAGATCGCAGAAAGCGATAAGGCCGCCCATTGTATATTTTGTAGTGTTTGATGTATCTTTACTTGTTGTATTTTTGTGGTGTACAATAAAGTATATATAAATAAATAAATAAATATTCATGTACACTACTTACAAGTATTTTTACGTCACGCTTTACTCACGTTTTACTTGTGTTAACCAAGTGTACAAACACGCTGTAAATGTTATTACAACCTACTTAAACTCAAAAGTCTTATACTTTTCACAAATTAAAGAGGTTTGCTCTGAATTTACTTGCATTTCTTGCTGCACTGATAAGTATTATTGGAAATCAAGAATGTTCAGGAAATTATTTTTCTTTCTTTAACAAGTTTTTTACCATTCGTCTCTTTGTTTAAAAGATTATTTAGTTATTTCAAATGAACCATATTTTCAGAATTTGTTTCAAAACAAAGGAAGCCGCGCAAGAAAGTACAATTACTTATGTAGGTAGGTATTATATTATATATATCACAAAGGTGTTTTCGGGTAACCACATCAATGATTCACGATAATTTCCATTAGGTCTCACAAAGGACTCTGATGAAAAAGTTAATCCATTCATATGAAAATGATTTTTGAATACTAATCCCACACAACCCAAGCCTTGTGTAACAAGCATTTTGTATTTTGAGAACAAAAATACACATACGATGTTTTTTGTATTCCACTAATGACCCATTTCGCATGGATGAAACCAATTAATGTGGCAATATATCAAAACTCCGAGATTTCTGTGCTATATTTAAATGAAATATTAATGTATACCTTAACTTTTCAGAATAAATTATCTAAATGATGGTGGAAACTGCATCAAAATTCATTGCGTAGTTTAGGAGAACTGGTTCACACAGAAGGACATAAAAAGTGACTTTAATATATAATATGTATATTATATAAGAGTCTCCACGAGTGACAATAATTACTTATACCTACATACGAGGCTCACACTTCACTATACGTCCGGACCAGCCATGGGCTGTGCTACGCGCCAATCTACGGCGTAGCAGCTACGGCGTAGCAGCTACGGCGTAGAACCTAGGCCGTAGCTATCAGCTACAGCGTTGAGGCTACGACCACGCCATATTTTTTCTTTTCTTTGAATTAAACTCATGCTGGCAATCAATAAATCTAGATTGTGCGATTTTGTAATTTCTAATGTGACAATAATAAACGCTTTTAAATTTCCGTCCACGTCTGAAATATTTCCATACATTTTACTCCCCTGTGCTTTATGATATGACGGGGACATCCCACCGTCCACGTTAATATCGTCACATTCGAAATGTATGAATGCGGACATTGTGCACCTAACAAAATGAACTTCATAAATGAACATTTTATAACAATATTGTTCTTGAAGACTGGATCCTTCGGAGGATGGACAGGTTTTAAGTCGCAACACAATATGGTAAACATGTTAGCACACCATGTACTTATAACACCTTGCATGCACTGTATTGTATGTACAGTCAACAGCAAAAGTAAATGATGAAAATCAGAAATTCAATACTAATGAACGGAGTTCGCGTCAGAACTGTGTGGCGTCGAAGTGTCGTTATGTGATTTTAAATTATACCAAACATTTACTACTTCGACGCCACACAGTTCTGACGCGAATTCCGTTCATTAATTAGTATTGAATTTCTGATTTTCATCATCTACTTTTGCTGTTGACTGTACACACATGTTTGAGCAAACAAAATTATCTGAATCTGAATCTGAACATGTTTCCCGGATTAGGAGTTGAGTGTAGTGAATTATTGCACCAATTTAGGGGTTTTTACAAAACGAAATCGAAATAAACTACTTCATTTTTCTTTATAATGTCTTGACCTAAATACACTCTTTACATTTACTAGATTAGTACTACCTACTCGGCTGTCCCATTTCAAAACCTAGTAAGGGACAATGTTTTTTTTAATAGTTTTATTGCATTATCTTGCTAACCTAGACTAAGTTAGCAAGATTATGCAATAAAACGATTTAAAAAAAAAAATCTCTTACTAGGTTTTGAAATGGGACAGCCGTACTGCTGTTGTATAATAAGTGAAATAGGAATGTTATTTAGTTCACAAACTTATATTTTCCAACAACTTTTTCCCTTGAACTCTTCTTTGAAAACTTGTCCTTTTGAGAGACGATGAAAATTTTGTTCTTTACGTTCTCCTCCGGTTCGATGACGGAACTCTTACACCAGGAGCCGAGAACTGCGAAGAGTATCTCCAGGAAGAACCAGATGATTTCTATGACACTGATGATTGATCCACCGAGGCAGAGGCCGAAAATACCACCGAGATTTGCTGGAAACAATTGGAATAAAATTATCAGATTACCTACTTGTAGATGACTTCATAAATATTTAACTCGGAGAACTCGTTGCAAAAGAACTTCAAAGCTCTTTAGAAAGTTGCTTATTGTTTATCAGGGTGCTATCACCAATTGAAAATCTTGATTAATTCAACGTTTTCGATCACTAACACTGAAAACATTTTAAATGTTGTTGTGTTTGTCCAT
The DNA here is from genome assembly GCA_949316385.1 of Globia sparganii. NCBI lineage: Eukaryota > Metazoa > Arthropoda > Insecta > Lepidoptera > Noctuidae > Globia > Globia sparganii. The sequence continues at coordinate 24,557,475 of OX438657.1, forward strand.
TTTTTATGAGATAATTATATTCACGGTTGGTTCTCACAGGAAATGTACACATTTTATTTTAAAAGTCCGGTATAAAATGGTACGGTTATTACGTAGTCCCTTTGACACAAATGGTAAATGTGCACTCAAACAATTTGGGAACTTAAAATTATTCTCTTTGTATAAGAACGTATTGCGGCTTTGAAAAAATTATATTTCTTTATTTGTTAGAAAAACTCTAAAATCTCCGTTGAACTTTTTTTTGTGAAATTTCAATTACATAATCCAAGAACATTCTAGCAAACTTACCTAACATTTGGTCCCAAGTGTAAAGTACTTCCCGTCGATACTTCATACAAGTACTTTGACCGAAATGTACCAGCACCCTGCAGCGAGTTTCATTCAACGTACTGCAAACGAAAAGTTTTACCTTACCGGGCTTTGAAATATTGTGTTATTTTATAAACAAAATTATTCAAGAAAATCCTGTGTGTAAAAAATGGCGTCCGTATTTCAGGTCAAAAATAAAATAGAGGTAAACTTTTCAAATCAAATCAAATCGTATAATCAAATTTAATATTTTCTTGCATTTTATGTGAAGGTAAATCTAAGCAATATTGTTGGTCCCAAGCACTAGTAAGCCGATAAGACAGCAAAGTTAGAGTTTGTTCCCGTTGAGTTACATCATTTTGTGTTACACTGTTACTCATTGGGAAAAAAATTACCGATTTGTAACACTGTAACTCAATGCCACGTTTTTTTCCCATCAATTTACACTGTTACCTGCGGTATAAAAATAATGGTTTTTATAAGGCTGGTCTTGGAAATTGTGGCACCCCGACTTGGGTTAGGTTAGGCTCCATTAAACCCTGTAGACAGAAATAGGGGCCCCGCGAAGCAGGGCTCCATCGAATACGTCATATTTATTATTGCTTGTAAACCAACTTAGACCTTAGATAAACTCAAACTCAAACTCAAAGCATTTATTTCAATTAAACCATTTACAGGCACTTTTGAATTGTCAAGAATTCGGTCAGTCAGGAAAAAATGAAGCTAGTTGCCCATTCCAAAGCGTAGTAGGTACCTATGGAGAAGAACGGGCAAGAAACTCCATGGACACTCTTTTTAAATAATATTTTTACAAAATTATTAGTTACATCATATGTTGAATTTATAATATGTGAGAACGATGTAAAAAATAAATGAAAATCAAGTACGCGTTAAAAGTGTCCAGAGTACAGTAAATAGTAACAAAATAACAATCCAAAAATAAAATAATTAAAAATAAGCCGTGGCAGCTAAAAGATGACCAGCCCCAACTGACGGCGCCCGTTCACGAACATGACGCATGGATCAGCACCATCCAGCTCAACCATTTTGTAGGGAACCGAATGATCCAACACACACGCCACCGTCAGCGAGACACTTGAGCGAGCATGACATACTATCAGCCGCCAGGGCACATTCTAGTCAATGAAAAACATATTACCCGGTAAATGGTAGCTCAATAGTACATAGAACTCACATCTGTGCTATGCAGTTATAGAATACCAAGGAAATTGAGTTTATACAATGCAAAGATAGTCTTACAATCTTCAGCAGCTCCAGCAGTATTTTCGGGTGTTAATCAATTAGTTGTGGTTGTGGAGCAGGACCAGCATTGAGCCAGATACTCGTTATTGTGGGATAATCGTCGTATTAAGTCAAGATGTATTTCAACAATGCTTTTACCCAAAAAGGTGTTACATAACGAGAACACAGCGTTCTGTTGAGTTACATTGTCAATTAAAGGGGAAAAAGAAATGTGGCTTTTAGTTGCAGTGTTACTAATCGGTAATTTTTTTCCCAATAGGTAACAGTGTAACACAAAATGGTGTAACTCAACGGGAACATAGGAAAGTTAGTGGTATCGTTCCTTCAAGACTATACACAACAAGAATTTACTGTGTTTGGTATTTGTTAACGCCTCGCAAGTTAATACACATATATGCAACCGACATATACAGAAGAAGACTGGAAGCTTCCAGAAGCCTGCGCAACCAAAGCGCGCACATGACAGGCGCGCCCTCTATATTTTTTCTTTACCTTAGATTTTTGACAAGAAGAAAGTCATTTTTATTATATTCTACGAATTGCTTTATGTTAAATTAATTATATTATATAATTTTTATTGGGGAAACACATTTATTATTTACTTCCATCCATCGCCCCACAATAAGCACCATTGACCTTACAGTATTATTGTTAAGTTGTCTAACAGGTTACTCAATCAAGTCTGTTTACTTTGAGGTTTCTTGGGATCGAATATGCAAAACCATCAAGGATTCAGTAAGGGGTTAAATAGTCGACCTACTGGTCTGTTCCATAATTTGCTGTGGTTATTACAAAACTTAAATGAAAATTGAAATTAAATTAATCAAATAAAGTTAGAGTATAGACGCCTAAACCAAATGCAAAACTAGGCCAAAGTACCAATCAGTAAAAGCGCCGCTCTAAAATAGCCCATGGCCAAGTTATTAGCTTCGCTTTATGTCGCTGAAAATGTTGGTGAGAGCGTCCACTGCGACCCGCAGCCACACTACACAACGAATACGTGACTTGCGAATAAATGAACTGGGCAGCTAACGTGGCACACCTATCCACGCACATTCGGCGTAGCAGTGCACGGTCGATTTAACACACCGAAAATAAATAAATTTAGGTACAGTTACAAGCACAAATACCTATATGTACACTAAGCAAAATCCTAAAGCGATTTTCGCGTGGAATGACGATTGCAATTTTGAGGTTATGCCTCTTTCATAGGATAGAAGCTACGTCTGCCAACAAACTGCTTTCCAGTTTGGCAGAGGCAATAATAAGCCTTGATTAAAAATATTTTTGTGAATAAACACTTTTTCATTTCCATTTTTTCGTAACAGTATGGGTTCCAAACTACTATGTTCGTAACGTAAAATTACGATAAATATATTAAAAGACAATGCAGGTACGGCTCCATTCTTTAACTGACCCAATTGCAATCAAAAGAGATATTCAGCAAGAAGATGTTTTAGTACGATACTTAATTTGGAGAAATTGGGGTAATCATCAACGCTGGTGTGACAGGAAGACAGTGTCACACTAGCTATTCGCTGATGATTTGATCTTTGTTTACTATGAAATGCATAATCTCGAGTCAATGCTGCAAGACCGTTATAACCCTCTCTAAAAGTGGGTCTTATGATGAACAACCAAGGTGATGGCGAATATCACCAGCGGCGTGCCACAACTGTTACAATTGGCGGCAAACCGCTAGACGTGGTGTAAATCTCGAGACGCATACAACTGGGCTGGGCAACATTTGGCAGGCTAGCTGATGTTTTGCACAATGGCTGAAACTTTAAATTATCCAAATTATATTAACAATGTGTCTTGCCTACTATGACATATGGGGCTGAAACATGGACCCTCACTAAAGAGACTCTGTTTAAAGAACAAGTTGAACAAGGGTCTGTGGAGCGCGCCATGTTAGGCCTATCATTGAAAGACTGAGTCCGTAACTACCAACTACCGTAGGACTTAGGCTCAAGAGATGGACAGAGCTCCAACGGAATGGTTGCCGAAAAACAGCAGAAGGAGCGTTGACAGACCAAAAGCCAGATGGGTGGACAATCTACAGGAAGGTCGCTGGGAAGACCTGATGAGATGAGAGGAGGCCTGTAGTAGGCAGTGGGTGGGACAAGTCTGCCAATGATGATGATGGTAATAGGAGAAAGCACACACACTGTTAAGAGTTACCAAGTGTATATATGTCAGTGCTTATGACTGTACTTTTCTTAGTCATTATAATCGACCTATAGGGGAAAAAGGATAATTAAACTGCTTCAAAATAGAATATTCACCTCAAACGCCTCTGCTTCTTAATAAATTCCACTTCGGTATCATATTGCACGTAGTCGCATCTTTGATAGCACTCGCTATCAGATATTATATCCTTTATGTCAACTTGAATCATTTCTGAAAGCAATGAAACGAAATTGGAAGTTAAAACTAGAAAATTGAAACTTGTGTTGATATTTTGTTTATTCAGAACCACTGTTATCATTTGAATTATATCTTCAGTAATTGAACTTATAAAAATGGTGAAAAAAAACTTTGAAAGCAAATAGATAAGTTTATTTCGGGATTTTGGATCCTTAAACCATTTTTATTTAGTATATATCCACGCAATTACTGTCCATTCCATGATTGCTTGGAAAAGATCGCAGAAAGCGATAAAGCCGATTTTTATTATGTATTTTTTGGTGTACAATAAAGTATATATAAATAAATAAATAGTTGAAAATAGTAATTCCATTTTCTGTACAAAGCCTACCCATGAACATCACATTACCTACATATTTTGCAAGATCGTCAGTTTATTGTTAAGTTATTTTTTACTGGTTCAATTATTTTCGATATGTTATAGTCAAACCTCGAAGCTCCGGCGCTCCTAGGCTTGATTAGTCAATCCTCAGGTCAGACTTGAAGTCTTAGTCAAAGCCCAAACAAATGAAGTTTTTCGGACTCTGACTAAAGAATTTTCGTCAAACCTAGGAGAAACTAATTTGGCCTGACCAAATTAGTTTCTCCTAGGTTTGAACAACTCAATTTAATGAAATCGGGGTTTGACCAGTTAAACTTCAATTAGGTATTAGAATGTCTTATTTTGTCAGATCAGATGTGATAACACGATTTTTATTTTTTATTTTAATGTTGTCATAAATGAAATAAAAAAATTGTCTTTATTCATACATGGTGAGGCATTACGACATTAAGAAATTGCACAATACGTTAGATCTCTTACATTCATATAAGTTTGAAGAGCATTTTTTGTTGCAATGACATTTTATAAAACCTTGGCCACACATTTAGAATCTTTTGCATTTATTTCTCTTAGAGACAGCCTGACGTCGGGCACATCTTTGAAATTAAGAAAATTATCTTTGCATTCTTTTGATTACTCGAAAAAAGTGTGTATATCGTTCAAATAAATATAATTTAACAGAAAAAGCATAAACTTGTTTGCGGAACACCGCAACTATAAACTTGTTTAAACATGTTACAAGTACAGTCGACGTTAGACCGAATCTGCCAGTCGCTTCTAGGATCGACAAGGCATAGCCCGAAACTTTTCAGTCAAACGTCGAAAGTAAAAATACTTTGCAACGTCAGCTAAGTCTGCATGTTCGTCAACGATGTAAGATACCGTTTCCATCTTTAAACTAAATGATTATTATCGTAGAACTAAAACATGGGAAACATACCAACCTATTGTTTGATAAATGCAAATATAATGATCCCAGGAACATATAGAAAACTCTTCTACGTCTAGTTCTTGAACTGAAAGAAAAATGTTCAGGTATCATTTCATGATGGATTTCCAATCTTACTTGGTAACACGAGACATAATATTCCAATATTATACCAGGTGTTATCAAACAATATCTTAGAACTAAGTTACAGAGTTCGATCAATTATAAAGATAATTACAATGCTCTCAACAAAAATATTGCCATTAAAAACTTTTTAAGGGCCCAAAGTTTGTTGAAACATTTGTTATTCTTCATCTTATTTAGTTTTTGAGAAATAAATGAAAGTTTTTTGATTCTTTAGGAATTAAATTGAAAAAAAAAATCAAATTAAAATCAATTCAATTCAGGCAATTCCAGTGAATTCAAAAATTCTGTGGGATAGTTGACCTCATCCTGGTTGATAACTATGTCTGTGTCTGATTTAAAGGAAAATTACTGTCCCAGAATCACCTGTGTCTGCGCACACACTTGTACACTATAAAATCTCCTGCGTACCTGGCTAATCTCCGTTGAGATTGGCCACCGTGACTGAAATCGGTCGGGGAGGCTATTATGAGGTCTTGCGTTAATTATATTACACATTGTATAGATAGATAGGTACTTTGATGTACGAGAATGATTTATGATTTTCATGTGTTTTATCTTTCCATCATCCGTTTACAATCTCAGGCAACGAAAATATTTTGAACTGCATAACAAGTCAAAAACGTCTCAAGTAGAACAGCAAACTGTCATTGTGAAATGTCATGCTATTTATTCTTTTCTTTTGAGTCCATAGAAATGCTGCTACAATAAGACCTTACTTTTCAATAGAATGAAAAACAAATAAAAGTAAATAGTCTATAATATATTCTTTTTCGACTTAAAATGTTTCTTAGAACACATTATTAATATTTCATTAAACATCAAAATGCAGTATGAAAATATTTAGATTAAAGGGTAATTGCAGCATTTTAATTAGCACTTCCTTAGATCATAATAATTTTGAAATTGTACTTAGTACAGTAATTTCGTATAGTCAAAAAAAGTGAAGATACTTACAAGTATAATCAAAAGGCAAGCATCTGCAGTGGTTGACCACTCTCCTCAAGATCAGGCGCGTCATACATCCTTGGTAGAAGCCAGCGCCTGCTCCTTGGTCCTGAAAACAAATTAGTTTAAAAAGCATAGCTTGGGTTATATTTACGACAGTTGGAGATTAATGCTGTACTGTTAATTTAGCTGGGCTCTATATAGTTAAATAAATAAAAAAGAATATCTGTAAGGCAAAAAAAAATTGAATTGAGAAATCCCGAAACATGCAACAACTCGAATTCGGAACAGATTTAAGTTGTTAGTTTCATAAAATATTTAACTAATGAAATTCTCCTGTATTAAACAAACAGTGCTGCAATTAATACAATTATTTTTCTTTTATAACATAGGTTATTGCGACGATGGGTATCCTGCAACATGCAACCAAGACAGATATGATTTTGCGTCACCTTGAAGGAATAGTAAAAAATTAAATTACAAAGCAATCAGACGATCGGAAATGCGCCTACTGAAAACGGAAATAGAATTACCTTGTTTCAGGTTAAATGTGAATGAAAGTATAATAGTTATATGCCTCCATCTTATACTTTGTTAGGCGTGCGACACACTTATTAGGTACGCACATTCGATTTATTTATTTAATACTTCAAGCACATACATGTACAGAGGCGGACTTAATGCCATAGGCATTTTCTACCAGTCAACCTTTGGGAGATGCAGAGACAAACAGTAGTAGGTGCAATCATTACAGGTATAAATATTTTAAATATAAAGATACGCAGAAACCTATTTAAACTATAAATATAATATATACCTAATTACATATAAATATACATAAATAAATGAATAATAGCACATTCGATTCGTTCGGCAATATTCGTTAAACAACAAAGCCAAAGATGCTGTCAATTTCAAATTAGGGCCATCGATATACTAATTGTACCTAAGTGCGGTCTTATTCTTGCAACAGACGGAAAGATAATATCACTACAAAGGTAAGATGTAGGTACTGTGAGAGTTCTAATCAATAATATTATCTTGGTAATTTATTACAACCTGAATGTTATAACACGACAAGCTTTACTTATTATCTTGTTCACTAATTTATTTTTCACTATAATCTCCTTACCGCTTGTTATCATAGCAGAATTAATTTTGTCCAACATGTATTTGTTGCCACATTTTAAGCACCTAATTAGGAAATGGGCGGTAAAACTTAGCATTTCACATTATTTATTAAAGTTTTGTTTAGAAGGACCAAAAATTAAACTACGTCACCGAGAAATGAGATTATTGAAACCAAACATGATGTCCCGGTGAAGGCGTTCAATTATCACGATCGAACGTCGCGGTTCAGTATGTTACGATAGACAAAACAAAAGCTGGGCAAACGCGAATGTGTGGACAAGATCAAACGTGTTTTGTATTGCCCACACACACTACTGTACTGCTAGCACATCAACCCGTCATAATCTCGGGCCAGTACTTGAAACTCAGCGGCCGGAGTGATGGCGCTCGGGTGAAGGGCGTGACGTGGATACGCGGCTATAGTTAATGTATGTATCGCTACTTCGGCGAAACCGCTCCTTCATCATGTTCTCGGTGACGTCCCAATGCCCTAAGCCTAATAGCACCTTTTATCTTGCGTACCTGCGTCATAGTAAATAATAAAAGTACCTAAGTAAGAAGCTTACCTAGATAAAATCTATATAAATAAAACTAAGTAGGGTTAGAGCGGGGGCACACGATGCGTTGCGGCGGCGGTGTGGCGCCGGAGCGGTGTCGCTGCGTCGTTTTACATAGAAATATCTGTGGCATGCACACGATGTACTCCAGCGCCGCACCGGACTTGCAACCACCGAGACGAGGCGGCGAGGGGTAAATGCGTTGCGATGTCGGAGCGGCACCGCTCAGTTGTTTATGCGTCACAAGGAAGGACACGCTGCTGGGGCGCCGGCGGCGTCTCTGCGACATAACAACATTGCGGCGCCGCACCGCCCCTGTGCCCACTGATACGGTGAAATCTTTGCGGTGCGGCGCCGCAACGCATCGTGTGCCCCCGCTTTTAGTTACACCATTTATAATTCAAGAACGGCAGGGCCGATTTTTACAATCATTGATTTTTTGATTTGTCACCGCCCCGAATTGAACTGATTTCAAATTGGCGAATTTCATATATTGCTTTTGAGGCGGTAAGAAGTTTGTCGGGTCAGCAAGTTGTAAATATAATAGAAGTGTTAACATTTCTTCGAGGTTAATGATCTCTCTTAGTAATCTTATTTTACATTAATGAAAATATATTTACAAAAACACAATCCACTTTTTTATTTTTTAGATATTTATAGTACTTCAAAACTTAAATAACCTTCATTATCTTCTTCAGAAAATACCTGCCGTTATGGGTTTATCCCAATTCCGGAATAACATTAGAATATATACACCGTGTTATTGAATTAACGCAAAACCTCTTAAGACTGTGCCGACCCTACAGTGGCGCCCTCATCGTTTGTTTGGTTATTTCATACAATTTAGAATGAAAATGCAGAAAATAAGCACGTTAAGTTGTGCTTCACAAGATTATACGTTAATATTATTATAAAAGGTAGTTTTATATTGTTTAGTTTCATTATAATCCATAAAACGGATAAAAGTGGCCACTATATTCCGTTTTAAGGATTATGATAAAACTAAACAATATAAAACTACCGCTTCTAATAATATTAACGTATAATCTTGTGAAGCACAACTTAACGTGCTTGTTTTCTGCATTTTCATTCTAAATTGTATGAAATAACCAAACAAACGATGAGGGCGCCACTGTAGGGTCGGCACAGTCTTAAGGGGTCACTGTACATGAGTACAATGACCCCTTAAGAAGTTTTGCGAGGACCTGAAATCGCGAAAACAAAATCAGCTCTTCCCTACATTTGTGTTCGCAGAACTCGTCTAAATGTAGGGAACAGCAGTTTTTTTTGAGATTTCAGGTTTGTTTCAATACTAAAAGTTGTTCATAATGATGAGTACAATGACCCCTTAAGAGGTTTTCCGTGAATTCAATAACATCCTGTATAAACAGCCTTCACAACTCATTAAAATACAACAGAAACATTCAAATAAGATTCTGAAGAGTAAGTTACCTGCAGTTCGTATCTCATTATTTCAGTTAGTTGTATTAAGTTCTAATAAGAAATTCAGCTCATAAACAAATTGTAAACTCAAGTCAAAACTAAAATTAGTACCTAGGTGCAGAAAAACTGATTTTCAAAGTTTAAGAAATAATGCCTTTTTCAGTTCTAATATAGCTGTTAACCTCGTCAGAGACTCTCCATAGAAAGATACGAGTCAAGTTTTAATTGGAACTAACTTACTTAAAGCTGCTTGTCTTAAGTTTGTTGAACGTTGCAAACTCATTAAAATAAAAAGTAAGTACTGCTTTGAAGTATACCTACTGCTGCCACAAGAATGAGTAAAGCTATTTTAGCATGATTTAGAAATAATAAAACAAAAATATAAGTACTGCACACCACAAACAAATACGCACTAGCAATTGTAGAAAAATAATAAAACAGAATCCCAATACGTGGTACTCAGTTGTTTTCAAAAGATGAAAAATAAACGAGGATCTTAGCTCCTCGATCCGAGCACGGTGCAGCGAAACTTTATCTATATATATAAAAAGACAAGTCCTGACTGACTGACTGACTGACTGACTGACTGACTGACTGACTGACTGACTGATTGACTGACTCATCAACGCCCAGCCCAAACCCCTGGACCTAGAAAGCTGAAATTTTGCACAGAGGTTCCTTTTATAATGTAGACGATGAATAAGGAAGGAATTTCCGAAATTCAACCCCCAATGGAGTTAAATGGGGGATGGAAGTTTGTATGGAAAATCTTATTCCTTGAGTTAATAAACTTGAAACTTGGCACGAATACTTACCTAAGTAAATTATGAAAATTGGTCTTTTTTGTTTTTCTAAAGTACCTTCTAAAGGGGAATGGGGGGGTGTCAAAATTTGTATGGAAGAATTTTAATGCACGGTCCGATTAACTCAAGACTCAGTATTTATACTTAATACCAAAAATAAAGAATCACGTGTATCAGGGTTTTTCGAAAATCTACCCCTAACGGGGAGAAAAGAGGTAGTTAATTTTACAGGGCATATTTTACTGCCTGGCTTAATTAACTCAAAAATTGGTATAAATAATCTGTGAGTCAAGTAATGAACACATTCCAAACGTTTTTTTTTAAATTCCACCCCTGTGGGGCTTGAAAAGTGGTGATACAGCTTATATGAAAAATCTTATTCCTTGGGTTAATAAACTTGAAACTTGGCACGAATACTTATCTAAGTAAATCATAAAGTTTGGAATTTGTTGTTTTTCTAAACTACCCCCTAACAGGGGATTGGGGGGTGTCAAAATAAGTGTGGAAGAATTTTAACGCGCCGTCCGATTAACTCAAAACTCAGTATTTATACTTAATACCAAAAATAAAGAATTACGTGTGTCAGGGTTTTTCGAAAATCTACCCCTAACGGGGAGAAAAGGGGTAGTTAATTTTATACTGCAAATTTTACTGCCTGGCTTAATTAACTCGAAAATTGGTATAAATAATCTGTGAGTCAAGTAATGAACACATTCCAAACGACTTTTCAAAATTTCACCCCTGTGGGGGTGAAAAGTGGGGATACAGCTTATATGAAAAATCTTATTCATTTGGTTAATATACTTGAAACTTGGCATGAATACTTATCTAAGTAAATTATGAATTTTGGCATTTTTTGCTTTTCTAAACTACCCCCTAAAGGGCGATTAGGGGGTGTCAACATTTGCATGCAAGAATTTTAACGTGCGGTCCGATTAAGTCGAAACTCAGTATTTATACTTAAGACCAAAAGTAAAGAATAACATGTATCAGGGTTTTGCGAAAATCTACCTCTGACGGGGTGAAAAGGAGTAGTTAATTTTCCATTTTACTGCGTGGCTTGATTAACTCGAAAATTGTTGGAAATAATCTTTGAGTCAAGTTATCAACACATCCCAAACATTTTTTCAAAATTCCTCCTGTGTGGGGTGAAAAGTGGGGAAAAACTTTATACGAAAAATCTTATTCATTTGGTTAATAAACTTGAAACTTGGAAGGAATATTTGTCTAAGTAAGTAATAAGAAATGGGTCTTTCGAAAGTAGATCCCTGACGGGTAAAAAAGTGGTAATTCGTTTTTTAAGGCCGGTATTATAGTGCGTAGCTTGATTTACTCCAAAAAAATGGTATGAATAAATTGAAGCTTCAAACTTGGCACAAATACTTATCTACCTAAATTATAGTTTGTCATTTTATGTTTTTCTGCTCTAAAGGGAGATTGAGGGTGTCAGTTTATGGAAGAATTTTATCGCGCGGTCCAATAATATAAACTCGGAACTCAGTATGTATACCTAAGACCAAAATTAATAAAAAAGTGTGACTGGGTTTTTCGAAAATCTAACCCTAACGGGGTAAACGGGGGTAGTCCATATCACAGAGGAGTATTTTATTGCGTGGCTTGAGTCAATGGGAAATTGGTATAAATAATCTTTGAGTCAAGATATGGAAACGTCCCATACATGTTTTCAATATTTCGCCCCTATGGGGATAAAAACTGTGAAGGTGAAAATGTGGTCTTATTCCTTTGGTTAAGAAACTTGAAACTTTTCAACATTTGCCTCAGTAAATAATAAAGATTGTCACTTTTAGGGGTTTACTACTTACTTACTTAAAATAAAAAAGTATGAGATTTAGGGTTTTACTTATTCTACTCCTACCGGGGTAGAAAAGGGTAATAAAGTTTAAGGAGTAGAAACTCCAACTTCCATTAACACGAAAATGGGTATAAATAATCTTTATATCATAAAAATGGAAACGTACCAAATGCAAAAACAAGAGCTGTCGTGATGAAAAGGGAGGATAGTTTATTTGAAACATCTTAGGTAGTATAACTAAAATATTGGCCCGAATACTTATTTCTTTAAATAAAGTAAGTATTAAGATCGTAATCAATAATTTTCGAAATACCTTTCAAGGGAAGGTGGAGAGGATGTTAAATTTATTTGAGGAAAGTACGAAACCCACGCGGACGAAGTCGCGGGCAAAAGCTAGTTTATTTATATACTAGCGACCCGGCCCGGATTCGCACGGGTGCAATACTGATACTAAGTACAGGTATTTCAAGTATGCCAGCACGCGCCGCCGCGGCCGGTACCGCAGCAACCGCTATGTCCCTGCATTTTAAATCTGTAATATCTTCGAAAATATTCATTTAAATTACATGCTGTAAAGGGCCATATTTATTTATATTAAATGCACAATGTATTTAAGGTACTTAATTGGATAAGGATTAATGCTGTATTGCTTAAAATCGCTTCGTAAATAAGCCATTATTTCTCGTAAAAAGTAAAGGATAAAAAATGATTATTGTGGGTTATCCCTAAGAGATAGACATATACCATTGCGGACTTTTTTATAGACCTTTTTAAGGTGTACAATACTGTAGTACATTATTTTGACCTATCTCGTAGGGTTCAGCCAGCGTTTGAAAAGTAAGCGCAAAAAATGTGTTTATTTACGACATCACATGCATGCATGTATTATATACACACATCAAAAGTGTCTAGGGATCAAGCATTTTTATGCGGATTTCTTGAGATTGAGATGTGGCTTTGTAATAAATTTATGATTTTATAAATTTATATGGATCCTTTTTGGTGCATTTCATAATTTGAATCAGGAACTGTGAATCAAATTCGAGTAAAAGATGAAAATCAGCTGTCAATATTTTCCCTATAAAAACATACAACGCATTGAAGACATTATTAGTGCTACTGTTTCCCTACTACTGATTAAAACCAACGTTATTATGGAGCGGCGACGTCATTTAAGCAGGGAAGAAATGCTCAGAGCCGTGGGAATGATAGAAGCTGGTTCCCGGCAACGTACTGTGGCTTTAGCTCTGAATACAAGTCAGAGTGTTATCAGTCGACTTTGGACACGTTACCGAAGCACTGGTACCGTGGCTGAGCGCCATGGAGGACGGTATCGCTGCACCACACGGAGACAAGACCGATACATTCAAATCTTAACTCGAAGAGCTCCAACAATAACCGCCATGATGTTAGCCGTGAGGCTTCATCACTCTTCAGGGAACTTAATTAGCGACCAAACAGTCAGAAACCGCTTGCATGAAGTGAACCTTCATTCCCGAAGACCACTACGGGTACCACCTATAGCAATGCACAATCGTAGGATTCGATATCAATGGGCTCTTGAACACAGAAATTGGGCAGAAGAACAATGGCGTTTCGTGTGCTTTTCTGATGAGTCTCGTTTTGGTATGAGACCGGATACAAGACGTATACGACACTGGAGAACCCCTGGACGCCAACAGCGATTAAAATCCTGCCAGGAAGTCCATCCTTATAGTGGTGGAACCATCATGGTATGGGCGGGTATTTGGATCGGCGGAAGAACTGAGTTGATTTGGATCAGAGGCAACCTCAACGCTCAAATTTATGCTGAGACGATTGTATCAGACGTCATCGTTCCTCTACAAGTGCAAATCGGTCCCTTATTTCAGTTAATGCATGATAATGCACGACCGCACACCGCAAGAGTTGTAAGACAGACTCTCGCCGCAGCTAACATCAATGTCCTGCCCTGGCCTGCTCAGTCGCCAGACTTGAACCCGATTGAGCATGCATGGGATATGCTACAGAGAAGAGCTCTGCCGAATATGGAGGGTATCCGGTCGCAAGAAGACCTTTTTTTGTTGTTGCAACGAACATGGGCGGCCATTCCACAGCGTGATTTGGATGAACTCATTTTGAGTATGCCAAACCGATGTTCTTGTGTTGTTAGTGTTCGCGGTAGAAACACGGATTATTAATTGTTTAAGTTACCCAATAAAATTTTTAGAGAAAACTGTTATTTCAGTCTTTTTTTCGAACTTTTGTGTTAGTGGTTCAAATGTCAAAAATCCCTTTATTAGGAAAATGGCAAATTTCTTTATTAATGCAAAGGTGACTTGGTTTATCGTTACTGTGACAAACGAAAACACTTTATTTGATGAATCCTTAAAGAAAATTTTAATTAATATCAATCAGGAGAAAAGTTATTGCAAAAATATATGTTGATCCCTAGACACTTTTGATGTGTGTATATAAACCTTCCTCTTGAATCACTCTATCTATTAAAAAAAACCGCATCAAAATCCGTTGCGTAGTTTTAAAGATCTAAGCGTTCATAGGGATAGAGAAAGCGACTTTGTTTTATACTATGTAGTGATACTTTATTGTACACCAGAAAATACATAACAAAAAAGAAACAATTATTACTACAAAACATACAATGGGCGGCCTTATCGCTTTCTGCGATCTCTTCCAGGCAACCTTGGAATGGACATTGACTGCGTGGATATATAAAAAATGGGGTTGTCTTCTTTTGTCAAACGCCATATTTGCGGCCAGCAGCATTTAGGAAATGTTAAAACTTTTTCATCTATGTAAAACAGAAAATAATGCAGTCCGTGGCTGCCGTTTGTGATTTTTCAGCTAGCAAATTGTTCTCACACAAATTGTTGTGTTTTAATACTACCGCAGCTTATTGTTCTGACTGTTTTGTACATTTTTTGCAGTTTTTAATGCCGACAATGCATGAATTGTATGCTGAGATGCATTTTTTCTCTTGTGTGTGTGTAAGTTACTAACATAGTTTTAGGTTGTCTTGATGTACTACAAACACTATGGACTGAATAAGTCTGAAATAAATGGTTTGAATTTGAATTTTGAATATTGCTGGGAATCATTGGTTTTTGTAAATTTTGCGTATATTTCATTTGACATTCTGTTCTTAGAATAGAATACTCTTTATTATGTACACCATATAAATTACAGACACACATATAGAAATTTTACAAAGGACGGTCACACAATGACACAATGGGCGGTCTTATTGCTAAGAGCAATCTTTGAATGAATTTGAATAAACGGTTATGTTTTACATTTATTAGATTGTTGACTACCCAAAACAAATCACAAAGGAAAACAATTTCAAGAAGTAGGTTTTCCTCGGACACAATGTGGTAAAATACTCACTTGAATATTACATGTTTTGTTAATACTTTAAGTAAATATTTCATACCTCTTCGTGAAATTTTGGTATTTTGTTTTGAATATTAAGTGTGCCGTATTTTAGCTTTTGTTATTTACGGATGGACATCGAAGTAAATAATTTTTTTCTTTGTTTCTACATAATAATATATTTATATAAATGTTGTTAGATGTGATTAGAAGAAGTATTTAGATTCTAGGAGTTTTTTCTCTGATACTAATGGAAGGAATAATCCGAAACCTACCTGTTTAGTAGCAAAAAACTTGAAACAAAGTATGTTTGAAGTAATAGTCTGATCACCGCTTCATGCGTTAGGATACTTGAAAGACTAGTTTTTTTTATCATTAGAAATGTGGAACCAAAACGTGAAACTGAATGATTCTGGTTTATTTATATCGCAGGTTAATTGAAAAAAGAAATCTATTACGAGCTCATATAAGAACGAAAATCTTTCTATAGAATACCTATATTTCACAGGTTTTTATGGTAGCTACTCTGTATGTACCTACAATTTTTTAGGTTTAAAATACTTAACTCAGTGACCTACATTTCACCCCACTGCCTGTGATTTCATGAGGGCTCAAATAACGCTGATCGCCAAAGGACATAATTAATGATATTGGCTTCATTAGAATTAGACCAACATAGTGAATTTTTTTTACTAGTAATATTGGTTTGGAGATTAATCTATAAGCTTTGACTGAAAACTTACTTAGACTTTTGACGAGAACGCAATAAAAGAATTTCTTTGAATGTCTTTTACAATTAACATAACATAATCAGCCTTAATGTACCCACTGCTGGGACATACTGGCCTTCTCTGTATGAGAGGGAGTGGGCCGTAATCTACCACGCGGGCTCAGTGCGGGTTGGTAGATGTCACATGTCTTCGATTTTTTGGTTCTAGGACATGCCGGTTTCCTCAAGATGTTTTCCTTCACCGTTTTAAGAGCAATGGTGGTGAAATAATTTACACAAAGTAAAGCGCCTGACGGCGTTCGAACCTACGACCTACAACTCGGAAGTCGCGGTCGTTACCACTGGGCCACCACTGCTCTATACAATTAATATTATTGATAATTTGAGTCAAAAGAACTACCAAATCAGCTATGTAGACAAAATTAACGTACCTACGGGAAAAGTTTGCAAAAAACATAATTAAAGACAAGGACATTTTTTACTTAGTGAATCAGTCAGACATTTAAGACTGTAAGGGTGGGCAGCGGGATTGTCCGAAAGGGTTACCGCTACCCCGGAACACAAAGGGCTAAGGAAGGAACACGGGTGGGTTTTAGTCAGTAAGAGTCTGACACTCCCTTCTGCTCCACCCTGAGCGGGAGGGGTCATTTGATGATTTCCCACCCACAAAAAAAAAAAGACTGTAAGGATCACAAATATTTAAGTTAAAACAAAATGATTACTTACCGTTACCAATATACATTTTCTGCTAGAAATCGGCAGCGCTTTGACGTTAGCGGAGGAGTCGATAGCCCAGACATAGATGTTGACGTCAAACAGCGACTCCGGCGTCAGACTGAAGTAGCTGTCGATTAGAGTCACTTTGTCTTTATAATCGTACACGTAGAGCTGAAACAAAATGAGAATAATGACATTACATAACATAAATAGTTTTAAGTCCCATATATTATTATTATTATAATTTTTAAATGATAGTTTTTATTCCATTTGTGTTAAATATTTTAATTTTGTTATGCTTCTTTCTTAAATGTATTATATTTCAAGTGGCTATAATTTATTTTGTACGCCAATTGTGGCAAAACATGTTGAAACTCATATATTTTCACTTTTACGTCCACATTTGCATGTATATGTATAATGTTACACATGTTTACAAATAAATATATCTTTATCTTTATAATATAATGGGGGGTGAGCCTATTGCTAGCAAATGAGTACAAATTAATTATATTTTTTAATTTGTATTACACAGATATTCCTGGTGGAAAAACTCAATAATGTTGAAAATCATAATGTTTTTCAAAAAAAAAAATTCTACTGAATTACTAACAGCAAAAAAAAAACTAAATAAAAAAAAAAGTTTCGATGGCAGAATAAAGATAAAAATATTATCATTATGCTCGTTATTAGACTGCTGATTAAAGCTGTACTTGTTTTCTTTTATATTTCGGCCTTTGATCATAAAAAGTACCTACATACTGATAAACTTTAAAGATTTCATATATTAATCAACACGGCCTAATTTATTCCTCCAATCAGAGCACTAATTTCGTTCAAAGAGCCAATCTGAAATCCTCTGAACTTTTTTCTTTAACATCAATACACGTCCCTTGAGTCATTTATGTTTGTATAACCACCCTGTACAGCCCTTTTTTAATAGAATTCGAATGTATGGTTATGTCAGAAAAGGTTCGTATAGCGACCGGCGTTGTTACAGAATATGAAATACATTTAGAATTGAATCCCATTTACTTTGTGCTTGTACCGATGCCACTGCATCAAGCTAAGCCTACACATGGCAAACAAAAGTTGCACAACAATAAAACATTGCAGCCATATGTTTTGTGTTGCTGGATACATGTTGATGGCAAGATTGCGTACAATGTGGGTGTTGTACAACTTTTGTTTAAAAATTCGGGGCTAAACGACCCGCAATTGCCAATAAAAAACAAGATTTTCAACTTTGTCTATGATTGACCGCGAATTTCGTTACGTCGCAAACGATTTAGCGATACACTTATGTCTGATGTAATCATTCCAACCAAGACCTCTTTATTCTGTGGTATTCTGTTAAAAATAGATATTTATCGGTGTGAAACAAGGTGCCCTTCATGAATATTCTATTAATGGCATGCTGACATTTCGGTGATTACAAATTGACAGTAAATTCATAACAGGACCGAAATCCTATTGAAAGAATATAGATAATAAAAGCTATTTATAAAATATACCTACGGTTGTCTAATAACTTACATGTTTTTATTTATGCTTTGGTTAGATAACGATTTAGGCCAGAATAATATGAGTAACCGAAGTCCTAACGACCGGAGTTTTTTTGTTTTATTTTACTTGCGGACGCCGAGACCGCCCAGCCGAATGGGAAGTGTGGCTTGCTGCCACGCACGGTCGTCCAAGGCCACATTTAGGGTGGAAGTTAGTGTGTTTCTAATAATTTGGTCTACTTTTTGTAAAAGTTGTGGATGCTTCCATAAATGAGAGGAGCGAAGGCTATAAGTAAATTTTGGTCCAAAACAACAGTACCGAATGAGTGTGAAGGCCGAATGAATATTAATTTTGAAAAGTCTTTCCGAGACATCATTAAAATTTTATATCTTTTCCTCAATGAAAGTTGGAAAGGATTCGTCAAAAATCGGGGACCCTAGTAGGTGAAGAGAGTTTCATTCCGTAATTTTGATATTTGGAGCTATTGTATTAAATTTTGCTATGGTAGTCTGTCTGTCAGTCGTTTGAGGAAGATAAATTTCGCATTTTGAAAGGTTAAGGTCTAAGCCAATGGAAGTGAATTTTTCTTTTAAAAAGTTACACCTTTTAAGACTGTGTCTACATCACCTCCTAGGGTTCCGTCATACAAATACCATACGTTGAATTTAGAATTTAGCCGTCGAATAATTGTATTTTTTGCTAAACTAAAAATGACTGACCCAAGAGGGTCACCCTGTTGACAACCAACGGCTGATTTCAAAAGGTTGTCTTTTTAAAGTAATTTAGAGGGGTGCCTGTAACATTCATAGAGAAAACTGTAAATTTTGGGTAATAATTAATATGTTATTGTATTGTTAGTGTAATGTATTTAATATATTATTGTATTGTATTGCGTGTTGTGATTTAATAAATGAATAATAGTCTATATGATATGATAAAGGAATAATTATTTTCTGTAAGTAGGTTTGTACAAACACTTTTACACGTCAATATTATTTTTTTTTTTAAACTAGATGAGGTCGGCGTTTCCTATCTGACTATTCTGAGAAGAAAGGCCGAAACAAACTCAGAGATCACAGACTCTTTTAAAGTCCAGACAAAATCTTGGTCAGATCACACACATTGGTATACATTAGTTATAGCACATACCTAAATCTTGATCTTTTGACGTGTAGCCACACAGTAGGTTGAAACCGTGCAAAACATGGTCAGGTCCTTAGTTTTTTATTATAATTTCGTCCTCAACTTACCACAGAATATCCATTGGAGCTCTGGCCATTGACTATAACATCCAGCGCTTCAGTGGAATCCAGTCCAGGAATGAAGTTAGTCTGGTTATCTGCATGTTCCCTATAGTTGACAGAAATATTGGAAGTAGCAACGCTTGCTCAATTTGTCTCGTAGGAAATTGTTTCTTTTAAGCTCGAAGAAATATCTATTAAGTATGAGAAGGTAGAATATCACAGCGTTATTTGTTATGTTTTTTAGACATTAGCCATAACAGTGTCATCTTCTTTACAAATCAGCCTAACAGACTTAGTTTGGTTAATGGTTAACGAAGTGCATAGGTTGAGAAACTAGTTGCGGTATCGATTTCCGTACGGAACAAAATATTTTTATAGCCTATCTTATAGTTGTGCCGTTTAATTTACGTACCGGTGCGTAATGAGGAAACGTCGAATATAAATAAATAAGCAACTAGAGTTTCTTAAAAATTGATTTACATACAGCATTTCAAAAATAATAAGCAGTTCATAAACTCACATGAAATACGGTACATCAAATCGACAGCAATATCCTACGATAGTGAGCACAGAGCGGAACATCTCTGCACAGTTGTGCGGTTTGGATCTCCAGTAGCACTCCACTACTACGTCACTGCACGGCCTCTTGAACTGTAACAAGACAACAATATTTAATTTTTTACGGACAATCAGTTTATAAAAAGAGAATGACTTCAATTGTTTTTATTCTTTTGTTATACTGTAGCTCATGGGAGTATAGTCTGTTTACGTGTGGACATGGAAGTATTGTAATGTGTGACCTGGATGCTGGTGTTCCACAAGGCGTTGTTCTTTCTCCGTTGTTATTCTTGATCTTCATTAGTTTTATAACTCACTGTCTTCGATGTTCGTATCATCTATATGCTGACGATTTTGAATTGTATACAGCTGAGCGGGTAGAAGGTTTATCGGACGCTATAACAGATGCAAACCGAGACTTAAATGCTATCAAAAAATGGTCTGTTAGTTTCGGGGTGTCAGTAAACCCCTCAAAGTGTCTGGCCATCGTAATTGGAAGATCACGCATGATGGGTAGTGTAACGGTTAGCTCTCTTCCTCCTCTTATTTTCAATGGTACCGTCATACCCATTATCTCTACCGTGAAAGATCTCAGCCAGGTTTCTAGTGTTAGTCAAAGAGTCAACGGTAATCTGCGATCCCTGTATCGTCTGCGAAACTTTTTACCCGCTAAGACGAAAACCATGCTTGTGCTGACTTTGATTTTCCCTATAATCGACTATGATGACGTGTGCTACTTTGACTTGCATGCGGTTTTACTGGATAAGCTCGATAGATTGCTTAACAATGGTATCCGGATCATATTTAAGCTCAGGGAATATGACCAGGTGTCTGAGCTCAAATGGAGGTCCATTCGCCAAAGAAGAAGTTTGCGCGCTTTGACCACGCTTTTTTCTTTCTCAACTCTCCTACTACTTCTTCTTATCTCGTGTGTCACTTCCAATATCTATGTTTTTCTCTCGCAAAGAATCTGCGTTCTTCTAATGATCTTCTCTCTGTCCTTCTCAACTTTGTTCATTCTTCCTTTCATATTCAGTCCATTCTTCTTTCAAATGCGCTTTCTGTTGATATCAGGACGGTCACCAGTCGGTATGCATTTAAGTGGAAATTGCAGTATATATTCGGATGTTTATTTTTTTTATTTATGTTCGGGCATACCTAACTCCGTCATATAGGTAATATAGACGGATTTGCAAAATTTTTTTTTCTTCGTAATAGGTTTTAGATCACATAAGTATAAACTACAGTAAATAGTATATATGTGTATATAATCGATTTACGTATTTATGTACCTAGTTTTAACAGATAGTTTTTTTATCATTGTTCCTCTCAACCAAAGCACCTGCTATCTAATCTCTAAGTTGATTGGTAAAAGAAAAGAAAGAAAGAAAAATAGGTTTATTTAACACAGAAACACGTGCATAAAAAAATAGAGTGAGTAGGTAAAAATAAGTAGAGAATGCCTAAGGCATTAAGTCCGCCTTTGTGCCTTTTTGTGCAAAAAGTTTAAATAAATAATGTAGGTTGGATTTCGTTAGTCTTCTGTTCCCAACCGTAGTTCTCATCCCCTTTCCGTAAAGGGAAACAAGCCATTATAATGGTCAGTAGCGTCCACCTGTTTGAAAGATAAGATTTTATATTTTGTGATATTAGCAATTTTGCCTCTAAACGTGCTTAATATTAAGGGTTCTATTTGAAAAAAGCGAGAATGCAAATAAAATATTCTCATTATACGAGTAACATAGGACCTACTGTAATTTTCCTAGGACTTTCATTTGCCTACCCAAAATATTTATAAAAGCTTTTGATAAAAGAGCAATATTGACACTGATATAAATTTTACAACGGTTTTAAATGGCTTCTGACGAATTTTCATTTCTTCAGGTTTCATTTATTTATTTACTAGCTGCGCCCCACGGTTTCACCCGCATATGTTTCGATCCCGTGGGAATATCGGGATAAAAAGTATCCTATGTGTTATTCTGATGTATAAACTATATTACTGTAAAGTTTCATCAAAATCCGTTCAGCAGTTTTTGCGTGAAAGAGTAACAAACATCCTTCCTCACAAACTTTCGCATTTATAATATTAGTAGGAAGTAGGTTTTATTTAATACTACAAGCACATAAATGTACAGAGGCGGACTTAATGCCATTCTATGCTTTTTTTATTTATTTTCATTAATTAAACCTAATTGTTTTGAGACTTTTGAGGATAAATGACAAACGATTCACTTAAATGATTGCATCGATATACTTATTGACATTCTAGGAACGCAGGTCAAAGTCAAAGTCATTTACTTCAAATATACCATCAACAGGCACTTAGGTAGGTGGGTTGCAGCAGAAAATCATCGTCAGGTGGCACATCTTGTGTTGTCATCTGACATTATGCTGAGCTGAGGCCCTTTTGGCATTATAATCTTTGTTTTCTGTTTTTATAGTTTTAAGGTGTATCTATTTATTTTGCTGTAATGCCAATAAACGCATTTTTCTTTCTTTAGATCCTATGTAGGAATTGTAAGCGCTGTTCTGTTTTCTCTTTCTTAACTTAACGAAAGACATCTCACATTCTTCTCAACTATGTGTAAAAAAAGTATTAACTTAAAAATTTTTTTTTTTTTAAACCAAGTAGGTATGCTTTTTGTTGTCCTCCAAAGCATTAGGAAAATTTGGACTTCAAGGCATCCTCTAATTACATTAAGGCGCTTGAACGATTGCAGAATCTTAAGTTCGTTTGGCGAACCCTGGGACGTTAGACAGGCCATCCATTTTACTAATTATCTACTTTTTCTATCATAGCATGAACTATTTTGAACAAATTGACTGAAAGAGTCTCATTACCATTTTCAGCATATACTTCAACGAGTATCCAAGGTCTTCGAGCAAGGAATGCATCTTCCGGACGTACGGCTCTGGCGTGTAGTCCTTACGTTTGACCTCCGAGAAACTCTTGTAGAAATTGTTTATTTCTGTCATGTTATAGCCGCGAAGGACTCTAAAAAATAAACATGGATTTAATAAACTACAGGTTAGCTTATTTGTTTTTCGCTTAACAAATCACTCTACACAATATCATAAGTAATGTCTTTGAACTTATTCATTTGGTGATCGCTGTATTTCACAAACCCAACAGACATAATCGGCTTGTGGGTTGGCATAAACGAACAGAGTAAACGTAACGTTACTTCGAATGATTCTTAAGGTGCCACTTTTCGATATTTTCCATACAAATTTCGGGAGAATGTTACTACACTGTTTGACATTGAGCATCCAAAATAAACACGATATCGATTTTGCTTATTATTAATTATGTCTGTACGGAAACAGAATAGTAAAATAATAAGCCATTAAAAAATTATGAGCTAACAAAGATTCGTTTTTCTTGCTATTTTTAACGTAACTTCGGGTGTAAATAAGTATTTAAAAGAACCGTAAAATCTTCAAAACCAAGTCCGTATCGACAAAGCTTAGTTATCGAAGAGATCAATAAACTTTATTTGTAATTGATTTATGCAGTGGTTTTTTCACAAAACTTGATTTTCCGAAGCACTTTACGAATTTTTTTACGCGCCTATCAGTTCGGAAAGATGTTTCTGTGCATGAGAACTAGACGATGGACACGAAGCCAGGCGAGACAGCGTGCTTTTGGCCATGACTAACAGTGACTTCGAGCTCGCTACTAGTTTACTCTTAAATAGAGAATACTTGGTTGGCACATAATATTCTTTGTTTATCCACAGGTAATATTTTTATTGTGCGTGTCTGAAAATTGCCACAAACCAAAATGCTATGGAATAGTGGTATTTTAGATTCCAAAATCGTTCGATTTTACGTTACGTTTATGTCACGAGTTCGTACTAGGCCCACTGAGCGATTATTTGTTAGATGTTGGGTTTGTAAAATACTGTGACCACTATGTTTACCGTTGTCATGTAATCTGTTTTATGATTGGTTAATCAAAACACTGAACGCTGTTCACTATCCGAAGTATAAAAAGTGTAGTGTGATTTAGACCATCGAATTAAACAACTTTCACTATAGGACCAACTCTAAAATCACGAAAAAAAAAAATATGCTGTTTCATAAATTTTGGTAAGTAGGTATTGAATTTTTGAAGTGAAACTTCTTTACGCACGCTTGACTTGGGGAGTAAGCTGGCGAACGCGTGACGTAAGCGTTACGAAAAGTGTGATCGGGCAAGGCGAACGGAAGTTAAGTGGGGGATATAAGCAAGAGACAGCAGTGCGCACGCACATTTTCTTTCTCTCTTCCTCTCATAGCCAAATACGTTCCGTATATCTAAGCACACTGCAGGCTTATTGTCTGTATCACAGTGTAGGAGCAAGAGAGAGCAGCGCGCGCGCACATTTTCTTTCTCTCTTTCTCTTATAGCTAGTAAATGAAATATATATATATTTCAGTCAGTAGTTCGTTTGCGAGTTTACTAGCGTTACGCGAACGGTGATTCTTTGGTTATTTTTCGTAATTCTATTTCGTTTTGAACAATTTTATGAATTAATATTTTGTTCAATACATTCAATATTCTACATTTAAAGTGAATAAAACTGTAAATTCATTTTAGAGTTCATGTTTTGTGAATTTTCGGGTAAATAATAACAAATTATGGAAAGAAGTGACACAGACTCTGAGTATGAAAGCCATGCTAGAAAAGGAAAGAAAGAAAGAAAAAAGAAAGAAGTTTCACTTCAGTCGTGTGGTCATAAGCACACTCGTTTTTTTTTTTAAACAGCTGATTTTTTTTTCGTTATTTCAGTGTTAGTCCCATAGTGAAAGTTGTTCAGTTCGACGGTCTAAAGCACCTCTTAAAGTTTGTAGGGTTAATTTTTTTACACTTTATATAAAATACCTATGTGAATCACCCCGATCGTCAATAGAATAATCACTTAAAACGTACCTAGATAGATACATCACCAAGGAATATTACATTTTATTAAAGCCTAGCCTTTTTTTCAATGCCAAATTGCCGATATTTTTGCACTGTCAAACATAACAGGATAAAAGGATCATCGGTCTCTCTCAGGTTAAATACGTTTAGGCAGATTAAGCTTGAATTGATTGAGATTGACAATAATTCAGTTCGGTATTGAATCCATTTGTCTCGAGAGAATTTCAATGAAAATTGCGGCGACGCGACGATGAGAAAAAGAAATTGTGCGCAACAGAAAAAACCTAGCAAATCTATCTCTTATTAAATCAGTACACATAATATTATTTTGAAGCTACGGCACTAAGAAGGCAGAAATTATACTAAAAGCTATTTACACAATAAAAAAATATACTAAAAGACAACGCATAGCTTAATCGATTGACGTTGAAAAGTGTTTGTACAAACCTACTTACAGAAATAAATCATTTATCATTTATTTAATCAGAACCATGAAATTTTGCGGAAAAAATCCTCTTACAACGATAAAAAAATCAATTAATTTAAGCTTCTAAGTCGACGCAATAAAAATACGGCCATATAATGCGACCTAATATTTTGATACTAGAAAGAAAAAAGCAAGAAAATCAAAACCTTTAAGGTACTTCCCGTTGACTTAGAATCATGTTTGGTAAGAACACACACTTGGCCGGTTTCTTTTTTAAATCCGAGTCTGACTGTGTCACATTTTAATTTCGGTCTCACAGTGGGTCTAACCTGACTGAATGTTATTCTGCGGTATGCAGATTACGACGTGTAGCTAGTGATGTGCGGTTTACTGTAGTAATAATATACTTACAGCAAGTCGGTGATGTTTTGTGTGTTAGGCAAGTACACACTCTCGGTGTCACAGATAGTTACAGCTGGAAAAGGAATGCTGATCATAGAATAGTGAGTTGTTTCTACCTGCAAAAAAAATAAATTATATAAAAGTATTTTTATTTAAATACTAGCTGACCCCGCAAACATCGTTTTGCAAAGAAAAAAATAGATAGTAGCCGATTTTCAGACCTACTGAATATGCATATAAAATTTCATAAAAATCGGTCAAGCCGTTTCGGAGGAGTAAGGTAACTAACACTATAACACGAGAATTTTATATATTAGATATTTTTGTATAATCTGTCTTTACTCTATTACCTACTTTTTCAGCCAGTTCGTATTTAACGAAGAACGTTCATGGGTCAGTAGTGAATGAAAATTTAGTATTTTCCTGTATGTAAGTCCATAACAATATATTGGCTAAATCACTCCCAAACTTTTGTTATAGTTCGTAAGCTTACCCAAAGTAATTTCCTCTTTCAAATTAACTTTCTAACAAAGTTACTGTGGCTTTGTGTAAATGATTTATATTTGTAAGTATATTTTATTGAATAACTAGCTTCTAGCTAGGTCCACGGTTCCAATTGGTAGTTTCCTATAAAGAAGAGCCGGCAAGAACCTCCACGGTTACTCTTTTAAAAATAATTGGCTTTTACAATGTTTTTAATTACAGTAGACAGCGTTGGCTTGTCAACAAGTATCAGGTACTTGATGAAATAAAAAATGGTAAACAGATCTAAAGTCTACAAGGCCTACAAAGTCCTCACATTTAAAAAATATAAAAGAATCTATCAAAAGTAATTGTCTGTAAATAATGTCAAATAATAAAAAGATTATAATATAATAGCCTCCCCGACCGATTTCGGTCCCGGTGGCCAACCTCAACGGAGATTAGCCAGGTACGCAGGAGATATTACAGTGCACAAGTGTGCGCCCAGACACAGGTGCACTCCCTCTTCCCTCACTCTCATATTCTGATGGGACGGCAATCCGACACGACCGGAGAGAGATAAGGCGCAGGACCAACGGCTATCATACTTTCCGAGGGGGTATCACACCACCAACTTCCAAACTCCGGGCTGCTACCACACCCCGGACACTCCGTACAACGCGCGCAAAATAATTACCTACTAATACTACATAGCCAAATGACGTTAGTACACGTGCGAATGTGTGCGTGAATTCTAGTAGGGTTGCCTGTCGTGCGAAGCGTAAAAAAAATGGCGGAGAACGACGACGACCGACGATTCGAAAGAATACGTGACCTTGTACGAGCGGCATTCAATTGTTGAACTAGATAGTCGGGTTCGTAATGAAATAAAAATAATATTATAATTATTATTTCCTTTATTTCATTAAATATACATATAAATTATATTTTTAAATATTAGAATATAAAAAATATAAAAACATTTAAAAATATAAAAAAAATAGTAGGCCACCGGTATCGGGAACAGGGTCCAAGCTACCGGTGGTTAGGGCTCCAGAGAGAGGAACCTCCTCACAATGCGAGCCGTATCAAGGAGTACGGCCTTCTGAATCAGGCCCTTAATCCAACCGCCTAACGAGAGCCTCAATAGATGTTGATCGAGGCTTTCGGCCATCAGGCCATTGGCTGATACGACAATCGGCACAATGACAATATTATAATAGTTATTATGTAAAAGAGCTTTATTTATTCAATCAATAATTACAAAATAAGGTAAGTACCTAACTAAATATTGCTTACACTAAAATATTTTCGTATATTACGGAAGTTTTAATTGTATTCTAAAACGAAGAAATCTTGGAAAATAAATGAATAATAGAGAAAATTATGAAAATAAATTATTACAACACTGACTTAACGAGTTTGTGTGTAGTATACTAGCTTTTATTTTTTCTCTGTGTAAAGGGTATTTGAGTTACTATTGCTTACCTTATTTCATTCTGCGGGAAACGAAAGAAACGCCTGTCTTTATCGTTACTCGATGAAGATAAGCATCCAAATAAAGCACAATATCGAACCATCGTGATTAAAACTCAAATAAAACTTTTTAATCGCAAAATTGTGTGTTCGTGTCAGCAGTACAGTGCTGCGGTTCTTTGTGAGCGCCCCGAGCTAGTGAGCCACCGAAGAATGACGCGACGTGCGGGGTGAGGTGCGGTATCTGATGTCAGCGCGGGGAAGGGAGTGGCCATTCTGTACGAAGTACTATTATGTATTCTGTGCTGCTACTAAGAAATTCCTAGTGGAAAAATTCAATAACTTTTTGCCCGATCCGGGAATCGAACCCAGGACCCAACGCTCAGCAGTCGCGCGGGGCAGCTAAAAATAAATAAAAAATAAACATTGTAATTTGAGAGCAGTTAATAGACATTTACGTAGTTATGTCGTTAATGAGGTGCCGGGAAAGCCACATGTGCAGAAGATCTATTGTTTGATATACGTAATTGCATAGTGTAATTTGTTGTGTTATTTAGAATGAATGATGTAGTAGCTTGTTATCCAGACTTCATGAAGATACACTTGTGCAGTAAAAGCATAAAGTGAACATGTAGCTTATTTCATTAACATCACAAAGTAGGAGCTTATCTATACTTATAATAAATCTGTAGAGAGGTCAATTCTGTACATGAAATATATTTCCAAATTAACTATCAGCGGGTGATTAGTGATCGATACTGACGCCAAAAATGCAATCAGTAAAATTTTTGTCTGTCTGTCTGTCTGTCTGTATGTTCGTTATAGAAACAAAAACCACTCGACGGATTTCAACGAAACTTGGTACAATTGTTCTTCGTACTCCTGGGCAGGTTATAGTATACTTTTCATCACGCTACTATCAATAGGAGCAGAGCAGTGAAGGGAAATGTTGGGAAAACAGGATTTGTTTTTAGGTGAAGTAGTAATAGGTTAGTAGTAGTTAGTTAGTAGTAGGTAAGTTTTGGATAATTTATGTTCAGTTTTTTTTAATATTAAGTAGGTAAAAGCGTAGATACTTTTATTAATTATAGGTATAGGTATTATTAATTATAGTAGTTATAGGTATTTAGTTTTAAGTGAAGTAGGTTTTATTATATATTATTTTATATATTAGACGTAGTTATATATTTTTAGTTATTCAAGCCCTAAGCGGACGCCGGCGTCCGCCCGCTATTGTCTTGAAAAACGCGTTGAATGAGAAATACGCGTTCTCAAGAATCGGCAGAAGAAAGAGCACATCGGTTAAACTCTATGAGAGTTAGTGCCTCAATTTCCGGAAGTCATTATTCCACGCGGACGAAGTCGCTGGCAAAAGCTAGTTGTATAATATATTAATATGTAAGACGTGTCTGTGTTCAACATTTAGAACATTTTGCTATACGTTCATTTCTAAAGCGGACTGATTTATTTAATTGCTTTGCATGATGTGAGTGACCTTGTAAATGATAAATGATTTTATTTATGTAAGTAGGTTTGTACAAATACTTTTACACGTCAATCATATTTTTAAAAACGAGGTGAGGTCGGGAATTTCCTATCTGACTACTCTGAGAAGAAAGGCCGAAACAAACTCAGAGGACACAGTCTGTTTTAAAGTCTGTTTAAGACATAGTGCAACTAAGTGATACTAACATAGGTCTAGTCTTATTTACTAACAAAGTTGTTACTATATTATTATGTATACTTAGGTTAAGGTATGTATCTATGGGTCTTTGTTACCTGATAATAAATGGTTTATTATTATTATTAAAGTCCAGACATAATCTTGGTCAGATCATGTGGAGACTATGTAAATTGGTGTCTGAAATGGTCTTTTGAGGAAAGAACCACACAGATTGAGTGGGCCCGTCCAGTCAGCGCACGCATTTGTTAGTAATCATGCAGCTCAACTCAAACTTAAGGAGCTCAACGATTCGACATACGAAAGAAATACCAAAGAAAGGACATTTAGGTAGGTCGCATAAATTACTCAAACTGCTAGACCATGACTAACTGTGAACCTATTCATATTAAATTATTGTCAACATGTAAGTTACACGTTTCAGTGAATTTTAAAGAAACAAAACATTCGAAGACACGGGATATCCACCATTTTCACTGAGCCCGCGTAGCGGACTACAACCCGATCCCCCCCTCACTTCAGAAACCATTGCTTGGAAATTCAATAAGAACAAGCTAAAAACCGAATCTTAATATTTTTCTAAACGAAACGAAAGAACGAGTAGAGTACATCTACATATTTTTAGCGGTGTTGGCTAGCTACCGCTGAACCTTTGTCGGCCATTTTGGATTTTGATTAGTTGATTGTCAGCGACTTTTCTTTCAAGTCAGAATTATAAATTGACCTTCTCAACAAAAGCGCTAAATATGAACTTGTAACTGTAGAATAGTTTATTTGAGGGATAAATCTCAAAGGGCATCATTTATTTTTTTAGTTTTTTTTTAATTCTAATTATAGTAACTTTGCAACCTTTTATGCTTGTACTTGACAAATACCTTTTTTTTTCATAATTCTTTTGTAACAGTAGACGTTATTCACGGTAGCATTATTAACTAGAATATTTTGTGGATGACGAGAGAGTAGAAGTCACTTTAATAAGGTTTGAAGTTTACCCTATACTTAGCATTTCGCATATTATGTCAGGAGATGTTGATTGTTTGAGGTTATGGCAAAACAGAAATTAGTTCGTGAATACCAAAAATGTTGGCAGTAATTAACCTTTTAACCGCCCGAATTCATATCAGTTGTCGTACCCCAGCGCCCGGCACAGGGATTCGTTTCTGATAGAATACAGCGTAATAAAAAACTAAGTTAAAGAGCTATTTTTTTTTTAATTTTTTTTATTTGGTCGTAAATATACGACCCTGGCGAAATGGACACGAAAATATTTGTCAAATTAATCAGACGTAAGCGGTTAAAAGGTTAAAAACGATTACTAAAATAAAATAATTTCGAGTAGACAACAAAAAAAAAAAAAAAAAATATATATTTCTACTCACCACAGTCAAAGTAGGATCAATCACAAACTTTTGCCAGATCATGTGTCCGAGGAAGCAGCACAAAGCCACGCTGGCCGCTATAATCATGGCCCACAGGAGATGCAAACCACAACTTGAAGACTTGTAGAAGTAGTACACCCCATGCACGGTGCTGTGCTTGCAAAACGACTTGGATTTTGAAACGAGCGTCGATTTCAATGCTTTGTTCATCGCCATTTTGCAAAGTGATCAGTATTGAAGAGATTAATTTTTGAAATAATTTTACCAAAAAAATAAATTTAACGGCAAATTAAGATAGCTTATTAACATATTTTGATGAACAATCTACTTTGATTAAAGGCTTAAAGTGCTTTGATTGTAATATTTCAGTAAGTAGTACTTCGTATAAAAGCTGTTCTAAATTAACGACAAACTAAAGTGGGCACTCATGTACGAATGATTAACATTGTACTAATTACAATTAATTGTAGTTGTTAGAGAAGTTCAATTAATTTCAAATCAATTTATGAGTTTCTTTATTAAGTTAAGTAGAAAGAAAAAAGTGTTATTAGGTACCTATTCATTGATTTAAGCTATTGAAGTTAAAAGTTTTATATGTGTTTTTGAACTAGTTTCTAGCCTGGTTTTGCAAGGTAGTATTGAATAGTCAACTAACTTATCTTTAAACTATTAATTTGATGTTCTGAATATGCTTTGTGTATGCATGTAGTAACTGTACTATGTAGTACAATTTCAGTTATTTTTATACAACGTAATTAATATCATTTCAATGAATGGGAAATATCAATATCATTGTATTGACATATATAGTCCCCGTATTATAGTATCACACGAGTACCTATTTATATGCCTAGCTAAGTGTAGTTTCATAAACTACTTTATCTTAACTCAAAACACATAAAATAAATTCGTAAATATGGCGTCCGAATCCAACATTCTACCGCGTGGGTACGCTCCACTTCAACCGATCAGCTGTTGCGATTAAAAGCCTCCATTACCGCCACAGATAACCTAGAAACAGTGGTTGTGTGAGTCTAATAATCACATTATTCGAAATTGTTGTAAATTTTTTAGTTCATAATTAGAACTTTCTGATATGAGAGTGGGTAAAGTAACACTAAGGGCTGATTTCTCAATCAACAGATAATTTTTATTTGTGGAATAAAATTGACGTTTATAAGATTTGGTGTAAAAGAACTGTCAAGAATTAAAATTAATCCTCGGATAAAATTATCTAACGTTGGAAAAATCAGCACTAAAACATACAAACAATTGACATTCCAAGTGACTTGAAGAAAATAATAATTTATTCATGCCTAAATTAAAATGTAATCAGGGCTTTAAAGATACGTATGTCGTTCTAGCCTACATCACATTCATTAGGAGATCCTCTAGATCATAAGATTGGTGCAATACGAACATTTTGAGGTGAGATTTATTATTTATTTATTAAGAACTAGCACTTCACCCGCGACTTCATCTGCGTGTATTCGTCCCAAATTTCAAGTTTATTAACTCAAGCAATAAGACTTTTCATACAAACAAAATCCCTCCTTTTCACCCCCTTAAAGGTCGAATTTCCAAAAACTCCTTCTTAGTGCTCCCCTACATAATAAAAGGAAGCCGTATGCAAAAGTTTCACGTTCCTAGTCCTTGCAGTTTCGGCCGTGCGTTGATATGTCAGTCAGTCAGTTTCTCCTTTTATATATATAGGTATATACTGGTGGTTATTGTAAACAAAGATACTCGTACTTTAACGCTTTCTGTTTTGTAATTTTTCACATTTTCAGTAATTGAAAGTTGACTGCTAACCACAATTTCTCAGTGTTTGCCAATCCCAAATGTCATCTTGACAAATGAATCGGTGATCAATGATCGAGTAGACTATCCATTCTCATGATGTCACTTTATCGGCTTTTATGTCACTCACGTGTGATTTACTAAAAAGTTGTCAGAACTTGTTTGTAGCACGTATAACAATGAAATAATACCACTTTTTAAATTATAGAAATTACGTACCTACTCGTAAATACCTAATTGGTAATCGCTATTTTCACCTTATTGTTTCTCCCTCAGATCAACATGTCAAAGAAGAAGCAGAAGATAGACAGCGCGTACTACGTGTCTTTAATCGAGAGGATCACGACGCTGCATGGGACCAGTCACTTCACGTCCAAGAGTGGAAGGTCGCTGGTGCTGTGGAGTCTTGCGGTGTTCGGCAACGTCTTGCTGACGATTGCATTCATCATGGTAATCAAACAGAAGTTCAATGAGAACCAGATTGTAACTGCTGTGAGTACTGTATTTAATCCATTCTATTTTCTTTCCCCATTTAGTAGGTCTTGAGTTCTTGACACGGCAAATAAAACGTTTTATTCGTAGCTTTGGCTGTGAAAATTATTGTTCATGACCAATATTATGGCTGCGTTTTTGGTAGATTTTTGGTACAATTCAATAAAATGTCGAAGGGTATATAACAAATAGGTATATTCACAGAATAAAATAAAAAACCAATTACTTTAGAAAAATAAAAATCAAAGTCCTTTTTGTCATTCAGACCAAGACGGTTGTACCTATAACAACCGGTTGTACCTACACTGCTTGCAGAGAGGCCAGAACAGTTGTGGCCAGTTACTGCCCATATTTCGATGGATTCGAAGGCTTAATCGTAGTCCAAAAATGCCATACACAGCGGCTGATTGTACTCCTCGGTCTTCTGTACAATTTTCTGAACAGTATGGATGTGGTCTACGGTGCTGAAGCCATTCGAAAACCGGCTTGGTGTCACTTGACGACGATCCTCGAGAACAGCTTGTATACGTGGCTCAGAAGTGAGATGGGCCTATAGTTCTTCAGCAACAATCTGTCAACTTTTTTGAAGAGTAGAACCGCCGCACCTCTGCTCCACGCCTCGGGCGTTGTACCCTCTTGGATGACGGAGCTAAAGAGACTCACTTGCTCTCTCAGCACTAGAGCCCCACCCGCTTTAAGGAGCTCTGACGTTATTCCGTCATCCCCAGGTGCCTCGTTGTTCTTTATCTGCTCGAAGGCCTTCCTAATCTGGCACTTGTCGATAGGTGGTATGTCCTCCGTGTAGTGGCATTCGGCTCAATGGCCATCTGTACTATGTCCAGGGCCTCAAGTCTGCTATTACAATAGTGTCAGAATGGTCTATCATTGATTTCATAATTGTTGATTTTGACAAGTTTGGTAATCTACTAATATAATGGCGTCATTATGACGTCCCACTGGTCAACCACTGACACTCCATTGAAAGAAATGTCATAAAATGGTAATCTCGTACATAATGACTTTAATAACAAATGAATAAATGTAATGTTTATTGCTATTAACGAACTTCTTACTACTTCAGATTGCAAACACTAATACGTAATATGTAAAAATATATATTAAATGAAATCTAGCATAGTTTTTCTCAGACCATTGACCGATCAATGATCGACCATTATGAATTTAGCAGATTACAAACTTTTAGCAAAATAACAATGGGATCGTGTTGGAATGACGAATTTATAAAAATAGCAGACTTGGGCCCCTGTTGGTTTCACCGTCCACGTTTAGTATAGATGCCTGTAAAAATCCTCGACTTCCTCGGGTATCTCGGATTTCAAAATCATGATTCTGCCATCCGCAATTCTTAGTTACATCAGATGGGACCTCCCTAATTGCTGGGTGAACACTTTCAACCCTCGTTTATGCTGTTTAGTCGCGCGTGTTGGAGTACCGAAGATCGCGTCGCGTCAGCTTCCTAATTTTTAGGTTTAAGGCCCTCTTACTTAACGCAGACGGCTGCATAGATGGCAACTCTCGTCTTTCCTTCATAAGTCCAAGAGTCTCCAAAGAAAGTTTGGAAACCTTACTTTTTCGCTGTAACGAGAAAAGTCTGCAGGACACGTCGCGTAGTGCTTTGACCACCTCGACAGCTTTCTCGGTTATATTGCCTGTGGATTCCAACAGGGCAAATCGATTTTGAATTTCCAGTTGGAACTTTTCGGATCCTAGAGCGGCTTGACCTGTGTAGGTCGGAGTGTAGGCCTCATCGTGCAGAGTCTCTCAGCTCGAAAATTGATATTTAGTGTCTTGGACAAGTCTGGTTGACCAGCATTTGCCCCTTGTGATTTCTGCGCCCCAAACCGAACGGTCCAACTTTCGATTCGCCGGGTTCTTGTAATCCCACTTTGACATTGGTTATTTTTAACTGACTTCTAAAAAAGAAGGAGGTTCTCAATTCGATGTTTATATATATTTTTAGATCTAGATGAATTTGCAAAATGTTTTTTTGTTCGAAAGATGTTTGTTCCGAAATAGTCTCATATAAATTTTATTAACTTAACTTGGGGAGTTTTTCAGTTAGCTTCAATAATACGATTTTTTTTCACTTAGTTTATATTTATGATATTTTAATAGCTTCCTGTCACGTATATTTACATAGCAAGTAGTGTTATATGAATTTGTGTGGGATAGGTACAACTAAAAAGCAAAAAATAAAACCTTTTTCACAAAAAAAAATAATAACCGACTTCCAAAAAAAAAACTACAAAGTGAAAAATAACTTTAATTTCGGAAATCGGTGTCCAAAAATGAAAACGCGGAACCAACAATACCGACTTCCGAAATTAAAGTTATTTTTCACATAGTAGTAGTTTTTTTTTTGGAAGTCGGTCGTTTTTTTTTAAGCAAATGTGATCACTTTAATATAATATTCTTTAGTCAGTCATACCTTCACTTCGTTCCGTCTCAGAATATCATATTCTCAAAATAGCACATTCTCAAAATATGATACACGCAAAATATCATATTCTCAAAATAGCCGAAATTGTACATTGGTATGACTTTACAGGAAAATTGGATGTATATATAAATATTTAATTGGCTTTCGAATTTTCGGTATTCGATCAAAGGGATCGATCTAACAAAAAAAGTTAAAGTCGTTTGCAATTTCGTTCTTGTTGACAGATTACTAATAGCTTTTAAACCTTTGTACGTCACGACATCTACGGATGTAACAATTTGAAAATTCCGGAACACCATCCTGTTGGGTGAACATTGAGTACCACAAAGGGTTGTGGGTATTACGTACGTACAGAAAGTTAATAAAAAATCTGAAAATTGTTCCCTCTCATAAATAGCACTCGTCGAACGGCGAACCTTGTTTGGTTGAAGAATGTTTATTCTTTTTGTCTTCATTACGGCAGTATTTACTTTAACTTCTTAAAAATAATGTTTATTTTCTCAATGAAGTCGTTTCTATTTTTCAAGAAAATGTTGCCAGACTGGAAACTAAAATATTATTTGTTCGAAAGTTTCAGTAACAAGTAATTGACATACAAAAAAATTGGCGAAAGAGCTAACCTAATTTTGCACTAAATATTCACTATAATATCAACCAAATGGCGACCTTCTGAGAAACTTGACAAATTATTCATCGCAGACGTTTTCTTATGTTCTGACTTATATTTTCTTTCTGATTTAAAAAGAATTTCTTAACTTCAGATAAACGCGAACTGCAAAGTGAACCAGGTGCCGTTCCCAGCGGTCAGCATCTGTAACTTCAATATGGTGTCTGTGAAAGAATCCCAGAATATTGCCAGAGTTTTGTAAGTATTGCCACTCTGGAATAATCGATCATAGTTTAATTGTGTGTTTAACTTCAAAATGTTGATTATTTAACAACTTCTTGGATGTTTCAAATCTGTATTCAATGTTTTCGAGATTTTTCGCTAATTACCTACTTAACAAAAATATTTTACACTATAAACACGTGAAATGGTCCAACATAATATGAAACTTGCTTGTAGACATAGCCATCATTATATTTAAGATTTAATTACAAAATAAAAAGTCCACATGAAACCAATTTCTATAAATACAATAGGTGCATTCAATTCAATCAGTTGAGTAAACGGTGCATGGAAAACATGGGAACATTCTCCTCACTACTCATTCTGCTGACGGGGTAATAGCTATTCATGTATAGCACGTCACGAGACGCCAACATGAGAATTGTGTTTGCTTTGCAGTTGTTAAAATTTTTCTATGTGTTTTTTTACGAAAATAATGTTCTATTTTTATTCATAACCCTGTACGAGCATTTAAAGCTTGTAGATTATAATAATATGAAAAAATCTTAGAATTCGAAGCTTCATTTGTAAGAGTGTTTCCAATAAATTCTAGGAACTGTTTGTCACATGGAAAAAGCGGGATACATTTTACTTGTAATGTAAGTTACTAGATTAAAGATATTCTGTTGTAAAAAGACGAGATACGAAGATGTAGGAAGGTCTTCGATATCGAAAAGCGTTTAATGGAACTCAAATGGGTTGGGCAGATGGTCAGTACACAGGCTCGGTAATGGTAGGTGGAGTAAGGCTGTGACAGAGTGGCGTCCAAGAACTGGAAGACGAAATGTCGGTCGTCCAGCGGCGAGATGGACAGACGACATTGTTGCCATCGCGGGCAAGACCTGGATGAGGCTGGCACAGGAGCGTTGTTTTAGCACAAGAAAACAGAGGCCTATAACCAGCAGTGGATGATGTCAAGCTGTGGATGATGATGATGATGATGAGAATGTTGTGAAAAATATCATAATCTAATATGATTTGTTTTAATGAACAAACTAAATAACTAACAAGTAATCCTTGACTCTCACGATTGAAAAAAAAAAATACAAAAAGCTGCCATATTTTGAGTTAATACTAATTATGGAAAATGATTTTTTTAAATTACAACATACTATAACATCACGCCTGTATCCCCAGAAGGGGTAGGCAGATGTGCATCTATTATAGTACACCCACGCCCCACATTTCGCCAGTAATACTTAAGACCCTTGTAATAGGGGCGAGCTCATGGCCATCAACCGAGCAGTCCAGGTTGCTACTGAGAAATTCCTAATTGAAAAACCCAATACCACTTTGCCCGATCCAGGAATCAAACTCGGGATACTCAACAGTAGCACTTGCGACCACCAAATTCAAATTCACTACACTCTACTGCACACAGCTGACAATCTCGTTACGCGCCCGCGGAGTCTTAGCCGCGAGTTCGCTGCGCGCACGCTGCGAACTCGCGACGAGCTCGATGCGCACTCGCTTCGCTTTGGACTCGCTTGCAAATCGCCAGTGTGATAAGGGTCTTATATCTCCTCCTAACAATAATTCAAATAAACAATATTAATTATAACAGGTCGGTACCTATTGCCATTACATTCTTATTCTAAGTCGTAGACTCATACATTCGTCTAAAATATGCTAAGACTACACAAAATGCTACTAATTGACAATTTGACACCTAACTTTAAGGAATGAGTGTGGGGTTGGTTGCCTCAAACCACTGCCACTTCATTAATTACTCAACCACAACCACAACTATAGGAACAGAGCTTCGTTTATCATTTAGGTACTAACGTGTACCACCTAATGTCAAGTTTAAGAATCAATCAAAGCTTAAGATATTGGAATCCGAATAGGTACACAGAAACGGATCTTTTTAATACAAATTTAATTTATTTATCTGGACGTGGATTTATCAATCATTTATAAGTTAAATAGATAGAAGATGCCTTAATAACCACGAACGGGAAAACTGAAACCATCGGACTATTATAATAAATTCCATAGCAAGTTTGTCTGTACGTTAAGTCACAGTAAATTGCTTGGAGCACAGACCTCTAATTCGGTACTCGGAAAGGGATGGAAATTAAACTTAGAAAAATTAATAGTTGGCGCGTAGCCAACATCGTATGCTAAAGCCGCCATCTTTTTTTTCAATACATTACAATTATAACAATATTACACAAATATTTTCAAACAGCGATCTTTTGACGCTTAAATGTCGTTAACAGAACCCTGAAGCAGTGTATAACGTATTCGAATCACAACAACTGCCATTTTTTGTTAAATTAAATTACTACCTATATCACGGCAAGTTGAAGTAAGGCTAATTTGCTAACGATTAAGTTCCTTGAGTGTACTTCTAACATTCAAACTATTCTGAAATAACACCTTAAGGTAATGGATACCTTCCAAGAACTCACGTAGTTGATATTGAGTTCTGAAGCCTGTAAACTTCGCTATGCTATGCTATTTAGACGATGCAAAGGACCTGGCTCTATAAAATTTGAATTTTGTAAAAAGATATGTTAACTCTAAAATTAATTTAGAGCAGCTAGTCTATTAAATACCTATGTGTTGTTTTTTATTTAATAATTTAATAATTTCTATGTTTAGCTGTATTTGATTATGTAATGTAACTGTGTGTGTGTGATTATTTAAGTTTATGTGGCTGAGAAACTTGAAATAAATGATTTTATTATTATTATTAAAACTAGTTGCTACCAGTCAATTTTTTTCCGATGAAAAGAAAAATATTGAGTATACGACATTTCCTGATTGTAGAAAGTATGTTGATATACGGAGATACTTCCTATTTGATGTGGGTGGAAAATATCAATTTCTTCATTCGACCGTAAGAAAAATTATTTTGAATGCAAAATGTCGTAATTTCAGAAAACATTACAATAAAAGTGACGAGGAAATTAGAAACTTTTTCAACGCACTCTCGGTCTTGAATAAGTTCGGCAAGAGCACCCTGCAATTGGGAAACTTAACAGAAATCATGAATATTTTGAAACATCATTTCTTCACTGTTGATACTATTATGGAAGAGGTACCTACAGTATAATAAATACTAATCATTCTCTTTGTTGAGATTAATAATATCAATCTAACTCCAAAGGCCCAAGTCTGCTATTTTTATAAATTCGTCA
Source organism: Globia sparganii (assembly GCA_949316385.1). Lineage (NCBI taxonomy): Eukaryota > Metazoa > Arthropoda > Insecta > Lepidoptera > Noctuidae > Globia > Globia sparganii. Next base: position 24,597,217 of record OX438657.1, read on the forward strand.
TTCCAACGCGATCCCATTGTCATTTTGCTAAAAGTTCGTAATCTGCTAAATTCATAATGGTCGATCATTGGTCGGTCAATGGTCTGAGAAAAACTACTACTTTTCATGCTAGATTTAATTTAATATATATTTTTACATATTACGTATTAGTGTTTGCAATTTAAAGTAGTAAGAAGTTCGTAAATAGCAATAAACATTAAATTTATTCATTTGTCATAGGTACGAGATTACCAGTTTATGCCATTTCTTTCAATGGAGTGTCAGTGATTGACCATTGGAAAGTCATAATGACGCCATTATATTAGTAGATTACCAAATTTGTCAAAATCAACAATTATGAAATCAATGATAGACCATTCTGACACTATTGTTATAGCAGACTTGAGGCCCAGGTTTCTGAAGAGTAAATGAACACAAAAATTAAGCTAACTAGCTAAGTAAGCTGAGTCAAGCTGAGATTGAAAGCAAAGCATTGATTGAATTGGCCGAATGAAATAACAACAACCAATCAAATTACTCATGAGTTTGACATTTGCAAGTTTATTTTTGTGTTGATCTCAAATCGGGCGTTCAAAGATTTGAAACTTTTCCTTAATTTTTTCAAGGACTATTTTGCTTCAGGTGCATCAAAAATGTGAAAATCTGATCCTGTACTGTACGTTCAACAGAAAGGCGAAGAATTGTGAAGACATGTTTGTGCTGATCAAGACGTATGAGGGATACTGTTGCACTTTCAACTATGCGGCTCTGAATGATGCTAGCGAGGTGTACGTACAGTCAGAGAGTCAGATCAATCAATATATTTATTGTGGATCATAGGTAGTACATAATACAGGACTTAAATAATTAAAATGTGATCAGCTATGTTCCGCCCTTAGTTATACAATAGTTAAATTTTAAAATAGGACAGTAATAAGCTGGTAATAATATTATTTTAATAAACGGTTCACATTACAACGGGTACATTAAAATATTAACTATTATTAAATTCTAGCTACAGGTTGAGTCCACATTTATATTAGGTCGGGGCAAAAGTATTTTCGTATTTTTCATACAAACAAAAATTTTTCTTTTAGGTTTAATTTTTTATTTATTTATAATATGTATGTGCCGTTTTGATCGATGACTTGTTGCCATCTTGTGGGCAATGCCATGCTTGCATTGCTGTAGAAATTTTGAGATTTTTTATCAAAAAAATCTAACAGGTAGTTTTCAGTGTTCTTTTGAGGTTAACTTTATGCTTCCGAAAGAGTTCTGAAGTGACCGAAACAGGTGGATATCTGATGGAGCAAGATCAGGGCTAACTATACGGAGGATGTATCAACACATCCCAAGAAACAAGCTCTCTCAATTTTTGCTGAGTGGCTATAGATGAGTGCTGTCTGGCGATGTCGTGATGAAACACCACGCCCTTCCTATTCACCAGCTCCGGCCGGTTTTTCTCAATAGCTTCTTTTAACCTCATCAGTTGTTGACAGTAGAGGTCAAAATCGATAGTTTTACCTGGCGGCATAAGCTCATAGTGGACGATTCCTTTCCAATCCCACCAAACACACAGGGCGGGCTTTGCCACGGTCTGTGGGGCTTGTCCATGCTTCTACCACGATCTTTTTCGGACATTCTTATCGTAAGTGATCCATTTTTCATCACCCGTAATCAACCGTTTAAGAAATGGATCGGAATTATTACGTCTCAACAAAGAATCGCAACACACACGCACGTTGTATTAAGTTTCTCTCAGTGAGATCATGTGGTACCCAAATAACAAGTTTTTTCTTGTACCCAGACTTTTGTAAATGCCGTAAAACTGTTTTGTGATCAACATCCAGTTCTTCAGCAATATTATAACTACTAATCTGTCGATCTTGCTCCACTTTTTCAAAACTGGCACTGATTTTATCCGTGACAGGGCGTCCAGAGCGAGCTTCATCCTTCACACTAAAATTTCCTGACTTGAAACGCTTGAACTACATTTGTGCTACTCATATTGATACCGCATTAGGTTCGTAAACCGCACAAATTTTATTCGCGGCGTTCGTCGCATTTTTACCTTTTTTGTAATAAAATTTTAAAATGTACCGAATTTCTTCTTCACATAAGTTCATGTTGCTTGCTTGAAAAACAATTGAGAAATGGCAGGAACTAGTTTTTTTTTAATATATTGCATCTTTAGAATGTCAGCATTTAATAGTGTTAAAACCAGCCAGTTACATTCAGTACTGCTAAAGAGGTTTGATTACTAACAATAGATTCAAAATACGAAAATATTTTTGCCCTGGCCTATTATATAATTATGTGAAAAATGAAAACAGGAAATCATAAAAATACAGTTACTACTTAGTACGAAATCATCTCAAAGAACCTCTCTTTTAGAAAACTACTACCGACAAACAAATTTCCTGCTGCGATTAATTTACGATAATAGACCCAAGAGGGATAAAACTAATGTCAGTATTAGTTATTATGATTTTATTATCATAAATGAGAAATTGACGACCACTCGTAATAATATAACATAATGTATTAGGTCCACCAACCCGGACTAGGACCACGTGGTGGATTATGGCCCACGCCCTTAGAGTAAGGAGGCCTGTATCCCAACAGGGAACGGCTGATCGTTATTGTCATTTGTAACTTAAGTCACAGTTATGTGAACTGAACCCAACATTGCATAAATATCTAAGCTGTCACACCCTGTATACCTGGTGGCTTTCATTTAGGTAGTAAGTTTTTGTATATATTTTTAATTACGATTTTTTTTTTTGCTTGAGTACGCATTGTTTTTATTGTATTTGTGGGTATATTGGCGTGGCAAGCTGACATAATGGCAAATAATTTAATTTCATGTTCTGTGTCCTATAACGTCAATTCTTTGCATACCTAGTATTGTATACAATCAAGAATTTTCTAACTGAACAGACAGCTGTGCTGCTGGGGAGTTTGTTGCGCCACTTCTTCTCCCCAGTGAAAGCACTAGGAAGTGGGGAAAGGCGGGCGTTTTGTGGGGACTGTCTTTTGTAATTTTGATGTTTGAAAAGTGCTGATTCTCAGCCTAGTTTGAATAAATTACTTTAGATTTGATTTAATAAAAAAAAAGTAGATAAATATGGAAATATATATTATTTTTCGTTTTAATTATCAGGAGTAATCCATCAACCCTCACTGGGGCAGCATGGGTCACTCCCTCCCACAGTGAGGAGCCCTGTCACAGCATGCAGCTGACGGAACATTATAGGCTGATTCGGATTGAACTTATTTGTAGTGTAATATCAACATTATAATGATTACTTTTTGTAGTGGTACAATTTTTGGTTCATCCTTAACGGACATATTTATAGTATTCAATGTGGTTGTTTGCAGGCCCCTTTTGCACTCCACACCGGACAATGATTTAGAATACTATGATGATCAGAATCCTGATGGAGGAACAACTACGAACCCAACAATTATAGCTACTTCGGAGTCTGGCAGGTAATTTAAACTCATTCATATTACCCGACAATGTTTTATTGTTTTACGATTTCGTCTAAAACACATAGGTACTCATTTATTTTATTCGACTAAGTTTTAGGTAAGTACATAAATGTTAAATTTTAGTTTTTTCGTATAAACAGTTTCAATGTTTATCCTGTATGATAACAGAAATAGACGATATTCGAACAAAAGGCCATTGTTTGTATTATCTTAGAGCTATATAGTTGATGTTGACTTTGATTTCGTGACCATAGCAAAGCGTCCTTTATAACTTAGAACATTTTCAATCAGAAATAACGTTGAGACAGTTTGATTATTCAGTACGGGTTATACAGATAGTATTTTTTTTGTAGACTGCAGATTCTTCAAAGTTTTAATAAAGATGTCACAATTTTTATTTCAGGGAAACAGGTCTTAGCGTGGTGTTCAATGTGGAACCAAAAGACTATCCGAGCTGGTCTCCCGTGCCCTCTTATGGAGTCAAAGTACCTTTAGATTATTTATTTATTTAATACTTTAAGCGCACAAGTGTATGGCGGACTTAATTATTTATCCTATCGCATCGTCTCAAAACATCGGAACACAAAGTTTTTAAGCACTAAAGTTTTCAATTCTTCTAAAATAAACACACACACATACAAAAACAAACAGCTCAATACATAAAGGAAAAGTTATAAGAACAGTTCAAGCTTTTTTTAATCAATTTTCACGTTAGCGTTACTAGTAATACAGTTATTCAATTCACCTTAATCGAAATTATATCTGGTGACAAACAAGGAAGAATAGGCTAGAAGCCCACGATCCAATTTCATATGTGGATAAGAATGATTTTTCTTTCCAAACACAATCGTAGTGTGAATTCCACGCGAAAGATAATAAGCATTTATTTACCTCAAAGTAAAGCTTCGCTTACATTATACATTGAAAAAAGGTAATTTAACGAGCTATTAGCTTATCACACTAATATTTTAAAGGCGAAAGTTTGTGAGTGTGTGTGTGTGTGTTTATAAGTTTGTTACTTCTTCACGCTCAAAAGGCTGGACCAATTTTGATAAAATTTTGTGTGGAGGTAGGTAATAGGTAATACGGGCTGGTGCCCGCGACTCCACGTCAATGCGCGTATTTTGCGTGGAGGTAGCTGACACCCTTTTTTTATCGTGGAGAAATGCTCATGCATTCTGCCCTACCACGGGGAGATAGCTGACACCCTAGATTAACATATAGGCTACTTTTTATACCGATATTCCCTCGGAATCGACACTTATGCGTGTGAAACCGCGGGGCGCAGCTAGTATTCTTTTATTTGCATGTTACCCAATTTCCTCGCCTTTTGTGAACACTCTACAATTAGAGTCAAATCATGAGAACCGATTGTGTCGTCAAAAATGTTGGTTTTAGTTAATTATCTGCAAGGCATGATGACATATCAGAAAATCTTTCGCTGGTATCGCCTGCAGTTGTTGTTAAAACGTCTGCCTGTAGCCAATGACAGCATAAGATATACAAAGACAATTTCACTTTTAGTGAGTTTAGCCAGTCAGCTACATTAGTAGCGAGACTGACAGCTAATTAGAAGATAATGTTGATGAAAAAATCTCTAATTCTGAAACGTTTATTGATCTCAATTTATTAATATTTTTTTAAGATTAAACATTGATCTCATATTGAAGGCTGATTATGCAGTAGAAGTAAAATTGTTTAATTAAATTTGATTAACAATGCATTATAGGCTCTATTATGATTATTTGCAGAACACTTTTATTTGAGTAAAAATTCAAAGTAAGTACCTATAGGCAAAATTCGTACCATTTTTTTAATAATTTGATTACAATAAATATATTTATTTAAATAAAAATTGTTTTATTCCAACTAATAGAAATTGGCTATTACAATGTACAGTCGAGTTCATTAGTATATTGGCAGTGACAAATTTTCAAAATATTATAGGCTTTAAAATGATCATATAATTCTATACAAACTTAGACATAAATAAAATGTTAACATACATTTAAAGTTTCAAAATATTATAACCTTTAAAATGACGATCATTTTAACGCTTATGTTATTTTGAAACTTTTTCACTGCCAATATATTAATGAACTCGACTGTACAAACATCGCATGTAAGCGATATACAAAAAACACACACACACGGTTCTAATACATGTTCATGTTGTCTCTTAAATGATTTCAAATTTAAGATTTTCCAGACGTCAAAAGTAAAATTTCATTTTCTGTCAAAAATCTCTTTACACCGTATTTTCTTTCATAAATTTTTTCAATAAGTTCTTTACACTATTTATTCATTCATAGATTGGATCCAACGTAGAGGTTAATTTAGTGTAAGGGACAGGACTAAAAGATACTTGGTCAGTAAGGGACGTTACTAACAAAATACGTTGGTGTAAGGGACATCTATTTTCTTAAATAGCTAACTTATTTAAATAAATATTAACTAGATAGAGCACTAAAATACAAGATTACGTGTGAAATCAGATCCGAAAAAGGTTGATAACAAAAAAAGTTATGGGCGATTTAGTCCGAAAAAAAACTCTGTCGGTCTCTCCTGAAATAGTATAATTATTTCATTACAAGTGCGGAAAGGTTGTCATTGCAAAGAGTTCCGACAAATGTCTACCCGAGCCGAGGTGCAGCCGAAGGCGAGGGTTGACAGTCGGAACCATTGAGCTATATAACTAGAGAAGCAAACCTCAATAAAATGTGTCAAAAAAGTGTAGCCACTTTATAAACGCGACGACGTAGCTTTGAAACCACTAAACATTTAAAAGTAAACATATATCTGTCTCACTTACACACGTTGTAAGAATAATACCGTCGCTTAGATGAGACAAAGACCGTATTATAAACATGCAATGACAGGATGGGGTTGCCTACCCATGCGAAATTTTACCCAACATTTTAAGCCATAAAAAGCGTTTTAGGTTAAGTTAAATTATTTTTTAAATATTTGAATTATGTATTTCTTATTGGATGTGTAATAGAAGTTTATAACTAAGATATGGACTAAGACATTTTCTTTTTGAATATTTTTTCTTTATTATTAATGAAATTGAATGATTTAGTAGGTAGCCAGACAGTCTCTTTTCTCAGCAATCGGATTATTTCCACCCATTTTTTACGGTATGCTGCATCTTTAGGCACCCTGCTACGTTGTTATTATTAAAAAATATTTAAAATCACTTATTCCATAAATTAAAAACTCCCACTAATGTGGGAAACTAAAACTATGTTTTTAGTGGTAACACTGAACCTAATTTACAAAATTCTACATTTTATTGCGTTTTTACGTTGATATAAACACAGAGACAATTAATTTACGTGTGGAAAGTAATTCCGGTTAATTTATTATGTTTTTGTGATCATGAATCGCACTCTTTCGCGATATTTTTTGTCGCATGTCACTCGGTTGACTTCGGTTGGCGTCACACAGAGCACTGAAATGACGTTAGGCGTGATGGCTGTAGCCATCAGCCTAGTGGCAACGCCTTGGTGCGGTAATTGCTAATCTAGTGTAACATATATATCAATGGTCGGAACAAGTTGCAATGACGGTTTCGCACGTGTACTGAACGCCTATTTTTAATACAGTTGCGAAAAAATGAAGCAATTTAATAAAATAAGGTGGTGTTAATTCAAAAAAACTAGGGTCGAACATACTCATTTTGTGCAACATTGTGCAACAAACAACTAAAACTCGCAAAGAAAATTTCTGAAAAATGGCGCCAACCGTAGAATATAAGCTGAGATATTTTTTTTCTTCATCCATTCTGGTAGGCAAAGGGAACTATGCCCATACAGCCAAGTCTTCATTAGAATTTTTTTATTGATATAAAATGAAAATGAAATTTAATAAGATGAAATGAAATGAAACCTAACCTAACTTATTCAATCAAATCATTAAATCTGATATTGAAACAAATTAGTAGCTTCTTTTTAGAAATATACGTATTTGCATGAATCATAAAAACTTCTATGAATTTTTTTTAGTAAAAACTTCATGGTTGGTTTTTCTTTTTAATAGACATTATTTTGACAGTTGGAAAAGAGAACGCTCGAGTTCGGGAAAGGTAAAAAAAAGCACGAGTATGTAATACCCCACATCCCGAACGCTATACGTCCCTGCAATACGCCACTTTTTGAGCAACTGTATTAAAAAATTGTATTTTGTCCCTTACCTCAATTGAACCTACGTAGTGTTGCCCAAATTCAGTCTTGGTCTTGCAGTCTTAGTCTTGTTCTTGCGTTTTTGCAAGACCAAGACCAAGAACAAGACCGCGTATTTTTAGCAAGACCAAGACCAAGACTGATCGTGCAAGACTTGAGCAAGAACAAGACTAAGCCTGCAAGACTCTTGCGTCTTGCAGCTAGGACTTAGCGCTATTTCACGGAGTAGTTAGGTGTAACAGTTCGGTGTATAGGTACGCTTAGGAATTCTATGAGACGCAAAAAACTGTATCAAAGAATATGAAAAACTGGACCTATGCGCATTACGACTAATACCATAAACATACCTACATACCTAATAAAAAAATATCCATTAAAATCAAACTGAGTGCATGCATAGTTATGTTTTAACCATCGGCACTTTGATAATGCGGCATCAAAGGTTTTGTACTTACTTCTCAAAGAAATTTGCCGCTTTTCGGAAGTACATGGTTATGATACACGCGCCGGCGGCTTCTTTTGAAATCATATACAACAATCGTTGCCGCCGCGCCGAAATCACAACATTTGACACTATTTGATTGCCGCCACAGGGCGTAGGTATACTCATGCAAAATAATTTCATATTTTAAGAGTACCTACAGGTGTTCCAAAGAATAAATAAGTTTCAGAGTGCTTAGAATGAAAATGAATACATTATACTGATCACGCAAGTAGTATTATGATTAGGATAAAATGGTAAGGATAGGTAGTAGATGTCATAATAATTTATTCTAGTAAGTATATATTATAATATTGATTATATGGTTTTAAACTAATTACTTAGGTACTATTATTGTACATTTAGTCATTATATTTCTTAAGTTTTTACAAGAAAAAATAGCAAAAAAGTGTTCAAATATCACCCGTTTGATAAATATTGTAGCCACTTTTAAATATACTTGAAACGTGTAAAAAAATTCTACAAAACTAATAAAATAATATAAAAAGCGTAGGTACTTACCTACTAATAAAATAAAAAGCCTGCGATAAGAGTTTTGTATTGCTTACCAGCCCGAATATCTCTGAGAGAGATGATGAGAGTAAGTATTTACTAGCAGTGCCCGCGACTTCGTCCACGAGGAATAGTAACTTTGGAGGTATAGTGACGTTCAGGATTTATTTATTTATTTTAAAACTTCTGTCATCAAACATACAAACAAACTCTTCAGCTTTATAATATTAGTATAGATTAGTATAGATGTACGCCAAAACATTCACTTATATGTAAAGAATAGTGATTGGCACTAATTCTTTACATATATTTTATTCACGCGTCGCGTCTGTACAAGTAGGTAATAATCTGTGTTTGTACGCCGCACGCGGCATCGTTTGATTTGCGGCGGCATCCTTTTAATAGAGCCGGCACGTGGCGAGGCGGCGCGGTAGAAAGCAAGGAAACGTACTATAAATAAAGGAATTATTTTAATTCCAGTCATTTCCAATTGAGCTGTGCTTCGAGTCTAACTTAATAATTGTTTTTACTAATTCTTTTTGTTTTCTAAAAACGTATCACGTGTACAATTTAATATGAGTGACGAAGATTCAAATTATTCTAGTCCGAGTAACGAGAGTTTGAGTCACAGATCTAAAAGACCCAAAAGCAAATTTGAGGAGTTTTTCGAAATAATTCATGCATCCCAAACTGCCTTGTGTAAATTGTGCCAACATAAAAAGATTGAAATAAAAATGAAAAACAGAAACACTTCAGGCTTAAGGAAACATCTAATATCTTTCCACAAAAAGGAATCACAAATATTTCTTCCTGTTAAACCAAAATTAAGTGGAGATATCACAAGCTTTTTAGTAACCGCTGGAAGAAGTGGACAGGTAAGAATATTTTTTTAACAACGGTCGAAGTTGACGCTACGGGAATTTTAACTCCGCGTAGCTATTCATGCGATACTTTCAAAAACGCCATTAACTTACGTAAGTATTTTTGAGTTAGTGGTGTTTTCATCTAGGGGTGCAACATATTAAGTATGTAATTATCGTCTTAAATATTTTTTATAAACACCCATATTTTCATTTGTTTTCATAATCGGCCAGTAACAATTAAGTACTTTATTTTGGTAAATTACAGTACAGTGCAACCTTAATATAACAAATGTCAATTTAACGATTTTCTCGATTTAACAACAACAAACCTCCTCCTCCTAAACGCTCAAACCTAGTATGTTTTAAATAATAACAGAAGATTTATTGTTTTATTTCAGTCGGAAAACAGCAGTGACAACATCACGACAGCTACAGTTGATTGGGTGGTGAAAAAATATCTTCCCTTCTCATTTTTTGATGACGAAGCTATACAAGTATATTTTCGACGTATTTGCCCTAATATGGTGTTTCCTAAAAGGTCTACACTTAGAAGGAAAGTCAAAGAGCGATTTGAAGAGCTCCAATTGAATCTCAAGGAACGACTTCAACAATTATCATCTAAAATGTCGTTTACCATTGATGGGTGGACGTCAATTGCTGGTAGGAGTTACTACGGGGTTACTATGCATTATATAGACAACGAATGGAAGTATCGGTCTGTAGTTCTTGATTTTATACCATCACGCGGTCGACATACTGGGGAAGATATTGCAACGATTTTCCATGAATGTTTATTGGAATATGACATAATTGATAAAATACAAGGTATCACGGTCGACAACGCAACTGCAAATACCAAATTTATGTATGAACTGGGCAAACAGCTGCCGCCACACTTTGATTCAGACAATCAACATTTCCGGTGCTTTGCTCACATTTTAAACCTTGGTGTACAAGATTTATTAAAGACCTTAGCATTACACTGTGAGTCTGACACTAACGCGCAAGATCAGCAGTATGAAGACTATGCAGACGAAACTGAGGATGAGGAAGATGAAGAATATGCACCAAATATTGCTGACTCGCGTACATCTGTAACAAAGTTACGCAGTATTTCCAGTAAAATAAAAAGAAGTGAGATAGTGAAGAAGAAGTTTCAGTCTGCTTGTGAAGCAGCTGGCGTGCCATCAAATCTAAATGCCATTCTTGACTGTCCAACGAGATGGAATTCCACACATGATATGATTGGATTTGGTTTAAAAGTGAGAGCGGGCATTAACATATTGTGCAGTTCTGTCACCGAATTGAATGATTTTCAAATCACAGCTAGTGAATGGCAGGTACTCGAAAAATTACATAAATTTCTAATAAACTTTAAACTTTTAAGTACAAAACTTGGTGGAGACAAATATGTTACATTACCGCTAGTCATTGTATCATTCAATCTCTTGCTAGATAAAATTGAATCCATGGTAAAACAGTTAGATGAGAAACCTAATCGATCTGAAGTGGATGAAAGGCTCATTCTAGCTTTCCAAGCAGCTCGAGACAAAATGCTTAAACATTATAAGAAGAGCAACTGGATTTATTGTACTTCTTTAATTTTAGACCCAAGGCATAAGGCTCAGACTTTTGACCTGACAATGTGGGGGAAGCAACTTAAAACAGAAAGTCTGCGCAAGTTCAATGAACTTTATGAAGAATATAAAAGTCTACACTCACTGAACAAATCTCTGGAATTACCAAAAAAAGAAAATAAAGTATGTGATGAAGATGAAGACGTAATAGACTTTGATAAACTCTATGAATGTCCCTCGACGTCATCTGGATCTTGTCTTCAAGGCTTAGTGATAGACGAGTTGGAGGAGTACCTGAGAAAACCAAGAACTGCCAGCTCGGAAGACATTTTAGATTGGTGGAGGACGCATGAGACAGAGTATCCGACTTTATCGAAGATGGCCCGTGATTTTCTCTCAATACCTGCAACTTCAGTACCTGCTGAGAGATTATTTTCTAAAGCATCATTAGTAATTAGAAAACATAGAAATAGGTTAAGTGATGAGTCAGCCAGATGGTTACTTTGTATTAATTCTTGGTCAAAAGAATTGATATAAAGTAACATAACCTAATGATAAAGCTGTTGTGTACTGTTATGTTTGTGTTGTATTTTATTTTTTATTGAAATAACTGATAAATCGTAAAACTCTTTTATTAAATTTCATATAAGTTGAGGGTTCAATCTCTTTCTAGACAGATATTGTTCTTTAAAATACAGTCAAGTTATTGTAATTAATTTGTTTTTTTACATGTTTTAGCAAATGTAAGCTTATAAATCATAAATGTTTATTAAGAAACAGTTACTTCCATGGAAAACGACATATAGGTCAGTTGATTTTTCGAATTTCTTATCAAATCTTCAGTTATTTATTAATCTGCTTGATCTTTACTATGGCTATGTTAATTCAAGCTCACAATGTTCCAATTCTAATACGTTTTTCTAAGATTTAAAAACTTTAATAAATAGTAATAGACTGATAGGTAATTGCAAGACTTGCAAGACTCTTGCTGCAAGACCAAGACCAAGACCAAGACTGGGAGCGCAAGACCAAGACCAAGACCAAGACCAGGTGTATTGGCGCAAGACCAAGACCAAGACTGGCTAAGTCTCGTCTTGTTCTTGCATTTGGGCAACACTAAACCTACGGTCGACGATATTATATTTTCATGTACCATCACACCCTCAACCGTATTGCAGCCTTACGTGACGATTGTTAGGGGTGGATGTACAATTAACTTTTTGTCCGCACTAGGCCACAAAAATCCATGTCCTTTGAGACCGCGCCGTAGTTAGTGACCCAAATTCAAAGTTAGAATTCCGATTAATCTTGCGCGTTCGACTTTCCAATATTTCATAACCCTTGAGGCTTTTTTTTACCAGTCTTAGCAGTGGATTCGTTTTAGGGAAACTTTTTACGATTAATTTGAAAAGTATTGAGTTGAATGGAAACCTGGAGGAGACGCGGGGAGAACATGTAGTGACCTTATTAGTGATTTTCTTCAGAAAGTTCAGGCGCATATTACTCGCGACCGGCGTGCGTGTGTGACCAGCGGGGTAATTGCGTAACACACTATTAGTAGCAATGGGTTTTAGGTTGACAGATCAACAACGTTCATTGCGTTTTTTACATTATTGAGCAGACACATTTTTCCAACATATGAAGCAATCGATTAGCAATATGCTTCAAAATGATTCAAATTGAGATCGATAGTGTGTTTTGCATCACGCAGCGGGGTGTCGAATTCCCCGCACGGAAGCTAAATTAAATTTGTATGTAAAAATTCACGCTCGGGGGCACGTTATCTGCGTCCCGCTGCGTGATGCGGTGCAGTGTGCCAATCGCCTTAGTGCATACTCATGAAAGATTCGACATTATACATTTGTGTACACATTTTTTGGGTTCATTTTACGAAGTACTTAGTTAGGTAGGTACTACTGCAGATTTTCTTTTCTCAAGACAAAAATATAAAGAAATAAATTGACTTGATAAAAGATAAGGGCACTCTATTAGAAAGGCCCCTTATTTGAGAGCTCCTTTGTAGTGTCAAAATTTTAGAAAATACCTACACATACCTTACATATAAAATTCTGCTGATATTTTCATTTTCGTAGTTTTGAAGTAACTCTGCTGCCCGTTTTAAATAACACTAGACGACACCCAAATATAATGAATGCCAAAATTAAAACATGCTATTGGATTTTCAGCGCAAGTCTCAGAGTTGAGAGCTAAGAATTCAATGTGCGATTATATTTAAGATAACATTTAGGTTTTGCCTTAGTTTTAGTGTAAGAGGCGTTTATTAAGGCCAATGTGAAAGGCATTAATTAACTTACCAAGGAAGGGACATTATAACACGAAGTAGTTAAGACCAACTGAGCGAAAGGGATGATGTGACGACCCATAATACCTTTACCTACCAAGTTCATTATTAAGTCGAAATGAACTTGACCGTAATTAAACTAGTTTCACAGGTTCAAGGGCGGCTAGATCTAGACACGCGGCAGCGTGTCAAGCCAAGTTCAAGCAAAGGAGCTGGCTAGTCAGCGACGAGTACACGAACCACTTGGTGCCACTCTTAACCCTTCTATAACTCAAAACCTCTTTAACGTAAACACATAAAACTACGTGTGTAATTATATCCATAAGGACATCTAGAAGCCCAAATTTCATGAAGCTAGCTGAAACTGTTATAAAGATATAAAGGTCAAAAAGTCGTAAATTTTAGCACTGACTGACTGACTTATAGTACCTAAATCTAACCGACTTCCAGATGACCTAGAAGGATGAAATTTGGAACCCAGCTCGATAATTGTGTGTAAGTAGGTAGGTAAGTAGGAAAAATCTAAAATTTTTTTTTATTGTTTGCAGCGTTGGAACCGTTACAAGCAGATATTTGAAACTATCCCAATATATGTATTATTATATTTGCTATACTAGCTTTTGCCAGCGACTTCGTCCGCGTGGAATAATGACTTCCGGAAATTGAGGCACTAACTTTCATAGAGTTTAACCGATGTGCTCTTTCTTCTGCCGATTCTTGAGAACGCGTATTTCTCATTCAACGCGTTTTTCAAGACAATAGCGGGCGGACGCCGGCGTCCGCTTGGGGCTTGAATAACTAAAAATATATAACTACGTCTAATATTTAAAATAATATATAATAAAACCTACTTCACTTAAAACTAAATACCTATAACTACTATAATTAATAATACCTATACCTATAATTAATAAAAGTACCTACGCTTTTACCTACTTAATATTAAAAAAAACTGAACATAAATTAACCAAAACTTACCTACTACTAACTAACTACTACTAACCTATTACTACTTCACCTAAAAAGAAATCCTGTTTTCCCAACATTTCCCTTCACTGCTCTGCTCCTATTGATCGTAGCGTGATGAAAAGTATACTATAACCTGCCCAGGAGTATGAAGAACAATTGTACCAAGTTTCGTTGAAATCCGTCTAGTGGTTTTTGTTTCTATAACGAACATACAGACAGACAGACAGACAGACAGACAAAAATTTTACTGATTGCATTTTTGGCGTCAGTAACGACCACTAATCACCCGCTGATAGTTATTTTGGAAATATATTTCATGTACAGAATTGACCTCTCTACAGATTTATTATAAGTATAGATAGATATAGATAACAGAAATATAAAAATAAAGTTAAGTCAAAAAATAAGTGCTGTCCTCATACAAAAAACTTGTAATACGCGCTAAACAACCGGCCGTCGCGGGTCGCGGGTCGCGGCGACCGAACGTCGTGTGTCGTCGGTGCTGGCGGCGGCGCGCGGCACCACATAATTATACACAGAACAGAATTAAATCTACACAAAAGCGCTCCCGAGCAACACATAAACATAGGCACCGCTTACAAATACCAATTTAGTTATTTATTATTTTATTACATTTATGTTCATTCTGCTTCTTTTTCAACGATGAATTAAATGATTGTCATACTATAACCACAAACGTTCTTCGTGCCTAAACCAGTAAAAGTATAAAAGTGAAGTACATACATGAGATTCAATGAATAAATAAATACTTTATACAACCCGTTCGCTTTATGTTTGCCGCTGTCAACTGTCACGCGTTTAGCGTTGTCTCACTCACTCAGTTCTAGTTCCAGTGAGAAAATGCTATACTGACGTCATTTGACAGTAGCAAACTTATGTTGTAGCGACGCCCCAGCCAATCAGCGTCACGCTCTGACGAATGGTACAAAATTTTATTTTAAGCGGTAGCGATTTGGTTAAAATTTAGCGGGTCGGTTGGTTTATACCTGCATGGTAGTGATTTTATTTTAATTGTAATTAGTTAGTCTAGTTTTCTTTACAAAAAGTAATGATATCCCACCAAAAACATAAATGTAAAAAGGAGAGCCAAGTTCAATACAAAAAATTATGCTTGGCTGTGGGCTTCGCCGCAAAAAGAATGGAGATCTAAATGAGTGCTAAGTTCTATGCAAAATCCAAAAATATATTTATAGGAACAAAATAACATTATGAACAAGTATTAAACTCTATTTCTTTGCTTTATTGGATACCTATAACAATTGCTGTTATTTAAAAATGTGAGATCTTAAAGTAGGCTAGATTTGACTTGGCCAGTTTTTATCAGAATGAAAATATATATATATATATATATATATGTTGAATAACTTTATAAAATGACTGATGTAATGAAAGCTCATAATGTGTGCTCATGTATGTTCATAATGTTATTTTGTTCCTATAAATACATATTTGGATTTTGCATAGAACTTGGCACTCATTTAGATCTCCATTCTTTTTGCGGCAAAGCCCACACAGCCAAGCATATTTTTTTGTATTGAACTTGGGTCTCCTTTTTTACATTAATGTTTTTGGTAGGATAGCTAAAGATACAATATTCACTGCGTGTGAATAGTATTAGACAATAGCACAGATTTCACACTATTTAGGCCAGATTTTATCAAGATTTGGTTGGAAAGTATCTACGTTACTTTTGCAAATAAATGTATAAATCGCCTAGCTCAAAATTAAAAACGGTGACAATTTGTACTTACCCATAAGCATACTAAAGAGTTAAACGTTTCACCATACCACGAGCTCGCACCTTGATATCATGAGGGAAACGTCATTGAAATGATGGAACCGTCGATCAAACTTAAATCAAAACTCACAATATTTATTTCAATGAAAGCGTTTACAGGGTCTTTTGAATTGTTAAAGAGTCGGTCAGTCCGAAAAATGCAGTTAGTTGCCCATCCCAAAGCGTAGGAGGTTCCTATGGAGAAGTTTCACAACAGTCCATTTCATCAGCAACTTTTGCATTTCAGGTACTCATAAGTGATCCAAACGACTACCCAGAAACGACAGTCCTGTACAGGTACATTACCTTCGGAGAGTCAGTGGACATCAAGGTGGAGCCGATGGTCTTCCAAAGTGACTCCAGCGTGCGCAGGGTAGAACCCAAGTACAGGGGGTGTTGGTTCCATGATGAGGTGGTCCTAAGCCATACTGACCGGTACAGCTATGAGACCTGCGTTACGGAGTGTCGGATGAAGAATTACATACAGGCTTGTGACTGTCTGCCTTATAAGTATCCGAGAGGTAAGATTTAGTTATACTTTCTTTTCGCCTCGAATTGGCCCGCGTGGAGTTCGGAAGTTTTACCACGGGAACGTAGAACCGGAAAATAAAAACCTTGGGTACTCGTACCCTATAGGTAACTTAACTTGCGGTTAGTTTTATCTGTGTAAATTTCATCAAAATCCGTCCAACGATTTCGGTAACAGACAAAGATACTTTCGCATTTATAATATAAAAGCCTTAATTTATAATAAAAAAAAATAAATGAAATTAGTGAAACTATTTTCCTTTTCACATGGAAGTATTCAAATATCTTATTCAAATAATTGAATATGGTTGTACTACTCAGCCCCCACTTTTGAAACGCCATTTTTGTTTCAGAAAAATCAACGCGTATTTGTGAATTCGAAGATTTAAGCTGTTTGAACAACGTGACAGGTAAATCAATAAGAAAATATATTCGTGCTTCAATTTGATTGTGTCACGCGTAAAGCGAAACTTAAACTATTGTGGAGCCCGATCACATTATTTGAACAAATAAAAATAATGAAACATTCGCGTTTAAAATCGAGTCTAGTTTTCTAAAGCGTAGCCGTCAGTTACAATTAAAAGTAAAGTAGGCTTTATCTAACGACCCCCGCCTTCTGACGGCCTTCTGACGTTTATACAGCTATTTCATACCTCCAACATTGACATACCAAGTAAAGTATTTTGTTTCTTAAATTTTATTTAGGAACCTAACTTAAAGCTTGTCTCAACCGGCTGTCATTTGTTGACCGTTATTACGGGTAGTTAGAAGCCTGAAAGTTTGACAACAAGTCTGACCAAGGAGTACCGTGTTACCTAGTTACTGAGTTCTGGGGCCAGATAGACAGTCGTTCTATACAATATGTAACATTAAATGCGCAAAACCTGAAAACAGTTTGTTCATAATGAATTACTGAATCGATTTCAGTAACTTTTAATTCAGGTTTTTTTTTTCAAAAATTATGTATTTTGCCATACTATCCGCCGATTGCGCCAAAGAAAATTGAGTCTTATTTTAAGGCAATAAGACTCAATTTTGAATACATAAAGTAATGCTAGGATCAACACGATTTTCTTAATAAAAATAGCTTTAAAAAAATAGTTTTGGTCATTGTATTATGCTTTTAACTCAATAGTCTAATTGGGGTGTATGAGGTTTTGCGCATTTAACGTAACACGTTGTTTATACAAAGTTGATACGACAGATGGGCTTTCCTTTAAACTGCCTATACTAGGTATCATTATCAAGCTCTCTACCAAAAATCAATTAAATTGAAACAGTAGTTTAGTCGCAAATGATTTTTTAAGTTTTTGCACCGTTTGAACACGATGTATTTTTCCTAACAGCTGATTATGTCTACAGGCATAGGTCATGCACCTTAAAACGATAAATCTACGATACGTTGTTGCCGCTCTTACGCAAGTCATAAACCAATACGTAGTACATAAGAGAGTGACAATCCTATTGGCAAAACATCACGTGCGTAAAAGAAATAGAAATAGGTCAGTGTGTTGCTATTGTATCTTAGATCCTTGCGACACAGAATACCGAGAGTACAGAAGTCTACGCTCGGCGGTCGCGCTATGGTTGTCAACTTTGGCTTATGCACAAAAAACTATCGTGGTAGTGGCACTCGCATCTAGTTGTTTGATTTATTGATGATGATGAGAAACGAAAAAACCAATAATAACTAAAATATTTTAATTTTAATGTTATTGTTACATTACTTTGTCACAAAGTGCTACAAAGTCATGTTCGCTTTTACTTTACGGCGCGGGACTGGGGGCCGGGGCGCTTACCTACCTACCTAACTACTGTGTTACGTTAATACAAACCATCGAAATACAAGCAAATACCTACTTACCTCTCTGAAACAACTGGTAGATTAAAAAACGACAATTCACCGTTTAATGTTGAATTTAAACAACCGTCCACTGAACAGTTATAATTTTTTTTTTTGCTCCATTTTTGCACTTCATAGACGCATGTCTCAAGCGGATGGCACTTGCGCTCGCACTAGTCCCAACCAGTCCGAGATATCGTGTCCGTGAGTGGTGTCTATGTGTGCGTTGCTCGAGCGCACTTTGTATGTAGATTGACTTCTGTACTCTCTGTATTTTGTGCTTGCGATCAGTAAGTGGGGCCTCCAAAAAACTTGTTTTTTCAGTGCGCCGACGCTACCCTTCCGGAACGTAGGTACGTACGCGGAAGCTCCTGCGCCCTTATTGTTTTGTCGAACTTGTGCGCTGACAATAATTGTGAATTTATTTTGTTATTGTGATAGGACACTAAATAAGTTTAAGACAGTATTCCTTTTTTTATTGTGACAGGACAGGACACGTAACTTGGGATTATTATTATTTAGTGTTAGTGGTTTTTTTTTTGTAATTGACTGTTTCTATTGTGATAGTTAAACTTTGGTTGTGTGTGTGTATAATTAAAGTGTTCAAAAATACCTCGTGTAACTGACACGGCGTCAGAATACACTGACATGATTTTAATCTACGGCGAATGCCGTGGAAACGCAACGTTAGCTCTACGAACTTACAGAGAAAGGTATTGTGATAGCCGCAATTGCCCTAGGAATGCCCGCACCATACAGTTGGCAGTACAAAGATTACGGGACAATAAACGTATAGTGCTGTAACAGGAGGGAGTGCCACCGCGGTAAATGCCCGCTGCTTGGGACGAAATAATTTTAGACAATTTTTCCCGCAGCCCGACGAGTCTCCACAGAGCCGCCCGGCAGTTTAGATGTTGCCATAGAACTATCTACAAGGTTCTAAAACGTAAAAAACGCAAACCTTCTAAATATCGGAAGGTGCAAACTTTTTTATCGAGAGACTTGCCGATCAGCAACAGTTACTGCCAATGGCTACTAAATAAAACATCCGAAGAATAGAATTTAATATGGACCGATGAGCGTACTTTTACTCGGACCGATCTGGAATCGGCAAAATCTCCGGTACTGCAGTTTGGAAAATCCACAGTGTGTTTCGAGTTACTCTGCCCGCGCGCGACGTTGGACGTTGCCACTTTGTATAGTTATCCAAGGTCAGTCACCAGGCCCAAGTTTTTATGAAGTTTGGGTTTCTCCTTTATTTACAAAGGGTGGTTGCGTTTTATTCTGATTTGTAAGCTATTTAGTTTGTTTGAAACAAAAAAATTCTCATTTATGATGCTTTTTATTTTTATACCATATCGAATTAATACTAAACACGTATAGTATACGCAGTGTAATTTAATGCCCCTCTGTCGTATCAACTCTGTATATGATACTGTTATTCAGCTGTATCCAGTCTTGAAGTCGGCCCTTATATATATAGTTGGAAAAACCTACGCAAAAGATAACATAAACTCTGCTGGTCTATTTAAAACAAGCTTTGATGATATTGACAAGGAAATCAATGAGATACTACACAATATTCGATAGCTTTCTTGTTACTTGAAAGTATTATCTATCTACCGTAACATTGAAATACACACATCAAAAGTGTCTAGGGATCAACATATATTTTTGCAATAACTTTTCTCCTGATTGATATTAATTAAAATTTTCTTTAAGGATTCATCAAATAAAGTGTTTTCGTTTGTCACAGTAACGATAAACCAAGTCACCTTTGCATTAATAAAGAAATTTGCCATTTTCCTAATAAAGGGATATTTGACATTTGAACCACTAACACAAAAGTTCGAAAAAAGACTGAAATAACAGTTTTCTCTAAAATTTTATTGGGTAACTTAAACAATTAATAATCCGTGTTTCTACCGCGAACACTAACAACACAAGAACATCGGTTTGGCATACTCAAAATGAGTTCATCCAAATCACGCTGTGGAATGGCCGCCCATGTTCGTTGCAACAACAAAAAAAGGTCTTCTTGCGACTGGATACCCTCCATATTCGGCAGAGCTCTTCTCTGTAGCATATCCCATGCATGCTCAATCGGGTTCAAGTCTGGCGACTGAGCAGGCCAGGGCAGGACATTGATGTTAGCTGCGGCGAGAGTCTGTCTTACAACTCTTGCGGTGTGCGGTCGTGCATTATCATGCATTAACTGAAATAAGGGACCGATTTGCACTTGTAGAGGAACGATGACGTCTGATACAATCGTCTCAGCATAAATTTGAGCGTTGAGGTTGCCTCTGATCCAAATCAACTCAGTTCTTCCGCCGATCCAAATACCCGCCCATACCATGATGGTTCCACCACTATAAGGATGGACTTCCTGGCAGGATTTTAATCGCTGTTGGCGTCCAGGGGTTCTCCAGTGTCGTATACGTCTTGTATCCGGTCTCATACCAAAACGAGACTCATCAGAAAAGCACACGAAACGCCATTGTTCTTCTGCCCAATTTCTGTGTTCAAGAGCCCATTGATATCGAATCCTACGATTGTGCATTGCTATAGGTGGTACCCGTAGCGGTCTTCGGGAATGAAGGTTCACTTCATGCAAGCGGTTTCTGACTGTTTGGTCGCTAATTAAGTTCCCTGAAGAGTGATGAAGCCTCACGGCTAACATCATGGCGGTTATTGTTGGAGCTGTTCGAGTTAAGATTTGAATGTATCGGTCTTGTCTCCGTGTGGTGCAGCGATACCGTCCTCCATGGCGCTCAGCCACGGTACCAGTGCTTCGGTAACGTGTCCAAAGTCGACTGATAACACTCTGACTTGTATTCAGAGCTAAAGCCACAGTACGTTGCCGGGAACCAGCTTCTATCATTCCCACGGCTCTGAGCATTTCTTCCCTGCTTAAATGACGTCGCCGCTCCATAATAACGTTGGTTTTAATCAGTAGTAGGGAAACAGTAGCACTAATAATGTCTTCAATGCGTTGTATGTTTTTATAGGGAAAATATTGACAGCTGATTTTCATCTTTTACTCGAATTTGATTCACAGTTCCTGATTCAAATTATGAAATGCACCAAAAAGGATCCATATAAATTTATAAAATCATAAATTTATTACAAAGCCACATCTCAATCTCAAGAAATCCGCATAAAAATGCTTGATCCCTAGACACTTTTGATGTGTGTATATACTGTTTATAGGTAATCTGTTTGGGCTCGTTTCCTATTTAATTTGTGTCGAGACTGTGGTCTTGAAGCCAATGGGATCTAATAACTCTCATGGCGATGGATTAAATAGGATATTAAACCACTTTTTAATACATTTTCTATGTGACTATCTCCTAAACAAATGTTTCGATGTTTCTTTGAAATCCTGATAGTAATTTCGACAGACGCAATAAAATTATATGGCCACGACAAGCCACGTCTGCGCTAACCTTTTGAAGAAAATACCAGTGTATCACAGTTTAGTCGTCTAGGTAGTCTGAACACTGAACACACATTTTGTAATAATACTAATTTTTTTCTGTAAGTGGCAAACGTTGCTTAACCTACCTAGAGTTATCAAAAATCTTTATGGAATAAAATAAACTCAGAACAGACGACTTCAGGGCCACACTTCTCATAACTATCCTATTAACGCTAGCCCCAGAGAATATCAGCTAGTGTAGTGGCGTTATGTATTCATAGCTGATACATAACGCATAATATATACATGCTTAAACAACGAGGTAGTATTCCCTAAAGTCGAAGTCAAATCATTAATTTCAAATAGGCAAATAAGGACCCGAACACACATACTACAACCACACCACATCGCAGCGACAAAATTTGGGCAAGTAGTTATTACATAATTTCGATGTAGTTGCGTTGTCGCTATTAGTTGCTATTGAGTTTTTCCATTAGGAATTTCTTGGTAACAGCCCGGAGTTTGGAAGTTGGCGGTGTGATACCCCCGTGCCTCGGAAAGCACGTTAAGCCGTTGGTCCTGCGCCTGATCTTTATCCGGTCGTGTCTGATTGCCTTTTGGTTTTGATGTGGATGTGACGTGGCCTTAATACGGTCAGTATTGCCCTCACGGTTGATTTTGACGGACAAATGTGTTCTGTGTGATTAAACTATTAATTTAAATACAAATTAGCGCCCTTCCCCGTGTTGTCGTTATGGTGTGGTTGTGGTATGTGTGACCGAACCCTTAAAGTCACCGTTGAACGTCAAAAAAATTTGATTACATATTATGTAATATCGTCGAACAAATTGCTTAATTTTATACATTTTTTTAATCTTCAAAATATAATTATATTTTTAATAAAAAAATATTTCGTTACAGTAGGTATATTTCTATCATGTTATTCAATTTTCGATTCTTTCCATATTATCTTCTTAAACTATATTTTAAAAAACATTTTTTTCTTCTGGTACTTGTTTTACTTAACCATTTTTAGAAAAATTCGTTTATAAAAATACATCATTCTAAATACGTAATAACTGAACATTTAGAATTTAAGATATCGCTTTTACCTAAACGATCTCAAGGGGATTCTCGAAGTAATGGGCTATTACGGTAAAATATATTAATTATCCTTGAAGCGGACGAAGATAGCGATTAAAAAAACTTGAATAAATTAGAACATACCTTAGCACCTACTAGAAGAACACAGCTTTTGTTTTAGCTTCTCATAAAAAATAGGTACTTACATAACACTGGCACCCCTACACACCAACTCAAACATTAACGCTAGAAAAGGTACAAAAAAAATACTTTCCTGAGATTTCTGTATAAAAAGATGTTTCATTTCTTTTCTTTCATGTTCCCTACTATTACCTCCCAGCAAGTTTGGGCTTCAACTCGTTGGAGGTTAGACGAGGCTTTCAACAGCTCACAGTAGCCTGCAAAACTCTTAGAGGATGCATCGACAGTCCCGAACTCCAAGATCGTTTCTGTAGGCTATATTTTGTTCCCGACAAATACATCGGACATCGCCAATGCCGTCGACGCAATCTGTTTGCGCCGCCGCCATCTAAAACTGCCGCCAGAGTTAAGTCTCCAGCGTGTCGTACTTTAAGGATGCATAACGCCCTTCGGGCCACCAATCCTGAATGTGATCTGTTTGCCGATGAATGGAGAATAATTATGCGTGTATGTCTAATGTTTTGTGAGAAGAAGTATGCTCTATTATATGTTAGTATTTGAAATATTTTTGTATACCATACCTACCTGTTTCAATCTCTTTTTAATTAAAAATACATAATAAAACATTGAAATAATGTGCAGAAAGTTAAGAAGGGTTTAAAAGTGAGTACCTATCACTCATCTCTATGCTTATTGTAAATAAAGTTGCTTTTCGTGTCTGTTCAAGCAACCGCGTTGTTCTTCTAAACTACGCAACGGGTTTTAATGAGGTTAATTGATTATCATCATCCGTAAGAGAATTTATGCCTGAAGGTTTATGTGTATAATAAATGTATATTAAACTTATACCGGTTGTAAAAATATACTTAACGAAGCCGAGAGTCGCTTGTACTCTTCGTCATTGTAATTTTTTTTCTCCGTACCATACGTCTGAACCTTCTGGTTACGGAGATATTGAAGGTCAAAATTGGAAATTTAACTTTTTTTTTTACGAAAACAAATTTTTAATGTTATCTGTAACACAACTTTAAATACCCCATACACCCATCAGCACAATGTTTTGCGTGTGTTGTGCACTACCGCGAATTTCTTAGAAAAAAATAAAAGCCATTTTCCAGCAATTATTTTTGTGCAATGTCACTTAGTTCGATGTACAGAATGTGTTGTTGACGGCTATATGATGGGTATTTTTAGGTACACCCTGTATTTAAAAAGAAATCGCTATTTTTGTCAAGTTGTAAAAATCGTGATAAGCAACACACACACTTTCATCTCTCTAACGCTCACTTCCTAGTTTTTGTGCTCAGTAGTTCTTTAGCAGTTCCTTTGAAGGAAACAAACATACATACACACAGCGATATCACATCACACACAGACACATCACATCGAGCACCGTTTTTAGTACATCAAGCGAACCTGCAAGCCAGCATGCGGCAGCAGCAGGTAGCATTATACAAAGTGTTAAAAAATTAACCTGACAAAGTTTCGACCATCGAACTGAACAACTTTTAATATGGGACAAACTCTGAAATCACGAAAAAAGATCAGCTGTTTCATACATTTTGGTCAAGTAGGTTTGAACTTTTGTATTAAACAGCTGAATTTTTTTTCGTGACTTCAGATTTGGTCCCATAGTGAAAGTTATTCAGTTCTATGGTCTAAAGCACCTCTTAAAGTTTGTCAGGTTAATTTTTTACACCTTATACAGGGTTACTTTTCAATGACCAGCCAATTTAAGGATATGGTACAGATCATCAAACTAAACAACTAAAAATCAGCCGTCCCATACGTTTAGGTTGAGTAGGTATTGAAGTTTTCTATGGGACAGTTGATAAATTTTTCGCGATTAGGATGTTGGTCCCATGAAAAAAGTTGTTTAGTTTGATAGTCTATACCACATCCTTAAATTTGGCTGGTCATTGAAAAGTAACCCTGTATATGTTTGTTTTCTTCAAAGGAACTATCTAGTCTCAGTAGTTCCTTTAGATTTTGCAAAGGAACTATTGATCCAAAAATTCTCAGTAGTTCCTTCAAAGGAACTGCTAAAGGAACTAGTGAGCACAAAGGGCAGCATATCGGTATCCTTTGTCATATTCGCCATTAATTGGAGTTTCAATTGTCATAGAAGCGGGAATACCCATTAGTAAATCTAAATACCTTAAGTTCATCAGTAAGTGGGAAGTAAGTAGATATTGCTGGCGCCTCAGTTAATTAATTATCTGGCGCCTCAGTTAATTAATTATCAGTTCAGAGATAGAATATTAATTACGTTTTAATTGACTATGTTATTGTTAGATATGTCTGTTTTTGAATAGGCACTTACTTTATGAATAATTTATCAATCTTTCTGTTGTGATCCCTTAAATATTAGAATGTAACTCCGACTTGTATCTTTTTAAATACATACTCGTGATCCTTGTTACAAAGACAAGCTTGGTTAGTGTACAAAGTGCTTGGTCGCTCATTTTGCTTGTACAGCATGTGAAGAAGAATGGGATAATATCCTCCGGGTGGTAGGAGGACTAAAACACCGGTGGATATTATCCCATTCTTCTTCATGGTCCTTCGAGCCGGATATGAAATTGAACTTAGATGAAATGGAATCAAATTCCCAGAATCTTGAGAGATCTATGGGTGCTTGTACGTTTGTGTTGTGCTTGTCATGCGCGAACATACACACTGATGAGTTGGTTATGTTAGGTTGAGGTATGGCACCCGATATGAGCCATCCGAGCTTAGTCTCGAACAGCGTCGGCATATGCCTACCTAGCTGTATACGATTGCGACCAATCACACTCCAAAAGATGTCGACTCCAGCATGTCAAACAATAAGATTAAAGCAATTCTTCAGTTATATTATATTATACTTACCTAGGACAGATTGTTCAGCTAGGTTCGGTCTAACTTTGAGAAAGAGGTCGCCTGAAGAATCCAACTTGGATGGGCAGCGTTAGGGAAGTTACGTGAAATATTCTCATCGGAAATCCCACAGTGCCTTAAGACTAGGGTGTTTAACCAGTGTGTGTTGCCAGTGATGACATATGGCACTGAGACGTGGTATTTAACTGCTGGTATTTTAGAGAGACTGAGAGTCACTCGACGAGCAATGGAAAGAGCTATGCTCGGAGTTTCTTTGCGTAATAAAATCCGGAACGAGGATATTCGACGAAGAACCAGAGTCACTGACATAGCTCTTAAAATTTGCAAGTTGAAGTAGCAATGGGCAGGCCACATCGCTCGTAGAACTGATACCCGATGGGGAAGAAAGTTCTTGAGTGGCGACCACGAACCGGAAGACGCAGCGTAGGCAGGCCTCCCGCTAGGTGGACCGACGACATCGTGAGAGTCGCGGGCAACCGATGGATGCAAGTGGCGGATTGTCGTTCGGCGTGGTGGTCTAAGGGGGAGGCCTTTGTTCAGCAGTGGACGTCTTCCGGCTGATGATGATGATGATGAAGTGTTCAGTTTACCTTTGACAGCCTCATTGGTCTAGTGGTCGCAAGCGTTATTCCTGAGCATGAGGTCCTGGGGTTCGGTTTTTAGGTCAGCAAACGAGTTCCTGGGTTTGTCCTTCAGGAATTTTTCAGTAGCAGCCAGGAGTCTTGGACTTGTGCTCGGTTGACAACATTAGACTCACCATCTATTACATGGGTTTTAAACATTGCTGGGTAAATGTTGGTGTGCTTATAGCTACACCTTTGCCTTACCATTGGAGGACTACAGGTGTGATGTGGTACTAATTATGTTTTGTCTTATAAATACCTGTTCAACTACTGCTTCGTACTTTTGACTTATCGCCATTCGATTGTATTAAGCTTGAACTCTGTTTCAAGTCTACTCATTGACAATGTTAGTCGAGTCATTTATTTTTGAAAAGGTTTACCAGAGATAAGGCTATGGTTTTTTTTTTTCAATTAACAGATTTCGCTTTTATTATACTTATATAATGCCTAATTTAGAGGTTGCTGGAGGCATAGATTGAGAGAAAAGTTTATAACAACAAATTTTGTAGGTAGGTAGGTACCGTAGAGGTTCGGCTTGGATGACCTTGTTAACCAACCTTCAAGAATATTATACGAAGTATCATATTTTGCTGATAAACACTATCGCATATTTAGAACAGTAGGTATAGATGAGACCAATGAGACATTTGGACGCGTTTACTGACAAGCGGTGTATCTACGCAATAACACAAAATCAGCATAATCTAGCATAATCAGCTTATAATGTTCCCGTTCCTGGGTCCCAGCCCTCCTCTCTGTGACAGGGGCCTATAACTATACATATGATAGCATATTACTATACGCGTGACTTAAGCATATCGTATACTCTTTTATAGCACGTGGGACCTAAGCGCGCATTAAGTCACGCTTTTCAGTGTAAAAATGGGACTACTTAAGGGCCTATACTACCTCAAATGGCTTAGCATGATCCTCCGTTTTGTCGAAAATACTGTAGCATTAATTTTGAAATAAATATATGGTAAAGTTGAGGATTAATGCAATGTCTGGTGTTAGACGAAAACACGATTTCATAAAATTTTCTCGATAGAAAAAAATTCCAAAGTTACCTCCAAACCGAACAATAAACCGCTGGTATTCAGAAAATACTTCAAATTAGATCATGAAACTTTGTATACTAACCAAACTAACTATAAAGCAGGTTTTATGTTATTTACTTTTTTTTAATTACCATTATTTTCACCGTAAAAAGCAAATACCTAAACTATTGGCGCTGTCTGCCGCCTAGCACCGCACTTTGTCTCGCTCTCACTCAGTCCGCAAGCAGTATCGTGCGAGCGAGATAAAGAGTGAATTTTAGCTGAGGTAGTGCAGGCTCTTAAGTTACAGATAAGCGTGATTTAAGTGCGGGCTTAGGTCACAAAGTGCTATAAAGTTGCTTTCCGTGTCTTTCTTTATGGCCGCATAGTTCTCCTAAACTACGCAACGCATTTTGATGCGGTTTCCACCATCATTTAGATTAGTTATTCCGAAAGGTTTTATGTATACATTACATTACTATTTAACTTACAGAAATCACTGTGTTTTGTCAAGTCATAAAAACCGTGCGAATCATATCACAAGTTTTAGTATAAAAGTGTTTCTTTTAAATGAATAATGATTGAGTTTATTTCTAGTAGAACAGCTCGGTCTCAAGGAGACTCTTTAAGTCTCCTACATTATCTACCAATGCGTTGCTTGGCAAACTTAATAGTAAGCAGTTTGTAGCTGTATCTAAATGCCACATGCAAACAACGCGTCATACTGACGTCACAAAATCCTGCATCTTGGAAGCAGAGTTTACCGCACAACTACCATACCTACATACAATGGCCTGACATGAGTCGTTGGGCAGTTGTCCGCTAGACACAACACCCGTCTGGGGGCTTACTCTTGAAACTAATTTTAATTTTAATATAATGCCAATATGACTCCAATGTTAATTTTACAGTCACGTGATTCGGTACTCTTGAAAACAATATTGTCAACATTGACATTAAATTGACATTGATCCGCTATTATTTTGATACATGTAAAGTTAGCTATGTGACGGGTTGCAATAGTGTGGTTCAACTCATTACGATAAACCGGTATATTATGCCTTTAAAATGTTTTATCCTTTAAATAACAAGGCTAATAAATAAATATGGTATAAATAGTTGTATAATTGATTATTAGTAACGTATTTAATTAATTTGGGCGTAAGGAAACGATTAAAATCATAAAATATACCATGACTTTGGCTGCATGCGGTAGATCGTTGCCTACATTACAAAAAAAAGACTGTATTATATATTTGCAAACAAGTTCTCCAATGAATCTGAACTATGATTTTGCTTAGCAATATTGTTCGCGTTTGATTCTTTTTTGTAAGAAATAAGTACTGTCCGTTATGTTACATAATTATCTAATATTACAGTTTTAAACAAGTCGTAAGTACTTAAATAGATAGGTAACTTCTATAAAAAATAATGTTTTTGTAACGAACGCCGAACGTGCATGTGAATAGTGAACATGACTGAGTTAAATACCAGTGAAGTGATAAATAAGTTATAATAAGTGTAAAAGTGATTAGAATATTATAGTTATAACCCTATCCGCGCTCCGGGGTTCCGGGCGCATCTTTACTGTTTTACTGAGTAAGATTTTGATTTTCTAATTAGATTTTAAGTGTTTTGTATTGTTCTAATTAGCTTTCTAACTTGTTTTTATTATTGGTTTTCGTATTAGAATCTGATAGGAATATTTAACGAAGAATTTTTGAGAATTTTAATGTATGATGAAAAATTATAGAATATTTACGTAAGTTTAAAACGAGGTTTTTTGTTTATTGGAATATTTGCGTGATTTTAGTGTCAAATGAGAGGATTATGTTTAAAACTGATATTCCTGTTTGAATTTTGTAAATTGGTTCACGGGTTTTACAGATAGAAAGAATTTTGCATAATGAAAACATGCCAAAGTCCGAATTTTAGTAAATTATAGTTCTAAAAAGTTTTTATTGTATAGGAATAGGATTTATAAATGTTGTTATGTAATACGAAAGAGGAATAAAATCCTTGCTCATTGTATAATTTGCTTTAAATTCGTATTCATTCATAGAAAACGCTTTGTCCCTAAAACGCATCATCCGACGTTCATCTCGTCTTTATTTCAATTGTTTTTATGGGAATTAAGTAAAACACTATATATTACTGCTTATCGTGCCATATTATATACATTTTACCGATGAAAACCACTTCAAAACGCATAATAATTCCTAAAAAGTTACACATTTGTTATTGGAAAATATTGGAAAAATCACAATCAACAAACTATCCCAACGCAATATTGACGCAATACACAGCTGTCAAAATACACTCAAGAGTACCGTTTACCCCACGCCAAACCCGATTTTAATTCCATTTAGTTCCCCAAAATGGACACCCCATTTAAAAACCATTTGGCGCTAGCATCGAACTCAAGAGTACGAAACGTCACAATTCCAATTTCGATCTATCGGAATTAAATTCAAGAGTAAGCACCCTGGTAGGAGGTTCCTCCCTTTTCTATGGAGGTTGAGTGAACTTTACACCCTGTTCCTCATACCTCTATAAGTTTGTTGTAATCATCACATTATCTCCCATGAATGGTCTACCTTCAGGTATCTACCTCATTGTACTGAATGGAAAAAAAAATGTTACAGTTCATAAATCTGCGAAGGAGATGCAGTGCGATCCCATTTGTTACATGGAGTGTCGCGACAAGAAGTACAGTGTTGACAGCGACCTGACGCCCTTTCTACCTGACAACTACCCGGATGAAGTGACGTGAGTTGTCTTGTTTATTTTCTGCAATAATTCTTGTAGATCTTGAGTCAGCACGATCGGTCAATGCGCGGCGGCGGGGAGGCCTATGGCCAGTAGTGAACGACCTGCGCCTGGAATGATCATTATGATGATGAGCTATCTAAGCTAAAGATTTGGGTAACTCAGCGAGGTTGATCTACTTAGAGTGCGCTGTGCGTGCATTAATCTTACGGGAACTGAACTTCAATCGGTCATCTACTATAGGTGTGTCCAGACATTACAAGGCATGTGCTCCGAATGGTAGGCCACGCATGTAACGGCTCCATTTGCGGCGCATGCCTCGCTCTGTCTGAATGCACCTTAATACAAATGTAGGTACCTACCGCCAAGAACCACAAACCACATTTTCATATTTTTTGAGACTCAGACTGTGTACATATTAGTTTTTCCAACAGAATAGAGTTAGCTTTAGTAATTAAGTGAATTTGAGTAGCTTATGAATTTTATCATGACGGATAACATAGTGCAAAAAACTGTTTTATTCAGTTTTGCATATTTTTCGAACAGTAACATTTTTGGAACAATCGGTTGTATTTTCAAGAAAGTTCAACTCGAGTATTTGGCTACAAAAATTTATCGGATCCGGTGTTTTTCTTTTAAACCTAAGTTTAGTCTTTTATTAACCACAAAAATATTTTGGAGTAACGAAAGCTAAACTAAAATTTTGTAATATGCGTAATTTTATCTTTGTTTAGTTCATTTTTGATTATAACTTAAAGGCTTTTGAATGAATTTAATGGATAAAAAATAATTCTGCCATCAATTTCGATAGAAATGACCCAATACTCGTACAAGTTTTTAAATCGAGTAATTATTCATTTGAGAAAAAAAAAAGTACTTTTAATCACCCAGAGCGTTTTCGTGGTTTTCATAGCAACTCGCAACCCGAAAAACTTTAACAAGTGGTATTTTTAAATACCGGGAATAATTACGATGGGTAGAGGAGGGAATCCCTGCGTGCCTACTGACCTTTACAATTTAACGTTAATCGAATTAGTTGAATGCTTTCCCTTTATCAGCCGACCTATTCTGTAACAATCTCACCGTGAAAACATCCGTAAAGTGAGCTGTCATCCTACCTAACTCTAGGGACTCTAGGGATTGACAGCTCATTTCAAACTCACTTCATCTAAGTTTTCACGGTGAGATATTTACAGAATAGCTCAACAGCACATTTGTTTGGAAAATAAGTTTGTGTTTTGAGTCTAACTAACCAGATTTAGGTAACACTGGCTGGTGTCCGCAACTCCAAGTTAATGTGCGTATTTTGCGTAAGTGATGGCAAAAAAGTTATGGTGATGTGCAGGTCCGTCCTACGAAAGTAGGACTGACCTGCACATCACCATAACTTTTTTAACACAGCGATTTGATAAGAATCGCCATAGTAGTTATTGCTCTTTATTAAAATGCCTATCTAATGACATATTATGTTTGGTTGTTATTGGCCGTGGGGACCATTTTGTCCGGCCCTCCTTTATTTCTCTTTCCTACTCCATCATCAGCCCCAACACTTATTCATTGAGAACATTCCAAGGAGCCCAAACACGATATCTGCTGTAAGTTAAGGGAGCTGGGTATCCTGCAAATTCCAGGTGATGCTGCAGCAGCAGTTCAAGGTTACTATGTTCTTCTACTATCATTGAAGTAACGAAATGCCAAATTTCGACCCAATCAGACCTGTGGAAGATGCTCACATCAATTCATCAACTAGAAAAGAGCTTATAATCTTCAAACGGCTGAACCGATTTTCTTAAATCATAGCTAAAAACAATCTCGACCAAGTCACCTTTCTAACAAAAAAGACTGCATCATAATCGGTCCATTCGTTTAGGAGCTACGATGCCATAGGCGCACACACAGACACATCAAACTTATAACACCCCTCTTTTTGTGGGGGGTTAAAAAGAACAGTACAATATTATGATAGTCTACATATTTTTGAGCTCCGAGGACACCCGGAGAATGAAACCAAGTGTTTTTGGTGCTTTCTTGACTATATTGTCTATGTGTGTGTGCGTGTTGTCTGTGTGTGTTAGCCGAAAATATAAGGGCTTTACCGTTCAAAAGCATAAAATACCAAGTCAATTAATAGCCAATTAAAACTCCAACTTCATCCACACCGCGAACCGAAGGCTTCTTTGATATTAATATTCATTTAATTCAGCAACAATAGCTTGTTATGCCATCAAAAAAAAAATTAATTGGTGTTTCGTACACAATAATTAACGCTCGGCGCCTGATGATGATGAAATGGAAAGTTCTGGAACAATCCTTCCAAAAATTTGTAAATTCAATAAATAAACCCTTTCCCGTCTTCGTTAGAACTGACTTTGTAAACAAACGCTCGGTTCCGGTTACCAGCCACTATTGGTAAAATAACTTTGACTCAAGCATCTTGTATAGTAATAATAATAACTTTGATTCAGACAACAAAACTTCCAATTTGGGTTAGTAAATACTTAAGAACTAAGTTAGCAAATCACAAAAAGACACAAGAGAACAAACGAAATTAAATAGACACGTGGAATGCGATCCAGTGTCTAAGAAAAGGACCGTCTAAACGGTCCGCTATTACTTTCAGAATACTGTTGGAGCTTGCTCGGATACGGGTGCAATATGGAGGCCGCTCGCTTTCTCATGATGGCATGAAAACCATCTACCCGAGCTTCCATAAACATGCCAAAATAAATATCTTATCTCCATAACAGGGAAAGTTGACCACAAATAGAATGTTGGAACTTTATGAGCATTAAATATAAAGGAGAATACGTTTCTTCAAAGCAACGCATCAGATTTTCCATTAAACAAACTGGGCAGGGAAGGACATTTACTTATTCATTTTTTCTAGGCTTATGTAAAGCATTTGACTCGGTTTCTGTCCCCACACTGCTTTTGAAGATGGAAAACATTGGAATACGTGGCCTTGCGTTAAAAATGTTCACAGATTATTTATCTGGAAGAACTCAACGTGTAAAAATCAATTCCTTTGTCAGTGAAGATGAGTATATCTGCTTTGGGGTGCCACAAGGAAGCATATTAGGACCAACCTTGTTCCTATTTTACATAAATGATTTGTGCAAAATGTCTATCCCTAATTGCGATATATTCACCTACGCTGACGACACAGCGCTTATTGTATATGATGTTACCTGGGATAAGGCCAAACAAAGAACGGAACACTCTCTCCGCCTTGTGATGGAGTGGCTTTCAGCAAATCTTTTAACTCTCAACATTGAGAAGACCAAACTCATACGTTTTACCTTGCCGAATTCTATCCCCTTACCTTCCGAGTCCAGTGTAGTAAAAGCCCATTCCTGTTCAGAGCATGATGTCAGCTGCTGTTGTCTTTCACTCTCCTTAGTTTTGAGTATCAAATACCTAGGGGTGCACATTGATGAAAAACTAACCTGGCGCACACACATCGAGGCATTATGTACACGTACAAGAAAGCTCATCTACATTTGCAACAGTATCATGTGCGCGACGTTAACGTCGCGTTCAGCGGACGTTAATGCTTGTCACGTGCAGACGCGACGTTGACGTCAACGCTCGTAAAACGCCAGTGGATAGCGGCCTAATGCGGTGAGTCAGACAGGCGGTCGGCGTGGCGACCTCGCCACGCGCTCGTAACTCCGCGACTCTTTCGCAGAGTTAAATTAATTATTAAGTTCATAATAAATTAATATATTTTTTAGTTGAGAATATTTTAATTCTACCTATAAGAAATCTAAATATTTTGTTTTTGACAATGCCATATTAATCCTTCTTTTCATGCATATTTTGAATACAAAATAGTTTCAATGTTTCACATCTGCCAGGCGTCCCGCGACGACTCATTTTATTTCATACTAGCTTCTGCCCGCGACTTCGTCCGCGTAAATTTTTTTTCTTTCCCCGATCCACCCCGTCGCAACGTGTCGCCGGCCTGTGCTATTACTTCGTTTTCGCTTGGCGAAAACTTCAGACTTTTTTTCTTTTTGCTCAACTCCTAAGAGTCCTAGCGTCAAGTTTAATAGAATATAGCCTTCCTCAAGAACTGGGCTATCAAACGCAAAAATATTTTTATATAATAATATGTGACCAATACTTCCAGAGATTTAGAGCTTTCAAACCGTGTTTCAAACAAACAAACTCTTCAGCTTTATTATTAGTATTATTTTAAAACTATGATATCTCCTATTAAGATATACATTGAAATCAAATGATGTCAGAGGCAATTTTGTTAAAAATTAAATACATGTGATGAATAACGTATTTATTTGGATAAGGAATAATACCATGTTTATAAAAACACCTTCGCAAATAATGCATTATTTAAGAACTTTAGTTAGCATAAAAGAGGTTATAGTGAGCTAACCTTAAAAGATAGACATATGCTGTCGCGAACTTTTTTTAAAGCTTTTAAAGGGGAACAATTCTGTCATATATGATTTTTGCGAAACTTTAACTGTTTACGCAGCGCACGCAGCGGAAGCTCTCAATAGGAAAAAAATTCCCCGATTTTGAAACATTCTTCATTGGTGCTCCGCTCCTATTGGTTTTAGCGTGATGATATATAGCCTATAGCCTTTCTCGATGAATGGGCTATCTAACATTGAAAGAGTTTTTAAAATCGGACCAGTAGTTCCTGAGATTAGCGCGTTCAAACAAACAAACAAACAAACAAACTCTTCAGCTTTATAATATTAGTATAGATTAGTATAGATTAGTCATTATAGAATTTACTAACTATAGCACGGTTAAAACCCAATTAAGTACCTATCTTACCTAAAATCTGTTGACTATTCTACGAATTGCCACCCTATTATTACACCCACGTGAGAACAACTAACACCTACGATTTAAATAACTAATATTTTATTCTCTTAGAGGTCGAACTTTAATACAACTTAAATCATTTCTGTAAAAAAGTTTTTAAATAAACTTCTGATCCGAATAGCAAAAGTCAAAGCATTTATTTCAAATAGCCACATAAAAGGCACTTTTAAACGTCAAAAATTACAATAAAATAGAATTGATTATAGTCTCAAAAAAATGGTGGTGAAATTTCTATCAACAGTCAACCGCTCATATCATTCTAAATGCTATTTATTTACTCAGGTTACGCTACGCCCCACGATTTTATTTTTTTGTCTGATCAATGCCCTAGATTCACGAGGAAAGTGGTGTGGTGACTGGTACCTAGGACCTATCTAATTATTTTTTAGCTTTTAGTACACTATCTACATCATTAATTTAATTAAAACCGTTTCATTTTAAAAACATTTTTTACTCATTTTATTTTAAAGTTTTTAATTTTTATTTAAACTGTATGATCCACCTTGCACTGTGTCCTATTTATAAAGCCCTTTCATTTGATACCTATTATCCATATTGAAACAAATATGAAATTAGAAATATTGAAACAAATACGAAATCTGGTATTTTGTACCGGGGAGGCCATCTTGGACTTGAAATTTTATAGTTTACAGTATTTTACTATAATTACTAGGACTGAATTAGCTGCGGTAAAATCATAGCTTACGTGTTGCCACTTTTTAACAAAATTTAAATAGTGATGTGACAAAAGAATCGATTCATTCAATTAACATTCAATTTAAAATTGATCAATGTCCAATTGATTTTGTAAAAAAACATAGTATATTTTTGGTCAGGTCAGTAGCTTGTATTTTTCAGGGCGTAAAGAATCTCTGAAAGCAAGTTTATTTATTTAAATAAATAAGTAATATATTATATATAAAAATAAAAATATATAATGATATATTATACAGGGTGGAATTGAAGTCATGGGCATTATTTCAACCTAAGGCACTACTCACGATACTGATTGCATTAGGGCTATTAATACACAAATCAAAAATATTATTAATGCAAGTAAGGAAAACCTTAAAAATGTAGTAAGTCAAATTGCACAAGGCTTATTATTGCAAATAGACACTTAAAGTAATTAAAACAAAATATTTCGTTCACGCCAATAAATGTTGAAGTATCAAAATCTTAAAGCGCAGTACAGCGCAATGCGAAATGTAAACAAACATCAAATAATAGTAATAACTTCATAGAGCGGCCGACCTGCGCGCGTGCGGGTTTTTCCTTACAACTAATAATAACAATGGGCTACAAGACATGCCGTCCGGCGGGATTCCCTGAACTCTCTCCGTCCCGCTCCCTCACTCGCAAAAATACGAATATCACCCCCGCGCGGGGTCTGCTTGCCTCTGAAACACGAACCCGGAACCAGTGTCATAACGACTGCACAGGTGCATTGACGTGTAATTGATTTATTGATCCCGTGACGTAATCGCCGTACTCGCCGCTCGCGTCATACGGTGCTTGGATTGCAGTGTAGTAATTGTGTGTTGTGTGTGTGTTTGTGTACACGATGCCTCGACAGGCAAAACAAAAATACCCACAAATGGTTGTAATTTACACAAGAAATTTAGTATGAACTCGTGAAATGTTCCATCGCCGCCGACCCTATTCCTTCACGGGGTCTCATTCCACCGGAACCACTCAGAACCTGTTGGATTTTTCGTCTTTTCACGTGCCAGCACATGCACAAGCTCGTGGAAGAGCACCCGTTTGCCCTGTGTCACTTTACCGACAAATAAGGTTTTTTCAAAACAATCCACAAGCTAGGTACGTAAATGTTTTTTTTTAATGTATGTTAGTTGACGTAGTTTTGACCGTCCTAAGCCGGCAAAGTACGAAGGGAAAGTTGGAATTTATTATGAATCAATTCATTGGCAACTTACGAATGTCACGTGAGTCGGGCGGGGTCAAAGAATTCACGCGCAGTGACGCGTACGGCGTAGTGTACCTTCGCATTTGCTATCGAGAAGCGCAAAGTATTTGATACTTTGTATGACTTACTACATTTTAAGGTTTTCCATACTTGTATTAATAATATTTTTGACTTGCGTAATAGTAGCCGTAATGCAATTAGTATCATGAGTAGTGCCTTAGGTTAAAATAATGCCCATGACTTCAATTGCACCCTGTATATTGTAATTAGGTATTTTTTTTTTTTTAAGTTGGTAAAACCATATTTACAAAATTAACAAACTACGAGTACTTATTACAATATATAAAATCAATTAAATAGGCCTTTCTCAAAGACTAGATATTTGAACGGTAGGACTAAGTCTAGGTCTTAGTCTAGGGTACCTGGATGTACACACGGCTACACATCAAGCTATACATTTCCAGTTATAGCTGACCTCGCATTGTTTTATAGGTTTTTCATACAATCAAAGATCAGCTTATACTGGTTATGTATAGTTTTTTTTTTTTTTTTTTTGGATGGGAAATCATCCAATGACCCCTCCCGCTCTGGGTGGAGCAGAAGGGAGTGTCAGACTCTTACTGACTAAAACCCACCCGTGTTCCTTCCTTAGCCCTTTGTGTTCCAGGGTAGCGGTAACCCTTTCGGACAATCCCGCTGCCCCGGCAGGCTTCGGCCCTTACGGGCCCCTTCCGTAATGCTGACATCTCTTTGAGGCACGCGTGGAACACGTACGCGCCGTCCGGCACGGGCCTGGTCCTGATCGGACGGAGGGTTACCCATTACTCTCCGCCCGCAGGCCCGCGCCTACGGTGGCCGGGAGTCGTCACGCGGCTCCCGACGCCCGGGGCGTCTCCCGCGGCGGCTGGGACGTGAGGCCCTCTCACAGTGCGTCACAGTGTGGTAGCAGTGCGTACTAAAAAAAACTAATAAATGACGGCTTTATAGCCCACTTAATTGAGATTAGTATAGTTTGAACGATTTTTGTACAAATTCACTATTCGAGCACAATTTTGATGCGAACTAGTACCTACTATTAATAACTAAATATTATATATCAATGAAACTACAACGTATATTTTTATCCGATCAATACAAAAAATATTAGATTGTTTAGGTTTAAATCAAAATTGGTCAACTGCGTTCCATTCACATCACTAGTAGACATATTATATCGAAATGACGAAGTGTCATTTTACTGCAGCTAATTAAAAGTCAGACTATAGTCAAGCCCTTTCATTTGATAATGATATTGTGGGGGTTGTGAAAAAATATGTAATCCGCCATTTTGTAGCGGCGGCCATCTTAGATTTACAATAATAATGATTGAATTAAATTATATTTACACAAAACAAAAGTTGTGTGCCAAATATCAGAGCGGCTGATAGTATGTCATGCTCGCTCAAGTGTCTCGCTGACGGTGGCGTGTGTGTTGGATCATTCAGTTCCCTACAAAATGGTTGCGCTGGATAGTGCTGATCCATGCGTCATGTTCGTGAACGGGCGCCGTCAGTTGGGGCTGGTCATCTTTTAGCTGCCGCGGCTTATTTTTAATTATTTTATTTTTGGATTGTTATTTTGTTACTTTTTGCTGTACTCTGGACACTTTTAACGCATACTTGATTTTTATTTATTTTTTACATCGTTCTCACATATTTATAAATTCAACATATGATGTAACTAATAATTTTGTAAAAATGTTATTTAAAAAGAGTGTCCATGGAGTTTCTTGCCCGTTCTTCTCCATACCTACTACGCTTTGGAATGGGCAACTAGCTTCATTTTTTCCTGACTGACCGACTTATTGACAATTCAAAAGTGCCTGTAAATGGTTTAATTGAAATAAATGCTTTGAGTTTGAGTTTGAGTTTGAGATCAATCAGCCTACAGGAAGGAAGTAAAATTTCAAGTACTTAATTTGACCCAAAAAAATAAACAAATAAATAATAAACAGGGCAAGCTAAGTAAAACAGTTTAAAAATCTGTGACCACGTTGTTCGTCTTAACAACGCAACGGATTTTGATGCAGTTTTCACCATCATTTAGAGAATTTAATACAATAAGTAATGTGAAACATTCCTATAATTAAGAAATCCGGATGTGTTGTCAAGTCGTCAAACCATGCGAAGCAGGGGCGGTTCTATAGTTCATAATAGAAATACAGCAGTCTAATACAGTGTATCTGCCTACCTATTTCTATTTCCTACCTATTTTGAAAATAATAATTATTTGGATGTTCAGCGCTGGTGTGAACGTGAGCGAGTTGGCTGCATTGCAAGTGTTCTTCGGTAAATCGAACTGCAACTGCTACAAGTTGACTCTGCTGATTGATTCGAGCTATTTTATTGGTACGTACTGATTTATATATATACCCTGTGTGTTTGAGTGTAGTCGACCTTGAAATTGCTTATCACTTTTTACAACAATTCCTAGTAAAATAAAATTTCACTGAGGCTGAAATTATCCAACTCATAAGCAAATGTCGTTTCAAACGTGCAAGTACTTAAACATCAACATTGGGACCAACCTTAAGCAATTACGAGAGCGAATATACTTTATCCTTCGTTCACGCGCATACCACAATAAATTACGCAACTTGTAATTAAGTTAGGTAAAGCTTTCTCTCGCGCCAAGACCTTTAATTAATTCAGAGACTACGCGTAATCTTTATAAGATTTATTAGTACTACATTTTACAAACGGACCTACCCTAAACTACAACGCAGACACTTTGTGTGCGTTAGTTTTTTACTGTAATTTTAATTTTGTATGTATTTATTTTTTAAGTAATATTTATATTATATTGTATGTGTTTATATGGGCCTTGATGCCTGAAATAAATGGATAAATAAAAAATAACCGACGTACAATCTTTTGTTAAAACAAGAGGGGCAATTCTCGTAATTTTAAGAACGTTCACAGTCTGATCTCAGTGTCAATCTGTCAAAAATACCTCTAATTTCCCCACATTTTGTCAAGTTTTTGACATTTGCTTGTCGCCGAGATGAGACTGCGACTAGATTTTGAACGTTTTAAATTACGAGAATTGGCCTTCTGCTGTTTGCAGCTCACAACCTTCCAAGTTAGGTATTTTATAGAATTCGGAAAATTTTTAAAAAATACTGAGAGTGCTGGCAATAGAAATCTAATAAGTACTTAGGTACACACGAACTCACAGAATACCAAAACGCGAGATAACCATTTATTATTTATGTTTTTTTTATCTTTGTAAAAGTCCGACTAAAATGTTGTGTTGAAATACCGAACAAAAAAGTAGTAAAGAGCAGAATGTGTTTTTTTTTTTGTGAGTACATTCTATAAAAGTTTTATCTTATGTAACCCAACTGAAGTTAGCTCTATAAACTTTATTTTTTAATGCTGCGACTCTGTAATTCAATAATAGGACAAAACTTAAACAAAAAATGTTGATCACCCTTAACTGATTTTAATTTTAATATCAATAAACTCAGTGTCATAAACCTCTCAGGGACGGGCTATTAACTAACATCATCAAAATTAAGGAATAACCTATTTTAAGTAGGTTACGGTGACGGTAACGCGTCATACTGACGTCACACAAAATCCTGCACCTCGAAAGCAGCAAGCTCGCAAGATTTTAGCGCGCAACTAGCATAAATACACAACGGCCCGACATGAATCATCGGGCAGTCACCCGCTAGACACAACACCCGTCTGGTCGGAAGATCCTCCCTTTTCTATGGAGGATGAGTGAACTTTACACCCTTTTCGTCACACTTCTATGCAGGTAATTTAGATACGGCAGACGCAATACTTCTTAACGAACTGCTTACAGAATCTTTGATACGTAATAGTCACATATCTTCAAAGTCCGTTAGCTATTCATTCATCAGTTACTACGTGTACTGGTAATTAAAATCTAATGGAAAAGCCATAAATATTTAAAAGATCTTAGTTTCAACATTAATCTTAATTTGATATGTCTTTCAAAGGAGGCTGAAAATTACTGTCCACGGAAATTATGTAGCAAAATAATCTACCTTGGCAACCCTGTTTTAATTTGTAATTTTGAAACGGTACTTTTAGAAAGGTAAATCCAACAAGGAAGGGTTAATGATGCTCATTCAGTTGTTAATAGAATTATGTTTTAGGCAGTTAAGATAAACTGCCCAAAACATAATTCTATTAACTCGTTAAAATATGTATAAAGAGAAGGGGTTATTATTCCAAAACCGGGTACGGGGTGAAATCGGGACTATGTAGTTTAATCTCAATGTTTTAATATTAAGCACGCGTTTGCCTGCTGCAGCTGGCCATCCTGATTAGTTTGTCAACAAACATTCATTGGCCTCTGTACACGATCGGTGAGAATAAATAAGAAAAAGGTTTTTATGGTGAATCGATAGTGTTATCCTCGGATAAAACTAGTTTTCATTATAGTCACAATAATGTGTGTATGGGGAAAATTGTTCATTACAGTGTCAATGAAAAAAAGTTAAGTTTTGAATGCACCATGTTTTTTGCTTATTTTGTCTTTATCTGTCCAAAGTGCTTTTGGGATATTATTATTATTATCTTATTATTTATTATTATCTTATTTATAACATACGCAGAGAAGCCACGCATGGATGCAATGTCATTATACCTACATAATTGCACCCATAAAGGCTGTGCG
The DNA here is from genome assembly GCA_949316385.1 of Globia sparganii. Taxonomy (NCBI): domain Eukaryota; kingdom Metazoa; phylum Arthropoda; class Insecta; order Lepidoptera; family Noctuidae; genus Globia; species Globia sparganii. The sequence goes on from OX438657.1 coordinate 24,639,176, forward strand.
GGTTGGGAATCCGAAGAATTTTATGAGTTCGCAGCATAATGCTGAGCGAAAGCCGATTTGCGTGGATGTGACGCATGTTTCCCCCTACCTTTTATTTATTTTACTAGCTTTTGCCAGCGACTTCGTCCGCGTGGAATAATGACTTCCGGAAATTGAGGCACTAACTCTCATAGAGTTTAACCGATATGCTCTTTCTTCTGCCGGTTCTTGAGAACGCGTATTTCTCATTCAACGCGTTTTTCAAGACAATAGCGGGCGGACGCCGGCGTCCGCTTGGGGCTTGAATAACTAAAAATATATAACTACGTCTAATATATAAAATAATATATAATAAAACCTACTTCACTTAAAACTAAATACCTATAACTACTATAATTAATAATACCTATACCTATAATTAATAAAAGTACCTACGCTTTTACCTACTTAATATTAAAAAAAACTGAACATAAATTAACCAAAACTTACCTACTACTAACTAACTACTACTAACCTATTACTACTTCACCTAAAAAGAAATCCTGTTCTCCCAACATTTCCCTTCACTGCTCTGCTCCTATTGATCGTAGCGTGATGAAAAGTATACTATAACCTGCCCAGGAGTATGAAGAACAATTGTACCAAGTTTCGTTGAAATCCGTCGAGTGGTTTTTATTTCTATAACGAACATACAGACAGACAGACAGACAGACAGACAAAAATTTTACTGATTGCATTTTTGGCGTCAGTAACGATCACTAATCACCCGCTGATAGTTATTTTGGAAATATATTTCATGTACAGAATTGACCTCTCTACAGATTTATTATAAGTATAGATTTTTTGTGTTTATGTTCTTTTTTGCGTCATGTTCACCGCAAATAAACGTATTTTCTTTCTTTTATTTCTTTCTATTGTTACCGCTGTTAAGAGGCAAATTTGGGTATACCCGCTTTTGGAAAACGCACGGGGCAAAACCGTAAAAACATAACTTTTTTTTTTTGTTATTTAGAATTGATTTCGAGAGCAAATTATTACGTGATTAATAAAACAAACTATAAATATTGTCTATCAAAGTTTATTTATATTAATTTCTTTTCTTTAAATTTTTATTTTTCCCTTGGCTTCCCGATTTTACCCCACTCTCCAATACATTCCAAAGCTAAGATTAAATTAAAATACTTATCCTCTGTATGTATTATAAATTGCCCGAGTTTCTGCCGTGCAAAATATCAACGAACTGTGAATTTCTACTTTGGTGGATTGATTCAGCTTATAAAAATTTTATATCCAGTTGTGAGTTTAGTAGCCTAAAGAGATGGTTAAGGAGTACCTAAGATTCCCCGTGACGTACTTAGCTAATTTAAAAAAGAAGAATAGAATACTCTTTATATCATTTAAATTACAGATATGAATGTAGAAATTTTACAAAGGGTGACGCAATGCCCCTTTTGTTACCGGTCTTATTGGTATAAGCGATCTTATAAAGACAACCAGGACAGACAGCACCGAGACGACATATGCTGTGGGATGACAACGTGGTTTCCCCGGCACTACAGAGCACGGAGACGCCTCAGCAGCCGCTGCTAGAAGTGGCACTGCCTACACGTTCCATACAAACCAAGTGTGTCATCGTTTACTCGCAGTACGACACAAATGACGTACGTATACAAACTGACGGCTTTGATTGGCCATCCGTCACAGAAGTTCACGCTCAACGCACTTTCGCCGCCCAAAGATAATAAGTAGTAGGTACCGTCAGATGCTGCCGGCGCGCTGCGCGGTGATTCAGTGTTCTGTGTGGTGCCGAACTGCCGATGTAGATTCTGAAGCTCGTGCGCATGTGCTAAAGTTGGTCACCGGGCGGCTTAACAAGTTTTCAACTAACCAAAACCTTCCAGGAAGTACCTAATGACAGGCAGTTTATATTTTATACAAAATTACGTAAAAAAGCGTAGTATTGATGTTTTCCACGACTATCGTTTTCAAGTTAAAACTTGTCGCAAGTCACGTGATATCATACATTACGTGAGTTGACAAATCTTAAATTAACTGCTATTGGCACGTGGTCCCATATTTTTAAAGAACTGCGCCAATGTGGGAAGGTAATCTATCTATATATATATAAAAGGAGAAACTGACTGCAAGGACTAGGAACGGGGAATTTTGTTTGTATGAAAAATCTTATTGCTTGAGTTAATAAACTTGAAATTTGGCACGAATACACGCAGACGAAGTCGCGGGCGAAGTGCTAGTGTTTGACTAAAATTAGAAAACTTACAAAGATTTCTAACTTATAGTAAACGAAACCAGAAATAAAATAAGGAAAATCAATATTTGGAGTAAAATTATTGTAACGGAAAGATCCCTTAACACACGTTAAGGGATCTTTCTGTGGAGACACATCCATCAATCAAAATAGATCTATGGAGAATTGAATTAAATATATTTGCTGAAGAATGACTACTATTGTTGATTTTATGAAACACGTGTAACTTTAATCTATTATTATATTCATAATTTAAGTTATAGAAAAATAATTTTGTAAAACTGATAGTCAAGTAAACTAATTTTTGAAAAGGAATATATTCGAAATAATTTGATAATCCTTTCAAACGTCAATTGTATAATATTCCAATAATCTCAACAATCACATGCGATGTACCTACCTAAACACTGACGTTAGCTGTATTACATAAAGTTACTTGTGTGTATTAATTAAATCTGTTTCTTCAAGATACCACGAAATCAATAAAATACATGAGATAAGGTTACAAGTATCATAAGATACCCGCAAGTTTGCCTAGTGTGGTTATCGTTGAAAATCATAATTTCAATTACAATTTCCACTAATAGGCCACAAAGTTAATCAACAATTTCACTTTTAAACATCATATAAATTGATACAAAAGGAACCGATTTAATTATATTGCTTTTCATCATTTTTAATAACTAAAAGTTCATTCTCCTTTAATTTATATCCAACAAAAAAAATCTGCTGTTTTCTACAAAAGAGCAATAGGTACCTACGCGGCCAAAGTGTGAAATAGCTTTTTTTTTTTTAAATAACCGGAATTTTTTTCAACGCAGGGAGTCCAGAATCATGTACTAAACTCCTAGTATATCAGTTCCGATTTTTATGAATATTTTGGTTAATAATTTAGATTAATAAAACTAAGTGTTAATCGACTTTTGTTACTGACCGTACCGACCAACCTACGAGTACCTCACCAGGTCAATTAATTCCAAACACAAAGACAAACTAAAACTATGTTAAAGCGGTAAGAATATTTATTTATTTATTTATTTATATATATATACACTTTGTTGTAACCCGAAAATACATAACAAAAAAAAAAAACAATTATTACTACAAAACATACAATGGGCGGCCTTATCGCTTTCTGCGATCTCTTGCAGGCAACCTTGGAATGGACAGTGATTGCGTGGATATATAAAAATGGGGTTGTCAGTGGTGCAACATAATATACTATAATAGATACATAGATAAGTAAACAGGTAGATAGATGTGGTATCGACGTCACTGCGCCATATATTACTTACCTTCGAAGGAAGGATCGATCATATACTAATTATAGTTTGAAACTTGCTTACTGCAAAGACATTAATATGTTACGTCATAATGTCTAACACACTCTGCCTGACGATCATCAGATTGAACATAATAACACTGATACCTGCACGTTTAACGTGATTACTTGATTAGGGACGCAACCTATCGTTATTTGATCTGTACTTCCCGGAATTATTTAGACGATCAAGGTTGTTAGTTCGCACTCTAGCTGCAGTCATTAAAAACAGTAATAATCACAAGATACTATAGGAACAGTCAATAGACAGAAAATATGGTCAAAAAAATTGGTTAAGGGCTACTTAGTTGTTACCAGCCATGGTTGGTGTTCCAAAGATTTGTGCCCACTACAAAAACCTGTGAATATTTTCACCATCTCTTGCGTTAACTGTGATGGAGTTATGTAACAAAGGATACAGTTATGAAAAAGGTTTCGTAGGTGCTAAATCAGCACGGAAACCTTATTACGACTGGTTTTTAATAATAATAATAATAACCCCACCGCCGTATCTCTACGTTGACGTCGTGATGAGGCTTGCGCGCTCCGAACTCTAGGCCTATGCCGGAAATTTTACTTTGTCGGAACAGGTCTCGGGTGAGGAGCCAGAAGGGAGATACAGAAACCCGCAGGGCAGCATGTGGCGAGCTGTTGGGCAGTAGCGAGCCCACGGACCCTATCTCCCGGGAGAAGTCTTGTTCCTCACCTCTGGCTTGCCTTTATTGGCCGGCTTGAGTGGAGATCCGCAAGAGCAAACGTGCTCTGAGGAAGGAAGTATTCCAATAAGATACTGGTAGGGATCTTGACCGTACTTCCGGGATTGTCCAGAGGGGCAATTCTCGTAATTTTTAAGAACGTTCACAGTCTGATCTCAGTCTCAATCTGTTAAAAATACTTCAAATTTCCCTACATTTTGACAAGGTTTTGACATTTGTTTGTCGCCGATATGAGATTGCGACTAGATTTTGAACGTTTTTAATTACGAGAATTGGCCTACTGATAGCCGTGGAATACCTCTCAACTCCTCATAAGCACCTCAGGACATGTTGCCCCCTAGTCGCTACGACACTATATGCTAGCGACCGTTTTTGGAGCCCATTAAGTCACCCCTCGCTACTTTATCTGTGTAATTTATATAAAACATTGGCCAGACAGGAGCTATAGATTTCCAAAGTCCTAAATAACCAGTTCACTTTAGCCACCCAAACCCATAATCCAATAATTATATTTGTTTCCATGGCCTGCAATAGTCCTACACCAACCGAGAGTTGTCCTTGGATGCACTTGCATAGTGTGAACAGGTATAATCGTCGGTTGGTGCCTCGGTTGTCGGCATGATAAGCCAGCATGGTGTGCGGTTTTAATACTAAGTGCATAATGAAAAGCTGGAGAAAGATTAGTACATTGCAGGATTTATATAACAAATCTGTGGGAAAAAAGAAGGGATGGATGTTTACCACCTTTAAAATTGCTCTCAGAGCTCTTTCAAAAAGAAGAGAATTTGATTTTGTTACGCCACCCCAAGGAGTTATTCAGCATTGAATTATAGATTGACATAGAGCCAAATAACTTAGAGTGATTAATTTTTAATCTGCTAGTGTTTGTTTCGGTTTACTCTCGCTTTATATAGCTTTTGGGACGGCTAATCTCGGCCGCATATGCTATTAGAAAGATAAGACATTTAGCAGACGTAGAGACCGCGCGTTTGGTCTATATTAACTACTTCCACCGCATTATGACGTACGGCATTTTACTGTGGGGTCATTTATAATCTACGTCGCTACGAATCTCTTAGGGAACTATTTATTTTAACGGTGCCTTGCCAATTCGTTTACAAAAATGTTACGTATGTAAGAAAAAAATCTTTTAATTTATTTAATTATTTATTAAAACTTTATTTACAACTAAAAAAAATACTGTACAAAGGAGGACTGACCTGACCTGGACCTGAGGCATTTTCTACCACCAGTCGGTTTAACGTTACGCTTACTTAAAAACAAAAATGCATGACGTTTTATGCACGCGAATAAATTATAGTAATTTTCCATGATAATGAGAGTAAATGGAGACGTCAGTCATTGTTATTTTACACTTACTGTATTAATATTTTCAGAAATTTCATTAGTAATTTATTGTGGCGTATGTCAAGTCAGTTAATGGTTTAAAGTCAAAAGCTTCGACCGATAATTTTAGACAAACAAAATTTATGTTTAGACTCAGGTTTAAACCATCATTGAGCCATTTTGGAATATCGAACTTTATTCTTATTATGTACGTATATTTAGTAAGTTTAGTTTTCAAATTCAAAAGACAAAAACTAATTTTAAACCGAAGTCTAAGTTGTCGATGTTGTGTTTAGAACTATACTTGAGTCGGAATTAGGTTTTTAATACAAAAACTGGCGGAAAAGGGTTACTTTGCTTTGACTGAAGTAAGACCTCGTTTTGTAGACAGCTAATGTTTAGGAGCCGTCGCGAATTAGTCGGTTAAAGCACATATTTTGAGGAGGTTCCTTCCCCACATGGCTGAACAAAACTTATCTGGGTCTTCTACCTCGCTTCAAAAATGTAAAAAAGTTGTGGCAATAACTAACCTTGCTCCTTTTCATCTTGTAATTGCACAACTAATTGGTTTTTGTCATTATTAATTACTATTGGACAAGTGTAAAATACAAAATAATTATTAAATTTTTAATATTCATCAGGAATTTTCAAAATAAAATTAAATAAATGTTCTCCTTTTTTCAGCTACGTACGGTGGTGTTTTCTCGCTGAGTTTCGGCGGCTCCATAATAAGTTTGGTAGAAATAACGTATTTATTTATTTCTTTTATAATAACTGTTGTATTACGTATTGTAGCTATTGTGATTTCGAGTAGACAAATAAATACCATGAAAACGTAAGGCTTTTGTTTTATTTTGAAACACCTATTTCAGATGGGCGTGTTGGGTTACTTGCAGTATGAACTCATTCAATTGGCTTCTGTACCTACTTCACCTGTAAACTGGTATCGTGACAAATTAAAACATTTACTTATATATTTTTATACGTTAACACAACAAGCTGGATTAACTGCTACTTTTGCAAATCACGCAGCACGACAAGCATCTTAACTTTCAGAGAAAGTACCTAATTTAATTTTAACAAATGAATTATACACTGCCATTTGATACTGCACGTACAGGAATCCCGTAATTGAAAGGTTATGTTAATTAGTAATTAATTAATTTTGTTAGTTCATGTGTATAAAGGGGGTAATCTCCGGAGCTAATGATCCGCTTCTAAAAATTGTTTCTCTGGTAGCAAACTTCATTATTCCTAAGTGATATAACAAGCTACCTTCTTCGTTGCTAGATTTGCCTTTTAATGCGTTTAAAGCTCAAGTAAAATCTAACCTTTGTTCAAAGGCATACTATTCCATCAACGACTACTTAAAAGAAAAGAATAGTTGGTCGCCCTGATTAACACAACACAATGCTAATGTTCTTTCTCCAGAATTAGCTTACGGACAGGTTATATAATCATATTGCTCATATAGCTTACCTATTTATGCAATGCTGAGTTCAGTTCACATAGCTGTGATCTAAGTCACAAATTATAAAGTAGGACCCTCGAAGTAAAATAAATAAAAAAAGATATTAATAATTACAACAGTAAAACCAAGGTCAGCAAGACAACCAGTCACCACAAGCAGCACTCGTTCACGAGCATAACGCAAAGTTAAACTGAATTGACTGTATTCGCAGAGATATTTCCGCAGGTTGATGCTACATTTATTATTTCGAATGTTTTGTCGTTATCGGTAATTGGGTGATGAATATTGTTAAAACGGTTTGATGTCTTTCGATTGTATTGTATCGGTTGTTTTGTAACATAAATAATTAATTTGTTCTCCTCTTCGTTACGTATATCTGTTGTACGATTGTTCCTAAACTATCTCAAGTTGAGGTAATCTATACTAATAATAAAGCTGAAGAGTTTTTTTGTTTGAATTGTACGATCTAATCTCTGGAGTCAGTAGTCAGCATGAGTGGAAAAATTATTTTTGCACTTGATAGCCCAATCCTTGAGAAAGGCTATAGGCTATTTAACATCACGCTACGACTCTTCTTATTATTTTTCTTATTGACTGCATATAATATTTTCTAGATTGATTTTGTTAGCATTAGCATTATATGTGGATCTGCACTCCAAACAAATTCTATGCTTTATAAGTTCCGTAAAAGAACATTATTTTGCAGTGGACACCTTCGCACTAAAAAGAACAATATTTGGGGGCACGGGAGTGCCCCCGCCAAGACGAGCCAAGCGAAGCGCGAGGGCACTACCTACCTTTTCTCGAAGCACTTCGTCGTATTTTTGAACCTTCTTAACTTGGGTTTGGATTATACCAGATAAACAAAATTTTCGGGATATGATTTCAGTAGTTAACTTATTAAACCTATAAAGTTTCAATTGCATAACTCTTATACTTTAGATTTTATTGATATCTAAAATACCCCGATTTCGTCACTGATTCACTGACTCACTGATGATCATCCATATTCTTAAGGTTCTTCCTGAAGCCCTAGGAAGCTAAAATTTGGTATGTAAGCTAGTAATAGTACACAAACAACAAAAAAAATCTTAAAACTTGAAACTTTTACCCCCCCAAACGGCCAAGTCATATATCTTGACTAAGGTGTAGTTTACGAAGCTAGGCCTTGTAGAGTTAGGGCATGTAGAGTTACAAGCTTGGCTCCATGAGATCTGACTACTTTTTGACAGTGCGAGCTACATGGTCTCGTCTTGGCAACATTTAACATGAAATGTTTTTGTGGGATTATTATTAGAATACACTTAATTTCAGGTGGAACATTTACTTAGAACATCAACTTCTAACACTTCGTCTGGGATGCTCTTGTTGCAACAGTTTGGTGCGTAGACCCTTAAAATGTCGGCTATAGTACACAATATTTAAGTCTATTCGGCGGTCTATTCTAGTCTATCTTCGGCACGGTATCAAAACGAAAGGTTGAGCGATTTGCATCTTTTTTTATGAAATATTACTTCTAAGTCCTCTAACTTTGTGAGTGTATCATTGTACACCCACAGTAATAAAATTATTTTGTTATTTATGTGTCTTTTTTAGGGGCCCATGGCTAAACCATCATGAATGATGGGTGACCATCTTTACATACCGAGTACCCCTCAGTGCCTCGGAAAGCACGTTAAGCCGTTGGTCCCGGCTGTCATTCGTGGATCTTTGACAGTCGTTACGGGTACTCAGAAGCCCGAAGGTCTGACAACCAGTCTTACCAAGGGTATCGTATTACCCAGTACCTGGGTTGTGGAGGTCAGATAGGCAGTCGCTCCATGTAAAATACTGGTATTCAGCTGCATCCAGTTAGACTGGAAGCCAACCCCACATAGTTGGGAAAAGGCTAGGCAGATGATGATGTGTATTTTTTTATTTCATATATGGTTTTTAGCCACTCTAGATGATTACTATTTATTACTGAACAATGCATTATTTTACTAAGTTATAATACCAATGAGAGCAACATATTTACTAAACAGTAGCTTTTAGTAAATTTTTGGTTATGATCGTATTTCTCAGTATTCCCGTTAGCCAAAGTATAATTATTACTTCCTCTGTCGTAAGACATATCGACGCTTAAAGTAAGTGAAACGTTGAAATATCGTAAAGAATAAATCATCACGCGTTTTATAAATATACGCCACAATTTCTGGAGGGCCTAATCTCCGAAGAAAAAAATCCATTTCCCATAATCCTTGTATTGTCCGTGTAGACTGTAGGTATATGTTATGTTCTCAGCGTTGAATATTTCATTACTGTACTTATTGTGCTGATTTGCTTCCTGTGCTGATTAACTAACCCTTTGCTCCTCACAAAAAATATTGTGTATCTTCACACTGTGATTCTAGTCTGGAGAAATCTGGACTTTATAAATACTTAACCGTGAATCAAATATTATTTACAAGACTTCCTACACACATCAATTTAACGAACCGGACGTACATGTGTAACTTAACATCTAACTGCTTAGATTGGCTTGGATACTTCAATGCTATTGTCATCCAAACACAATTATTTTCTATAGGTATACATAAAAATTACATACATAAAAATTATTATTATTACCCCATTTCAATTTAAAATATGTGGCAATTTGTTTCAGAAATCTCAAACAAAGCCTTTAAAACACTTTGTTTGCTGAAATTGCGTCTGTTTTCTTAAACGTGGATTTATTGTCTGCTTGGAATTTCGCTTAATTTTTTTTTATTCTTTGCGCTGACAAAAATACACCTTTATTTAACCCCGGCCGGTTGGCGCAATGGGTCAATAGTGAGCAGTAAGATTTTTGAAATAAGTATAGGCTAACTTTGAATTTGTTAACAATCTTTCACGGGATGAAAGTTCTCATGAATACTCGTATAATCAAATTTCACTTACACACAACAGCATTGACAGGTTTTTGGACTTATATTTTTGTGTAGGTAAAATAATATTGGTGACGTTATAACGCACTAAGCGGTGAAATTGGTTTTAAGGAAGCGTTTATCTATACAGTAGCTGTAAGTAGATACACGAAAGTAAATTGATCTACATAAAGCAGATAACTTGACGAAATGTATCAAATAAAAACTTTGCTCGTGAATGTTTAAAGTTTCTGAGCTGACTTTTAGAACTTTTATCTCTGAGAACACCTTCAGTAGCACCAGTTTCTTCCAGATTAATGTTGTTTGGAACTCGTATTAAGTATTGGGATGCTTACTGCTTAATCTTCAACTGAACATTGGTTCAACATACGAGTATTAGATGCTCCACAAATAAAACAAGTTAAGGCTTACTTTTTTGTGGAGGTTATATTTCCAGGCGAATATTTCCGGACTAATGGACTTAATTTCGTACCCAAAAATAAAAGTTAAAGATTGAAAATGCCAAAAATCATATTTTTATAACATGTTTAAATTGAAACCATGTTCAGGATATTAAATTCAATTCAAACTTTGTATTTTTTTTAATATCACACTTAAAACACTTATTGTTAAAATATGTTTTTTGGCATTTTCAATCTCGAATTGCAAGGGGGGGGGGTAGATTTTAGACTTTCGCTGTAAAAAAATGACCAGGATGTTATTTCTCATAAGAAAATAGTACTTTTTTTATTCTGACCGGCACTTTAATGATGTTCTTTATATTATGTTAATAATCTGAATACAAACCTGTAAGTAAATAAAGTATTTTTTAATTTCGCGGGTGAGATGGACGGCTCCCCATTAACGATAAGTAGGCAACGTTAACATACCAATGTAAATGATGAATCAGTCCCTATGCCAATTTATTTGAGGTCGAAGTATATATAAAGTCTTTTTCTTCCATACTTACACCTAATTATTATTCAGTGATTTCAAATACAATAAAATCAAAATCAAAAAGGAGCGTACTGCAAATTTCAGAGCTCAATTTACCTTCTCTGAGTTCTGTTGGGACAAGTAAACTAAGTGGCTTGTTCAGTCTGTAGGTGTAGGTACCTACTTACATATTAACCGTAGGTCTATCTGAGAACGGGATGCACATTAACCGTACTACTAAGTTCTCAGCTTGCTTATTAGATCAGTGTGCCTACTTGCCTAGCACGAACGCGCGTAGTAAACGTAACGTAACTTCGAACGATTTCAAATCTGAAAATACTTGTTTTACATAATTGTATCTAATATTTATTTAATTTGTCTTTATTTATTTCTATGGGTGATACTATTTGTGCCTGCTGCATATATTTAAACCATATTATGTTAATACAACTAATATGGATAGTTGTATTTTTTATTAAAAAAATCGTTCGACCTAAGTTGGGTAAAGCACATAAGTTTTTGGGTGCAATGGAATTTGAACTTTGTTAAGTATGACATTCAGTTTGTTGTACCATTACTTGAACCTGATCTCACATTACTGGCTCTAATATAGTCAACAAATTAGTCATTAGTCTTAGTTTATGTTCTTCCGCACCTAACTTACGTTGATAAAGGATATTGTTTTTTTTGTTCGGCGATTAGGCCCATCAAAAATTGTGGCGTTTACTAATGAAACGCATGTTTATTTGTTCTTTATGATCTCTTGTATGTACATAGTGGTAGTCATACCTAATTACATATTTCTAATTCGTCTAACGGGAATACTGAAAAATATGATAACCTAAAAAAACAATACAAAAGCTAATGTTTAGTGAGTAGGTTGGCCTCATCCAACATTCTCAGGGTTAAAAAGTTTTGAAATGACCTTGCCCACGCCACCATTCGATTTGATCCATACTTCCAGAGACACCCTGTATATTTTTTTCATTTTGTGTTATGACGTTCTCCAACTCGTCATATAAAAGGCGGGTCGTTCACACGCTCAATAACAGTTACTGCCATAATGGCGTGAAACCGCCGATCACTTCCAATTGTCAAGTTTAACACGCACTAAAGTAATACATTCTTGTCGAGTCAAACCTCCCTTTGCTTTTAACGCGTCATAAATCAGTAAACCGGTTTCCACCCTTATTTTTCATTGAGTAATGGGTGAGTGATCTTCAAAGAAGATAAATTGTAACTTTTATCTATTGCGCGCGTTTTCATCCATGCCTATAAAACATAAGCACTTTTCTATATCTCATAGCACGTACCTATATCTATTTCCTGTTTAGTAAATATTGTATCACTTTTAAATTCAATTAAATCATTTTTCTTTAAGTACGCTGTGCCGGTACAGTGTCCTATTAAGTGTTTGCTGCCGAACGACGTCATTACGTCAGCGCCGGCTGTCGCTGGAAACCAGCGCTGGAGCTCTGTCTTGTACAGGGTCGCAGCATAATGCTGAGCGATAACCGTTTTGCGTGGATGTGACGCATGTTTCCCCTTAACGTTTATTTATTTTATTTTTTGTATTTTTGTTCTTTTTGCATCATGTTCACCGCAAATAAACGTATTTTCATTCTTTCTTTCTTTATATGAGATTTCTTCTTGTGGTACAAATCTAACCTAGGAAGATGTACCTATTAATGATTCTAATGACTATAATTCTGTGAATAAGTACCTGTTATAGTCGCGAATCATATTTTGATCAAGACACAACCTGACACTGACCTGCAAATTGCAAAAAAGTAAGAAAATTTGAATTTCGCGGTCTACCGCTGCGCATTCACCTTAAGGGGTCATTGTATTCAGGATTATGAACAACTTTTACTATGGGACCAAACCTGAAATCGTGAAAAAAAAATTTGCTGTTCCCTACATTTATGTTCGCATATCTCGTCAAAATGCAGGGACCAACTGATTTTTTTTTTCATGATTTCAGATTTGGTCCTATAGTAAAAGTTGTTCACAATGATGAGTACAGTGATCCCTTAAGAGGAAAATGGTGAGTAAAATTTCACCCTGTGTAATAACATACTCAGGTTGATGGATTATTATCGATATTGTTCAACTTTTGAAACTTTTGACAAGTTTTGTATACAAGTGTAAACCATAAGGAAACTAGTAGATACGTGTACCTAGAATACATGTTTTATATACTGCTGCGACTAGAAACTTTCTCCCTTTTCTATCCACTGCTGTAAGCTACTGTTTTCAATGGTTCAGAGATATTTTCAAAGAATCCTGGGCTGCCTGACACGGGTTGAATCCTGTCTGTTTCCTCTAGCAAATAGATCATTTATTTTCTTCAAGAACATGAAGCGGTTTAGACGGGCAGATGACATAATAATTTATTGTTTTTTCATATTCGTCTTGGGCTGTTGGAAACAACTAATTATTTCATTTGTTTTGGTTAAAAACTAGAAAACCACTCTGAATATTATTCCAGCCTATTATTTTTCCCCGGGGCACAAGCCTCTTGTCTCTCATACAGAGAAGGCATGATCACCATGTTTGCTGAAGACAGGTTGACGATTTAGGGCTGCCAGGATAGGGATTTTTCCAATGCCAGATAATTTTATTCGATAAATAATTTTGAATTTTTGACAGTTCTTTTATACAAAAGCTGACAGACGTCAATTTTAAAAATTAACTGTCGATTGAAAAATCAGCTCTTACTTGATTAGATTGTAGTGATATTTATTTTAGAAGTGTGTATGTTTATTTGTATGTATGTAAGTATATTCTCATAATATTTGTTTAGTTTTGTGAATTGATTATGATTTTATGTATTTTTTTTTTGTCTTCTTTATACTTTCACACGCTGTCTACATCTCTCTATTTATTGTCCTATCGCAGGTATGCTGGAAAAGATTTCTTATGAAATAAGCATCACCTTTGTACCTATTTTTCTGTTCTGTTTTTTTCTTGTCTGTTTATATATAGGTGTGTTCATAAATGGTAAAATAAATAAATAAAATAAATACTTATACTTCGTGTTAGTTGTCAAACCACCCTTATCTGCTGTAACAAAATGATGGCGCTGTCAGTGTGAAATTGTTACTATGGACATCACATTAATGATCTGCAATGGTCTTCGATACATATTTGTAATATAAGTATCGAAGACCATCCCTTATTGAAACAACTCTGATGTTACCTAGGCTGAGTTTTTGATAAATACATTATTACTTACCTATAAACAGGCACATAAAAGCCCCTCTCTAAATACAAGAAATGCCGGCAAAAAATGACCATAGTCTGACGTCATCAAATTCTTTATGATCTAAGATTATCGACGAAAACAATCCTAGTGGCCTTCCCGAATAATACGGTATTACTTGCTTATGCAATAAAAAAGTATTTATTAGCTATTACTGTTTGTGATCTTAAAAAGGAAAATAAATAACAGTGTGTGCATATCGAGCAGAATAGTTTCATCGAACAGATCATGACTTTTCTTCATAACGTTAATTCGTGAAAAATTTCCAAGACGCCTTTTGAAAACTTAAAAAAACTTTAGCATCATCAACGATAGTTGCACTTGAACAAAATGCTGCATTTAGTACTGTTTTCAAGTCATTGGTGATATCCATAAAACGCTGGACAAATCAGCAAACAGAATTCGCCTTGAAGACAACAGTCTTTTGTTGATATCCAACAGATGAAACTACACACATCAAAAGTGTCTAGGGATCAAGCATTTTTATGCGGATTTCTTGAGATTGAGATGTGGCTTTGTAATAAATTTATGATTTTATAAATTTATATGGATCCTTTTTGGTGCATTTCATAATTTGAATCAGGAACTGTGAATCAAATTCGAGTAAAAGATGAAAATCAGCTGTCAATATTTTCCCTATAAAAACATACAACGCATTGAAGACATTATTAGTGCTACTGTTTCCCTACTACTGATTAAAACCAACGTTATTATGGAGCGGCGACGTCATTTAAGCAGGGAAGAAATGCTCAGAGCCGTGGGAATGATAGAAGCTGGTTCCCGGCAACGTACTGTGGCTTTAGCTCTGAATACAAGTCAGAGTGTTATCAGTCGACTTTGGACACGTTACCGAAGCACTGGTACCGTGGCTGAGCGCCATGGAGGACGGTATCGCTGCACCACACGGAGACAAGACCGATACATTCAAATCTTAACTCGAAGAGCTCCAACAATAACCGCCATGATGTTAGCCGTGAGGCTTCATCACTCTTCAGGGAACTTAATTAGCGACCAAACAGTCAGAAACCGCTTGCATGAAGTGAACCTTCATTCCCGAAGACCGCTACGGGTACCACCTATAGCAATGCACAATCGTAGGATTCGATATCAATGGGCTCTTGAACACAGAAATTGGGCAGAAGAACAATGGCGTTTCGTGTGCTTTTCTGATGAGTCTCGTTTTGGTATGAGACCGGATACAAGACGTATACGACACTGGAGAACCCCTGGACGCCAACAGCGATTAAAATCCTGCCAGGAAGTCCATCCTTATAGTGGTGGAACCATCATGGTATGGGCGGGTATTTGGATCGGCGGAAGAACTGAGTTGATTTGGATCAGAGGCAACCTCAACGCTCAAATTTATGCTGAGACGATTGTATCAGACGTCATCGTTCCTCTACAAGTGCAAATCGGTCCCTTATTTCAGTTAATGCATGATAATGCACGACCGCACACCGCAAGAGTTGTAAGACAGACTCTCGCCGCAGCTAACATCAATGTCCTGCCCTGGCCTGCTCAGTCGCCAGACTTGAACCCGATTGAGCATGCATGGGATATGCTACAGAGAAGAGCTCTGCCGAATATGGAGGGTATCCAGTCGCAAGAAGACCTTTTTTTGTTGTTGCAACGAACATGGGCGGCCATTCCACAGCGTGATTTGGATGAACTCATTTTGAGTATGCCAAACCGATGTTCTTGTGTTGTTAGTGTTCGCGGTAGAAACACGGATTATTAATTGTTTAAGTTACCCAATAAAATTTTAGAGAAAACTGTTATTTCAGTCTTTTTTTCGAACTTTTGTGTTAGTGGTTCAAATGTCAAAAATCCCTTTATTAGGAAAATGGCAAATTTCTTTATTAATGCAAAGGTGACTTGGTTTATCGTTACTGTGACAAACGAAAACACTTTATTTGATGAATCCTTAAAGAAAATTTTAATTAATATCAATCAGGAGAAAAGTTATTGCAAAAATATATGTTGATCCCTAGACACTTTTGATGTGTGTAGTTAGTTCGAATGAACGCGACATAGTATGTTCATTAAAACCTTCGTTGTAAACATCCGACTCAGCGTGTCTTGAATGGAATCCTATTAGAGACACGTTGAAGGCAAGTGAAATACATTGTTTTAAACTGTAGCGGTATCTACAACGACGCCACATGCGAACAACGCGTCATACTGACGTCACAAAATCCTGCATCTCGCAAGCAGAGTTTACGGCGCAACTAGCATAGATACAACGGCCTGACATGAATCATCGGGCAGTTGCCCGCCGGACACACCCGTTTGGTCGGAGGATACTCCCTTTTCTATATAGTATGAGTGGACTTTACACCCTGTTCCTCATACCTCTATAAAACTCTGACGCTTGCAAATTTGACAAATCGAACGATTTAAATATTTGGTTTCGATATTTTTTGACAGTTCTGATTTCATTACTAAGGTATTATTGAGCAAATTTTCTTGACAAAACGCAATACTTCATTATCTGCATTGATTTTACTCCAAAGTCGTTCTTCGGTGTATCAATTTACTTAATATTTTCTTACTTTTTTGAGACTGGTATATTTCGTATTTTCTTTTCAAAACATATTTTTTCATTCTTCTCCTGAGTGCTTCGAAATTTCACTGTCACTTGCAATCTTATTGAATTACCTCCACGAACTTAAAATTAAATCTTTTTTGCTTAATTAGATTTTTGTACCTATTAGAATCGACGAACTTGGTGACCATTTTTTTACTTACTCGTTTGGATTGTTCAAATCTAATCAACAAACTACACTAGGTACATTAAAGAGAGTTCATGCTGTGGTCAAAATATTTGCTAGTCAGCAAGGTCATCATCTGCTTAGCCTTTTCCCAACTATATTGGGGTCAGCTTCCAGTCTAACCGGATGCAGCTGAGTACCAGTATTTTACATGGAGCGACTGCCTATCTGACCTCCACAACCCAGTTACTGGGCCAGTAAGCCAGCAAGCTAGCCAGCAAGGTGATCGCAGATAAAGTAGGTTGTTATATAGACAGATAAATAGATGGAATATACTCTTCCGTGCACGCCTAAGGCACCTGTCTCACCGCCGGCGATTCACAAGAAGCGAGTATACCATTATAAGTGTACCTATGTTAAACAAATAAATTACTTATAAGTAGAGTTGGCGAGCAACGAGCAGCGAGTGCGCGACTGTGACGAGCTATTACTTACTAGTATGCCTCTGTACCAAGCTCTCAGCAAGCGTTTTGACCGCCAAGCGAGCGTCGCTAAGCGAGTAATTAATATACAAGTAACTAATATTAAGTACTGTTATGTAAACTATTAATACATATGTCTCTTTTAGTTACGCGAGGCCTACAATCTCGGTCTCGCCCTATATTTTTTTATAATTTCGAAAAAGTATTTTTTCTCCATTGGAGTGCTGCTTTTTGCTTCATTCCCTGCTTTCCGTTTTCGTTAATAACCTCTTTTTAACAAATTAAAAACGCGAGATGTTCGTGACAGTAAACAAACAGAATGATGTTGCGTTGTTTGAAAAACATTTGCTTTTTTTTAAAATTCGACGCTTTAACCAAATACAAGTATTTTAATTACGATATAGCAATAACGAAATGTGATGAATGTTATTCTAAGCTACGATCATTGTGAAGTAATCATTCACAAGATTAAGTCATTCACAAGGAAAGTCTCGCGACGGACGCGACGGTGATCAGTCGTGCTGTGTTCGCCGTTGTGGTAAACAATGGCTTCGGGTGTCGTTAAGTGTGTCAACTGTAATGTTGTCATAAATGAAGTGTTAGCCTTCATCTGTAATAAACTGGATGTGATGGACGAGCAAAGTATTACTCGAATTTGTGTCAGTGCATTCTCAGAAAATGAAATTGTGGATGCTAAAAATTTATTGTTTGATTCAATTTCAACAACTAGGCGTAAAAAGGTTAGGAAAAGACAAGGAAAAACAGTACGTGATATTGATGACATTGTCTCTCTTCTAAAAGAAACGGATCCTGAAGAGATTCCCATCTTCGTCGCGCGGGATTTACACAAATTACCCCCAGTTTTGTTCGACCACGTAGATGTGACCAGTCTTCTAAAGGACCTGCTGAAGATGCGAAGTGAATTAGATCGTATTTCTGATGAGTACGCTACAGTAAAACAGCTGACGGAGATGCGGACAGAGCTTGAAGCACTTAAAAATGCGTCAATTGTGGACAATTTCTCTCGAAATATTAACTTGAGACGAGGTGCCGGTACGTTATCAAGTTTCGAGCACGAGAGTGGGCCCATGGGGCTGTCTCCAGTATGTGGCTCATACCGGTATGCAGAAAAGCATCCCAAAATGACGGCCTCCCAGGAGCAGCGTAACATTAATAATTCTCCGGGTGAGGGTATTTTGACGCTCAAACTAAACGCAGCGGTTAATGGGTCGGCACCGGTAACCGGTCAAGACGAAACAATTGATCGCGCTCTGTCTAACACGATGGTGACTCATGACTCATTGGCGGTCGCGGCGAGTGACGTGCAACCTGCGAGTGAGGCAGCCAATGAGCGGCCGCAATCGTGTCGAACAGTCACGAACATTAACGAGTGCGCGATGGGACGAGCGCCTCGGTTACCTACGTCAGAGATGGGACACACGAACGCTCCGATTGTGCAACATGTTGTCACACAAAATCAGAAATGTTTTGCTGATATTGTACGCGATGGGCAATGGAAACCTGAATCCAAGGATGAAGGGTGGATCCAGGTACAAAAAAGAAGACATAAGAATCGCTTTATTGGGAACAGAGGGAACGCTGTGTTGGAACCTGGAATGAATTTCAAAGCGGCGGATATACAAGTCCCCATGTACATTTATAATGTGGCGAAGGAAGTGACTGTGTGTGACATAGTAAATTACGTTAAAAATAAATGTAATATTAGCGTAAGATTAGAAAAAATGAGCATGAAAATTGCAAAAGAATATGATGCTTATAAAGTATTTGTCCCGAAATATAAGTTGCATGTGTTTATGGAATCCAATTTTTGGCCAGAAGGAATAGCTTTTCGACGATTCATAAATTTCGAACGGCAGAATAAAGGCAGAGAACTTACTCCGAAGTTACTCTGAAGTTTGGTTTTCGCTAATCAAAATCATGCATAGTACAACTAAATTAGTTAGTTATAATTGCAAAAGTGTGACACGGTCTGTGGGCTGCATAAGGCGACTTTGCAAGACGGCAGATATAATTGCCTTGCAGGAAACTTGGTTACTGCCCCACGACGTCTCATACCTGGGCAGTATCGATCAGGATTTTGGTTTCGTTGGTAACTCGGCTGTGGATACTTCAATTGGGATACTTCGGGGAAGACCTTATGGAGGAGTGGCGATACTCTGGAGAAAAAGTTTATTCCCTACAGTAACAGTGTTAACGTGTACGAGTGTGCGTCTGGTTGGTATAAAAATCGAGCTGTGTGATCGCTCTCTATTAGTGTTTTCCATATACATGCCTACAGACTCGATGGATAATTTAGCGGAATTTACAGAGTGTTTAGGCGAAATTAATGCTATCATAGAAGGTAACAATGTGGAATCTGTGTTTATACTGGGTGATTTCAACGCGCATCCAGGTGAGCTTTTTGATAATGAACTCACAAATTTTTGTTCTGAACAGTTGTGGTCGTGCGTTGATAGGGAACTATTGCCGTCGGACACATACACGTTTGTTAGTGACGCGCACGGGACACGGCGCTGGCTCGATCACTGCGTAGTGACTAATGCCGCGCGTCTTGCTGTCAGCTCCGTGTCTGTGCTTTATGACATATACTGGTCCGACCACTATCCGATGCAACTGGAATGTGATGTAGACTTAATAAAACCTAAGAATGTGTTAGCGGATTTTAGTAATAATTCAGTCACCTGGGGTGAAAGAGATCACAACCAAATATGTAAATACAAGAACCTATGTCATGTTAAGCTGAGAAAGGTTGATTTCCCGCCAGAGATGAGTTGTTGTGCGGATAAAATGTGTTCCAATGTGGAACATAGAAGTTGTATAGATAATTTATATGATGAAGTAGTGTGTATCTTGTCAACTGCGTCTAAATGTTCAGCACATGTTAAAAAGACGCACAAACGAAGTGTAGTTGGGTGGAACAGATACGTCAGGCAGAGTCATGAGCGGGCCAGGCTTTGTTTTCAGTTGTGGGTATTGAATGGCAAACCTTCGGTCGGACGTGTTTACAAGGACATGAATGAATCTAGGAAGCTTTTTAAGTCTCAATTGAAGTGGTGTCAGGATAACGAGCAAAAAATTAAAATGG
This sequence comes from Globia sparganii, assembly GCA_949316385.1. NCBI lineage: Eukaryota > Metazoa > Arthropoda > Insecta > Lepidoptera > Noctuidae > Globia > Globia sparganii. The sequence goes on from OX438657.1 coordinate 24,659,667, forward strand.
ATATCATTGCTGACCACCACTCAAAAAAGGATTTTAAAGGTTTCTGGAAAAGGACGAATAAGTTGAATCCGAAGCCGGGTCACCCTGTGAGTGTGGCTGGCGTACACGAACCACGAGAAATCGCTAACTTATTTAAGCAAAACTTCACAGTTGAGTCGCATTTGAGTACGCCGGTGCAGATGCTCGAGGCGGACTGTGGTGACGGGACCCCTCAAGTCAGGTTTTCAGCCAAAGATGTAGCGAAAGTTATTAATAGTATGGTAAGAGGTAAGTCACCTGGTCACGACAGCCTCAGCGTCGAGCATTTGCAACATGCGGGCTGTCACTTGCCTAGAGTACTGGCCATGTTCTATAATCTTTGTATGAGTCATTCTTACTTACCTGATAAGTTGATGTACACTGTTGTTGTGCCAATAACTAAAAATAAAACTGGAGATGCGTCTGACTTGGCAAATTACAGACCAATCTCTCTAGCCACTATTGTAGCTAAAGTATTGGACAGTCTGCTTGATCAACACCTGAGTGCGCATATCAGGCTCCATGACGCACAATTTGGATTTCGTGCGGGTTTGTCCACGGAGAGCGCAATCATGTGTCTCAAGCAGACTGTGCAATATTATAGTGATCGGAAAACACCTGTCTTTGCTTGCTTTCTAGATCTCTCGAAAGCATTCGACCTTGTGTCGTACGGGAAACTGTGGCAGAAATTGCAAAATGAGACGGATTGCAGGTCAGAGGTTATATCTATTTTCAGGTATTGGTACAACAACCAAAAGAATAGTGTGAGATGGGCAGGCTCGTTTTCGGATGTGTACGGGTTGCAGTGCGGGGTGAGGCAGGGCGGGCTGACCTCACCTAGGCTCTTCAACCTGTACATAAACCAGCTAATCGGTGAACTCAGCAGCACCAGTATCGGGTGCTATGTTGACGGAGTGTGTGTTAATAATATTAGCTACGCTGATGACATGGTGCTGCTGTGTCCATCGATTGGGGCGTTACGTAAATTATTACGGATATGTGAGTCTTATGCGGAGGACCACGGGCTCAGATACAATTCAAAGAAAAGCGAACTGCTAGTGTTTAAGGCGAGTGGTAAAAGTTACTCAATAGTGCCTTCAGTCACTTTAGCCGGTACCGCCCTAAGCAGAGTTACGCGATTCAAGTATCTGGGCCACTGGGTCTCTGAGGACCTCAAGGACAATGCGGACGTGGAAAGGGCACGCAGGGCGTTGGCTGTTCGGTGTAACATGTTGGCCCGCAGGTTTGCGCGTTGCAGTAATGAAGTTAAAGTCACGCTTTTTAAGTCTTACTGCCAATCACTATACACGTGCAGCCTGTGGGTCAACTACACACTGGCCGCATACAGCGCCTTGCGTGTTCAGTACAATAACACGTTTAGGGCGCTGTTGGGGCTACCACGATTCTGCAGTGCTTCGGCTATGTTCGCATTAGCGCATACGGATGGCTTTCATGCCCTCATTCGGAAGCAGTGTGCGTCGCTGCTGAATCGGGTTAGATCCAGCCACAACAGCATGCTAAGAGTGTTCGCGGACAGGTGGGACTCTCCACTGTTGCGTCACTGGATAACCCTGCACGCTGTGCGGTGATCGGTGGACAGTTTCTCCTTTATTCTTTTTCTTCTTCATTATTGTATTATTTTCCGTGTTTGATATATGTACTACCTATGGATGAAAGTCTGAAATAAATGATTATTATTATTATTATTATTATTATTAAGCCCTCAAGGAGCTAATCTTGGTAACTGAGATACTGTATTCATGTATTTATTAATAAGCAATGATCTTGAGATGCTGATATCGTAATAATGGCGTATCAAATGATTACGCCCTTGAGTACGTCGTTGAGGAATGTTTATAAATATGGGCCTTAGTAACAATTACTTTTAAACGATGTTAGTATCTAAACTTTTACAAACTCTAAATGACGTGGCCTTGTACCCAGTGCCTTAATGGGACTGTCAAATTTGTCTAATAACGTTTTCGTTTTTTTCTTTAAGGATAATCAATTAGTTGTGAGTATTTGAATAGAACCTTTTAACAGATTTGTAAGTGCAAATTAAAATTTCTTCTAAAACTACGAATAGATAATAATAATGGAGTCTATTTAAGAAGAAATAAACAGCCGTCTCCTAATATCAAAAACCGTTATTGAAATTAGTTAGCACCAAAACACATTTTTAAATACTCGCCAGTATTTCAAAATTGTGTTTTGTTTCGACAAAATTATTAACAAAATTTAATAATGGCGTACCTAAATGTTGTATCAATACAAATCATTCGCAAGCTTCTATACAACAATTGCTTTACTAAATTATGACAAGGTTTCGATTTTTTTACATTATCAACGTTTTAAAATCTAGATTTCTCGTTAAAATCGTATGATGTACAAGTGAGCACAAAAACCAGTAAATTGATGACGTATCTTCACTTCCAGACACGCTACTTTTTGTCATGTTGAAGGTTTCCCAGATTAATGTCTGCGGCCGTTCTTGTTCCTTTATCAGCATAGTACCTACATATTCACTAAAATATACCTACTGAATTTGGAGCATAATCTGTGGCGGACTGTTTCACCATCTTTGAAAATGTTCACGTTAAATTACTCGACAGAAATACCCTAAAAATATTTTACATTTTGGTGATTATTTTCGTGATTCACAGCTTATTATTAAAACTCCTTCTATTTAAAATATTTTCTACAAACACGAAGCTTTTTAAAACAAACGCAATTAAATCAGTTGAAGAGTAATTAATATAACAAACAGGTTACCGTGAAGTTGGTCTGTTGACACACGCCGCGCCCGCAGAGCAGCTTGCGAGCCGAGCGCTGTAAGTTCCTCGTCATCAGGCAGTACATGGCTGAGTTTGCGTGACAAAATTATAGCTGATTAAAAGTCATCTTTAATTGACTAGCTTCTGCCCGCGGCTTCGTTCGCGAGGAAATCATACGACACCACAACATAATAAAAATCAATAATAATCCCTTAACCGATTTCGGTCACGGTAGCAATCTCAACGAAGATTAGCCAGCACCCTAATTGCGTAACACACTATCAATAAGAAACTGAATTATTTTAAAGCAAATTGCTAATCCATTGCTTCATAAGTTCGCAAAATTTGTTTGCTGAACACGTAAATAACGCAATGAATTTTGTTGAATTGTGAAACCGATTCCGATTGATAATGTGTTACGCAATTGATCCGCAGGTTCGCAGGAGATATTATAGTGCACAAGTGTGTGCGCAAACACAGGTGCACTCCCTCTTCCCTCACTCTCATAATCCGATGGGACGGCAATCCGACACGACCGTAGTAGTAGAGATCAGGCGCAGGACCAACGCCTTAACGTGCTTTCCGAGGCACGGGGGTATCACATCGCCAACTTCCAAACTCCGGGCTGTTACTGAGTAATTCCTAATGGAAAAACCCAATAATTTTTTGCCTGACCTGAGAATCGAATCCAGAGCCCCATGTACAGCATTCGCGTTTGCGACCACGATACAAACGAGGCAGTCAACGACATCACAATATACTAAAAGAACAGACACATTTCTACAAAATATTCCACTACATTTGTAGTTTTGGTCTCAGCAGCCAAAATATGAAGAGAGTACTGGTGACACGAGGTCAAGCTGATTCTAACGGCTAATTGGACCTCTCAATACTCATCAATTAGGTGAAAAAGTACATGTAATGTTCAGCATAAACAAGCAAAATACGATCCAGCTCAACAACAAAAACCTATATCAACATCTAGGTGAACATTTCGCTTCAATTGCATGAATCGTCACGTTTTTCAACCGAATCACACAATATACGGAGCATACGTGACAAGAATGTTATAAATCAGTTTGAATAACCACAGTTTAATTAATTTATGATTGTCGATGTTACCACTCCATATGACGGGAACCTCGTGAAAGCTGAGAAAGAGAAACAAATTAAATATCTCGACTTAGCACACGAGGTTGTTGACATGTGGAATGTGAGCTCGGCTGTCATTGTGCCGGTTGTCGTATCAGTCAATGGCCTGAGCTCACGTTGGGATATTGGATCAAGGGCCTGATTCAAAAGGCAGTACTCCTCGATACGGCTCGCATTGTGGGGAGGTTCCTGTCTCTGGAGCCCTAACCACCGGCAGCTTGAAGCCTGCTCCCGACATCGGTGGATTACTATATTTTTATATTTTTAAATGATTTTTATACTTATTTATTTAATACTTCAAGCACATAAATGTACAGAGAAGGACTTAATGACAGGCATTTTCTACCAGTCAATCTTTGGGTGATGCAGAGACAAACAGTGGTAGGTGCAAACATAAAAATTGAGGAATAAATATTTTAAATATAAAGATACTCATAAACCTAAACCAACTTAACATAATTATTATATTTTAAGTATTTAAAAATGTAATTAGATTAATAAGTAGACAAATAAACGAAAAAACTGTAACAAGAAGTAACAAAGTGGAACATTCAATTAAAATACGAACGCTGAAATTAGATGAACTCCTAGAAAGTGTTAGCGATCTCGTTTCTTCAGCCCATTAACATCTTGAAGACTTATTTGCATGCCCTGAACAGGGCGTGCGAAGTCAGCGAATAATAATAGGGGTATAATGGGAGTAAATCCTTAAACAAACTGAGGCAAATCCCGCGTCAAATCTCGTTTGTTTTGATGATTTGGAATTGGCGTAAATAGAATTGTAATCTAAAAGAAGTAGTGAAACTCAAAATAATAACAGTCACACGGATCGATCTCAAAGTTAAACAATACTTCCTGAGGCCGGTCCGTGGTGCCGATCCATTACATACCGATATCCCCCTGTGCATCGGAAAGCACGTCATTGTGTTGGTCCCCGTCGTAGATCTTTGTCAATCGCTTTTGGTAGTTCGAAATCCGAAAGTCTTACAATTTGTCTTCGCAAGAGGTATCATTTTACCCGGTAACTGAGTTGTGTAGGTCAGATAAGCAGCCGCTCCATGTAAAATACTTGTATTCAGCTGCATCTGGTTTAAATGAAAACCCAATCCAACGTAGTTGGGAAAAGGCTAGGCAAATGATGATGATTAGAAAGTCACGCGACTATTCGCGTCAGTTTTAACACCCCGTTAAAAGTTAGTTGGTAATCGGCGCGAGTGAATTTCGTCTTGCATCCCGCACGGGTTTCGCGTCGGTGTGACCTGACCTTTAATGAGACGGTAGTATGTATGCAAATTATATTGGAGTCCGCGATACTGGTTTGAAGATATGTAGCATTGATGTGGGAACTTGTGGGTCTTTCGTTAGTCATTTAGGTTTGAAAGATATTGATAGTAATGTATTGGACTGTATAAACAGCACCCCAATTGCGACACTCACTTTCAGTCATAATCTGAAGGATTTTGAAGGAAATTGCTAATAGTAACTATTTAGAAAAATCGACTTCTTGATAACATAGGTGATGACGCATTGAGAGTTGTGGATTTATTTAAATGAAAGGCATTTCCATTGAAAGTGAGTTACGCAATTACTCCACAGGATTGAGATTGTTCTCTTTGTAAAGAAAAGACATTCCGTAAGTGGTGATATAAATAAGACATTAAAAATTATATAGGTAAAGAAGCAAGAAAGAAAGAATGACAATACGTTTATTTGCGGAGAACATGACGCAAAAAAGAACATAAACACAAAAAATAAAATAATTAAAAGGTAGGGGGAAGCATGGAGCGGGATTGTCCGAAAGGGTTACCGCTGCCCCGGAACATAAATGGCTAAGGAAGGAACACGGGTGGGTTTTAGTCAGTAAGAGTCTGACACTCCCTCCTGCTCCACCCTGAGCGGGAGGGGTTGATGATTTCCCATCCACAAAAAAAAAGGGGGAAGCATGCGTCACATCCACGCAAAACGGCTATCGCTCAGCATTATGCTGCGACCCTGTGCAAGACAGAGCTCCAGCGCTGGTTTTCAGCGACAGCCGGCGCTGACGTGATGACGTCGTCCGGTGCAGCAAACACATAATAGGACACTGTACCGGTACAGCGTACTTAAAGACAAACAATATAATTTAATTTAAAAGTGATAGAATATCCGAAATTCGAAGAAAAATTGAACGTTATAGAAAATGCAGCTTGGCAATGTTTCAAGAACGTGCTTGCAAATTTTTTGGATGACTATAAGAGTGAGAACCATAAAGAATAATTGATTAACGAGCTTCTATTGATATATTAAGTTTTGGGTTGCAATATGCCGATTAAAATTAATTTTCTACACTGACATCAGAACTTTTTCCCAGAGTATTTAGGGGCCGTAAATGATGAGTATGGAGAAAGGTTCCATCAGGACATTTAAAAGATGGAGAAGCATTACCAGGGTAGATGGAGTCCAAGGATGTTGGCTGACTACTGCTGCACGATCAAAAGGGACCAACCGGAAGCCAAATATTCCAAAAAATGGTAGACATTTTCTTTAAAAAACACATTATTCACATATTTCTGGAGAACTATTTAATATTTTCTTTGTAATCCATTTTTCTTCACCAAATAAAATTGAAACGTGACTAAATAAAAATTACTGCGTATATTCACAACACGCTTAGCCGCGCGCACAACGAAATATAAATCGTTGCGGAAAATAATTGCCAATCTGTGAACAATATCAATACACTAGAGTACGCACACTACGGTAAATAATCGCTTGAAATATTATATTAGCGTTTGCGATTTTAATTCGCATGAACATCCTATCCTATCCTACTTCCTACTAATATTATAAATGCGAAAGTTTGAGAGGATGGATGGATGGATGTTTGTTACTCTTTCACGCAAAAACTACTGAACGGATTTTGATGAAACTTTACAGTAATATAGTTTATACATCAGAATAACACATAGGATACTTTTTATCCCGATATTCCCACGGGATCAAAACTTACGCGGGTAAAACCGCGGGGCGCAGTTAGTGCGATTATAAAAATTGCATCGCAGTACGCGCTTAGCCTAATACATAGGTGAAACACTAAAAAAGTTCATATGACACAACAAATATTAAATTATGTTAACCATAATGTTCTCACTGCCGTGTAACAGGCCTCTTATCTGTGAAACAGACTGGGTCTTACTCTATATATCAACGCATCAACACAAACGCATAATATTTTTGCTGAGCTCCAAAATTTCACAAAACCTGAAATCAAAACCAAGTAACTGTTCTTGTTTCAATAAATTATTCGTGGAAACATTTGTCTTTCCTTCAGCCGCCAGGGACCGTGCGACAACATTGAAATGTGGGTCAGTGTGAAAAAATTGTTGCCCGCTAGAATACCCGTTCATCTATGTAGTTATGACCCACGGGGTTAGATAATAACGTGGCTACAAATTGCAGCCTCAGCCTGCGTCAGAATGAGACAGATAATGTAATACATTGTGGGTTCCGTAGGCGAATAATAATAAATGGTAACGTAACCCCAGGGGATATTCGTGAACTATACCTATTTATAGCAAGTATAAGTGTTCATTGTAAGTTATTAGTGTAGATATTGGACCGTAAGCTTCTGAATATTAAGATATTGAGTAACAAAGGCCCACTGCGCTTTAACGCAAGGTTTTAAACATTGACGTGTAACATTTACTTCAAATATTTTTGTTAATGTTTACTTTGGCCTGAACAAAAATATTTTTTGCCTCTGCGGGAACTTTTGTACACCTTGAATCCTATATCATAAATGAGTAACTCCACTGTCGCGGACAGATACTTGACCCTCGTAAAAACGACACTCAAGTGGACCTAATGAAGCTACTTTCTAGTTATGTAGGCAGATCTAACCAAAGTAAAATATTTTGGAAGAATATAACAATGTCTTTTCTGGTCTACTTATGTAGATACAAATATTTGTCTAGAATAACGAAATAATTGCTAGCCCGTGTCGCAAACTATCGGTGCCTGTTTCAAAACATAGTGTGCTTTATTAATATTATGGTATTTATTGTAAATTTGCCCCTTTTGATAAATAAACGATAATTATTATTATAATGTAAAGTAAATATTAGGAATATTTAAAAGCGTACTCACCTTGACATTTTTTATGACGGTCAAATTATGTTAGACACTTATTAAATATGAAAGCAATAAATAATTTATTTGTTCTTCGAAAAAAGTGCCGATTAAGTATTACAAAAACTATTAACTAAACACTAGGTAGTAAACAGTGTTGCATTCGCGAATTCCTTATATAATCTTCGTTTATCGTTTACACACAAAAAAAGTTGGGAAGACTTGTCAAGTATGTCAAAAAGGTGAAACAAGTACACATACCTAAAACGTCAATACATGTGGGTTTGATACATGTTTATGACAAATCTTTTACAAGACTTATTAAAAACAAATTTAACTTGTAGGTACAATTTTTATATGGGTGTGTAAACACGGGGTTACAAAAATATTAAACAGGAGATGACTGAATGTCCTTTCAAAAGGTTTGCACCCTTGTTATTACTGTTGTGCTTTGTAGTACCTTTTAACGACGCCGTAAAGGAGAAGGAATGTTTATTTTGTATTTTTTTACGCATCTCAGTTACCTACTCTCTGTATAATGCGTTTTCTCCTCGATACCGCCGATCGATTGTGTAAAAATCTCACCTTGATAACTTAGGTGAAGTGAGCGTGAAGTGAGCTATCAATAGAGGCAATCCCTAACATCAGGTGGAATGACAGCTCACTTCACCTTAGTTTTCACGGTGAGATTTTTACGGGTCCGTAACTTAACTTCGAGAGTCATATGTTCGATTAATGGAAAGTCGACTGAACGTTTGTTCGAATGGAATTTATTGCGAAACGACCTTTTATCGCCAAACGCTCTTCGACTGAACGATTCATCGAATATTTATTAATCGATAGACTGCTCCTTCGAATTAGTTTTAGTTATTAAATACTAACTACTAACTATAATACCTAATTGAAATAAAATAAAGAAAAGAAAAAAGGAATTTAGTTAATTTAAACGTTTTTTCAGTTTTTTTTCTTTCGTAACCTGCTTTTTCTTTTTGATAGGAGAAACTGACTCACCTTGCGCTCTAATTTTTTCTATAATCAACTCATTATTTTTTTGTTCTTTTCCATTTCTTTTATGGTTTTAAATAGGTTCCACTTCTTTCTTCCTAGGAGCCCATTCCAGCGATAATGCCATGATTCGACTGAATTTTGGGAATTAGGCGTGTTTAATTCCAAACGATCATGGATAGACCATGTTTCAGGTGGTAACAAAGGTGGAATTCTTTGAATTGACACATTTAAGGAAATCATAATATTTGTGTCAGTTTTATTAGTAGTGGTAGTATTAGTAATATTCCCCAAAATTCAGTCGAATCATGGTATCACCGCTGGAATGGGCTCCTAGGGACAAAGAAGTGGAACCTATTTAAAACCATAAAGGAAATGGAAAAAGAACATAAAAATAATGAGTTGACTAAAGAAAAATTTAGAGCGCAAGATAAAGAGAGAGAGAGAAGAAAAGAAAAAAACAGGTTGGGGAAAAAAAAAACAACTGAAAAAACTTTTAAATCAAAAGGAACAGGCTTGACTTCGTGAGCTCGATGGCTTACATTTGCCACTTTCAAAAATAAAACAACGTTTAAATTTGATGATTAGTGATTATTATTTTATATTTGGATTATTAGTGGAGTTCTCAGGGCGTTAAAGAACCGTTTGATCACCATAATTTTGTGCCAAAATTGTAACGTAAATGGTTCTTTTTATAATAAAATGTTTTCCCTTCATTTGTGCTTTATTATCTTCCTTTTCACCAAATTTCATGTTTCTAAATCTACGGGAAGAACGTAAGATATCTCAAAAATATTTGATTCCCTCGATTATGTATGAAATAATATGTGACGAATTTTTTTTTTTTGTTATAATTTTATTTCAATTAATAAACTATTTAATAACTAGAACTCATCGAAAGAGCAGTATACTTTAATATAACCGACTGTTAAGTGGAACTGCGACCATGTTCCTTCTAATTAACGACTTCCCATGTCTAATAAAAGATGAAAAGAAGATTTTATCTTTCTGACATAAACTTCTATTCAACCCGGACACATTTGTAAAAATAAATTACGAAATACAAAATACACTTAGATGAAGTGACGGGCAACAGCTAGTATTAGGTACATATATTGGCTGTTGGTTGGGATTCCATACCAGCAAAACTTCTTAAAATGGCTAGACATGTCATAGTTCCTCAACTAACTAAGCTAATAGGGATCTGTATTGCGCAAGGTGTTTTCCCACGAGTTTTCAAAAAGTCACTAATAACTCCTGTCTACAAGAGTGGATCTAAGGACGGTGTCGAGAACTACCGGCCTATCTCGGTTCTTCCGACAATATCAAAAATACTTGAGAAAGTGCTCAACAGTAGGCTAATACACTACTTAGAACATAATAAGATACTGTCGGAATCTCAATTTGGCTTTAGGCGAGGGAAGAGCACTGAGGATGCTGTCAGCCAACTTGTAGAACATATATCATCTTGTGTGGATGCTAATCAAAAATGCGTCGGCATCTTCCTCGACTTGGCTAAAGCTTTCGACACCGTCTCAATTCCTCTACTTGTGGACAAGCTGGAACATATTGGCATTCGGGGAAATGCTTTAGGGATCTTCAGAGATTTCCTCTACGACAGGACACAGAGAGTGAAAATTGGTGGACACATTAGCTCAGACGCCCATGTTGTATATGGCGTTCCGCAAGGAAGTATACTCGGCCCAAGTCTCTTCTTGATCTACATAAATGATCTGTGCCAACAAACTCTTGCAAATGGCAAAATTTTCGCATATGCTGATGATACAGCTCTTGTGTTTCATGGCGGGACTTGGGATGAAGTAAAACAATATGCTGAGGCGGGACTACACAGGGTGAATCAGTGGCTAAGAGCCAATCTCCTGACTGTGAATATTTCCAAATCGACACAAATTCAGTTCAGTTACTCCAAGATCAATCCCAAAAAAATTGAAATCAAATTGCATGTATGTAACTCACCTCAGAATAATACAACCTGTGCATGTCTGGCTCTAGGGAAATCGATATTAGTAAAATATTTAGGGGTTATTCTAGACGAAAAACTAAGCTGGCGCCAGCATATAGACCTTACCACCGCGCGTATTAGAAAATTAATATGGATTTTTAAAAAACTCAGACAAGTGGCTGACCTTGAGCTATTACGCACTGTGTATTACGCACTAGCACAATCAGTTCTCGCATACTGCATTAGAGTTTGGGGTGGCGCGTGTAAGACGTATATGATTCGCCTTGAAAGGGCCCAAAGATCTGTCCTTAAAGTAATGACATTCAGGCCATTCAGGTTCCCCACCAAAACCTTATATGAGAAATGTCAAATATTAACGGTACGGCAGATGTATATTTTAGATACCGTCATCAAACAGCACCTTATCACGCCATACGATAATAGGGTTCTAAAAAAACGCACCACACGAAACATCTGTTTGTCAATTAAATGTCGAACTGCATCAGCTAGAAAACAACATAAGTATTTATCTATTCATTTATATAATAAGACCAACAAAGAGCTTAAAATAAATCCTCTCACAATGAAGGAAGCTAAAAGTAAGGTTAAATCATGGCTACTCACGTATGACTATGAGCAAACCGAACTCCTTTTAAAATAGTATATACCTACATTAACATCACACACCACAAACCTACATTACACATTCACACACCACAAACACTACACACCATATTCATACACTATACCACTAACACTCTTTTAAATTACTCCACGTTGGAAATGTTTCTCATGTTTATAATCTTCTCTTTTATTTTGATTTTATTTTCATTTTTTATTTTTTACTTTAATTTTTCTGTTTAATTTTTGTGTTTTTGATTAATTCTTATTGCATAAATCTCGACTCATAATTATTGGCAGAAGACACTGGCTCCTGTAATACAGGTACTATACCTAGCGCAGGAGTCAGGGCCTCACTACTTGTGTTAAAAAAATAATTATGTCAATAAAGAATTTATTATTATTATTATTATTATTATATAAATACCCATCCATAATCTCCAAGTTTAACACCTGAACACAATTTAAAATAGTTTGTTTTATGTTAATTTTAAGCGTCGAGTTCAAACAAAGTAAACGAATTTTCAACGTGTGGGTAGTTAAATTAAAAACTTTGTAACGGCTTTGTTTTGAAATGTGTGGTCAAATGTTTTTATTAGTGTACAATCATTAGAATAATTATATATCGTAGGTAGGTAATATGTACATTGTACTTACGCAAAATTCAATAGTGATAATATTAGTTATAAAAATGTAGATTTCAAGTTATTGTATAATAATGAGTTGGCAATTTCGAGCTATAATCACTATATGTGAGAATATTATGCAAATATTGTGTTTTCAGCTATTCACCAACCTCAAACTCAAACTCAAAGCATTTATTTCAAATAAACCAATTATAGGCACTTTTGAATTGTCAAGGGTCGGTCAGTCAGAAAGATGAAGCTAGTTGCCCATTCCAAAGCGTAGATCCCTGTGGAGAAGAACGGGCAAGAAACTCCACGGACACTCTTTTAAATCATAAAATTGTTACAAAAATCTTGATTACATCATTCATGTTGAAATTATACATGTGAGAACGATGCAGAAAGACGCGCACGTTAAAGGCGTCCGTACTAAAAAGAATTATTGAAAATTCATAAATTAAAATAAGCCGTGGCGGCTAAGAGATGACCAGTCCCTACTGACGGCGCCCGTTCACGAACATGACGTATGGATCAGCACCATTTAGCTCAACCATTTTGAAGGGAACCCAATGATCCAACACACACGCCACCATCAGCGAGACATTTGAGTGAGCATAACATACTCTCAGCTGCCAGGGCACATTCAAGTCAATTAAAGACGAACCCAGTAAATGGTAGCTTTATAGTTTAGGTAAATAGTGCTCACACGTGTGCTCCTCCTATCCTATCCTCCCCCTGCGCTCCTCCTTCTAGATACATCACACTTTTGAACTTTATGGTGTTACAAACACAGTATTATTAAATACACACCATTATGATATAGGTCTTTTCTCAAAGTTGGAATTTTTATTCCACGAGTTAAACGTTTTCGAATTTTGCGTAGGTAACTGTAATTAGTAACAATTAGAAAAAAGTGGGTGTTCTGAATTAAATTTAACAACTTGCTCATAATAAATAGGTGACAACAAGTTTATGCATAAATATTAGATTTTGACGGCAGTGGTGGCACAGTCGTTCGAAGTCAAGCAGGCGCTTTAAGTTATGAAATTTATTTCATCACCACTGCTCTCAAAACGGTAAATGAAGGAAAATATCGTGAGGAAACCGGCATGTCCTAGAATTGAAAATTCGAAGACATGTGACATCTAAGTACCATCCCGCACTGGGCCCGTGTGGTAGACCAACCCGCTCCCTCTCACAGAGAGTAGTTATTAGATTTGACCAAAACACATTCTCAAGAATGTTCCATGATTGAAATTAGCGTAATAAACTTGGTGCTATGAATTGATTAGGAATCTTTTTGATACTATGTACGAAGCAGTAAAAAAGGCTTATGTTCAGTTTTAGTACTATCAGCGCCACCTAGGAATTGCAACGAATTTAAATTTTCACTATTCAAGGGGTACTAGCGTCATTTTTCAGAAAACTGCCATCTATGTACTGAAGAATGAAGTCAACATTTTCAGGAACGGTCACTAGTTCATGGAGAGTAAGTTTGTTCCGAACAACACGACGTCGGTAGATGGCGTTGTCCATCTTTGACGATCTGTTTAGTTACTATTATAGGGCATAGATGATGCCGACAGTATCATTCTCTAATGTAAGGATTGTGATTAATTATTTTTTTTTTTAGGAAACAATAGGCATTCAGTTTTGAACCTGGATTCAAACCCAAGCTGGAACTTTCTTTTAAGTAATTTATTTCATCACCACTGTTCGAAAAACGGTGAAGGAAAGCATCGAGAGGAAAAATATTCTAGAACTAAAATTCGAAGACATTTGTGACATCCTCCAACCGTGGTAGATCACGGCACATAGGTACCCTTCACAAAGAGGAGGCTTATTACAGTAGGAACTTTAAAGCTTGATTATGCTGTGCCAGCTAAACTGTATTACCTATACTTACATATGTGTTCTTATAATGAGATCCATCACCTTTTGTCTAAAGGTGCATACTCGTATACTGAGCCTGTGGGTCTGTTTTTTTTCTTCGAGTTACATTTTAGTTTATTTAAGAACATGTTTCTGTGACAAATAAATCAACTGTCTAATCCTTCAGAGATTACAAGCGCAGTGTTATTTTTATGTGTTCTTTCTTACTTTTGAACCATGGTAATCTTCATTGCTGAATTTTGGATCAAATAATTAAAAAAAAAGGATAATTACCTATATACTTGTTCGTGGTATTTTGACATCGACACGCTTATAAGAAGACGCATATAAGCAACAAGCAGACAAGTTACGTATTAGTATAACTTCTAAGCTCAACTTGTTTCAAGAAGTAACCGGATACAAGAGCTCCTGGTAACGTCTCTACAAAGTGTATAAGAAGGGTTCTAGAAAGAAGCCGAACAAGTTATAGTCTGCACACGGTGCAGGTTACGCTACGTTAAATTCGACCTAATGGGAAAACTCGTTCGGCGAAGATCTAGATAGATTAATAGAAAGGCCAACATTTTTCGACAGTTATATGCAATCAAAGACATTTAACTTGCAATGCATTGCGTGACTTTTTATTTTATAGTAGAGTAAGAAACATTGAGTATTTACGCTGTCCAATAATTATAGGTGAAGCTTACAAAATTCGGTTTTATTTTTTCTGTGAAAGGAACTGACGACACCTTAGAAGTATGACCCAAAAATAAGTGTATATAATTTTAGAAATATAGCGATGCAGCTCAACGGCGAAAATAAGTTTGAATGCCAGTACAGGCCCGGAGAAACTACCTACTAGCTACTAGACGAAGAGCACTAAGAACAAACTTAAAATTACCAATTGGAACCGTGCGCCTAGCTTCTGACGTTTCATAAGTGCCCTTGTAGGCTTATGTGAAATAAAATATTTTAATTTTGATTTTTGAAAAACATTTTGACAAAGTTTGACGCATCTAGAAAGCTTGAATTGGTGTTACGTGTAGGTGCCTACTTACTTACGCACATATTGTTTATTAGTTAACATGTGGGTGGCGTAATCAGAGCCCTCGGATATTGTTCAAAGTTAAAATATAACATTACGTGATAATGCCTACTTACCTAGTGGGTACTCTCAGACCTTGTTTTAGATACCCCAAGTTACCCCTACCCCAGGAAATAATGAGTATTTCTTAAAATCTAGATTAAATTATTATTTTTAAGTTAATTTAGTTATTGTTTCACCAAAAGTTTTATAAACAATGAAAGTATCATGATAAATAGTAATTATTAAAGCTTCCTAGCATTAAAGCAGATTTCCTTATGTCCCTGTTTCGCCCCACCTTCTCTTCTATCTATGTTAAGGGGTTTGGTTTCCGCACTAAGTCCTTCAAGTGGACCATTGTGCGTGGTACCTTCCCCTATCTATTCCTTAATGTGATAGGTCCTACTAAAAGAGTTTTTGAAGAAACAACAACCTTAAATTCCTCTCCCTCGCTCGCTTTTGATTTAGTAAGGGCGAACGTTTCAGCCTGCCCCATTGAATTTAACTGTAAGCATAATAACCTCTTAATAGTAAAAAATTGAAAAAAAATTAAAGTCCCTCCGTAATTGAAACTTGCGCCTTACTTAGCCTTGGTATTTAATTCGTGTGTGGATTAAGAAGTCTTCCTCGTTTAATGAAATACAGTAAGCTAATATATACCACTTTACAAATCCGTGGATAGTAAAGACATCAATAATTATAGACCCGTACCCGTGTTGCCGGTTTTCAGAAAGCAATCAAATGCTCAATCATTTTAACATGCTCAAATCCTTCACGGTTTCACCAAAGGACGTTTTACGAGCGACGCCGAGATAGCTGTATTAAAAACACATTTTTAACGCGTGGGAAGAAGCCACAGGAATCTTTTGTGACAACTCTAAGGCATTTGATTGCGTCAATCACGAAACCTTGCCCTTGAAACTTGAGCATTACGGACTTGGAAAACTTACGCTCAGTAGTTCTTATTTAAATGATAGACAACAGCAAGTTTAAATAAAAAGTGTCAATTCATTTAGTTTAAAAGTAAAAATGGGTGTGCCACAAGGCTTGATATTGGGTCCTTTTCTGTTTTTAGTGTATATCAATGACCTAATCCATTTATTAAAAAATCAACACAAATGATGATATTTTTTTTTTTTGTGAATTAGATATTCTTTACCAAATGTCAAGGGTAATGATTGTGAGATAATATTGAATCAAGAGAAGTTAAAATTCGTCGATAAAACTGCTTTCTTAAGGATCACGCTCGTCTCAAGGTTACAATAGGGTCCTCATTTTACATCCTCTTACAGGACGGCTAACTTCAGCAGCTTATGCTGTTAGAAAAATCCGTTAATTTACTCATGTAGATACCGCGAGGCTAGTCTATTTTAGTTACTTTTATGTCTTACAGTATTTGACTTAGGAGATGGGCTGAAGACATCGATTCTATTTTTATTCTGCAGAAAAGAGCCATCAAAGCCTTATATGATCTCCACAGGCGCGATTCTCTAAGGGAACTGTTTTTAAAGGATATTAATATTATGATGGTACTTTGTCAATATATCTACGAAAACATTATGTACTGTGAGAGAAAATTTAAATATTTTATGTAAAAGAGGTGAAAGACACGATTATAGTTCTAGAAATAGGGACTTATTAGTTTAACCTAGTTTCAGACTGGCAAAAGTAGACTCATCTTTCATGGGGTCTTCTTCATCTTTCTGTTTGAAATGTTATAATAAAATACCTCCCCATATACTTCAACTGAATGAGACAAAATTCAAGTATTGTATAAAACACACACCATGCAGGCACGCATATTGTAAGTTAGGGGATTACAATGCTTGGCCTACTGCTGATTCTGCTCCACAACCACAACTAATTTATTGATTAACACTTAAAAATACTGATAGAGCTGCTGAAGATTGTAATGCGTTATTTGTATTGTATAAACATAATTTCCTTTGTATTCTATAATTGCATAGCATAGGCGTGTGTGAGTTCTATATACTATAGAGCTACCATTTACCGGGTGGCTGATAGTATGTCATGCTCACTCAATTGTCTCTTAGCTCCCTTCAAAACGGTTGAGCTGAATGATCACATGGTTCTATCACATAATTGATTTACCAGTCTGTTATATTTTTTAATTCTTTTACCATTTTTGGTAGACTAAATTTTATTTTAGGTGCATCGTCTTCACATATAATTATATAATGAATGTATACAAAAACTTGTAAAACATTTTAAAAGAGTAACGGTGGAGTTTCTTGCCCATTCTTCTCCACACGAAAACTACATTTTGGAATGGGTGACTAGAATCAATTCTATTTTTTAATTTTAACGTTCAAAAGTGCCTTTTAAGTGCCTATTTGAAATAAATGATTTGACTTTGACTTTGACTTTGATTCAAGCATCATTTTCGTGCGCCGTCAGTTGGGGCTAGTCTTCACCTAGCTGCCTCGGCTTATTTTTAATTATTTTATTTTTGAAATATTTGTTTTGTTACTATTTGCTGTTCTCTGGACGATTTTACCGTGTGCGCCTTTTTTACATCGTTTTAATAATAAATATTAATTCCACGTTAATTATTTATTTATTTATTGGCTATGAATTGGATATCTGTTTAGCTGTTTACCTACGTCAAACTCAAAGAATTTATTTTTATTATAAACCAAATTACAGGCACATTTGAATTTTCAAAGGGGTCGGTCAGCCAAAAGATGAAGCTAGTTGCCCATTTCAAAGCGTAGTAGGTTCATAAGGAGAAGAACGGACAAGGAACTCACTGGACGTTCTTTTAAATTGTATTGTTTTACAATAAAATTATAATCAAACGTTCTAATACCTTCTACAAAATATTTCTTTGGCAACCATCCCCACATTTACGAGTAACGACATAAAAAAAAATAACATATTACAACAATAAGCGCTTTCAAATCATTATTAGAATGTTTCATTTCGTTTAGAAGCAAAACTCGAGTTGCTTTTGTAATAAATGCGTGGAAATGTTATAGGGAAAATTGCTGTAACATTTTAAAATTGACTTTCTTGGCTAGAGAGACTAGATGATCCTTGTCAGGTTTATAAGATAAATTTTATATTTCTTTGTTTTATGACAATGTGATGCATCGTTCGCGTGTAGCTCTGGAATATTTTAAGAAAATCAAAATGGGAATTATTGGGGGTTCAAATGTACACGCATCCAGTAAAATAAAAAATCAAAATATTTTATTTCACATAAGCCTACAAGGGCACTTATGAAACGTCAGAAGCTAGGTGCACGGTTCTAACTGGTCGTTTCCTATGGAGGAGAACCGGCAAGAAACTCCACGGTTACTCTTTTAAAAATAATTGGCATTTACAATGCTTTCTAATTACAGTAGGTATGAGAGGACAGAGTATGCCTGTCAACAAGTACCAGGTACTTGATAAAATAAAAAATGGTCTACAGATCTAAAATCTACAGAGCCTTCAAAGTCCTCACATTTACAAAATCAAAATCTCAAAGAAAGATAAATAAAATACAAAAACCTATTAAAACCAAGTGATATGATTTCCGTTACAACCACTAAAAAAGAGTTGAGAAAATTAGAATTGTCTCTAAAAAATTAAAATTGTAAATGCCGTGTCGTCATCATTATCAGCCCATTTTGCTTCGTTTTAAGATCTACACTGATCACAAGTAATCTACGTCTTTCTCGATGTCGCTTTTGTGATCGATAGTGTGCCTCTCGCGGTATCTATGCCGCCAAAGTTTTTCGATGCTGTTCTAAGGTGGCTGAAAAAAAAGAAAGTCAACCAGCTCATACACCTAATCTAACATGTATATGTAACGGTACAGTCAACGAACAAATCACGTACGAACAGATCACGTCCCGCAAACCGGTGGAACCCGTGTTTGCGAGCATTTGAATTAAATTTTCACATTGCGAGTAACATGGATGTGTGCGTGACGCGGTCCAGATCGCGTGACAACTGTTATACTTTTGCTACCTATAGATCTTAATTTCTACGGTCACTTTCTACTCCTAGTTGATATTTATGAATGCCATTTTCAGGGCACGTTTGCATAAATAACTGAAGTAAATGTTTAAGGAGTAAGATAAAGTTTGCAAATTGTATTTCTTTTTTTAATACGGTTTATGCCATTTATTAAAATTATGTGCATTCGTTTATAACAGCAGCCGTAAACTATAATGAAAATAAATCTGAAGGATTTAGAAAATGCAAAAATGTTTCACTAACTCTTTTGGTTGGTCAGAAAATATTGCACAACTTGGATTACAATACATTACATTAGAACATTACCAGTCGACAGCGATGCGAAGAAATTTTTCGACGCCATATTTTAGTTAGTTAATAGTTTTAGTTAGGTTAGATTATTATTGTTATTTTAATAGTTTCTTAGTTAATTTAGTATAAGACGTTTATCAGCTGCATAAATATATTTATCACCCTCTTAAAAAAAAAAGTAATTAGGGTTGAGTTGTTAAATTTAACCCTTTTTGAAAATACTTATGGAAGGTTTTAATAATACTCATCATATGTGTATGATATGAGGGTGTCTGTGGGGTGTGTATATATTTGCGTCTGTGTGTGTATTATCGTATAGTGTGATCAGTATAAAAATACTTAGGTAATTAAAGTAAACGTTTCCATACTTCGTAAATTGTAAAGTTTAATAATGTCACGTTGTACACTTACTTGCAGCTGCGTGGCCATCAACGATGATTGTCAATCGGTAACACAATTACAGTGTAAGTGCTTTCAATCAGCCGTCAATCGTTGACGGCTGATTGACATTTAATATTACCATGTTTCAATTGAGGGCTTGGCGAAATATCATTTGTGTTATTAATTAGAAATTTATTAATAACGGATTTAAACTTCTTGCTGATTTTCAAAATAATGAAAATAAATAGTATACCTACTTGGAATAGGTAACAATGAAATACAGGAACAAATCTTTGAGAGAAAAAAAAAAAGAAAATGAGGTGGAATTGATATTATGCTTTCCTAAGAAAAAAATATAGTCGAAGTTACTGAAAGTCATAAAAGAAGCTTTTAAGATGTTAAAGGCTAAAAACAACCGTATTTCATTCGGTAGGCCGTTGAAAAAGCTAACAAAGTAGGCTATTTATTCCACACAACTCAGTCTTGTATTCCTTTTATCGTAAAGAAGCGTTCCCACAATACTTATTTCCGAGACACATTTGAAACCTAATAAATCTAACGACAACACACATTCACTATTTATGTCTAAATTTTAAGTACCGCACGTCTGAACCATCAAGCCGACTGCCTCTGAATAATTAAATCTGGTCTGTTCTCAAGAAAAATTGATAGCGATCCGGAGCCAATCAGAATATTGGACGCGTGACTTGCGTTCAAAAGACACGTTTTATTTTTTTACCAGTTCTAGGCGATGCCGACTGTACTTGTGCGTGTAAATATTTTTTATGCTTCGATGTTTATTTAATGTGAGTTTGGATGTTTTTTGTGAGAGATGTTAATAATTTTTATTATAGCAGTATCTTCGTAAGTAACATTGGTTGAAAAGCATGAAGCCGTGGGATTGATGCTTGAAAGTCTGATTGGGTTTTAGTTACGGTTTGCAGTCCAAGCGTGGTTTTTGGATCATAACGAATATTAGAAATAACAATATGCCAAATTAGCCTATAATATTCCTACTACTGGCATACAGGCCTCCTCTCTTTGGGAGGGAGTGGGCTAATAATCTACCACGCGGGCCTAGTTCAGATTGGTACATGTCTTCGATTTTTTGGTTCTAGGACATACCGGTTTCCTCACTATGTTTAACTTCACCGTTTTGAGAGCAGTGCTGATGAAATTATTTACACGAAGTAAAGTGCCTGCCTGTGTTCGAACCCACGTTCTTCAACTTGTAAGTCAGGGCCATTATCACTGGGCCACCACTGCTCTCTACACAACAACAATATAACGATGTTAATATAGGCACTAAACAATGATGATGTTATAGTTCTGTTGAAAATAAGTTTTTGTTTTACCCTGTAAAAACAAAGTTGGTGAAGTTTCATTTCTTTAAGGGTAAAGGTCACTATGGTACACTAACTGTGCCATCCCGTCGTCCCACATCAAGCCCCAAGAATGAAAATGAGTATATTAGAAACACTTATTTTTATTAAAGCCAGCTAATGCTGTAAATATCGCTCATGCAAAAAACCTTATATAGAAACATTAAATTGATTCTTCTCATTTTAATGGTTCTATAAATTATAAAGATAATAAAGCTGATGAATACAACGAAGTGTCGACCAGTACTGTGTAATGATGACCTTAAAGATGTCAGTAAAATATGTGAAGATACAAGCGGAAAACTCCCACGAATAATGTAAGAAAATATTTGCGAAAACTATTCTGTGAAGGTATTCTTGAAACTAAGGAAACATCTAAACATAAGGACTCGGGGACCTTTTCAAACAAAAACGACACGCTTTACCAATAAATCCATGTTCCGGCGTAAAAACAAAACACAACGCCTTAATTCCCACGGCAGATCAAAACACGGATACCACACCGCGCGTGCGTAATGCACGCAAAAAAAACCGCTTCCGGAAAAGAGGGCACTCAAAAACAGATAAAATAACAGTCGCTATCAGTAAACATGGAATATTATTAGGGTGCATAAACGCTCCGTAATAAACGTGCACTAGATTTTTATGTGTTTGTAATAAAAGTTCTGGTTCTCTTTGGAAGACAGGCGGTTGAAGGTGGTATTCTAGTTACTTCAAAGCAATTTTGCTGTTAGATGTAGTTTTGGTGTTTGCTATTCCACCTCTTTCTCGTTATTGTCATCATTGTATATCTTCAGTATATCTCTCTCTTTATCTTATTTTACTATGTTCAGTCACCTTTAAGCTATTCTCTGTGGTAGTTTATCTTCTTTGTTTTTTCATCCTTTCCTTTGATTCTATCATCCTTTGCTTCTTCACTTGATGTAACTTTCATTGCATAAAGCTACTATAATATATTTCACGGGTATTTGGTATTTATAAAATAATTGATTCCCACCACCATCACCATCGTGATCGTCACATTCGACACTCGCGTTCACCAGAATACCGCCAAGGTATCGCGAAAAAGTCGCGAACGGAAGCAACGGCTGTATTCATTCGGAATTTCAATGTCCTTTATCTGAAAGGAAGAAGCCATAAACATAGTCGTAAATTTGGTGTTATTTGTGAAAAATTTTGTGCGCCACGCTTTATTTATACGCACTTATTGTGTTTAGTGGCGGTGAATTATCTATGTTTGTTCACACTTCTTGAGTTTCTGTGGGTTTGAGGATATTTCTATGACTTGATACAGATACTTGATATTTTGTTTAGTACATTCTAATCTTCGACGTTGCCTAGTTTACTCTATATGCATTTCTAATCCTACTTCCTACTAATATTATAAATGCGAAAGTTTGTGAGGATGGATGGATGGATGTTTGTTACTCTTTCACGCAAAAACTACTGAACGGATTTTGATGAAACTTTACAGTAATATAGTTTATACATCAGAATAACACATAAGATACTTTTTATCCCGATATTCCCACGGGATCAAAACTTACGCGGGTGAAACCGCGGGGCGCAGCTAGTACAATAATAATTATAAAAACGTTTATTTTTTCCACCAAATAATGAAAAAATAAAGCCTGTACAAGAACATCTGTGTTGCAGATCTCCCAAATAGCCGGTTAAGTCACAGCAATACAAACATTTACTAATAGATGATACTTTTGGGATGAAAGATAAAAAAAACATTTTAAGACAAAAAATAAATAAATTGGTAGTAATGAATTAAACAGTAAAGTAGGGTGTGTGTGTGTGTAATGAGTGTGATGATTAAAACTGGTCTTGTAATATATAGGGTGACTGGTAATTAGTGATCGATACCTAAACACGTGATTGTACTCATGATAACAAACAACTTTTACTATGGGACCAATCCAGAATTCGCGAAAAAAAAATCTGCTGTTCACCTACATTTTGACCAGCTAGGCGAACATAAATGACTGAACAGCAGATTTTTTTTACAATTTCAGGTTTGGTCCAATAGTAAAAGTTGTTTGTTACCATGAGTACAAGCACGTGTTTAAGTATCGGTCACTAATTATCAGTCAGCGTATATATACAGGGTTATTTGTAAAAAACCACCAATCTCTTAAGAGGTCATTGTACCCAACATTATGAACAACTTTTACTATGGGAACAAACCTGAAATCGCGAAAAAAAAAATCAGCTGTTCCTACATTTTGACGAGTTACACGAACATAAATGTAGGGAACAGCTGAATTTTTTTCGCGATTTCAGGTTTGGTCCCATATTAACAGTTGTTCATAATGATGAGTACAATGACCTCTTAAGAGGTTGCTGGTGTTTTACAAATAACCCTGTATACTCAGCTGATCTTTTATGAAATTACCTCTAAGAGTCTCCCTGCGGCTTCACAATCGTGAGATTGAATCCAAATTTAGATTTTAGTCTAAAATCTAAAGTTGTCTAAGGAAATCATACTTCTCAAGTTCAGTATTAATAGTATTTATTCACTTTTTCCAACACAATAACTTATTGATTAGTAAGAATATAACAATTGTAGCACGGATCCGTACGATATGTTTCGGTTCAACACTTCGAAATTGACTCTGTCCAAGAAAATCAGTTACGAACTGAATGTCATTTTAAACAGAAGTGAACATTCAGGCTATACGACAAATCAGTGCAGGGTAAACAGTATATATATCACTTAATTAACTAAAATACATTTTGGCGTAAAATTAACTAATAAACTAAATAATTAATAAACGTTTTAATCAAACTCAAAACTCAAACTCAAACTCAAAGCATTTATTTCAGATAAACCAATTATAGGCACTTTTGAATTGTCAAGGGTCGGTCAGTCAGAAAGATGAAGCTAGTTGCCCATTCCAAAGCGTAGATCCCTGTGGAGAAGAACGGGCAAGATACTCCACGGACACTCTTTTAAATCATAAAATTGTTACAAAAATCTTGATTACATCATTCATGTTGAAATTATACATGTGAGAACGATGCAGAAAGACGTGCACGTTAAAGGCGTCCGTACTAAAAAGAACAATTCACAAATTAAAATAAGCCGTGGCGGCTAAGAGATGTCCAGTCCCTACTGACGGCGCCCGTTCACGAACATGACGTATGGATCAGCACCATTCAGCTCAACCATTTTGAAGGGAACCCAATGATCCAACACACACGCCACCATCAGCGAGACATTTGAGTGAGCATGATTTAAGAAGTTATGATTTATTAAAAAAAAACGAATATAGTTTGTTACCGATATTCTACAAAATGAATACTTAAAACGGATGTATACAGATATTACAATTGGAAGAGTAATAGATTCTGCTGTAAGAAGTACAGTCATTGGATCCCTTGTTATTCTAGCTCATGAAGACCCTTGCTACGATTTAACGAGTACCTACTGGTTTGGCTCCTGCGATTTTCTCTGGATATATATAAATCCGTTTGTAGTTCAATAAAAAACATATCCTTTAAGTTTCACGAATGTCTTTTCATCAAAGAAGAGATTTTGAGCTATACTCTGGTATTTTGTCAAAATAAGTTGATTTGCTGTGTCAAATCAAGGTCCACTTTCATTATTATTAATTTAAAATATAGTTACTTGGATATTGGTTTTAAACAACTTCACAGTCATGACAAATACCATTTATCCCAAAGAACATTATCACTCAGCGATACACTGATCAATCTTCTTCGCATGCTGACGCTCTTCAATATCTTCTAGTATAACAACATTAGTACCCACTCGCTCCCATCAAAGTTGAGCTGAAGTCACAACTTGAAGCTATTCATCGTCATTTTAATATTCACCAGGAAACTGATACTAGCCTAACTTGGAGGGAGTTTTAACTATTTTTACGTGGGTTGACTTGAGTTTCGGAAACTTTATAGTTTGATAGAAAGTTTTTATTTCGTTTAAAATACCTTTTTGTTTTTTAGGGATTTGTTCTATAAAAAATTGGAGCCTATTTATCAAGTTCTGTAAATGGTAACATTTTATTCTTGATAGAGGAATTTGATTATGGGTCTGACCCTTGCGTTTTCATTATCTACCTAGAAACCTTTCCAGGTAGATAATGCAAACGCAAGGGTCTTCAGTGGCGATATTATACGCCTTAGCCATATGAACATAATAATTTAATTTACCAATGACTGCATTTTGTCCTGCCTGAATTAAATAACATACAATGAAACATTAAATCTCCAAAATACAAATCAAATTCCAAAATAATCACTGATCAGCAGTATTAAATTGAAAGTCAATAATGTCGATAGCGCACCGAACAATGTTATTTTTTTAAATTTTACTTCTGGCTTTTTATATCAACCGCGTGAAACGCTGTTTCACTGTGACACACGAGAACGGTCGAGTTTCGGCCGAATTAAAATTATGTTTTCATCCCTTAATTTATTCAAATATTAATTACCTGGGGTTCGGTGTGAGAGGAGTGTTGGATATTTTTATATAACGAACTTTGTGAGCATCGTTTGAGAGGCTTCCTGGTTGTCCTTTTGAACCTTGTCCAAATGGAAACGAATAATTATAGGTAAATAGGTACTAATATTATGTCAAATCAAATCAAAAAGTTTACAAAATTGTTTAGTACCTCATGCGAGGCAATGGCGAATTTCCATTACTGTGAAAGAGGCTATGTCACTGCACGGAATTAGATCAAATATTGTCCTGAGGTATTTAAAGGCGGGATCAGGTAAGACCATTATCGACCACTAGTAGTGTTGTCTATGTTAGTTGAGAATTCATGGCAGTGATCTCCGGAAAAAAAATCATTTCCAAATAATTTTTTAAAGTTTAAAGTTAGCCTACGGTGTTACCGTTATAAACTTGCTGTTGCTCTTATACATTAATAATTTAGCAAGAAAATCCATAGTAAAGAATGTAAACAGACTAAAAAATAAATAAAAGGAATCCCGTCACTTCATCATAGGCAAAAGATCAAAATTACATTTAAAAAGAAATCCTAATTAAAACCGCCATTGCCACTCAAACTAACTCATTACTCAAAAAAGAACACGATATATTTTTTTATAAAGGGGACGCTAGCGCTTCGCTTGCTCAGTTGCGCTCTGTGACCTCGTTCTGCTCGAGTCGGGCTCGAGAGCGCTTCAGTCGCTTCACAGCTTCGCGGCAACGCTTAGCATGCATGTCACTCAAATATTCCCGTCGTAATTATTTTTGTGATCCAATCGTATGTGGCTTAAACTTTATTTGTGTTTTTGTTATGGCTCGCTTGTTTTTAAGAATTCAGGAGCTTAACTAAAGCTTCTTTATTGTCTTGAAATTTAAAAAGTCGAACGAAAGTGGTTTTGAGATGCAAGCTAATTATAACCAGTTACTTCTTCGCGGGTGTAAAATTATTGTTTTATTTTAGCCTATAGGTATAACCCATTTACCGTGAAAGAAGAATGAGTACCAAACTATGGGTTTCTGCCCTGAAGCCCAAGCCCTTAAGCTGCTGGAGTAAATGACATAAATAGGTAATCACTTGGGCACCACAGTTAAGGCATTATTGGCGCCCAGCCCTAAGATATACACCAATGGAAAGAGCTTTTCAAGAAGAACCTTTGAAAACATTGTTTCTTAAACAACATCTAGGAGGCCAATGTTTTAAAATGGCCGTTTATAAGCTTAATCCATACTAATATTATAAATGTCAAAGTGTGTGTGTCTGTTTGTTGGAGATAGTTGAAGAAATGGAGAGTGACATAGGCTACTTTTTTTTTACTGTGTACCCCGAATTTGACGCGAGCGAAGCCGCGGGCAAAAACTAGTAGATAATGTTTGGAGGGCAAATAATTAATGAAATACCTGAATGTCAATAATACTTAGTTACTCACATGTAGAGCTCTGGTGGTGTTGATCAACCAGGCGCTGGTCAAACACTCTCACTGTATCAACCAGTGGGAGAATTAAGTAATATATTAATTAGCTCGCAGTATGAACAGTGAAGTTAGCGAAGTTACCGAAATATAAACTCGGTGCTTGTGCTAGGTTCATTAGTCGTTCTATTGGAATATATAGCTGAAATACTCTTGGTTACTAACATTATATAATATATATTATAGGGTTAGCGCAAATTAGAGCAGGCCGCACCACAACGCAACGAATTTCAACAATCCTCCTTCATCACTTTCGTACATATTCTATGATCCAACTCACACTATAAGCAGTTCGCAACGAACTTTTTGGTAGGTATGAAAAACCATTGCGCTGAGGCTGTAATGTACGCTTGGACTAAATTAGTCTAACTAATTAGACAAAAGAAACAATATCCTAACGCCTTCAAATTAATTAGGGTTTAAAAGGTAGATAAGAATAGTTGATTTTATTACGAACTTTTTTAATAATAAAACATGCGTGAAAAATTTACTCAAAATAACACTCAAATCCAGACAGACATACAAAATTGAAATAAACATAAAACACGTAAAATAAAAAGGCACAATATACAAAACAGCCTACCGTAGTAATGAAAAGTAAAATTTTAACCATCTGTGCTACGATAGCTCCGGGATAAATTCCGGGGGTCATAACAATAAAAACTTTTGGACTTCTCACCTCCTTAATTTAGCCACGGCAACTTTACACCGGCAACTTGGCCCACTGTTTCACGCGATATTATTTTATTAAATATTTGAAAGGGGCCGGTTTTCTGCAATTAAAATTGAATATAACACCTTGAATTTTGTTTAGACTTCGGAGAATTTGTTCGTGAGTAGAAACATCTGTAGGATCTTTGTAGTTCGTAGCTGTGAATATATTATTTTTCATTGTTGTCAAGTAATATTTTTTAGAAATAATCACCAATAGATTTTAAAAAGAAAAGGGTAAAAACTAAAAATATTTGAATGTTACACGCTCATGTCAACATGCAATGGAGCACAATAATCTAGACGTCAAAGTTAAATTAACAGACCATATTCACAACACTATACTGCGCTCTAAAATACAGATTACTGATGTTGCTCAAAAAGCCGCTAAGCTCAAGTGGAACTGGGCTGCCCACGTCTGCCGTATACTCAATGAGCTGTGGATCAAAATATCCACTATGTGGAACCCTGTAGAAGGCGTCGCGGCAGAGCGGACAAAACAAACA
This sequence comes from Globia sparganii, assembly GCA_949316385.1. Lineage (NCBI taxonomy): Eukaryota > Metazoa > Arthropoda > Insecta > Lepidoptera > Noctuidae > Globia > Globia sparganii. The sequence goes on from OX438657.1 coordinate 24,688,081, forward strand.
ACCAATGGTCCACTAGCCCTGAATCGAAAGAGCTGGAAGTCATGAGAATGTCTTCTTATACCAATACTTTTATAAGAACCCATACTTTGCAATACCAATGCACCTAGAGGCTAGTGCGATTCCAATTGAACGACTGATTGCTGCACGTTTAGTTCCGAATAGGGACTGTTCTGCCAAGTTCACCTTTGATGATCGTAAAAGGCGGCTCAATATTAAAAGTTATATCAGAAAGATATAACTAACTAGGGTAACTAAGATGTACCAATTCCAGTATACCTAGTGTCGTAGAATCGATTGAAACCCCCTTAACCCTCCCTGGATCCTCCGCTAGTTCTTATCACTGCCATATTTTGTTTTAAAATTAATCACTCCTAGCTGTTATTACGAGAAAACTCGTAAAACCATGTTTATTAGGAAACTATTACTGACCAATGAAGTCTAAATTATGTAAATACCGATAAAAATATGAAAGTAGAAACAATAACGTTTCTACTTTCACTTTACGCGAACCTCTGAACCAGCCTTCAAACATTACCGGAGGTCCAAAAAAGCGTGTGTCGCGGACGTAGCCGAACGGCTCCGAGATAACTTTTGCCCTGTTAAATAAAGACGACAGTTTTATTGAAAGTAGGGCCGTTTGCCTTCTGTAATTTTCTCGGGATACCCTTGTTTTGTGGTGTGTGTGATAAGAGGAGAGCGGGGTCGTAGATGTTTTTTTTTTTTTTTTTTTGTGGATGGGAAATCATCCAATGACCCCTCCCGCTCTGGGTGGAGCAGAAGGGAGTGTCAGACTCTTACTGACTAAAACCCACCCGTGTTCCTTCCTTAACGGAACCCTTCCTTAGCGGTAACCCTTTCGGACAATCCCGCTGCCGTTTTATTTTACTTTACTTTGTGTTTGGAAAGTGGTGAAACTAGCATATAAGTACCATCTGATGTAAAGCGGTACCTATCTGCTGTTTAAACAAGTACAATTCAATCTACCTCGTAGGTCGCTTCTACCCCTACGATTTGCCATTTCATTTCATTGAGTATCCTTAGAAACACTTTTGAAAAATCAGCTGTGTCTGTAATTACACCGAAACCCTACAGACGAAACACATGGTTGCGTGTTTGCTTAGCATTAGTACTAGTAATTTAGATTGCTAGCACTTTTTGCAACTCTATTTAGACAGAGGACATTTTCTACCCGACAGCTGCATTTCATTAGGTACGTTTAAATATCCTAAATACTTACACAACAGTTCCTAACTCGCTCTCGCTTCCTTCCCTACCTTCAACCACCCCTAAGAGGAGATAGAGACATTTTTCGCTTTTCCACAAAGTTAAAAACTCGTTATTCGCGGGCGAAAAGTTAAGGGGAGTGAGCATTGTGTCTGGCGTCGAATTTATCGCTCCAGCCGTGATGACGACGGCCCGATTATGACAACAACTGGCAAATGTTAATTGGAGCATTTGCTGTTTGCTGGAATGGACTGGAAGGAGCTCCAAGAACATAATGTGCAGTCGGAGATGTCGTGAGGATCTAGATTGAAGGACGGAGGTGATGATACATCTTTGTGTAGTAGAAGTCTTATTGTGAAGATAATTTGTTCTTTGTTATTAAACCTCCGATCGGATATGGAGTTGCAACAGCTGGAAAATGTTCACAGCTACAAATATCCTCAATATCTAATTATTGTACTGTAACTTTTTGCAGAACCGATGACAACCAATGTCAACAACCTTTTGTGATTTAAACTCCTATTAACGGTTTAAAGGTAGCTAATAAAGACTGAATTAACGGCATTACAACCAAACCCGTTTGAAATCACAAGTTTTCCTTTACACTGAAATAAATAAAAACGTACTAGAGCGACGTACAAAAAGTTGTATTTTTCTTTAACCTCAATAAATAAAACAACAATATGTCTCGTCAGCACCAGTTGAACAGAAGTATTATTTACCTCATAAATACCTGCACGTACGAACGTTTTGCCCGAATTATGTATCAGATAATAATAACACGGGAAAAAAAGGAAAAAAAATAACGAAAAAAAACTCTCGTTGGAGACGCACTTTATTCTCACGAATAAAACACCCAGAAACATATGCCAGCAACTGGCTACAATATATATAAATATGTAACGCTACACCCGCCTATTATCCTCCAAGATTCGACTTCAAAACCGAACCTAACATTCCTATCTCTTTCTATACTTTGGATGAAGACAAGGATGGAAGTTTACAGTCGAATCGAAATTTTTCGGGACGCTTAAATACCCGTTGACTCGCTCCCCCCACAATATATTTTATGGAGAGCGCAACGTTCTTTTTGCAATAGCTACCAGAAGGTGCTCTCGAACCCTTCATATTTACGATTAAGTCGTGATCAGAAATATAAAATACTAGTGTTTTTTGTCGATAGGCTCCCCGATACACGGTGCTAGTCAAAATGCGATTTTTGTACATTTTGCTTGTACTACGGTATACATTATGTAAGAGGTGTCGCTGTTACGTGTAAACATTCGAAGAAAATACGCTCGTGTGCCCCAGAGCTTGCATTCAAAATATGATGTGACTCCGAGAACCTATGTCATGCCTACATTATGTACAAAACACAAAGAAATATGGGCGTCTGTCGCTCAGGAGTTATGTCGGGTAGCCCTTTCTTGTTTGAAAAAATATTTTGTCGACAATTTCAAACACCGCAATACCTACACGTTACTAAGGAAAAAAAAGAAAGAACATTTTATTCTTTTATCATACGTAATCTCGACAATAATCCCAATATTACATACACGTAACACCGCCTAATCTCTATCGTCTCAATACGTTACACCTATTTGTTGAGTGGTCTCGAGTAGTAAGAGATTACTCTTTCACTCCTTATCCTAAAAGGCGTGTGGGAAAGGGATGACGTTCAGTTGTTGATATATTTGTTTGATATAATGGAAAAGGCTTCTATTTTTCAGTTTCTTTATTCTATTATAATGGTTACCAATACCCGATTTGTTTTTCGAAAAATCTAAAGGGTTTAGATAAGACAACATTAGATTTGAAACAAGTAACAAGAACAAAAATTGTAAAGGATTTTTTCTGTAGGTAACCGTATCTAACAAGCCATGAAACGAATGTAAGATATTGAAATCTCACACAGCTTATTAAAGAAAAGCTGTAATAATGTCGAATATCTAACCAATACATACACTTACATCAAATACATTCGCAGAAAAAAACTAACCTTTTTGTCTATTAAAAATGTAGAAAAGTCGATGAGTTTTCGAATCACGATCTGATCATAAAATGTGGATCGGGCAGCGCGATATTTGATTTGAACTCCACTATATAATATGTATGTAGGCAGGGTGAGATATGAGATATCGTACTGTAAGCGAAGTTTATATGCAAAGAAGACTCGGATTATCGTCGTATTTACTGAAGATTTGAGAGTGAATTAAGGTCTAACATAGGGTATATAAACTGGGTCTAAAATTATATGTAACCAGTTAAAAGATAAGGTATACGCAACAGAAAACTTAAATATATAATATTTTACTACCTCCTATATTTTAGGATGGCATTTACGTTCCCAAAACTTGTTATTTTCCAAACTTATAAGACATCGCCTCCCAAGAAGAAATCACTTTGTAAAAAGCTGTCCAAGTTTACAAGACCTTAGACCTGATGAAGCATCTACAGACAAATGTAAAGAAAGAAAGAAAGAAAAAGTATTTATTGCGACTCGTACAGGAGGATCACAAACTAAATTAAACACAGTCTAAATTAAAATACTAAAATAAAAATTAAAAAAATTAAAAAAGTAACAAAAAGAAAAATGAAACAAAAAGTCCTATACGAGGCCAATAGGCTCCTATCTCAGCATGATGCTGCGATATTTAAAAATAAATATCGCAGCGCTGGTATCACTTATATAAACTCTTGATTTCTTCCCATGGGTAGGCATAAACTGCAGGATGCCACCTGCTAACATCCTTACCTATAATTTGTTCAAACAGAAGTTTCAAATAAAAAAAAAATATACATAAAAATTTCAACGAGATTTCGGATAGACTCTCCAAAATTAATTTACATTCGGCATTCACCCTGATTAGATACTGTTGTTTTGGACCAATATTGTATATTTTCTACGTTCTTCGCCTTTAAGGAAGCAATCACAGCAGTTAGACAATATTGACCAAACTATTCGCAGCACACTAACAACCATTTTAAATGCGACCTTGAACGACCGAGCATCGCTTCAAGCCACACTACCCATCCGTTTTGGTGGCCTTGGCGTCCGCAAAATTACCAGTATAAGCTTACTGGCATTCCTATCTTCTGTCCACCGCACTGAAAAGTTGACCGGGAACATTTTAGCCCCCTGCCTGGTTGACTCTGAAGTGCCGTGCTTGACCGACGCGGTCAACGCCTGGAAAGTGGCTTGCCGGGATACAGATCGGCCCGTAAACCCATCTTCCCAGAGACAGTGGGATGAGCCACTCTGCAGGTTGGTACGGAATAATCTTATCAATACGTCCACCAATTCTGATGAACGTGCCCGCCTACTGGCTGTGGGTGATTGGGAGTTGAGACTGTGGCTTCAAGCACTCCCGTTACCCAACATAGGCACTATGCTGGGTGACGGGAGACATGGTGACACCACCTTCCGGCTCGCTACCTGTCTACGTTTGGGCGCTTCTTGCGGGATCCACATCGCAGTCAGTGCGGTGAAGCTGTCGACTGCCTCGGACACCATGGCTTATCCTGCAGTAAGAGCGCAGGTCGGATAGCACGGCACGCCAGCATTAATGACATCATCCGTCGTGCTCTTGACACCGCCGGGGTGCCAGCTGTTTTAGAACCCAACGGCCTGGCACGCGACGATACGAAGAGACCAGATGGAATTACCATAGTGCCCTGGAAGTTAGGCAGACCTTTGGTGTGGGATGCAACATGTGTCGACACCCCATCTTCCTAGCACGGTGGGCTGTGCTGGGGCGGCTGCTGCAGGTGCAGAAAAACCTCAAATAGCGAAAATATTCCAACCTGATTGGGAGTTATATTTTCGAGCCACTTGGGGTTGAAATACTAGTGCCATGGGGTCCGTTTGCCCACGTGGTTTTTCGAGATATCGCCAAGCAATTAGTCGATTCTTAACGCGACCAGAGGGCTGGCTTGTTTCTTGGCCAAAGAATTAGCATCACCACTGTTCCTGTTGACAGCGATGCGGACGAATTTTTCGATGCCCTATGATTTTTTTGCTTATTTTTTCATATACATGTACATATTATTTATGTAAATAATTGCGGAACCAAATAAATATGCTCTCATTGGACCTACCAAAAAAAAAGTTTCAAATTAATTTGGTTTCAAGTTAAACAAATATCAACTTTACTATAATGGTAATTAAGTTGATTTCTGAGTGACTAGCACTATTGAAAAAGTTATAAAAATGTTAGAAGTTGTTATGTTAAATGAACTTTATTGTGTAGGATTTAAATAATTTTTTCCATAAACTCATATTATTTGTTTACATCTTTGGCAAATAAATCGCAAATGCAGATCCAAATACACGCACGCCGGTTGCGAACACCTACTACGTACCTGACTTTTCTGAAGAACATCATCAATAAGGTTATTTTACAGGGTCAAATCTACTAGCGAAACTCCGCAGACATGATGGGTATCGATATCTAATTCAAGCACCTGCTGTCGCTGTCCAAAATAAAATTAGCAAATTAATAAATTATTAATGTTTGGATATCAATACACATCAAGTCTTCGGAGTTTTGCTAGCTAATTTAATTTGACCCTATGTTGATACCTAGAAAAATATTATATAGATAAAAGTATGTCCTCACATTTCCTAAACACAACACACAAAAAACAGAACATCACTCAATCACACAAAAAAGTGAATTCTTTCCTCACATCCGTAAAGTGCCATCTATAATGAAAGCGAACAAACGGACGAGCAATTAGGCGCTTTATTGCGCTCAATTAAGTAGCTGTAACAAATTAAGAAACGCGAACGAAAAGCTCTCTCGCAGTTAACGGATTATGTAAACACGGTAACGAAGTGGATGCTGTGGAACTGATCTGCTAGAGCGGTGGAGGTGGTATCGTGTGGGAATGAAGCCTAGAATAAACATCAAAATATTACCGTGTCTTTTATAATACACTGATCGTTGGTGCAGTAAGAAGTTTATTTTACTTTAATGTTTTCAACATATACTAATATGTGGGCAAATCTAGCGATTTAAATCTTTGGACAGCGGTGTTTGACTACGGTGTCAAAAACGCTCTCTAGGAAAACACACCAACTTATTTTCAAAAACAACGTCTTAGTGACGTCATTGACCGGTACACTGTGGACGCTTTGTGGGCGGTCACTGATTTTCCAGGAAACCGCAGCTTCAGTGAGACGGGCCGGTGTCCGGAACTGCACGTCAAAGCGCATATTTTGCGCACGATACTTTTACTTGTCTACTTTTTAAGTTTCCGTATGTAAAGTGGCATACTTTGAATACGGAAACTTAAAAAGTAAACTTAAAAGTAGACAGACGGACCGCGAAGCTTAAGAGTAAACTAATCGCAAGCTCGAACTCACTGGTGGTCATGGCCAAAAAGCACGCTGTCTCGCCTGTCTTGGTGTCCGGCAGCGCAAGTATCAGTGATGAGCAGTTAGACGCTAGTCTACACGAACAACGTCTAGTTCTCACGCACGGAAACACCGTTTCGAAATGATAGGCGCGTAAAAAAATTCGAACAATGCTTGGGAAAGTCGAGTTTTATGAAAAAACCACATAATCAATGGAGTAATATTCTCCCGAAATTTGTATACAAAAAACTAGCTGACCCGGCAGATTTCGTACTGCCTCAATCAATTAATAAAAGACAGTTGACTCTACATTTTTTTTATGCAAACGTTTGTATGGGAAATAGAAAAGGGCTGTTTTTAGGGTTTTCCCGGGAATTATTCGATTTTTCTCACCTTTTAAACTTTTCCTAGATCTCCACGAACATTTCAAGACCAAGATAAGATAAATCCGTTCAGCCGTTCTCGAGTTTTAGCGAGACTAACGAACAGCAATTCATTTTTATATATATAGATAATAATTATAAATAAGTAGACACATGAAGTGGGTCCCTATACAAGAAACGTGTGTTTTTTAAAATATGTAGTGTTAAATATTTACGTTGTACGGAACCCTTCGTATGCGTTTTTTATTTGTAAGATTACCACATCTACATATTCCCTTGCTCAGTGGCTGGTTGTCGCGACGTGTCCCTGATTACGGCGACACCTGACGAACTGCATCCACTGCCAGCTAATTGTTTGAAAAATTGCATTCAATTCAATTATGAGACTTTATGTGATGTGTCATCTTTTGTTTGAAGTTCTTTTAGGAGGCAGTTTTAATGTTGACGGTTTGTTAATGACATGTTTTTAAAGTATTATTATAATGTTTTGGATATCTCAATATCAGTATATTTCGTAGTAACAATTTATTTCATTTAATAACACAAATTAGTATATATAAAGTTTATGTTTTGATTGTAATAGATGATATACAGGGTTATTGGAAAAACATTAACAACTTCTTAAGAGGTCATTGTATTCATCATTATGAACAAATTTTACTATTGCACCAAACCTGCACCCTAATTTGTGAAACACACTATCGATCTCAATTTGAATCATTTTGAAGCTTATTGCTAATCCATTGCTTCATATGTTGGAAAAATGTGTCTGCACAACAATGTAAAACACGCAATGAACGTTGTTGATCTGTCAAAATGAAACCCATTGCTACTAATAGTTTGTTACGCAATTACCCCGCTGAAATCGCGAAAAAAAAAATCAGCTGTTCCCTACATTTTGACGAGTTATCTATACTTATAATAAATCTGTAGAGAGGTCAATTCTGTACATGAAATATATTTCCAAAATAACTATCAGCGGGTGATTAGTGATCGTAACTGACGCCAAAAATGCAATCAGTAAAATTTTTGTCTGTCTGTCTGTCTGTCTGTCTGTCTGTATGTTCGTTATAGAAACAAAAACCACTCGACGGATTTCAACGAAACTTGGTACAATTGTTCTTCATACTCCTTGGCAGGTTATAGTATACTTTTCATCACGCTACGATCAATAGGAGCAGAGCAGTGAAGAGAAATGTTGGGAAAACAGGATTTCTTTTTAGGTGAAGTAGTAATAGGTTAGTAGTAGTTAGTTAGTAGTAGGTAAGTTTCGGATAATTTATGTTCAGTTTTTTTTAATATTAAGTAGGTAAAAGCGTAGGTACTTTTATTAATTATAGGTATAGGTATTATTAATTATAGTAGTTATAGGTATTTAGTTTTAAGTGAAGTAGGTTTTATTATATATTATTTTATATATTAGACGTAGTTATATATTTTTAGTTATTCAAGCCCCAAGCGGACGCCGGCGTCCGCCCGCTATTGTCTTGAAAAACGCGTTGAATGAGAAATACGCGTTCTCAAGAATCGGCAGAAGAAAGAGCACATCGGTTAAGCTCTATGAGAGTTAGTGCCTCAATTTCCGGAAGTCATTATTCCACGCGGACGAAGTCGCTGGCAAAAGCTAGTACGAACATAAATGTAGGGAACAGCTGATTTTTTTTTTGCGATTTCAGGTTTGGTCCCATAGGAAAAGTTGTTTGTAATTATGAGTAAAATGACCTCTTAAGAGGTTGTTAATATTTTTCTAATAACCCTGTATATAAAATACCTATCAGAAAGTAAAGATTATGACAAGATAACCGATGTATACTATTGTAAAGCCGATATTAACAGCCGCACTAACAGATGTCGGCAGTACACAATCCTGTCTAGCCCGGTGACTCCATAACACTAACTACGATTCATTCCCCAACAATCCAAGTAAGCGGGCCAGTGGCAATAACCAAGCCGGGTCAAGTGTACCGCCATAACTTGCGGAGAACGACCGCACATAGAATATTTACACAAGCTCACTCAAACACCTTGCCACAATTTGATCAAAAGTTAGCGCTACCAACAGTAATCCAGAGAGATTAAGAAACGAGTAGTTGCAATGATATTAGAGTATTTGTTAAAGTTAACTGTAGTTATAGTTCGGTAGAGGCGGACTACTAAATTAGTTAGGAAGTGGCTTGTATATGCTTATAGTTTGAGGTTATGTGTTTGTGTGCTTTTAGTGTTTGAAATTGAGCTGCATAGATTAATACACGAGTGGTATTGTGGCTAGGACTGTTATTATAGGCTTAGGTAAGTTTTCCCTATAATTGTTTTAAGTCCCACTCAAAATTCTGAACCACTGTGCACCTCTGCATGTCTTTTGCTTATAAAATGATCAGTGAAAACACATGTTTCTGCATGTGAAAAAGGTTTAAATTCAAAAGCCACCGAAAATAATATTTAATACAATAGTCGCCATAGTTTTAGAATTATGAAAGTGTTTATTGCCCAAACACTGCCAACTTAAACAAAATTTTATCTACGTGTCGTTGTGATAGGTTGCATTTAAGCTTTATCTTCTAAATAACAACAAAACATATTACTATATTCTAGAATATTGCAACCGTAAAAATGGTGCAAATGGTGTTTTGTCTGTAGTTGAGTTTTTATAATCGCTCCTAAAACACCTATAGAATCAATGACTTTGCTAAATCATTTTATTAACCACCTTACCAACAGCGAAAATACAATTCAAACAACAGTCAATTCAATTTGTACTTAAATTCCGAAATATTTATGGTGTTCATAATAAATAATATTATATTCTATCATCAAATCTTTATTTTTGTTTATATTTCCTAAAACGCAGACCACTGGGAATCACTTTACAAAAAAAAATTAAAAATTCCCACATACCCTCATGGCTTGTGTCCTTATTCAGATATTCACATAAAACCATCTCTATTCGGCAGTGGGTAGTAAATAGTGTTGAGTCGCCAGACGCGGTACGTAGCACGTAGTGCCTTGTAAAATATTCAGAGTTGAGGGGGTGAAATAAAACCCCCTGCCGTCTACCAGACGAAATGCCAGCATCGGTATATTAACTTTTCCTAGGGGTGAACAGGAAATGTGGTAAGGAAATTGAAGGTGTAAGAGATCTCTTTACATACTTAACGTTTTTTTTCTATTATTGTCGAACTGTTTGATTGCAAATAAGGTTTATATTATTTTTCTCTAAATATGACTTCGTAATTCGAAACGATCTCGTAGCTCGAACGATCGCGATGCTCTACTTGTCACTCCAAAAGCAGTGGTGGCCAAGTTGTGACGTACGAGTTATATATAGGTCGTGGGTTCGAATCCAGACATGTGTTTTAATGTGTGTATATTATTTCATCACCACTGTGAGGAAACGGCATGTACTAGAACCAAAAATATGTAGACATATTGTGACATTTATCAACCGCACTGGGCCCGCGTGGTGGATTACAGCCCACTCCCTCTCAAAGAGACGAGGTCCTAACAGTGGGAACACATTACAGGATGATTATCCTATAGTCAATTAGTAAAGTTCGAAATGAACTTAACGAAATTGTATTTTTAGTAATTGTTATGCTTGAACATTATTGTTTATTTATTTATTAAAAACTTTAAGCACAATTAAAAACTGTACAAAGGCGTACTTATGCCTTGGGCATTTTCTACCAGTCTACCTTAGGGTGATGCAGAGACAATACACAGTAGGTGCAATAACAGAAAACAAATTAGAAGAAAAAAGAAAATTATAACTAAAAAAAAATATAAGAATAAATACGTAAATACATACATACAACAAAATATAAAATAAAAGTTATGAGAGATAAACAAGAAAATCTACAACAACTTAAAATTGTTCAAATTAAAAAAAAATGAAACGTAATTAAATTGAATAAAATAATAATTAAATAAATAATAATAATTAAATAAAATTGTTCAATTGTTTTAAATTGTTCAAGCATAACAATTACTGAACACGAGAATCTTCTAATATATAAAATTCTCGTGTCACAATGTTAGTTACCATACTCCTCCGAAACGGCTGGACCGATTTGTATGAAATTTGGTGGTCTAAGAATCGGCTACTATGTATCTATTTTCTCTCTCTATTATCTATGTAACGACGTTTGCGGGGTCAACTAGTTTTATATATTAGAAGAAGACAGACTATTTTGTTCGACCACCAGATTACAATTTTTACCCTTTTTTAAGGTAAAGGTTACGCTAATCTCCTAAACCTAATTCAACCTATCCTTTTAACCTAGTCAAGTATGTTATAACAAAATATAGACCTATTGGGTACTGATTCAACAAAATTGATGACGTCGATTACTTCGATTGAGCTTGTAGCATGAATGTTTAAGCTTGGAGCGGTCATCACCATCCATCGCGAGATTGAAGGTCGGTACTTGATATAAGTCCCAATTACTCGTATATTCGTAATGGGAGAAGGTTTTCTAAATCCAACATAACCGTGAATGTGAAGTACCTTCATACCTGGGTACAACTTATCGCTCACCTAGCAGTACATCTACTTTTTGCTTATTTTACAGAAATGTGGGTCAAAGATTTTACAAATGTTTGAAACGAAGTTATGACTTCATTTTAAATTTTATCATGGATTTTATGGTTTTAGCAATTACATAGTATAGACCTTAATAGATACTCAGGGATAAAAAATTCCACTTCAGGTGTCCAGGAGTTGAAAGTCCAGGAGAAAACTAACACCGTGCCGTTTTACCGCTTTATAAATTATACACTTTTAAACACTTAGGCCGTAAAAACTCAATTTCGCTTTTTTGTAAATTTGCCATTATACTGCTAGGTGAGAGATATATTAGTAGAAAAGGGGTAAGACCTTGGCTGAACCTGAGGTGAGATGACGTAGACAATCACGTGACTACAATGTAGACTAGTTTAGGACTAGTTTCGTTCTGGACATAACTTCGTAATTCGTATCTCCTAAAGCACTTTTTTCTGCGGTTATTTAACACTCGGTTTTTTTGCGCTATTTTTTAGGTTTTTTTTTTTAAAGAAAATTCTTACATGTCAATAAGCTAAATACTTTGATTAGGTCTGTCATTTAGGAGCAGTCACAAGGAAGCACAAATTGTAATTCAAACAAATTTATTTATGCCCAGAAAAAAATGCAAGAATACCCCCAACCAATTACTTCGTTATCTTGGGCTCTAACTGAATAAAACTCTGGAGCGTTTCATCATTTTCGCGTGGCAAAACTTTTAGTTAGTTTTTGTGCTAACTTCTGATTTATGACCCCACCGGCCATCCCTCACGGCATACTCTCTAATAAAGGAATTTACTCAAAAAAAGGTCAAGGAATTATTATTTTTTTCGCTCCCACTTGATGAAATTTAAGCTGGTTTTGACGGGAGACTGTGTAATATTTTATAAGGACGAGGGTTTTTGTCAAGATTGGTCTTAGAGTATACGGTTTAGAATGCAGGTGGGATAAAGAGAAGGTGTCACGTGAAGAGAATGGCTAAATATGAAACGGTAGAATAGCACCTACATGTAATTGTGATCCGTTTGTTGGCACCGGCTAATTCTCATACAAATAAAGTAGCTGGTGGATTGGGGTTCCCTATGTTGTTTCGAACGCCGCTGTTGCAACACACGCTATGCAGGTACGCGGGATGCACAGACCTACTTTCAAAAGCTTGCTGAACCATACTTAAGCAAACTTAATTTAAGGTTCTTTCGACTGTAAGTACATATCTGTCAAAGATCTTGGGAGTCAGCAGCGAACTGATTATCATGAAAACCATACCACCAAAACCGCAGCCTTATATCTAGTAAAATTACGAAATACATGAGTTGATGAAAAACCCGATTTCACGTGTTACGACCTGCACGTTTTGTTAGCCACGCGAAATCCCCAAAATTGGCTTCTTTAATGTATGGCACGCGCAAATGTATGAAAAAATCGTGTGCAGATGTACTACTTACACAGCAAAAGTTTGGCATCAGCCAAACGTGGGTAGATGGGAAAAATATATGAAGGAATATTTCAAATTTTCAAATGGTGATTTGGAAACATCGCTGACTTACGTTTCTTTTTTCCATCCTAACCTTTTTTTTTTATATAGTCTGAATATTTCTTTCGGTCGCTCATTAGCACGTCTATGCTCTTATCTACCTATTACGGATGCTACACGCTTATTTTTTTTTTAATAAGCTTGATCTGTCTTACTCCTGGGCACTCTTCCCACATTCCTTTACTTTTCAGTTGATTTAATCTTACAAATCACTACATAGTATAAAACAAAGTCGCTTTCTCTGTCCCTATGAATGCTTAAATCTTTAAAACTACGCAACGGATTTTGATGCGATTTTTTTAATAGATAGAGTGATTGAAGAGGAAGGTTTATATGTATAATGTAGTGTATTTAGTATCAGCATTGCACCCGTGGGAAGCCGGGGCGGGTCGCTAGTACACAATAAAATTACGCCTACACATGTCACTAGCATTGATGCAACGAAAATTAAACTTTAAGCTATAGCGTTAAGCAAACACACAAACTTTCGCATTTATAATATTAGTACGATTAGTAGGAACTAATCCTACTTCCTACTATCCTACTAATCGTACTAATATTATAAATGCGAAAGTTTGTGAGGATGGATGGATGGATGTTTGTTACTCTTTCACGCAAAAACTACAGAACGGATTTTGATGATACTGTACAGTAATATAGCTTATACATCAGAATAACACATAGGATACTTTTTATCCCGATATTCCCACGGGATCGAAACTTACACGGGTGAAACCGCGGGGCGCAGCTAGTGCGTTATAAACAAAACTATTTTGTATACCGCCTTTTTCATTTTAAGTTCCTGATAGTTGAAGCGAATAATGTATTGTAGTTTTATTTTCGTTTTGTTTTTCCATCAAACGTGGGTGGCAACATATTTTCCTGTTAAACCTTTTAGCTAGTCTGAATAATAATGGGTATTTTATGGAGTGGGTTTAATTTTATCAAACCCACTTTAACGACAAATATAGGTTTCAAAGTACTCAGCGCAGATCGAATGAGCAAATGTTTAGTTGCAATTATCGCTTGCTGCATTTGCATAATCTACTTGCCAGGAGTTCTGTATCATGTTCTTTGCTATATTATTACAATTGGACATCTATGGATTAGTGGTTTTTGAAATTACATAAAATATGAAAACAAGTACAGCCGTGCTATTCTATAAAAATCTCACCGTGAAAACTAAGGTGAAGTGAGCTGTCATTCCACCTGATTTTAGGGATTGCCTCTATTGATAGCTCACTTCACGCTCACTTCACCTATGTTATCACAGTGAGATTTTTACAGAATCGATAGGCAGGTTACTGTATTCACAAAATAGTTCATCATCTGCCTAGCCTTTTCCCAGCTATGTTGGGGTCGGCTTCCAGTTTAACCGGATGAAGCTAAATACCAGTGTTTTACATGGAGCGACTGCCTATCTGACCTCCACAACCCAGTGACTGGGTAATACGATATTTATTTATTTATTTATATATACTTTATTGTACACCACAAAAATACAACAAGTAAAGATACATCAAACACTACAAAATATACAATGGGCGGCCTTATCGCTTTCTGCTTTTACGATACCCCTTGGTAAGACTGGTTGTCAGACTTTCGGGCTTCTGACTACCCGTAACGACTGTCAAAGATCAACGAATGACAGCCAGGACCAACGGTTTAACGTGCTTTCCGAGGCACGGAGGGGTCTTGGTAAAGATGGTCACCCATCCACTGACCAACCGCGGCAAGCGTAGCTTAACCTGATCGATCGACCTGTGCGGCTGTTATTATTTAGCCACGGGCCCCTCTGTAGTAACAAAATAGTTCTAATGTAAAAACACTAAAAACTAACTTTTCTATTTTCGCTAGCCTTTTAGATCATAATTTTTCTTGGCATGTTCACCCGAAAATTAGCCACCGTCTCACGAAACGCCGATAGCAAAATAATGTATCATAAAGGCGGGTGCATAATGTCGGCGTTGCACGCGCCACCTGCGACGCTAGCGACACATTTTATGACCCGCCCGTGGCGCGAATTGCAACTAACTGCCGATACGTTTGGGGATGTACGGGGCCATAGTTTGGTCGGCAACGTGGTTTGAGTTTGCTATTTGTGTTAAAAAGCTTTGTTGGTTATTTTCTCTTTTCTTTCTTTTTCTTCTTGTTCTGATTGTGTGAAAATGATATAAGCCGCAGATTGTCCATAAGGAACAACAAAAATCACTTTTGTTATTTTTGTAGTAGTTTATTTTAGAGTAGCACTTACCTACGGTACATACCCTGAAAAAGAGATTTAAAATCTATCATTATGCCAAGACGACGTGAAGAGATGATTTAAAAATTGAACGAAAAAAAATAGAATTTATGGATGTTTAATCAGCATAGTAACGAAATCACAATATTTTTTTACAACTGTACCATTTACTTATTTAATCTTTTCGCACACAAAAATATACAAAGGTGGACTTAATGCCTTTGGTATTCTATACCAGTCAACCAAGATTATCCGCAAGTGAATAATTTAGCTTTAAATAAATACTTACCGTTCACGTTCTCAATATCCTCCCATACAATGTCTCAATCGGCTACCAATAACCAGTGTGTTGCTGAGCAAAACTCGTGTTGTAAGCTATTTATTGCCTATTTGCAATCATTCCGAGTCGCGCGACTGTGCGATTTACAACACAGTTCGCTATTGTGCCCCCCGCCTTGCTACACACGTGAAAAACTTGCCGAGTAAAGAATGAGAAATACCTCTCTTATGTTCGAAGAAAATACTTTGTTTTGTGATACCAGTGTATATTTCGTTCTGAGTATCTTTATTCGAATGTAACACGTGTGTGTTATCTTTGTGTGTTTTTCTTTAGTGTATAAAAATTCGTTGGTTTATTTGAATTTCAATACATAGTTCCACATGATATGACTTCTTTTTTCTGGTAGTCATAAACATGGCTGCTGGCCGTGAGGTGCTTTTCCGGAATCTAGTTCCTAAGTTGTTCTATAATACTATTTTTTAATTTCATAATCACACTTTTCAGTGATAGCTAGGTACTTCTAATATATAAAATTCTCGTGTCACAGTGTTAGTTACCATAATCCTCGGAAACGGCTGGACCGATTTGTATGAAATTTTGTGTGCATATTCAGTAGGTCAGAGAATCAGCTACTATCTATTTTTCTTTTTTTGCAAAACGACGTTTGCGGGGTCAGCTAGTAGTTTATAAAATCAGATGGACATCATTTGAATGTCAAGTTAATTTGACAAGATCTTTTTCCACTTATAGTTACTTAACTTAAAATATACTTCGGATAAAAGAGGCTTAATTATTGTTATTGTGGGTAGTCAAAAATATTACACAGACACGCCTTACAAGACTTATAATCCTTTCCTATGGCATGACAATTTTCTCAAAAACCGAAAATTGTAGCATATCCAGCAAGGCTTCTTCTAATTCATTCCGAGTCCCAAAAGGCCGATGCAACAATGGGTTCATTCTTCACACAGTTGCAGCGTTCGAGGCGGAACTAAGCCTCGATGAGCGAAGCCTTAGCTTGGACTAATTAATGCACTGCTCACAAAGTCTGCTTGCCCTTGTGAGACCACCTTTGTGGAAAATGTTGAAGGCATGTAGGTGTTGGTAGGGAGCAGAGGATTCTGTAGGAAAAGTTCCATAGGGATGGTTTAATATTGTGTTCAAAAAATGATTAGTAAGTTTTGACTGGGTTGCACATTTAAGTAATCAGAAAGAAAGAAAAAGGTTTTCCTTTCATTGCATGTGAGAAAATATCCGAAACTATTCAGATATTTAATCTATACTAATCTATACTATAATAATATTATAATGAGCAAAGATTTGTATGTGTGTTTGTAACGAATTGGCTCAAAAAGTACTGGACCGATTTTAAAAATTTTTTCACCATTTTAATGTTACATTATTATTGATTAATATAAGCTTTTTTTTTTCTTTTTTTTCCCACCCGTGCGAAGCCGGGATGGGCCGCTAGTCATTTATAAAATGATAATTTAAAATAACCCTAAATAATAAATACTATTAACTATTCTTGTTTGTGTACATATTTGTAAAGTTTTATTTCCTCGCTCTTATCTAAATTAGAAAACGAACACAAAACATACTGCAGTATTCCACTAGAAACAGAAGGAAAACTCATAAAATCCATACCAATCCTCCATTACAGAATTAAAACTTGGATCTCTGGCGCTGACCAAACTGATTAGTATTCGTGAGGCGCCACCTCAGAGGTATCGGGAGTTATGACAACCGCCTTACAGGAAGAGAGATGCAATAAAGTGAATTATGCACACAACTGCGATACTTTGTTCCGTACCCTCGAGAGTTGGGCTGGGTTTTGGTGACAAGAGGAGCGGGAGCGGGGACTGGTCCTATGGAAATAACGTCTTGTAGTTCTCACATCAACATAGCTTGAGAGTTCAAATGACTGAAGAAAAATTAGTTGATCCAAGGTCTTCAAATCGTTGGTTAAGGGCCTTAACCACCTCAAATGGCTTAGCATGATCCTCCGTTATGTCGAAAATACTGCAGCATTAATTTTGAAATAAATATATGGTAAAGTTGAGGATTAATGTTAGGTCTTATGTTTGACGAAAACACGATTCCATAAAATTTTCTCGATTCAAAAAAATTCCAAAGTTACCTCCAAACCGAACAATAAACCACTGGTATTCAAAAAATACTTCAAATTAGATCATGAAACTTTGTATACTAACCGAATTAACTATAAAACAGGTCTTAAGTTTTTATTTTTTTTTAATTACCATTATTTTCACCGTAAAAAGCAAATACCTAAACTATTGGCGCTGCCTGCCGCCTAGCACCGCACTCTGTCTCGCTCTCACTCAGTCCGCGAGCAGTATCGTGCGAGCGAGGTAAAGAGTAAATTTTAGCTGAGGTAGTGTAGGCTCTTAAGGTACAGGTACTTCAATAATAGTCAGCCATAAATATTCACAATACCAACATTGAATCTTTTCAATTAGCATTTAGAAGCTGAGCAGTGTGACGAAATCGCCATGTCAATTTTTAAAATATGACAGTTGAATCAATTCTATTACTAGACATAGAAAAAGCATGAGAGCGCCACCGACGCCACCGACTCCTTACTAAGCCATCATCCCGACACTCGCATACCCACGGGACTCCTAATGCAGACTTACACAGAGCCGTAGTGTTCGTTCAATTTAAACTTTAATATGCAACCGACTACCGCGCCAAATTGGAAATAATGATCTGTGAGAGCACTATTTTATTTTTCCCGGCTGTATTGTGTTTGTGGTGCGCGGCATTAATGCAATACCGATATTACGATTCAGGGATAACATTTTAGTTTCGTTCGTAAATAAAATTGTTTGTTAAAAATTGGCCCCGATTCTGTTGTTCACAAACTAAACTAAATTTAAGTTCAGTGCATCTTTTTCTTTCTATTTCATTAAGAAAAGAACAGAAGATAATATTTGTTTAGTCCTGTAAAATTAGTCAGCGCCTGACGTAAATTGACGTATTTTTAGTAGCCAATTTTTTAATCACATCTAAACTTGTCCATGGATTATCTAATTTGACAGGACTAAACTAATATTTATCTTCTGTCTTTGTCATAATGAAATAGAAAGAAAAAGATGCACTGAACTTAAATGCAATTTAGTTTGTGAACAACAGAATCGGGGCCATTGTAGAGGGTTTAAAAAAAATTGAGATGTTTTTACAAATTTTGAGTTATAAACGATTGAATTCTGGTCTGATTTTTTGTGAAAAATATTAACAATTATTTAGGAATACAACTGATGGCCAATTCTCGTAATTTAAAACGTTCAAAATTTAGTCGCAGTCTCATCTCGGCGACAAAAAAATGTCAAAAACTTGTCAAAATGTAGGAAAATTAGAAGTATTTTTTGACAGATTGAGACTGAGATCAGACTGTGAACGTTCTTAAAATTACGAGAATTGCTCCTCTGTTGGACACAATTTGATTGTGTTACAAAGGAAGCTCTATTAAAGTTTCAAGAGGATTCGGCCGTAGCACAGTGCAAGCTACGCCGTAGCTAGCGTAGCGCGTAGCGAAGCACGTAGCGAGCGCATGATACATGCAGTTTTCTTTATTTTGTAACTTCGTGACTGATTCAAAATGAGTAAATATAATCAAGTTACGTTTCAAGGTCCATGTGAGTACCTTAATAGCTTGAAAGCATCAAACACTAACAGTTGTTCAACAATAGGCCTCATCATTCCTGTTTTATAGGCACACTGATAATTTCAATCGCGCATCAAGCCACATTTTATCGTGCATCCTTCGGAACTATAAAAAATATATTACAGCCATAACACCATAGAATCAGCGGCTTTTTGGTACGAGATACAAATAAAACACGGCGATAACGCAGCACGACAGGCGATAAAAGTGATATACGTTGTAAAAATCACGCTGAAAGCACCGAGTTTGCATAATGTAAGTTTTATTTTGTGGCTTATTGAATATGATTATGAGTTGTGGTCGCAAATGTTGAGTTATGACGTTTGGAGGTGATGGTTATAGGCTATCTGTGGCTGTTGATAGGGTTTGCTTAGAGCTTATCAAACTGGCTATCATCCGGTTTTGGCAAAACCTCCAACTGTCGGATATGAGTTTGCATAATAAGCAGTTCCAGAAAGGTCTGCTATTTTCCAAAGACTTGATTCAAAGTGTTAGCAGCTCTATGCTCTAGCTCAATAGTTTTTTTTTAAACTTCCTATACTTCTCAATAGATTCATACTAGCTGCGCCCCACGGTTTCACCCGCGTAAGTTTTGATCCCGTGGGAATATCGGGATAAAAAGTATTCTATGTGTTATTCTGATGTATAAACTATATTATTGTAAAGTTTCATCAAAATCCGTTCAGTAGTTTTTGCATGAAAGAGTAACAAACATCTATCCATCCATCCTCACAAACTTTCGAATTTATAATATTAGTAGTAAGTAGGAAGTAGGATAGTAGGAAGTAGGATTTATTGTTTTCCAACTGTGACTGTAGATTTGATTTTTATTCTCAGTTCAATTGACTCAATAAACAAATGAGAACCAATAACAATCGCCTTAGCTTTCACTTTCCAAGCTCCCGTCAAAACTAAACCAATACCATACAATCAAAATCTGCATTTCAAATTCATAATCTTGCTTTTCAATTTAATTTTGAGGAACAAGTTGGCGAGCTAAAGAAATATTCGCTGCAAGGGACGCTCCGATGCCGCGATGTGCCGTCTTGTGATTTGCCAAGCGAATATAAATCTTAATTGCCATATTTTAAGGGCCCTAGTCGCGGTGGGTTTTTTGCTGAGGCCCTCCACATGGTGCTAGAGGTGCGGCGTGCTTGAGGTTGGCGTGTGGTACAAGGTAATAGTGCAAACATTTCTGGTGGTGGTTTTATTTTATGATAAGGTTTTTGAAATGGTTTGTATTCCTTCCAAATAACATTGTATGTATGTTCCGGTTTTAAAGATAATATCGTCGACCGTAGGTTCAATTGAGGTAAGGGACAAGAAACCCAATGTCCCTTACCTCAATTGAACCTACGGTCGACGATATGTAATTGGATTTACAGACTTTGATAAACTCTCAGACTCGACGTAAAGGGACACGACATAAAGGGAACAATACATCCCATCGTATGTGAGTTGGAGCCTCATCGGTCAATGATAGATTTCACAATATGTTCATATTCTTGTGAAAATGATGTTGAAAAAAGAACTACTTACTTGCTCTTAATAGATCATTTGTATAAGTATTTGCAAAAGCCCTTTTGAGAAAAGTAAAAAAACAGAAACAACTAAAACTACCTAAAAAAAAAAATCATGTATAAACATAATTTTTTTTTTTTGTTTTTACTATATCGTCGACCGTAGGTTCAATTGAGGTAAGGGACAAGATACCCAATGTCCCTTACCTCAATTGAACCTACGGTCGACGATATATGCTGTCATTAGAATTAATTATCTTTTTGTTTGCACGTGTTTCTGTGACAAATAAACTTATTTTTCTTTCTTTCTTTTTCTTTCTAAAATTACACTCCTTTATCGAATAAAAACATAAATACCTAAATTAAATTCCACCTGTAAATTATTCCCCGCTTTAAACCTCTAACTTGTACCACAGCATAAGGTGAAAAAGTAAGGTTTCCTGAGACACTGTCGCGGAAAATTTAAGCCTGCATTTATGTTAGTTTATTTTTCGAGTGTTAGGTAATTTCTGCCATGTTTCTTACGCCGCTGAGTTTTTTATTCCAATGGATTTTCTTTCTACCCGACTTACGTGTGTGACAAAGTATGTTACATATTACAATCTATCCTGTCTTGTTAGACAATGGAGCTGAAATAAACCTGAAAGCTTTGAGTGTTGTTTTTTTTTCCCGTCGACCTGAATTTGAGACTAGATTTTAATTATGTAAGCTACAGTAATAGCTTGTGCCTGTCTCGAAACAGACTGACTGGCATTCGAATAGTTTGTAGGTCAAGTTGAGATTCATTAGATAAAGATTTTTGCAAGTAAACCTTCATAAAGGTCGATACCAATAAATATTTGTGCTATTACTAAAATAACTACCTATATCGAAATCTCAAGTTTATAACTATTCTTATTTTCTTGTAAAACGCCACTCAAGCGTTTGACTTCATTATAACGCAGCACTTCGAAAAACGTATTCAAAAAACCAACAGCCGTAGTATTTCGCCGGCTAAAATTCACATTTTTGACACGAATTAAGGTGCACGGTGCCAATTAGTCGATTCTCATGGTGAAAATCCGTAAAAAACTCCATAGTAGACGAAGCCATAGAAATTGGAAATACCTAAATGCATGGACGGCGAATATTTTCCCTTGTCAAACAAAACAAGATTCTCAAATGACACATTTTCGATAGAACCATAATTAATGTGAGTTGTCTACCAAAAGACAGTACTTAGATAACAATTCTAAGAAGCTTGTCAAGCCTCACATGCAGGTACATAGTCCACTAACCCTGCAAGGTCTATAACCGCATTGATTAAGGTGCAGTTCAATTTACACGTGCCCGTAATACCTAGCGGCTTTGTGTGCCACAATGGAGGGTTAACGCGAGCCCGTTTAGCTATGTTTGTGACGTCATTTCATAGTGGTTGGTGGCGCAAAAACTATGGGATTTGGAGGGTTAGGCTTGAATGTGTTTTGTGGTTACTGTGGATAGTAAAAAACATCTTCAAAACGGTATTATCATGATGGACATGTTATAAGTGTAGGATATGTATGTTATGTGTGTCTTCTCTAAAATTAATCATCATCATCAGCCTACTGTAGTCCACTGCTGGACATAGGCCCCTCCCATTGCTCGCCATTCAACTCGATTTTTGGCAACTGTCATCCAGCTGCTACCAGCCATCCTGCGAAGATCGTCGCTCCACCTAGCCTGAGGGCACCTTACGTATGTCGATTCGCGGTTTCCACTCAAGAGCACGTTTGCCACAATGGTAATCGGTACTACGGATAATATAGCCGGCCCATTGCCACTTCAGCTTGCTTATTCTGTGAGCTATGTCGACAATTTTGGTTCTCTGTCCGATCACCTCGTTGCGGATTTGAACCCTCAGAGACAAGCACAGCTTTAAAATGAATAAGGTCTTTTCTTTGAAAAAGGATGAAAATTCGGGAGATTTCGTAATATCCGCGTGAGTAAAGTCGTAAACAATAATAATAACGTGAAGGTGTAACACAAAAGTTATGGTATGAGTATAGGACCTGCGGGTGTCGTAAATGTCACTGAACGACCACGTTATTATGATGGCCGACAAAGTCCTCACGTTCACTTTTCTATTCTCGTATCAGATCGTCTAAAAATTATAATATAGGTACGAGAACAGTTCGTGTGGTGATAAACAGTTCATTTGAAGACCCAATCAAAAATTAGTTGTCTGTAAAGTCGGTTTACGGACGATAGTTTTACGTGACAATGTCGCGTTCTAAAGAAACATCCTACTATCCTACTTCCTACTAATATTA
The DNA here is from genome assembly GCA_949316385.1 of Globia sparganii. NCBI lineage: Eukaryota > Metazoa > Arthropoda > Insecta > Lepidoptera > Noctuidae > Globia > Globia sparganii. The sequence continues at coordinate 24,711,139 of OX438657.1, forward strand.
TAAATGCGAAAGTTTGCGAGGATGGATGTTTGTTACTCTTTCACGCAAAAAGTACTGAACGGATTTTGATGAAACTTTACAGTAATGTAGCTTATACATCAGAATAACACATAGGATACTTTTTATGCCGATATTCCCACGGGATCAAAACTTACGCGGGTGAAACCGCGGGGCGTAGCTAGTTGATGAATAAATGTGTCACAAGCCAACGCTTGGGCCGATCGTGCCTCTCTATCGCTTGTTCCGCGCTCTCGCTTGCACGCTCTGGCTCAGACGGCAACGTGACACTTTTTCGTGCATGTAGCCGGTCTTCATCGATTTATAAGACGTTATCACATCAAAATGTTGTTTTTAATGGTAAACGTTTAATTCAATAGTGATCAAATCACTTATGAAAATTACATAGAACTCAAATCATAATTTCCAAATTAAACCCAATAATTCTACCACTTTCAAAGCATAGCATTCATTTCCATATTTTCACAAAATCACCAAGTAAATGGAATGTCAACTGTAGTCTCGCCAATTCGTCGTCCGAACTAACAACGTTTTGTCGCTTCGCAAATTGCTCGCCTGCAACATAATACCTTTGCGTCCTTCATAATAAAACAGCCTTCCCTAATTAATATTCAGCAACAGCATCGTTTCTTGAATAATTAAACTTTTTTATGGAAAATAAGACTCTTACTTATTAGTCGTGAAATTAAGTTAGCATAAAGTAATGTTAATTAAGCATTTGTCTGTTAAATGACATGAGGGTTAAGTGTTCTACAAGGTTTGTAGAAAAAATATTTGAAGACTTTTTATTCGGCATTTTTATGCCAGGCATGTAACTAGGTTTTTGATAAGGTTTCTCTTCGATATTAAAGACTAAGACTTTTTTTGCAATATGCTGAATTTTGGAATTGGAGTCGAGGGTGACCCTTAGAATTTACACAATAAATGTTTGTGATTTATGACTATTTACATAATCAGGTATTCAGCACTTTAGATTTCAACTGAGATATTATTATGGTAAAATCTATTACATAATTATTATTATTATACCAGAAAGAAAATGCTACAAATAAAAATGCTGCTAATTATGTGACATAAAAAAATTTAGACGTAGTTACATATTCTCCGGCTGCGAAGGTCAGCTGGCATCAATATGGATTAGTGAAACGGAAACGGAATATATCTGAAATGGCTGCAAAATATGGAACAAAAATGCAAATGTACACCAGATATATTTTCATTATTTTTTTACGAAAAGCTTCTCTGTTCTTTACATATTATTCTAATAAAGGCAACGTCTCTCTGTTTGGCCGTATAGCATGATCAGCCTATAATATGCCCACTGGTGGGACACAGGCCTCTTCTCTGTGAGAGGGAGTGGGCCATAATCCACCACGCGGGCCCAGTGCGGGTTGGTAGATGACACACGTCCTCAATTTTTTGGTTAGAATTTATAAAATCGAAGACGTGTCGTGATGTGTCGTAACGTGTGAAACTGGCATGTCCTAGAGTACATGCCGGTTTCCTCACAATATTTTCAAATCAAATCAAATCTTTATTTGTGAACATAAGTACAAAAAGGTGTTATTTATACATTTTAGCTGATCTCTAAGTTCGGCCAATAATCGGCATACAAATATAATATTAGTAAGCAGGTTATTTTTACTATCATAATTAATAAAGTCTAGGATAAGAGAAATGAAGCAATTGAAAAATGTCATGAGCCGCATAAAATAAAGTAATTGAATTATATTATTAATTATTTAGAATGTCTTTTTTCTTCACCGTTTTTCTTCACCGTTTTGAGAGTAATAGTAATAAAATTATTTACACAAAGTAAGCCGCCTGCCTGATATCGAACTCACAACCTACAATTCGTAGGTCGGGCTCCGGGTCGTATAATGCGTTAATCAATCGAGATACTTATTAATACCTACATAGTTAATTACGTACACGTAACAATTAAATAGATAACTATGTTCTTTAGTTAGTGATGCTTCGGGCACGGTAATCTTCAACCGATTTCAAAAAGGAGGAATGCGAATGATTTTTTTAACATATTTTTTCGTATCAATACAGTCTTCCAACACATTTTCAATGTATTGAAGTTTAAAAAGCCGCATTCTCCTCGCAGTGACAAGATGCTGGCTGCGCGCCAAGGAAGCCAAATCTTAAATCCTTAAACAAGTCTAGTTCAGTAGAACCTCTCGGAATAGTGCTGTTCCCGAAGAATTTTCAATATTCTATCGTAATAGTGATGCGGAAATTCCTGTTTGAATATGGTTATAGTGTTAAATCTTTTTCAGGTTATAAAGGATAATGATAGAATAGAACTGAGATCTTTATTTTGGGGAATGAAATTTGAAAAAAACATAATCCTGCCACTAACAGGTTTGTTTATAAACGTTACTTAAAGTTAAGAGACAAAAACGTTTTCAACGTTTATAAATAAACTCCTATATTATAACAAATGATTCTACGTTTCCTATTCGATTTCCTTTGAACGTCGAAACATCCGCAGAAGTCTTATTCATCTGTTTTAAAATAATAACAAATGTTATGAATGTAATTTCAGAAGTTAATTTATTGATAATTTTGTGTAAATGCTTATACAAAGTTAAGAAAATTACCGTGGCATTGCGCAAAGTATCAATGGTATGTTTACTAAGGGTATCAAATCTGGTATATTTCCATTTTCTTTTCACCCTAACGGATCTAGTCAGTATATAATTTGCTGTCTAACGCATATATACGCGAAGGAATACGCTAAGTTAAAAACACATACTTTTCAGAACCCATTAAAATTGAAATAATTAAAACACATTTTGCAGAAAGCAGAAGTCTCGTGTTCATTATTTTTACGCCAAATAAGAGAGCTTCATTCAACGCCTTTCGCTCAACATAAAGGGATGTGACTTGTTAACGAAAAATACAGAAAAAACTATTTGCTTGCCATTTCACAGCGGGAACTAGTATTTTCTTTAACTTGTGAAGTGAAATGTTGCGAAACCTTGACTTTTGAGAAATTATGATGATGTTATAAGAAACAATTAGGTTATTTGTAGAACATGCTAAGTGCAGAAAATTCTCTTTTCATTCTTGCGGCATAGCTCTCCCAAGTTGAAGGGTTTCAGTGTCGAAAGAGAAAGGTTGAACTGCAACGGTCAATCCATGAGTGTTGCAGATGTCAGTAGACGGTGATCACATTTGGGCGTAGTTATGGAAAAAGGATCCAACCCACAACATGACCGAAAATGAGTTTAAGTAAATCAAACTGCTTGTCAAGGTCTATATTTTCGATTATCAAAAACAATCCAAGTAAAATACGGATATTTTGACATTAAAAATTCGTATTTTACTTGGATTGTTTTTGCTAATCGAAAATATAGACCTTGACGAGCAGTTTGGTATACTTAACTCATTTTCGGTCATGTTGTGGGTTGGATCCTTTTTGCATAACTACGTCCATTTTACATCACTTGAACCGTAGGCTCGTAACTCATTACGAAGACCTCATTATAATCTGCTGAGACTTTTCCCAATTCCAATGGATGCAGCTGAATGACAGTATTTTACATGGACCAACTACTTATCTGACCCGTAACTGAGCAACACGGTACCCCTTAGAAAGACCGGTTTTCAGACCTCTGAGTACCCGTAACGACTGTACAAAAATTTGTCAGTTGGGACCAACGGCTTAGATTACTTTCCGAGGGGTAAGTAATAGATGATAAACAAAATCTCTAATATTAACAACATATAACAACGGAACCTATAATTTTATTTAATATAGCGATTAGTTGATATAATGAACGATTGATATAATTTTAAAATAACTAATTTTATAAGCATAACATACATTAAATATAACATCGTTTGACATAACATACATTAGATATAAAATCGTTTGACATACCACTCAAAAGATATAAAACTTATTTCGTCTAATATGATGAAAACGTCTACTTAAAAACTAACTACCACCACTATCTTAGCACAGATGGTAACTGATTACCACATATGCTAAGATAGGTTGACGGAGCCCCGCTTGGCGGGGCTCTTATTTCTGGATGGTTTAAAAAAAAACTAACTTCTAACCTGACCTATCCGAGTCGGGGTGTTAACCATAATGACGTTTTTTATATATATTAAACGTTAGACCTAATGATTTTTATATATATTAAATTTTAGACCTAATGATTTTTTGATTGAAATAAACAATATACATATTAAACGTTAGACCAAATGATTTTCGATTACATAAACGTTATATCAAACAACGTTATACTAATTAAGTTTTAGAATGAATAAATGTTATATGTACGCACAGCTACACATCAAGCTATACATAACCAGTATAGGCTGGCTTCTGATTGTACGAAAAACCTATACAATGCGAGGTCAGCTAAAACTGGAAATGTATAGCTTGATGTGTAGCCGTGTGTACCTAAAGAAATTATATCAACAGTTGGTATATCTCACGTTGATTATATCTTATGAACGATATTAAAATGAAATTAGACCAAATGAGCTTATACGTTATGAGACGCACCCCTTTCCGAGGTACAGACCGACTTCGGCATGTGGCTCATTACGGGAAGAATAAAAACGCAATAACTAGACAGTAAGGCTCTTCATTGTCAATATAATAGTTTGGAAGTCACGCTATACCTTACGATCGATCTTCTTATTATCCTTATACATCCCTAGCAAAACAAAGTCGCCTAAATGTCTGTCCGCGCATAACTTCCGAATGACTGCACCAAATTGGATAATTCTTTTTTTGTTGTGTTTGGTATTGCCAAGACAAGGATAACACTCGTGCAAAGCCGGAGCGGGCCGCTAGTATTGTGTAACTAGATATGCCCGCGACTTCGTTCGCGTGTGTTAGATAATTTATTTTGATATAATTATAATATTAGAATAATATATTATAATATTAGTGATATCTGTCACATTTACGATGCTTGGGACCAACGTAGAAGTACCTAATTTGACTAGATATTGAATTTACAAAAAACAACAGTCTTAAGGCCAGGTGTTCCTGTTTTTGCTTGTTTTAGAATTCATTTTTGATAGGCAAATTAATAATTGTCAAAATCACTTAAATGTTATTACTTTATATGATTAAGTAATATTTGATTATGCTTGTAGTATTTTTATGCATTTAGTAGAAAGTTGTTATTTAGATATTACAAGCAGACACTTTAATTTTATTTATTTGTATAGATGTCTGTATATTTTATAATCTGTTTATTATAATTATAACACGCCTGCTTACTCCTTTAAGGATTAATAACTGTTACACGTTTATACTCGTACAAATACCAAGAATTATTTTAAGATTAATCATAGAGTGTAACATTCCATTTCTTGTGTCTTTTTACTTGAGACAGCCGACGTCCTCATTAACATTAATCATGCCTCGTGTGACGTCACTCACGTAATGATGACGTTGCACACTCATACGCGAATTATTTGCTGTCTATGTATTTTATAGGACCATTCTTTGAAGAATGTTTTTATGTGTAGGTCCTTTATCAGACAAACTTTATGGTGTTTAAGGAAAATAATAGACCTAAACTGTTGGTCAGGAAAAGTAAGAAAACATTAAGTTTGGGTTAGAGCAAAATCAGTTTAAAATTAGATTTCGTATGTTGCTTTAAGTCCATACTCGAAACTCAATCGATCATTGCATTCCGCAATATGTACTTAAGTAGTAATTTAAAAACGAATGGTTATAAAATAAACATATCGAGTTATTCTATTATTTTAATTACTTCGATTTTCTTCCCTAGGTTTTGTTTGTTTATACTCATGAAGGCTCAATCTGTGCCCGCAGTTCTTAAACATCCAAAGTCAAAGCATTTATTTCAAATAGCCACATAAAAGGCACTTTTGAACATCAAAAATTACAATAAAATAGAATTGGTTCTAGTCGCCCCTTCCAAAAGGTAGTTTTCGTATGAAGAAGAATGGGCAAGAAACTCCAACGTTACTCTTTTAAAATGTCTTACAATATTTTGTATACATTAATTATTATATAATAATATGTGAAGACGATGCACCTAAAATAAAATTACTATACCACAATAGGTATAATGATAAATGATATATGATTTTATTTCTGTAAGTAGGTTTGTACAAACACTTTTACACGTCAATTAAAAACGAGATGAGGTCGGCGTTTCTTACATGGTGCTCACATATTTACAAACATGGTAAAAGTAGACGATTTTCATTTCAAAAAAATATAAGTAAAAGTAATTACAGAATGTAAATAAATGTCAAAAAAAAAGAATAACTTTTACAATTAAATTAGCAACCAGTTTGATTTTGTCTAGACTGTAGATTGTCCTATGGAGCAGGACCAGCATGTTTCTAAGCGTTCTTATCTTGGATCCACAACAAGCTTTATTTCTAAAATACTAAAACCAGTACTTATCGACCTCACAAAGTGCAGTCTGTTTAACCACAGACTTTAAGAGCAAAGAGGTTAAACGAGTTAGTTTACAGCGCGAGAAGGTAAATAGGTTACATGTCGGTTAACGGTCGCGGTTAAATCACTACGCCGTTAAACGTAGTTTAACGTAGTTAAGAGCTACGTTATTATTATGACCTACTTATTTAATTTTAGAAACATAACAAGAACACGCCCGCGTTGTATTCGCCGAAAAGGTAGGCAGCGGCGTGCATACACGTTATGTTGTAACCAGTCTCATGTAATAAAGGGCAAGGATTAGCCTCCGAGCTGCTTCATAGAATTTCCTGACGGAAAACGCAATAGCTTCTTACCGAACTTGGGGAAAGAACTCAGGACCCGCCACGCTTGAATTATGTAACATACGAAAGTAAGTCTCGTTGGTCTAGTGATCGCAAGCGCTACCCTGAGCATGAGGTCCTGGGTTCGATTCCCAAGTTGGGTTAGGTTAGGTTAGTTGTTTTTCCATTAGGAGTTTCTTAGTAGACGCCCGGATTTGTACTCGGTTAATGGCAATAGGTTTCCCTCTTTTGCATGGCGTCAAACATAATCGCAGAAATGTGGGTGTACCTGCTATGGGTACACTTCTACCGAAGCCTTCGGGGAAGGCGTGATTTTATGTTACTAAAAAAAAATAAGCTTTACAAAATATCTATCAAGATTTTTCTATCCCTTGTTCTTATTCTTTATTGTACACATCGTTATAAAAACAAAGTTACAACACTATAAGGACTTTGTAAAATGATATCATAGTTCACCCAAAAAAAAATGTTAAAGACATGATTCAAAAACCGAAGGTAAAAAAAACGTAGCCGGCAGTTCGACCTAACAATCAGTCAATGTCATATCGTGAGATAAAATGCCATTTTGTATCATCCACTTTCGATTTATCTCCTCTTAGGTATTGCTACACACTTACCTCGATTATTTAAAGCCGCGCCAGCTTTAATGGCTTTATCTTACGATGTTCGTTTATTTTGTGGGTGGTTTCCGCTGGAGGGTACGAAGTTGTTGATTTTCGGTTTTACGCGCAAGTATTAATAGTAAATATGTTGGGAAACATATTTTAATTTAATTAAATTTTTAATGTAATAAAAACAACGTAAATTTAATGCAGACACCCTTCATACTTCGTTAAAAAAATCACAATTAATAGTAACAGTCCTAAATGAACAGAAGATGAATAAGGGCGTACCTAAGTCACACATACGTATGTTAAGGCCTTAATTTTGTGAAACAACGTTTTTTTTTAGTTTGACCATAGTTACCGCTATAAAAAAATTCAAACATTACACACCCATTTTTGACGTACGTTAAGTGGACGTGAAACAACCCGCCCTTATGTGATAACTGCACTCATAAAAATTGCATTGTCTCATTGCTAAAGGATTTATTTATGCCGAGAAACTAATAAGAAATCAAGTGTAATTCGACTTCTATTCATTTTTTACAGATACAGCGTAAGATTTATAGTCTATGTGGTGCCTCATGCAACCTTCGCGAGACCGTTAAAAGTTAATAGCAAGTATTACGAGACAAATATTATTTTTTATTGGGAATAGCAGAAGAAACATAAGGGAGTCAGATTAGCTGACAACATAATTATATGACACAAGATGAAAAATATAAAAACGGAGAACGGTTTTTCTGAATAATTATACAAGTTAGATGATAAAGTGTTGTTTAATTTACCCGTCCCCGGTACCGCGAGCTTGTAAAGAGCTCACAGTAGCTACTATAAACCACCCAAATGAATCTGTTTTTATTTTCTTTCTTTTATTTCTTTTCTTTCTTCTCTTTCTTTCTATAGGGACACCCCTGCCTAACCCTACGACAAAAACTGGCGTACATTAGGTTTATATGTTTGTTAAAGCACAATTGCGACATTCAAATACCGAACCAAACAATATCTGTTTCACCCGCTACAGTACCACACACCCTTCACCCTTTACAAATCCCTTTAATCCTTACAATACTTCATTATTAATGAACAGCAAAAACAGGCGAGTTTTAACGCCGCTTAATAAATGAATGTAATGTGAAAGTACAGATGATCTATCAACGTCTTCTCAAGATAAAATGACGTCACACGAATTAGATTTATTATTGTCTTAGGTTAACTGAAGTGTGTCATGCGTTCTTAAAGGTTTTCCGACAGATGATTTATTGTACGTGGTTATTATGAAAGTAGAGTTGTCATAAAATATATTAACTGAGAGAAATGGGAGGATAGCTTAGCTTTGAATAATTATTCTAAGATGAACCAATGTAGGTAACAGTTCCTTATTATTATTTCAAGCTCCTTGCTACAGATCACACACAATCCACCACATCAAAATCTATGAATCCATTTTTGGTCTAGAACTCTAGATGAAAAAGGTTTATGAAATAAATAATACCTTGCTTGCTTAACGATATAATTTCAAAATTGGTTAAAGAAACACAAACAATTTATTTCTTAGCTAGCAATAATCACATTACATAGAGACGAAAACATTCAGCGAAACTAGTCCCATCCCGGCAACAAGTGCACAGTTAAAACTGCATGCTTCTAAAATACCATTACCTACATTTCATGTTATCCTTTCATATTCCCTCAACTCAACTGTGACACACACAGTGCCGACATACAACAGAGGTGATTACCGTGCGCTTTAATTGTGCGAATATTACCACTTGGCGGCCCGCGCGAGTTCAGGCTTGTGACGAAGGGACGGTGCACACTGCATTATAGGTGACTTGGTACCATTGACTGATATTTGGTGAAATAAAAAGGTAACCAGCTGTGTTTATTTACTGACGTTTCGTTGGCGAGATATTAGTTATGGTCATTTCTTGGAGTCTGTACTAAATTCTTATCAGACGGCGCATAATGCTTAATTTCAAGGATAATTCAGGGATTATCGCAATCTCGATAGGCTAGCCAGGTATAACTTTAAATAATTTGGTTTTTGTGTTAAAAATCCCAGTTGTTATAACTTAGTTCTCTTATCTTGTAGGTAGTAAAAGTATCAAAAACAGATACAAAATATTACAGACTTATCACCTTCTCTGTCCTTGCATCACACAATATACCTAAATGTTCCTATTTGTTTGAGGAAACTAGAACTTTAAATGGGTCAAACATAAAATCCATGTTGAACTCTCGGCTTTAAATCAGAACGTTGAAATGAAACAAAATTTGGGCAGTAGTAAAAACTGCAAAAAGGCCGGCGGCGCGTGTTGAAGTGGCCGACTGTGGCACTGCGCTCTGTATTGTTTCTGCGTAATAATGCCGAGCTGCTGATTTAAGCCACCGCGGATTGCATGTGTCGCAGTCTTTCGCGTTTGTCTGTCCAACGCGTTCTTGAACGCTGTTTTGCTCGACGGGAAAGGTGTTTTCTACCATTAACGGCAAATGTGGAATTGGTTTTTAACTTTTCCACATTCATCATGTGGTTACTTTTGGCACAAACACCCGAGGCTACTTCTTTGAAAGATCTATGTGAAATACTTCTTAGCCCAACATTTACGCCCCAGATAGCAGTACATATGCAGCTGCAAACTTGCACAAACACACTCACCTTTTCCCAAAAAACAAGTGACAACCAAAAAAGAGCAACTACCTACCGTTTGAAATGATAATGAAGTATCATTAAAATATATTCAAGCTCCTTACGAACTCTTTGAAGATTAGTTTCGGAGTCATCAGTAATAGCCGCGTCGCTCCGTCTTCGATGCAAATCGCGAATCGATTTTGCCCCTGCCAATCGGTATTCGGAGAATTTAACACTTTTAAATTCATAAGCGCGAGATGGAAAAGTTTTTGCGGGTGGGTCCTGGTTTGTCAAATAACTTGTTATTACTTCGAAGCCGGCGAGTAAGTTCTTTTAAAAAGGGTATTTTCCTTTAGGACCGAATTGCAATCCGTATCAATGTTGGGTGCAGCGATTTGATCAAAGCTTTTTGTAATAGTATCACGCTATGGGAACCCTGGGATTCTGAGATGGCGTTAAAACTTGGGAATCTTGTTTGGTAACATGTCTAGAATGATGGAGAGCTTCAATTCGTTACTAAACGAGGCCCTCAAATGGTAACTAGGTAGGTATAGGTATCTACTAATTAATTCGCATAATACAACAACTTGATGATAACATAATTATAACCTCCTCCTTTTTGGAAGTCGGTTAAAAATCACAACCTATTTTAGATCCAAATTGCCTTATAATAAAATCAGTTGTTTTTTAAGCAATTGATGTAATCAATGATTGTATGTCAAACAAATATAAATCATAAACGCAACTGTCTACAACCTTTTCGAAAGCCCTTTGAGTCATTATATCCTAATGGCATTATAATAATTGAAGTGTAGGAAAAATATTTAAAATTCTGCGTCAGTTCTCGTCAGTCACGTTCGGGATCGGGTTAAAATTCAACAGTTTTCGCCTTTTCGGTAATTTATTCAAATAAATTTTGGACATGCGACGCGACGGGAAAATGGTCTGTTTAGGCACGTCAGGAGAACCCGTTTTGTATTTAAATTGTACCGTCATTATAAACGTACTAATGGAAGATCAACACATCTTTATTTATAAACATTCATTTGTTTGTAGTTATGAAGGAGCGGGAACATTTGAATTTATTTGTAATGTTTAAGGGGTTCTAAAGAATATTCTCAATTCATTATTAATCTTTTACGCATAAGCAGACATATAAATTGAGATTGAAAATATTAAAAAAAAGACCGTTAGGTACACATAATACGTATATATTTTCTAATAGATCACATAATGTCTGTCATAATGAAAAAAGAAATAAAAAATACGTAGGTCCATTAGTTAACTAATAATTAAGAATGATAGATCAGAAGCCGTAAAATTGTACTTCTTATGTGAGCTGGTGAAAACTCACCGAGCAGCCAATGGTAGCAAGAAAATAAGCGGAAGAGAGTAATTTACTAGTTATGGTAGTGAATTATCTGATATCCTTCATTACTTGATTCGAAAATAAAACAAAAAAAACTCAAGCGTGCCTAATTGGAGATACTCAAATCTGATCTAAAATAAAGTAATATAAATCAATCTGTACTTGAGTGGACTTCGTTCTATTAATTAATTCCATAATTACTTACATTATCTTGTCTTTCCCTAAGCCGCGTTCCACTCCCGAAAACCTATAATTTTCCGAACATTCTCTGTCTTTTTCTAACAGGTTTCGTCACTCGTTACATTAATACACTATCAACGCGCGTGCGCACTGCGCGTCATCACGCAAGGCCAACCGCCAATCGGCGAACTGTCAAAAGATAAACACTTCAAGTTGTTAGCACTCATAGTAACAGCTGTGTTTTGTTTTAACGGCCTAGAAATATATCGACAAAATGGTCTTTGAAATGTGTACTATATTTCATAAGTGAAGTGTACAAGCAGTTTGAATATACCCAGTGTTTCTCTAATGTCTGTGACATAACCTCTTCCGGATGTGTTTCTCAATTCCACAAAGAAAATTAAACTTTATTGCCCAGTGATTACGGACTATAATTATCATCAAGATGAAGTACGGCAAAAGAATAGTCTTATTTACGTTATTCGCGATGAATCTAGTAGATCAGCCGGCACCAGAAGTAACAATCGAGCAAGGGATTTTGAGCGGTAAAATTAGTACAGATGGGTCGTTTTTTGAATACGTTGGAATACCTTACGCGACAACCAACAGCAGCACAAGGTTCAAGGTAAGCGTGGTCGATAACTAGTTATTTATTTACAGGCGTTTTAATTAATATCTAAGTAGTTATTGTTAAACAAACTTAACACATAGATAAATACTGAAGTATCTAATTATTGCTTTTACAGCAATCGGTCTCATAGTATACGAAATCCTAATACTTTATCAACATAACTCGTAATATAATTTACAAAGATAAGACTAATAATTATGTAGGTCATCATTAATCTGTAATATCTGAGGTTAGCCCGAGGGCACTTGATATGTTATTTAATATCATAGATTACAACATATTGACAATGATACCGTATTCGTGATAATTATAAGGATGCTTGTACACGGAGCAGGTTACTTGTGCAATTCGCTTGTGAAATGTGAGCTTTATGCTTACACATTTACCTACAATCCATATTACATATACAGTTGTATTAGTTGTAACTTGTGCATGAGTGCTACAAAGTTATTTAGACCAAGATTTTTCTTCTTTAGGCACCACTTCCACCACCATCTTGGAAAGGAGTTTACAAAGCAGTGGACGAGATATATCAATGTCCACAATCCTCATTGACAGGTGTTGTTGGAACAGAAGACTGTTTAAAAATCAACGTCTACGTACCAGCTTTAGCGGAAAAACCACTACCAGTCATGGTTTATATCCATGGAGGAGCATTTTTACTAGGGAGTGGAGGAAAACTTTTATACGCACCCGATTTTCTAGTGAAACACGACGTAATATTAGTCACATTTAACTATAGACTTGGAGCGTTAGGATTCCTATGTTTGGGTATCAAAGAAGCTCCAGGTAATGCTGGGATAAAAGACCAGATCGCAGCTTTAAGATGGGTTAAGAAAAATATTGCAGCATTCGGTGGAGATCCTGATAATGTTACACTTTTTGGACAAAGTGCTGGAGCGACATCCGCGTCATTGCTACTGGCTAGTAACGCAACTCAAGGTTTATTTCAAAAAGTAATCGTTCAGAGTGGTTCTTCCATATCTAGTTGGGCAATAAATAGACAGCCATTATGGGTGGCCAGTCTAATAGCGAAAGAGTTAGGCTACGATACTAAAGATCCAAAGAAAATATTTGAAATATTTTCCAAAATATCGTACAAGAAACTGTTAAAAGCTAGACCAAAAAAGCCACTTGGCATGTATTTTGACACTCAATTATTACATTATCCCTGCATCGAACAAGAAATTGAAGGAGAAGAGGCTGTTATAACAGATTACCCTTACAATATTTTTAGTAATAATCCTAAAAATATACCAGTAATTTATGGAACAACCAGTAGAGAAGGAATATTCTTAATACCTGACGACACAAAAGAGTCTTTAACAGCAAGAGATGCAAGATACATATTTGCATCTGATTTACAGTTTCCTTCAGAGGATGAAGCGGCTAATGTATCAAAGATGGCGAGAGAATTTTACTTTGGTGAAAAGAATATCAGTTTTGATACACAAAATATTATTATTGATCTCAACACACAGTTGTATTTTGAAGCACCTGCTTTATTAGAGTCAGAAGCTTTAGTTAAGAATAGTAAAGCTAATGTATATAATTATTACTTTAATTACGCTGGTGGAAGGAACTTTCTAAAGTTTATATCCGGATTTAGGAATGAGCCAGGAGCTTGTCACAGTGACGATATTTTGTATTTGTTCAAGGGAAATATTTGGCTTTTCCCTATCAGTAACGATGATCAAAAACTTATAGATTGGATGACTGAGATGTGGACCAATTTTGCCAAATATGGGTTTGTATTTTTTTCTTGACCTGTTTTTTTAACTGATAATTAAATAAACATTTTTTTTTAATAATTTTAACGATTTTGGTTTTGTTTTTTCAGAGATCCTACACCGACAAATGATTTACCCGTCAAATGGGAGCCTAGTACTAAAGACGAAATGAAATTCCTTCACATAGATCAAGAGTTGAAAATGGGTCCTACTCCTAACCCTGAAGCTAATCGGCTATGGAAAAATATTTATGAAAAATATCGTAAGAAGATTAAACCCAATAACTTTAAAAATTAAAAGATTGTGTATTTTTGAACCTATCAAAAATATTTTCAGTGGCCTGACTGAGTCAAGCTTGAAATTTTACCAATAGCTGGTTCGGTGTTTTCCAAATCTTTTTACTACTTTTTATTGTATTTTTTAAATACCGGTTTTTTCTCTAGGTAAATATTCTGTCTAGTATATATCCAACCTACACTTGAACTCTGAAATTATTATCTGTAGTTTTTGTAACTAACTATTGATAGTTATAATTACTAGTAGGGCCTCGGATTGCGCGCCTAACACCCGCTTAGAAACCTTTGAACTAACAAGCAATTATAAACTTTGCTGTAATCAAAGTAAGAAACGTAATTATTTAGTGAGACAGGCGGCCTCTTGTAAAATTTTAATATTTTTTATAAACCAAACATAGTACATAAAATAAGTACCTTGTAACCGTTCGACAGACTTTTCCCGTTTACTTTACAAACATTCAATGTCAAAAGCTAAACCTGGCAAAGGCAAACTTTGCGTTTATTTTAAGGTTGAAAGTTGAACTATCAATATGAAAAGTGGCAAAAGAATAGTTTTATTTACATTATTCACAATATTCTTGGTAGAACATCCAGCGCCAGAAGTGAGAATTGAACAAAGGATTTTGAGCGGTAATGTGAGCGCAGATGGATAGTTTTTTGAGTACGTTGGGATTCCTTATGCTTCTACTAGCACGAGGTTCAAGGTAAGCTTGATTGTTTATGTTGCGGAATTTTATAGACAATCACTTGCTTGAAACAATTATATAAACGTCCTGGAATTGTGTTTGAACAAAAAATCGATTATCAAATTATTTACATAAGTATTTGCTTTATGTTGCAGGCTCCATTGCCACCATTGCTATGGAATGGTATATACAAAGCAGTTGATGAGAACTACCAGTGCCCACAACCTTCCATCTTTGGAGTAATTGGAACCGAAGATTGCTTCAAGATCAAAGGCTACGTTCCAATTAAAGATACAAAACCATTCCCAATCATGGTTTATATTCATGGTGGCACCTATGTTATTGAGAATGGAGGGAAAGTTTTATAAGGACCTGATTTTATAGTCAAACAGGATGATATTCTAGTTACTTTTAACCACAGGCTTGGAGGGTTAGGATTTCTTTATCTGAGTATAAAAGAGGCTCCCGGGAATGCTGGATTGATAGACTAAATTGCTGCTTTGAGATGGGCTAAGAAAAATATTTCAGGGTTTGGTGTTTACCGCCAGTCTTGTAGCAAAAGAACTTGGTTTTAATACCAAAGATCCAAAGGCGATATATGAAATATTTTCTAAGATATCGTACAAAGATTTGATTAGAGCTAAGCCAAAGAGACCTATTGGAAAATACTTTGATTTTCAGTTGATAAATTATCCCTGCGTTGAAAAAGTTATCCAAAGTGAAGAGGCTGTCTTGACAGATTTACCTTATAATTCATTTAGGGGAAATTCTAATAACATATTTGTGATATACGGCACGACGAGTAGAGAAGGAGCTATTTTGTTACCAGAAGAGACTGAAGATACATTAAGAAAAAGAGATTCTAAATACATATTTGCACCTGATTTAAAATTTCGTACTGAAGATAAGCTGCAAATCTGTCAAGTGCAGATAAGGAATACTACTTTGGTCCACAAAATCATCATCTGCCGAGCCTTTTCCCAACTATGTTGGGGTCGGCTTCCAGTCTAACCAGATGCAGCTGAATACCAGTATTTTACATGGAGCGATTGCCTATCTGATTTGGTCCATGAAATATTAGTTTTAAAGTTTCCAATGCTTTTCTAGATTTCAACACGCTTTTATATTTTGAAGTGCCAACTCTGTAAGAATCTAGACTACATTTTAAAAGATAATTCG
Organism: Globia sparganii; assembly: GCA_949316385.1. Lineage (NCBI taxonomy): Eukaryota > Metazoa > Arthropoda > Insecta > Lepidoptera > Noctuidae > Globia > Globia sparganii. The sequence goes on from OX438657.1 coordinate 24,727,224, forward strand.
TTGATTTTATGTATTTTGATTGGTGAATCCTAAATTTAATGTTATTTACATGCTCGACTCAATTATATTTCTGTAAAAGCAATAATAAATACATGTTGTTATATGTGTGTTGTAGGACAAAGTATCGTACAGCATTACAATTTTGCGATAGCACAATTATTTAAGGTTAACTTTTTTTTACGTAAAAAAAAACAATAAAGTGAGAGTCGGACTCGCACACAATGGGTTCCGTACATATTTGTAGGTATGTAAATAGTTTATTACGGGAATCGTGATGATAGATCATGACAAATACCGTAAAATAAAAATGCCACAAGTTAACAAAGATAACACTCATCTACACAAAAATAGATTTAGAGAAAATATATTATGTACAGTCACTAAAAGGGATAAGTAACCAGGGTCGTCGGACATAGTTGAAGTTTACTAAGAAACCGATGGATGTTTTTGAATGAAATTTAATTTGATAGATGAACTGTTTGTTTTCTATTCATTAAATAAAATTTCATTAAAAAAAATCCACCTGTTTCTTAGTAAACTTCAACTATATCCGACGACCTTGGTTACTTATCTCCTTTGGTGACCGTACATAATAATATGTAAGTATAACAGTGTGAGTGTAAGCAGTTACGTAATGTTCAGCTTCATTTGCCAAAACAATTAGGTAACATTACTGAAGTTCATAAACTATAAAAGCACTGAAAATTGCTATAACGAAAAGATAAGGTGGATTGAGGGACAAACTTAACTTTCCCGTTAGTAAACTATTGTCTCCATATGTCGACATAGGTCGCGGTTAGTTTACCAACTGCAAATAAGTTTGTAATCACCAAAAAAATATTTTGTTTATAATATAACTACAAAACGATTTTCTGATTTTATCCTTTACTTTACATGTCATTGCTTCTTGCCAAATTTCATGATTCTAGGTTTTGATTCCCTTATGAGTGTCAAAATTTGCGGCATAAACGGAACATAAACGCCCGTACCTTTTGATTGCGTTGACTTAGAAGTTTGATTTTTTCACTGCTTCAAGGGAGTGCAATTTTGAGTATTTGACATTAATTTCAGTTTGCATTACATAGAAAAATTGTCTTGACAGACGGATAACGTAGTGATCTTATAGGTTTCTGTTTTTCCTTTTGAGATATAGAACCCTAAAAATAAGAAAAATATTCAATCTATTTACAAAATTATGCTACTCGTAATTGTTCGAATATTTCTTTATAAATTTCAAAAGAATTATAGATGCAAATTGAATTAAAATTATCGTAAATAGCCTGAACATAATAATTATATACATACATCAACACAATCGGAAAGAGATAGTTTAGTCATTCATGTTTTGAAAAGAAACTACTAAATTGGCTTGGGATACTCCTATATGAGAGACACATAGAACCGGAAAGTATGGCAGAAGAAAAGGGAGAGGCCTATACCTAGCAGTGGATAATTTTGGGCTGAAATGATGATGATGAAAGAAATAAAAAAATTAACAATGTAGAAAACGTACTCTGTTTTTGGTGATTAAATAAAGAAATCAAATTAAATTAAATTGATTTCAAAATAATCATGAACAATTTGTAAAGCACCTCGGATGTTAATAACGCATCTGCAAATATTATGCATACTCAAAATGAGGTTATCGATATCTCCTTCTGGGATAAGCTGCCAGGTTTGACGAAGATGCATGAAAAGTTCACTGTCTGCCACTAGATTTTCGGGGAAATTTTGTAAAGCCCTTCGTTGGAGCATATCCCACGCGTGCTCAATTGGATATAAATCTGGGGACTGTGCGGGCCAGTCTAGGGTTGCCACATTATGTTGCTGCAGCCACTGAGTTACCACTCAAGCCGGTGTGGTCGGACTACAGGTTCTAGTACCTCGTCACGATATTTTGCATCAGTTAAGTTGCGGTGAACCTTAACAAGATTGGTTCTCCCGCCTAGGCGTATTCCCGCTCACCATTATTGTTTCATCTTGGTATGGATGGACTTGCTGGGGATTTCGTAGGCAGCTCTCAAGTCCAAATGTTCGCCAAACACGTATTCTGCGTGAATCTGGATGAAAGCCGAACCGGGAGTCATTAGAGTATTAACACTAGCCCTTTGGCGATCATCGCCCGCGATTACCTCGTCGGAGTGCTGGAATACGAAGTGGTCTATGAGCATGAAGGTTGACTTTTTGCCGTCTCTTCGTTATAGTTTAATCGCTCACTAGCATCTGGTCTTCCGATTGTAACATCAAAACCAAGTGCCAAGCTGTAGGTTGTTCGCCGTTAGTGCTAAAACTCGGTGTTGTCTTGTGGTGATTCGAATATTCCCAGTGAGCTGCTCAGCCACCTGGCCAGTGTCTCAATAGCGAGACCACAATCTTGATAATTATAACGCTTTGACTGGTGCCAATGGCATCAGCAAGATTGCACTTTAAATTAATATTTTTTATATGGCCAGTACTAGTCTCTTAGTCTAGTGTCTAGGGATATTTCAGGTACCTATCTGCAAAATTTTATTAACTGTTGGAATATTACTTCACAAATTTCAAAAAAACTACGAATTCAATTAGAAGAAAATAAACTGAAGAAAAAGTTAGGCAAGTAATCCAGCTCGGTAGACATAACTTTGAGAAAGAAGCCGATAGAAGGATCCGGTTGGGTTGGGCAGCATTTGAAAAACTTCATCAAGTCTTATCGTCGCCTATCCCGCAGTGCTTCCTGCCCGTCATGATATATGGTGCCGAATCGTGGATACTGACGGTCGGGCTGGTCCACAGAATCAAGGGCGCTCAGCGCGCTATGGAGCGAGCTATGCTCGGAGTCTCTGTGAAGGATAAAATCAGGAACGAAATTATCCGGAAAAGACCGGAGTTACCGACGTAGCTTGCAGAGTAAGCAAACTGAAGTGGCAGTGGGCTGGCCATGTTTGTCGAAGGACCGATGGCCGGTGGAGCAGACGAGTCCTGGAGTGTAGACCGTGTGTGGGACGCCCCGCAGCTAGATGGACGGACGACCTAAAGAAGGTGGCTGGAACAGATTGGATTCGGAAGGCGGAGGACAGGGTATTGTGGCGCAGCCTGGGAGAGGCATATGTCCAGCAGTGAACTGTAATAGGCTGAGTTGATTGAAACTGAAGAAAATATATCACACGTTTACGTATGTAAAAAACGTATTAGGATTTCTTACACTATGACTTAATAATTTTGTTATTTCGTTTCATCACAATGTATTTTTTAACTTGTTTTTTTTTTATTTTAATTTTTTTATTATTGATTTTAATATTCAATATATTTTATAGGCACCACTACCTCCAGCACCGTGGAAAGGAGTCTACAAAGCTGTTGACGAAATGTATCAGTGTCCACAATACACACCCCTTGGAGTAGTCGGCATTGAAGACTGCCTGAAAATCAATGTCTATGTTCCAGCTAAGGCCAAAGGACCCCTGCCTGTTATGGCCTATATTCATGGAGGTGCTTTTATAATGGGAAATGGTGGAAAAATGATAGTAGGACCTGATTTTCTAGTTAAGCGAGGTGTTATATTAGTCTCATTTAACTACAGACTTGGAGCGTTGGGCTTTCTATGTTTAGGAATCAAAGAAGCGCCTGGAAATGCTGCCTTGAAAGACCAGGTAGCGGCTTTGCGATGGATTAATAAGAACATTGCAGCATTCGGAGGAGATCCAGATAATGTAACTGTATTTGGAACAAGTGCCGGTGGAACGTCCGTATCTTTACTTGTAGCAAGTGAAGCAACAAATGGTCTATTTAAACGAGCAATTGTGCATAGTGGATCGTCGTTGGCAAGTTGGGCTGTGAATTACGATCCAGTATCGGTAGCAAGTAAAATTGTAAGCATGTTAGGGTATGATGTAAAAGAACCTAAGAAGCTTTATGAAATATTTTCAAAGCTGTCACACAAGGACTTAGTATTAGCAACAGCACATATTCCTATAACACAGCTTTCGTATAATAATGTTTTTCAACTGCCATGCGTCGAGAAAAACTTTCCCGGAGTAGAATCAGTACTCAGTGATCTTCCATATACTTTGATAACCACAAAACCTAAAAACATTCCGCTTATGTACTCTACAACAGATCAAGAAGGCATATTTTTCATAGACGAAGAAACGAAAGAGACGCTCGAAAATAACAACAATCGAACTGTGTTTGGTGAAGATTTGATATTCGCATCTAAAAATGAAGAAAACAAAATGTCGAATAAAGTAAAAGAGTATTATTTTGGAAAAGAAGATATTAGCGAAAAAACTATAATGAAATTATCAGATTTGTATACACATTTGTACTTTGAAGTACCTGTGATATTAGAAGCAGAAATATTGGCTCATACTATTGACGCTCCGGTTTACAGCTTCTATTTCACATACTCTGGTAACAGGAATTTCATCAAATTCAGGACTAAATATCGCGATGTAATAGGAGCAAGCCACGGAGATGACCTGCCTTATATATTTAACGGTTTTATATGGCCCTACAGAGTTAATGAAAAAGATCAAATAATCATAGACAATTTAACAACAATGTTGACTAATTTTGCTAAGTATGGGTAAGTTCCATTTTCATAAACAAATAATGACCTCTCGTTCTATTCTTATGATTAAACACTCTATCAGGCATCATTTTAGCAAAGACAATAGTAAGCATTGAATAAGTATCCACTAAATAACATTTTTTTTTTCAGAGATCCAACTCCGAATAATTTGCCCATCAGATGGGTTCCGCACAGTAAAGATCAACTGAACTTTTTAAACGTAGGCGATGGACTGAAGATGGTACCAGTTCCAAATCCTGAAGAATATCAATTCTGGAAAGATATTTATAACAAGTATAGAAGAACTAAAGCTGCTTAGGAACATACCAGTGCAGTATTGTTCAATTAAGCAATAGGCTTGTCAACTGAAAAATTTAATTAGTCCGTCAGTTAGATTATCAAAAAATATTTACCCGTATTTTTTCTTTTGTTACATAAACCAAAATGGACGAAGATACGACGCTTTTAAAATTCTCAATACGTGACACCTTAGTATAATTTTTAGTGCGTTCTGACGTCACGAGCCCCCACTCCCGACTTTTGATGCGTTTTATCTTTGTCAATATTCATTGATTTACAAAAACAAAAAATACGTGTCCATTATTTTCCAATACTCTAACTGAATAGATAGATTTTCAATTTAGACTAAATAGATTTTCAATTTATTGATGGTGGACACTAGCCTATTGTTCATTATTGTTTAATAATCGTTGAAACTTTTACAAATTGTTAAATATAAATATGTTATTATTTTATACGGTAGAAGGCACAAATATATAAGAGCTTTTATATTTTACTAGCGGCCCGTCCCGGCTTCGCACGGGTGGATATTTATTTTTTTTAAAATTTATTTTTTTCTTGCAATTAAAAAAGCTTAATTAATCAGTGATAATGTAGCATTCAAATGGTGAAAGAATCGGTTTTTAAAATCGGTTCAGTACTTTTTGAGCCAATTCATTACAAACATACTTACATACAAATCTTTCCTCTTTATAATATTAGTATAGATTGTATACATCTTTAAAAGTAAGTGAGTCTCCAAAATTGATTTTACTCATTCACATTCTATGCTAGGTTGGGATTTTGTATTGTTGGGCGAAGTCGTGTATTGCGATATAATATTTCGATAGCACAATCATTATAGGTTAGTTCTAATCACTCAGATACCGATACGATTCCGTACGTATTCAAAATACCTAGTCCTATAAAGTAAAATAACGAACTGCTTACAAATAAATAGATGAGGTGTAATATTATCATATCTAAATGAATAGGTTATGTGACTTAAATATAATTATATACTAGAGGGAAGTTTGTAGTTTTATTCAGATTATTTGCAATGAATTTGGTGGAATAACCGGTGCGGCGCCCTAAAATGGTGATCGAGCAAGGGATAATGAGCAGTAAAATAACTAGAGATGGGTCAATTTTGAAAACACCGGCATACTATATACCACTACTAATAGTGATTCAAGGTTGAAAGTAGGTTGTTGTTTTGTTTGAAATATTTGTGTTGCGTTTCACATTCGATATGATTGTGTTAACGTACCTTTTAGGACTTATTATACTATAAGATTTCTTTTTTTTTCTATTTGTACATGTACTATAAGATTTCTTTTTTTTTCTATTTGTATTTTAAAAGTTTTAACAATTTTGTAAATTAATTTGTTACCACTACCTCCACCAAAATGGACAGGCGTCTAAAAGCTGTTGACGAAATGTATCAAAACTTCTTGCAGTAGTTGGCACTGAAGACTGTCTGACAATTAATGTATATGTTCCAGCTTAGGCCAAAGGACCACTACCCGTAATGGCTTATATCCATGTAGGTGCTTTTATTATGGGAAATAGTGGGAAAACAGTAATAGGAGCAGATTTTCTAGTAAAGCAAGATGTTATATAAGTCTCATTTAAATACATACTTGGAACTCTTGGCTTTCTATGTTTAGGAATGAAAGAAGCGCCTGGCAATGCGGGCTTAAAAGACCAGGTAGCTGCTTTGCGGTGGATTAACAAGAACATTGCAGCATTCGGAGGAGATCAGATAATATCAACAGCGTCAGTGTCTTTGCTTGTGGTTAGTGAGGCTACAAAAGGGTATTTTTAAACGAGCAATTGTGATAGTGGATCGTCGTTAGCAAATTAAGATGTAAATCAGAACCCAAGAAGCTATATGAACTATTCGCCAAGTTGCCATACAAACACTTAATATTAGCAACGGTACATATTCCTATAGCACAGCTTATTAATAATTATGTCACAACTGCCATGCGTCGAGAAAAACTTTCCTGGAGTAGAATCAGTAGGTACTCAGCAATCTGCCATATAATGTGCTAATTACCAAACCCAAAAATATCTCAGTCATATACTCCTGCTCAGTAGCAGAAGTTGTCAGTACAAAGAGGCATTATTTTTCATCGATGAAGAAACGAAAGAGACAAAAATAGCAACAAACTCACTTTAGTTGGTGAAGACACGACATGTTTTATGACATTTTTTATTTCAGGGATCCAACATTAAATAATTTGCCAGTAAGATGGATACCGCATAGCAAAGATCAATTTATACTTTTAAAAACACACACACACACACACTTTCGTTTTCTCTCTTTAAATGTAAGCAATGAGTATCAGTTTTGGAAAGGCATTTATAAAAGTATAGAAGAACTAAAGGCTATTATAAGATACCAATGCAGTGTAGTGCATTTTAAAGCTACTAGAAATAAATCGATTATAAGTTTATTATAGTGGAAGAGTTAAAATAAACGTGATGCTTTTTCAAGAAAATTGTTGTACACTTTATTTTACTGTATCGATATCTATTTGTATATTTTTGGTTTTAATACAGCTATTCTAGAATAGAATTTTTGGCAGCACATGTGTAAAACAATACCAATTCTTATTCCATGGAGTTCAACCGCACGATATTCACAGTCTTCTTGTTCAAATTGTGCCAAAACTTGGTTTAAATTTTTATAGAATATGATATATTGTGCACACGGGCTTTAACTAAAAATTGTAGCTGGTGTAAGCTAAGAGCAGACAGGTAAGAAGTAAGTAGCAAGTAGCTAATTACGAAAGTTAGAAACAAATAGAAGAAATACAAGTGCAACCAGAAGAAATAATATTCTTATATCCTTTTGTATAGTCGACCTTTTTTTTTTCTTTATTTAATTTATGGACTTTTATATAAAATACATGACAGTCCCATCATACCTTATTACCACAATAACACAAAGAATCTATCTAAATAACCTCTTAATAAGACAAAAAGTACACTTAATCAGTAGACTTAAAACGTAGACTTACAAATCTAAAAAGACTTTTAGCAGCGTCAGACAACTGCATAGACAAAATCTCATGAAACAATCCTATGTTATTTTTATTTAATTGTAGATCTTTTACTAATGTTTCCCTCTCAGTCTGAAAGAGGACACATTCCGTCAACAAATGCACAACGTCTTCTACCTTACCACATGTCTCACAGTTTGGAGAGGTGCACTTTTCATCAGGAATCCAAAATTGTTGAGAGGCATGTGTCCGGATCTCAATCTGAGAGCTATTACCAATAATCGTCTACTTAACTTACCATAAATAAACCAAGGTATACGAGGAGGTTCAGCAGCTATCGTCTTAAACGAAATACCTTTAGTTTTAGACCTCATATTAAAATATTCCACCCAAAGTTGATTACATTTATCCTTATACCTATTTTGGCAACATTTCTGAAAAATTCTGTTTAATATCCAGATCACTTCCTTCAGAAATTCCTTTTTTTGCCAGCTTATCGACCTCCTCGTTGCCTTTCAAACCTATATGAGAGGGAACCCATTGCAGCCAACCATGCCATTACAGGATAACGTATAGTCGACCTTGTAATCACTTTATCTCTTTGTGTCAGTTAGATATTTATAACCTAAGGGTGGCTATCAAAAATATAATTGAACGCGACCAGCACATCAAAACTGCGTTCAAGAGCTGTAAATGTCATCATTGTTGTGGAATATTAATAGTTACGAAACCGTCTTGAGCGCAGTTTAGATAAGCAGATTGCGTTCAGTTTACTTGATAAAATTGGCACTTATTGAAGTTACAATTTACTGAAAATTCTTGCCAAAAGTGAGATTAAATACCTACTCAATATAATTAACCCCATAGAAGAAGGGAAAATCAAATCAATTAAGGCTTTTTAATTGGAAAGGATGTGACACAAAAGACTGTTTGTTAGTCTCATAGTTATACATAAGCATTTTTATACGCTGTGGCTCTATGTAAAATATGGGTATTCAGATACATCCTGTTAAACTGGGAAGCCGACCCCACCGTAATTGGGAAAGGGCTTTTCAGATGATTTAAAGAATAAAATTGAACCCAAAGTTGGACTTGAATCACATTATGATTTGAATAAAGATCGTTCCGAATCCGCTTACGCTTGACAATTTGAACCACAAACACTCGTCGGATCGCAGCTCGGGAACTACAATGTAGTACGCTATGAATATTGTACAAGGAGACTGCGTCTGCGACACTTTGTTTCCTGTCTCACTCTAGTGCTGCTCAAGGTTGAGATTATAAAAACTTTTGACCTTCTTACAAAGAAGGACTTTTGATTAAATTGTCAATGGTGTGATTATAATGAAGGTCAATTTATTAATTTCTAAATAGGTTGGTATTTTAAAATTCCCTGCTGAAATGTATGCAGGAATAACACAAAACCTTATCTTTTCCTGCAGCTGATACAATAAATGGTAAGTCAGCAATCGCATAAGAAAAATTAGTAACATATAAAAATGGTTTCCCAAAGAAAAAAAAACTTTGAATTCATTCAGGTACCTAAGTACAGTCTACTCCTTCATTAGCTGACCACCCTTGAATTGTAGTGAATTTGAACCTTATCGCGATATTGGAATACTTACAGCATTGACGAGTATTAGCACAATCGTGATTTTAAGTAGGTAAAAAATTTACTATTTTAAAACAATAATTAATCCCTTAATTGATAACTCTTCATATTTTATCTATCAAAATCTCAGAAAGGTCGACTACCTCATGGAGTCATAGCTAAACCAGACCTCCGTCACTCCATGTATAGTTGCGCGCTATAATTCCTACCGCCCGGCTGAGCGGTCTCGGGCCGTTTGCGGACCAAAAGTGCGGTTTTCGCAAACGAAGCGCACGCACGTTGTTCAATTTTAATCGTTCCATTCGTTTATACGCGTACCTACCTACGATGCCATCTGGTGCCCTATGTGCAGTAGATGGGTGCAAATCAAGTAAAAGAAGGGATAAACACCTAACATTTTTCCATTTACCTGTCAATGAAGAAAAAAAATTATATAAAAATAAAACATGTAACTTTGAAGGGTTTTTTTTTATTTTACTTACACACTGACCTCTATAATTATGTTTTAGATGTATTGCACAGTCAGCACCAATTTATAAAAAAAAAATTATAAACGATACAATTTTAAACTACCACCACAAAATAGACACAAAATAGTCACAAAATAGAAAAAAATAGTTATGTTAATTTAATTATATCGAAGAGGCAGCCCTGCGATTGTTCTGGGATCGCGCGGTGCAAAACAATCACAACTGTACGCTTGAGCATTTAGGCACATTTTAGAATGCAGCGGTTGCTGACGCGACAGAGTAGGCAATTATAGCAGTAGATATTGGAAATTTTCTACTGAGTGAAGTATCTGTTACGTAGTAACTATTTCGTAATCTGTGGCTGAACCCCTTGTGGTGTACAATTATACTCCAATTAGCCTTAACCACTGATATTTTCATTTCGTACCCAAAAAAATAGGTCCCAGAGCACACGCCACGAATTTTAACAAGACATTACCGAGCCTTTATCTAGCTATGTTTTTATTACGCTCCCTCCGTAGGTACAATTGCAAAATTTTATAAGTATTTAAGCAATAAAATTAAATTTACGAGCCTCCTTAACAACGCCTGTGCGCTTAAAAAGATAACCCCGGGACGAGTAAAGGCGTTATTTATCGCAACTTCGGACTTTCTATTCATTATGTTGTGGTTTAATATTTATATTTTTGGCGTTTATTAAAATTTTATTTGTATTAACTTTTTAATTAGTTTGTGTGAGATCATGTCGTGCTCTATGGGCTTGGGCACTTTTGTTTTCTTAGTTCTTATTATACGAGTTTCCGGGTACCTTAAGGGTAATTTTTGCTTAAGGAAACCTTTTAAATTTCATGAGTAGGGTCGTAATAATATTGTCATCTGTCTTTTATTTCCTTAACTAAATAAAATACGATGGTTATCCATAAAGTATAAATTAGAATAATGTTTTTCAATAAAAACTATACTTTAAAAAAGTTTTGCCACTCAACATATGCCATAAAGACTCTGACCCCTTAATTCATAAACGTTGCTTAAATTTAAATATTGATAAGCTACTTTACCATACATTATTGACGTTTGAACGTGACTTAACTTTAATAATCGAACTTTAATAAATAAACCCTTAATAGAAACCCACAATCAACTAAAGATAAACAGAGCTTGCTATTTTAAATTATTCATGATACTCGCGTTACAAATCCTTGTATTTGTGTAAAAATGACTCCATTATTAAGGAAATCCGAACACAGTTTTTCCGAAATCGAATCGAAATAATAGTGGTAGTAGCACCGAAGCTATCTTGTATGTAAAATAATCCAGCGCTGCATTTGCCATTCATTGCGCTTTAGATAAAACACGCAGACATTTTTATTTTTCCATGTAAAATGTCGGTTTCAACACGCTACTTCGACAGGAGAAACTGAACCTTAAACTTTAGTTTCAAAGTTTAAAATTCGTTGAAGGTTTGATTTGAAAAAGATTGCAAGACAAGTTCTCGATTTTCAAAAGGGGGCGTGTATACGAGACGCTTTTTTACAGTTATTTGGTTTTGTAAAATCGAGAATATGATAAAATATTTATGAAAATATTGAGTACCTAGCTATTCTTCGTAAAATAGTATGATGAGCAAACCGTAGTTCTTACAACTTTCAGTATGCTTGTTACGTAGGTCATGCATGTTGCATGTTAATATATATCGCAACCACAGCGGTAGGTGTTGAATTTTGTTTGACTTTGTGTGGGTCCTTAGATACGCTCATTTGATTTTATAAAAATACCTATGGTCCTGCAATAACTTATGCTAGAAATACAGGTAAGATTCTCATTTTTGCACACCACAAAAAATACCATCACAGCTCTGTGGTAGATCTTCACGGAATCCAACTATAATTCTGTATATTCTGCAAAAATTCAACCTGACACGACTAAATAGTCGCAAGCCTACACAAAAAAAAAATCGAAATGAATAACAAAAAGCGCTTGAAGCTCACGGCAGCCGCGGAAGCGCGAACAGCAGCGATAAACAACAGACAATCGTACTTATCATTCCCTGGCCGTATCTGACGTCTTTGTCATGTTTGTGAGGGAAATATCGAAGATTGTCTCGGTAACATTACAGCATTGGTGCTGTCTTGGACCTAGTGCCAATGTTGGGCTATAGGTATTTAAATAATAAAGAGTGTATAGAATATCTTGAAATTGGCACATGTAAATAGGTTGCAGTTGGAGAAACCTAGAAGTTGATGATGCTGGTAATGCCTGCTAAAGTTTATACAAAATGTATAAACTTTAGCAGGAACTTTAAATGGAAGAATGATGCACGCAGAGATCACGGTGTTCTACAAACCTTTAGAAAACTAATAAAATATGAAATCTAATCAAATTAAGTACTTATTGTAGCTTCAGAACCAAAGACTATCCTCTATATTCCCTGCCATGGACAAACGCCCTAAGAATGTTATTATAAATCATATATATAAATTTTTCTCCTATAAGCATTATTTCTATATAACATACTTTAGTATTACTAAGATTTAACACATTTACGACTGATTTAGTAGATCATTATTTACGATAATGGTATACAATATTTTTTTAAAAATAGATTTGTAACGACACATGTAACCATTCTAGAACTATATGTAAGTATTATTAATAGTTTAAAAATAACAACTAAAGAGACTAAAGCTGAAAATAATTAACTAGAAATAAACAGCGGGACATCTGTATTCATTACCAAAGTATAGCGTATACACTTTGTGATTACGTTCTCCTGTCGTCTCCGGCGTTCCGAGCCGGCTTTACAATTTTGTGCCACTAAACAACGCCATATTGCCTACCCTTATTTAAATTATTGGTCCGTATTTTGTCCTGAATTTGGATCTTGACTTGATTTGAGCTGTTAAATATGGAGGGGCCTGGGAAGATGCTAATTTTGGAAGAGAAGATTTTGTTAATTTTGTTTCTGTTTTAAATATTAATGTAGATGAGGAACGAATAATAGAAGTAGAAACATCTGTTACAATTACTAATACACCAAAAGAAACAGCAACAAATGATTTTATTAAAGAAACAAATAGTCTGGTAGATACGAAAGCACTTGTGAATTAATAGCCACGGATCTAAGCTGAGAGTCTAGGGAGTCGGTTAATAGAAACAGGTGTCTGTTTAATTGTACTCGTAGGTAGTCTCGACACCTTTTGTACGAATTAATAGATTATTCCACACACAAGTAAATAGCTCGCGTACAATTCGAGGTGTTAATTATCTCGTGAACTAAAGCAATTTGAACAGGAGACGACATCTATTTAAGAAAATTAGGTAATTAAATTTTGTCTGGGAAAATCTTTTTGTACGTACCGCACAGCAATTTGAGGCTTTTAGTTCTTTTGATTTCTGTAGTTACGATTAGTGTAAAAATAATTAAATTACTTACTCATCATAATAAATCTTGTTACAGAACAAGATCACTTTAAAATCACATTTAAAACAATTTCATTACCAAAATAAAATGATGTTTTTCCATGTCATGGTTATCATAATACATTTTCACATGATTGATAAATATTAGCATAACTTATTTATAAGATTGTGTCCTATACTTTTGATGATACTTAAGCCTATGTTTGGTATTTGGTCGTACCTACTATTTTTCCAGGCGAATATTTTCCCGCGTAAACATGTTTGAGTTTGCTAGCAATAAATTCTGTCCGTCCACATTTACGTTCCTACCAATATTTCCACGTAAAAAAAAAAAACATTCCGCAAAACTCCGATATAAAAACCGTTATTCATCTGTAAATTCATTTGTCGAACTTCTTCAAACTCATTACAGGGCGTTTTTACTTCGTGAATTTATTCAGCATCAATCAAAATTGCGACAGATGCAAACCAACTAAGCGTTTCATTAGCAAATCCATATTTTTCCATCCAGGCCTGGCCAGGTGTTCTCAGGTCCACGTAATCACTCCGGTGATGAGAAATGGCCTCGTCTCGAAAGCTGCTGGATTCGATCGGAAATTGCTATCGGATGTTTAAGTAACTTCAATTTGTCATGTGATCTGGCTGTCTTAATTTTCTTTGTGGAGCTCGTTAGTGTATTGGTGCCAGAAATTTATTTAGTTCAGAAGTATTGCGACTTTATTTCTACTATATTGAATCTCATATAATAATATAATCGTTCATTTTCAAAATAAAGCAACGAAAAAAAGATTAAGTAAAATTTAACCGCATTGTTGTTCTTTCAAAACAACTCCTGTAACATTTACAGCTTCATCACTTACCCAACAACACTCAACTTTTCCGACGTAAACCCAAGATAATAATGCAAATGATTGTGAGTATAATTAGCCGCTCGCTACTAGCCTAATGACGTGTATTCCGAGTGCTCCTCAAGTCAGCGAAGCCCTGGCTTATGTAAATTATATTGTCATCTTCAAGAATAGGCATTAAACCGCGACGTCTACCTGGGCTGGTACAAGTTGTAAGAGATTGTCGTTATTATGTTTCATGTTTCTATTTGCTACTTTTTCCTGGTGACGAGAAACGGAGGCTCGTCAGATTTTTCTAAGTCCAGACCACGTAACCTGGGATATACATACCTATTATGACGTCATTTGAACTTCAACGTGGCACTTGAAGCAGTTAATCTCAAATTCATAATAAGTACAAGTTCTAGAAAGTTATTAGAATTATATATTAAATAATAGAGAAGTTTTAAATCTCATGAATTCTAATACATAGTTAGGTACAGTCCGCCTCAAAAACATGTATATGTTGCAGTCAAAACTCTTAACCAGTCAAAAGTACTATTGAGTATCAAAATCAGTCAAAAGTACTTTTGACCGTATGCTTTAGTCAATAATACTTTTGACGAAAATAACAGTTAAAAGTACTTTTGCCCAATAGAGCTGGTTAAAAGTACTTTTGACTAAGTGATTCCGTCAAAAGTGGTTTTGACTGGTCGTATCAGTCAAAACTCTTAAAAAATTAAGGTGGTCGATAAATATAACGAGAAACGTACAAATTAAATTTTATTTTACTCATTATTAGTGGAGAACGTGCCGATATTAGAACAAAAATGAGTGACTACGAAAAGAAAGAACGCTTTTTGCAAAGAATTTTAGCGATATAAGATAAGAAAGATAGTCATTTTAGTGTATAATGTTTTTTTTGTATTGATTGTAATGCCAAATTTTTCGTAATAAGCGATTTCACATTTAATAAATGTCTTTTTTATTCACATCTAACGAGTTAATAGTGCTTTTGACTGATGCTTTATTGCAGTTAAAACTACTTTTGACGAAGAGCGTCAATCAAAAGTACTTCTAACCGCAAATTTGCAGTCAAAAGTACTAATCTATACTTATAATAAATCTGTAGAGAGGTCAATTCTGTACATGAAATATATTTCCAAAATAACTATCAGCGGGTGATTAGTGATCGTTACTGACGCCAAAAATGCAATCAGTAAAATTTTTGTCTGTCTGTCTGTCTGTATGTTCGTTATAGAAACAAAAACCACTCGACGGATTTCAACGAAACTTGGTACAATTGTTCTTCATACTCCTTGGCAGGTTATAGTATACTTTTCATCACGCTACGATCAATAGGAGCAGAGCAGTGAAGGGAAATGTTGGGAAAACAGGATTTCTTTTTAGGTGAAGCAGTAATAGGTTAGTAGTAGTTAGTTAGTAGTAGGTAAGTTTTGGTTAATTTATGTTCAGTTTTTTTTTAATATTAAGTAGGTAAAAGCGTAGGTACTTTTGTTAATTATAGGTATAGGTATTATTAATTATAGTAGTTATAGGTATTTAGTTTTAAGTGAAGTAGGTTTTATTATATATTATTTTATATATTAGACGTAGTTATATATTTTTAGTTATTCAAGCCCCAAGCGGACGCCGGCGTCCGCCCGCTATTGTCTTGAAAAACGCGTTGAATGAGAAATACGCGTTCTCAAGAATCGGCAGAAGAAAGAGCACATCGGTTAAACTCTATGTGAGTTAGTGCCTCAATTTCCGGAAGTCATTATTCCTCGCGGACGAAGTTGCTGGCAAAAGCTAGTAACTAATAATTTTCAGTCAAAACCACTTTTGACCAATCTGTTCAGACAAAAGTACTTTTGACTGATTTTGCTAGTTAATAGTACTTTTGACTGGTTAAGAGTTTTGACTGCAACATATACATTGTCATTATCGTTGGTTTGATTTTCCACAATAATTCTTGCCGATATATACTGCTTTTGGAGACTTACATAATCAGCCTATAATGTGTCCACTGCTGGGCACACAGGCCTCCTCTCGGTGGGAGGGAGTGGGCCGTAATCCACCACGCGGGCCCAGTGCGGGTTGGTAGATGTCGCGTGTCGTCGAATTTTCGGTTCTGGGACATGCCGTTTTCTGACAATGTTGTCCTTTACCGTTTTGACAGCAGTGGCGATGAAATAATTTACATAAACTAAAGCGCCTATCTGGGTTCGAACCTGCGACCTACAACTTGTACCACCACTACTCTCAATTGGGAGACTTACTGTAACCAAGTTTGTACATAAATAAATATTATGTTTTACGTTATCGCTAAGTTTTTATAAATTACAGATGGTTGTACATGAAAATTCCGTCTCGTTTTGGAACATAGAATAATTCTCGTTTTACTTACGTACCTACTACTTTGCCATTCGTCTTTCAGAGGTTCAGTTCTTAGGTATTTTGGATATTTTGCCGTTAAGTCAGTATTTAGAATACCTATTTTGTGAAAACAGAATACGCTGCCAATGGCAAATACCATAATTATGATTTTGATGACTCTTTTCTCAAAAAGTGGAAGAGGAAGCAAGCAAATGGAGTCTTAAAATAAAACCAAAAAGCTAGAAGTGAAAAAGCATATTTTCGGTTTACAATCCTAAGATAATAACTGAAATCAAAATTTAGTTTCATGTACATAAAGTAGGACGTTCTTTAAGTTCGCTAAACGTTGTTCTATTGTTTAATTTACTTTTAATTTATTCTTTCAAACTCGTTGTTTTGTCATCCCTTAGAAGTTGGCGAAATAGGTAAATTAAAAACGAAAGTCGGTTCGAGGTTTTTCGGCAGCTATATATAGCGCTGTATTGGTGAATAGTCACTGGTTTCAGTCCAATTAAATAATCAGATTTCGCATTCCATGGTCGTCTAGCAGCCAAATAAATTTACTTCGGTCTTTAACCAAATACATATTCCAGGAAAGGCGTTAGGAGTAAATATTCAGTCATTCATGGACGTTAGTTCTATGAAACCTTTCCCTTCCCTTTTACGTATTAAAATGTGCCTACGGGGAACTAAAATGACGAATACAGCCTCGTTACTTTTTCACCCAAGGAACTTTAATTCCATATTACATAATATTAAGAGTAAGCACGTCTTTACACCTAACATCACCGTATTCATAATCACAATAATGTTAGCGCCTCGCTTAAGCGAGCTCAACCGACGGGTACACTTAACAAGGCGATCGGTCTTTTCAAGCGGACCCTAATAATCTTCATAAGCCAGGGACGCCGTGACAGTACCCTGTTACCCTGGTACCCTGGCGATTATATTAATGGTTTGTTGTGTGAGCTGGGTAATAATTGTTAAGTTATTAGGTACGTGTTGTGTGAAATCTTTGCCCTAGTTTTTGTATTCGAACGTTTGTAATTTAAAAACTGACAAAAGTGAGTGGCGGCGAAGTAATGTATAGTGTTTTTTGCGGAAAATGAAATTCCTAGCAAGAGTTGGTTTTTTATTAAATTAAAATGACCACAACCGCCTTATGAAGCCGGTATGGACAGATTAACATGGTACATGGACAATAAGATGAAATTGAATCCCTCCAAATATTTCGCAATGACATTCGCTCGAAAGCGGCACCCAGTTAATTATGAATAGAATTTGAATGAAAATACCATCATGAAAACAACAGCTATGAAAGATCTGGGAGTCACATTCGACCGAAAACTCGCCCTCCACGCCTACAACGCCACGGTAGCTAAGGAATCCTTCCAAAGATTGGATTTTGTTTTGCGTAATTGCCGAGACAGGATACCTTGGCGCAGAAAATTGAGGCGACCAGAGACAGAAGGAGAAGAAGAGTTTATTTTATTTTATTTAATACGTTGTTTAGATTTTAAAGTATTTAATTATCTATATATATAAAAGGAGAAACTGACTGACTGACTGACTGACATATCAACGCACAGTCGAAACTACTAAGACTAGGAACGTGAAATTTTGCACACGGCTTCCTTTTATTATGTAGGGGAGCACTAAGAAGGGGTTTTTGGAAATACGACCTTTAAGGGGATGAAAAGGGGGGATTTTGTTTGTATGAAAAATCTTAAAATTGTGGAATATATTTTAGTAGTTTAGTAGATTTTTTCCTCAGATTAACGCGGCTAAAACCGCAGGGCAGTGGTATATAAATACGTGAAACCTCTCACACAGTGTCATAATAAGACGTTTTTACCTTTACGCCCATGTATCTTCCCCTTTAACGAAGCTGATCCAACTGTTCTCCTAACACTATTTTCCATATTTTACACATTCATCATTACGTAATAATAAAACGACAACAGTTGCGCAATTACCACGCGACCCTCGTCAACAACCGCTTGCAACCCTTTGCAGTTCCACTAACAGCGTCGGCTATACCTCGTTTACTTGTAACGCGGTAATTATTCTCCCGTTAAAGTGGGCGCACGTATAAGCCGGTATAAGCCGGGGTACTGTGTGACTTCAAACACGAATTAACTGTAATTGTATAAGCGCTTGCAGTTGTTGTTGTATTGTAATGCTGTTAGTTCGTTTTGTGAAACAATGTTAATTGTTACACGATATTTTTTTTTATTTTCCCGTAAGGTTTTAACTTCATTTCTAATGTCGGGCAAAGACGTCTAAAAAATCATCCCCACACTCCTTTTCTGTCTTCAGCGAGTATCTTTGTGAAGGCATCCCAATATCACGTCAAACGTTTCCTTTGACCATAATATCTGTCTGTCCTTACTTAGAATATATATTTACTGACATTCCTATTTGTTTTACTTATTCCTTGCGGCAAAAAATTATTGAGCGAACCAGTGTATGAAATTGACTATTTTTCAAGCTTAAACAAAGCCGTATGCTGTTTAAAAATCGCCTCATAAAGTTTACTGCACTATAATTATTTTGGGAATGCACAAATTATAATCAACTGAGTTTTTGGTTGCTAACCGCAAAACATTAAAAGCTTTTACTGTGGGGTCCGAAGTGGAAGAAGTATATTGGTTTACCAAAAATATGTTCTATATTATCCATTACTGTTAGGTATAGGATACTATTGCAGCCCCTGTAAGCCAGGGTACATGCACGTCAGGTGAGCCACCAATTAAATGTAATTGCTGTGTGGTCAACATAATAAATATATTAGCACTGAAGCTTATAATGTCCTATTAATTGTGTAATAGAGCTTGTTTATAATTTTGTTTGGAACATTTTATCGTCATCATGAATGTATTTTTTTTTTTATTTTCATCTGTGTACCACCGAATTTTGTGACCGCTTTTTCACCCACTTCCCGGAATCTAATGCAACTTTGCACATCTGTGCGGTTCGAACAACACAATATTCTAGTATTTTCAAGCTGATGCGAACATTAAAAAGCATGTTTCTAATGAACGGAACTTAGCTTATTTTAAATTCATTCTAATATAAGAAAATATAACTCCTGTTATTGTTTTTATAATAATATTAGCATCCTTCTTTCAGAATATTTAGATAAATTATATAACTATAAAATTAATTTTATGCCGTGTGATACCCATTTAAGTTTCCTTATCACCTATAAAGTAGTCCATTTAAGTGGAAAACATAGATCATATAAAAGTTTAAACGTGTCAATAATTATGTCAAATGCGTCATTAGGATTATCCGTTTCATAAATTTCTGAAAAAGTCATTTGTTTTAAATAATCTTTTATCTTTCTTACACCAGAATAACCACTCACATCAAAGCACTCTACCTTCTTCTATGCAAAAATAATAATTAAAATAACGCACACGGAAGGATCCTTACTTACAATTTTCCCACTCAAACCTCCTGGCCTTCAAACAGAAGCGGTGAAAAGCTAGTGGAACATAAAATTACAACTAGCCTTCTAATTAGCAAGCTGGTTTATAACGGGAATCCACTGAATAATTATGAAAAGAGAAATTCTACGGCAACCTGAAGCGTGGCCTCACATCAAAAGAGCAATATAGCAGGCCACAAACACGTGGTAAGGCCTTGCGAGGGCTTTTTTAAGCAAAGTTACATGGAATAAATAGGTTCAAAGGTGCAAATGCGTCCAGAACAGTTGTTTTTTTTATGAGTTGATAAAACTTTGCCAAGTCCAGCATTGGTCTTAGCAGTAGGCAGCTTGCCACATCCAGATCATTATCCATCTTTAGTTTTAAAAAAATAACAGCAATACACTTTAGGCTTCTCAGGACAATTGCCATAGGTAAGCTTTTAGCTAACAGTGATCTACAAAAGGCTACTAATTTA
Organism: Globia sparganii; assembly: GCA_949316385.1. Taxonomy (NCBI): domain Eukaryota; kingdom Metazoa; phylum Arthropoda; class Insecta; order Lepidoptera; family Noctuidae; genus Globia; species Globia sparganii. The sequence goes on from OX438657.1 coordinate 24,747,680, forward strand.
TTGATAGACAATTAATAAAATTAAACAGGCAGGCAGAATACCCATCAACAAATAATTAGGCTGTATTTGTATCTTTATCGTGTAGGTACTAGTTTCTGCCCTTAACTTTTGTCCAAGCTTTGAAATTTCTTTTTTATCATAAAATATATCCATTTTCCATATAAATACACTCGACAGATTCCCATAAGTGAAAGAATTTTCGGAATTGGATTAGTGGTTCCGAAGATTAACCCCTACACTCACAAATTTTACCTCTTTATAATATGTATTATCTAGAGTAGATAATAGCATGTCTAAAAGAATGAGCCTTCTCTTTTTTTTTGGTTATTTCGGTGTTACTGACGTTAGACCGCGGTTTTGTTTGTGGACGTTTTGGTTTCAGGGATTTAAGAGATGAAGTTTGTTATTGTTTTAGTGGTTTTTAGTTGTATAAAACATAGTCTCATTCAATAACGGTACTCTCAATTTTTAAGAGCCTACACGTGTATTTTTTTTTAGCCTTGCACCACATAACTCTTGGCGAAAACTTACTTCTTATTTTTCAGGCCGGAAAAAAATCTTGCTTAATAAAGTGAATGATTTTCCCTAAGATTTTTCATACTAAAACACAATGTCGAAGTGAAAATATTACACCAACTAGATATGCAATGTTACTTACCTATTAAATGGATTAAGCTTTTAACACATGTCTAATTCAGGGAAACGTGTACACAGGCCTTTAGGACAATAGTAATTTAAATTAAGCTCTATGTTGTAAATTTTAAAGTTGTTTTTAGTTTGGCCGAAGTTTTCAGATGGGATCATTTCGAAGTTTTTCATGGGAGAGCTAGAGTGTTGGTACAGGCGTGAAGTTGGGTCGTCTCATTTATTATTGAGCGGATACTCTCGGGGAGTCGTCGGAGTTAAAGTTTGTCGCCCACCGAGCGAATAGTATAGCGCTGACGCTGCACTTTGTAAACAAGGAAGTTCCTTGTTCAAACTGCTTATTGCGCTTAAGCAAACTTTAAATTGAAATATGTAATTTAACTTCTTCCAAGTACATTAAAAACGCGCGTATTTTGCCGGTACTAATAAAAGCGCTAAACAAAAACATTATTTTTAAAAAAATACTTGAAACGACAAAACAAATATACGTACATTTGGAGAAAGTTGGACAAATAGCTGTCATGTCGCGGAGGCAAGCACTCCAGTCGATTAAATGCCAAGAGCTCACGACTGTAACCACAGATAAAGATAGAACTAGATAACCCAAGTATCACGATCTGTATGAAAACCAAGCGTGCCATTTTTTGACTACATACTATGACGTCACAAGCGCTCTTTCTCACTCACGCTCACCCAGCCAGCATACAAAGGACTGAGCGTAAATGTGGCGGCTTACGATTTTTGAACGTAAGTTGGTACGATTTTTGGCACGCGAAGTAGTTGCTCTCGCGTTATCTAGGTGTATCTGTATCTGTGACTATAACTGTATCGATGGATGGATACAACCGAATATGGATATTTAAATAGAGAAAAGTAAAAAATATTGATGTTAAAATGGCTTATCTTTTAGATCTACTAGAACCTATTAGATTCTGCACACACTATATATTAATAATTCGGATACAATGACCATAATCATGTTGGGAAATTGGTAAACAAAGAAGTAATTTTTTAGGTATTGATAACGCCAGTTGGTTGATGGTTATTTTTTTTCAGGGTTCATTTCATACATTGAACAAAATTCTGGCAGCCAGGTTCAGGAATTAGTACTTGAAAAATTTTTGTCTTGAAAAATCAACCCACGGTACGTAAGACATCTGAAATTAGGGCAACCCTTCGTGGTATTTAAGATGTACGTAATGCTAATTGTCGCTACAATTGCATCACAGTCCTAACTCCTTTTACATTGACTGTATCGGTATTTGTTACTTCTTCGGTCATTTACATCTCTTTATGTTGCTAAATAACTTGCCGATTGTCGTAACCGACGCGGTTCGGTAGCCTTCGGGAACCCTTTCGGCTTTATTTGAATTCAAGACTTTGTTAATTTTGCTTTTGATTATGATGTAAAAGTTTATGCTGGCTTTAAGTACCAAGATAAAGTAGGTAAAGTTGTGGTGATTTTCATATTTAATCTATAAATACTGTTTGAAAATAACAGTGGACTTAGTAATTATGTTTTGAATTGTAAAGAGTAAAAATAATTTATATCTGTGTCATCGATAGTAAATTGTTTCATGATACCGTTTTCCACTAGTTAGAAGGTCTAATTAACTACCCAATTGATTGCCTTACTATAAAAGATTGAGCACAGAAGTAAAACATCTTACAGCAAATTAACTACAAGCTACCAGGCTGGCTAGGAAGCCAAAGGTAACCAAGTCACGAATTCCCGATCAACAAAACTACGAGTTTCGTCTACCAATACATTGGTCAGAAGCCGCTGTAAATATCTCAACGTGGCAATGGATTGGACTGGCTCAACATCGTAAAAGATGGCGTAATACTGCGGTGCAGCCTTGAAGTAAATAGAATAAACGGGTAAGTACTTAAGTATAAAAAACTGCCAATAATACATGTATTGTATCAACAATATACTGACACCAATCTTCAAAGTTATTAATCCCCAGTTGACGGATAGATTACCTAAACACAACCAATGAAATATACATTACAATTAAAACAAGGCAACTTTCTGGCCAGACAGAGCTATAAAAAGCCTACAACAAGTTGAACGACAGAGCAATCCCGACTCGTCAGGGTCGTCAATCAGCAAAAACAACCGAATGGCGAACAATGCGAAAGCGAAAATACAAATTGTGGGATTTGTTTTGTCATCCCTACTGATTTGTTAAACAACTAAACGCGAAAGTTGCTACGATCACCGTTATGGTACAGAGCAAAAATGTTCTAACGTTCAAATCTTCGAGTTTGCGAACTACAAAAAATTGTTTGAGCATTTGCTAGGCTGTGGCTGTAATGAGTAGCTTCGATTCAGCTCGGGAGTAGGGTCGGGAATAATTTCCATTCCATGATTGGAGCACACAAGCGACACCTGAGACGGCGTTTGTCAAACTGACAGACACTCCCCTCTTTTTGTATAAACATCAAATATGTAACGAATTATTCATTGCGGTTCGCTCCGCTGTGCGAGTTTTATTACAGTTTCCATTGCGAATGTTCTGGACTAGTGTTTTCTCGTTTAGTTAGACAGGGAGCTAGTTTGAACGCCGTCTGTCCAGTTTAAGCGATGTTCTGTAATTGTCTACGTTTGCTGTTAAGAAATTGCTTGGTATTCATTGTACGTTACAACAATTTTCAAGCATTTTTTTCAGATTTATTGTTTGCATAATATAATTTTAATCTCCACAGAATTATAAAAATAAATTTTATCATCGCACATTAGTAAACATATCTCCTTAACTAAATACACATCTGCTAGAGAGTGCACAGATTAACGGCTGATAATGGCTACTGTTGAGGATTTTACCACAATTTTGCTAACGCTATTTTCCGTTTTGCGTAAATCCAGAAGAAATAAAAATAAACAACTAGCAAACTAAAAGCCCAACAATATCATTTGGCTAAAAAGTCTGGCGTAGACAATCAGTTCTTTAAAGGTATTATTGTTTTAAAGACGCGCCCTGCAGCCGACAGCCGCACTGTGGTCCGACCCCACACTACGTGGGGCTACATTGTCAGCGGTTACACTGCTATTTTATACGCTGTGGCATGTTGTTTTTTGTTGTTGTCGTACGTTTGTTGTATTGTGTTTGTAGTACGATTGGCGAAATGTAAGGTTATATGAAGGATCGAATGTCAGTTAAAAGAAATCTAAATCAAGTTGTTTTTTTTTTATTATTTAATATTCAGCATGATAATAATTACAAAGAATAATACTCGTGTCTAAAAGATCACCAATAATTATGCACTTTTAGGCTAAAAAACAGTAACCAACCAACCGGAAATAATAAAGCTTCCGAAAAACAAATTAACTTCCAACGATCTGTGATTGACTGTAATACTAACTAAGCTTTTTAAAATGAATTACGGAAAAATTAATACAAAGTTAAACGACAAAAAATTTTGTATTTAACAAACAAACATGAGCTTATTCAAATTACAATTTTACGGAAAATAATCTGTACTTTCAAATAATAAACCAAATTTCTAAAAATATATACCAAACTTCCGAAAAAAATTCTAAGTCTCCGAAAACATTATGTTCTGCTAAAATAATCGTTTTCATAAACACAGAAATAGAAGCTCCGCGGAGCGGGGCTCCGTCGACATAGGATGAGAATGAATGAGAATACAAATACCTAGGTATATATTAATTGATTGCAGTGGCAGCTAGGTAAGTAGGTGTAAGTAATGAATGATATTGATTACGAGTACCAAGCACATTTTAATATTTCTTAGGAGTATCTATGGAATCACTTAAAAAAGTATTTATAGAATGCCACAATAGTTTAACAACCTTATAAAATGTGTAAGGTTAATTCTTTTATAATAGGTGAGTTACGATGAAGATTACTAACTGCAGTTTTCGGTAAAACGAAAAAAATTTAGTATTTTTCACCGACTTCAAAAAGGAGGAAGAAGGTTCTCAATGCGACTGTATGTTGTTTTTTTTTTGTATGTTTGTTTCGCAATATCTCCGGCAATTGTAAATCATTTTCAAAAATAATTTCTTTAGTTGTTAGGGTATATCTCAGGGGTAGTGCCATATAAATTTTATATACTTTGCTTGGGTAGTTTTTGAGTTATCTTCAATAATACGTATGAATTGCCACTTAGTTTTTAATGATGATGTTATAATGACTTCCTATCACTGATATTTACATAGCAGTGTTATACGAATTTATGTGGGGTAAGTACAACTTAAAAGTGAAAAATAGAAACTTTATTACAAAAAAAAAAACAACCGACTTCCAAAAAAGACACTACAAAGTGAAAAATAACTTTAATTTCGGAAGTCGGTGGCAAACGACGAGAATGCGAACCCAACGACACCGACTTCCCAAATTAAAGTTAGTTTTCACTTTATAGTGTCTTTTTTGGAAGTCGGTTGTTTTATTCGGTCGTTTCTTTATTTGTATTCGCATATAAGTTGTCGGAAAATTAGTTAGTATATAAAGCAGTTTTCATATTTTGAGTGTGCTCATATTTCAATTTTAATTTCAGACCATTTATTACTTCCCCCAAACAAATGTAAGTACCAAAATCCTTTTCCCGACTTCTACAGAATCTGTTATTAAGACCGCTCACATAAACAGCTCGTCAGCTTAATCAATTTCCATGTTTTCATTAGGCTCTCTCCTAGTGCCTTTTGTCCTGCCAGAAGCTAAGTCCGCCTACAGTACCTCGTCTTCACGCTCTCGTGAAATTGAAAAACAACGATACGCCTCTTTTGTTTGGTCCTTCTTTGTCTCAAACAAGATACTTATCAAGCATTTACTCGTTTACCTGGCTGTCCGCTTTTTTTAATAAGCCGTCTTGTTTACCGTTCTATCTGGGAGGGATCTCGGTGATTTTATTTTGTGCTCATTCCGTCCTTGTATTAAGTTACTCGGTAACGGTTCTCTTAATTTAACTGGTTTATTTTTTCTTTTTTTTTTTGAGTGATCGGCAGATTGTTCTTTAGCATTTAATTGTGGAATTCTGTTTGTGTACTTAGCTTCTGGAGAGGTTGAATGCTGAAGTTAGTCAGTGAACATTTTAGAAGTTCGATAGATCCTTATAAACTTTTGAAAGCTTCATAAATTTTTCATCTTTGGCCATTAAGGAAAGTATTTACTGTAATTGTTCGAAAGGTCGACGGTAAAAATAAAAGGTTTTGTTGAACTTGTACTTGACATTTAGTCTATTTGGCGTTACGTTACGTTACAAGCACTAACTATTAGGCTAATTTCTATTAAAAAGAAGAAATATAAGAAAAGAAAGAAAAATAGGTTTATTTGTCACAGAAACACGTGCAAACAAAAAGATGATTAATTCTAATGACATCATATATATCGAAACAAAAAAATATATATGTATCTTTATACATGAGCACAAAGCATAGATAGTCGACGGCTGCACGTCTTGACTGTGACAAGAAGGCTTCCACTCAGCATGATGCTGTGCTATAGGGGACCCACAGCACAGCGATGATTTTCAGTGGTTACCCGAAAAGGACGTACGGAAACCAAGTCAGATCAAATAATTCGTGCTTAACAGATAACAAAATAAAATAAAACAAACAGTATTCATAAATTAAAGCAACTACTTATAACCAACAATTATATGAAATTGAATAACATAAAATTCAATTTATCCGCAGGCATCACCGTGCGTTCCTATAAAGATTTGTACCCAAAGTATTTATTAAAGAGGGAAATTCTGTGTTTTGTGTTTTGTCTCGCTCCTACCCTCACCTCCGCGTCGCTGTCGCCTGCGCGCGCGCTCCCAATACATTTTTGCAGTTGCATTTCCTTAGTGCGGCTATGAGCGTGACGACGTACTGCGAGATATCGTGCCGTACGGTACGGTGTGGGGTGTGGCAGCGCGCGCGCGGCTCACGGGTTCAGTGAGGTCACGTGGCGCGTTAGCGTAGTGAATCACTACCGCCAAACGATAATTATACCGACCGTGGACAACTAACTTGCGCTTGCGTCTCAAACCAACGCTTGATTAAGACGTGAGGTGTTCATTCTAAACTACATTACTACTACCTAGGCTACTATACTACTAATTATTAAAAAAAATAATATTGCTTTTCAAGCAAAGTGGCATGATGATGATGATGATGATTTAATGATTTATTCACTAAAGAATTCTTATAGATAGGTACATTGCCCCACAAAACTGCTAATTTAACCTAAATTTAAAATTACCAGCACCAAATAAAAATGGGAGTCATTCCACCATGGCAGCAGGTTTAAGGAGCTCGCAGTGCATAACTAACGTTAGGTCGCCGCCTTATCGCACTTGAACCCCATTAAATAACCCATTTCGTTCGCTAACTCTACACTAGCGAGCACGATAAGCTGATACTGTGGATATTTTTCTTTCATTCCACATCAAGGAAGGAATTACAAGGTACAATTTATTTTATTTCAAGGCTGCCGTCGTAGTTTACTTAACTGTTAAAGTTTCTTAGATTGTTTTTGAAACGGTCCCATTCTGTCATAGCATCGTTTTCTTGTTGCTGTGAACGGTCTTGTTTGGCCTATGAAGAGATTACACTAGGGGGATGAACCGCAGTGCCTTCAAGTCTGCAACCTGTTTGATTGTTCAGTAGTTATTGGGAGTGTGGTAATTTCAGCTGTAGATACAGCCGCTTCGATTTTGGCAAAAATTATGTTACATTTGCCATTTAAAGCACACATTATTTGTACTGATTTTAAGTATGTTTTATGAATTTTCATTAAAAAGAAAAAAAAAAATCGGTTGTCTGTAAAGTCGGTTTACTTACGATACTTGAACGTGACAACGTCATAAGAAAATACTAAAAAAAAAAATCTTTTTTTTTTATTCTTGTTTTTTCTTCTTTTTTTTTCGATTGTGCCTCTTTGTCGCTCGTTCCGCGCTCTCGCTTGCACTTCAAGCCTTAAATGGAATGCCTCAGAGCGAGGTAACGCCGCATGACGTCATGTTTTTTCGTGCGTGCAGCCAGCTCCATCGAATTATAAGACGTTGTCACGTCAAAAAATCTGGTTTACGATCACTATAAACTACCATAGTTACTTCTCACCTCATTACCATAGCATACCCTAAAAGTAGGTATTATCGATCAGACGCAACAATGAAGAGGCTCGTTTAACGGCGGCTCCTCGTCACCCTCGTATCAAGGGTCCTTACTTGAGTCGAGAAGTTTCACCTAAACAGATGGCGTTTACCTTTGTATAGATGCTGGTGTTTATTCTATTTGGCTCTCTTAAACACTGTTCAGCGACTGTGACCACTAGAACCATATCTTTTTCATCAGCAGTAAACGTAGATATTCATTATTCATGTTTGAACTGAAGGCCAATTCTGCTAATTTAAAACGTTCAAAATCTAGTCGCAGTCTCATCTCGGCGACAAACAAATGTCAAAATGTAGGGAAATTCGAAGTATTTTTGACAGATCGAGACTGAGATCAGACTGTGAACGTTCTTAAAAATTACGAGAATTGCCCCTCTGGTCGTCATACGATACGAACAGATATTTGTGGAAGTTTATCTTCAGACTGAGGTGGTTAATGAATGCGCCACGCTGTCATCCAACAGAACCAGATGGAGAGAGATCGTGAGGCAAGCAATGTCTACACCTGCGATTGGACACGATTTATCGTTACAATGTAAAGAGCGAAGCGAAAAAGAAGAAGACGTGAAAACTTTCATCCAGCAGTTGGAAGACATCATTCGGCTGTGATGAGTAAAAAACTAAATACCAAGAACGCAGACCAATTAATGAATTTTCCGACTATTAGTTAGGTACTTGTGGTAGAATAATATCTGGCATTTTATGTTCCTTATTTTTTGCCCATGGTACAGCCAGCAAAAGTCAATTAACACTTCGGTTTTTTTTTTAACCTCAGTAATTGAGCAAAATAGCACTTCATTTGTTTAAATCTCAGTTATTAAGTAAATTATTTGTTCAAAACTGCATTGTACTTCTGCTGCAATTTTAAAGAAATCTTTTGCTCAATAACTGAGATTCAAAAAAATTAAGTGTAAATCGACTTTTGTTGCTGACCGTACCATCATCATCATCATCTGCCTAGCCTTTTCCAAACTATGTTGGGGTCGGCTTCCAGTCTAACCGGATACAGCTGAATACCAGTATTTTACATGGAGCGACTGCCTATCTGACCTCCACAACCCAGTCACTGGGTAATACGATACCCCTTGGAAAGACTGGTTGTCAGACTTTCGGGCTTCTGACTGCCCGTAACGACTGTCAAAGATCCACGAATGACAGCCGGGACCAACGGCTTAACGTGATTTCCCAGGCACGGAGGGGTCTTGGTATGTAAAGATGGTCACCCATCCACGGACCAACCGCGGCAAGCGTAGCTTAACCTGATCGATCGACCTGTGCGGCTGTTATTATTTAGCCACAAGCCCATCAATTATTGAGTAAAATATTTGTTCAAAATTGCATTGTACTTCGCTGCAATTTTTAACAAATATTTTGCTCAATAACTGAGATTCAAAAAAAGGGTTAATCGACTTTTGTTGTTGACCGTACCATTTCAAGAAATAAAAAATAGATACTACTATGATGTGAAATACTGAGTGTTAAAATCGGTTTAAAAGCTATTATTAATAAGTAATATACTGCTTCTAATATCATAACGACCAGCAGCAGAACAATGGAGTCATCTTAAACGTCGAGCCCTTCAGTCAAGAGTCCTCACTCGAGACGAGAGTGCTCGCCTAAATAGATGAGGTTTACAAGCTTGTATTGCTTTTTTGATGTTACTGGCTCTTGTTGAACACTCTTGTTGCTCAAATCATTGTTGGGTCGTGGGAATTTAGCAAGCCCCGTAACAAGTAATTACGAAACAAAATCTGTCTGGACTAAAAATTTGACGTAAACTGCAGATAGTGTTCTTGACAGATGGAAATGAAAAGTGGTTGTGTATGAAGCGTGGTGATAGTAGCAAATGGATAGGACCCTTTAATACAATAATTATGATTACTCACGACACAGAGGTCTAGTAAAGTAAACCTTTAGGTACAGGAGGCCAATTCTAGTAATTTATAACGTTCAAAATCTAGTCGCAGTCTCATCTCAGCGACAAACAAATGTCAAAAACTTGTCAAAATGTTGGAAAATTAGAGGTATTTTTGACAGATTGAGACTGAGATTAAACTGTGAACGTTCTTAAAATTACGAGAATTGCGCTTAAGGTGCCTCGTCGTAGAGAAAAAACAAAAACTTTTGAATTTATCACAACACTGAAAAGATAGTCAAAAACAAAACAAAGTCATTAAGTTAATCAAGGCTCGACCTTATCAAACTCAACGCAAACCGCCTCAAATCAGCCGAGTGTCGGAAGGTGTTGCAAGTAATTAATAAGGTTAACGCGAGCATCGGCTGTGCGTGAGTAGACGCCGCGAATCATTCATCGAGTCACCCTGTACTTGGGACTGGCTGTTCATATTATGATACCTACGCCTTTATTCCTGAATATAATAGAATGTGTATTGTTGCTGCAAATGGTTAATACGACACCTCCATGCAATAACATCGTAACTCACTTTTTGTGATTTTACAGGAGAGCGATTTTAAAGTTTGAAAAATTATAGCAAACTCAAAACACCCCGTACAATTTTTGAAGCTGGCTCTCTTTAATATAGTTTAGGCGGACTATAGGTATGGTTAAGTTGTAAAAGAAAAATTGTTTTCATGGGTTTTCATGACTTCCGTGAAAAACACTTGTTTTATGAATCAATAAACTTATTATTTCCTTTATTTAACTAAATACATATAAATTATATTTTTAAATATTAGAATATAAAAAATATAAAAACATTTAAAAATATAAAAAATAGTAACCCACCGGTATCGGGAACAGGGTCCAAGCTACCAGCGGTCAGGGCTCCAGAGAGAGGAACCTCCTAACAATGCGAGCCGTGTCCAGAAGTACTGCTTTCTGAATCAAGCCCTTGATCCAGCCGCTCAACGAGAGCCTCCTCAGATGTTGGTCGAGGCTCTTGGCTATTAATCCATTGGCTGTCACGACTATCGGCACAATGATCGCTGAGTCCACATCCCACATGTCGACAACCTCGCGAGCCAAGTCAAGATACTTGATTTGTTTATTTTTCTCGGCTTTCACGAGGTTCTCATCATGCGGGATGGTTATGTCAACAATCATTGCGCGCCGCTCTGATCGATCCACCACCACTATATCAGGCTTATTGGCAACAATAGTCCTGTCAGTGATGATGGATCGATCCCAATATAATGTGATATTACCATTTTCGAGAACTGGGTCGGGCACATACCTGTAGTACGGCACCTCCGATTCCACAAGGCTGTATTTCAGAGCAAGTTGCTGATGGATTATCCTGGCTACAAGGTTGTGTCTATGCAAGTACTCTCCGTTAGCCAGACGAGAACACCCGGAGATAATATGCCTGATTGTTTCTCCCGGCCGGTGGCATGCCCGACAGATGTCAACCGTGCCGTCTTTCACAATAAATCTCCGGTAATTATTCGTCATCATAACTTCGTCCATAATTGCACAGACAAAACCTTCGGTTTCTCCAAAGAGATCACCGAAACGTAGCCAGGCTACGGACGCTAGCAGGTCTACATCAGGTCCATGTAGCGCCCGGAAAAAGCGTCCGTGAAGCTCCTTACTCTGCCATACCTCCATGCGATCATTAGTGTCAAGTACTACTGGCTTGCACCAGTTCTCTTTAGCCAAGGAGAGCGGAGTGAGGCCCTTGTCGACCGTGACTACATCTCGATGCATCCCCACGTCGGTTTCTAGGAAATATTCCCTGAGACTGCATATCTCGCGATTGTGGAGGGTCTTAGCATTTAAAAACCCTCGACCTCCACATTTTCGCGGGATATACAGCCTCATTACCGATGACCGTGGGTGATGCATTCGATTTGCAGTCAGCAGCGTACGGACCTTCCTATCCAGGGCGTCGAGTTCGGTCTGAGTCCATCTGAGTATGCCGAAAGAGTACATCAAAACCGGCATGACCCAATCATTGAAGGCGCGCACCTTGTTTCCGCCTGACAGAAGACTATTAAGTACTTTTTTCAGGCGGCCAAAGAAGCGCTCCTTCAACGATTGCTTCATGTCAGTAACATTGATGCCTAACGCTTCCGACATACCCAAATATTTATAGGTTTCGGATGCGGAGAGGGCTCTAAGGTTTGTGGAATCCGAGAGTTGGGTTCCCACGGATTCCACAATCTCCCCTCGCTTTACATGCATGACCGCACATTTGTCCACACCAAATTCCATCCTGATGGCGCTACTGAAAGTTTGAGTTGCTTTCAGTAGCTCCATCAGTTGCAAATTGTTGGGGGCAAAGAGTTTTAGGTCATCCATGTAGAGGAGGTGCGATATAACCTGACCACCTCTCCTCAGCCGATAGCCTAGACCTGAATCCTCCAGCAGTGTGCTTAGAGGATTCAAGGCTAAGCAGAACCAAAGCGGACTCAAACTGTCGCCCTGGAATATGCCTCGTTCGATCCTTATGGGTTCGCTATTCCTCTGAATATTTCGACATCCTGGATAGCGAAGGACCGTCCTCCATTGCCCCATACATGACATCAGGAAGGTGCGCAGAGTTGTATCTACTTTATACAACTCCAACACCCTCATGAGCCATGTATGTGGCACCGAGTCATAGGCCTTCTTATAATCTATCCAACATGTCGAAAGATCCTTTCGGGAACGGCGAACCTGTTGGCTAATGGTCATATCAATGAGGAGTAGCTCCTTAGTACCGCGAGATCCGTTCCTACATCCATTTTGAGAAGCAGACATGATGGAGTTGGCATTTATATGTTTGTCTATTTTAGCTCTCAAAATGGATGTAAGAACTTTATAGACCGTCGGTAAACACGTGATCGGCCTATAATTTTTGGGTTCCGCGGTGCTACCGGATTTATGGAGCAGGTGGGTAATTCCTGTCGTTAGGAACTGGGGTAGCGAACCAGACTCCAAAGCAGTCTGGAACTGAAATGCCAAGCGAGCGTGTGACCTGGAGAACCATTTGATCCAAAAGTTGTGCAGCCCATCCGGCCCTGGAGACTTCCAATTAGGCAACGGACGGACTGCACAAGCTACATCTTGGGGGCAGATGGTAATAGCCCCCATTTCTGGTATTAGATCACAGGCTCGCTCGACTTCCCGAGTCCAATCACCTTCGGTGTGACTGACAGGCACCGACCAGATATTGCGCCAGTAACAACACATGGCATCATCATCCGGCAGGCACGCGTCAGCCACACTTTGGTCAACTTATTATTATTATTATGACTTTACATATCTCGGGACCATGGGGTCCCGGTCCTTTGGAAGGCGTACGAGGGGCCGAAGCCAACTCGCAGAGGCCCCTTAGGAAATTTTAATGAAATGCGGCACCAACCGACGATTATCCTTGTATGCACTATGAAAGTGCACCCAAAGATAACCCTCGGTTGGTGTAGGTCAATTGCAAGATATGAAAAGTAAAAAATTGGACTATGGGTTTGGGTGGCTAAGGTGGACTGGTTACCAAGAACTATGGAAGAACTATGACCCCTGCCTGATCAATGTTTTATATGTACACGGATAAAATGGCAGGGGGTGACTTGCACACTCAATAATGGGCCCCCGGAAACGGTCGCTAGCACATAGTGACGTAGCGACAAGGGGGCAACATGTCCTGAGGTGCTTATGAGGAGTGGAGAGGTATTCCACGGCTATCAGGACAATCCCGGAAGTACGGTCAAGATCCCTACCAGCATCTTACTGGAATACATCCTTCCTCCGAGCACGTTTGCTCTTGCGAATCTCCACTCAAGCCGGCCAATAAAGGCAAGAATGAGGTGGGAGCTCTGTTCCTCGTCACTGTTCACTCCAGCCAGCCAGTAAAGGCAAGCCAGAGGTGAGGAACAAGACTTCTCCCGGGAGATAGGGTCCGTGGGGTCGCTACTGCCCAACAGCTCGCCACACGCTGCCCTGCGGGTTTCTGTATCTCTCTTGGTCTGGCTCCTCACCTTAGACCTGTTCCGGCAAAGTGAACTCTTCCGGCACAGGCCTAGAGCTCGGAGCGCACAAGCCCCACCACGACGTCAACGTAGAAATACGACGATTATTATCTCCTTTATTTCATTATATACATATAAATTATATTTTTAAATATTAAGATATAAAAACATTTAAAAATATAAAAAATAGTAGATTATTATTATTATTAACAAAACAGTGAAATGACATATAAGTTACGAGGACAAACATTGTATGTCTGAGTTACAATTTAGTTTTTTTGTAGTTTAATTTATTTTTGTGGTCAGATAATTGTAACTCCAAGGTGTTAAGTTACATATTTTTAGAAACGAAAGGGAATAGAATTACAATGATAGTACAGAAAACATGCATTTTTTTTTTACATAACAATGCCGTAGTAACTCAATTTTTGGAAAAAAGTGAGTTACGATGTTATTGCATGGAGGTGTCAAATACATAAAGATAGTCAACATTAAAAAATATATCACACAAAATGAAAATAAATTCTTTATACAGAAAACTAAACTATGTAGACGCCAGCACATCTTGATGTGCTGGAAAATTTACTAAACAAATTTGACAGATTGTATTTGTTTAGTAAATTTTCAACTTTATCGCCGAAGCATAAATTTCAATGTTGACTGGGAAAATTTTACACTTTCGGGTATTTTGATGAGCTGCGGTCTGTACAAGAACTTACAAACGTACTTTTTTATTGAAGAGACCTGAGACCTTTTGTGATTCATTGATTGAAGCTAAGGTTTTAATAAACACTATTTCCATTTCTTTGTTTCTGCGTTGTCGCAAGCAGCAGGTAAGGGTTATCAATTATTATTGCATGGTGTGTTCATAATTTATCGATGAGTTAGTCCACTTCTAATTTTTGTTATGAAGGCATCATAGACCACTGGATTAGAAGACGAGTGACTACCAGTGAATTCTTATTCAATTCATTGTTGATGAAGATGATGCAGTTCTTTGGTAACTGCATCACTTTGACACCCACAGAATTCATTCGTTCTTAGAATGCAAATAGAATTAAAATTTCAAAGATGTAAATAATATGTTTATTTCATGTAGGTAGGTAGTTAAATAAAAATTAAATTCCATTTCAGTTACTGAAATCACGAATACGTTCACACCCAATCCTCCAATCTGAACATTGAACGGGCGCCTTAATCACTATTTAATTATGCGGAACTCAGGCGTCGCGCGAAAGAGCCCAACTTAGCGATTACTTCATGTTTTTGTTTCGCCCCGACACGCCCCGGTGTTTCGTCCCGCAATGAATTGTCATTATGTTCACAAGTACCCTCAAACTGTGGCAAACATCGGTGAGTATAAGAGGAGCGGATAAGTTGAAGTTATTTTTAAGGGGGTTATTTTTTCTTTTATAAAATTTTCAAATTACATAAATAATCTATTTAGCTTCAGGAGTTGATAACCAAACAAGGGTTACTGATTGTAGAAGACAGAATTTTTTTTTTTATTTATTTCAACAAAAGAACATTTACATAGATGAGTATTACACAAATCTTCTGCAGGACAGTTTGTCGGCAGTGAAATAAAGGGATAGAACGCGAAACGGTGTTCAGGTGCGGATAATGAAACCATGAGGATAAAAAACAATACAGGCCGTTAAGCGCAGCAATAATCTGAAGGCTAACTACGAAACGAGGATCTTGTTGCGTAATTTGAGCTTTGCATGAATTGCTTAGGCCAGGTAATCAACTCGTTTATGAAACGGTATCGTAATTACAGTTCATTAGAGCATGCCTTTTTCATCCTAGTAAAATGTCCTGTTACACCTTCCGCGCGAAGAAAACCAGTGTCCTGCTTTGTAAGAACAAAGTGCCTTACGAACTTTTAACACAGAATGTCCCACTTTAGCCTAAACTCTAGATATAAACGGGATCTTAGGTGGCAATAAAAACAAAACAAATTGCAGGTAAAATAATGCGGTGAGCTTTGCCCCCCCCCCTTCCCCGCACCCCGAGGAGGCTGGCGCAAAGGCTTTAAATCCTTATTTATATGATAACGGTATAATTCTTCGGCGGCCCATTTTGGTGGTTCCCTATGTACCTCCTTTGTAACAACTGTTTTGAGATAATGTTAGGATCATATTTTAGGCAAGATAAAGGTTTGAAAGGATAAATAAAATATAAAATTATGCTTTTATATTGTACGAATGGTCGATTTTTGATACCTATTGCATTAACAAACATATAGCGCCTGTTTTGTTCTGAGTTTATTAATATTTTCTTGGTGAAATCACGGACATGATACACATGAACCTTACCTGAAAGGTTGACTACAATAGTTATCCCTTTTGAGTGTTGCAGCAACGTAGTTAGTGGTAACAACTTCCTTTCAAGTCGACAGCTTGTTTACCATTTGCCCAGATGAGTTCTTACACAGAGAGCTTAGCAAAGTTATCAAGCGTTAATTGCTACAGAGTTATATAAGTATTTAATATTCATTCCTGTTCAACAGCCTCGCCAAATAAACCATGAAACTTAATTCCCCCACAGTAAGGCTTGGCTTAAAGCGTACAACGGTCCCCAAAAGTTGTGTTACAAACAAGTGTGCGGTGTTATCACATCGTAAAATAAAAGTAATGACCACACTGCGTTGCCCGGTATACACGGCTTCTGCGTTACTATTTGAATATACGGTTGTGGTATTGAAATGTGAAATTTTATTTAATGTTTTCAGTTTGTAATGATTTTTGTAAGTGTTGTCATTTGTGTTGTTGCCAAAGGTTTTAAGGCAATCGTTTGTTGTTTCGTAAAAAGTATGTTATTTTTCTCCTGTACGAGATTGATTGCAAGATAAGTTGATAACAACGATAGCAGTCCAGAGTGTGTCAGATACGATAATTCAGTATCACCACTTGTGGAGGATCTTGCACTATTTACATTCTTCACGCCAAGTTTTACATTGACTTTTTTAAAAATAGAAGCTCTCGATTCAAAATACTCGACAGTAAATTCGATACCATTTTAATCACAATATCAAAACTTGTCATCTAAAAATACATTCAGCCCATGAACTTCACGGCAAGTTATCTGCGCCATACATCACGACAGTGGCACACCGTGGCTCATAAATAACCGATCATAGCAGGAAGATATATTTGTCATTGTTTTGTCAAAGTCAATCACACAAGTTCGAACAAGTTCTGGGTTTTATTTGCGATACGCGGGACTTGTATATGGGGTTTTGACGGATATATTTTTCGTTAATTTGTCGTTTTATGAAATTTTTAAATACTCTCAGCAGAAACGCACCTCACCCACTCACTTTTAAATGACAGCATACAGCATAATCAGCCTAGGATGTTCCAACCACTGGGACACGGGCATCCTCTCTGTGAAGGGAAATGGGCCGTAATCCACCACGCGACCTAGTGCGGGTTGGTAGATGTCACAAGTCTTCGAATTTTTGGTTCTAGGACATGCCGGTTTCCTCACGAAGATTTTCTTCATTGTTTTTGAGTTTATATGACAGCTAATTTAAAATCATTCAATTAAGAAATAAAAGAACGGTGATCATTGTTCAAACTAAAATTGCTAGATATTTTTTCCATAATTTATCATGTTTCCGATTTGTACACTTCCGAGCTGGCTAAACTGTAGGTTTCTTGCTGGAAAATGGTTACAACCATCTGTAGACACTGACAGCACAGCACCTTTTGTGTATTAGTTACCTTCAGTATAGTAGTTAACTACATTATAACATTCATAATTCTCTTGCACCTAGCCCAATATAAATGTTTATAAGGAAAATCATAATCAACAACAGAATCTTCCGTGCTAACGTACCGAGAAAATAATTTAGAAACTCTTGTGATGATAGACATTATCAATGAACAAACGAATGAATATTATTATTAGTTGACCTATGTATCGTTTCAAGTGGTAATGACTCAACTTTTATGAATTTTCATATCACGTTAAGGAAAATAATAAATTTTCATTTTTGTCATAAAGACTAAGCGGCGGGTAACGAAAATGGGCATCAAAATTCACTGCCAAAAAAAATTACGACACAGAACACGGTGCTTAAACATCAGGTTATTATAAAATCACCACGCATGCCACTTTGAGCGTTAAAATAATTAACACAAAAAATTAAGAGAAGAAAAAGACCTTCGAATCTCAACTGGCGAATAAAGGGAGACCAGTAATAGATGGCACCATAACCCTCAAATGCGAACAGGATAAAAAATAAGTTGGAGTCGTTCCACATCGCCCACATCTGGTACTAATGTGTCCAACTTTTGATAAAGCCGTAGCGCCCAACGAATTGGTGCGTTGAATCGCTTTCTCATGTTCAACTGCTAAGTAATATTTTAAGGTTGATAAGTAGTTTTGGAGTTTATTTAAGTAACAGATGGACTTGTTTTGTAATGCCTGTTTAATTTTGTTTTATGAACTCGAATACAATATAACTCTTTACGTTAACGTTGCTGACAAGAATGAGATTATTGTGAATGCAATTTATTCCACTTACAAAACAAGAAACAATCAAATACTGGATTCTAAACTCTTAGTGAATATTTATGTCATCAAAATGGTTTATTGTGTTAGTAAGATTATTTTTTGTAAAACTTCTAGTGATTTAGGAGACAATATTTCTGCTTATACAGTTTGCAAAAATTATAAGAATTGTTGATTTTGATTATTGTGAAGTTTATGCTCGAATAACCTTTAAAATAACCTTTGCAAAATATTTATAACATTAAAATCACGAGAAGTTCCATTGAAAGTAATACCAATAACAAAAATACCTACAAACAATTATCTCAATTGTGATACTTAAAGAATAAGGCAACGTCTAGTTTAAAATAAAGGCAGGCGGTCCACTGCTACACAAATGCATGAATACACCATTTTCAGTCTGCATACAAGATTATATTATAACATGGTAAAAAAAAATTGAGTGCAATCGCCCTAATAAAAAGATGAATCACTACACCGACGAGTAGGTACCACGGACAATTCACTATCAGTCACCAAACGATAGCCCTTATCAACATCTCGATAAAATAATTCACGGCCTTATCATTATCATTTTATCTCAAGTGCACCATATAAAGAAAACTATATAAATTATACAGAAAGAATCTTCGGGGACATAGCCAAAGTAATCTTTGTTTGAACAAGTCTATAACAATTTAAAGTTCAAAATGTCTCTCATTACAAATGCTTTGTTATTGTGTGTGCTGTGCGTGTCGCTGTATAGTGCCGATGACTTCCAGTTTGGGTCTATAGCCAACGGTCAGTTGGGGTACCAGGAGACAGTCAAGTTAGGCTCCATTCCTCTTACTACAAGGGTCAAGAATGTTTTCTATAACTCAAATAATACTAAAATTATTAAGGTGAGTTTATTGCTTTCTTTACTTTAATCACTGTACTTATAATGTTCCCCTCAATTCTCAAACTTAATACGGTGTACTATAGTAACTGAAATACATGAGACCTACAAGTACCAATGACGAATTTATTGCGTTTTTTTATTAACTCGTTTTTATTTTTAATATTAATTAAAGATTGCTTTCTTTTACTTTTTCTATTTGATTATTGCTCCAGATGTCCGAATCACGTGTCAGTCAGTAGAAAAGATCCGCAAGGTCAGCAAGATTAGCGTGGAGATTATAACACTTAAACATTATGACTATAGACACTTTTCAGGGCATAACTTAGTGTTGTCTATAGATGAGTACGTGTTGTAGACGAGTTAATATTTTTGTACTTAAAGCAGATATCAAACAATTCACTTTTTGTTTATTTTTGTGTTTCATCTTTCACTGGAACTGAAACTTTAAAGCACAAAATTAACCAAAAATTAAAAATGAATTCATTAATAAACCGATATAACGATGTTAGATTTTGCCACTCGGCAGCATACTTCATTCGCCTTCCGGTTGATCGAAATTTTAATGAAATGAGCTGATCCATTCCGCTGTAATTTTGTCGGTGTCGTCTGAACGTGAAAAGATACAAAATTGAATAATCACTCGAGTGAATCGTCGGATATCGGTTCGAATCAACCCCTTCGTCCCCTCTAAATAAATATAAAATGAAATAATTATCAATCATCATCATCTGTCTAGCCTTTTTCTCAACTATGTTGAGGTCGGCTTCCAGTCTAACCGAATACAGCTGAATACCAGTATTTTACATGGAGCGACTGCCTATCTGACCTCCACAACCCAGTTACTGGGTAATACGATACCCCTTGGTAAGACTGGTTGTCAGACTTTCGGGCTTCTGACTACCCGTAACGACTGTCAAAGATCCACGAATGACAGCCGGGATCAACGGCTTAACGTGCTTTTCGAGGCACGGAGGGGTCTCGACGATATGTTAAGATGGTCACCCATCCACAGACCAACCGCGGCAAGGTTAGCTTAACCTGATCGATCAACCTGTACGGCTGTTATTATTTAGCCACGGGCAAATAATTATCAATATCAATCATTATTATTGCAGGGCATATCAGCAGTGGACATAGAAAATTCGAAGGCCAAAGTGACCATCACGGCTGGAGGTGTCGGCTCGTCCTTCGTCAACCTTCGGCTAACGAGCGAGAAGGGGAAGAACCTCCGCTACCTGGTTCAAGTCTTTGTATGATTGTACACACATTTGTACTGAGACAACACTGTACTAACGACATTGGTTTTGGTAAAAGAAAGATGCGAGGAACCTACTAAGTGTAATAAATATAAAATAATTTTGATCGGCAATGATGTTGTTTCTATACTAAAATAATTATAAATTGAAGTCGCTTTTCGTGTTTGTGTGTGTGCGTTATTCTTCTAAACTACGCACCCAATTTTGGTGCGGTTTTGACCATCATTTAGAAGGGTGTGTAATGTTTCACATACAAATGAATCATGCCACGAAATGTATGGAAGTTGGTACCGGCTTCAACAGGAATACATTGTATATGATTAGAAAGGTATTAAGATTTAATACAAGAATTCCAATAACTCTTGTCTTGATTTCTTGAGTAATATATGGTGGAAGTTGAACCTTAACTGTTGTAGTTATAGATAAATGAGAAGGAAACTGTCTTTGGCTTCTTGAGTAATTGTTACATGCATTCACAGATTTTGCAAAAATGGTACAGTAAGCTATAAAAACGTCAATTCTTACATTTTATTTTTATGTTGCCAATTGATGCAGTTTTGTATAAGGATTCAAAGACAGTTTTGGATCAACCACGGTTAGAGTACTAGAAAAGCCATAAATCGGATAAAACTTTTCCCATACCTACATTTCGCAGTGACTAATCCACAATCTTTAAAGATGTTTATAATCATTATTAAAAGAAAGGAATTTATGGTTTTACACTGTGTGGTACACTGACTCAAGAAGGCAGTGAATTAAGAAATATTTAAAATAAAACCTTATTTTTGTATTGCTAAAACTGACATATTGTTTGGTACACACGGCTACACATCAAGCTAAACATTTCCAGTTTTAGCTGTCCTCGAATTGTATACATTTTTCGTACAATCAGAAGTCAGCTTATACTGGTTATGTATAGCTTAATGTGTAGCCGTGCGCACAATATAACTAGGAACGAACAGTGATTTGGAATTAGGCGCCAAAGTAACTGCTATTCAGTTTAAATATAGCTATCCAACAGTGTGTGTGGCTAAATCGGTGGTTAGTATGAAAAAAAAAATTTTTTTTGAAAAAGTACCTATATTAAAAGTTACTGAAATCGATTCAGTAGTCAATTATGAACAAACTACTTTCAGGACTTGCATTTATTCTGTTACACCTTGTATAAACAGATAAGAAGAAAAACAGAACAGAAAAATAGGTACAAAGGTGATGCTTATTTCATAAGAAATCTCTTCCAGCATACCTGCGATAGGACAATAAATAGAGAGATGTAGACAGCGTGTGAAAGAAAAAAGGAGACAAAAAAAAATACATAAAATCATAAACAACAATTCACTTAATAAAACTAAACAAACATTATGATGATGAGGTTTATATGTTTACTAAATTTACATTAAAATTACTAAAATAATAAAGAAATCTCGATGTTTCGTTAGGTTGTAAAATCCGTGCGAAGCAGGAACGGTTTACTAGTAACTGATAAAATAATAAACTGATAAAATATTTTAGAAAAATTCCACACACTATCATGTTTTAAATTTTAGTTGAATTATGGAAAAAACTGGTGTAGGTATATCCTTAATACGGAGTTATGTTTGTGATGAATAAAATTAAGAAATTTAACTTAGGAAATCACTTTCAAAAATATTTAAGGCACCGTAACTTTAACTGCCAGTGTGCGCAACACTTAATCTCCAAGATCCCGTACCACTAACATCTGAGCTTATTATTTAAATACGGATAAACAAAGGCGTAAAATAAACTCCTAAAGCTTTATTAATCATCCATAGAGCATAATTTCTGATCAATAACGCGGGATATTTCCTGATAAAACGTTATTAACGAGCTCACTGATTAAAATTCCAATAAATAACAATATGTGTGTTTAATGAGTGCGTGTAAAGTATGCAAATGTAAGGTATATGGAACTACGCTCACATATTGGTCACGGCGCAGCGATGCGTGGGCGTAGACCGGGAGCAGGGACTTTTAGTAAAGTTTCATTATTTATAGGAAATGGTTTTAATTTACAAGTAAGTACGGAAAATCTTGTTGAATTGGTATATGACTATTTCAACTGTGGATTTCCACTTGTTTCCTATATAACTGAAAAGCTGGCATCCAATCCAATCCACTTATTGCAATTTCAGCAATGAAGTTCAAGTCTTGTCAGTGTCGACGTTGTACCGTATTGACATTGTGCTGATCGCGTTCAGTTTCATTGCTAAAATTAGCCCAAGTGATTATTACCAAGGATTTTTTTGCAACGATAAAAATTCTTTTGAATTTATCCGCAAGAGTACAGTAAGCTTCAAAGAAAAGGACCCCCCGTTGGTAATGATGGTTTGGTATCATTACCGACGGGGGGTCCTTTTCTTTAAAGCTTACTGTACATACAAATAAAAACTTTAAAAAAAACAACCGACTTCCGAAAAAACTACAAAGTGAAAAATAACTTTAATTTCGGAAGTCGGTGTCGTTGGTTCCGCATTTTCGTTTATTGAAACAGACTTCCGAAATTCACTTTTTAGTTGGGCAGTTTGTATTTTATCTAAGTTACAATAACCTAATGTCAACTGCTCATCACCTTTTACAAAATATTGCTTTTCCCGATGCAAAGACGTTAATTATTGAGGAGTTCTTCTAGTAAGAACCAGGAGAACTGGAGCTGATTGAAAAGTCACTATCGGCTCCACTTCACCATACGATTGCAATTCGATTAGGTACTTTAATGTTGTTGCTAAGCAATTTAGCTCGTCAAAATGAGTAGTTCCGATGGCCATCTGTGGTCTTCATCATCAGTTCCACTTCACCAAATGATGCTTCCGAGAGCAAATGCACGAGTTACTATGAGAAATACCCAAATCGCTATATATATATTTTTTTTAAATCGGTCCACAATTGACGGAGAAATCGGTGACCATACATAAAAAAAAAACATACATAAAGTCGAACATATAACCTCCTCCTCTTTGGAAGTCGGTTAAAAAACGCTTAAATTGCATAAGAAATACTTTTAACGTCTTTCAACGGTTCACTAAGTAAACCTAGGAAACTTTCTAGCTAACCAGCTGGCTCAGCCACAAAACTAGTATCAGTCTGAAACGCCTCCACTATTTACCCACATCATTCATTTCACTTACTTTGCCTCAACTACGGATAGGAACCAGTGGACTGAGTTTAGGTATGTTCTTTTATCTTTAGATCAGTGTCTGCATAAACTATAGAATCTATATCTGAGTTTAAAGAGATCAATTTGGTGTTTGTGACAGATTAACCAAAACTTCAATACACCAAGAACTTTTTAACACGAAATTTCGCAAACTTCTCATTTAGGTTGGTTTGTTCATTCCACGGTTTACACAATATTTATTAATTCAAAAGTTTATGTGTTTGGAGTTTTTAGTTTTTTAGTTTGTCTAATTAAGAAAATGTTAAAGAGTCCATAATATTGGTTGAGGTTAACGAGGCCATTTTTATTTCACTGATTTTCAGCACTATTGTATACGAAATGAAACTCCAAACTGTTGTGTATCTGAACTCATTTATTAGATTTTTTTTTTGACATGACCACTCACAGTTGCAATTCGCTAAGGTTGCCTTGCTGCTTAGCCGAAAAAAGTTATTGACTACTTATACTATTAGCGTGTAGCGGTATCTACAACGACGCCACATGCGAACAACGCGTCATACTGACGTCACAAAATCCTGCATCTCGCAAGCAGAGTTTACCGCGCAACTAACATAGATACAACGGCCCGACATGAATCATTGGGCAGTTGCCCGCCAGACATAACACCCGTCTGGTCGGAGGATCCTCCCTTTTCTATAGAGTATGACTGAACTTTACACCCTGTTCTTCATACCTCTATAAGCGGTAATGAAACCATAGCTCGCATTTAAACAGCGCAACGCCATCTAGAGAGCTATGGTGTACTAAATAAATAATATATTATAGTGTATTACTTTTTGAGTTAGGTTACGATTAAACACTGATATTTTAATAAAACTCACTACAAAGCAAGTCCGTATGTCAAATAATTAAACGATTTCTTTTGAATTAATAAATTATATTCTTTGATGACAAAGACGTTATGATGCTATCCTAGAACTAAAATTTAAGTGTCTTATACTGTTATAACTACACCGCCATTCATGCTTCCTCTTCAAACAGGGACACAGCGAGACTGCTTAACTGCAGAAATAAGTGGCAGTATTTCCCCGAACGAGTTCCTTTCCAAAGATCTCAACTACTTATAAAATATTCTACACACCGTTGTCCAGAGCGTCCAGCTGCCGCGCTAACATGTTGACTCTGGTCCCGTTGAATATGCAGTGCACTGGGCGTGCCCTAAACTCTTGTAAGCCTTTGTTTGGGCCCGATATTGGATCCCGACGTTTATCGGCCACTTTGATACACTCCCTAAAATATTCATGTTGTTTATACGTGGGTCCGTGCGTTCGTTACCTATAGAGTGATGAGTTTTGTACCGTAGTCGGGTAGTTTGGAAGAATTGGGATGTAGGTATAAGTATTATTTCAGGATAGAGAGTATTTTTGGCATTTGGAAAAATATACCATCATTGTGTAGTTTACCGATCCTCATCTCAAGTAAGCTTATTCTGGTTGCTGCAGAGATAATCAAAGTCCATTAACTGAGTAAGGTTTAATCATAACATCTTTCACAACAATGAATTATTTTCCCCGGGATATTGGTAGGTAATGGCCATAATTGTCATATTTTCTACCTTGGTTTTATTTTGACATCATTGTTTTACCAGAAAATAACACAAAGTGCCGCAAAGCTCTTTTGCTGCTAGAATAATATTGACGGGGGCGTTGTCGGTAAACTGTTTCGTGCCTAATTGTTTTATGATATTGTATTAAAAAAAATAAGACGACGGCCGGCGTCAGTTCAAATTTTAATCGCGCGCCAAAAGATCTTTGCACATCTATAAGTCATATTATTGTCTCACGTTTTTCTTTATCGGTGTGGTTCTGGCTTTACATAGTTTCCTTAAATTACTCCCATTATACAAAACTGAGTACTCCATCCATACAACAACAAGTTTGTTCTCCAGTCAAGACTTAAAGCTCGTGACGCGAACAAAGTGCGGTTCTAGTCGGATGCGGCGACATTACATCGCAATCAAACGCTCGTTAACGCGCCGAGTAATTACTGTACCGGACCTCACTGCTGACTAATATTCTCTAGTTTAGTAAGACAGGTACTAACTGTATGTATCTACAATGTTTGTGCATGTCTATGGAATGAGTGAGTTTTAATGTTGTTGAAAACGTGCGAAAGATATCGGGAGCATAATCTTTAGACACCCAACGAAGATCTATTGTATTTCATCGGTGGTCCTGAAATATCTTTCTGCTGTAATAAAGTCCTTTATCGGCCTGTAAAATAATGAAGTAGCCGGATGTCCGTCAACTTTATTAGTCCCGCAGTCAAAGCTTTTTGTTTTAATTAGGACATTTTATGTACAGACAGAAGAATGTCAATATCAGAAAACCTAATCAAGATAAGGGAGTGCTTTTAAGCATAAAATTGGCGACCAAGGGAAAAAGGGCAAACATCGTCAGTTGAGTACGGGATGTTAGGAAGCTTACCTATGTAGGTAAGTTCAATGTGTGAGTATAGAAGATATTTTGGTCTTTTTTAGTCGTAAAGTATTTAATTGGCCTCTAAAAACTTGTTCACATTCTAATGATGAACGCTTTTTTAAGTTCGGGCTCCCAATGATGCACACTTTTTAAAATAATTGAGCCTCTTTTTAATTTTCTGGTCTTTTCTCACAGTTGATCGCAGTAACTAAGCTAAGGCACCCCGACCAAATAAGTTAGGTTAAGATAGAACTGTAACAAACTGCGGTACATCCAAGTTGGTGGCAGTACTTGGCTATTTAGTATTTGTAGGTCCCCAAAACAATAGATATTTTGAGGATCACAAAAAGGGGCGCATTTATAATACTGGTGTATTTTTAGAGAAGCAAAATGGGAATCCTTTGTGGTTCAAAGTCAAAGCTTTTATTTCAAATAAGCACAAAAAAGGCAATTTTGAAGGTCAAAAATTACATTAAAATAGAATTGATTCTAGTCGCCCCTTCCAAAAGATAGTTTTCGTATGGAGAAGAATGGGCAAGAAACTCCACTGTTACTCTTTTAAAATATTTTACATACTTACATTTATTATATAAGTAATAATATATAAAGACGATGCACCTAAAATAAAATTACCATACCACAATAGGTAAAAGAATTAAAAATAAAACCATGACCTATAAATTATGCTTCGTAATCTCGTCATCATTGTTTACTTTTTTTGCAATCGTGCATAACTCGCTCATCACAATGAGGACGAGATTACTTCACATAATTAAGGATTGGACGTCATTAAGTAAGTTAGTTCGATCTATATAATTAATATCTGATAGATACATGGTGCTCACATATTTAGGTACAAACATGGTAAAATCAGATGATTTACATTTAAAAAAAATTAACAAGTAATAATAAGTCAGGGTGTATGTTTAAGTAATTACAGAATGTAAATCATTATCAAAAAAATAATAAATTTGACAATTAAATTAGCAACCAGTTTGATTTTGTGTAGACTCTAGGTTATCCTATGGAGCAGGACCAGCATGTTTTCAAGCGTTGTTATCTTGGATGTAATCATCTGATTTATAGTATGCTTGTTTAAAAAGTGTACGTTTAACGTGAGTTTTAAATTTTCTTTCATTTAATTGCAATATACCTCAAGGTATTTTTCAGGTTCGATTAAATACATGCCCTTTCAATGTGCTCCATTGTAGCATAACTACCAATCTAGGTAGCTAGCTGTGCTACTCTTTTTCATACTTACACTCGTTCCTAGCTAGGTAGATAGACTCCTATGAAAATTCCTATGTCTACTTAAGAGGAACATCTTGAAGTAAGATTTAATTTTATCTTTTCTATTTAATTTACCAAATGCCAACTGGTATTATCTGTCAAAAAACCTGTAAAACGAGTACTACTATTCACAAAGGTATTAGCCATGCATATTATTATATCTAAACACCTATTAGCTAGCGGTAGGGTTCCGCTAGGAGCAACTTAGGAACTACTTTAGAACTTAGGCCTTGCAGACCGACACTTTGCCGATCCGCTGTGTGGCTTTGAATAACTTATGTTGCTTCTAAACTTTATCACGTATTTGGCTTATTTTTAATTCACCATGGGAAATGTCTGCCTAAAATGTTTGGCGTTTTACTTTGAAAGGATTGAACAAATAATTATATTTTTTACGTTATTAGTTTTGTGTAAATAACCAATCTTGAGCAAGCGTAGTGATGAATGTTCGTGCTTTCTCTATTTATGAGGCATTTGTCCTGCAGTGAGTCAGTAATATCTTGACATTATTATTAAATTGTTGTGTGGGAAATAGGTGAGTCTTAGTGTAGGTACACCCATATTTCCAGTTACGTTATATATCCCCAAAATCAAAACTCTGGACTGCTCTAGAAATATCTAAAAATAGATATGTTTATTTCAGAGCCGTGTATTAAGACAAAGAATCCGTGCTAATAAATTTTCGCGTTTGCGTTCACAACATCAATAAATCAATCTGATACTCGTAAATTTCATGTTCGATATCATGTGAGATTCAAACTCAAAGCATTTATTACAATCAAACCATTTACAGGCACTTTTGAATTGTCAAAATTAACTAGTCGGTCAGTTAGTCAGAAAGTTGAAGCTAGTTGCCCATTCCAAAACGTAGATCTCTTGGAGAAGAACGGGCAAGAAACTCCAAGGACACTCTTTTAAATCAAGATATTACAAAATCCTGAGTACATTATTCTTGTTACTTCTATATGTGAGAACAATTTTATGAAGAAACAATTCAAAATAGGTATAAGATTAAAAAGAGCCCTGGCAGCTAAGATAACCAGTCACAACCGACAGCGCCCGTTCACGAACATGGCGCATGGATCAGCACCATCCAGCTCAATCATTTTGAAGGGAACCGAATGATCCAACACACGCGCCACCATCAGTGAGACATTTAGGTGAGCTTGACACATTCTCAACTGCCATGCACTTTCAAGTCAATATAAAAAATTATAATTAACGGCATCCATGGTTCTTACATTTACAATTTACAAAACTATAGCTTCCAATTTATTTACGAGATGAATAAAATTTTACTAGAAAGAGGTATATGATATTAAAGTAACAATTAAAACTTGATTGAATTAAATGAAAAACAATGCAGAAAACAAAGGCTTCTGCTTACCCTCTGCAGAGTACAGTATAATAATCTCCCACATACCTCACACTAGCTGCATCACCCACATCGCAACGAGGCAACGCGTGACCAATTGTGATCGAGTGTGCGCGGAGTACCGATGACGAATATCTGAAAAATGTGTATAGTGAAGTGCTAGCATCTCTACGAGTATGTGTTATTATAGTCTCTTGGTCTTATTAAAAATATTACCACTGCGTTCTGTTTAGAGTCTGAGTAAGTGTGACTAAGGTGTGTGTGTGTGTGTGTGTGTGTGTGAAAATGTGACAGGGTGTCATTTAACGCTGCTGAATAGATTTTCTGATCCGTCATAATCGCAAATTTTGTAACCAGTGAATAATATTTTTTTTTCTTGGTAGTTTTTAAGTTGTTTGACCCCTTTTTCGTGGCCGATTTTGTTGTAAACATGTGGGGCAATACATATAGTGGTAGTATTTGCTAGCGAAAAGACGCTCTTGGTACCTTCAACAGGTTACTTCAGACTCAGGATGGCGTATCTTAGAGAACTTGCGGACGCCAAGTTTTTACTAATCTCACATTCCTCGATACATCTAGTAATTAGGAACCGAGAACTTAGCAAAGACTTGCAAGATGGACATGATTGCAAGCACTTTCTCGTTATAAAACACAGTGGGAGTTTTACAATAGCAGTTTTATTTAAATCTGTATCAATATTGATAAAATGAATTGGGAATCTTGTAGATAGCCCAGCTGTGGCAAAATTTTGTAATGAATGGTCCTAGAATTTTTTACTTAAAACTTACACGAGAAAAAAGCCAATCCAAAAAAAACCCAAACAATAACACAAAACAACATCTAACCAACACACACGTTACAAAATACACAATCAACCCAACTCCTTAAGACTAGAACAGAACAGTTGGCAGTGTGGAAAGCAGTCACGTATCTCTTTTACTGCCGCCTCAGCTGCTCGCGGCCAATCGCAGAAAAAAACCAACTCATTTAATATTTCATCGGAGCTTCCACCATTTCATGAGGGAATCAATATATTTTAAATTCTAATTCTGTTCAATACTCAAAGAGTCTTTTACAGCGGCAATCGATTCCGTTGAATATAAAGTGGGCTGGTTACCGCTGGGCCGCGCTGATTCTGTTGCGAGGAATTTTAATGTTTCATTCTGTTTAGGTGTTCGTATGTGTCATGTTTTGTTTGAATAGCGATCTGTCTTTGTTTTTGAATCGCTTTGTGAGCTAAGCGGTTTTGTTTGTGAAGGATACAGGCGCTACTGATCTTTTTGGATTTTTTTCTTGCTTTAGAGTTGATCAGTATAATTTTTTGTGCTAATGACTCTTGCAGTTACCCCAGGGCCGTAGCTAGACTTGAATTCAGGTAGGGCGGAAGTAAATATGTTACTTGATCTGTTCTGGTCAATCGATTTCTGGCTTTCTTGACTTATGTGTCAGTTAATACTTAATTGTTGGGGATGTTATATAGGCTGACTTTGAAAAAATGCGACAAAATTTAAAGAGGTGTTCTACCCATCAATATTAACAACTTTTACTACGGGACCAAAATAGAATTCGCAAAAAAAAATCGACTTTCTATAATCGAGTCGGATTTTAGAGGCTATGGGGTTCCTCGCTCCATAGACTGCAATACGAATACATCCCGCACACATATTTGAAATGCCATCTATGAGCAGAATAAAGAATTAATATATTATGTTAATAAAATGCCGTGGTTAATTCGGAATCGTTTAAATTTCACTTTAAGTTAAGCTAGTATTTTTTTCCGTCATAACTTAGTTGATGGTGTTTTCTTAAGGTAGGTCGTTAGTGTTTAAAGGTAGGGCATTGCCCCACAATGCCCCCCTAGCTACGGTCCTGAGTTACCCTGTTTATTTCAAAACTAGCTGCTGCCCGCGACGTCGTCTGCGTGAAGGCTCTACAGCACCAAAAATACCTAAGATGCCAGTGTCGCTATAGCATTATAAGTACACAACTTTTAAAATAGCATTAAAATATAAGTTTTTTTTGCAAGCGAAGCAAGTGAAGAGAGTTATATGGGAATCCTGCTGAGTTCAGTCATAAGATGTGACTGAAGGAAATAGAGAAAATAATGCAGGAATACATTCCAGGACACAAAAGAGTAAAAATACGTACAAAGTTACTACACTTCTCTATAAACTACGTTGGTAGTTATGTTGCCAGGAGCCAAAATGTAAAGAGAGTCAGGACTGGTGACGCGGGAGCAAGCGACGTACAGTTGCCCTTGTGAGAAGCAACTTGTCCTGAGGTCGACACCCGCTGCCCTCAGTATCTGCCCCTGTGACTTATTGATGGTCATCGCGAAGCGAACACTCACGGGAAACTGTACGCGCTTGAACCGGAACGGGAAATTATGAGGTATGAAGGGAATGCGTGGTATAAATACTGCCTCGCCGACGTCACAACTCGTAAGAATTTCCGCCTCAATGGTGTGTCTGTGGAGCGAGATGACTTTGAGGCGGGTTATACAACTTCGGAGGAGATAGGTTCCGAAGAAGCATAATCGGAACACCAGCTTGATGGTATGCGCTGGAAGTCCACTTGCTGACAGGGAGCTCAGAAATTCCACGGGATAATGTGTGGCGTCATTTTGATCGACAACAGTGTTTATCGAGGTTTAGGCCACTTTATTCCCCTCAATTTCCGAGAGAATGCATTCGTTAATTGCTGCAGCCTGATCATTTTTGGGCATCAAAATGGCCCGCTCACACACCCAAGAATTCTGCTGGTGCGGTATACGACTGATAATAATAATATAATAATATTCCACAACTATCACACAACGCCATCTAGTCCCAAGCTAAGCAGAGCTTGTGTTATGGGTACTAGACAACTGATAAACATACTTATATATTTCTAAATACATAAATATTATAGATAAATTACACCCAGACACAGAACAAATGATCGTGCTCATTACACAAACATTTGTCCTGGGTGGGAATCGAACCCACGACCTCCGGCATAGCAGTCAGGGTCACTAACCACTAGACCAACAGGCCTGACAAAATGATGTCCCCGTACACACAGCGAATTAATTCTTCTAAGCTGGATACCACTCTACCGAGAGACTCTGGAAGCACCACCTGTCCACCTATCTCTTCTGGTACACGTGCATTGCCGCCGAGCCGAGCTCTCATATTAATGGTCAAGCGCAGCGTACGAACTTGTGACCACAACGAAGATCGTTTCAACGAAGCATTCACCTCGTCAGCCCTCGAGCCCCGCGCCACCACGGGAAGCGTTTGCCGAAAATCACCACTGAACAGAACTGTGACACCACCCATCGAATGTTCGTTCCTGCGGATGTCCTGCAGGATTCTGTCCACGCCCTCAACTACCTTCCTATTGGCCATCGTAAACCCATCCCATAAGATCAGAGAGCAATCCTTGAGCACGTGTCCCTTATCGCTGTTACGTGACACACCACAAACAGGCGTTTCGGCGCTCCTAAATCGATGGGAATTTTAAACATGGCATGTGCTGTCTTGCCACTCGGAAGCAGTGTGGTAGCGATTCCCGATGACGCTACAGCAATAGCAATTTTGCCTTGCCTCCTGACCTCTGCAAGTATGCCAGTGGTGACAAATGTTTTTTCCTGTTCCACCAGGAGTATCCAAGAAAAACATTTTACCCTGGTTTTGCCCAACGCTTTCAAGGACGGTGTCATAAAGTTTTTGCTCTGAAGAGAACAAAGCGACATGGTCATTTCGTATGGTGGTCATTTCGCCCGGATCGTAATTTGTCTCAGCGTTATACTCCCGATTTCCACGGTCTTGATACGGTGATGATTGGGGAGCTAGTAACCCATATTCGATCAGTGGATTGCCGCCGATAGAAATGACCACATCTTGAAGTGAACTGAGACAGGTGTTCAGCACGCGTTCATCAATTACTTCGACTTCGTCTCCAGTACCACGCCTCAAAGCTCGTAGAAAATCTTCAGACAGATGATAGCGATACTTCTCCCACAAAGCTACCGGGTTCGCGACTCCACAAAACACCAAGATGACGGCAAACAGATGACGCATGCGGCTGGGACTGTCACTGACGCTAGCCTCGCGAGGGTGTCATGAAATGAAATGATCATCATCAATGAACATAACTTTTTTGTAATACTAAACACCGCATTTTTTTTTTAAATTGTCTTCCTCAACTCTGCTTAAGATTTTAAGGGTTTTGTTGGAACTTGAATTTGTCAAAACGAACTATACGATACAACTTATAAGAAGAAAATGCACATCACCATCTATGAATTTTAAGAATAACTAACTACTTACCTCGCCAACATGATAAAATTTAAATTATTAATTTCCAAAAAATGTTAACATGTAACTTGATTTGATTTTTATGAAATCTCATAGATGGCGCTGTTTTAAAATTGTCTTTATACTACTAACATTCACTAAACTATATTTCTCTGCCCAAGTTACTTAAATGGCGTAGTTTTTAAAGTGTAAAGCTAGATAACAGCATGGCTTACTAAAAAACAACATTTAAATATGCGTCGTTAGATTACACACTGTCACAGAATGATAACGATTCACAGCTCCTCCCCCGTAGGTGATAGCGTGATAATATGTAGCCTATATGTTGACCTGACCTCTTAGTAATATTCATGCAAAATTTGAAGTAAATCCATACAGTACTTTTTGAGTTTATCCCGGACAGACAAACAGACAAACAGACAAACAGACAAAAATTCTAAAAACTATATTTTTGGCTTCGATATCGATTGTAGATCATGCTCCAAGTATTCTTTTTAAAAAATATTCAATGTACAGTTTTGACTTTCCTACGATTTTATTATATGTATAGATTATAGATTTTTAGTAGAAAAACTCTTAGTGAATCAATTTATCAATTTTCGCTGACATGTGAACTCACAGTCATACCAATTTGTAACTCGGCAGTGCATCGACAAATCCCATTGTATGTAGCGGAAGCCTGGTGTATCTCATAAAGGTATCACAAAAAAAGACATAAAAAATTTATTAAAGTATCTAACCAAAAATTAACACAACATTACATGTAAAATAATAATTCATCATCTGCCTAGCCTTTTCCCAACTATTTTGGGGTCGGCTTCCAGTCTAACCGGATGCAGCTGAATAGCAGTGTTTTACATGGAGGGACATACGTAAGCTGTCACGCCCTTTATACCTGGAGGCTTTTATTTAGGTAGCAAGTTTTTGTTTACATTTTTAATTTTTGCTTGAGTACGTATTGTTTTTATTGTATTTGTGGGTATATTGGCGTGGCAAGCTAACATATGGCAAATAATTTAATTTAATGTTCTGTAACGTCAATAACTTTGCATACCTAGTATTGTATACAATTACATATTTTCTAACTGAACAGACAGCTGTGCTGCTGGGGAGTTTGTTGCGCCACTTCTTCTCCCCAGCGAAAGCACTAGGAAGTGGTGAAGGGCGGGCGTTTTGGGGGACTGTCTTTTGTAATTGACGTTCGAAAAGTGCTGATTCTCAGCCTAGTTTGAATAAATGACTTTTGATTTGATTTGATTTGATTTGGACTGCCTATCTGACCTCCACAACTCAGTTACTGGGTAATACGATACCCCTTGGTAAGACTGGTTGTCAGACTTTCAGGCTTCTGACTACCCGTAACGACTGTCAAAGATCCACGAATGACAGCCGGAACCAACGGCTTAACGTGCTTTCCGAGGCACGGAGGGGTCTCGGTATGTAAAGATGGTCACCCATCCACAGACCAACCGCGGCAAGCGTAGCTTAACCTGATCGATCGAACTGTGCGGCTGTTATTATTGTGCCACGGGCCCCTCAAGTAAAAAAAATCAAGTAAAATAATAATTATCAATAATAAACTCCAACAATTGTTGAAACACTCGTATAGTGTTGAACATTACAGTAATCGCCTGGGGACAAATTGTTCATATTTTCACGGGAACACATTGCACCGGAATATAACCGGATTGTCGGTAATGAGGATTGCGGCGCGCGTACATTAAGGACCAACGGAACAACGGCATTAACAATTATAATCCCCGTTCACTGTGCTTATGGTGTGATAAAGCACGCTTATGTTATTGCACACAGTAATAACTAAAGCCTTGTAGTATGTAGTTTCGCGGTTTTAGCAGCAGATCATACATTTCTATTGGATTAAGACTTCCCTCATAAAAACATCAAGTGCCGTATGGTATGACAGAGCTCTTCATTAAGCCTTTGATCCAGACACTCAATTGGACCCTCTTGAGATGTTAAGAGGCGCCTATTACGCCATTGGCTTAACTGTCATAATGACTGACCAGCCAGTCCATCTCTATACGTATAGCAAACCTAAGCTATATATAGGATATAAACATTACAAAAAAAGCCATAGAAAAAGAAAAAGATAGAGATTTCATAGAAAATGGCCCTGTTACTTAGAAATCTGAAGACCAGCTACATAAATTAATTTCAACAGGAAAAAACCCATAATTCCCTTTATCAAATAAAATATGAACGCTATAATCGATGGAACAATCAACAGAGCAGTGAAACGACTCGCCGCCAATTCGCCAACAGCGCTCACTTTATTCCATTCGAGTCTGGCTCGTCACTTTTATTCCGCACTTTGGCTTCCACCTCAATTCAGCCACTCTCGTCTTTCCCTGCATCTGAATTCACTATATTATCACCGCGCTCAAAACTCAGTTCTATGCTATCAAACTTAAGGTTGGAATTAGATAGAGAAAAATTCTATCTGCAATGTTTTTACTTTTCATTGCGACGGAATATGATGCAGAAATGTAAGATGTAAGGACAATTGAGTGGGGGGAGGGGTGGTGGCGAATGTGTAGTGCGTCTTTGTCTCAAACATGAATATTTTTTTTTCAAATATCTAGTGCTCTTTTTGACGTCTGTTAGATTTCAAAGATATTCCTGTGAGCTGCAATTTTATGTAATTTCTGTTGCCTCGAAGCGGGTATCTTCCGATTTCAGAATATTGTGGAATAATGAGGCATTATATAATAGTCGTTGCAAGCTTTTTCTGGCAGCTGTAGGCTTGGAGCTCGCATCTCTTTTTTAACATCTCCGGGGAGAGTCATATTTCTAGTTCTTTTGCGAAATGTATGTGGTAATGTGATATTTGTTTCAATTTACTTACACAAATGTATTTCAAAATGAAATAATGTCCCACTGAGTTCAGTAAAAATGTGAATTTTAGATACATAAAACCTAAGATGTTATTCCACATTTTGAAAGCTGCTTGTGACGGAGAGATTCTTTCAAACAAATATACTTTTGTTAGGTGTTATTATTTTTTTCAATAAAGCAATTTTAAATAAATTACAAAAATCTGTAACTGCTCATTAGTTTTTGGAATTGTAAATGTTTTCAAGATTGAGAAAAAAAAGGCAGTTTCTTTATAAGCTATAAGCACCAAAACAACTTTCATCGAAATAAATGAAAATCAAAGAAATCGAAACATAACCTACCCCAAACAACCCTTCTCCGCGCCTACCGGAGCTTATTTCATATTTCCTGACAAGACAATGGAAAATTTGACACCTGAATCTGAAACAATGTTTCGACGGCGCACTCACAGCCCTCCAGGGATTTCAATATCGCTTCTCAGTAACAGCCGGGAGGTTGTCTTACGATATGAAGCGAAACGAAGCCTGTTTGTATGGCTTTCTATATTTACTATGTTTACCCGTATATGTAATTATGGGCGAATCTTTTTGCCCCTTATATACGGGAAGTATAGAGTGTTGTTAAATTGTGTGGGTTTTGTCTTTTGTTTTCAGTTGTGTTCGTATTTTGAGGATTTAAAGTTTGAAATAACTTTTAAAAATAATATGTTTATTTGATCGACGTGAAGCTGAATAAATAGTATCTTCGTGGCCTCCAGTACCTACCTCAAAATAGATGAGAATGCAATTGAATCACATGCAGATATTTCAATAAAATTCATATTCTTTTATGATTATATTTTTCATACCCATTTGCACACAAAAATAAAGAATAAAGAGCATCAGAAAAATCTAAAACAATTTCATGAACAAAGAATAAGGTCTTGTAGAATATTCCTCTAAGATGGCAGAGCACTTTATAGTATCATAAGTTGTGTTAACATGTCTCCGAAGTCGTTTGGGGATTAGTATTATATTGTGGTCGGAGCGAGGGCGCCGTAAACACGGGATTCGTCATCAAAACTTTATTTATTGCTTGTCTATTATTATTGCTTATGACTTGAGATTATGTTATTCCTTGAAACTACTCCTTTGGGCGTCAGCTTGATAAGTTGGCTTGTTATAGTTGTTACTGCGGGTCGACCTTGAAATTATAATTGAGATTTCATTTTCCTAACCTATTTTTATAGGTTTTGTTTGTATCTGGTTTATTGTTGATCAAGAGCATAATGATAACATTTACTTTAGCATCATCTATCTCTTCATGATACGATATGATAAGATCTTAGCGTTCCGTGATATCTTGTATCATTAGGGTCTTGTTAAACACCTAACTGAATTGTCATAGTGACAATCAAGATAAAGACCACGATATAGTTGGACTTAAAATTAACAGAAAAGTTAGTTATCAGACATAATGTTCCTTCCTCTGTCACTTGCAAAAAATACGATAATACTCCAAGTTAAAAAAACAAATTTTAAACTGAAGGAAAGGAAAAAAGTAGCAGTCTACAAGCTAGCGGCAGTTTCAAAGGGATCCTTCATATCGTATTCGTGCACGCACTGAGCGTGCGGAGCGTACCGGGCGTTACGTCTGAGCCTCCGGTAATATTTAAACTGCACCAGCGTTCTAAGTATTTATGTGCGGAGCTTATATATCTAGTAAAGTTACATGGCTCGATTTATTTGTTGGTTTTCTTATTTAATAAACAACTGCCAGCTTAAGTTAATTGGTGAAGATATTTTGCTGAATTTTTACAGCCCATTGGTCGTCGCGGCTGGACTATGTCCATTATTTTTGTTTTTCATACCATCATTTATTTCAACTCAACACAAACATTCGTGACGACCACACAATGCACCGTAATCACTACTCAATCCAACAACATTACGACAGACAAGTGCTAAGAATCCTCTTTGTTACCGACCACAATATACAAGCTCAAAGAAATTGTATGAAAGTATTTCCTTTGCGAGCCGGCCGCTTCTGAGCGCTCACGTGAAATTGTAAAATATTGCAAAACGCTATACCCGATGGTGGATTATTGCGGTAACGAGAAATTTCCAACTGACATCGTCGGCGGATGCACGTACACCGATCTCGATGCACTTAATACTGGGAACTTTCTCCTTAGTATTAGAAGATCTTTTTATAAAACCAACTCTCAAACAGAAAAGAATTTTACTACTCGCAAATAAAGTCGATAATCGTATCGAACAATCTGATCTTACTGTTTAAGTAACTTTCAATGAAAAGGATGTAAGATTTGTTTTGCAGATTATAGAATTTGAACCTTATGAATTTGAAAACTAATTTGATTTTGGAAATGATATAGAAGAGTTTATATTCGGAAAGGATGAGGGAGAATAGCATTTGTAGACTAAACTGTGGGATGGCAGGCAAGACTGAATGCGATGTAAGTAAAGGAATTCTTTTTATTTTTCAATTAAGTCTAATGAAATCTACGGGGCGGTACGTCGGTATAGCGGATGTTACAGCTCGATAGTTTGATTTAATAACTTTCCAATTTGTGAAATTCTTTATAGACTTTTTCTCTGAAGAATTTTTAATTATACTTTAAGATTCATCTTCTATATTAAGTGATTGTTCCTTGATATCTGTCGCTTGGAGTTCTTCCTTATTTCCAATCATTTTGATACGAGGAAATAGTTCTTTATCTAGTTTTATTGTCACTGTATGATTTGAGGTTTATTTTGTATCGGACGGAAGGCGACAAAGTTTAGCAGAATTTATTTTTGAAGTTGGTTTGTTCTATTTTTAGAACTCTATGGAATCTTGAGTAATTCTAAACGAGTAATTTACTTGTGCATTTTAATCTACTTTTAAAATTAATTTCTAAACAAGCACAGCTAGATATCTACTCAGTTTTAGTCTTTTTCGAGTGCCTAACGTAGTAAATTAAAAAGTTTAAAATTGAATGTTTCTGATTTACAGTCAGCAAAGGAGTTAAGTATGGTCGTATAATATCAATCGGTTTCTTAGTAACTTCAACTGAAGTTACTAAGAAACCGATTGATGTTTTCGAATGAAATTCAATTTGATAAATTAATTGTATGTTTTCTATTAATTAAAGTAAATTTTATTCGAAAACATCAATCGGTTCTTACTGAACTTCAACTATACTCGACGACCCTGCATACTTATCTCCTTTGCTGACTGTACATGTAGGTACCACATGTAGTAAATAATTGTATGAGGTTTTAGTTTAGTAACAGCAAATAATTACATTAAAAATACATGTGTAAATACACAGTAAGACCTTCCATTTATTATAAAGAGTAAATTTCTAGCATTTAACATTGTCATCACACATAAAAGCCTTCAACAATAGAACTTCAGACGGTTTGCGGTTCAGTCCTACGGCACTACTTATGGCCTCCATTCAACTCTTTTCTTTCATAAATTCAAGTCTTATTCTTCCTTCTAAAGAACTTCATATTATAAAGTAGCTCTTGTTGCTAATACTATTTAATGTTATAAGTGGGTATGAAAGGAGTAATTACTGGCTAGTGTTTACATTAGCTTTAAAAGTCGTGTTTATTTTGTTCGGTGGAAATGTTGTGAGAATTTAAAATGGGTGAAGGAAACGAAGGTAAGTACCTTTTTCGTGTGTAACGGTGATGTTATGTTTTGTACACCTACGAATGTGTAGTTCCTTAGACCAAACATCACTAAAATGTTTTTTAGAGAAACCTTTTTAAGGATACTGTCTGTTATAATCAATAAGGATCTGTAAAAATAAAAGGCTCAAGCAACACCTGAGAAGGCTTTCGTTGGGCAGCTGGATCAAGGGTTTGATTCAGAAAGCGGTATTTCTGGAAACGCCCGCATTGTTAGGAGGTTCCTTTCTCTGGAGCCCTGACCGCCGGTAGCTTGGACCCTGTTCCTGATATCATCGAGCTACTATTTGTTATATTTTTAAATGTTTTAATGTTTTTGTTTGACATATTTTTAAATGTTATTTATATGTATTAAAATCATTGATATATATGTTACACTAGATTAGTAATTACCGCACCAAGGCGTTGCCACTAGACTGATGGCCACAGCCATCAGCGTAGCTAACGTCAGTTCAGTGCTCTGTGTGACGCCAACCGAAGTGAATCGAGTGACATGCGACAAAAAATATCGCGAAAGAGTGAGATTCAAGATCACAAAAACATAATAAATTAACCGGAATTACTTTCCACTCGTAAATTAATTGTCTCTGTGTTTATATCAACATAAAAACGCAATAAAATGTAGAATTTTGTAAATTAGGTTCAGTGTTACCACTAAAAACTTAGTTTCAGTTTCCCACATTTGTGGGAGTTTTTAATTTATGGAATAAGTGATTTAAATTTTTTTTTATAACAAAAACGTAGCAGGAAAAATGGGTGGAAATAATCCGATTGCTGAGAAAAGAGACTGACTGGCTACATACTAAATCATTCAATTTTATTAATAATAAAGAAAAAATATTCAAAAAGAAAATATCTTAGTTATTTTCATTATTTATAAACTTCTATTACACATACAATAAGAAATACATAATTGAAATATTTAAAAAATAATTTAACTTAACGTATGGCTTAAAATGTTGGATAAAATTTCGCATGGGTAGGCAACCCCATCCCGTCATTGCATGTTTATATTGCGGTCTTTGTCTAATCTAAGCGACGGTATTATTCTTATGACGTGTGTAAGTGAGACAGATATATGTTTACTTTTAAATGTTTAGTGGTTTCAAAGCTACGTCGTCGCGTTTAAAAAGTGGTTACACTTTTTTGACACATTTTATTGAAGTTTAGCTTCTCTAGTTATTTAACTCAATGATTAAAATGAAATAAAGAAAAGGTTCAGAAACCAAATGGGCAAACTTAATCCACGAAAAATTTATGGTCAATAATTCTGAACATTAGACTTGCACTGCTTGTAACTTTACTCAACGATTATTAATAAGATGGTAGGATTGTGAACTAAAGACGTTCATTGCCAGCAAAACTACAACATCAAACCAATTCCTCCATTCTATTCATTCGCCTTTAATAAAACAAATTGAATCAATTAATCATTGACCTAATAGCTCGCATACAAAGAAATATACCGTGAGTAAAATTGAAAGCAATACGTTAGGAAGTTTTCAGAGTGCAGAACAGGGAGGTGATTTGTCGCGAGCAATGGCCGGGACGAGATTAACTACCGCCGCGCGCCGATAGATGGCGATGTCCACTACCCAGTAAGACGTGGCTCGTTTCATGAATGAAATTATGGTATTAGAACTTCTCGTTATGGTTTAGAAAACATCTATAGTTGATCAAAGATCTTTTGACGCGTGGCTAAAATCGGAACTCATGGCGGCGCCATGTTGTTTTTCCGTAAATTCCTTGTTGTTAATTCCATAAATGTTTACCAATGTCTTACCACTATATATATGGCACTGTATCACTACTAATTTTTAGAGTTAAGAAAAGTCTTTTACTGAACTCTTTGCTCGCTTGTACTTGAGCAAGTATTTCTCGTGCACACGACTTTTGGTGGCAAGAGAAATCGTAAGGTTTTAGTCGCCAGGAGACCGACGTAGCACTCCGTTTTCTCCAGACGGAGGATAGCCATGAGAATTTCAACACAGAAAAAATATGTGACCCACCATACTTCGACCACATACACCATACTGCAATACTTCCAACGTGTCCGCGCATTGTGTCTTGGGTGTATGTGATACAGTGAACCCAATATCCTTTTATCTGGGACATAACAAAGCTGGTATAGTTGTAGGTGTACTTCCTACAGACGAGTCCCACACAAACGTCTAAACTACAACTTTAACAAGCACTTATACAAGAAGAAAACTTCCACAGTCCTGCGAAGTTTTTCAAGAAACTCCCTGGAACTACTTTTCCTATTACCACGTTATCTCAAACACAGGTCATGTAGATAAACGCGGCGCGTCCCAGACCCGAATCTCAGCGAAGTAATCGAGGAAATGCGAACCGCTAAACTATCTCCAAGTTAACTTCATAAATCAATCGTCTGTTTCCTAAAACTCGTTTGAACTTGCTCTAAACCGTACAGCTGCTTTAATCGCTGTAAGAATTAACAAAATTAAATATTCGGGGTGATCTCGGTTTTTAAAGTACTGGACTTTTGTCAAGCGTCGTTATATACCTATATCAAAGAGTTTTAGTCCAAAAATTATCGAGCACCGATCCCCTGCAGGTTCTTCTCTATCAACTCAGCCTTTCGCAGTCCACTTCTAGAGATAGGCCTCAGGCCTCAGTTTACGCCATATCACTCTGTCCTCCACCTTCCGCATCCAGTCCATCCCAGCCACCTTCTTCAGGTCGTCGGTCCATCTAGCTGGGGAGCGACACTACGCTTGCCGATACGCGGTCTCTAGGGCTAGTCTTTTATCTCGATTTCTATACCGATTAAAATTGTAGTAAATTAAATAATCCTTTTGTCTGTATACTGAGGCAGCTAGCCTTTCTGTATACTTTACCGAGACAGGTCTAAGAAACGCTTTTTTTTTTTTGAGGATCGGAAATCATCAAATGACCCCTCCCCCTCTGACTGGAGCAAAAGGTAGTGTCAGACTCTTACTGGCTAAGACCCACCCGTGTTCCTTCCTTAGCCCTTTATATTCCGTGGCAGCGGTAACCCTTTTGGACAATCCCGCTGCCCCGGCGCCTACGAAACGTTAGCGTGACGATTTGGAGTCGTTCCTGAT
Organism: Globia sparganii; assembly: GCA_949316385.1. Classification (NCBI taxonomy): domain Eukaryota; kingdom Metazoa; phylum Arthropoda; class Insecta; order Lepidoptera; family Noctuidae; genus Globia; species Globia sparganii. The sequence continues at coordinate 24,790,230 of OX438657.1, forward strand.
CAATTGGCCACATTGAAGGCACAGCATAAAAAAAAATTAAAAAATATTGTGGAGACCTTTGCCCAGCTGTGGGACAAGATAAATAGTCTTGAAAAACTCAAAGTAGACCTAGAAAAAACTATTTCAAAAAATGTGTCACATCAAAAATTATACCAGTTGCATAAATAAAGAACAACCTCAACTTTTTTAATTTCGCCAAATCTGTATTATAAGAAAAGGTGCATGCCCCGCAAGGCTGCGTCTCGTTACGATTGAGTGAAGTGCTGAGTCGCGCGCCTTTCGGTGCGCCTCTCCACTCGAGAGCCTGTTATGTCAAAGGTTTTCGGTTTCTCAAACTAGACTACACACGGATGGCTTATGATAATTTTAAAAAAGTTACCCTATGCAGTTTTGAGTACCTACCAGTCATTTGTAGATTGTTTTAAAAGTGAATAAGGATTTATAATACAATAAATAATTCAAATCAAATCATTTATTTCTTTGCAAACATGATCGGTACGTAGATGTTTTATAATAAAATCTAAAAATAATATAGGATAAGATATAGGAGTAACTAGTATGAACATTAGTAAGAAGCAGCATCGCTCATAAATCTGCAAAAAATAATATACATACTATTATCAACAGTTTGCATGGCAAGCAACGTTATTATGCAAACATTTTTTATTTGTATCATAAGCGTTTTCTTAATGTTCATCTCATTTAGTTAGGCTTTTCTCAAGTATGTTGGGTTCAGTTTCCAGTCTAACCGGATGAATCTAAATACCAGTATTTTACATGGAGCGGTGTTATAAGATTATAATCATAATCATATCTTTATTTATTTCAAAATCATGAGGCCTTGGTTAATAAAATGCACAATCCTCAAAACACAAAGGAATCATAAAAATAAAGTACAAAAAATAGGAACTAACATAACTTCCCCCACTCTTATTCAACAAATCAGCTTATGAATACATAAATAAGATTTCACATATGCATAAAATTGCAATATTCAGTATCCATTGCTGCAAACCCGTTGCAGGCATGAGCCATAAATCCTGCTAAGAGCGCAACGAAAGATATCGTGGCAAGTGAGACGATTAATTTGCAATTCGAACGACGCGAAGGATTTTTGCCCGTGGCAGGTACTGTAGTTACTTAATTACGTTGAACTTAGTATTACTTGCATTTGGGATTGAGGAAAAGGATTTGTAATTTAGAAAGAAAGAAAAGAAAATCAGTTTACTTGTCCCAAATATGACGCATTATTTAAAAAAATAAAGTAAGTTGTCACCAAAATTAAAGTTGTAGGTGTCAGCGGCAGGCAGCATTTACTTGACGTCGACCGGTGCAGCATAAAGTACTTACTTAACAAGAACAAACCTAGATAAAAAATAAGAAAACAAAACTAACAATTATTATACTTTAATACATAATTATTAAAAAACGGCAACATTCCGTTGCACCGCTATCGACGCACACGCAAAGGCTCAACACTAAAAAAGTTTTGTCATCTGTGCTTACACCTGTCACAGAGAAAAGACAGTTGTTGTGAGTGTTACGCAAATAACGCGATGGACTTTCTTTAAGCGATATTGGATGAATTTATGGAAGAATTTTTTCTAGTTTTTGTTCAGTCTAAGTGAGTTTAGTATTTGAAGATGTAAAAATCATGTGCAGATGACCAACTTTGAGATAATAATAGTACTACTCGCAAATGGGAACACCGGAAAAGTAAGGGCTACTTATATTACGTTGTAAAAAGATCAGTTGATAAGTTAGACAGTCCACTGGTGTGGAACCTCACCCAGAGGAATGAAATGTAATCATCTCTCTTAGTTATTAGATACTAATATAGTTTTTAAGATTATACTAACAATATAAATGTAATGATTTGTAATGGATCCATGGTTGTCTGAATAAATTAATTATTATTATAAGTTTCATTCATTCATTTATATAAAAAAAATATATATTTAATTAAGAATGAATTATTTATTTTTTATATATATATTTGATAAGAATGTAATTACTTTGTCATGAAAATCTATTTGCTGCAATCACTTGGCGCATTTTCTATTAATTTGCAGGTCATAAATGTCTGTCTAAAATGCAATCAAAACAGTCGATGGTTATTAAATTATAATAATGCATTGTTATACCATGTATGATTGAAAAGATACATAACTGCAACGTACCAAAATGTAAAATGAACAGAACAATATGAATTAACTGATGAGTAATTACGATTATAATCAACAAAATGATTTCCCATCAAAAATAAATGTGTATTAATAAGTCTTATTTTGGAAATATTTAATGAAGCTTTAACAGGATTATGTCTCTGTTAAAATTAATTGCACGTTTGCATTTTAATCTTCGATATGAGTTATCAAACCGTTTCATTATTTACATTAAATCATATTACCGTTGTAATTTTTGAAAAAGTTCTCGATTGTATATTGATGTATTGAGACTTGTACATTATCGTCGAGCGAGTATCGATTGTTAACCAAACCTTAACGATCGCATTATTCATGCTACGTTATGAACAAAATAGCTCGTAGGCCGTAGCACCGTAGCACCGTAGCCGCGTAGCATGTACGTAGCAATCAAAATTCTGTACGTAGCGGGCCGATTTCGCATCGTTCAGTGGGCGCTCGCGGACGCAACTGAAATTAATTATTACCAGCATTGCTAGTACACTTTCAGACGTATTTTTGAACCTTGCGCTCAGAAAAAATCACGTCTATGTTTCTCTTCGAGACTTACAGGCGAGATGTTATGTCACTTAAACACATCACCACGTCTCGCGTCGTATAATCCTATAGTATTTTTTCAGCCGTTAGAAAAAATCTGTTTTTTGTGTAGACATGAAAACCGCATTGATTACCACGCGTACTCACTACATGAATCTACTTTAATATCAGCTGCAAAAAAGATTACCTCGAAATCCATAATGGCTAATAAATAATTAATTTCCAATTACAATTTCACATCCCTTATTAACCTCAAATATAAACACACTTAACGGACCGGTTATTGCTATAAATTGTAATAAAACGTTTAATAATGTATGGAATTTGTAAGGTCGAACGTGCAATTACGGGCTATAATTGGGTCAGAGTGGCCCCGGGCTAATAGCTTAGCCTAAATCAATTGAACATAGCTGATAATTGTGACGGAGCAAGACTTAATGGAATCTTTGCTAATTCAATTCTTCAATTTGCATTTATCCTAAGTGTGAGAGTGGATTAATTAGTGAAGAACAAAATGAGGGATTCGTTTTATTTACTTTTGGAAGATGTTCCATGATCGTTATTGATGGATTTTATGTTATCTGTTTACGCATTAAAAAATATTGAGCCTACGCTTCGTCCGAAACCAATCTGTTAATGAAAGAAAATAACTTTACTTCCAAATCGCACTCTTTGTTATTAAATAACTCATAAGAGTTGAGATACACAGTGCTGTGCTATTACAAAACATAAGAGGAAGTAAACGAGAAGCATTCACACAATCAGTCTGCACTCCGCTTAACTTAAAACAATACAAAATCATCCACCCGTATTCACACAGAGTTATTCCGGAGTGCTCAACAGCTTCCGTTCTTGACTTTAAAACAAAAACCATCTAATTTTCTCTTAGATGTAAGTCCATAAATCCACAATGGCGCCGCGAATCCACGATAGAAGAAACTGTAACGCGTTAACGTTCCGACAACAAAGAGGCATTCAAAACGATCTCCGTCTTAGTTAAGAGGCCGACACTCGAAACGCGTTCGTCAATGCACACTCGAGTTATTGCTTTCGAAACGAGCGCTTCCCTTAACTTGTACCAGAGCACGCCAGTATTCCAGCCACCAAAATACATCATAACCAAAATTCAATATACATTTCTGGCTGTTTGAGTTACAGAAAATTTGTTCGGTTACTAACCAGCAATGGATGACGTGTATATCACGATGGTCGTGTTAAATGAAGCGTACTGATCCCTCGATGCTCGGGCATCGTGAGGGGTGCACGGTGTAAGTGCAGGGATGCATTATGCAGTTGGCGAGTCGATGGAATTACTGCAGCCGGGGCACTGCGAGCATCATCGTAAACTTAGTTCAGGTTCGCTAATGTTTAGATACGGTTTAACCGACTGTTAGCAACTTTGACAGCGGGTTTAACTCGTATTGTGGAGGTTTTGGCTGTATTGATTGTGGTGTCTAAATAGAGATTGTAGTTTGTATTTGAATTGTTATTTCATACTACCAAATGTTTCCGTGTTCATTTTGTGAGCTGGTATTTTAATGAAAACAAATAAAATATTTAGAACACCTTTGTATATTTTGCTTCAGAATTTTGCAATGCTCAGCTGTGTTAAAATGTTAACCTATGACAGGATTTAGTTGCCTATAATGAGTGTATCAAAAAGGTGTGGTCAAATTAAAGTTACCTTTATTAACTGTCCCATACAATACTTCAACACCTACCCAACCCAAATGTATGGGAGGGATGACTGAATTTTTTTTTTCGCGATTCAGTGTTGTTACCGTGGAGAAAGTTACAGTTACAGTTGAAACCCTTTTGTGGAAATGACGAAACACACTTGTGAAAACACTACAAACTGAAAAATAAGTTTAACTTCGGAAGTCGGTGTCGTTGATTCCGCATTTTCGTTTTTTGACACCGACTTCCGAAATGAATACAGTTATTTTTCACTTTATAGTGTTTTTTTTTCGAAGTCGGTTGTTTTTTTTTGTAAAAAAGTTTTTATTTTAAACCTCCGAATTGAGAACCTCCTCCTTTTTTGAAACTGGTTAAAAAATAACAATGACGACATTTAAAATGTTTTCTTTTTGACGAGAAAAAAATACTTCTCCATTAAAACTCCTGTATTCATTTATAGAATTTGCCTTTTAAAAATACATAGCTTACAAAGTCTTCCAGCGATTTTCTTGTATTGCAATAATACACAAAGTCTTATTCAATGGATAGCCATTACTTCTCAATGGCGTTTACAATCTGCGCGGGAAAATGAACAGCTGACACTCGTAATTCTTTTGTTTTTAGTTGGAACATGCAAATGTGGCCATGTTGCTTGCTTTGTTGTCAACGTTTTTTCTAGAATATACCTACCCTACATTCTTTTGTTAAGTTGAAAAAGCGGCACGTAATCTGTATTAATCTATACTATAATATTATAAAGAGGAAAGATTTGTATGTATGTCTGTAACGAATTGGCTCAAAAAGTACTGGGCCGATTTTAAAAATTCTTTCACCATTTGAATGCTACATTATCATTAATTAATATAGGCTTTTTTAATTGCAAGAAAAAAATAAAATGTTTAAAAAATAAATGTCCGCCCGTTCGAAGCCGGGACGCTAGTCATGAATAAAATGATTGTCTCAAGTCAATTAGATTATATAATTAGATATATATGCAAAAGGAATTAACTTTTTTGTATTTGTTTTTGATCACTGAGTGGTGTTTTATAATTCTGGTAAAGCTTTATCCAAATGAAACTTCAGTATATTTTGAGTGCAGTACGAATATTTTATTCGATGCAGGAATTGAATGAGCTTAGCTTTATTTATACTATGCCATAAATAAAAATATCGTCGAACAAAATGCAGACGTTAGACACTTGTGTGAGTGTTTCATTGTGTAGTCCTCTTCATGTAATGTAAATAATATCAATGAATAAATTACATGTTTACAAATAAACAAATAAATTACATGTTTTATTATTTAAAAAAATCTAGGCTATGCAGATGCTGATTTAAATGTATAACATAATAACTAACTAAGTTGTCAAATTAATGCCTTCTTCCGCTTTCCTACTTTGGTATCCCCGACGGAGTCTATAATGATCATAATATTGTAAACCTACCACCTAAGTCCCATATTGAGTGTTGAGTAAATAATTACAGCAGTCAGCAGTGATGGCCCAGTGATAACGGCTGCGACTTACGAGTTGTAGGTCGTAGGTTCGAACCCTTCAGTACTTTGTGTAAATTATTTCATCACCATTGCTCTTAAAAGGGTGAAGGTAAACATCGTGAGGAAACCGGCATGTCCTAGAACCAAAAATTCGAAGACATGTGATATCTACCAACCCGCACTGGGCCCGCGTGGTAGATTACGGCCCACTCCCTCTCATAGAAAGGAGGCCTGTATGTCCCAGCGGTGGGAACATTATCATTCCATTATTTCCATTCCATTCCATCCATCCATCCATCACCATTCTCCATTCCGTTCCATTTCTTCCGTTTTCCATTTTCCTTTTTCCATTTTTAAAAAAAAAAAAATTCATTTTTTTTTAATTTTCATTTTCATTTTTTTTATTCATTTTTTTTTCATTATCATTTTCTGATTATGTTATGTGATGTTAAATAATTACGAGTAATAGCTTCCCTCCGTATAATCGACACCTTCAAACCACCTAAAACATAACCACCAGCCAGCTATATAATCGCGTGCTGCACATTCTGTTAATCCATCAGCACCATGTTTCAAGCTCATTAACCATTAAATTTAAACGCTGCTGCTACAGTATACATCACGGGCTGTTTCGCCTGATGCGTTGCACCAATACTGCTCACTCGCTTGATACAACTGGCGTCGATTGTAACCAGTGTGTTGGCGTACATTGCTGGCTGGATACGGTGAGAGTATCATGTGAAAATTGTGGTGAAGGTAAGGAAAAGGATGCTGGTTTAAAACCTGTTGAGTTACCATAATTCTAAACTTTCAGTTGTCTGTGTTTAATACGTTATTTTTAGCTATCTATGGCTTTAGTGGAAAAAAAAACTTGTAGGGTTACTAGGACCTAATTATCTGAAGTCATCTACACACAGGGGTTACTTACGACGTTGTGATCAGAATTCGTTGTTCTTCAGTATTTACCCCGTAGTGTGCCCAAAAGAAAATACATAAAAGATCGGTTTGAACATTCATGGTTATACTTTTTTTGCATCACTATTTCGGGTGAAACAGGGTTATGTATTTTGATTGCAATAAATTACTCAACATGAAATAGAACGATGTTGCTGTTCTTTTAACGTAATTTTGCATTCGCCTTGCACGTTCCCTCAGTAGGTCACACAAGACTACAAACAGCAACGCATCACAAACTCACTTACCCCGACACGATCGCTCGTATCTCAGTGTACAGGCATCAGGTAATGCCAGTGATTCATAGCGCGGTGGACAGCCACGCTCCCTACTCATCAATATCGGAAAACGGCGGCGTTTGATACCGGCCGCCGTTATTACAAGATGTAGTGGCGATCGACGATGCCGTTTCGATGTGCGATCGCGGTAATCTTTTGTTGAATGGTTGGTGGTTGCTTAATCTGTATATGGAATTGTTGAAAGGGAGATAATCTAATGAAATAGACGTATACAGTCGCACTTCTTGGCTTCACTCATACAGTTGTTGACTAGAGTATTTCAAAGAACTTTACTGGACTAATGTTGATGTCATAGATTCCTAGTACAAGCTTATTTAGCTTTGGCGTGGTTAACAGGAATACTAGTAATATTATGAACAAAATTGCTTACATTTCTTGAGAATGTGTGTTTAAAATCTGGTAAATAACAAAGTAGTTAGTTACATTGAAATGTTTTGATTTTATTAAGTAATTTAATTTTCAATAGGTAGTATATATCTTAGTAAGAAATCAACTTTGACGTTACACCAATATTTTACGAAATATTCGCAAAAAAAGTAGAATTTTGGGACCTTTGACCGGCAATATTTTTTTTTTCGCACAAGATTTAATGGACTTATCACTCAGTTCTAATGCTAAGATAAAGTAATCCCGGTAATTTATTTCGTAGATTTGTCTTTAATTGAACTTATTTTCGTTGGCTATCACTTATAGTGTCGGAAAACTTTTTGAGGTTTAAAATTAAAAGTCGAAAACTGCCAACATATTATGTGAAGCAACGCAGTGATCAATACTCGTTCATTTTCTGCACAGTAAAAGTTCTCGTCCCGCAAAGGCTCAATTATTATCTAGGCTTATATTGATTTACAACTAAATATACTGGCTTCGTTAATACAGGATATTATTAATGTAGCAGTATCGTGTGAATTCAGTGCGTCGTGATTACGGCCTCACTAATCTGTTTAGGCGCCAAAATTTGATAACTACGGTCTGCTTCATATGATTTGGGTCTCGGCTTAATTGCCATCTGCTTCATTTTACAGGTCACAGAGTTAGAGCTATGATTTGTGTTGAATACTTTGTATGAAATGAAAAGTGCCACTTTGGCACAAGGTCAGATAAACAGTCGCTTCTTGTTAATCATTGATCTTCCAATGTTCGCTTCGTTTTCCCATTTATTAAACGTTTAGTTTGCAGCATTTCAAACAGAGGGGTCATTCTCGTAATTTTTAAGAACGTTAACTAACTGATCTCAGTCTCAATCTGTCAAAAAATACTTCAAATTCCCCTACATTTTGACAAGTTTTTGACATTTGCTTGTCGCCGAGATGAGACTGCGACTAGATTTTGAATGTTTTAAATTAGCAGAATTGGCCTACTGATCTCAGGCTCAATCTGTCAAAAAATACTCCTAATTTCCCTACATTTTGACAAGTTTTTGAAATTTGCTTGTCGCCGAGATGAGACTGCGACTAGATTTTGAACGTTTTAAATTATGAGAATTGGCCTTCTGTTCTCTGCCAAATCTGCCCATGCAGTAAAAGGGAAACACACTATTTGCGGTTGTAAAATAACATCGTGCAGGCTTTTGATACAACAATGGTTACAGCCGTGTTTGTTGTGTTATGGGCAAGTATGCACTGGGGCTTATGGTTAGTTTAACAGAAGGCCATTATTTTGTATAAATAAATTTAGACTATATAAACTTTTAAGCATGAAAATCGTAACGGTAAGTTAAAGGTAAAGGAAATCAATTTAAATTGAAGGGCAATCTTATTATCATTTTCAAAGCAGAATAATAAGGTTCTGGCAAATGACCTTCCTAAATAGAAAAACACAACAGCACTTTTCCCATTGTAAAAACCAAATATATGAGCTATACTGACTTACTAACGACTTGATTAATACCTACGCAATATATCTCTAACTCGTTATCAGTTAGTGAACTAATGAGAATGTAATACAGAAGCCTCACTGCGCATGCTCCAAGCAGTTAACCCGTACCGATGTTTGGCCACCCCTGACCTGCCCTGCTGGCTCATTGTTGCCCCTACTTAGTGTGTCAGCACAGTATATGTATGTCTCATTGATGTGTTTATATGATTAGGTATCTGCATAGTCTTAGAGTTAATACAATGTCAACGTATAAACATGAAACGCAAGCAGTTTCGTGAAAACTCTGATTAGCGTGTAAAACAAAGATGATTATCTTTGCCTGCTCGTTTGCAGGCAAAGATGGATGGGAATAGGAATAGACCGAACTATATGGAAACAATAAAGGCTTAATTATTATTATTAATTATGTTCGCAAAACAATGGACGTAGGTCTCGTGTTAAATATGTTAAGTGAAATCAAAAATCCGTTTGACCAAAATATAAACGTGAAAATAAGACAGGCGAGTTCGCGGAGAATCAAACAATCATGGCCATAGGATAAGAATAAGATAGACCATAGATAAGCGACAAGGACTGCAGTGCTATTTTGTAAAAAACTCACCGTGAAAAGTTAGGTGAAGTGAGCTGTCACTCCACCTGATGTTAGGGATTCCCACTACTGATAGCTTACTTCACCTAAGTTATCACGGTGAGATTTTTACAGAATCAACCGGCTGGACTGCTTTACTAGCACTACACACGCTGTGTGCCCGACGGTATTTGCCATCGACATACATGATGAACCTTCAACTCCTATTTAGATCTAGAGGATCTAAATCTGAAAATCGGAGACGAATTTTAAAAACTTTTTTCTTAGTGCTCACTTTTGTTAGGTATATGTAAGGAACTCTTGTGCAAAATTGCATACTTCTTTACTCAGCAGTCTAGGTTGTACGTTCTCCAATGCATTTTTTAATTTTATTATTGGACTAGTACAACAATAAAATTAAATGCATCGAATAACGTACAATTTCTCATGGCTTTCATAAGAAATTATTGAACGAATGAAAGGAGACCTTTGTCCAGCAGTTGGATTATAATTTATGTTACAGGTATTAATTTATTATTCATTGCTAGCGTTCAAAAACTGGCGCAAAACCAATAAACTAATAAATGTAATACTCAGTAGATATTTTCAATGTTCAGCGGTGATAACATTAGCGAACATTGTAACAACTTACAAAAAGTAAATATATGTTGAACCGATATTGATATAACAACTGAAATATAAGTAAACTAAGATTGATTTCGTAGCCCGAAATACAGAAACGCCTACACTTAGGTTACTCTGGGGAGTGGACCATAATCTACCACGCGGGCCCAGTGCGGTTCGGCGGATGTCAAATGTCTTCGAATTTTTAAGTTATCATTGTTATTTTAGAAATCGGTTTGTGTTCCCCTTTTGTGTATCGTATCCTTGTCATTTTAATTTCAAAGAATTTGGAGGTCAAAAACGACTTTAATCAAAAGAGATTAATTCATTAATAAACTTAGCCCAATAACTAAGAGCTAAAGATAATAATTACTCAGGATGAAACTCAATCAGTCAAATTATAGTAGTTTTAGGCACGGTGCACCTAGTTGTACAAATTCAATATTAATCAAGTAGTCTCAATCATACTAAGTGATTTACTATCTATCTAAAATCGTTAGATTAATCTCGCGCGCACTAATCCAGTCGCTTAATTACGCTCCTACAGAATGTAGAGCGACGGATGTCTAGACAAGTAGGTAACTTATAGCCCATTGAAAGATAAAATTGTGATGAATAGGGATTATTCTAATTTTATTTTATAGTTGTTATAAATAAGTTGGAAAATCATCATCATCATATGCCTAGCCTTTCCCCAACTTGGAAACTTTGTTGGGGTCGGCTTCCCGTGTAACTGAAAGTAGCTGAGTACTAGTATTTTACATGGAGCTACTGCCTATCTGGTCTCCACAGTCCAGTTATTGGGTAATACTGGATGGGTAATACTGGTGTCCTTGGTAAGACTGGATGTCTTCTGTCAGAGATCCATGAATGACAGCCGGGACCAACGGCTTTACGTAAAACTTTGGAAAGTATATTTATTCACATAAATATGCAATACTCTTTATGGCTTGTTTTGTTTATTCGCAGTGAAGTGTTATTACAGGAGACAACAAATATCAATGTCTGTTCCCACAGTCAAACCGTGAAAATCGGATAAAGTATGAGATTGCTGTATTTTTTTCCCCTTATTTATAAATATTGCTTAAAGTTAACAGAGGTTTAAACGTCAAAAAATCTATGGGTAAGCATAATCTACGAATTATTTAACTTTAATTTTAAGTATAACTAAGTTTTTTCATTCTCAGTTTATTTTTATTAGTTGTTTTTAGGGTTCCGTATCTCAAAAGGAAAAACGGAACCCTTATAGGATCACTTTGTTGTCCGTCTGTCTGTCAAGGCCCGTTATCTCGGAAACGCTCGTAGGTTCGAGTCTGCGGTACCTTGAAGCTGTAAAAAGATCAAACTTCTAAGTTAACGTAAAAAAAAAGATACGGCCGCTTATGCCGCAAAAAATTTATATTTCGAGGGTACTTCCCGTTGACTTAGAATTACACAAGTAAAGGAAAAAATACGAAAACCGTAAATTTGTAGTTACATACCTACTTTGTACGGAACCCTCGGTGTACGAGTCCGACTTGCACTTGATCGTTTTTTTTTATTTTAGTATAAAAAAATTGTCGTTTATTAAAACGTTGCTCTTCTAATACCCTCTTGAGTCTACGCGAGTATCAATCAAGTACAGTGTAGGTACGAGAGAAACGGTAAATACATAACTATAGTTTTCAAATAACACCACTGATCTAACAAATATATCAGTGATACAAGATTGTATGTTATTTAATGTCTAATAGTATTTACCTACTCATAATCTAAGACCAAGAAGTGTTCAAGAATCATGGGCTATCCAAATCAAGTTTTTTTCATCTAACACAGTATTTTATATATTAAATAGCATTTTCTTCAGACTACCCCATACGATGAATCTCGACACTCCAATGGTACAGTCGAGTTCATTAATATATTAGCAGTGACAAATTTTCAAAATATTATAAGCATTAAAATGATCATATAGTTCTATACAAACTTAGACATAAATAAAATGTTAACATACATTTAAAGTTTCAAAATATTATAACCTTTAAATGATCATCATTTTAACGCTTATGTTATTTTGAAACTTTTTCACTGCCAATATATTAATGAACTCGACTGTACATGATCTTATCGATTAATAATGAAGAGTTATGTCAAAACATTTAACAAAAAACCGACTTCCAAAAGAACACTAAAAAGTGAAAAATAACTTTAATTTCGGAAGTCGGCCGTCTTTGAATCTGTATTTTAGTTTATTGCCACCGACTTCCGAAATCACAGTTATTTTTTACTTTGTAGTGTTTGTTTTTTTTGGAAGTCGGTTTTTTTTTGTTAAAAAGTTTTTATTTCTCACTTTTTAGTGGGTCTGTTTATAAGTATCTACGTTACAATAGCCTAATGTCAACTTGTTTATCGCCTTTTACAAAATACCTATTGCTTTTCCCGATGCAGGGACGTTAATTGTTGAGGAGTTCTCCTGGTAATCCACCATCATCTCCATTTCACCATTCGCAATGTGACGAGCATAAATTGCTTAGCAACCATATTAAAGTAATCGAATCGCAACCCGCGCGTGAAATACTTATTATTGAGTAGTTCCGGTGGCCATCTATGATCATCTTTATCATCAGTTCCACTTCACCAAATAGTGATTTCCAAGAACAAATGCACGAGTTACTATAAATAATACCCAAATTGCTATAGGTGTGCCTATAATATTTGAAGAGTTCTTTGATTTCGCCAGGATCCCATCATCAGAACTGGATTTTGACAAAAATGGGACAATCTGGAAGTATATTCTTTTAAATAAAAATGAAAATTCTAATCGAATTCGAAAAATAAATGAGCCGTACTGACGTAACAAACATAAAACAAAATAGAACCGAATTGAGAACCTCCTCCTTTTTTGAAGTCGGTTAAAAACATTCGGCACGTGTTACGGCCCGCCGCCGCCAGATGGCGCACGGCAGGACTTTCTACCGCCGTGCCCGCAGTGCCATACCGTGAGCTCGACCGCGCCCGCGCCTACTCTTCACATCGCCAGGGACGCCAGTCGTCGTTCCGCCATCGCATTGCGGACGTCGCTGGTTATCTCAGATTTATATTCAGTTGCAGAACTTCAGAACTTGTATATTTAATTAATGCAATACAGTAGATTCACACCACTACCGACCATTATTTCGAAGCTTAACACAATGGCAGCAGCCGAAACAGCACGACAAAAACAAAACACCAAAAACTAGTCACATTTCGTTCACATCAAAAATATTCGCGCGACATGAAAGTGGTTCCGTAGTTTAGACCCATCGGCGTTCTGGCGACACACAACAAAAACCTTTCTAAAACACAATGGCCGCCGCTGTGGCCGCCGATTGGCAATATTATTGAATTTTAGTGGGGAATTGAATTCGTTCAGCGCCCAGTGTTCCGTACTGGTGACGGGTTCGGCAAGTGGAGATACTTGTGTGAACCACTAGACTGGGTATTTGCAACATTTAAAGGCCCTGCACAAATTGACAAATGTTTGTAGTGCACGTCTGACTGTTTTTATCTTAAAAAAATAGTAAACATTGATGTCTTTTTTAAAATAATTTAATATGTGGGTTTAAACGTGGTTAAATTGAAGCAAATCCCGTGCGGGACGCCGGACGCGACTGCTTGCGTCATGCGTCTTAATGATTAGGTAGTCACGCGATTAATAGCGATAGTTTGAACACCTTCATACAAGTTAGTTGACACAATAGACGCGTGCGAGTTCCTCTACCCGCACGGAATTTGCCTCATTTTGACTAGACCTTTAAAGTCTATTTGGTTCCAAATTCTGGGTTGCCACTGACAATTGCCTTACGCATGGAGAAATTCAACCACAGAACTCCTTACCCGTTCGTGGAAATCAACACAGCAACAAGATTCCACCATGCAGACTTGCTTGCATATTCTGTACCAAATGATAACGGTTTCTAAGAAATTACATACATTTCTGCTTAAATACCATCATCTACAAATAAAATAATGCTCAACTGCTGAATGTCAGTGTAATAAATTCTCAGTAATGCTTCAAACTGTACTGCGATCTAAGTGCATGATAGTCTCCGGAGAAATTAGTGAGGACATGAGATCCATAGAAAAAGACAAAAACTAAAACTTTCTTGGACTCCCTCACGTACTAGCAAAAGTACACATAAACGGCCATTGCCGTATAATTTGTTGTATGCTGTTTAAATAATTGTGATCATATTACCAAATAATCCTAAACTGGATCATAAACTTTATTTCAGCCTCGAAGAGAGCTATTAAAGTGTAGTGCAATAATGCAAGGAATTAACGTATAAGTAACGAGTATTTTTAATTTAACAGGACGGGACCACGGCATTCCTACATCTATTTTTAAAAGTTCAGCAATTCTACATTTAAATAATTAATGTTTTATTTTTCCTTCACTATCAGGCACACAATTTCATATTTAATATTAAAATATAAAAATTCATATCCGCTGTATTTTTTTGTATTATAAACAGGGCAGCGGAGTGCATGCGGCGAGTGCGCGTGACAACAATGTAGAAGCGTGTTCGCGCCAAAAAACTCGACGTGATACAGTTTAGTGAGGACTGGCGATTGGCCGAAACTAAGTTGAAGGCCGAAACTGAAGGGTAAGTCAAAATCGATAATATTAAAAAAAATTCATGTCGTGGTTTGATTTTCTATACATACCTGTAATTTTCTTTTAGAAACTAGTATTTTTTCATACAAAAGACGCGATCCAATTTAGGACCTAAACTGCATTGTTCTTCTAATTCGTACCATGGCGTCAGTCTAACAATTCAATTTAGCCCAAGCGATGCAGTTTAGGGACCTAAAATGAAAGAGTAAAGGCTTGCTTTTGAATCGTTTTTAATTAGATCATGGTAGGCTCGCAGTACTTTAAACCTTGTTTTTAAGACAAAAATAATTAAAGATTGTTGGAAAATATACTAAAAATTGCCTTCTCGGTGTTAAAGCCGAAAATGATCAAAATTCTCGACGTTAGTGCTTTAGTTTCAGCGTAAGTCGAAACCTAAATGTTCAGGCCGAAACCGTAACCGACCTCGGCCTAATTCCAGCCATATCGGGGCACAGTTTAGCCCCAGGATAAATGGGTTTTATTCTATTTACAAGGGGCACACGTCGACGGTCGGCTTCTTGCCATGGATTATGTAAATAACGTTGTACAGTTTTGCATAATATCTGTGTCTTCAGTTTTGCTAGTCAGGTTATTTTATGCATTTTTAGTTAAATTCTGCGAACCATTTTGTTTGCGCAGAGTCCATTGGCTGGTGTTTTGTTTTTGTTGTAAGTAACAACAAGTCAGTTGATATAATTTAGAGAATTTGAAATGGTATCTCTGAAGCTTGAATTTGGTAAGCTGAGAAAGCGAAAGAATAGCTATAAATAGGGGACGTCATTACGTCATTCGAGAGGTAGTTGCTGAAAATCAGCTCTGTTGATGATAGGTTCGTCCGAAGATATAGCATTTTGCTGAGCAACGGTGCCTGTTCGTGCACAGATGCGACGCATGGCTTAATGGTTCTATATGCTATTGCTGTTTGTTACAAAAGTAGTTATTTTCCACCCTGCAATCGGCATCTTGTTTTTGTTTTGATTGTTGGTTTGTTGCTTTTTGCCAGTATCGTAAGATTTGTGTAATTTATATCGTCGTTCGTCCTTCACATCAAGCAATGGACAAAATTGGCAAACTTGAATTGGTTGAGTACGAGGCTTTTGGCTACGTTTTGTGTGTATTTTATGTCTTTCTTTTGTAAAATACGTTTAGTTTGTTGTGCAGAATAAAAAATCGGTTGTTCTTGTTTGAATTCCTCCAAATGTTTGGTAATTTTTATATACATTTTTTTTATTGAAAGCTTCTTTAGACCCGCTGGCCTTCCACACACGACTAGTACAGCAACAAGCCACTTTGTCTAAAACTAACAAACTGAACTCCTATTTATTCCTCAGGAGTGTC
Source organism: Globia sparganii (assembly GCA_949316385.1). Lineage (NCBI taxonomy): Eukaryota > Metazoa > Arthropoda > Insecta > Lepidoptera > Noctuidae > Globia > Globia sparganii. The sequence continues at coordinate 24,806,437 of OX438657.1, forward strand.
GAGGAAGTAACTTTAAAACGGTTCCGATCTCGACAAGGCGATTGGTATCGGTACCGGGACCACCTCTGGGACACGCTTTAAGAGTTGTTCCGGGACTGTAACGGTACCTTTGAATCCGCTTTGTGTAAACTATAGTTACAACATTTCGACTCACTAAGTGATGTGTGTGCTGTGGAATACATTTTGGAAGTGTTAACCTAAAAAAGTAGATTGTTACTTATTGATGAATTTATAATAGGAAAAACATAACAATGCGAAAAAATCAGAACATAATTAAACTTTTCTCATATTATTATTGATCGTGTTTTCATGAATATTGGAGTTGTTTAGGAAAAATGTTAACACAAAATGGTGAAACATATTTAAAATAGATATCACCATCTTGAAGAACCACTGATTCAACAATTTGTAACTATTCCCATAGGTGGTGATCAATACATCAAAATTTGTTAGAAAGTAAGACAGGCAATGCCTTGCTGTAAAAAAAGTAACTAGTTACTATAAAAATGGTGGATTATAATTATTGTTTTTTTTTTTTTTATACATTTTTTACCAACACTCAACATAGTATATTCAAAAGGTATTGAATATAACAAATCTTAAAAAAGCTGTTAAATAATATACTGTCTGACAGCTTTGTAAAAAATACTCTAAGATTTACTTACTTTCATATCTCTTCATCAAAGAGATCCAGTATTTTTTTCAATTTCAAAGATCGGGAATTTAAACGTTGAATAGAATAAAACTAAAATAGCAGACCAAAGGATTTCATTCAATGGCTGGCCTTTTTTATCCTCGTCTATAAATAATATCGATCTGCTTTGATGTCTTATTTAATAAAATAATCTGCTTCATTCCCACGCTTGCGGCTTGAGTGTTAAACAACCTGTAGGTTGGTAAAAACAGTCAACGGAACTAAAAAAAATATAAGTATACCTCAGGTCGTTGAACCCCCAAAAAACATGTTTAAATATCGATCGCGAGTTTTCCTAGTTAATTTTATTTGACCCTGTACTCTGGGCTATTTAAAACGGACGCCGAGCCCGCCATGATTAGAAATTAGTTGTATTATTGTAGGAATATATGTTGTATTGTTTAAAAAGCATTAAGATTGGACGCAGAGTCTTGGACCAACAGGTCGAAACAAGTCGGAAGCTATCGAGAGACGGACGCGAACAAAATAGTTAGATAGGCTACAAATTTGTACTGTTTAGTATACTTGTACCTACCCACGTAGCCGGAAATTTAAAAGGGCGCTATGCCCGGTGTAGGAGTAGTTCGTCTGTTCGTCTGAAGTGATCAACTAGAAGAATAAACGGGAATACTAAGGCACAAGTGGTTTATTTGAACATCGAAAAATCATACGTCCCACACCACTACAGATATTATTATAATAAATTCAACATCATTATTTTTATAAAGGATGATCAAAGTTAAGTGAGGTTTACACGTCAAAAATATATGGATGAACAGTCGCTAATCACTACTTAACTTTATGCAACGTTTACGAATAAAAGGCTTATATGTTTAAGTCCCATGTACTTAATAGGGATCGAGCCGAAACATTACGGACGAAACGCGGTTGTACTAAAGGCATAAGTCTGCTCAACCCTTCCAATTATTATAATAATAATAATATGTCATAACGTTACTACTAATTTATAATAATTGTAGAAAATTGCCAAAGGCCAAAGTTCGGGAAAACCGTACAGCAAGCAAGAACAGGTGCCCCTAAATCCACAGCAATACATCTCCGTAGTTATTCGAGTTTCGTCTACCGACACGAAGTCCATCACACTTACACATAAACTTACGTCTTCCTCTCATGGGGTAGGCAGTAACTACAGAACGCAACCAGTTAAGATCCTTACATACTGCTTAAACTACTTCGCATACGTTCATACATCGGAAGGCCAATTATCGTAATTCAAAACGTTAAAAATCTCGTCGCAATCTCATCTCAAATTTGTCAAGAATGTTAAGTGAAGGGGAAATTAAAGGTATTTTTGACAGATTGAGACTGAGACAGACTGCGGACGTTCTTAAAATTACTAGGATTGCCCCACTGGTCATATACGGACACCAGTTGCGAGTTCAATGCACCTAATCTTTCTAAAGAACAACACCAATGAGGTAACTATAATATGAAATTCTAGGGCGTTTCCACTCACAAAGTCCATTACTATCTCGTTAATACTCGGAGTATTTATTGGAGTAAAATTCAAACCATAACAAAGGATTCTCCAGTCACAAACTAACGAACAAATACTCATACATTGTTCCCTCCGTTCACAATGCCGCATACACCAAAATTGGCATCTTTATAATCTCAGTTACGTATTAATAACAGTAAGTTATACCCACATCCCGCGTTACTGGAATCCCCGGGGACTGCATTGTTCCCGTCACCGGGATATTGTATGCAAGCCGGGAATGGAGCGTGCATTATAACAATATTTACTGCCGCTAACCCGTTAGATAATCAGCTTTACGATTCAATTGTTATTATGGCGGCCATTTTGGGAGTTTATTGCATATATTTGTTGTGACGTACACAATGTGGTGGGATTATGTAGTTAGAGGATTGATATTAATTGTTTTATTGTTAGAATTGACTGACGGCTTGATATATTTTTATTAGGGAACCAATAGTTGCAGTTTTGGTATATTTATTTTAGGAAATTGCTAACATAATTTTATTTCTTTTTATTAATTTGTCAGATAACACGATCCGTTATGGTTAGCTGTGAGCTTATTTAAAACTATATTAGTAGAATTTAAATAACAATTAAATCATTTTATTTTACCGTCCCAACCACGATGCTTACCCAGAGCGAGTGTATCGGACATTGACATTTACTCAACTATCCTCAGAATGTTGTTGCTGTTGCCGCGTACTCTGCCCAGCAGCGACGACGCACGCTTGCATCTTATTGCGTAAAAGTCATCCGTACGCGCTTCGGCAAACATCGCGGACGCACTGCAGAACCGCGGCAACCACAACAACATACTGAAAACGTTATTGCATTGTACCCGCATAGCGCTGTATGCCTTTTGAGTATAATTAACCCACAGGCTGCACGTGTAGAAAGATTGGCAATATGTTTTGAATAGCGCTTACTTGACTTCAGCTGAGCAACGATCAAACCTGCGAGCCAACATATTACCCCGGACCGCCAGCGCTCTGCGTTCACGTTCAACGTCCTCATTATCCTTTAAATAATCGGCGACAATGTGCCCTAGATATTTAAACTTCTTCACTCTAGTGAGAGGAGAACCGTTCAGAAAAATAGGTGGAGGTTCATGAGGGGTTTTATCAGCGAGACCAAAAAACACACTCGCTCTTGGCAGCATTATACTTGAGACCGTACCGCTCACAAACTCTAAGTAGATGACGAAAGGCCCTTCTTGACAGACCCAGCAGTACCTATTATGTCGTCGGCATAACTTATAGTGACAGCGACTCCATCAATATGACAACCTATATGGATGCTACTGAGCTTGCCAATCAGGCTATCCATTTAAACCTACATTATAAAAGTGGGCGAGGAAATTTCCCCTTGCCTCACGCCGCACTCTAGCTTGTACTCCTCAGACAAGCAATCCACCCACTTAAAGACATTTAAATGATTGTCATGCCAAAATTTCAGTAAAAGACTAGGCAGATGATGATGACCAAAATTTCAGAATTTCCACCAGTTCTATAGATACATTTTGTTAACGCAGTTTATCCCACAGGACCTCATAACAAACTCAGTAGATCAAAGACTTTGGATAAATCTAAATAAAATCATAAACAGGTGTCGTAAGATCCAAATAATACCTAACCGTGAGCTTCATAAAGAGAACAGCACTCTCAGTGGAAAAGCCAGGTTGAAAGCCAAATTTCTCGTGATGCAGGTTCAGGTTCTTTCTTAAATACCTGTTAAGCAGACTATCCATGACTTTAGCCAGAATTGTTGCCAGGGAGATGGGACGATAGTTGCTTTTATCACAAATATCTGTTTTACATTTTATGATTGGTATGAGCATTGTTTTCAGGAGGTCCTGAGGGATATATCTATGACTCATGCACAGGAAAAAGCATGACCAATACTCTGGTTTAATGACAGTTCGTATGCCGTAAATGTTCAACGCTCAAGCTGTCATGTCCAGGCAGTTTACCTCGAGTCATCTAGTCAATAATACTCTTAACATCTTTAGGTCCTATTTTTGATAGAAGTATCTGGCTGGAGACTGCATTGCGTGGCTACTGAAGACACAAGTGGACTTACCTTAAAATTTCTGAGTTAAAGCATTCAGCCCGATTCTACATTATATTTAGTTTATTAGTACATACATTGCCAGAATTTTTGAAGTCATTTTTAGATAAATAGATAGATAGATAAAACGTTTATTCAGTGTAACAAAAGACACAATACAGGTAGGTACTTAAAAAATAGACATCGAAGAAGGTAAAAGAAAAAAAAAACAAAGATTAAAAAGATAAAATGACCCATAGACACCTCATATCATATACGATACATCCATAACGGTCAATCACTACTGGGTGTGTCTCATAGTTGCACCAAATGGGAGTCCAGCTCAGCATATGCCAGGTACAATACCTGACGCTGTTATTCTGCTGCATCCCGTTTAGAACAATGAGATGCCAAAGTGTCCATTTTAATTTGTTCTGTGTGGTCTTGACACCACATAAGTCGTGATTTGAAAATTTTCCTTCTTTTATACATAGCGTCGTAAATGCATCCAGATAAGGGTTTCCTATTGATGAGGGTACATAATACTACATTCATATTCATGCGACTTTATACACAACATTCAACAAAATTCTGTCCAAAAACCAAAAATGTTTTATGAAACAAAATAGCGAGTATCATTTTCAAAACTCATTTCAAGCCACAAGCGCGGAAACACACAAATATAAAAGCATCCTGAATGACTTTTAATCAAAACCAACTGTTTGAAACTGGAATCAACTGGCCGAAACTAGTTCCGAATAATATTTATCCACTATCAGCGAAACAAAAGTGAGCTAAGCAAGAAGTTTGCAATCCCGATCGAGGCAACACTACCACCTAGCTCCAATCCAAAGTCTACCCTATTCAAGTACAACTAAAGTTGAAAACAGCTTGTATTGTAAAGTTTTTTGTTTCACACCAGGATATGAATCGCTGAGCCAATATGCTGCAAAGGAAATATAGTTTTATGTACTTTGTGAGAGGATTACAAATTGGATGCAGTTGTTGTTGAATGAAGTGAATTTGAGGAATTTCCAGCGTCACCGGTGGAAGGGTTGAGTTCACTCATCGCAAGTTTCTACTGTTTTTTGTCTTGAGATATAATTTATGTTTAGTTACCGTTACATAGGATTATTTCTCGGAACGGATGGAGAAGTTTACCTGTTTACTTGATCAGATTACGAAGTGTTTGTTTGTGGAGTTAGTGATTAAGTTATCTGCACTATTGCTTCACATAATATTGTGAGAGTAGATTACTTGGTGAATAGATTGTGTGTGTATGTTATGGCTAGAAAAATAAGAGACCAGTGTGATTACGGCTGCTTTAGTATGAAACATTTTAAACGAGAAAATATTAATAAAATATAAAAACTTTAATCTGGTGTTTTCAAATTTTTGAATAAGTATTTTGAATTACAAAAAGCAGGCTACTTGACGAACATGACTACCTTTCCAAGCCATAGCACCTTAATAACTACTCACCTAAAGTATTGATAACTGAATACCTGTAAATAGTCCCTTTTCACGTGAACTTAGCTGACGCTCTATTGATGCAGGGGACCTTTGACCGTCTTATCTGAACAGTGTCGTGCTAACGACTTGTCAGGTCAACGATATGTTGTATCATTAGCTACCTACGAGGACAGAGTGGGTTTGTCCGGACTGTTGTAGGAAAAAATATTATATTAACGGTAGACAAGAAAAGATAATATTAAACAATTTTCAAACAAATTGCTTGCCCACATAGCGGCCGCTTGTCACATTTTCAAAGTGACGTTTACATTTAAAATGTTGTCAATGGCAGTTGGAAAATAATACGGTGCAGGAAAAGTTTACCTGATGGTGGTGAACTTTATTATTCTTTGTCTGTATATTTACAGATGTCGATATAAACAAGGAGAATAAACAGCATAAAAATACATACTTATAAATACATTAAATTATTTTCATAAAGTAAATGCTATTAAAGAACGAACTGTAACTTTTCACTTACATAAATTATAATAATTACGACGCGTAGTTTCAGATACAATAAATTATATATATCCTGAAATGCCAACCTTTTGGCTTAAGTAGTATCTACGTGGAAAAAAATACGTACTTAATGAGCGTGCCGTAAATGAAAAATAAATAAATAAAAACTTTATTCAGTTCAGAAAAAAACACAATACAATATAAAAAACAAAAACTAGTAGCAAATTACAAGGAGCCTTAGATGCTAGGTTTTTACAATGCCCTGGACACACTAAAATTCTATGTGTCGTGGGGACTTTAAAGTATATTTTTAAAATGACAAAGTATGCAAATCAATTTAATTAGTAATGCGTTATATTACATTTTACAATCTAACAAGTCACTATATTATCAGATTTTTTTTTATGATTTACCACAGTTTTAATATTAAATTTTTTATCTCATACGAGTTTAAAGTTAACAAATTAAACCTTATGCAAAATGAGGATGACATTAATTTATTCATCGTTGAACGTCATCAATTAGCATTATAATAAGAAATTAAAATGGTCCATTAAATGAAAAAGTTTAGATTATTTGTTTAAATGTGAATTTATCGAAACATGCATTCTGCTGTATTTATTCCTTGAAAAGTGTTATACATCAGTTCCCTAAAAACGGAAATTTTGTAAAGAGCTACACAATTGTAATCACCAATATAATTATGATAGTCATCAGTAGTTATGGCATCCTGTTTCTTCTAACAGTTTTAAAAAACGACAATGTTCATACATAAAACGGAGATAAAAACAAAGTAACTCGTTCTGCAATTTACACGAACATTTCATCACCTGTTTTTGCGGAACTGTAAAGAAAAACTAAAACAAACAGCTTTTACATTCATTTTGTTTTTATTTTTAAAGTCTTTAAGCTAAATCCTGGCGTCCAGAGCAAAGAGGCGGAGAACTCACGCAGTTTGAAGTTCTGTTCAAACTCACAACAGTGTTGAAGGAACGTTGTGAGAGTGTGGAACTTGCTCCGTAACAACTTTCTTACTATCTGGTTCGATAACAGCTGAGACAATAAGCTTTGAAATCTAAAATATTCTTTAGTTTGTTCTACACAATGGTGGTCTTGTTGTTCCTCGCGGAGGATACAATAAAATGGATACTTACGTAGAAATTGTTATGATTTTGTTTTGGTTCGTAGAAGTTCTGGAATGTGATAAGTATACTGAGTAAAACTGTCAAACGTGAGGTTTTTATGTGATACTCAATATTTCATAGAATTTGCGGTTTGCTATCACACGATCGCGTATTGTCGGCGGTCCACACACGCGTCGCTCACTTGCTTCTCTCTTTTAAGAGATTTTGGAATTCATACTGTATACCTCTTGTCATAACGTGAAGGATGATATAGCTAGAAATAGAATGACTGCCGAGATGACAACCAATAGAGAAGTATAGAAGTAAAACGCATATTGCGCCAACCCGAAATAAATTGGGATAAGATCAGGGGAATAATGTTCTCTTGTCATAACGTACATATTCTTAATCAAAATAGCAACCGTGTCGTGTCCGTGTCAACAAGAATTTGTACGTTATGATAAGATTCATGAAGTATCCTTTAAACATCTATGAGGACAGAGCGGCGCATACGCAAAACGCCGCAAATTCGCTCAGGTGAACACGCCCTCAAACTCGATGTGCCATAGTTACAGACGCGTACTATCTACACGGTTCACCAATATTTCTTTCAAAGAACGATCAGCCTTAAAAAGATTTGCTTACATCGACATGAACTCATTTGATTGTCTACAATTTGTGTTCTTTAATACTCTATCAATGTGTAGCTCGTCGACATATACGCATTTTTGAGGCTGACTGTACATAAAACATTATTTAAGTAATCTTATCGATCGTAGATTCTGTAATAAATTTATATCCAGTAGATAGACTGTAAGTCCATCTTTAAACCAATTCCCGCTGGCTCCAGAACTGGCACTGGATGACAAACTTAAGTTCGAACATAAGTAAGTCAAACTACTCGATTCGCGATCGGGAAACTTGACAAATTCACCCTCAAGTCACGACTTACCCACTTTAAGAAAATGTTACATTTCGCTCTCAGAATTAACCGCACTGGCATTTCAGAGAAAATATTTTAACTTTTAAAACATTTTGCTAGCTCAGAAAATTTTGCTTGTATATAATATGTGGACGACAAAATGTGATACTCGTAAGACTATGATAATAAGCATCAGCTTTAAGGTTTTAAGAAAACATACAGCTAATTCCCGTAATTAAAAACGTTCAAAATCTAGTTGCAATCTCATCTCAGCGACCATTAATGTGTAAAACTCGTAAAAATTTAGGTTAGAAGTATTTTTGACAGATCGAGACTAAAATTAGAATGCAAATATTCTTAAAAATATAGAAATTACCCTTCAGTTGTGATGGTTTTAATCTCATCATGAATTATTAAGTTTTATCTATCACAGTATTTCAATAAATAGGAAGAACTGCTGGAGCAGTATTTGTTTATAGACATTGAAAACTTAATCCAGCATGTATAACAAAATGAGGAAAAAAAACTATGGTTTTTATAGAATCTATGAAGCTCGTTTTCTTTTTGAAGTTTCGTTTTCTTATTAGGATAATAGCTTTAGCAAACAACAACAAAATAATCAAGATTCTTACTACTCAAACTACAAACCCGAGTCACGCCACGCAGCACACTAGTATGTCCTAATATCGGTATACATTAATGTGTTTGTGTATATCGGATGTTATCGGTGGTTACCTATAGGCCACTGAAATGGCGCGTATTATATGGGGCAAGCCTAGTTATATGCTGTGGTGATGCTCGTAGTTTAAATCTATATACCTTATTTTATTTTTTGAATCCTTCGCTAAACCATGGACGATTAAATGAGTTAACTATTCTCTTGCCGTATCTATAAACAAACTAGTTTTTATTTACATTGTAAATTCTTCTGAAAGGTGTATCACTGTATTATTTCGTAAATATTCGAACAGATGTACTTATTTAGTGGCTCTGCATTACCTTCTGTAAGAAAATTATTTTAATCTGTCTAAATAGTATTTTAGGTTTTCAAATTCAAAGTGAAATGTCCTCTGCAGCGTTGTCTCTTGAACAAAATAATAGCAAATGGCAATTTATTGAGAGATACATTGAAGGATTGCGGTTTTATAAACGACGGGCCAACCATAAAGTATTGATTCAACGTTTAAAGCCAACCGAAATTTATTTGTGGTTTTGATGGTATTTTGTTACTCAGCCAACAGCTCCTTTAATTTTAAATTAAATTATTACCAACTATTATGATAGTAGTATCTGCGACATAATTTTATTGTTCTATTCTTCGTCTTAATTATGAGGTAAAAATACAACAATTATGGTCTGTGACAAATTAAATACACATCCGGTACAAAACTATATTATAATAGACGCGAAGCGGCGTAGGCGGCGGCGTAGCGGTGACGGCTGCTACGCCGTAGCAACCGCGTAGCAAATACATTCCTGTGTAGTAAAAAATTATAATACTGCTACGAGAAAGGATCTCATTATATACGTTGCCATTTTAGAACAGAATTCTCATTTGTAAACGTTAGTTGAATAAGTAAAATTGTGTACACTGAATATTATTATTATTATTTTTTTTTTTAAGAGCCTATACTACCTCAGCTAAAATTCACTCTTTATCTTGTTCGCACGATACTGCTCGCGGACTGAGTGAGAGCGAGACAGAGTGCGGTGTCGGGCGGCAGGCAGCGCCAATAGTTTAGGTATTTGCTTTTTACTGTGAAAATAATGGTACCTAATTTAAAAAAAAATATATAAAACATAAGACCTGCTTTATAGTTAATTCCGTTAGTATGCAAAGTTTCATGATCTAATTTGAAGTATTTTTTGAATACCAGCGGTTTATTGTTCGGTTTGGAGGTAACTTTTTTTCTTTTGAGAAAATTTTATGGAATCGTGTTTTCGTCGAACATAGGACTTAACATTAATCCTCAACTTTACCATATATTTATTTCAAAATTAATGCTGCAGTATTTTCGACATAACAGAGGATAATGCTAAGCCATCCCTTAACGTGAATTCTTTAAATCGTTTTTATGACCGGTTTCCCATATTAAGCTTAATTTTAAAATTTCATTTTGTATATTATTTTATGTGTAACTTTGAAGTCTGAAAAGTGGTTAATAATTGTGTTTGTAAAGCCTTACGTCACCCACTATATTATTATCCGTATAATCTATTTCTTATACCTAGGTAATCAATTTTACAAAATCTTACCATTATACCAAAAGGCAACTATAAAGACATACTGACGTACAGTTTCACTATTCGCTAATAATAATATATCATTTACCTTGTCTGTATATCGCCGCGAGTTTGAGATGACTGGCTAATTCCTTTTGAAACGATCAATGAAGAAACCGAAAGGCGCCCTCAGCTTTGCGTTTCAAAATCAAAATCAAAATCAAAAGTCATTTATTCAAACTAGGCTGAGAATCAGCACTTTTCGAACGTCAATTACAAAAGACAGTCCCCCCAAAACGCCCGCCCTTCACCACTTCCTAGTGCTTTCGCTGGGGAGAAGAAGTGGCGCAACAAACTCCCCAGCAGCACAGCTGTCTGTTCAGTTAGAAAATATTTAATTGTATATAATACTAGATATGCAAAGTTATTAACGTTACAGAACACATTAAATTAAATTATTTGCCATATGTTAGCTTGCCACGCCAATATACCCACAAATACAATAAAAACAATACGTACTCAAGCAAAAATTAAAAATGTAAACAAAAACTTGCTACCTAAATAAAAGCCTCCAGGTATAAAGGGTGTGACAGCTTACATATGTATGCAATACTGGGTTCAGTTCACATAGCTGTGAATGGTAAACTAGGACCATCGAAGTAAAATAAATTTAAAAAAGTTATTAGTAATAACAACAGTAAAACCAAGGTCAGCAAGACGACCAGTCACCACAAGCAGCACCCGTTCACGAGCATAACGCAAAGATCAGCCATTACCCCCCTCGCCATATTTGAGGGAAGGAGGCAACCCGACCCCCGACGCTACCGCAAGCAGTGACATCTAAGGGAGCATGACGAACTTGCTGCCGGTTGCTCAGGCACGATAAATGTGATCAATCGTAGAGGTCGCTAGCTAACCACATATGTTGCAATCAACTCATTAGAAAACATTGAAATGAGTAGATTATGTCAATAATAAATTAAAATAAAATTAAACAGAATTGACTTATAAAGTCAACTAAAAACAGAAAAAAAATAAAAAAAAAATAAATAAAAATTATATGAACTCATATAACCTGTCAGTAAGCTAATTCTGGAGAAAGAACATAAACATTGTCTTGAGTTAATCAGGGCGACCAACTATTCTTATCGTTTAAGTAGTCGTTGATGGAATAGTATGCCTTTGAACAAAGGTTAGATTTTACTTGAGCTTTAAACGCATTAAAAGGCAAATCTAGCCAAGAAGAAGGTAGCTTATTATAAAAGGCTATACCAAGCCCAACAAATGAGTTATGAACCTTATGAAGCCGGTGAAAGGGAGCACGTAGTTTGTCCTTGTTTCTGGTGTTAACATTGTGAATATCACTGTTTTTAGTGTACAAGTGTATATTTTGCCTAATATATAAGATGTTGGCTAAGATGAACTGTGATGCAACCGTGAGAATACCAATATCTTTAAAAAAATCTCTTAGAGAAACTCTAGCACCTAGCTGGTAAATTGCTCGAACAGCTCGTTTTTGCAGGACAAATATATTTTGTATATCAGCAGCTTTGCCCCATAGCAGAATACCGTAGGACATAACACTGTGAAAATAACTAAAATAAACTAAACGAGCTGTATCAACGTCAGTGAATTGTCTTACTTTCCTGACGGCGTAGGCAGCCGAACTGAGCCTTCCTGCTAGGCTTGATATATGTGGTCCCCACTGAAGTTTGGCATCTAATGTTATTCCAAGAAAAACTGCCGAGCCCACAGTTTCAAGCACCTCATTATCTAAGACGATGTTGGGTCCTAGATTTCTAACATTCGGTAAGGCGAACTTTACACATTTCGTTTTCTTGGCATTGAGAACTAGGTTATTTGACGTAAACCAATCCGTAACAATGGAGAGTGCACTGTTTACGTCGTCAAAATCTTGTCTATTCCTGTCTACTTTAAAAATAAGAGAGGTATCATCTGCAAACAGTACAACGTCACAGATGCCCTTTAAATAGAAAGGTAAATCATTAATATATACTAAGAACAAGAATGGACCCAGTATTGAGCCTTGCGGTACACCTAACTGAACTGGTAGCCCAGAAGATTTCACACCATTAACATCTACACATTGGAACCTATTATGTAAATAATTAATACCTGTGCCTTTTAAAAGGTTTAATATCTATTTTATTTATGGAATCTTCTGAATGACATATATTTTTTTTTTTTGGCTTAGGAAGCATGAGTGATGAAAGAACTGTGAAACTTAACAGTTTTTTAATGCTTTAGAACCCTCTAAAATAATATGATGGAATATTTGGGAATGAAAATGTATTCAGACATCAAATTATTATTTTTTTTTTGTTTTTATTATAGATGCTGTCATTAGAATTAATTATCTTTTTGTTTGCACGTGTTTCTGTGACAAATAAACTTATTTTTCTCTCTTTATTTCTTTCTAAATAGCTAGTCAAACACTACACAACTAAAAATAACACTAAGTACAAAATTAATTAAATAACAACCAATATAAATTTGAATCGACTGTAAATTAGATGTTGAATTGCAGGACCTCTTGCACAGCGGTACTTGCGGAGATAAGATAAGAAAATACCGGCAAAATTCATGTCGGACCATCCACAGTGAAGGGTTCCATAGTTGGGATGAATCCTAAGAACAAACTTAACATTATAGTTGAAGAACTTCCCATACATTCAAACTGCAAATTTAAATTGGTCGACTATTACTCGTTAATGTGTAAAGCCTACATTAGCACTTTAAAGCTTAATTCTGCACAAACGGATCCATGAATCGAAAAAAGTGATTGCAATAGTTTAATCGGCCTATCCAATGGCATCCCACACAAAAAATAATCTCTCTACATTACGTGTAGGGAGCTCCGTAAAAAAAGTGTTGTGTCAAATAACAGCTTTCTAGTACTTAAAGTCTCTAAGTTAAGCCACAGACAGACGGACGGACAAAGTGGAACTGTAAGGGCTCCTTGTTGTCTACGGAACCCTTAAAAAGGAAGTCAAATGACGTTTTAATTACTAACAAAAATAATTAAAAACATATAATCACATCTTCATATCATGGTCTGTGTCCTGCAAAAATACACAAAACACTTCAAAAGTCTCAGCGCAGACAAATACAAATATCTATAAAAAATCTACTATCACCTACTTCTGCCAAAAGTCGTGATTACCTTAATTAACCAATTGAAAAATACCAACCTTTCCAAAGTATCCTTTTCCAAACTCCGAGTAGCCGATACTCCAGCTAAGTTGAACTTTTCAGCATTATTTCGATCTTTCAGTTCAATAAGTTACTGAAGTTCAAGAGGTTATCGAAGTTCTTCTGCCTTGCACTTTCATGGACAGCCGCCAGAGGCCACTTGCTATGAACTATTCTTTTGTCTATGATAAGGTGATTTCTTGTAGACTGTCGATCCGCCGCTGCTTCACATGGGTGCAATCTACTAAAAATGTGGAAACATGTAAAACATCGAGATTTCTTTATTAAATATGCATGAAATATTACACATAAACCTTGAAGCATCGAAATCCATCGTGTAGTTAAAAAGTAAGTGGTGACACAGAGAAACACGAAAACTTACTTTAATTTATAATATGTAGATATAGGTCATCATCTGCCTAGCCTTTTCCCAACTATCTTGTGGTCGGTTTCCAGTCTAACCAGATGCAGCTGAATACCAGTATTTTACATAGAGCCACTGCCTATCTGACCTCCACAACCCAGTTACTGGTAATATGATATCCCTTGGTAAAACTGGTTTTGGGCTTCCGACTACCCGTAACGACTGTCAAATATCCACGAATGACAGCCGAGACCAACGGCTTAACCTGCTTTCCGAGGCACGGAGGGGTACGAGGGGGGGGGGGGGGGAATTTGTAGATATAGGTATAGATATTATTGGTGGATAGTGTTAACTAGTAACTGGGTTATGGAGGTCAGATAGACACCACGTAAAATACTGGTATACAGCTGTATCTAGTTAGACTGGAAGCCGACGCCAAAAATATTCGGAAAAGGATACAAATAATGATAGATTCAGATGTCATTATCAAGATTGAATCATTATTTATTGATTTGGGTAATGACACCTATATCTTTTAAATTGTGGAGGTTAGATAGGCAGTCGCTCCATGTAAAATACTGGTGCATCCGGTTGGACTAGAAGCCGACCCATAACTCAAAATAGTTGGAATAGTGTTTGAAAGGCTAGGTAGATGATGATGATGTAGAGAGAGAATGTCGTTCATCGAATCTGTAATTACCAAGACCAATTCAGACACCAATCTACATGGTCCTCAAAATGATCTGACCAAGACTATTTCTGGATTTTTATATACACATTGACATTGATAAATTTTACATATACAGTGACATGAATATTTACTTTGTAAAGTATTATGTTATTTTTAATGACTGTGAATGTGAAGACTATGTGGGTTAATTTTAGTTTGCCTTTGTTTTTTTCTCAGATAGTTTTAGTCATGGTCTGGCAGTTTGAGTAATTTATGCGACCTACCCAAATGTCCTTTCTTTGGTATTGTTCGTCGAATCGTTGAGCTCCCTAAGTTTGAGTTGAGCTGCATGATTACTGACAAATGCGTGCACTGACTGGACGGGTCCACTCAATCTGTGTGGTTCTTTCCTCAAAAGACCATTTCAGACACCAATCTACATGGTCTCCACATGATCTCACCAAGATTATGTCTGGACTTTAAAAGAGACTGTGACCTCTGAGTTTGTTTCGGCCTTTCTTCTCAGAGTAGTCAGATAGGAAACGCCGACCTCATCTCGTTTTAAAAAAAATATGATTGACGTGTAAAAAAGTGTTTGTACAAACCTACTTACAGAAATAAAAAAAATCATTTATCATTTATCATTTACCCACACTTAGCAGACTGATTGGAATTTAACTACATAACCAGTAAGTAAAATATACGTGGCTTCTTTTTAAATAACTATTTACTACATACAAACATTACCGTTAATTAAATGAACACTTATACGTTAATAGAAACATTGACTGTTTAAATTAATAAACCAGACCAAGGTAACTGATATCATATGAAATTCAACACTCGATCGAAATCATGAAAACCTCAACAAATCCAACAACACAGTCGCAATCTAAATACACTGAACATTCGTCTGCAACTCAATCGAGAATCGAACCGGTAACGTTTGGCGTTTCGGACGGCAAGCGGTAATTTTAGTCACTCCGTTAATATGGAATCAATCTAATTTGTCAATGAAAGTCAGAAACAGACGCCGATTACTTGACGGAGGTGGCTAATATGGCGCTGGATTGAGGTGGAATAAATTGAAGCAGATGGTATAAATAGTAAAAGATTTTCACAAAGGAGTATTTTGCTGCGGAAGTTTTGTTTAAGTAGATATTTAAACCGACACACAAATACAAATCTTGATCGCAAGACAAAGCATGTATGTAGGCCATGTCCCTTACGGCAACTGAACCAACTAAAAAGTTCATATTTTTATTACTTAAAATTGACAATTCCCGTAGTGTTTTTTTCTGGCATAAGTAGTTATAAGTAGGTATATAAAAATAAAAAAAACTAAACAAGACTTAGTCCAAACACACGACACAATTCTTGTCCAAATCCATCACGGGACCAAACCAAGCGAATCCCGTGCAACAACAAACACAGTCCCCAGGGTACATTTTAGCGGCGCGGCGTCTAAATCAGTAGCAATTAATGTCAAAACGGTAATATCGCTCGATACACTCCAGGCTGCTCTCAGATTTATTCATCTCTTGGGCCTCACAATCTACCTGATTTGATTTATACATCAACCGTCTTGGTTTGTGGTTTATTTAGTAGTTTTTCATAGTTTCTAAGTGATACGGTCTGTGAGTGATGTTAATTGGTTGAGTGACTTTCAAAAGATATGATGACGATGCAACCGTGAGAGTATTTTGTCTGGGTGGACCGAGGACCATTATTTAATAATTCGAAGAAAAAGCAATAATTTTAAAAGGTTTAATCTAATATGATTACACTATCTTTATTGGCTACATTCCATTTCTATATCTGTGATTCATAAGGTGTACATAATAAAGAGTGTTCTATTCTATAACGTAAACTGAAACTATTCCAGATAAGATCAGCGATTGAGTGATGGCTCGAATTATTTATGAACAAGATTTTTCCTAAGCTTTATTTCAACTATAGGAATTATTTTGATATTTCATTTCCATCTACCTACTTTGCAAATTCTATTGTGGGATGGTGTGCTATTACGTCTAAGGAAAATCTACTTATTTCGAATTCAGTTTTCTCGGAAACCAAGTTTATTGTGAAGGGTTTAGTTCTCACGACTACATAAACTGCAGATACTTGCTTAATTCAGCAATTGTCTAGTGGTCTTCCAACACGTGTAAAGCCCCACCTTCCAATTCCACAAACCCCCACCCCTCCACCTTTGAATTTCTCGTACGTATTTCAAAGTAACATGGTATTTTAGTATTGCGAGGTACTGAAGAAAAGAGGCATTAGAGCAATTTATTGCCTCCGCAGGCGCGATTCTCTAAGGGAACCGTTTTAAGATGTTAACACCATGACGATACCTTGTCAATATATCTATGAAAACATCATATAAAATGAAAAATCGGAATCTTTTTAATAAAAGAGGTGAAACCCACAACACTAACAATAGGGACCAATTAGTTCATCCAGATTTCAGACTGGCTAAAGAACAATCATCCTTCATTCCACTGTAGAAAATGTTACAATAAAATACCTCCTCACATACTTCGACTGAATGAAACGAAATTAAAATTTTGTAAAACATACACTATGCAGCCAAGCAAATACGCTTAGTTTTACGCTGGTCCTGTTCCATAAGGGTGCATTAAGCTAATTGATTAGGATTCGAATACATATCGTCGACCGTAGGTTCAATTGAGGTAAGGGACATTGAATATCTTGTCCCTTACCTCAATTGAACCTACGGTCGACGATATATAGTTGGAGCTGCTGAAGATTGCAAAAACTACTAGCTACTAATTTGTGGGAAAGGGATGAATGCAATCGATGTCCTACCTATCGATTGCATTCATCCCTTTCCCACAAATTCTTCTGCTTTCTCGGACAACACCTATACAACAAAATAAATAAATTACTAAATATCTATCCTGAAACAAAATCTAGTTGCAATAAAGCCTTAAAAAAATATCTTAAATCGCTTGATTACCAAAAAACCGAGGACTTATTGAAAGTACCCAAATAGGTTCAAAGCCCTAATTACCCTACATAGCTGTTACCCACCCATATCTCGCAACACAGTCACACAAAACAGAACGACTCGCCAATCACTTCTACACTCTCACTTACAATCATTCACAATTCGCAGTCATGCATACACCTCATACGCCCACACACATATCATTTTAATCAATACACTTGGATGTTTCTGCTTATTTCTTTATTTGTACTACTTATTTTTAATTTAGTAGATGTTTTTTTTTTTTTTCTTTGAACTTTTTCGATTTACTTGTTATTGTTATCTCCTGGTCATTTCTACAAAATTCTTACCGAGGTGAGGGTCCTGGTGACCTGTAACACAGGTTTTATTCGTAAAACCTACTTCAGGCACCAGTCTCTCACAAAGGTGGGAAAAGTTTTACAGTTCTAAGTTTGCACTATTTTTAAGACCACTTATTGTGAAGAGAAAAATAAATGATACATTAATATCTTGTCCCTTACCTCAATTGAACCTACGGTCGACGATATATAGTTGGAGCTGCTGAAGATTGCAAAAACTACTAGCCATGGCCAAAAGTATTAGGCACCCTAAAATTGTGGCATTACACACATTTGGGATGAAAAATAAAACTAATTTTGTTGTCTATGTTTATATATTATGATTAAAAAATTGAAAAATATTAATATTTAGTGGGTCCACCCTTCGCTTTTATCACCGCAGCAATCCTTTGCGGCGTACTGCGTACAAGCTTTGTGCACTCATCAGGACTTACGGCATCCCACTCACGTGTTAAAGCAATTTTTAACGCTGCTTTTGATGTAATGCTATGCCGCCGTATCTTTCGCTTCAGTATACGCCAAAGGTGCTCGATGGGGTTCAGATCTGGAGACTGCGCCGGCCAGTCCAGCAAGACATTGCTGTTATTTCTAAACCAACCCATCGTGGTCGCCGATTTATGACATGGAGCATTATCTTAGTGGAATTTGACGCCGTCTAAGTTGGTGCCACCGAAAATGTGCACCAATGAAGGCATCGAGACAGTTTCTAGCACATTAATGTACTTTTCACTGTTCCTGCGGCCTTCGCAAACAAACATTTCGCCAACCCCATCGGCAGCCATGCAGCCCCAGATCACAATGCTGCCGCCTCCGTGTTTGACGGTAGGTACCACACAATCTGGATGGTATTTCTCGCCGACACGCCGCCTCACAAACGTCACACCTGGCGTTCCGAATACCTAACAACATAAAAAATAAACACTCAATGTTTGATTGGTTATAATTCTTACAAAAGCTAATGAAATTATTAGTAATTGTTGTTGTTGTTTTATACGAACGATATAAAAACTTGCCTCAAAATTCGATTCGTCGGACCATACAACATTGGACCAATCTTCTTCGGTATAATGTTGGTGTCGTAGAGCCCATTCTATGCGGATCTTTTTGTTGTTCTCAGATAACAGAGGCTTCTTCCTGGCTTTACAGCCTTTTAAGTCAGCTTCTGTGAGTCTTCTTCTTGCCGTTTGAGAACTAATCGGCTGTCCAATGTCCTCCGATAGAGCTGCAGCGAGTTTAGAAGAAGTTTTTTTGGGGTCCTTGAGTGAGTCACGAATGAGTTTTCTGTCTTGACGCTCAGTAGTCACACGTTTTCTGCCCGTTTTCACCCTGTTTGTGTGAGAACCAGTCTCCGCGAACGTTTTAAGAGCAGATTGCACCGCACACCGAGAACATTTTACCAACTTGGCGATCTTTACCAGGGATTTGCCTTCTTCGTGGAGAATCTGGATATTTATCCATTTTTCTATACAAAGTTAATTTTGGTTACGCATTTCGTATAATGGACAGTCTCTACTTGACAAATAAATAACACACATTAGCTTCTTGACACTATGAACAGTGAAAGAAGACTGAGCAAAACTTTAAATATTTGTCGTTAAATGCCATTTCTCACTAATTGTGGACCTGGTCTTTTATGGCACGTCAAAATACCTTATCTATGGTTTTAATTAACGTTTGAATACACCTCATGGGCTATTGTCTAACAGATAGCTTTGTTTTTGTTATACTTTATTAGTAGCACGTGTTTTATGGGGGGTGCCTAATACTTTTGGCCAAGGCATTGCATTGTATAAACTCCATCTCAATACTGTGTAATTGCATAGCACACGTGTGAGTACTATGTGCTTACTATAAACTACCACTTACATTCTTTCATTGATTTGAATATGCTTTGGTGGCTGAGAGTATATATGTCATGCTTCCTCAAATACCTCGCTGATGGTGGTGTGTGTGTTAAATTATTATGCATCCCGCTCGCGCCAGCGCCCGCGTCTCGTCCCTTCAAAATGGTCGAGCTGAATGCTGCTGATCCATACGTCATATTCTGAACTGGTCATCTCTTAGCTATTTATTTATTTATTTTAGGTTAGCCTCCAATTGTTTACACGTTACATTTCATTTGAAAGTACACAATATGCATTTACAAGTGCAACAATCATTTACAGGCTAACACCACATGCACTATTTTATTTATAGCTACTACGGAAAGAAAGAAAGAAAGAAAAAGTTTATTTGGACACATTTCGTGAAACACAAAACACAAAAACTAAATAAAAATAATGTTGCAAACAACAATTGTGTGTGC
The DNA here is from genome assembly GCA_949316385.1 of Globia sparganii. Classification (NCBI taxonomy): domain Eukaryota; kingdom Metazoa; phylum Arthropoda; class Insecta; order Lepidoptera; family Noctuidae; genus Globia; species Globia sparganii. Next base: position 24,826,803 of record OX438657.1, read on the forward strand.
CTCACGGCTGCGCCAAAAAGGCTCATTTTAATTGTTGAATTGTTTTTAATTTTTTATTACGGACGCTTTTAACGTGTAGGTACATCGTTCTCACATGTATAATTTCTACATGACAGTTGTGAAAGTATTTTAATTTAAAAGAGTGTAGTTTCTTGCCCGTCCTTCTCCATAGGAAACTACTACGCTTTGGAATGGGCAACTAGCTTCATCTTTCTGACTGACGAACCCCTTGATAACAATGCTTGGAAACATGCTGGTCTTGCTCCATAGGACAATCTAGAGTCTAGAAAAAATTAAACTGGTTGCTAATTTAATGTATATATACAATTTCTTTTTTATGAGATTGTTTTTTTCATTCTGTGACTAATATAACATTTAATTAATATTTTTTTATTTTAAAATTTGTTAAAATTTTAGGAAAATTTTACAATCTTTGTAAATATGTTAGCACCATGTATCTATCACATAATTAATTTACCTGTCATTGATATATTTTTAATTCTTTGTACCTTTTGTGGTAGACTAATTTTTATTCTAGGTGTATCGTCTTCACATATAATTATATAATGAATGTATACAAAACCTTGTAAAACATTTTAAAACAGTAACGGTGGAGTTTCTTGCCCATTCTTCTCCACACGAAAATTACCTTTTGGAAGGGGCGACTAAAATCAATTTCATTTTTTCGTTGTAATTTTTGACGTTCAAAAGTGCCTTTTATATGCTTATTTGCAATAAATGATTTGACTTTGACAATTCAAAATGCCTTTAATTGGTTTACTAGAAATAAAAGTTAGAGGTCGAGTTTTTTTTAACAACAAAATCAAAGATACTGGTACCCTAATCTAGCCGTAAATCTTGCTCTGTAAAGTGAAGCATCACACTGGCCTCCAATACTCGCCTCCAGTTACGATCTTCTAGCTACTATCCTCGCCTGTTTACCTAGATGACTTCCACTTTACCGTGTTAATAAACTGCGACTTGTTATGCAAAGAGTTCTTATACTTTGTACTTTGTTTTTGCTTTCAAAATTAACCTTGGATAGCTTGAAGGAAGACGGACGGAGTAAGTTTGCTTTAATGCTATCTACCACCAGTACCATTTAAACTGCTATTCTTAATATTTTCTGCCAAAGCTAGGTCTATAATGATATGTTAGCCATCATGACAGTTAAAATATTTTTTTAAAGCATTTTTTTAAATAATTAATATTTTGAAATGTTTTCTTATTTATTGTAAACTACAATGCTATTACAACGATCATTTGCAAATAACCCAAATCCAATCACAACATTATTATTGCCAACTACGTCGCCGTCCACCACCCGCCACGGCCGCGGGCGCAACTCGCCCCGGCCGCTAACACAGGTAACTCGCCATTACAACTCGCCCCACGTAACCCAGCTTAATGTGGCTCATCAGGCCTGCAGCATCACTGCAAGGGTTGAACGACCGCGCGCATGCGTATAAACCACCTTTTTCGGTCTAAATAGCCAACGGGCCGTCTTAGTGCGCGTTCTAACTGCGATCAAATTTCGATCTTACTATGTAACTGAGTGGATCGTTTTGGTGGTGCGTCCATAGCGGGTGGAGGCCAGGCTCGGAGGCTCAGTGAGTCGCGGACCGCCGTCGGCAGCGCGCGTGCCCTCCCGTCGCCCGGATTTTTTCCGCCCGAGAAAAGTTTTTCAAGTTTCCGTCAGACGTTGAAAGTGTTCGGTCGGAGTATTAGGAATTAACGGTTGGTTAAAAGTGCATAAGGATTTGTGTTGAATGGTGTTTTGGAGAATATAACTGTGTTTTTCGGGAATTATGGGACGGTGAGTTTTGAGAAAAGTATTTTTAAAGGATTTATTGCAATAATTAATTTGATTACTTTGGATATGATTATAAACTTCTTGAAAATGGTTTTATTTATTTACATTTAATACGGAAAACCGGCTACCTACAAACTAAACTTTTCAATTATTTTTTTTTTTTAATTAAAAAATAATTCTATCAACTCATTTGACTTTATAATAGAACACTACAATCGCCCGGTTGGAAGGAATCGCGAACCAAAAGGATTACCAAACTTAGTTTAAAATCCGGCGTCTGTCGGGACAGTATTTAACAATAGGATAATGAAAGTTTCGTGTCAGAACGCTAAGCCACTTGAGCTTGAAAACTTTTGCAGACAATGCTTCATAAAATAAATATAAAATTAAAACATTTGTAGCACGAACTATTTATGAGAACAGCTCCTGCATGTTAGCAGAAAACATTCAGCAAAATGCTTGTACAGGAAATTAAATAATTAACAAAAAAGAGTTGATTGAGGGTAAAAAAAAAGAAGTGCTAGTGACGTTTCTTGTTCAGTATGCGCCGGATAGCGGTATAAATATATTAAAGCGACTTCGTTCTTGGAGATAACAAAGAGTATCATGTTCTCCAGTAACTGGGTTGAAAAGTTCAGGTAGGCAGCCGCTCCATATAAACTACGGGTATGAAGCTGCACCCGATTAGACTGTAAGCTGACCCCAAAAAAAAGTTGAGAAAAGGTGTCGCTGATTATGATGATTCTTGGAGGCTCAATATTTCTATGAAAGTAACCTTACTATAAGTAGTCTTGGTTCCCGACGGAAAAAGGGATATACAGGTTGTCTGAGAAAGGGTGTCGCCAACTTAAGGGTGTGGTACAGACCACCAAATTGAACAACTTTTACCCGGGGACCAACATCGTAATCGTGAATAAAAAATCAGTCGTCCCATAAAAACTGCAATACTTTCTTGATCAAATGTATGGAACGACTGATTTTTTATTCACGATTACGATGTTGGTCCCCGGGAAAAAGTTGTTCAGTTTGATGGTCTGTACCTACCATAGCCTTAAGTTGGCGACACCCTTTGTCAGACACCCTGTATACATTCCACTGGTGGGTGTCTTCAAAGGAAAATTTAAAGGTTGCTAAATTAGCAGCTAATAAGTATCGTCCTTTGCAGCATTGACAGCAAAGTGAGCTCCTGCTATCACAGATTAGTTAGCTAAGCATGCTGATTAAGAAAATATTTCATTTTTTGTTAGTTTTGTGTCAACAATGTTGCTCACAGCGGGCTATAATAAGGCCTGTTTAGTAGCAGCGTAAGCAGTGGAACCTTACAGGTATAAACTTTGTACTTAATGCTCTTAACCGTCAAGAAGTGCATTATTAAGGACCTCGTAATAGGTATAAGAAATGTTTTTATACATTCTCGAACTCTATCAATACAGTCACTGTATTTTTTAAAGCTTTCTGCAAGATAAAAATAAGAGTATATAATCAGCCTATAATGTTGCAGTGGGATTGTCCGAAAGGGTTACCGCTGCCCCGGAACATAAAGGGCTAAGGAAGGAACACGGGTGGGTTTTAGTCAGTAAGAGTCTGACACTCCCTTCTGCTCCAATCAGAGCGGGAGGGGTCATTTTATGATTACCCATCCACAAAAAATTTCGCGTCAGAACTGTGTGGCGTCGAAGTAGTAAATGTTTGGTATAATTTACAATCACATACTTTTGAATCACTTCGACGCCACACAGTTCTGACGCGAACTCCGTTCATTAGTATCGAATTTCTGACTTTCATCATCTACTTTTGCTGTTGACTGTACATCTCCTAGTAGCTGGTAGGACTACCAGATAGGCTGGCGGGTCTTTTGAGAGGGAGTGGGCCGAAATCCACCACGCGGGACCAGTGCGGGTTGGTAGATGTGACATGTCTTTAATTTTTTTGGCTCTAGGACATGCCGGTTTCCTCATAATTTTGTTCTACAGCGATTTGAGAGTAGTGGTGATGAAATAAATTACAAAAAGTAACGCGCCTGACTGGGTTTGAACCACGATGTACAATATGTAATAGGAGCCATTACTACGGGCTGCCACTGTTCTCAAATAACAGTAATAAAGTCCTTTCAAATATAGACTTTTCTTCCTAGATCCTAGATCATTATTACCGCTCGTTCCACTAAAATCCCCTAGACCAGTCCCCCAGGGGACTACACAGCACTCAATGTTCCACTACGATCCCCTATGCTGGGGATTCTATAAGTACTAATAAATGCTATTCCTTTATAGTCCCTTCTAATAAAAAATCACTTACAAAATAACAAAATGTAATACATAGAATTAAAAATCTGTCTACAGAGGGGATACCAATGGCGTAAATAGACTTTTATAAAATAAGTAAGATGTTGAAAAAAAAAACAAAACACTAGCGTTGGTTTACGGCCAAATTTTTCTTGTTATCACGAAGTGATTGATAGATAAGACAATTTTTTTTTATCTAAAAAGTTTATAATAAGAGCTTTAAAGGGTAATTTTGATGATCAAACAACACAATTAATGAAAATGTTTAAGTTAATAGTACAACAGCTATCGGGTAAACTTACCATTTATACCTAGATAAAAAACTCTAACACGATAATTATTCACCATTTAGATACCGTTATCAACTTTGTTATGTCGACAAGGCATCGACAATCCCCTAGGCGTTGCAAGGTGTCCATTGGGGGCGGTTACAACTTTTCATCAAGCGGACCGTCGGGTCCGTAAGTTTGCTAAATGTTAGCATAACATAACACAATGAAATAATAACATAAAGCAAATAACTATGAGTTCATTCTTGACTTGACAGTCATTTGTTTTATGTCCATATACTGCTATCATCAATATTGTGGTTAATATTGTGAGGATAAAGCAACACATTTTATTAAACCGGTTTTAATAATAAAAAATCCCGAAACTTTGATTCATACATCTTTGTTTTTGTATCAAATTCGCAATATAGCTTGAATTTGTTCTTCATAATTATTAAATGATTTATTTATTTAATCTTTTCGCGCACAAAAAGGTACAAAGACAGACTTAATGCCTTAGGCATTCTCTACCAGTCAATGAAGGGTTGTGAATAATTCAGACCATTTTTCAGATAGTAAGCGCACTGTAGGTTTCTTTGCTCATCGAATTCTAGGAAAAGTTCGGCTTTGTAAAGCATCTTTTCTGCCACCTTGTGTAACAGAATCTTTCTAAAAATGTTTCATATTATTTTAAAATTCCTTTTAAACTTTATCTGGTTTGCGTTCCACTACGTATGTCTTAATCAATCTAATATAGAGTAATCCTCCTTGTCACCCCAACAACGTACCTACTGTCAACAAAACAAATTCAAAATACAGTTTAATATACCTACTAACATATTCAGTTCGTAATAGGATTGCGCGAAGTAAGCTGTCAGAAGCGAGCAGTATGATTACGTCAGTGTTCACCTGTCAAACGCACGCATGCTCAAGACAATGGAGACTGCAATATTATAGTTTATGATGAGAGGTAGGGGAATATAAAGTGTATATATTGTAGACAGGGGATATCAGAACTTTAATACAAAATAAGCGAAGCAGAACAGAGATATTGTAACGCTCGATACTGGGTATAGTGGGCCTAGCTCGATCGCGCTGATTATACGTAATGTAAATAAGAACGACTTTAAAATTGAAAATACTCGTTTCCCACAAAATATTTAATTAGTTTTATAACTTTATTCATATCTTCTGACTTGTGACTAAGTCGCACGCCAGCCGCACGGGTCGATCGATCAGGATCAGCCACGCTTGCCGCGGTTGATCCGTGGATGGGTGACCATCTTTACATACCAAGACCCCTCCGTGTCTCGGAAAGCACGTTAAGTCGTTGGTCCCGACTGTCATTCATGGAGCTTGGACAGTCGTTACGGGTCGTTAGAAGCCCGAAAATCTGACAACCAGTCTTACCAAGGGGTATCGTATTATCCAGTAACTGGGTAAACATAGTAAAGTAGTTCCATTATTCAAATCCGGTGACAGTAAAGAACCCAACAATTATAGGCCTGTGTCGATTCTGCCAGTTCTCAGTAAGGTGTTTGAAAAGCTTATGCTCAATCAAATGTTACGTCACTTTAATAAAAATTCCATCTTTCATGAACACCAGTACGGTTTCACCAAAGGGCGTTGTACTACTGACGCCGGTGTTACCCTAATAAAGAACATTTTTAACGCCTGGGAAGAAGCACAAGATGCCATTGGAATCTTTTGCGACCTCTCTAAGGCGTTCGATTGCGGAAACCATGAGACACTTCTGATGAAACTGGAGCACTATGGAATTAGAAAAACAGCACTTGATTTGCTAAGATCATACCTGAAAGATAGAAAGGTTAAAGTTCAAGTAAACGGCATAAACTCATTGGGGTCTGAAATGACAATGGGCGTTCCTCAAGGTTCGATATTGGGTCCATTTCTCTTTTTAGTTTATATTAACGATTTACCCCAATTACTTCAAAATCAACCAAAGATGGTGTTATTTGCAGATGATACATCATTGATCTTTAAAATAGACTGACGGTCACAAAATCTTGACGACGTGAATAACTCTATTCTTCAGGTCCAAGATTGGTTTACGGTAAATAATTTAGTACTTAATGAAAAAAAAACCAAATGCATTAGATTTAAATTGCCTAATGTTAGAAGCAGCGAATGTGACATCATATTGAATGGCCAAAAACTAGAGTTTATTGATCAGACAGTTTTCCTAGGAATCACCCTAGACGAGAAATTACAATGGGGGCCTCATATAACATCTATTGCGGGGCGGCTAAGCTCGGCCGCTTATGCTGTTAGAAAGATAAGACAGTTAACAGATGTAGAAACCGCGCGTTTGGTCTATTTCAGTTACTTCCACAGTATTATGTCATATGGCATTTTACTGTGGGGTCGGGCTGCTGATATTGAATCCATTTTTATTTTGCAAAAGAGAGCTGTCAGAGCCATTTACAATCTACGTCGCCGTGAATCTCTTAGGGAACTATGTATTTAAAAAGGTTAATATTATGACGGTACCTTGCCAATACATTTATGATGGTTACAACCATCAAAAACCCCTTTAAATATGATATGCAAAACCTGAAAATAGTTTGTTCATAATTGACTATTGAATCGATTTGAGTAATTTTTAAAATAGGTTTTTTTTTTCAAAAATTATGTATTTTGCCATACTATCCACTGATTGAGCCAAAGAAAATTATGTCTTAATTTAAGGCAATAAGACTCAATTTTTAATGCATAAACTAATGCTAGGATCAACACGATTTTTAAAAATATAGTTTTGGTCATTGTATTATGCATTTAACTCAATGGTCTAATTGGGGTGTATGAGGTTTTGCGCATTTAACGTTACACGTTGGATACACGTAATTGGCGGCATGTGGGTGAACTGTACATCTCTGCCTAACGCTTAGGAACAATAGGCGTAAATGTTAATGGTCTATACTAACTTGTGACGTAAGAATGATTGGATTTATTATGATCGAAAATAGCCAATAGGCAGTGAGCAAGTGTACAAATCCATGCTAGGAAGTTACTTCTTTGTATTAGAAAAGCGTCTGCACTGTTTAGTATGTTATTAAACAGTTACAGTCCAATATTATTATTGCAAGTATATACCTACTTCCCATTTTATCGGTACCGATTGACTATCGTTACACATTTCGCAGAACTCTCGAGGGTTGTGATTTTTACGAGGCATGATCAGAGTGATCATAAAGTCTACTGAAGCGCCAAGAATTTATAAGTATCTGGATAAAGATAGGTTTTTTAAAATACTGTGTTCGGGTTATATAAAAGAAAAGTTCCATCTTTTCTTCGTAAAATATAAAAAAAAATCTAACCTAACATGGACCTACATGGGGCATAGTCCTTTTACTATAATAATCCTATTAAGGTGCCACTTTTCGATATTTTTTCTATATAAATTTCGGGAGAATATTACTCCACTGTTTGACATTGTGCATCCAAAGTTAAACATGATATCTTTTTGACTTATTATTAATTGTGTCTGTACGGAAACAGAATAGTGAAATAAAAAGCCATTAAAAAGTTATGAGCCAACAAAGATTAGTTTTTATTGCAATTTTTTAACGTAACTTTGGGTGTAAATAAGTAATCAAAAAATTTAAAATCTTCAAAACCAAGTCCGTACCGACAAAGATCAAATCAAAGATGTAATTGATTTATGCAGTGATTTTTTCATAAAACTCGATTTTCCGAAGCACTTTTCGATTTTTTTTACGCGTCTATCAGTTCGGAACGGTGTTTCTGTGCTTGAGAATTAGACGTTTTTCATGTAGACTAGCGTCTAACTGCTCATCACTGATACTAGCACTGTCGGACACGAAGCCAGGCGAGACAGCGTGCTTTTTGACCATGACCACCAACGAGTTCGAGCTCGCGACTAGTTTACTCTTAAGGGCGCATTCTACCAAACTTTTATATCTAGAATAAGTCTTATCCTGAGAATAAATTTTGAATTTTTGACAGTTTTTCCATACTATAGAACTGTCAGATGTCAATTTTATTCCACGAATAAAAGATATCCAACTTTGTTAAAATCAGTCCTTATTATTAAAGATAATTATTGAATACCGAAAACATTAATCTTAAGAGTAATAATTTTTTTACTTAACATTCGTATGGTTATGATGTCATCTCGAAAGTTCTGCTGAAGTTCTGTCGTGTATAAAATACTTAGATGGCTTGAATACCATACCATTTTGTATTTTGACAATCCACAGTAACAAGTATTATTATCATCAGTAATGTGTTCTGTTTCTTCTTACTCAGAGAGAAGACTGAGAACTGGTTTCCTCACCTCCAAAATCTTACAATAGGGACTGCAATATATATATATATAAAATTTGGAGGATGTATTCTTTGTGAAGGTATTCACTAAGTAAGGGTTTTTTGAAATTCCATCCCTAAGAGGGTGAATGGAGGGAGGGTGAAATTTCATGCGGACGAAGTCGCGGGCAGAAGTTAGTTACACATACACAGTTGAATTTATCATTGTATTGTCATCTTCATCTTGTATACAATATAATTGTTATAACGTTGCTTAGCTATAATGACGTTGGTTACCGACTTTCTTATTCTTACTTATTTAGACGAAGTTTTTGCAGTTAATTATGAACCATTTAACTTAAAAGTAATAGTTTGGTTTGAAAGTAGTATTATAGTTATTGTAAATATGTCTTGTTGTAAATTGCAGGCACACTTATTTTGTTTTTTGACTTATTGAAAACAGTAGGCCTAGCGCGACCGCGTAGAGTGAGTGTAACGAAAGTTCGACAGATTTTAAAATTGAAAATACTTGTTTCGCAAATAATATTGACTTAGTTTATTCGTATTTTAGTTTATCCATATTTTAGTTTATTCAAATTTAAGTGCAACCTTTCACGCTTTCTTATAGTGCTTGTCGGCAAAACTTAAACCAAAATACTATCTAATAGTTGAAAAATGTATTTAAAAATCGTTCGAATTTAGTTAACATTTGGCACAATATATGACAGTTTCTGGGATTTTTTAAATTTCAAATAAGTTTCTTCAGTATCCAAGTATCATAAAAAAAATACTGACAACCTATATTCTTAAAATAATATCTGTTATCACTAACCAAGCTCCACCGAATCGCGATTCTTTATTCAAAGTTCGCCATCGATCAGATAAGCCGTTTCCACGTGAATTCATAACAAAGGTGGAACTTTCCTCTCGACAATATTGGCGTCATTGAATGGAGTTCTTACTTACAACACAAACTTTTACACCAACAACAATACATTTTGGGTTTTGCACGAAAATACTCCGATTTACGTATTTATACATAAGGGTAATTACCTTAAGTAGGTACTTATTTTATTGAACTATTTCAAATCTATCATTACAATTGCATTATAATTGCGAACAATCTAGGTTCTAAATGAAGCCTAATTTTAGTAACGTAAGTTTTATAATGATAAATTAAAAGCTGCTTTGAACTATTTTCTATATTACAAAAATATTGCATGTACACACGGCTACACATCAAGCTATACAAAACCAGTTTACGCTGGTCTCGCATCGTACGGAAATCCTATATAATGTGAGATCAGCTTATACTGGAAACGTATAGCTTGATGTGTAGCCGTGTGTACAACGTGTAACGTTAAATGCGCAAAACCTCATACACCCCAATTAGAGCATTGAGTTAAAAGCATAATACAATAACCAAAACTATTTTTTTGTTAAGTGTGTTGATTCTAGCATTAGTTTATGCATTCAAAATTGAGTCTTATTCCCTTAAAATAAGACTTAATTTTATTTGGCTCAATCGGCGGATAGTATGGTAAAATATATTTTTGAAAAAAAAAATCCATATTAAAAGTTACTGAAATCGATTCAGTAGTCAATTATGAACAAACTATTTAATAATAATAATAGTTTATTTATAAAAAGGGAATACAATTACCATGAGTAGCTTAACAATAACTTAACAATAGCGCACACATTTTCAGTAGGCCAATTCTGCTAGTTTAAAACGTTCAAAATCTAGTCGCAGTCTCATCTCGGTGACAAACAAATGTCAAAAACTTGTCAAAATCTAGGGAAATTTGAAGTATTTTTGACAGATTGAGACTGAGATCAGACTGTGAACGTTCTTAAAAATTACGGGAATTGCCCCTCAGGTTTTTTTAACGTTACACGTTGTATAAAACTCAAAGTACCTTTAATATTATTTGACCGTACAGTAATCAAACTCTTAATTTCCGTATTATTTTTCAAACTTCTACTATAGTAACCATAATCTTGTAGATCCAGTGTAAAACGTCGTAGACATTGCTACGCTTGCTACGAACGCTACGCTAGCTACGGCTACGAGCTACGTAGGTATAAAGTTCCGAGTGCTATTGCACATAATATTACCCGCTCAGACTTCCATTAACTAAGTGAACACGCTCAAGATAATTAAGTGAAGGATCATGATTAACTCCACAGCCTCTTATCCCTCTCAACAACGTTAACCAAAATGAATAATTATAATCTAAACAAAAAATACTCCCCTTTTCTTATCATCATCCTGCCACCCTGCACGCAAATTTTAATTTAAGTACACAAAGATACGGTTTAAATTCGTTTGTGGGCATTAAGATAGGAGACTTGTATACATGTCAGTTGCAGGCCCCGGAACAAACAAGACAATGGGGCTATATGAGCTCTTATTTGCGTTTGATGAAATACATACTATGGGTCTATTCTATTGCGAATCTAAATGTAATTTTGTAAGAGATTAATTGAAGGTTAGATTTGTGTGAATGTTTGATTTTAAGGAATTTATTTACTTTGCGTCCACTCAATATTATTTTCTTTGGCACCCAAAACAAAAAAAAATTAAAACAACAGTATAAATTCATAGTCAACAGATGTACAATGTTAATCGTTTAAATTACATTCGCGTATAATAAGCATAATTAAAGCAATTTACATAAACATGTTAACTGCTTATTTCTCCACACTGTATACTTCAAGGTAAAGAGTAAGAACTTTATAAACACGACTAGAAAACACATAAACCGTAATGTTCCGTATATAAAACAAAACACGGTAAAGTTCGTGCGAGTACGTACGAATACGTTCGTAGGAGTACGGCCTCGGCCAGGGTAATGAGTTCCAGCGGGTGCTTAGGCGAGCGCGGAGTGTAAAATATAAAATTATTAAACCGCTGGTAGTATCCATAGTGCGATGGGTACGTTTGCCTGTTTTCACTAATGTCAAGTTATCGGCGCGTAGTTTCTTAACGCCTAACCCAAGCAACCACCCCTGTTTCGCCATTCATTTATCAGTAGAAAACTTACGCTAAGAAATCTTTACGTTACGTCAATACATATAAATCTGTTACCCGTAAAAGTTGACATGTAAGCAATATGCATCGGCGAATTGGCCTCCTAGTTTTAGTCATAGTCTGTGGTTGCTGAAAAATTTTTAGGTCGGTAACTTTACTACTTAAGATGACACCGATCGCACAGTGAGCCCCTCATCGTTTTTTTACTTATTTATTTTATTTTAGAATGAAAATGCAGATAATAAGCATGTTGTCGTGCTCCACGAGATTATACGTTTTTATTATTACAAATGGTAATTTTACATTGTTAAGATTTATTATAATCCTTACAACGGCAAATAGTGGCCACTACATTCCGTCCTAAAGATTATAATAAAACTAAACTAAGCTACTGTTTGTAATAATAATAACGTATAATCTTGTAGAGCACAACATAACATGCTTATTTTCTGCATTTTCATTCCAAAATAAATTAAATAACCAAACAAACGATGAGGGCGCCAGTGCGTGGTCGGTGTCGTCTTAATCTTTACGCATTACATCTAGGTGTCAACCTAGATTTATTACATACGCGTAGGTTGACACCTAGATGTTTCTATAGATACAGATATAAAATGATAATTTTTATTTATCCAAAATAACACAAACACACAGGTTGAGCATAGTGGTAGATATACTAAAATGATACATATATGTTTGTACAATAGTTAAAGGCTACAAAAATCTATTTAAACAAAAATAGAAACTCTGTCGCCTTAACTAGGAGGTCTATATCTTAATTAAAGAGACAGTGTTCAGATAGATGTTTGCCTATATTAAATTTTACCCTTTGTGTGTTTAACAACAGATTTCATGATCAATATTGGTAAGTCTAGGTAACCCTAGTGTTAATGAAAACAGGCATGAGATAGAGAGCTACTGTCTATTGTTTTACAAGTTAACCTTCTGCTACCCGCTAAAACAACTCGCGATGCACTGTGGCAACCTAATCGCGCCCGCCCCCGCACTGCCACCGCGCTCGCCTCCGCACCCGCAACCGCGCTCGCTTTCACCCTGGCCGAGGCGTATGAGCCTTCCGCTAAGTTGAACACGAAAAAATTGTAACTCGTACTACACGTATTTATTTCATAGTTGCTTTAACATTTTAGCTTGTTTACATTTCCCGAGAGGACGGGGAATTGTGTACAAATGTGAAGTGCATTAATGTTGTGCACTTTACTCTGTAATTTTGTTTTACTAAGAGCCAGGTATGCATTCGTCATCAATTTATTCGTCGTCAAAAGTTATACAATCTGTATAAATATTTTGGTTCGTTTTATTAGAGACCATGAATTAAAATTCAATTAAAATTCATGGTCTTACTTTTATTTCTGACACTATGTTATTTAGCAAAAAATAATCCTTATGATGAAACCTTTCGATCGGTATCATAAAGCTACAGGGTGATAAATGATAAATGATAAATGATTTTATTTCTGTAAGTAGGTTTGTACAAACACTTTTACACGTCAATCATATTTTTTTTTAAAACGAGATGAGGTCGGCGTTTCCTATCTGACTACTCTGAGAAGAAAGGCCGAAACAAACTCAGAGGTCACAGTCTCTTTTAAAGTCCAGACATAATCTTGGTGAGATCATGTGGAGACCATGTAGATTGGTGTCTGAAATGGTCTTTTGAGGAAAGAACCACACAGATTGAGTGGACCCGTCCAGTCAGTGCACGCATTTGTCAGTAATCATGCAGCTCAACTCAAACTTAGGGAGCTCAACGATTCGACGAACAATACCAAAGAAAGGACATTTGGGTAGGTCGCATAAATTACTCAAACTGCCAGACCATGACTAAAACTATCTGAGAAAAAAACAAAGGCAAACTAAAATTAACCCACATAGTCTTCACATTCACAGTCATTAAAAATAACATAATACTTTACAAAGTAAATATTCATGTCACTGTATATGTAAAATTTATCAATGTCAATGTGTATATAAAAATCCAGAAATAGTCTTGGTCAGATCATTTTGAGGACCATGTAGATTGGTGTCTGAAATGGTCTTTTGAGGAAAGAACCACACAGATTGAGGGGACCTGTCCAGTCAGTGCTCCCATTTGTCAAAAAAAAATGTGCAGCTCAACTCAGAACTTGAGGAGCTCAACGATTCGACAAACAATACCAAAGAATGGACAATTTAGGTAGGCCGCGTAAATTACTCAAACTGCCAGATCATGAATAAAACTAACTAAGAAGGAAAACATAAAAAAAAGATAGAAAAGACCCACATAGTCCTCACTTTCACGACAATTAAAATAATATTATACTTTACAAAGTAAATATTCACGTCTATAAAGAGAGAAAATAAAATAAATAATAAGCAAAAAAAACCAAACAAGATTCACTGTGTAAATTTATTGGAGCAGCTCAATCCCAAGCATGTTTATCCTCAATATAGTCTTTAACAGAATAAAAGGCTTTCTGGCATAGTTTCCGCTTTATAGAAGATTTTAATTTATTAAGGCTTAGATCTTGAATGTGGCTAGGAAGTTTATTATAAAAACGTATACATTGGCATCTAAACGAGCCACTTATTTTCTTAAGCCTGGTTGTAGGAACAACGAATTTGTGTTTGTTCCTAGTATTTATATTATGGATATCACTGTATTTTTTAAACAGATTAATATTTTTATGTGCGTACAAAAGATTTTCATAAATATACTGAGAAGGCACAGTCATTATATTAATCTCTTTAAATTTGTCTGAGGGAGTGTCTGGGACTTAATTTATAAATTGAACGAACTGCCCTTTTTTGTAAGACAAATATTATCTGAATATCGGCGGCATTTCCCCACAATAGAATACCGTACGACATCACACTATGAAAATAACTAAAGTATACTAAACGGGCTGTCTCTAAATCAGTTAAGTCACGAATTTTTCTAACGGCGTATGCTGCGGAGCTAAGCTTTTTTGATAATTTATCTATATGGGGGCCCCATTGAAGCTTGGCATCTAAAGTTATGCCCAAGAATACGGTGGTATCTTCGGGATTCAACACTTCATCCTTTATAAGCACACTAGTTTTTACTTGTCTAACGTGAGGTATGGTAAACTTAATACATTTAGTTTTTTTCTCGTTAAGAAGTAGGTTATTAACATTAAACCAGTTAACTACTTTATCGAGGGCGCTATTTATATTGTCAGTAACCAGCTGCTGACGTTTGAGTTTAAATAAAAGTGAAGTGTCATCTGCAAACAACACTATATCATGATTATCCTTTATGAGGTAAGGCAAGTCGTTAATATAAATAAGAAACAAAAAAGGACCAAGAATTGACCCCTGGGGGACCCCCATTGTTACAATTGATCCGGGTGATCTTTTCCCGTTAACATCAACTCTCTGAATCCTATTACCTAAGTATGAAGTAAGAAGATCTAAAGCGGCATTCCGGACTCCGTAGTGGTGCAGTTTCCTTATTAATGTTTCATGAAAAACGCAATCGAATGCCTTGGACAAGTCGCAAAAGATGCCCAAAGCATCGCATTTATCCTCCCATGCATTATAAACATGTTCTAAAAGTTCAACACCGGCATCAGTAGTCGAACGACCCCTTGTGAAACCGAACTGTTTGTTATGTAGTAATTTATGTTTATTAAAAAATCTTTGCATTTGATCTAAAATAAGTTTTTCAAAAATTTTGCTAAAGGTAGGTAGCACTGAAATTGGTCTATAATTAGTAGGGTCTGATGTACTACCCGATTTAAACAAAGGTATTATTTTACTGTATTTCATAAGATCAGGAAACTCACCACAGTCAATGCAATTATTAAAAATAACAGCTAGAGTAGGTGCAACAATGTTTATAATCGTCTTCGCAACGTCCACAGAATTACCCCATAGATCCGGGGTCTTTTTAACATTTAACGTGTGAAAGGTTTTAATTATATCTTTACAAGTGACATATTGAAAAGAAAAATCAGAATCACAAACTGGAACGTTTTCTTTAAGTAAAGACTCTGCAGCGGAGGGTGATGAGTTGAGGGATTTAGTCGTCGATACGGGAATCTCAGCAAAGAAATTTTCAAAGGCCGCGGCGACTTGAGAATCTGATTTAATTATATTGTCATCAATAGCAAGGCTGTACTCACTACCTCGGTTGCATGACCTTCCCGTTTCGCTATTAATGACATTCCATGTCATTTTAATTACATTACTACTATTTTTAATTTTTGAACTCAAGTAACGTGACTTGGCCATACAACAAACTTTTTTAAATAATTTTGAGTAATTTTTAACATATAAATTAAATTCAGCAGTATTTATACAAATCCGTTCATCATACAACTCATAAAGTCGTTTTCTACTTTTATGAATACCAATGGTGGCCCAGTCACTGAAAGAAGCATTACTATTAACCGAGAATGTCTTTGGAGTGAAAGTGTTATCAAATTGCGTACAATACATATTAAAAAAATCATTATATTGTTGATTAGGGACAACATTAGATGACAAAAGTGGTAAATTACTAAGAAGTTTAGTCTTAAATGTTTCCAAGCGTTTAGTAGTTTTTGGGTTTACAGTGATATCTTTTTTAGTTGCCTTTTTGTTTAAATTTGGAATAGTGATCAATTGTCCGCAGTGGTCCGAGTCTATTAAATTAATAATTTCTTTGTGGGATGGTATAACATCTGTATAGAATGATGTTATCTAAGCATGTGGCACTAGTGGGAGTTATTCTAGTGGGCTCCAAAAATTGGTTATCAAGATTGTATGACTGAAACAAACTTATAATTTTTGAACTTAACCCAGAGTTATCTAACAAATTAATATTAAAATCACCACAAGTGATGATAGACTTGTTCGAATTACAAATTTTATGCAAAACTTCATCCATAACCTTTTCAAAACAATCATACAATCCTGAAGGAGGTCTGTACACACTTAATATAATGAACTGATTATTATGAATGGTGATTATTTTTCTCGTGTAACAGGTTCAATTCCCGGTTCAACCATGTAATTATTTAAATATCTATGAATGAAGTTTAAATTGTTTTTTAAATTCAAATATAAATGTTCCATCTATAATATTCAAGGTACTTTCCCTCCATGTGGCATATCCGTGGGACGCCCTGTATAATATGCCCTGTGCTTAAATGTTATAAAGTCCGAAATCATCCGGAAGACTTCGGCTGTAAGGAGCCTTGATTGCTCCAAGACGACGGAGGTAGCTCACAATGACTGTATAATTGAAGTGAAATTGGTAGCTGACACAACTGTGGGGACCATTATTTGACTGCTACCCTCTAATATCCATTCAGAGTGATTGTAGCATGAATTAAGATGTAACAATATTGAGATTATAATATTGATTTCTTGCATTTCATTGCTTTCTTGCATTTTTTTTCTGTTGTCATTTTCCAGTGTCGCAACACAGATTAATGTGTATTATCTTTGGTCCCTGGCCCTGACATCAAGCAATGGACAACATTGTCAACCTTTTATTATTTATTTATTAATTCAGTAGTACACATTTATTTATTTATTTAATTAAAACGGTTTAAAACCAATTACAGAAATTAAAGACACAGTTTGCATATACTACACATAAAATATAAAATCATCAAGTAAGAAGTATACATTATTGATACATATAAGAGTATTTGTTCAGTAGTTAGGTGAGGTGGTATCGTCAATCAAAACACAATTTTGTTTCTCTGTAATAAAAGAAACGTCATTTAATGCTATTAATTTCAATATCAATTCATAACAAATAAGTAGGTACCTTCGCGATGGTTCTGATTCGACCATAGATTACCTATAGGCTGACGACATTGCGGTCTGCCACCGTAATGGCGCTAGTAGCGCGGCCTTTATATAAAATGAAGATAATAATTACCTATATTTTATTTACATACATTTAAGTTGGTGCCAATATAAACTCATTAGCTTTACCGTGCACCAAAACCATCAACTACATGAAGAGAATTATAACCACTTATGTTGGCACTTACGTAAAAAGTAACAATAAAAAATTAAAATTACAACGGGTATATGCGAAATATTATCAGTGTACATCAGTGACCAATCTAGCCGTCCATTCTTAAAAAAAAAGTGGAGGAGAATTTTTGAATTGATATAGGTTGTTCCTAAAAGTACTTATATGTTTTTAGTAATAGTTAATTTTAAATTTTATGTGTTATGATATTATTGTTGGGAAATATTTGGTTTTATTATTGTTTTAAACTTTTTATCTATAATTTGGAGTACAAGGCCTGGCTACTTTGTATTTGTATATTTTATATATGTTTTTTTTTTTTGTAATGTGCATTTTTTTCCTGCAGAATAAACAGTTTTTCTTTCTTTTTCTTCTTCTATTTAACTTAACTAACAAATTATACAAAATTCTGTAACTTATTGTTTTTCTTTGACAACAATTTGTATGAATCAGTACGAGATATTTGCTCTCAATTTATCATTCCATAGGTAATTATTTCCCACTTCACACCACCTTAATCTACAGTATCAATTTATTTCAGCATAGAATAAACGAAATTGCTGCAAATATTGCCGGTAATATCAAGTTAAACAAAATTAATTAAGTTTAAATCTAAAGTGCTCAGCGGTGGGTCAATATTTGACGGCGCGTTCGCGACTCAAACAAACATTGTTCCGTGCAGCGCATTATAAAATACCGTTTATTTCATGATCAGTCTGTTTTCAGGATGCTGTCGGATATTAAAATGGGCTCCAATGAAGTTTTTTGAGTAAGAAGTTCAGTAAAGTGTGTGGGTACAGACAAAATCACTCAAAACATTGTCAAAAATTTATCTAGGTGTATTGTGGTCTTTCGTTTATTTTCTAGAAACTTTGTCTATAGAAAATAAAAAATAGAAGGAGTACGGATAGAAAAAAATGCACAGATCATAATGAGAGTGATCCCTAATCTATCCCTACCTAATATTTAGTAAATTCAGGGATGAATCCTGTTTCCAAAATATGTAGCATACACATACTATTTCGAAAACCGTGTAAAACGATAATATTTCATCAACTTCGCGTGGATGATCGATTAAAATTGTTTTGTTGCTGCAGTGGGGACTGTATTTTTTGTTCAAACCGGACAGTTTAATTTAGTTGCTCGTTGCCAAAACCACACATTGAAAGAAGAATTAATGTTTAAACCAAAAAATAAACGAGAATAAACGTACTAAAAACTTGCCAAAAATAGCCGAGGATTTCAATTTTTTGAGGAAGCTATTTAAGCTTCCTCAAAAAATATAAATCCTCAGTTCCCTACACTATAAAATTCAACAGAATAAAAAGAAATATAATTTGATCTACTGTAGCGTCTAATAAGAAAAGTTAATTAAAAATAGTCTTCTACGTGCTCCCGACGATTATGAACGGTTCTACAAGAAACTGGGCTAAAATTAACGCTTTTATTTTAACTCAGTAGGAATTCAATTGGACTAATTTCTTTGATTATGTTAACTATTCAGGTATATCGGAACTATGAGGGTAGCTAGGCAAATTGATGTCAAATATTTCCCAGAAACAAGGCTTCTTTCAACAGCCCAGTTGGAATAGGCGTCCAATCTTAATAATATATGTGGATATTTGAGTTTCTAGAAAATTTTCATAATTTCGTTGGCTTTATAATTCATTGACTAGACAGTCATACCCACTTTAAGGTTATAACTTTAACCAGCTGGAACCTCGAAGTCTATTAACCACATCGGTTCAATCTTAGGATATTGCGCATTGGTTATAGTCTGGTTACCTCGTTAGCTTCAACTTTACTAACTGAGCGACTTCTTGAAAATTCAAAAGCGCCTGTAAATGTTTTGAATAAAATAAATGCCTTGAGTTTCAGGCTATGACAATCGTGATTGTTAGTGTAACATCACATAGCACGAAAGGTTTCTTTCTTTAGTTTTTCTGCTACATGGCAATGTGTTTCAGGAACAATAAGCCATTTCTCTGTCTGATAAATAATATCTGTTGGAATGTTATCGCCTAGAGGCACAAAGTTTTGAAAATTTTCTTTCAGCATACTCTCTCTTCGTCTCATTGTGTGAATCTTTTCGTGAGTTTAGGGATGTCATGTCTCTTTAGTCGGGTATATCGGAGTCCTCCTGTTCCTTACTTACTTTTTGAAGCTTACAAGCTTCTCCTGGTATTTCAGGCTGCTTTTGACTATTTCTTGCCGGAGAGTTTTTATACCGAGGTCTAGGTATACATATATATTTATTGCTGATGCACTGGGGAATACCGAACTTTGTCCTTAGTGTTTTGCCTTGGAATCTTTCTAGGATGTCGATGTTGCTATTACTAGCGGTTCCTCACAGCTCTATGCCGTAAGTCCAGATAGGTTTAAGTATCGATTTGACATACAAATAGCGGTTTGCTGTTGTTATTTATATTTAGGAGTTTTTCATTTAGTCCAGATATGTTTTTGCCATGTTAATCTTCTTATTCCCAAGTAATTTGCGTTATCTTCTTGAGGTATTGTTTCGTCGTTTAATTTGACGGGGTTTCGTCGTTTTTTTCTCTTCTGAGGGTGAAAGTAACGAGAGTAGGTTTACTTTTATTTGCCTTTATTCGCCACCATACTCACATGATACCCAGTCTAATTCATCAAACACTCACACGTGTGTGTGGTGAATATGTAACGCTGCTGAAAAGATATTCTGTTTCTTCATAGTCGTAATTTTCTAGCCGTGAGTAATATTTTTTTTTAAATTGGTAGTTGTTTAGATTTTTGAGTTGTTTCATCCTCTTTTCTTGGGCGATTTTGTTGTAAGGTTGATAATGTAGTGGTAGTGTTCACTAGTGAAGATGTTCTTGGTACCTTCAACTGGGGCACTTGTCAATCCTCTCGGATGAGATAGGAAGATTTATGTTCTTGTTTTATAAATAGATCTTAATGAGAGGAGCTTGTGGTTAAATGATAAAAGCCGCACGGGTCTATCGAAGGTTAAGTTACGCTGGCCGCGGTCGACTCATGGATGGGTGGAAAAACGACAAACATACACACAGTGGGATCCCTCCATGTGTCGTGAAATATGCTAAGCAGTCGATTCCGGCTTCCATTCATAAATCTTTGACTATCCCCTGTCAACTGTAACGACTGTCAAATATCTACAAATCTAACCTCCCTTTTGGCATTATGACTACCTATTTATAAGTCTGGCAACCAGTCTTGGCAATAGGTATCGTGTTACTCAATAACTGGTCTGTGAAGGTCAGATAGGCAGTCGCTCCATGTAAAATACTGATGTAAGACTGTCTATGTTTGTTTAATGCCAGTATTCAGCTACATCCAGTTAGACGGGAAGCCGACCCCAATACTGGTCTTATTATTTATTGTAAACAAATATTAAACTGTCATGTCAGTTGCACGCTTCCAAAAAATCTAGAATTGACTCGCAAACAACCAATAACAATGACGGCTCTTCATATTTCCGCAAAATGAAATGCCAAAATAAACAAGAGCGAATCGAAAGCTGTATTCAAATATTTAGACAGCAATTACGTCTAAAAACAGTGCCGACATAACAACGAAAAAAGTTGCCAAAAATTCATCGAGACTACTGCAGTAACGTAACGCGAGGCCTTTTCAATAAAATAAAACTACCCAGTTTGTAGGAGGGTTGACCCGACATTTTCAATACAGGAGAATGTCCCCGGGGTCTCGTGCCAGGGGACCGGCCCTATTTGGGCACAAAGCGGGGGAATTTGCGCGACACGCTCGCACGGGACCCAGGGCTTAACACTTTGCAGGAGTACCGTGATTTTTCCACTGTTTAGATAAAAACATGTTGTTAGTTATACGATTGTTTGGTACCTTCCTGCCTTCTCATTGGATAGTTTGTTGTTGCTTGTCACTAAATTATTGATCCTGATATTGGCCCTTATTCTTTAATTTTTAAAAGGGTGGGTTGGTTTAAGGTTCTAGGCATTGTTTTCTAGGATACCTTATATTATAAAGGCTCTAAATCCACATCAAGATTCCATCCTCTGGTGGACGTTGATGTGTTCTGCTATCTATAATTGCATGGCAATTATATCATTTTGCGTCATTTCTACCCGTTCTGATGTCGTCAACATTACTTATATTACTAGATTATTTCATAATATTCCACAAAAGAACTTCAGGTAAACTGAATTTCTACAGAAAATGTTATCACTATTCCAGTCCTATTCATACAGATCCGTTTCCATAGAAACAGTGTTATACACGTCTACTTATTCACTTCCCAGTTTCCTATCCTCGGAAGATATAAATAGCACTTATCTTTGCGCCCGAGTGAACAGAACTCGAGGCAACATCACTTAATGCAACAGTTTTACTGAAACTCGCATTTTAACATCCGAGATGGATAAAAAATTAAGTCGTGGGTGTCTAAATAATCGGTATCGGTAAAAAGGAAGGGGTACAAATGACGAGATTATGAGCCAATTTCATTTGGAGCAAACGTTAACTTTCTGTGTGCGTTTTCCTCGTGTTCTATGCAAAACAACTCAAGACTGCATTCACCAAGGTCTGACAGTAGGGCATCAGTATAGACACTTACTAACACATTTTTTGTGCCCCAATTTGACTGATCAACGATGGTCTGCAGCATCAGACTTGATCACCCACCTTTGGCGCTGTTTACTGAGGGGTTGTCACTTCGCAGAACTTTTTTTTATTAGCCTACGCTGCCTCACTCCTGGGCAAAGGCCTCCCTCCACTCCTTCCATCTTTCGTGAGCCCGCGTCTCCTCCTTCCAGTTTTGACGAAACCTATCCAGCTCGTCCCGCCATCCCCGCCTCACTGTCTCGCAGAACGAATGATGTTTATTATTTTTTAATGCCAGTATGAAGGCTTCAGAAACCAGACAACAAGATAATAAATTACAAAAGCCAGATATGTAAAACTAGAACAAAACAAATCCAAAATACGAAAGTATGAAACATGTATAACTCGGCTAAACCCCAATGGCGTTAAGTGTAGCAGCAAAAGTACCTAGGAGTAACACAACTTACCTAACTAGAAAACTTTTGACTCTTGTAATCCCCAGACCTGTATTGAAACATTAAAATTTTCAGCACGGAAAACATTTCTCAGTTGCTTAATTAACCAACAAAATTAGTTATTGTTATGAAAAAGTAACAAAAGGGGAGAAACTTCGCAACTCTCAAGCCAGTGAAGTGTGGAGTGGATCGAATGTGGTGTGCGGTATAAGAACACGGCGGATTTTAATTTGGCTGTCGTACATGATTATTAAGATGGGATGGAGGGGCCTGTGGCTAAATGATAACATCCGCACAGGTCGATCGATCAGGTTAAGCTACGCTTGCCGCGATTGGTCTGTGGATGGGTGACCATCTTTACATACCGTGGACCCCTCCGTCCCTCGGAAAGCACGTTAAGCCGTCGGTCCCGGCTGTCATTCGTGGATCTTTTACAGCCGTTACGGGTAGTCAGAAGCCCGAAGGTCTGATAACCAGTCTTACCAAGGGGTATCGTATTACCTAGTAACTGGGTTGTGGAGGTCAGATAGGCAGTCACTCCGTGTAAAATACTGGTATTCAGCTGTATCCGGTTAGACTGGAAGCCAACCCTAACATAGCTGGGAAAAGGCTAGGCAGATGATGATGATGACATAATTATTAAGATGATAATGAGACCTGAAGTTGAAACTGTAACTAAAACCCAAAATATTTATTTTCACATAAACCTACATGGGGACTTATGAAACTTCAGAAGCTAGATGCAAGGTTCTAATTGGCCGTTTCCTATGGAGAAGAACCGACAGACACTCCACGGAGAGACATAATTTTGTATAGTGAAAAGCACATGATGAGAAAAGGAAGAAAATCCCAGGATACAGAGATTAGTCAGTTCGCAATGTTGGAAACGGAACTGATTGCAGAGGCTGCTTCGTCAGCGGGATTGTCCGAAAGGGTTACCGCTACCCCGGAACACAAAGGGCTAAGGAAGGAACACGGGTGGGTTTCAGTCAGTAAGAGTCTGACACTCCCTTCTGCTCCACCCAGAGCGGGAGGGGTCATTTGATGATTTCCCATCCTCAAAAAAAAAAAGAGGCTGCTTCGAACGTACTTAAGATATCGTTGCTCCTGGAGAGGCTTTCAATACTCATTTTTGCGTTAATTAAAAATAAAAACATTGTTTGTTTGTTTTCTGATAGTCTTACGCTGGTATATTTTGGAATGCCAATAGTAAGATACTTGTATCAAACGTCATAACTGTTTTTTCTGCTTTCGTAATTTTTAATAGCAAGTTCCGCATTATTGCAAAGTTGTGTTACTCTATTACTTTACAGCCAGTTTCCTTTTATCCATAGTATAGCGGGTTCCAAATCTTATGATAAGCTTACTTCGTTTGAACCCCAACCCGTAGGGAAATCAGGGATTTACTGTTTTGTGGATTTGATAAGGGTGTATTTTAATGAT
This sequence comes from Globia sparganii, assembly GCA_949316385.1. NCBI lineage: Eukaryota > Metazoa > Arthropoda > Insecta > Lepidoptera > Noctuidae > Globia > Globia sparganii. The sequence goes on from OX438657.1 coordinate 24,850,953, forward strand.
CCTCAGTGTTAAAATAAATGTTTTTTCTCCATATTACCTGCGTTCTTTAAATACGTCATGATATCGTTTTTTGTTTTATGATTGTGTTGCACATTGTACAAAGTCAGACAGATCTATTAATGGGGAAAATAGTTATTCATTGAAAAAAGGAAGAATGGGCGGAGGTGGATGCTTTAGGTATTGTTTCTATATGTAACTTCCTCTTTTTTATATACATTTTTTTCCATTAAATTTATCTTTTCTTTTTCAAGGAAGTTTTTTCCTTGAAACTTATCTTGCCAAAAGTTTAAAAAGCAAATCGAGTTATCAAGGCATACTCTGAAATTCATCTCCTTTTCACACTAACTCGTAGTTTAAGTTTAAACAAGTCCTAAACGATCACCGTGCCAACTTTTCAAGTAACCCCCCCAGCACAGAGCGTAAATTATTAATCGCCTCCTAAAAATGACTACGCTACAGCACCTCCCTTACGCCATCTTGTAAGGAAATTACACTGGAACGGGAGAACTTCTTTTAATTTATCCAACTCACACAATATTCAACTTTAATATCTTCGTATTATGGACGAGAGTTGCACCAAACTAGGACGCGAAGTTGATTCTGATGTATAACCGGTTCAACTATCTCAGTGTTTGTCTATAGCCAATTTGAATAAAACACTGCTCGAATAACATTACATGAAGTTTAAATATGATTGTATATTAATGAGATGTGGAATTCGGGATCATTAATGTACCTGAATAAATTAGCAAATGAATAAGATTCTGGAGCAGACAGCGGTTGATGTTTGTCTGCGATCGATTGGAGTCTAATAAACTGAGTTTATGTTTCTTTGTTTAAATTTGTGATTTTGTCATCTCTGGCGATTTGGAAGATCATGTTCAACAGTTCCTACTATGAGCTGCCGCTACTGTATGATTTGTTCAGATCATCGTACCGGTCGTGAGTTTGAACCCTCACAACCAATTATCTTCTCAGTTTCAATATATATATATATTACCTCTTTTATTACGGGCTTATGAATAAGTTTAGAGGAAGAATAATTATCTCCCACACAAGTTAAAGGTCAAGTATAGAAAGTATCATGACATGTTCCCAATTTGTATGAACTTCATTTTACGTCATCCGATTCTTCAATACACCTACGCAGCTCGCAGATTGGACGTCACGATTCATTTTCTTACGAGTGGCGCATTTCCAAAACAGGGATATCGGGGTGAAAAGGTACTTGCAACAGGTGATGGGAAGCACAGTATCTTAGTTTTAGTGTAGTATAAATAAGTGATGGCCGCTACTTGAAGTTATCTTTTTATTAATGTTATAACGACCACCAAAACCAAACCATTTAAACTCTTTCTTTAAAGTGCCTTTTCACAACCAATCTCAATTTCTAACATCTGAGAACAAAATCAGTACTAGAAATGTTAAAGTATAAACATCTTAAAATTTTACAAAAATCGATAAAAGCAATACATAAGTTATATACAATAAGTTTCCAATCAAATCACCAACACAGTACTTGCCTTCAAACAAACTTAAAATCTCTAAACCACGAGCCATTTATTAATACAAAGTTTCCTTCTCTTATTTTGACTCCACCGCGACATACCCCACGTCCACTAATTCAAATCTTCATACGTGGTACATACATAAGCCCTTGTTAGCAACGCCTCGGGTCGACTTATTAGCAGACGAGCTGCCTTGATTAAACTCTGAGCACCCTTGAATTTTACCTGACATTATTACATATACTGTGGGTGAAGTACATGTGTAATTGTAACATGTTTTTGTATAATTTATGGAAGGGGAGTGAAAGATTCCGAGTCATTTGAGTTTTAGTATAAAAATAAATACGTTATGTTACGAAAATGGGTTTACCCAATCTTTGTGCTGCGATAAATGTAATAAGTTTATTTTATTGAAAAGATTCTTTGTATTGGGTTTACAAATAAAATTTTTCCTCTTGATTCGGTCAAGTGAAATAAAGTAAGTGTTTCACGGATTGCACTAAAGTACTTAATAAATAATAACATAATTATTTACATTCATATTTTAGTACCAATCTTTTGATTGTTACTTAAAAATCTAATTCAAAGCTCTAAAATAATAAATGATGAAATGAAAATAGAGTTTCTAATATGACAGCCTAATCTAGTTCCATTTTTAAACTAGTGTTCCAATACTTCTAATTCTGCAACACGACGCATCATTCATTTCATTTCCTATAGCGCTCTCTTACAAAAATAAACAGACAAGATACATCAGAACAAATAAAATGATCATTTCAATTCACCTTTCAACGAAAGAAATTCCAAGAAACCTTAAAAAAGTTATATTAAACTCCGAACACAGAGCCGAGGGTGGTTGTAAGCCCGCCATTATTTCGCTTTTCAACAATTACGCGCGGCTGCAAATAAAGACGTTTGGAGAGCAATATTCAAGGGGAAAAGCGAAAGGAAGAAAAAATTATCATCACCTCATTCCTTACGACAGATGTGGATTTGAATCGTGTATGGGGTGCAATGTAAGCAATATCTTGGTTGAGAAATGGGGGTAATATTTTTGAGTGTTCCGTTATGTTAATTTGATGAAACTTCATAAAAAAACTGAAAACTTTTTTGTAAACTCACAATCTAGGCAAACATTTTACTTACTTTTAATGTCCCAGTAGATAATAATAATATAATTTATTTCAGGTACCACATAACCCATATCAGACAACATCTTAAAAAATTAAAAAAAAAACTACTGCTGTTGATAAAATTGCACTTTTTCAACAGCATTTAAAAATTCTAGAAGAAACCGTTATCGTCCAAGTTATATATTCTGGTTGTACCTTTGGCAGCTAAGAAACAGTAATTGTTCCTCGATCGATCACGTACCTAGCCAGATGTTTATAATGAGAATACTTGTGCACTGAATCTTGCCTCTTCGCGCCTCCAACCGAACTTCAGACGTCCCTGTGTTGCCCAAATAAAAAAGTGAGTTGAGAGTAACTTTTTTCTACAAGCTTTACACACAGCGGTAATAAAACCGCTCCACGGCGCTCGCGCCCGCCTATATTTCATTTTACCCGTCTCTCCCTCTATTTCGAGGCCGCAGTGGGTACTGTCTGTGACACCGGGAATGAAACTTTAAATGCTGCTCGGAAATAATGTGGATTACGTGCGCCGGTGTGTCCCATGATTTTTGTTCTGACAAAAGTTTTATTAAAATATGTATCAGTCACAGTGTCACTTGGCATGAAAGAATAATACAGTTGAAAAGTAATTGTGTTGGCAATTTCGAAGATTAAGTTGTGGAATGTGTTTCCGAGTCGTAGAAGCTCCGACTTCATTTTCTACGTACCAGGGTATTATTGTGTTTGTACGCTCACCGTTTAAGTTTGAATTGTGAATAACTACAAATATAATGATAACAATCAGTAACAAAAAAAAAGGCAAAAGAAAATAAATTAGCAATAAAAGCTACAGAAAGGTTGCCTCAAGTCATTAATAGTATTATTAATAGTAATTGGTAATTATTACCCAGAACCGAGATCATGACGGGTCTTAATATTTTCCCTCTTTGTTACATTTGCTAACAGCTAACTATGATAACTATGAAATTCTCAGCGAGTTACCAAGATCCTTAGCATTTCGTTCGTAGGAGCGGCACGCCTATTATAGAAATTCCCAGAAATAAATATTCTAGTAAGATTAAAAGATATTTTTTGCTACACTTTTAATGATATTGATTCTTGAAAATATAGCTCGAAGATGAAGGTTTAGTTAGAATTAGATCAGATAAAGTAGTTAGACTGGTGAGCTAAAAATATAGCTCAAAGTCAAATAATTTATTTCAATTAGGCACATAAAAGGCACTTTTCAACGTCAACATTTACAAAAAATAGAATTGATTCTAGTCGCCCCTACAATGCCCTACAATTCGGTTCTAATCACGAAAATTGTTCGGAATAGAGTAGTTACAATATTATTTTTACAGTTCAACAATCGTGTTGGAACGAAGTTCTCGTCCTTCTCAGAATGGAAAGAAGTCGCCCATTCGGTTTTCAAAGAACATACCAGACACGCTACACCGCCAATGCAGGCTAAACATGGCCCGAAACACGTTGTTGTACTATACACGAAGTGAGTTGTAAGCTCTCCTCGTGTACTGGTACCAAAGTTGGCTGGTGTAGAACGTCCGGCAGTAGGCCTCGAAAAGTGTTGCGTTCACTTGCTTGGAACAACGTGCAAATAGTTTTGCTTCTACAAGCAATGCCCCTTCTTTGCCGCTCCAAATCATTGTCATCCGTTAACTTTTCATTTAATACGTGTCTAAGATTCATAAAGTACTTACTTACTTTACTTAATTTTTAATGTAGATTTACTTAAAGTGATGGGTAATACAGTCTCAGAACTCTTTCCACATTTAAAAATCATAACTTCAGCTTTGTAAACGTTTTACATCAGCTGCATATCGCTCACAAATCTCCACAGGTAATCTAAGACCATTGGCCGAGGGGCTGAGCAGCACCATATCAACTGCATAGCTCAAGTTGTTTATGCTTATTCCGCCAACATTGCATCCGACTCTAGAGCGGCTCAGCTCCTCGATCAACTCGTTGACATATAAATTAAACAAAACTGGAGACGTTACTCCTCCCTGTCTTACACCACAAGTAAGTCTGTGGGGCTTAAAATCAGCACTGCCCCATCTAACTTGGTTAACTTGATTATCGTACCAACATTCCAGTACATTTACATTATCCCGGGGAACTTTAGTATCGCGAATTTTATCCCATAATATATCATAATTAATAGAATCGAAGGCTCGATTAAAATCCAAAAAACATGCAAACACTGAGGTTTTTCATGATAAATATGTTTATGAACAGTATTTTCAAGAGCAAATATAGCTAAGTCAGTTGACATGCGTTGTTGAAAACCGAAATGTTATTTTCGTTCAAATGTTGAGAAATGAGGCGTTCAAATATTTTATAAAGCACTGTTGCTAATGAGATTGACTGATAATTAGATAGAATAGGTGTGTCTCCAGTTCTATTCTTTATAATAGGTATCACTGTAGTCTTCATATAATTATGCGGTAAATAATTGCGATCAATACAAGGGTTAAAGAATGTTGCAACCTTATCAAATAACAATGGTCCCGCAAATAAAACGCTGAGCCCGTTGTGGCCGGTGACTTGCCACGCTTCATGTCTTTAACACAAGTGAAAACATCGTCTGCTGAGACACAGAGTCGACTGGTGTCGCGCAGCTAACAGTTCGAGCGTGACCCGAAGCTCGAGCCACCACGGGCCTCACTCGGCCCATTACATGGTGTGGGCGGATTAAACTTATTCATAAACAAGTCAGCAATTTCATTATAATCTTCACTACCTTCTACAGACACTCGAAATTGAAAAGTCAAACCATATCACATCTAATTTAATAATTTTAGTTACAGTAAGTGAGAGTGTGCAAATTTTAGTACCTGTTTTCTAACTAGATGGCGTTGGCGTCGATTTAGATCTCGATATGGTTTCGTTACCGAGGAAAGAATAAGTATTTGAAATTCTGTATTAAAAAAAACTTTATTATATGGTGTTATATAGCTATACATGAGTTTTATTGAGGATCTTGGGTTGGAGATTTTACATGGTCCTTCGAGCCGGATCAGTGCGTAATATAGCGCACCGAGTTTTTGTGTATCAGCACAGAAAGCAGTGGTGGATCGCCACTGAAGTGCTTCAGCGTCACCTGCAGAGGGCGCGACCGCGGAAACAGAGTGTTTCTGAGGACGTCGCCTGCAGAGGGTGCCACCGCAGCAAGTTCTGCGGGCTTCCGGACATCCCGAGGGTGGACAGCCGGATCTAGAAGAAGAGGAAGTGGCATCCCAAGTAGCTGAGCACCAAAGCGAAGAGCGTACTGCGCGCCCTCTGGCGGGCGTTAGCAACAAACAAGTTCGAGAAGTAATAGTGAGTGCCGTGCTAAGTAATAGTGAGTGACGTGTTGTGGACTTAGAAGATAAAACCGTGAGTACAATTTTATTTGTGAAGTTATCAACAGTTGGAACTTAACTTTAACGTAATAATCAAGACTTTAGAATAATTTAAAGTAGTTTAGACTTAGATTATTTAAGAAAAAAGTGAACCAACGGGGAACCTATGCCCGATTTTCTAAAAAGTTTAAAGTTAAAAACACTTGTAAAATTTTCTGTTGTCATAGACTTAAAATAATTTCATCAGCTGTTTTACACTTGTAAAATTTCTGTGTTCTTGTGCAACTTGGTTTTTTTTTGTGTAAATTAAATTTAATAGTTTGATAGCAATTTACAAGTCATGGATTCATTAATTAACTTACAACTAGATAACAAGAAAAATATTGAAAAAGGTAGAATAAATTACAAAAAATCTCCTAAAGAACGGATAACAGTGTCTTATTTAGAAACCAGGTTGGAAGCATTAGAACAACTGTGGTCTAATTTCATAGAAACGCACAGGAACATAGTAGAAAAACTAGATTTTAAACATGATTACTTCACTTCGGAGACATATGACAATACTGAGGATATTTACATAACTTATAAATCCGAGTTGAAAGAGTCTATTAAACAACTAACAACTATAAAGGCTAGTATAGATAAACAGTCAACTTCAAATACGTATACAAATGTGAAATTACCTAAGGTTGTTATTCCTACTTTCTCTGGCAAGTATACGGAGTGGACTTCATTCCGTGATTTGTTTTTATCACTCATTCACAAAAATGATTCAATTGACGATGTACAAAAACTGCATTATTTGAAAGGGCATTTATCGGGTGAACCAGAACAATTGTTGCGTCACACTCCTGTGACAGCCGCAAATTATCAAGAATGTTGGCAAATGTTAAATAAACGCTATAATAATAAACGATATTTGTCTAATTCTATGTTGAAGAGATTGATAAATCAATCAAATGTAACAGAGTCATCAACTGCGATTAAAGAATTATTGGATACCACTGTGGACTGTTTGCATGGCCTAAGCACTCTCGGCATTGATATTAAATCATGGGACACTATAGTCATCCATATAATAAGCGCTAAGCTGGATAGTGAATCGCGAAAGTTGTGGGAATTGAAAATTAGTGCAGATGAACAGTTACCAACCTTTGAAGAATTTAAAACATTTTTAGAGTCACGATTTCGCTCTTTGGAGTACTTAGACACTTCCAAGTCAAAGCAGAAGTCCACAGATAGTAAACCGAAGGTCTTTCACGCAGTCAAATCAAATAGTAACGACTCTGTACAAATCGTATGTCCATTCTGTAAACAAGATCATTATATAAGTCATTGTAAACAGTTTAGTAAAGAAGGTTACCAAACTCGAAGTGAGTTTGTCCGAACTCACAATTTGTGTTACAATTGTTTAGGCGCGAATCATTCAATTAAGTATTGTCGTGCTAAAACATCGTGTCAAATTTGCAAGCGTAGACACCACTCATTATTACACCCTAAGGCATCTTCAAGATCATCGTCACCCAATAGCCATCCGGTAGAGGCAGTAGCTATCAAATCAGCAGTGTCCACACTGCAAACTGCTTCCGGTACGGCAAAAGAATCAGAGTCTCCAACCATAGCGACACACTTTTCTACAAAGGTTGTGCCAAATCGAGTTTTATTAGCGACCGCTCTCGTCGAAGCACAGACTAAGAATGGTCGTAAACAACTGCTGAGGGCGTTATTAGATCAAGGATCTCAGGCCTCTTTCATAACCGAGTCAGCAGTCCAATTGCTCGGACTAAAGAAAATACCAAATAACAGTATTGTCTCAGGCATTGGAGGTGACGAAGGCGCTTGTGCCTCTAGACACATGGTTCACGTAACCATTCATTCACGTCACGATCCAAACGCAATTATTCAAGTTCAAGCATATGTGTTAAGCAAAATTACAACGTTGATTCCCTCAACTAAATTATGTATTTCAACTTGGCCTCAATTAGAAGATATAACTCTGGCGGATCCAGAGTACCACACTCCAAACAAAATCGACGTGTTGTTTGGAGCAGAAGTTTACAGCCAAGTTCTTAAGGAAGGTTTAGTCAAACACTCTCCAGGGCCCATAATTGCTCAAAATACAACCCTGGGATGGATTTTGTCTGGACAAACACCCACAGATTGCGATCTCAATTCAGCAAATTGTCACAAAGTTGTAGTTAGTATGCATTCATACCTCAGTGACAATGATATGCTCAAACAGTTTTGGGAGATCGAATCTGATGTTACTAATCTGAAAAAGATACTTACCCAAGAAGAACAGCTTTGCGAAGAATTCTTCACTCGTACCACTCGACGAGACTCTACCGGACGATACGTAGTCAAGCTTCCATTTCGCGAATCAGATCCACGAAGTAAAATCGGACACACCAGAGACATAGCACTGAAACGATTTCATCATCTTGAACAGCGTTTCAAGAAAAATCCCGAGATCAAAAGAAAATACACCGAAGTAATCCAAGAATACCTTGACCTTGGACACATGAAGATGGTGTCTCGCGAAACTGATACTAAGCAGTCAGAAGCAGTCTATCTGCCTCACCACGCAGTGGTTCGCGAGGATAAGATCACTACCAAGGTCAGAGTTGTGTTCGACGCTTCTTCTAAAGGTACTAATGGTGGATCCCTTAATGATATGTTGATGGTAGGTCCTACCATACAACTGGAATTACGTCACATCCTCATGAGATGGCGTGGGTATCCAATGGTATTATGTGCAGATATAGTAAAAATGTATCGGCAGATCAGAGTCGCTCCTGAAGACACACACTTCCAGAGACTACTTTGGCGGAGTGATCCTGCATCTGAAATAAAAGAGTATGAGTTGCTTACAGTTACCTTTGGCACTGCATCCGCACCCTACCTGGCCGTGAAGTCGTTGCAGCAACTGGCACACGATGAGGGAGCTAAGTTTCCGCTGGTATCTGAAACATTAAAAAGCGAATTTTATGTAGATGATTATATGTCAGGATGTCAAACGGTAGAGGAAGGAAAAAGGATTCACAGGGAAATGGAAAAACTACTGGAAAAAGGTGGGTTTCCGTTACAGAAGTGGATGACAAACAACAAGGAATTAGCAGAGGAAATAATGGGAGAAGGTACAAATCAGGAAGGAATGGTGGAGATAAAACTAAACGAAGTAGTGAAAATACTTGGACTTTCTTGGGATAGAGAATCTGACAGTTTCAGATATTCGATAACATTTCCGCAACCTGCATCTGTAACAAAACGCAGAGTAATATCAGATATATCACGACTGTTCGACCCCTTAGGGTGGGTAGCACCGTGTGTTATACCGGCGAAAATAATGATTCAAAAGATATGGCTTGCCGGGATCGATTGGGATGATCGATTACCTGAAGACTTATTAAAAGAATGGCAAACATACCAAAAGGAACTACAAAATTTACCTGAGTTTCATGTACCAAGATGGGTTGAATCCAGAGATGATGATGTAGTTGTAGAACTACATGGTTTTTGTGACGCATCTAATGTAGCGTATGCAGCTGTTACGTATTTACGGATAATTGGCGCTGACGGAAATATTAAAATTAATTTAATATCGGCAAAAACTAAAGTTGCTCCGATAAAGCAATTGTCGATTCCTCGTCTCGAGTTGATGGGTGCTGTTCTGTTGTCCAAATTAATTGTGGAGGTAGCTGAGATACTAGTAATACCTAAAGATAGTATACACTGTTGGACAGACTCGACTGTTGTTCTGGCTTGGCTCAGTAACCATCCCAGTCGCTGGACAACATTTGTTGGTAATAGGGTGTCTGAAATTCTGAATCATTTGGATAATACTCAATGGGGACATGTGAAATCTACTCACAACCCTGCAGATATCGCGTCAAGAGGTATGGCACCTTTAGCACTTTCACAGTCATCTTTGTGGAAGCACGGTCCGTTGTGGTTAAAGAAAGAACCAATTGACTATGTTAAACCAAACTCGATATCAACTAAACTCGAAGAAAGATCATCGAAAGGTGTTAAAGCACATGTGACAACAAATGTAGAAGATGGGCTGTGGACAAAATATTCATCATTTCAAAAATTGATCAGAGTAGTAGCATATTGTAGACGTTTCTTAAGATTTAAGCAACATAAAGAACCTTACCTGACAAGTGAGGAGTTGACAGCCGCTCTGGAAACCTGTATAAAAAAATGTCAAGAACAAGAATTTAAGGAAGATATAGAAAACATTAAAAAGACTGGAAGTGTAAGTAAGAAGAGCAAATTACGACCTCTATGTCCTATATTGGATGAGCAAGGAATTTTAAGAGTAGGAGGAAGAATTGAAAAGTCCCAACTGTCAGTAAGCATGAGACATCCTATTATAATTCCACAGCGTCATCACTTCGTTACTCTGCTCATCAGCGAAGCTCACAAAAACACTCTTCATGGAGGTCCAACATTAATGTTAAACTATTTACGCACACGATATTGGATACTATCTGCAAAAAATCTAGTAAAGGCTTACGTACGTAAGTGTGTCGTATGTGTTCGGCATTCAGCAACGTTTAAAAATCAACTCATGGGTCAATTGCCGACCTGTAGAGTGTCTCCAGCCAGGCCGTTTTTGCATACAGGTGTTGATTTTGCCGGTCCGATTAATATTAGGGCATCTAAGGGTCGTGGCAATAAAGCTTACAAGGGATACATCTGCCTATTTGTGTGCATGGTCACTCGAGCAGTGCACATCGAGGCCATTAGTGACCTTACCTCTGAAGGATTTATAGCCGGTTTCAAAAGATTTGTCGCTAGAAGAGGCCATTGTAGTGATATTTGGAGCGACAATGGAAAAAATTTTGTAGGCGCAGCTAAGGAACTGCAGACATTAGTCGCTGCTGAACAGTCAGCGGTCGCTAACGAAATTAGGAGTTGGCTCAGTTGTAAAGGTGTCAAGTGGCACTTTATCCCTCCTCATGCCCCAAATTTTGGTGGACTTTGGGAAGCCGGCATCAAGTCAACAAAATTCCATATAAAGCGCGTCATTGGTGATTCCACTCTTACCTACGAGGAAATGGCCACGTTACTTGTGCAGATTGAGGCTTGCCTCAATTCAAGACCGATTTCTCAGATTTCCCAAACCCCTGATGATCCAATGCCACTTACACCCGGTCATTTTTTAATCGGGGAACCTCTGGTTCTTGTGCCGGAACGTAACTACGAGCATAGCTCTGTTGGCACGCTGAGGCGATGGCAACTTTTACAAAAAATGACCCAAGATTTCTGGCGACGATGGTCTAGAGAATTTTTAAATTCGATGCTACAGCGTTATAAATGGTCGCAAAAAGAAATAGAGCCGAATATTGGCGACATTGTCCTTGTAAAAGAGGACAATCTGCCTCCAGGCAAATGGTTCATGGGTAGGATTTTAGAAAAGCATCCTGGTTCGGACGGACTCACACGAGTGGTGACCATAAAGTGCAATGGTTCCGTATTTAAAAGACCAAGTTGTAAACTCTGTGTATTGCCAACCAGTGATTGATATGTTCTTTTTTGTTATTATTTTGTTTTGTTTTTACTTTATTATTTTATAGCCCCCTTGACCTCATGGTGGGTGGCTTCAATTTAAAGGACAACTCATTCGAGCATGTCCTTGGTGGGTGGAATGTCAAACCATATCACATCTAATTTAATAATTTTAGTTACAGTAAGTGAGAGTGTGCAAATTTTAGTACCTGTTTTCTAACTAGATGGCGTTGGCGTCGATTTAGATCTCGATATGGTTTCGTTACCGAGGAAAGAATAAGTATTTGAAATTCTGTATTAAAAAAAACTTTATTATATGGTGTTATATAGCTATACATGAGTTTTATTGAGGATCTTGGGTTGGAGATTTTACAACTAGGTTTATGTTTTAATTTATTTCCAGAATTTAATAAACTCTTTGTTGTGTGGCTGAAATGTCCATGTTTATTTTGTTTACATTTACTAGGCACCATTTCAACTTATTTTTAATTTACGGGTCAATAGCATATCGTCATACAATTTACCCTCCCTCGGGTACCCATAAAAGTTCCATATCTGAAAACATGCCCTAGCTATTTTAAGAAGGCCCCTCACATGATAGTTCCAACCAATCAACTTTTTCTTTTTACCCACGTACGTTTTCAGAGCAGCTTGAGAGATACAGTCAATAATTTGCTCGTAATAAATATCTATATGTGGCAGGTGACTTGAACCATCAAATACATAGCCCTTGCTTGGAAAGTGCTACCAGTCGTTCCTAACAACATACTTTTTTTTTTTTTTGTGGATGGGAAATCATCCAATGACCCCTCCCGCTCTGGGTGGAGCAGAAGGGAGTGTCAGACTCTTACTGACTAAAACCCACCCGTGTTCCTTCCTTAGCCCTTTGTGTTCCGGGGTAGTGGTAACCCTTTCGGACAATCCCGCTGCCCCGGCAGGCTTCGGCCCTTTCGGACCCCTTCCTTGTTGCTGACATCTCTTTGAGGCGCGCGTGGAACACGTACGCGCCGTCATCACGGGCCTGGTCCTGATCGGACGGAGGGTTACCCATTACTCTCCGCCCGCAGGCCCGCGCCTACGGTGGCCGGGAGTCGTCTCGCGGCTCCCGACGCCCGGGGCGTCTCCCGCGGCGGCTGGGACGTGAGGCCCTCTCCTTCAGCCGTCCCGCCACCTCCTTCGCTAGCATGACTGCTTCGCAGAAGGAGGCGACTGCCTCCCACTCTCTCTCACCCCGGACCATGGCTTGAACCAGGGCCGGGCGCGAGAGGGCGCCGCCGCTGCCGATCGCCTCTGCGAGAACACGGCGGTACTCCGCCCAATTGGGGCATACCGCCACCGTATGCTCCACCGTGTCCTCCGGGCGACCCTCGCAGTGGTGACACCCGGGCGTTTCCTCCCGCCCGATGGTGTGCAGAAACCTCCCGAAACACCCGTGTCCGGTGAGGACCTGCGTCAGGCGGTAGGGGAGGGCGCCGTGGCGCCTCTCTAGCCACTCCTCAAAGAGGGGTCTTACCGCCACTATCATGGCGTGCCCTGCGCTGGGCTATCAACATACTTAACACACAGTTCTGCATATTACATTTTTGTTCATAGGTAACTGCGATTGCCCCATATAACCGTACCTATTTTTATTTTACTACAAGTTTCTTGTACATACTATTGCTATTATAAAGAGCAGACTATTGGTGACAGATAGACTATTGTTGCTAATATATAGAACTTTAGCTATTTTGAATATACTTTTAAAAGTTTTTGCATATTTTGCAACATACTGATAAAAACTTGTATTATTTATATGTTGTTTTAGGCCATAATGTTCAAAATGATTTTCCCTGCTTTTACTAATACCTGAGAGAGAATTCTCGTAATTTTAAGATCGTTCACAGTCTGAGCTCAGTCCCAATCTATCAAAAATACCTCTAATTTCCCTACATTTTGACAAGGGTTTTAACATTTGTTTGTCGCCGAGATGAGTCTGCGACTAGCTTTTGAACGTTTTAAATTACGAGAATTGGCCTTCTGGAATCGCCCAATCACTGAATAAAAACTTTGTGCAAATACTTTTAGTTTTTAGTGGAAAAGTGTGATTAAATTGCGTGTTTAATAGTAAAAAGAACTCGGCGAAGAACTCATTTGGGTCATTTATATTACTAAAACTCTAATCACATAACTTACTGACCAAAGAATTATTTAATTTCTCTATATTTTTACATGTAGTTGGCCTAAAACTTATTTCATTTTTTTGTAAAAGGCATGTAGGAGCAAAATGTTATTGTTTGTTCACTGTGATCAGATAGCAACTTATTTACAATTTAATTTGTGTAAATAATCGCAATTACAAAAAATATTGTCTATACAAGTGGCAGAAGAAACTGTCCCTCAGGTTGGTTTATTAAAAACATTTCACAAATCAAATTACCTAAAAATACTTAATAATAATCTGATAGTATTCAAGTAATTTTCTAATAAAATAATAAAATCTCCACATATGGTTATTGACTTGCTACTGGTACATGATAAGGAGTGATTTCATCTTTTCGATATTTTTTTTATACAAATTTCGGGAGAACGTTACTTCCGTTAAAGTTAAACATGACATCGTTTTAACTTATTATTAATTGTGTCTGTATGGAAACAGAATAGTAAAATAAAAAGCCATTAAAAAGTGTTGGATTCTCATCATCATCCTGCTTCAGTCTACTGCTGTACACCGGTCGCTCTCAAGGCGCCTTATTAATGTTGAAACGCCTGATCAATATCGCATAGCAGCAGTTCGTCTAATTAGCTTTAATGTACTTAATTGTAATTATGTGTCCGTTTTTTTTGACACTTCACTTGCCTTTCAAACCTCATGTTGTTAACACCAATTAAAAATTATATTTGCTTGTATCGAGTATCCATAGTTTATTCTTCCGGCATATCCCTTAATTCCCGTTCATGGTCCTTCGAGCCGGATGCTGTTGCCTACGTATTGCGATTCATAAAGTCATGTAGAAAGCATTACCCGAAAACTAATTATTTATCACATGATGAGGTACAATTACGTCTGGAATGCATTGTAGACGATTTAAAATCACAATACTCTGAGCGCTCTGAATTTGAGTCTATTTATTATAAATCTTTATCCAAAGCCCAAAATATTATAAGTGATTTTAACAAAGATAATAAATCGATGGAAAGCTGCAAAAGCACACCTACTCTGCACAAGCCGGTTAAATTGCCAACGATTCAGTTACCAAAGTTTAGCGGATTATATTGTAATTGGCTTGAATTCCGCGACACCTTTGCTAGCCTAATTCATAGTAACGATGATATAGACGCAATCAATAAATTTCATTACTTGAGAGCATCACTTGAGGGAACAGCTGCATTAGTCATTAAATCCATTGAGTTTTCTTCGAGCAATTACACTGTGGCATGGTCGTTGTTATGTGATCGATTTGACAACAGAAGATTATTGATACAAAATCATGTTTGCGCATTATTTAATATTGAGTCCATATCAAAGGAATCTTCTGTTGCCATTAAGAGTTTGATCGATCAGTTAAATAAAGATTTGCGAGCTTTAGATTCGTTAGGGGAGCCTGTTAAACACTGGGACACACTTTTAATTTACATTGTGACTCGTAAGCTTGATCAAAAAACCTATCGTGAGTGGGAGGAGTACAAAGGTAGGATTGACAAAGACTGCACGATTACTTTTGACGCATTTATGCTATTCTTACATAATCGTGCCGATCTTATCGAGACCTTGGAGCTAGCACGTACTAATTATTCCCAAACGACAGGTAAGTCAGCCCCTAAGATCAAGTCGATGGTAGCAACACAATCTCCTAATAGTTCTAGTACTGAACCAGCTTCGAAATCATGTCCTAAATGTAACAATAACGATCACACTTTAAATAATTGTCCACAGTTTCTCGTATTAAGTAATGACGATCGTCTCAAGCTACTACCCAGTTATAAGATATGTTTCAACTGTTTTCGGTCAGGGCACTATGCTAATAAATGTAAAAAACCAGGTTGTAAACTATGCAAACGTAGGCACAACACACTAGTTCACGTAGATTCTAAAGGCACTATTGCAAATACACTTAGTGGTAATTCAGTAAACAACTTGTCTGCATCGTCTTCATTACCGTCTGCTACCACTGATGCGAATGACGTAGCGTTATCAGCAAACATTGCATCTCCGTGTAGTCATACGCAACGAGATGTGTTGTTGTCAACCGCCTTGATCAAACTGCGGGACCACAATGGTTGTGTGCATCTCGTTCGCGCGGTTCTTGATAGCGGTAGCACGTCGTCATTCGTAACAGACAGGTTATGCAGTAAACTCAACCTAACAACTAGCCAAGTAAATAGATCGATTCTTGGTATCAACAATGTTACTTCGCACGTAGGAAAAATATGTCGAGTTAAGATTTCGTCATTAGATGATAGCTTCGTATTTGAACTTCATTGTTTTGTTCTGCCATACATTACAAATAATGTACCGTGCCGTGAAATAAACATTTCTGATTTCGACATACCCTCGAATATTACTTTAGCTGATCCTACTTTTTATAATCCTGCTGATGTTGATATTTTAATTGGCGCTGATCTTTTTTGGGAGTTATTAGGATCTCAAAGACTAAAGTTAGGTGCTGGAAAACCAATATTATGTGAAACCCGTTTAGGATGGATAATTTCCGGTCCAATTACTCAGAATTATATTTCACTGCTGTCGAATGACGTAAAATGTAATTTTTCTAAAATGGTTTCAAATAGCGATAGTGACTGGGAAAAAATTAAGTTAGAATTGACAAAATTTTGGCAATTAGAGGAGGTAAATGCGAAATCTTCCAATTCTTATATGCCCGAAGAGAAATTGTGTGAAGATAATTTCGTTAAAAATACGACACGTTTGTCTGATGGTCGTTTTTGTGTTCGCATACCCCTTAAGAAAGATCCTTCAGTTCTAGGAAATTCTTTTAATAAAGCTACACATTGTTTACAGTCTTTAGAGCGTAGATTAAAGGTTAAGCCAGACTTTAGTAGGCTGTATCGTGATTTTTTGTTAGAATATGAGTCACTTGGTCATATGACAAAAATTAATAAACCTAATTTGTGTGTTGGTTATTTTATTCCCCATCACGGAATTTTACGTGAGTCGAGTAGCACGACCAAACTTCGTGTTGTCTTCAACGCAAGTTGTCCTACTTCGACGGGAGTGTCCTCTAATGACCTACAGATGGTCGGGCCAACTGTACAGGATGATCTTTTGTCTATACTACTTCGCTTTAGATTCCACAAGTATGTTTTATCTGCAGATGTGGAGAAAATGTATCGACAAATAGTCGTCCACCCGTCGGATAGGTATTTGCAACAGATTGTTTGGCGTGATAATATTAGTGAACCTATTAATGTTTACCAATTGAACACCGTCACGTACGGTACGGCTAGTGCGCCGTTCCTTGCGACACGATGCCTTAAACAAATAGGACTCGACTGTAGGAACCCTAAAATAGCTGAGATCATTAGACATGACTTTTACGTCGACGACTAGCTGACCGGGGGAAATGACTTAGACGAAGCAAAATTCATTCGCACTGAAGTCACCAAGGCGCTTGCATCAGCATGTATGCCATAGTTTATTCTTCCGGCATATCCCTTAATTCCCGTTCAAAAAGTTATGAGCCAACAAAGATTCGTTTTTCTTGCTATTTTTAACGTAACTTTGGGTGTAAATAAGTAATAAAAGAATTGTAAAATCTGCAAAACCAAGTCCGTACCGACAAAGCTCAGTTATCAAAGAAATCAATCAACTTTATTTGTAATTGAAATATGAAGTAGTTTTTTTCATAAAACTCGATTATCCGAAGCACTTTTTAATTTTTTTACGCGCCTATCAGTTAAGAACGGTGTTTCTGTGCGTGAGAACTAGACGTTGTTCGTGTAGACTAGCGTCTAACTACTCATCACTGATACTAGCACTGTCGGACACGAAGCCAGGCGAGACAGCGTGTTTTTTGGCCATGACAACCAGCGAGTTCGAGCTCACGACTAGTTTACTCTTATCTCACACGACAGATAATTTTTGTTCGTAGAATAAATTTGACGTCTGACAGACTTTGTATGGAAGAACTGTCAAAAAAATTAAATTATTCCTCCGATAAAATTATCTGGCGGTGGAAAAATGGAAATGAAAAATGGATGGACCAAATGTAAAAAGTTTTTGAATGCACTGAATTATAACAACATCACATTGAGCTAAGATCATTAGTAAAAAAAACAGAAAACAACGTACTCGTTTGTAAGGTACATTGCATATTGTAATTTAGACTGTGTTTAATTTAGTTTGTGATCCTCCTGTACGAGTCGCAATAAATACTTTTTCTTTCTTTCTTTCTTTCAATGTTTCGCTGTATTCTTAACCCAAAAGAACTAAACCGTAGGGTTCGGTAAAAAGCAAAACTGCAGTAAAAGGAGAAATCCAATTTATAAAGGCAAACATTTCAATCCTCTTATAAACTTTTATTTCCCTTAAATCGTGACATCGTTCATAATAAAACTCTCGAACTCATTTGCGGCCTCTTAATACCGTTCAATATAAGACGGTGGAAAAATGTTGATAGTCACGCTCCTTATTACCGGGCCAAAGGTTTAACATTTTCAATTTAATCGCATTATACTGTAACCCTTGGAAATATTGGTATCTTGGAGCAAAAAATTATCGGCGCATCGTGGATTTTCCGATTTAGAATTTTTCAATAGATGCCCATGAAAGAATTTGGGATGATGAAAAATGATCGGGTAATGTGGTCGGTTTGATATTTAATTAAATTTCGATTCATACATATTTGATGGCATCTCTTTTGGAGGTTTTCCAACGGCCTAAGATGTTTTGACAATCTTATTTAGGTATTCCTTTCATTCCTTTTCATTTTGCATCTGTTGAAGCATGATCATTATTACACTAGTTCAGTAAAGCACAGGTTAATATTGTTGGACCTGGTAATCTAACTTGCTTAATAATTAATCTTTCCTTATAAATTCAAGGATGAATGCCACTCTTCGTTACCGCTCCTTTGCAGTCGCTTCTCCAGAATATCTTTAAGACCGTATCAGTTGCAAGAACTTTACTGTGTTTATTTACCTCAACCTTTTAGCTCTTGTATTAACTAATTAATACGAAACTAATTAAAAGCTATCTTAATCAGTTTCGTATTAATTAGTTAGACTATCAAAAACCCATATTTTCTATCCATTCCGAGATCTACAGTGTTTTACAAGCTTTTTACTAACTTCGATCGTATGTTTCCGGTTACTAGGTAGGTAATTAATTTTTCAAGCAAATCCTGGCATCCGATTAAACTGAAACTTGTTAATTACTTATAACTATACAACGATTGATGATTTTAATTTTGGATAGTCATCATCGTCGAAGAGTAGTGAAGACCTAGTGGTAACGAACGCGACTTTCGAGTTATAGGTCGCGGGTTCGAACCCAGTCAGGCACTTTACTTTGTGTGAAATAATTCATCACCACTGCTCTCAAAATGGTGAAAGAAAACCTCGTGAAGAACCAAAAATTCGAAGACATGTGGCATCCACCAACCCGCACTGGGCCCGCGTGGTAGATTATGGCCATTCCCTCTCAAAGAGAGGAGGCCTGTTATCCCAGAAGTGGGAACCTTATAGGCTGATTATGCTATAATTATGCATCGTCGTCGAAGTGTACTTTATAGACTATAGCCTATTTGGTACTTACATACAACCTCCGCGAGTCACTTAAAAGTAATTAGCATGAAATACGAGACAAACATTAATTTAGTTTAAAATTAGAAGAGATTAGGCGTCAGACTTGGCTATACGTGGCTGGAACTACTTGCAGTGATTTCTAGGAATAATAATTATTGAACTTAAGTGATAAACCGTGGTTTTTTTATATCTCCTGGTACCCTGACACCTAGTGGAGAGCTTCACAGTACCTATACTTAATCTACGGGTAAGATATAAATCTTAAGTATTACAACACATGGATTCCGGTTTAATATAAACCTATTTAAATGAGTGTTACTGTGTAAAAGCTGCTCAAAATTAGTAACAACAAGCGCTCTTGTTTATCACAAGCCAAAACAATGAAGCAGACGAGCACTGAGCACCCAACTAAAACTGACGAAAGTTTAAAGCTAATAAAGCGAGGAGCAACAATCTAAATCCCATTTCGGGCCACGCAGGCTAAGGTTCACACGTTCAGGCTGAAGATTAATCGCAACTTGAGGACCGCTTCGGCTAAATCGACTATCTCCTTCGTACACTGAGGAGCTAAGGAGGGAATTTTATCATAATACATCGTTAGGTAATATATAGTGGTTTGGACAGAGTATACTGTACGGAAGAGTTTCAAGTCGAACGTCTCTTTGAATGAATGATTTGTCTATGTTGTTGTTTGTCTTTTTGTTTGCACGTGTTTCTGTGACAAATAAACCTATTTTTCTATCTTTCTTTCTTTCTATGTTAGTTACTATTGAGAGATCGCTTGTAGTTTTACGCACAGAGATTAACTTCAGTTATAATTTTTTCTAAGTAATGTTTAGTGTTCAATCTTCAATTTTCTGTGAAGCCCACAAAAAAAGGTTAAATTGAAAACGAATACATTACAATTACTTCTTCAAGGAACTTACCACACTAAATTGACTATTAGAAAAAATCTTAGTAAAAATAATGAAGGCAACAACTTAAAATTTACAACCGAGTTCCATCAACCGACTAAAGTTAGGAAAGTGGCTAAATCACAAAATATAGTAACAACAGGGGCGCTTTTGGTTCCAGGCTTTTAGCCAGTGAATTTCTACTTTGTTGCCGGTAATAACGTTGTAGTGCGCCAACAAATTATTCAACCCATATTAGATGGCCTGCTTGGCTTTAAAGAATCGTTATCGTGCAAAATGTGAAACAATGATTCACGGTTTGAAATCGTTGAATTAATTAAAGTGACTCGTAAAAAGTTTGGGACTACCGTGATACCATGTTAATATTGAATTATCGTTGTCCTATTGAGAAAACAGAAAGAAAGCAGAGTGAACTCAGCAGTGAATTCAACAATTCAGTAAAGAATGATGAAGATGATAAATACACCCAATTCATTTAATTCTCTATGATAGCTTGCGACATTTTAAGACAAAAAATTGAGATATTTAGTAATGTTTTGTTTAAAAAAGAAGTGGATGCAGTAGCATCCACTTCTTCAACAAAACATTAAATCATTCAAATTTTATAAAATATAGATGTGAAAGTTTGTGAAGATGTTTGGATGTTTGTTACTCAATCACGCGTAAATCGTTTAATAGATTTAGATGAAAATTTGCACATAGATAGAACATTTCTTAGATTAACACATAGGATACTTTTTATTCAGATATTCTCACGGGATCAAAACTTACACGGGTGAAACCGCGGGGCGCTGCTAGTCAATCATATTATAATGATCATATCATGAAAGGATCAAAGTTATTAGTACGAAGTTACAGGGTAATGGCACAGCGGTCGACCTGATGAAGTACAAGACAAACAAGGGTATCGTAAACAAAAACATTCCGACTGGGACTTTAACAAAATGAACGGTTCGACTGCTCGGAGTACTCGGGCCAAGGGACCGGCTGCCCTGCGGCAATATCAGGGCTTGCACCACTATGAAAATAACCTAAGAAATTTACACACTTATTCCCAAAATAACGTGAGAGAAGTAAGGCTCTCAGACTCTAATTTCATATTCACATTCTATTACATATTCATTTCAGAGTGAAGGAAAATACGACGAATAACTGCTAAATTAACTTCGCTTCGCAAATTGCTTTACTTGATAATATGGGTATGTGCTCGTCGTGACACCTACGGCCAATTACGATGTATTATATAAGACAGTTTAAACTTTTGGGCTGCTTGGAAGTAATCAAAACCTTTTCTTCTACCCGTAACTTTTTTCGTAATAAAATAAACGTAAATGAAAAAAAAAAAACGTTTGTAATAGAATTTTTAAACGTTTTACTGTTGTAGAACCGCCTACAAAATTAACAAAAAAGAATAAACGAAACGAAACGAAACTCAGAATAATTGCTATAACCAGTCATTAACCTTTAAAACTAATGGAGTGATAATTTTGATACTCTTATTACCCAAAATAAAATTAATTAATTAAAACCAACCATCAACGGATTCGCGCCTATTGTTTAAGTTTTTCCTAATACAAGGCTTCGCATAAAACTTAAACTGAGGCTAAATTATTTCAGTCTAAATGCCTGATAGCTTTAACATAGAGAGGGCTGATTTATTACATTAGTGAAATATTTAACAGCCGAAAATGTAAGGCTCAATTTATTCACAATAGTTACACTTGCCCTGAAACTTATTTTGTACCATTTTACTGCTCGATATACCAACATATTTTGTAGAAATCATATAACTAATCTCAGACATTTACCCGCCTTAGCTGATTTTGACTTCATCTGTAAAAATGTTTGCTGCATAAAATACTTTTTATGTATGTAGTTCCCAGTGCGAAACTTAGTCATAAACCTGCTATTTATTAAGGAAACAGATGTCTCTAATAAATTCATAAAGTCGTAACTTGCTTATCTCACTAATAAAAAAACTAAATAAAAGTGTGAAGTGCCAACCCTGAGCCTTCGGCACGACAGCGACGTAAAGATGAATCACAACCAGACGATGTCCGCCCGCAGCGGTCTCGCGACGACCCTACAATCGATCGAGTTTCAATTCACAATTCTATTACAAAGCGCCACCAATTGATTTCCGACGAACAAAACAGGTATTGGATGCGAAAATTTGCGATAATGTTGACGGTCCAAACACTTTTATCAGCGATAATGGTACGGTAGTGGGATATTTATACAGGGTATTAGCCGATCAGGGGCGGCATCGACCGCTGTTATTTTTTCATTACACGGGCCTTTGGGAGTTTTTTATGAGTAATATTTGCTTGTAATGGAGCAATGATGATGTCAGTTAGTAAGCGACGAGGATTTGCAACAAATAACGACAAAGTTAATGATGTATTGTTGGCGTTTTGCCGCGATTTCGCTCGCCTAACTTTTGGGGCATCGGGCGACATTTTTATCCGGATTTATTTTAGTTATTTCTGAGTGAATATTTTCGCTAAATTTTTTAACTTTTAATGAAACAACTGACACGTGGGTAGTTTTTTGGGCTAAGATATATTAAAAATATGAATATTACAATTGTGGTTAAACTACATAAGGCGAAATCGGCTATAATAGACAGTACAAGTAGAATTGGTTTTAAAGTATCATATTTATTTGAAATAAATAATAATAGAACTTACATAATGGAAAAAGTGCATGCGGCATTGTGTGCAATAAAAACCGGTAAATAGTATTCACATTATTGATACAAACATAGCGTGAGTTAGTGCTTGCAGTCACGTATAATATTAACGTAGAAGAAGGACGCAATATAACGTCATAAACAAGGGACTGGCAACGCGCCAACGATATGGTTTTTACTAAGAAACAATGGGAATATGTAAATATAACTTCAAGGTACTAACTTTAAATCAGCCACTGTTCACATTGTTTAATTTTCAAAATAATTTTTATATGCACGCTGTTTAAAAATTAGCTATTAGAAAATAAATAAAAACACCCTTAAAAATGAGTTAGAAATCCTATCGTTACAGCTCAAAATTCACATACCTACAATAAAAGTTGATGAAAGATGTCACGCTTACTATGGATTGATTGCTGAAGTAAATATCATAAACTTAAAGCACTTTCACACTACAGAAAACTAAGATAAAGACGATCTCTACTTGAAATTACAATCCAAAATATGAAAATATTTAAAAATGTAACGCTTCTACGGAACGCGCGTCGGTGCGACAGTAGAATTTTTAGTCAATTTCTCGTTTGGCACAATTGAATTTGATCGCGAGATAAATCAAGTTTCTGGGCACGAGCGTAGCTGACTTCCGTTGAAGCCGTCGGCTGCGGTCGAAGCAATGACAGTGTATAATGGAGCCGAATGTTAGAACTAGAAGGACTATTTCTATTTTAGTTAAGCCGCAGCAGCGCTAGAATTGGAGTGAGTTGGGGTAATCGGTGAGTATTTCAGGATTTGTGTGGTTGGTACAGAAATTATATTCACTTGTGCGTTTGAATAATGATTTATTGTTTTAGGAAATTGGTAAATGGAATCGGTTAATAATATTATCAAAGTGAAATCCGAATATGTATGGAAAGTAAGAAATTTTTAAGAATTATATTTTACGAATCGCATTTCTATCAATGAATTGGGTTTTGCGATCACTAATGCACTCCAATCACACATTTATATCTATTGTAATACTCAATAGCTTAAAAGGACAAATATATTAGCATTGTCTTAATAATATAAACATTTTGGAATCGGCGACTCACACCATAAGTTTTACTATTGCATGGTTTCACTCCTACATTGAATATCACATACAATTTTTTCCATAAACCAATTTCTATTTCCTCCAGTATTCCCCGCTCCTCGTCAATAACTTAAGTTGTTTCCTCAAAACCTTTGTCTCGAGCTGAGTCGACCTCAGATGACTCGTTTGAGGATACTTAACGAGTCTCCTCCTCAGTTCTTACTTCATTTGTGCCTAATGCAAATCGACTGACAGCTTAACAGAATATTTTGTCGCTACTCAGTGTTTTGTTTGGTTTATTTATGTTTGGTAATGGTATAATAAGTCGTGTTCTGAGACTAAAGGAGAAAATGGAAGACCACAGACGATTGACTGGAGCATTTTTTGTTTTCGCAAATATTTGGAGAGGAAACAGAACTGGTTGCATTCTGTGCATAATACATCGGTACTATATGCACTTCAACATAGTTGGGAAAAGGCTAGGCGAATGATGATGACTATGCACAGAATCGATTCAGTTCTGTTTACTATTTGTTTCAATCAGTTTCGCTCGATAATGCAACGCAAATATGGAATACTTAAAATTATTGATACTGTTAAAGTCGTAAATTAGATTTCCCCTTGATTGGACACTTTAATTACAATTCAAGATTCAAGAAATCTGTCCAGAATCAAACGAAGAGAGGTCTCTACCCTTTAAAAATATAATTGTGGTTTAAAATACAGCTGAACTAGCCTCCGTACTATCATCATATCGATTGAACTTTGGCGGCCGACAGATTTATCTCAATGTCGGCTTAGTTCACTTCAGTTTCATAACGATTTTTACTATAGAATCTAATTTGCATAAGTTATTCAATAAAAGCATGACCAATGTCAGAGAGATGAGCGATCTCACTTTAATGTTTGGCTGTTTAATTTTTAAAGGTAAAAAATAAAAATCAAAACATTGTCATATACCTACACGATGCGCAGTTACTTAGATATGATGCTGCGATTCTACACAGCCAGATTTTTTTATTATTTAGTTAATACATATATAAAGTACGTATTGATCATCAACCAAATATATGACCATATCCCACAAACCATTGAAATACGATAACAATTCGCAATGGTTATCATTTCATTGACAATGTATTCACAATACGTGATAAACATTAAAATACCGTGCGTATGTGATTAATTAGCGGACAACCCCACTCGTTTATCAATTTATATCAGCAATGACAATACAAAACTTATTGGTTATAATGATAACATCGTTTTGTTTTGACATAGGGGAATAGGTTGGCAACATTATTGCCATTACAATAAGCGACTCGTATAAATTTTGCTTGTGACTGTGATCAATCGTATTGAAATATGATACCACGTTATTTGGGGAAGATAAAGCTACATGATATGCATTTTTAACCAAATGAGCTAAACTTGTCCCAAAATGTTCTCGGTTTCGGTTTACACCACCCCATCATTTCCCATGGGTATCGTAAGAGGGAGACAAAAGTATATGTCTAGGGGATGGCCGTATTTACCTTCTATCCTAACAGGGTGAATATCATAATACAAGGCCCCCTTCATAAATTATTATCAGGAGTTAAGGGAAGTAGATTCCGAATGTTTTTTTAGAGGCAAAACCTTTTTCATATTCTCGAAAATGTTTGATAATCCTTTTTGACACATCCATGGCTTATCATCAAATTCATATATATTTTGGAAACATTCTGTTCAAGGCTGAACTATTATTCAGCTGGTATGTTCTTTTAATAGCCACGTTATGGCGCTTTCAGGAGGCTTACCACCTTCTCTTTTAACAGTTTTATTATAATCGTACTTTGTCTTTTCGTACCATGACTTCTTTAAAATAATATTATTGCATTCTTGAAACAAAGTTGTTTTATTAGCAGTTATGGTGACGTGACCTCTAAAAGTTCATTCAATTTGGATCACGGCGTGACTTTTGACAACAAGCAATGTTGTTTTACTTTGGTTTTTGCAGTAACCGAAGAAATCATATTAACAGTATATTTATTTTCATAGATACAAATATAATATCCGGCTAATCTAACTAAAACTATTAAAAAACTAAAATATTGCGTCGAAATATTCCTACGCACCGCTGTCGACTGGTGATGTGCCCAAGAGACTGGCGGCATTAACATGTTGTATAGCAATGCTTAGGGCAAAGTAACGGCGCGTACGTGTTCCACGCGCGCCTCAAAGAGATATCAGCATTAAGGAAGGGGCCCGTAAGGGCCGAAGCCTGCCGGGGCAGCGGGATTGTCCGAAAGGGTTACCGCTACCCCGGAACACAAAGGGCTAAGGAAGGAACACGGGTGGGTTTTAGTCAGTAAGAGTCTGACACTCCCTTCTGCTCCACCCAGAGCGGGAGGGGTCATTTGATGATTTCCCATCCTCAAAAAAAAAAAAAGCCCTTGGGTCACGAAAAGTGTAAACCAGCAGATATTTCATTGAACAAGCAATGAGCACAAAATATAATTTCCAATAAGGTTATTAGACTTTTGCCGCTTGAGGTTTTCCGCAGCCGCAGCAGCGTCGGCACAGCATGCCGAGCCAGGAAGATGGGATGGCACAAGAGTATCGAAACTCGTTGCGTCCCATACTAAAGGCCTACCCACCTTCCATGGAAATAAAGACATACCGTCCGGTCTCTTACAATCATCGCGTGCCAAGCCATTGGGTTCTTCTAATACAGCTGGAACGCCGACGGTGACAAGAGCTCATCGGATGATGTCATTAATGCCGCGCTAAGTGACCCGCACTTCGGCTGCAAGACAGGCCATGGAATCCAAGGCTGTTGACATTTTCGTCACAGGACAGTGATGAATGAACGATGATGAATCAGCGATGATCGGCAAGGAGTTCCAAGTCGCAGGGAAGCAGCGAGGCGGAAAGTAATGTCGTCGAACAAAGTGCTTATGTTCGACGAAGGTAGTGTATGAAGCCAAAGACTCGACTCCCAAGTGGGACTCGGGTCTTTGGCTTCATGCACTACTTGCGTGCACGCCTGCTGTTGTGGGTAAGTACCCACAGCCAGCAGGCGCGTACGCTCCGCAGCCGTAGCAAACAAGTCAAGTAAATTGTTCTGCACTCTCTCTTTTGTTTTTTCTCTGCAGACCGGCTCATCCCACCGTCTCTGGGAAGATGGATTTTCGGGTGGATCTGTATTCGGGCAAAGAGTTTCCAGACCTCGGAGAAGCACATTGTCA
This sequence comes from Globia sparganii, assembly GCA_949316385.1. Classification (NCBI taxonomy): domain Eukaryota; kingdom Metazoa; phylum Arthropoda; class Insecta; order Lepidoptera; family Noctuidae; genus Globia; species Globia sparganii. The sequence goes on from OX438657.1 coordinate 24,878,103, forward strand.
TTGATTATTTTAGTGCATTACCAACTAAGTAAACTACTTAGATTATATGCTAACTTTGTCTGTTTCTATGTCCACAGATGGTGACGAGAAGCCACAGTAGTGGACGGGCCACGAGAGGTTGATTGGTGACGAGATGCGAACGTGACGCACCATGACCCGCCGAGGACCCTGCAGGAGCTTCGCCATCAGCGTCATACAAATCATCACTATTATATGTCAAGGTAAGGCATTCCAATAGTTAAATTAACAAATCAGATTTATTAATTTTATTCAGTAAATTGTAAGAATAAATCAATAACGCATAACCTAAATTATCTATCTTTATCATTGAATATAATAAAATCGGAAAACATTTTGATATTTCTCAGTATTATTTACAAAACCAATATTACTTTCGTTTCAGTAAAATTCTTAAAAATTCTCAGTGATCTTTTTAGATCTCACTTTGACGTATTTTTATTTCATATCAGTTAACGAATGTGAATTTAATTTCGCAAAACGCGTCGGTTCTTTTGAAATTCGGTTCGCTAGATTTCAGGTCAAGTCGCACAATAACGGTATCTTAGAAATTATATTTTTGTTTAATGGAAAACATTCTTCACATTCATCTACCCGCACGACCCAATAAAATTGAAACGAGTTTGCGTCGACTCATTTTTCTGTGTCATTTTTAGTTCTTAAAAATTTCAACTTTAATTATTTTCTAATCTTGAATCTACTTTATAATAATTTGGAGTGACTATATGGTTTTAGAAAATAGTAGTTTTGTTAACTGGCAACATTGCGTTAAAACGATTTTATCTCTAATCTGCAATAAAAAAAAAAACCCGAAAAACCATAAGTCCGACAATAACAATGACTAGCAGATTCTTCACAAAAACATAAACACATTTAAATGTGATGAGAATCAGGAACGCGAACTCTAACAGGCCACCTAACTAAGTTTTCCAGAATTACACGCGAACTTTTCGAATAAAACGCGACACAAAGGGAGCGAGCCCTTAATGAAGACAATATTTTGAGGGGCTCTCAACTCGAGTAATTAAATCTCGCGGCTCATATCTCGGAGCAGTAGTAACGGGGGCTATAGACAGAGTAATTGGTTATTAAATTAGTCGTGGTGTCGATCAATTTGTGTTTCCACGACCTAATTGTAGTTTTGGGTTCGGTGGTAGGCGAGAATGTCGGAGAGATGTGATCAGGGCGAAACTTCCAGAAAGAAAATAAGAGTTGAATGAGGAACGATGATAGCTGATGTTAAGAATGTTTGGGTAATGGTCTTTTGAGCCCCTCGTTGACTAGAAATTACGATTCTATAATGGTAATTTAATAAACCAGACACAGTGATTACACCGGAAGTCACTGGACAGGAAAGTTTCATAAGTCTTTTACTTTATCGAAAGTTAGGTCGTTTATGAAAAGAAGTGAACCTAAAATAAAAAGTATCTTAGCAAAAAGGACAGATAAATCAGTGTCTCGAAACAGCAAACAGGATCGATCATATAAAACCAAATGTTATACTAAACTGAGTAGACTACCTAATTTGCTGTAAGATAAAAAGCACCGAATTCTAAAAGGCTTTCACGAAATAAGTTTATACAAGGCGTCAAGCATACACTCAATTTAGCGGTGTTCTATAAATGCCGAGACACGCAGATGTTGGTCTCACTGCGGTAAACAAGTTGAAAAATGTCACAGTCAAGAAACAATATTACTTTTTCTTTGAAACGAACTCCGACTAAAATATATAATTTATTGCCATTTCGACTTGCAAATTATTCAAAGAGAAAGCTATCAGAGAGACGGGCAGCGGAGAATTTAGGGAAACGATGTACTGTGTATTATTGCGGTAAGTTAATTTAGCATAAAATGTTTGAAATACAAGTTTGAGTGATCGGAATTGGAATAATGAGGATAAGAGTATTAATAAAATATTTATAAAACACCCAATATTATTGTTCGCTAAAAGCGTTTCAATTAGTATAAAAAGAATTAAACAATGACTGTAAGTACTTGTTGCGTTTTGATAAAACTTAATAATGTTTAGGCCTGAAACTCATTCCTATCCCCGGTTATCAGTTTTAGACTACGAAATGAAGTGTTAATAAATGATTGATTAACTAACACAAACGGTTTTAGTTTCAAATATTGTAAAAATAGCATACACGGTATAGATAGAGAACTAAAATTCCATAATTTATAAAATAAGTAGGTACGTTAAAATAATACGAGCCTCATGAACAAATAATTTATCTAACGGATGACGAGTGGAGGAGAGAGCAAAACTGTGTTTAATTTCCTTTGTGATGATACTACACGTAACGGTAATGTTGTTTAATTTATAATAGCTATTAAGTCATAGAGACGTTTGCAATTTTTTGTTGCATAAAATTGTAGTTACAAATATGTTGAAGCTGTTTGTACTGTGAAGTGTCCCAGTTGAGAAATATATGAAATCAATAAATGACTGCAGATCTTTTTAGGGTTCCATGTGTCCGAATGAAAAAACGGGACCCGAAAAGGATCACTCGTATGTCAATTTATCTGTCTGTCTGTCACAGTTAATTTGCTGTATCTATAGGACCGATTAAGTTGTTTGGGGAATCGAACCGAGAACCTAATGCTCAGTAATAGAGCTTGCAACCACTGGATCAACTAGGCAGATACAGACAATAATGTTATTTTTATAATTGCAAAATATTCTCAACTTGAACAAAATAATTATGCCATCAAACTGTCTAAAAAAAGATGAAAAATTAAAAAGTGGACTCAAAAGTAAAAGATCTAATCGTTGACAAGAAAATAATTTTCATCGAAAATTCTTTTCGATATTAATACTTAAATAAGAATCACAATTCTAAGAAAGTAATCATTGCGACGAAAGCAAAATAATATCGTACAACTGATACACAAAAAAAATCTATTGATAAAAAATTATCATCGTTCGCTAAAAGGAAAATGTTAGCTTCATTTATTAAGGTTGCTGCTACAAGCGCTTTTTTACTTAGGAATGGTGTACATCTGAGTTTGTGTAACATACCTACTTTTAATTACCATACTCGGCGAAGTATGAGTCATTAGGCTGTATACACACAGTTATGAATCCAAAACAAATTCCAACAAGTTTTCCATTACGTTTTATATGTAGTAATTTCTCGTTTCTGTATTTTATCTTTCGTATAATGACAGGGAAGTAAACGTAGACTGTTTTAAAGTAAATATTGTAGCGGAGATTAGAAGGGTCGTTCAGGTATTCAGTGATGTAATAAAGTTAACCTTAATCCTTATCGAACAGGCAGTTATCCCTTATTATCCGGTTATAAACGTTAGACGAGATTTAGGCCTTTTATGCATGGTTAATGTTTCAATCGGCGATAGATAACAATCGGGTGTTTCGTAAATATTTACTGTACATTTACCTTCGTTAGCATTTTTCAGGTCTGAACCTGTGCTTACGTATTAAACTGCTTTTTGTTACTTTAGGCACGCATGTTGTTGTTATCTTTGTAAACAATAGAGTTCAATCAAGTCAATAGAAAAAGAAAATCCGGCCAAGTGCAAGTCGGACTCATGCGCCAAAGGTTCCGTAACAACTTTCACCACTTTCAATTAGTCAAACTCTTGCAGATGAGATGATACTTTACTCAGGACTGTTAGGGCATTCCCTTACAATGATCCCTGTCCACTGGCAGGTCTATAACATGGCACAAAACAGTGGAACATTTGATCGACCTACTGATTGTTTGTGGTATATGAGAAGCGATATACAGCATTCAATATTTCCCTGAAACTTTAGATCATCACGGAATAATTTTAAATGATGAAAATGAAAAGGCCTTTAAAATCCTCTCCCTTAATTTGACCTCGTTGATGTGGTCTCAGCCGAAGTTCCGCGCACCCTTTACAAGCTCATCGTTATCACCGCCTTGATCTCAAGTGGGGGGAATTTGCCAAACTTCTGTAATAAACAATATTTTGCTTGTCATAACGAGCCGACAACTGGGAGCCTTCCTAACTTTGAGGTTGATTAAAAATATCAATCTAAGCGCTGTTACATTCTACTGAAATGCTCCTTCGTTATTTTATCAAAGTTACACTTTTTACATCACAAAATGTCGTAAGTCTGAAGTTTAGTAGATGTTCTTAGCTCGTAACTATGAAACTTCAAATAGCTCTAAAATATTACAACTTGTCCTTCAAGTGCTTTCGTAATTTTAATCTGAAATATTACTTGTTCGATTGTAAAATGTGTCGTTTTCTCCATGATTTATGTTGGGGTTGATATCTTTGGTTTTACAAACTGCTTTAAAAGATAATTTGCTGGATTTATGATGTTGGAAATGGCTGATATTTTGAGGATGTTTGCCGTAATTAAAACTCTTGTTATTAACGGGGAACTGTGCTGAGACGAGCACGGAATACAAATTTCATGGAGGATAATTAGCTACTTTATATTGCGTGTTATGCTTGCGAGCTGGTTGAAAAATTTACCTCTTTGTAAGAATTTATGTTTTAAACTAAATAAATTGTGACCAAACACAGTCTCAATGTATACAATACATAATTGAAACTGTAAAAAAAAAAACAACCTTCCTATTCGCATAAACTTGTTTGTTCGCCAATAGTTTATTGAGTAGATATGAAGTAAATATAGCGAGCGATGATGTTAACAGTTACTAATGCAGCGATGAATTCGATTTGCTCATGACAGTCATTGTTTGAATAGAATATTAGCCATAATAAACGATTTAGAACTAGTGAATAGTTTAACACAATATTCAGTAATGTGCACAGCACTGAGTATATTACTGAACACAGTATTTGTGAAAATTGTAAACAGCTGGAAACCAACCCACCCTATTTTCTTTTGAAGATATCACAGAAAGTGATTATTAGGTTTTATGAGACTATCAAATCAGAACCGGTTTTTTTTTGTATAACATGTGGCGACATTTTAAAATGTTGTACAATGACACATTCCGCCATGCAGTGATGGCATGCAAATATTTAATTGATATCAGTCAGTTAAACAGTTAATAAGAATTATAGACAATTATTTAAAAAAAAAATAATAGTAATAATTTCGTGTTTTAGGGTTAGAATTCTATGAACGACAAGAACAATTTATTCAAGTCAATACCAATTTGAATTAAAATGTAAACACATAGGTTGTGAAAAGGTAACTAACATACCAAAGTAACACTAAAAGTTAGTACAATGCATTCCTGAAATGGTAGGACTAACATAGTTTTTGCATGCATCAGTGTTTGACTGTAGGTAACAGAAATAGAAAGGAACATCACCTGTGAATGTGCCATGAACTTGTATCACAAACAACAATTTCACCAATTCCTTGACAGGTGGAGATCGCTCGAATGAATTAAAATCTATTATTAAAATAATGATAGAACAAACTCCAACGCATTTAGCTACTAGTTGATATAATTTTTAATCACGTGTTCTCCACACGTGATTAAAAATGATATCAACTTCATTAAGCCAACTTCACAGCCAACAGCCCAACTACACAAAAGTTGGGCTTCACTTTACATTTTACTTTCTGTTTTTGCTTTGCCAGGTATCAATAAATATTAAATGATTTGTAATTGTCCCCAGTGCTGACGGAGGAACCTCGCTTTGCGGAGCCGATCCCCAACGTGACGGTGGCGCTGGGCAGAGATGCCAGCCTGCCGTGCGTCGTTGAACATCTCGGCACTTATAAGGTAAGTTACAATAGCATCACCATCATCACTGTTTTTGTTTTATTGTATTGATGCGTACCTACACACATTAAATTGACAACCGACCCAGCGTCACTACGTATTGTCCGGCATATTTTCTGAACTGGACCTAGGTATTTAGCGTAGCCGTGAGGCACACAATCCTGCTAATTTCTTACAACACACTTTGAAATTTTTTAGTATTTAAACTTTATTTGCAGAACACGTTTTGTGCCTTTAATATGTGCTAAATAAATGTTTTATCTCTTGCTTGTGTCAATCCGCACACTCCTGTGCCAGCCTTACCCAGATTATATCCCCGATAGAAACACCTTTGTTGTCGGTCCATCCCGCCGCCCGCCTGATACAAAACTTTTTAAATACTTCGAACGTATTAAATACCTTTGGTAGATTAACAAGTAGGTACCTAATACGATTAACATAATTGTTTTTATGTGTATTGTATTGATATTGTAGGTCCCGTGTAAGTAAACGAGATACATATATTAATAGTTAATCGCTGACTGACACCGCCGGCGAGAACTCGTTTGTTGTAGCGACAAGAGCTATCAAAGGGAGTACTCGCTCAGTGACACTCGCTTGGCATAATACATGGTTAAATTATAAATTATTATTAAATTTTTCATTCGCCAAATAAATGGTTTATCTATCTATCTTAATACACATACCAGTAAATTATTCGTCGCCGCCGCACACTCGCTGCTCGTCGCTCGCCAACTCGTTTACGTTGCTAGCTCTACTCGCTTCTCGATAATCGCCGCCGGCGACGATGGGACAGGGTGCCCTCGATTAGGAATTACAACCGCTGGTACTTAATTCCGTCCAATCAGGACCAGGCCCGTGCCGGACGGCGCATACGTGTTCCACGCGCGCCTCAAAGATATATCAGCAATAAGGAAGGGGCCCATAAGGGCCATAGCCTGCCGGGGCAGCGGGATTGTCCGAAAGGATTACCGCTGCCCCGGAACACAAAGGGCTAAGGAAGGAACACGGGTGGGTTTTAGTCAGTAAGAGTCTGACACTCCCTTTTGCTCCACCGAGAGCGGGAGGGGTTATTTGATGATTTCCCATTCTCAAAAAAAAGGTACTTAATTAAAAATAAATAAAAATACTTGCCGGATATTGCTCATAATCAGCAAAACAAAAAGCTAACCAAGGGACGAGACTCGTATAAAAGCAAAACATTAAATGATAAACACCAATTAACTTATTATTAATAATATCGCGGCCAGTAGGCACTATATAAAACGGATTAAGATCAAATTTTATCCTAAATTGGACACAAAAATGTTGAACATAATTTTCAATAATCCCGTCCTTAAAACGGAACAATGAACCGAACCCATAGCTTTTGTAACCCTATCAGCTAGTGAACTTATAATATTATTATTTTAAAATGTTAATGGGCCGCTCTAGTACAGATCCGGCGGCATTCAGCCTTGAAGTGAATGAAATATAATGTAATTATCTCATCAAGACCCCGAATGCCCCCTTTTACCACGAAATAGATAGATACAGAAGACTGGCTCAATTCATCAAGTGTAAACAGGCGTGTACGTACGTAGGGAAATCACAAGCGATGTCATACGAATGAGTCGCGAGTGCACTTGCACTTGCTGAATGAAGACACGTAAGTACCTATTTGTGCGCGTGTATTTTCACCGGCTATATGGAGCTGACCTTCTGTGCCTATCTATTTCGTGCTGCTAACCCGTGCAGTATTATTCGGGGGTACACCGACCATTATTAAGCCAATTTTGTAATTAATTCTGCCGAGTTACATCCTTTAAGATTAATACAAATTTATATTTTGTCGAATAACATGGACTTAAATGAGTAATTCAGTGATATAAAGCCATCTTAGAAATTGATTTTCAATTGTCATAAGTACACCTAGTATTGTATACAATCAAGTATTTTCTAACTGAACAGACAGCTGTGCTGCTGGGGAGTTTGTTGCGCCACTTCTTCTCGCCAGCGAAAGCACTAGGAAGTGGTGAAGGGCGGGCGTTTTGGGGGGACTGTCTTTTGTAATTTTGACGTTAGAAAAGTGCTGATTCTCAGCCTACTGTGAATAAATGACTTTTGATTTTGATTTCATTTGATTTCATATTTACATTCAACAATTCCAAATACAGCAAGAAAGCTCTCCAGCTCTTAAGAAAATCAAGAGCCGACATAATTCCGAGAGAATAATAACTTAACACTTTGCGGAACACTTAACGCCCCTCGACGTAATAATAATAAAACTTAAATTCTCTCGTTCAGTGTCCTTCAATGTGTTAATTAAAACAAGAATATCTGTTCCACCTTTTCTTACACTGTTTTTCTCATCTTCCGTTCTTAAAGAGCATTAATCATCCTAATTAATCGTATAATTTAACGTCTTTACACATTTTATTAAAAATATAGGTCTAGAGTTGCTTCCTCCCCCCTCGAGTTCCCCTTCTATTCTCTCCCCCCTGTCTCCTCCTCTAATTATTACGCTATAATAAATACCGCTGAAGGAATTAATGCAGTAATTTCAGGCTGTATTCCAGTCAGGGCCGGTTATTCATTAAGTTCAGCGTCATAGCGAGTTCAGAGGTAGCAAAGTGTACCTTGTTGGTACAATGGTGGTTAGGCTGGTCGCACGTTTAACAGAAATACCGGGATTTATTATCTTCGAAGCTGGGACTATTCTTAATCCAGAGATTTTTTAAATGATAAATGATTTTATTTCTAAGTAGGTTTGTACAAACACAATTATGTCAATCATATTTTTTAAAAATGCGATGAGGTTAGCGTTTCCCATCTGACTACTCTGAGAAGAAAGGCCGAAACAAACTCAGAGGTCACAGTCTCTTTTAAAGTCCAGACATAATCTTGGTGGTTTTTTTTTTTGTTGATTTAGATTATGTCTTTGAATAGTAGTTTGATTTTCAAATACTATAAGATCGTCAAACACTCAGACACACTCAACTACGCAGTAAGACTAAACGTTATAATTGTTGTGGTTAAACAACCATTAACGGTATGTGGTAACTGTAACTAATACGGCCAAAGCTGCGGTCAACGTTGTACGATGTACTTATAGCTAACTGGGTAGCTACTCCTTTGTGAAAGTAACTCTTATTTAACATTTTTTGATACAACACACTGTTATGACTTGTCATAAGTTGAAGCATATTACTTTAAGCAATAATTTCCAAAAACGGTTAATGTCAACCAAAAATATCCTTACAAAATCCTCATTGTCCTATCCCCAGCACAGTAATACACTTCTACCCTAAGCTTAACATAGTTTCCTACAACACACATGGTATATTTTCCTCTTCAAAAACAAAAAAGAAACATGCAACACTCCAGTTTTATGAAGTCATAAAGCCGTGTGCAACATGCCTAACGCTAACAGTTGCACTGAACCAATTAAGTTATTCATGAATGGCGCGGATGAGCGGCGCAACATTTAGATATAATGTACATTCAGACCATTTCACTAATTATCGCGCTACTGTTACGGTGTGGACTCACCTTTGCAGAACCGGTTTAAACAGAGAATATAGTTTGGAGCTCATTCGTAAAATATGAATTTTAGTTTTTAAAACCCCGCGATTTCAAACGCGTGGAAGTCGGAAATTATCTCACGGGAACGTATCTAATACCGGGATAAAGAGTATCTTTTGCCCAGGTCTATTACGTTGGCCATCTAACCCTGTTCAGTCATTAAAATCAAATTATTTATTTGCTTAATACAGGTAGGTATAAACATATGTTACAAATAAATATAAAGTACACTGTATCATCACCTAATAAGGTGTGCAAATATTTATATTATTATTTATCTTATTAAAAAAATATTAAAATAACATAAGTAATTATTGTAATAAAAAAATAATAATAATAAAATAAAAATAAATACAGAATACTATCAAAGGATACTAAATACTATCAAAAATTAAAAATAAAAATTGTCAGATGAATTAAAAATATATAATACATCTCATAGACTTAAAAATTAAATTAAAAATATTGGTCCAAATTAAAATAAAATTATACAGATGTCAAATCAAATTATTATGGCATGTCACCCTATTTTTATTGCCATATTGTTCAATGTCAATAAATTATTCTTGCTATATGTATCCATCTATATTCTTATCCTGTAAGTAATCCTTGACATTATAATAACATTTATTCACTAGTAATTTTTGCAGCTTCGACTTGATTTGATGAACGGATAACTTTTCACATCATCAGGCAACTTTTTTTTAATCAATTAAGACGTGAAAAGGTAACAAAGTAGGGATGTGAAAAAATAATCGATTATACAAAAAATCGATTTTTACAGCAAAAAAATCGATTTTTATGCTATAAAAATCGCTTTTTTTGTATAATCGATTATTTTTTAACATCCCTAACAGAAAGTCAGAGTTTCTTTCACATCTACTATAACATTAGTATAGATTATAAGCAAAATGATGTGAGACTACGTTGATGTCTATTATTCTCAAGCAAAGGATGTATTTCAATTAACCAATTTTGAATTGTTAAAGAGTCGGTCAGTTACTCAGAAAGTTCAAGTTAGCTAGTTCTGTTAGATCCCCATCAAAGAGCTATTACCATTACGAAAGTTCCAGTAGCAGGCAGGTTTGTATTTGTGCCCGGTTTTTGGAAATAGGCTCGCCCCGGGTTTTAGCTATAACTGGAAATATGTAGATTGTAGGTGTACCTGGCGAAATGTGGGTATACCTACTGTACCTGTGACTTTGCCATTCCATTCAGGGAATACAACCTACTTACCTCATCGTCATCTGCCTAGCCTTTACTCAACTATGTTGGGGTCAGCTTCCAGTCTAACTGGATGCAGCTGAATACCAGTATTTTATATGGAGCGACTGACTATCTGACCTTCACAACCCAGTTACTGGTTAAAACTCCTTACCTAACAAAATTAAATGAATTGCTGTAGTTAGCTAGGTACCTTCAAGTTACCTCCACATACGTCATCGGCAATAAGAATTATTCCGAACGTATTTCTTGCCTAGCTTAGTCACAACTAAAGCATTTCTGCAACTTGGATCCCACCCGATAGCTGCACGTGTCTCCAAGCGCACACATTCACCTCAAGGGTCTTAAACCGTTCATGACGCCTTGATAAAATTTCTCGCAACGTTTTCTAAGGTCTTAGGACAAATCTTTACTTGTAAAGTTCAGTCAAACATATTATGCAAAATGTTTACAGCAAGCATTACAGCGATCCTGAAATACTAGACAGTAAAATGTCGTATGAACTTTGACCTACAATTTCCTTCAATAAAAATATTTTTCATTAAAAATTGTTGATACTATTCTAAAATAGTAAGTGCTTATTTAACACTAGATAAATAATCATATTGAGATGTCAGTACATCATCTTCGCACTTAAGGTCTCTCCCACTTGGCTTTCAGTATCCTCAGCAACAAACTCGGCATCACTCTCTAATCGAACGGATAATTATGTTCTTCATCTCCAAATTACGGCTCCCTGTACTTTATTTTATAATTGAACCTATAAATTATAACAACAGTAAATCATCCACCCTTTCAGTCCAAGAAACTTATATAAGTAATGGAAGACCAAAATCTTAAAAGTCACGATAAATCATGCGGTATATTTTTCACTCACACTGTCGTAATATTTAGTAAACACGTCTTGTTGAGCTCCAGGTCAAAACATTCATAGTGCGTCTAGGACATTCTCCGCGCGGCTGTTTTGCAACATTTAGAAAGATAAAGCCAATATTTCACTGACGCATGCGTCAATTTTACGCAGATTTTAAATTTTAAGATACATACTTTAATTTTCTTTTATTTTTCTTTTTTAACTTTCTTATGAACTATAAAGCTACTTGACGTATTCAAGTAGGTTTAGAGTTCACAGACATTATTTCAATTAGAAATAAGACTTCTCAATTGTTTTATTTTGGCAGACACTTTAGATAATAACAGAACAATGGTTTCTATGTAATCCAAAAATAGCTATAGTCTTTTCACAGTTATTCGACCTCTGATTACCAAACTTATTGCAACTACAATCATCATAGAGATCTCACTGTGATGCAAAATAACTATGTAAGGTAGGTATTACTTGTGACGTTTCTATATTTACTCGTATGTTTTTGACGCGAGTCAAACCTGCCAAGTCCTACAGTTAAATTGTTTTATAACGTTAATAATGACGTAAACATGTACCTACCTGCGGAGACATAACAATGCCTTCCACATTATCACGTCAGTATATCAATTTAATTTTGTATGCTCGGAGCTCTCATTAAGTACATTGTCTTGTTCGCCACAATGGATGTGCAAGTTAACTGCGTCAGCGACAATTATGTGTCCTGGGAACACCTGGCGGGGATATGTGCTGCGGGATATAGGAGTAGGTCAATGTATATACTACTATATACAATATACACTATAAACAATATCTATGTAAGGATATAATAATATACAACGGTTACATGCGTTATCTAGAACTATAATTATCAACATGACGATAACATTTCTCCTATCAAGCGTTAAGGACAGAAACAAGTGCGTGGAGTTTTTCGCTTATTTTCAATAGTAAGGTCATCATCTGCCTAACCTTTTCCCAACTATGTAGGGGTCAGCTTCCAGTCTAACCAGATGCAGCTGCTGAGTGCCAGTATTTTACTTGGAGCGACTGCCTATCTGAACTCCACAACCTCCTTTGGTAAGACTGGTTGTCGGAATGTCGGGCTTCTGGCGTAACGTAACGACTGGTAAGGTAAGGTAATAAATACCACAAAGCACTGGGCACCAACCTGCTGATCTTAAATGATATTTAGTGAACGTTACCCAAGAGAAAACAAGCAGCCTACTATTCACCTAATAGCTATCTGATGTTCCTCAAAAATACAAGAACCCAACATGAGCTTCCCACGACCTCTTTGTCTAAAAAAGTCTACTAACAAGCCAGCAATAAAGTATAAAGAGTAACTGTCTTCCATAATACCCCTTTAATTTTCCTGTACAAATATAAACAAGTTTAGTAGCCAATCCTTTACCCAATCATATTCGAGTATCATATTTTCCGGCCAGTAATTAAGTGGAGGCGCTCCCTACAGTGAACAATTAACTTATTCATGAATGTGCTTCAGTCCTAATTATTTATTTTATTTTACGACCCCTATTATCCTATAACACCCGCCTCGTAAATACTTGGACGGTGGAGGGGAATTTTGAATTTTGAAGTAATTTCAGAGGCGCTGTAGACGTTTTATTTCAAATATTACTTCTTGTAGATTTGTTGGTATTGTCAGATTGTGTCTTGATGTATGGTGCTATGGAGTTGTCTTGTTTCTTCTGAGTTTATTTGCTTAATCTTGTAACGTTATTGTTTCATGGATTTTTGGCGGATTTATTGGGAAGTTATTTTTAAGTAGGTATGCATAAAGATCATAGTAGATTAATCTAGAATTTTAGAAGAATGAAATGAATCTTTTTTGATTGCTTAATAATTATCGACTAATAAGAATGTTTAATGTGCAGAGTGTGTGTGCTTTCTTCAATTTATTAGTACCACACTAGGATATTAAATAGGACTTCAGGAAAATTAATTACTTCATGTCCATAAATAAATGTAAAAATACATTTAAGAAGACACAGGACCTACCTTGATTGTAACAATATCAATTACTCCATTCGTTAATAGTTCTATGAATATCAATGACACGTGGTCGATCACAAAGCAAACATCAATTTTGTTAATTTTATCGACAACGGGCGTGTGTTTATAAAACGATGGAGTGCTAACAGTGGATACGATTAAATTAGCGGCATATTCGCCACGATTATTGGTTTTCATAACGTGGACAAACAAATGCATATCAATAGCCTGGAAAACGCTTATGTTCAGCTATAACTGAACACTGACTGTGGTTTCACCACAATACCTAGTTCACCGGCCTTCGCCTCCAAATCAAATACATTCTTGTCAGGTCTGTTCTGTAATATTATTAGATGCTCTACATTATTCATAGCTCCTTACCTACCGTAAGAGTCCTTACTCAAATTGTACTTTTAAATCAGCCAGCACGATCCTAATTCAGCTTTCGAATATTATTATTATCTACCGACAACTTTGTTTGATATCAGAAAAAATAAGTTTAGTAATACAGAAGATGAATTCTTTAGAAGCCCATGCTAGCTAAGCCCCTGTCTCCGCGCGTGTAGATTAACATTACAATAAAAACCTGGCCTTAGCAAAATCGTGTAAATTAGATATTATGTAGGTACAGTCAACAAAAGAGATAAGTATGCAGGATCGTCCGATATAGTTGAAGTTTCATAAGAAACCGATGGATGTTCTCGAATAAAATTTTATTTTATTAATAAAAAACAAACGGCTCATTTATCAAATTATATTTCAGTCGACAACATCCATCGGTTTCTTACTAAACTTCAACAATATCCGAAGATACTGAATACTTACGTCTTTTGTTGACTGTGCATACATAGGGTGAGGGTTATAAAAATAAATATAAGGATTCCTTCTTTATTATAAAAATTAAATGATATATCCCTTACTAGGCAAAATTGAGCCAGTCAAATAAAAAAAAATTAACATGGCTAATGTTATTTTTGTTTAGCCATTTAACCAAATCAAGAAACATTTCATTTCATGCGATGTTCTATGAACCGCAAAATTAAAACCGAAACATTAACAATTATCTCCACGCATCCAAATTAAAATCAAATAAGCTCTCATAATATTATTATATAGACTTCGTATAAATCGTATGAAGGTATCGTTTGAAAACGATTTTATACAAGGCAAATACAAATAACAGTATGGGCAGAGGACCAAGTGGCCCAAGGGACCCTAATCAAATATACCTTAGGCGGGGCCGGTGCGAACCCAGTTTATAACCTACGCGGATTATGTTGGGACCTTAAGTGATTTTTGGAAATACTTTTATTCTTCAGCTTGATCGCACCTGCGACCAATTTCATGTTCGAAATTCGGCTGATGTAATGATAGCTCCCAGGAAAAATAGTTTTATGTTCATAGACGACAAACCTTTTGCGAGTTACGCTGCCAGGAAAATAATGTTACCCTCTCTGCGCCCCATAATAAAAGTATTATTTTTGTGTGTTTCTCCTTCGTGTATTGTTTGAAGCACATTCATAATAAATTATTTTATAAACAGAACGGCTGTGTCCAGTTTGAAATAAAAATTATGTAGGGCATGTTACGAGCTTGTCTTTATAAAATTCCAGTTTCTTGCCTATGAATAAAGAGTATTTATGGGAAGCAAGTGTCTTGTTTAAAGTTTGTCATTATTTCAATCATTTACAAATTAAAAAAAAAATACAAAAAAAAACCGTCTTCCAAAAAAGACACTACAAAATAAAAAATAACTTTAACTTCGGAAGAAACAACGAAAATGCGAACTCAACGACACCGACATCGGAAATTAAAGTTATTTTTCACGTTGTAGTGTCTTTTAAAAAAAGTTTTTATTTCCAATTTTAAGTTGTACCTACTTACTGCACACAAATTCGTATAACACTACTTGCTATGTAAATATCAGTGACAAGAACTCATTGTTACATCATCAATATAAACTAAGTGGCAAAAACACGTATTAAACAAGCTAACTCAAAAACTGCTTAATTAAAGTTAATAAAATTTATATGGTACTACCCCTGAAACATACCCTATCGATTTAAAATAAACAATTTTTGAAATCGATTTACAATTACCGGAGACATCGCGTAACAAATATAAAAAAAACAACTTATATTTGAATTGAGAACCTCCTCGTTTTTGAAGTCTGTTATAAAAGTACTATAATCTTTGCAATAAAATATTATCCCACCAGTTCTCTTCCACTAAGCTAATCTTCAGACTAACTTGTGCTAATCCCATACATAACGGCTGGAACAAGGATAGCAGTTGCGGCGCTGAAGATAACACAACACAAACACGTGAGGGCCCGACCAAATACTTGTCGTGTGCAAACAAGTCGCGGCGACTCGATGGTGTGTACTGTACCTAATAGATGGACAGGGCGAAGTAAATTCCTCTCATCTCGTTTCCTTGTATACTCATGCGTATATGAGATGATTGAAATCATTGTCGACTTTTATCCTTAAGTTTCAACTATAGCATTAACTGGTTATTTGTCTCAGAACATTAAGAAAATTGTCACGTTTAATCTCAGAAATGAACGAATATACCTATACAAAAACAAAATTTGCCCAAAACTTTAAACACACACCGCCCATCCATTAAATCCCTATTTATAAAAACAATCCACAATACATTGACATCGGATCGAAAACTTTTACCACTGTCAACAAACAAAACAAAACTAATATTTCAAAAGTCAATAGTTTCGAATTCCGAATTCAGAACATTCGAACCGTCGCCGGCTCAAACGGGCCAAAGTAATGTTGGATGAAGGGGCACGCTTGAAATTGCCGTTAAGTATGTGGTGGGGATATAAAAAGGGGGCAAAGAGGCTTAAAGGGCTTTGCGCGGCTCGCGAGTGCCAAGTTTTCACGGAGTTATGCCCTTACAGCTTGTTTGTTCACGTACCATTTCCTATGTGATTAAGTGGTGGATTTTGTGTGATAAAGTTTCAAAAGAATCGTCATAGGAATAGTAATATATTAATTGTACTGTTGAATATAAGAACGTACTGTTTTATATAACAGATTAATATTAGGCTAAATGTCTTTCTACACTTTCTTACTGCTATTATAATATGTATTTTTATGGAACATCTAAAAACTACATTTAAGAATAACTAAATTAAACATTTTCACATAGTTATAATGGCATGTTTTTAACACAATTTCTTCAGCGCTGAAACTAGTTTCATACCTAAAGTAAGAATCCCAAGAATTTATTTAACAAGAAACTCATTAAAATGTATTTCAACACTCTCATCTTCAAAGGAAAATTACCCGACAATTTCAATATTTTGCATGCAACACGCGAAAGCTGAGCGTAATGCAATTACATTGCGACACGCCCACGGTGACAATACGCGTGGGAAGATTCTGCATTACGCTGCTAGTCCCACGTTGGGCGCCAATATTAAGAACAGAAACTCGTATGACGTGATTTTTCCTGTACTTACACTAACTTCATTTAGACGTTCTTTATTATTTTACAGACGGTATTTCTGCAACTTTTATGTTATCGACTTATAAAATATGACATTGAATTTTTTTATGATTTTCGTCTACAATAAGTATCTATTACAATAAGTATCTATTACTATTATTGGAACGTTATTATTTGACAGGAGATATCAAATACTCCTAACTGTTAAGATGGTTCTTATTAATATTATACAGGGTGCAATTGAAATCATGGGCATTATTTTAACCTAAGGTACTACTTATGATACTAATTGCATTAGGGCTACTATTATGCAAATCAAAAATATTATTAATGCAAGTATGGAAAACCTTAAAATGTAGTAAGTCATACAAAGTATCAAATTAGTTGCGCTTCTCGATAGCAAATGCGTAGGTACACTACGCCGTACGCGCGTCATTGGGCGTGAATTCTTTGACACCGCCCGACTCACGTGACATTCGTAAGTTGCCAATGAATTGATTCATAATAAATTCCAATTTTCCCTTCGTACTTTGCCGGCTTAGGACGGTCAAAACTACGTCAACTAACATACATTAAAAAAAAACATTTACGTACCTAGCTTGTGGATTGTTTTGAAAAAACCTTATTTGTCGGTAAAGTGACAGAGGGTAAACGGGTGCTCTTCCACGAGCTTGTGCATGTGCTGGCACGTGAAAAGACGAAAAATCCAACAGGTTCTGAGTGGTTCTGGTGGAATGAGACCCCGTGAAGGAATAGGGTCGTTCGGGTAGCGCCGATGGAACATTTCACGAGTTCATACTAAATTTCTTGTGCGATCGTAAATTACAACCATTTGTGGGTATTGTTGGTTGGTGTACCTAGCCTGCACATTACGCGGTCGAGGCATCGTGTACACAAACACACACACAACACACAACTACTACACTGCAATCCAAGCACCGTATGACGCGAGCGGCGAGTACGGCGATTACGTCACGGGATCAATAAATCAATTACGCGTCAATGCACCTGCGCAGTCGTTATGACACTGGTTCCGGGTTCGTGACTTCGTGTTGCGGCGGGAAGCATACCCCGCGCGGGGGTGATATTCGTATTTTTGCGAGTGAGGGAGTGGGACGGAGAGAGTTCAGGGAATCCCGCCGGACGGAATGTCTTGTAGCCCATTGTTATTATTACTTGTAAGGAAAAACCCGCGCGCGCGCAGGTGATGTTTGTTTACATTTCGCTTTGCGCTGTACTGCGCTTTAAGATTTTGATATTTCAACAATTATTGGCGTTAACGAAGTATTTTGTTTTAATTACTTTAAGTGTTTATTTGCAATAATAAGCCTTGTGCAATTTGACTTACTACATTTTTAAGGTTTTCCTTACTTGCATTAATAATATTTTTGATTTGCGTATTAATAGCCCTAATGCAATCAGTATCGTGAGTAGTGCCTTAGGTTAAAATAATGCCCATGACTTCGATTCCACCCTGTATATGTAATATATGCCCCACCGTGGGCGCCAATTTCAAATTGTTTTGACCCGTTGGAGATACCTAGTAGTATCAAGATGTATACGTATTTCAATTGGTTGTTCTTTGAAAGGTGTTACTTAAATGCAGTTCATAATATATCTGTCACATGCCTTAATAAGCTTACTTTGATTGGCTCCTTTAAAACCATCAGCTTGCCTGCTCGATATACTATAAATAATTATAGTATATCGAGCAGGCAAGCTGTTGGCCAACTGAGACATTTACCGGAATATGGAATTGAAATAAACTAACCTAAACTAAACTGTTCTAACCAACCATTTCTGCTTTCTACACTCTTGAAACTTATATCTCACTAGTCCAACACTACCTTCTACTAGCAAACATTGAACTACCTTACAAAATTCACAAGAACATTGTAACAGATATTCAATAGACTATAACTCATCTTGTTGAAAGCTAATAGAGTGAAGGTGAGTAGAAACTCGCAGCCGGCGCCACTTTATTAATACCCGGAACTGTGCCAGATAAATTATGACGTCACTTAATCACAAATCTACCATTGCTCTTAATAGCAGCAGAGGTCGAAAAGCATTGATTTATAATAACGACTAATTCGACCGAGAGTTATCCCATTGTGCCGCTTTGTGATCGAAACTCAACCGTTAAGTTTCTAAATTGAGTCTTCTGTATTATCAATGAGCAAAGAGTGGGTTCGTTAAATTGTTCATGAGCTCAGTTTTAGGGGTGCGGATTGAGATCACAAAAGTAATAAAATATTTAAATCGTGTCTTTTACAAAACTCGGTTTAAAAATACCACTGAAACATTAAATGTTTAAACATTCTCGTTGTGTACGTACTTGCTTGATATCTATTGACAGAAGGATTACTGTGTGTCCTGTTACCGTGGGACAAAGTTTGGCCCCCAGGCAGTACCTAGTGATCTTTTACGCAACACGTCGCTACACATGTGTCCCACGCAGGCTTTAAGGTTGCCAACGCGCTTTATATTGGTGACATTCTGATTATTTTTATATTATTAATCTTGAAATCAAGTCGTTTCTCGGAAAAGCACAACGCGCCACGTAAAAAAAGCACTGAATAAATCTTATCGAGAGTCTCTTAAATAAATAATGTATCATCACTCTTTGTCTAAAGGGGGACTGAAGAATACACATTTTTTGTCTGCCTCCAAATGCTACGAGCACTTGGGGAGTAATCACTCATTATTTATTATGCATGATTTGTGTAACATCCCGTAAAAAATTGTAATTATTTTAGGCAGAAGATCCATACTTTAAACTTTCTTTGTTACTGGAAGTTACACCAAAAGGGTAAAGATTTTCCAATCTCATGAATACACACATATTTAATTCAGAACGCTTTTGTACCAGCGTCGTCTGCAATCGGCGCCTTACAAACGTTTCCCGTCCGATAATTAAGTTAAATAAGTGAGAAAAGGAACTAAAATTTCGATTGTATCGCGAGTCTGAGGGTATCTGAGTCAGGTCTCGTAAAATATGCACTGTATCGAGTGTTGCGCAGTGCGGCACCGCGGCCCGTCTGCGGCGGCTCTCGAATTTAACGGCAGACTCCGTCAAAGTAAACAACGATGCGTGGTTAAGCCAGTTTCGCAGTTTGTCGTTTGGTTTTAGGATTGTTGGTGGTCTTATCTGTTTGTCTATCTCGCCTGCGCGAGACTAACTATAGAATTATAGAAATAGGTTCGGAGCTTAGGGAGTTTGGATCTAATCTGATGGCTTTTATTTATCTCTTGTTTGCTATTGTTTGGGGTCTTTGCTTTATAGATTATCCTTGATAATATGTGTGTCTACAAGCAAGTCTACAAATACCAGCTTGGATAATACTCTAATAGTAGTGTGATGTTTATAGCAATATATTTTATGTAGGTTCATCGTACCGATCCTTCGAGAGGCTCATTCAACTGTAACTACTATTATAGTTCTGTTCTTAAAAGTTTTATTATCACAAATAAACTTCTGTAATATGGTTGTAATAGCCTAGATATTTGAAATTGCAGTCATTCAGAATGTTACTGGATACGTCAGTGTCACTCAAGTCACATATAACCGTAAACTACTGGGTTTTAAAACTGCTATAAAACTTAAGGAGGGAATACCTTGCTGGCCATTCACCCAAGAGCTCTATCTTTGAGCACACTTCCGGAAATTACATGGAAAATTAAGAAGATATAAAAATGTGCACATAGTTCCTATTAAATAAAATCATGATATGGAGAACTGGTAGTAGCGAGGGGTTGTTTCCTTTTGATGTCAATCATTTAGTCGTATTTTCTGTTAAAGAGAGCGCCACCTTATTAAATATAATTTAACAGCATCATAAAATATTTTATAGACAAAACTACTGTTAAATCGAAAAATGTATATATGCTAAGAGGACAATGGGTTACAGTAACCACCACATAATACGATAGGGTATGTGTTTGAATTCAATTTCCGATCCAGTTAGAAGTGAATTTATACTACAGTTCAATCCATTTCCGACGAATAACCTGGCTTCAGAGCGGCATACATTTCACGTGGATATAGTAAAAGCAGCCGCAATAAACTTTCCATTTTAGTTTTATTACTTTACCAGGTAGGGAATTTGTAGTACATACAACTCGCTCTTGCTCGATATATCAACCGGTCGGACGTCCAAATGATAACTCGGTGCTTTGATGCCAGAACTTTTATGAATTCAGATGTTCAGTATTCTGTGTTCATAAACCAGTTATGTGAAGGTTTTTTTAAAAAATATTTTATACTGTCAGGTTGAACTAAAAGTTTTATGAAATAAAAAGTGTTTTTTGATATTAATAATTTCATTGCTGAAAACATAATCTGGTTATTACAGTTTGCTGTGGACCTTGGCTAAAGTATAAATGACAAGGAACATAGTTCCGTCAGTAAATGTGTTGTACTTTCAGAAACTTATTTATAAAGTGAATATACTGAAAGTCCTGACGTCTACGAGGTGACCCGGAGACAGACCTTAGATTTCATCTTATTTCACCAAGGACGCTTCCCGTGACTCGTGCCAGCTTTTACCTTGGTCAAAGGCTAAACATTACCATACAACATGGCAATTCCACCAGTCTCTTGGGTACATTACCAGTCGATAGCGATGTAGTTTTTCGATATTTCTGTATTTCAATTTAATTCATAGGTTTAAGTTAGGATATTTACTGTTGTTTTTAAATTATGTAAATAGTTTGTTATTTATTTTTATAAAAGAAGAAAAGGCAAATAATCATATTTATTTCACCAAGAAAGTTTTACTGTAATGTACTGTCTTCGTCCGCAGGTGGCATGGATCCACATCGACCGGCAGATGATCCTGACGATCCACCGGCACGTGATCACGCGGCTGGCGCGGTTCAGCGTCTCCCACGACAACGCCATGACGTGGCTGCTGCACGTGAGCCAAGTGCAGCAGGAGGACAGGGGCTACTACATGTGCCAAGTTAACACCAACCCCATGATCAGCCAAGTCGGATATCTGCAGGTGGTCGGTGAGTGTATTTTTGTTGTTTCTTAGCGTGAGCTCGGTATTTTGACAAGTCTTAGTGTGGTTATAATTTTAACTGATATAAGTCCATTTTTAAAAAATCTCAAAGAAGTAGGTTCTATCATATCCCAAATACACGGTTATTTAGTTTATCTCACTTAATGTTGATTTGGTGTAATGCATGAGTAGCTACTCATTGAGGGAGATTAAAATCTGGGCAAGTACCAATGTGACTTTTAAATTCTTAAGTACTTTCCGAGTGTATCTTTGATATAACTGACGTCGATGAAGGAAAACATCGTGAGGAAAGCTGGACTTATTGATGACATTAATATAAGTGACTAGCTTATGCACGCGACTTCGTCCGCGCGAACTTTCACTTTCCCCCCATTCAGGGGTGGAATTTCGAAAAACCCTTTCTTAGTGGATATACCTACTTTTCACAAAGTATACACTCTTCAAATTTCATGTCTTTAGGACCAGCGTTTTAGGCAGGGCGATGATATATCAGTCAGTCAGGACTTTTAATTTTATATATAAGGGTTGATGATTTAAGATTTATCTGGGGACACGGTAGTGCCCCCGCCAAGACGAGCCGAAAACAAAAATCAGGGGCACTACCTACCATTCCTCGAAGCGTTTCATCGTATTTTCAAACTTTCACAGCATCGGCCTGATTAATGCTAGAGAGCTAAAATTCTCAGCACAAGATGTAATTAGCAGGTTCATAAAACACTGAGTTTCATGTCTAGCTTTTAAAATTTTGATTATATTAATACTTAGAATACGTCGATTTCATCACTCACTAACTCACTCACCCCTTTAGGGCACTTACCGAAATCCTAGAAAGCTGAAATTTGGTATGCAGGCTTGGATATGTACACAAACAACTATAAATGAAGTAACTTTCACCCTCCAATCTCCTTTAAGGGATATGTAAGTTTATATTTCTTACAGATAATACATCAGTACATCAATATCACCGCTAAAATAAAAATATATAGAGCATCCCACAAAGAGAAATGAAATCCCACCAAAAAAGGTTATGTAAAGTTAATACTTTACATAAAGAAAAACAATTTATGTTATTAATATACTTAACATAACATTTTTTGGTGGGACTTACATAACGTATTCACTGTTAAAAAGTTATCAAATTCAATGTTGAGCTAAGCCCCTGACTCTCTGCTCCACCCAGAGCGGGAGGGGTCATTGGATGATGTCTGATGATGTATGATCCACAAAAAAAAAAAAAAAGCCCCTGACTCTATAAGGCCTAACTCTACAAACTTTACATCTTGGTCAAAATGTATGGCTTGGCCGTTTCGCGGTCTTATCGCAGACACTCTAATGACGATTATACGAATACGAACATAATGCCATATTGTTTATCCCCCATAGAAAAACGCGTGATAATTTATAGCCTGCAGACTGATCAGACTTGGAATAACTGTGCAACATTTGAACAGAATCTAAGCGGAAGTATTTGAGTGATGATGAATCGTTCCCAGACCTTCTAGAAATTACTTTTTAAAAATATTAAAGGCACAGTTTTGACTTTGCTACGATTTTATTATTGTATAGCTAAAGATGTTTGTGTTTCTCACTATAATTTCAAATTCTATGCCTTTATGCGTATTACTTTATCCTGGCGCAGTGCACTGAACTCCTCATGTATCAAACGCGCCGGTCCTACGGGACGCGCCCGTTAGGATCGACAATTCGTCGATATACGCCGCGCGCGCGATTAAGTGCGATGGATGCATCGCTTATGTAGTCCTAACCCCGCACTACAGATGGATATATCTCACGATACGATTTATTTGTGCTAGCTTTATTTGAATTTAGATACAGAATTTCTTGGAATCCGAAAAGCAGGAGCTCGTTGGTTTTATCCAGTATCTTTTACATATTGAAAAATAAAAAGTAGTACATTAAATGTTTCTGAAACTAAATCTTCGTCTACAAGTTAATTAATCTCTAGATATACCTCAATATTCGTGGTTTATTTTTGCTGAATCCATTAGCAGCCAATTATATGTTCTCATTCACAACTGGAGCTATTTGGCAATATAATAGAAACGTTTAATCAGGAATGGGAAAATATCGACGGGCCCTGTATACCGCTGATCCTGCTCAACGAAGAAACTTTTAATTACTTTCCTTTAGTATTTTAAAAGGGGTAATAGCTTCTTCTTTTGGCTCTTATCGCTTTGTGAGATAAACTCTTTGGTATAGGATTTAATTGTTGTTTTATATTGTCGACGTAAATTAAGAAGCAATATAACGAAAATGATTACTTTGGGTTGTAATTATGTGTTTTTGAGTCTCCAAGAATGTTGATCAAGCATTGACATACTTTTTCTTCTTTGTTGTTCCTAATTTCCTTTAAGAGATACGAGAATGAGGCAGCATAATTCTATGTCGAGGTACGCGCCGTATCATCTTCACATAAATTGTTGTTTACTAGAGCAATATAACTGTCATCTTACTAATCTGCGCTATCAATAATTTACCTGTTCTTGGCATCTACGGCTTGTTTGGCTGCCATTGTTTACGTCGCCGCATGTATTCACTCCTCTACAATACAACTAAATTTGTCGTTATTAACTAATAATTTTAGCGCTCCAGCCCGAAAATCAGCAAATATGGAACGTAGCCAAAGTCTCAGTTACAATTCAGTCGAGATAACATTCCTATCTGGTGCCCAGTGGAAATGTTAGATATATAAAATGGCGTAGGCGTGGTTCGGTCCCAAATCACCGATACGGGTAACACTTAGTCTTTTATATGGCCGTTTCCTACAAACTTTTAAGTGGAAATAAAGCGGTGGTTTTTTCTCGTGTTTGCATTTTAACGTGCCGTAGTTTTTATCTTGTTTTTATTGCTTTAGGACGCAACTTGTGGTTGCTTACGTGTTCTAAATCTGCATCTTTTATTTTTAGAAGCGGTTTATTAATCGGAACGGATAGGGTGAGAAATGACATGGACAGAAAAGTACATCTCATACATACGAGTAGTTAATATATCTATACTAATATTATAAAGAGGAAAGGTTTGTATGTATGTTTGTAACGAATTGGCTCAAAAAGTACTAAACCGATTTAAAAAATTCTTTCACCGTTTGAATGCTACATTATCATTGATTAATATAGGTTTTTTTAATTGCAAGAAAAAAATAAAATGTTTAAAAAATTAATGTCCACCCGTGCGAAGCCGGGACGGACCGCTAGTTGTATGATAAAAGTATAAAAATGAATTAATACGTAGTTTTTAACCCCTCTGAATGTGCCAGTTTTTATTTTAAAATATTAAGCAATGCAAGATGAATTCAAAGTTACTAACTATTAGCTATTTTAATGAATGTTAATCTATATACAGTTAAAAATCCATAATTCAAGTGGACATTACTATATTAAATGCCTAGTAATACTAAAACCATATCAATTAGCAGTAATAATTCATAACTGTTCGCTATTTCAATGCGCCTTAACTCTTTTTAATAGCAAAATCATAATTTTATCATAATCTTATCTCACTTATTGCCAGCGATCTTTTACATCTAATCTGTTGTAATGACAAGTTCTTTGAGTGTTAATTTAAAGCAATTTAATGTGCTAATATTTACGAATATAAAACACCAAAAATCTTCGGTGTACAGTAAATTCTATAACTATGCCGAAGTCCATAGATAAACTGGCCAGGTACTTTACTTAAATATTATAAATTTAAAATATATTATGTGCAAAATTCTTACAGTATAATATTGAAATCGAATTTTACTTAATCACGTTATTTTTTTATTGGAGTTTAAAAATTATAGAATGAGCTCCCAAATTCCTCTTATGACTTTCATATGCCGTTTAGATTTTCCATCCTCCTTTTTAATGACTTCATTCTTTCTACCAGTGCCACCGAACATCCTCGACGAAGAGAGTACGCAGTCAGCAGTAGCAGTTCGAGAGAATCAGAACATCAGCCTGGTGTGCAAGGCAGACGGCTTCCCCACGCCCAAGATCATGTGGCGCAGGGAGGATGGCCAGCCCATCTCCGTCGATAGGAGGAAGAAAGGTACACTTTATGATGTATTTCTAGTTAACATGATGGAAAACTGGTCGGATTAAGAATGGGAGATTACTACTAGAAGATTATTTTGAAATCTCAATCCACGAGTAAATTAATTTTATAGTATGAACATAATATTTTGAAGTTTATTGACAATAATTAAAACAGCAAAATATTTCTTTAGCGAACATTTATTCTTATCAGGTGATAGTTTAACTAACTTTTTTTAAAAACTTATTTTCAGAAATACGAGCATTTAAAAAAGAGAACCCACTTAGTAAATAACAAAACAAATGATGTAATTAAGAGCACGAAACAAAAGTAGCTGAACGTTGTGAGTGTGAGAAGGACCTTGCCATGATGCCGGGCTGTGGGACCCACTGCACAGTACTGATTTTCAGCGGTCCCCCGAAAATTACATACATAACCCTAGCATTAAACAACAACATATGTATACAACTCAAATGTGAATGTAGATATAAGTATATGTTATAACTCATACGTACAATTACTTAGAAAGCTGAAGTCCCAAAAGATACCGCAATCTAAAATCGCATTTCGAGCCCGGTTCAGTTTGCGAAGTTCTGGCGGCGTCAGCAAAGTTATTTAATTGCGTGTCAATTAGCAGCGAGTGTTGCAGCGATTTATCTACTGTGCACTGATAGGGCAGTGCCAATTGCTGTTCAAATGCACTTTATCTGCTCTCGTTATTTTGAGGAGGATTTTTAGGGGTGGTTATTTTTTTTTTTTTTGGAAATATTTTGTGTTTTTTTTTTGTAAAGTGTCGAACACATTAAGTGTTTATTGTACACACGGCTACACATCAAGCTATACATTTCCAGTTTTAGCTGACCTCGCACTGTATAGGTTTTTCGTACAATCAGAAGTCAGCTTATACTGGTTATGTATAGCTTGATGTGTAGCCGTGCGTACTGTGACGGTTGTAAATGTTTAAAATGATGAAGATTTGTTGTTTTGGTGTCTTAAAGAGCGCATTTGCCTGAACTAAAATGATTGAATGCGTAACTATTCATTTTGGGCATAATATTTTTATTAGAAAGTTAAACTAAAACACATTTTCCGTAAGAGAATAAAAACCTGAAATATTATACTTGCAACTAGGTAGTAAGTAATTGAGACAAAAATAGAGAATTATTATAGAGGAAGCAAGAAAACAGAGTCAAGCAATTTATTTAATATAAGTAAACTATATTTTGTGAGCATTAAGATTACAGATTGCGATAAAACTAGCTTAACGGTTTATTTCGTTTTTATTGGCGACATTTCTTTTCATTGTTCCGTCGCGTCCGCGTCCTCCCGACTTTCACACAGCACTCGCAATAAACGTGAAATAATCCCTAGTTAGTTTTAATTTCCTTATAAAAGAAACAGACTGTTAGGTACATGCAATATCTGTATCTTCATTTTTTGATACAATGTTCTCTGCAGATTACAAATTTGTACTGAAAGGATGGATTTTAGAAACTTTAATGTCCAGGAATTAGTAAGAACGACGAAAAACCTGTTATATTTTTTTAAATACTCACTTTACTCCAAGTTTTGTTCAAGTTAGTCAGTCTGTCACAATGGCGTCAACATTCTATTAACTAAACATCTACAAGTCGTAGTCGACATTCTAAGTTAAACCAGCATGTAGGAGCATGTTGCTACCGACGCATATAATATATTTTAACAATCCGCAGAGCGCAGCTGTTGCCGCTGCCAAGTACAGATATCTATACGAGGGTTGCTCCTCCTTCGAGACTCTAAAATTAATTTTTAATTAACTTAATATTTTAAAATATTTTAAGCCAAAGTGGATAGCTAGCCTTGTGGGTCGTGGGGCTTTCGGGACCGGGATCGCGGGTCCAGATTCCACCGATAGATGCAATCATTATTTTTGAGTAGTATTTTGGAACCAAAAATAAAATAAACAAAGTTACGTCTTGGGAAAGTACGGTCAACCAAAAAATTTAGAAGTTATACAAATAAAACTATTTTTATAAAACGATAAAATATTTCTGTTATTTCAAAAATGGCAGCCTTCTAATAGAATTGAACCTAAAAATAACAAAAATACTCATAATGAAATATAATTACTATAACCAGTATTTAAAAATTAAATTACAATCGTTCAATTGAAAATATTTCTGCTTATTATCTCTTAAATCTACACGATTGCACATAAAAATCACCTCTACATTATGATAAATATCATATTAATATTGTTATTTTATTTTATAGCGACAACTATATTTTTATAAGTGCAACTAAATAATGTTACCCTTTATTTTGTACCGGTACTGATAATTCATGTAATTGTTGATCAAAACATTATATCAGCTTTCACTGTAATTTAACTTCTTTTTTCTTGTGGTCCCTAAATACTACTCAAAAATAATTAAAATAATTATTGTATTTATAGGTGGAATCCGGGACCGCGGTCCCGGTCCCAAAAGCCCCCGACCCGCCTTGTGTTCACCAACATTTTAATCGACTGATTAAATATTTAACAGTTCTATAATTAAAATATCCTGAGGAAATTTGACATAAATCTACTGTTTAAATATCTGACCGGTGGCTTGAATGCTGGTGAACTCAGGCCTTAAGGTTGGTTTTCTATTGCGTTGATCTTAGGTTTAGTTCAAGTAGTTCATGAACGTAAAATCAAAGTGCTGCCTTCGCCTCGAATAGGCTTTGCTATAGAAATTATAATTTCACTATATCGTCATTTCTATGTATCGTCATTTCTATCTATCAATTTAACGTTATAAGATCGGTTTAAAATGTATTGTGTATGATTGTAATTAAAAACCTATTATTTTCTTAAATTTTGTGTATCGAGTTCACAGTATGTGTACACTATTGGTTCCCTCTTCCCTTTAGTGAACCTGAATCCTGATTCCGCCATAAGGAAAATCATTACGACTACCCTGCCCCAACATTTGGCATTCTATCGCTACTTATGCAATTGTTTCTTCCCCTTTTCCCGTAAAATTGGTTTTGTTTGCATTTCCTAATGCGTCTATAACGGCAGTGAATGGACGTGTAGCTAATACAATTGCATTCGATGCCATTCCCGAACCATTAACTAATAGAGAGTAAAGTGGATCCTTGCTGTATTTTATTGCAATCTGAAGATGGGAAGTTTTGTTAGTTGAAACGTTGAAACTTTTAGCAGTGTTTTTGTACCTAATACAAAAACTGAGGAAATTTAATAAGATGGTTATTGATATAGATTAAATGGAACAATTTAAAATAAAATTATTTGGTCTATCCTGACCTTAAAATCATCCTGCCATGAGCTTCATAATTCTTTCAGCAAAGATAAATGATTCCATTCATGCTACGGGTACTCCTCATCGAGCTGCTTCAGCTTCAGAGCTCCCAATTACGTACACTTGACTCCACTCGTTATCTTTCTGCAGATATGATAACAAAACCACTTTGCGCCACCGCAATCCCACATCCAATATGGCCTCCACTCCAGCTGAGGATTAAGCCTCATTTCAAGAAAAAATCCAGTTTAAAGATAATTATGGCGCGGAAAAGCTGAGTTGTGCCGCCAAATTAAATCGGTTAAGAGTACCCGAAGCGCCGACAAAGGCGTCTAAAAATTGAGTTTAATTTCAAAAGCGATTTACTTGTACAGAGTAAAATTAACGTGTGGTGTGGAGAGGTACTTGTCGCTAATTGTGTGTGACCCTCTCCCCTCCTGTCATTGCCACGTATGTTTGTTCCGACGGATATTTTAATTACGGCCGCCATCGAAAAACTCCCGTTTTCGATTCTATACGTGTTAATCTTTTGTTTGAATTAATACGGTGGCGGTGTACCCTTTTTATTCGCGGTGAATAGGAGGAGTCGAGTGCGAGCGCCCGTGCCGATGAATAAAAGTTGTTATGGCGAGGTTTTACTGAAAACATTTAGATTTGATGCTGAACAGTGAAGCGTGAAACTCTGGCGATGTACTTTATTCGTCGCCTCAGTAATGTAGAAAATGGAAAAGAAGAGGCCACATTTTTAGTTAGGGAAATGTTTTTTTGAAATTCCAAAATGCATTGCAATTTTTAAAAAATGTAAGTTCATTTCTCCTGGCAGATTGGAATATAAAAGTAAAAGAAGGGAACAGCTGTCATCTGCCTGAGCAAGCTGTAATCGTTTCACTTAGTTAACTACTCTCGTTCGTAGTGTAATGAAAGGGTGACTAGAGAAGATCTATTTTAATTTTGTGGAGCTGTGTTGTTAGGGACGTCGTGTTATGTAAAGTAATGTTTTATCGCTTGCTTTTTGTGGCATAGTTAAATCCAGGAGTGTATTTTCGTAGGTATAAAAAAAAACTAGCAACTTTTCGTTGAAAGAGACATAAACACTGCATTATAGTTAATACGGAAAATAGTAAAATTAATAAAATGGCTCACAAAAAAAGGATAAAACCATATTTTTTCTTTACAAACTTAGTCAACTAGACAACAGCAAGAACTTTGTATGTCAGGTAGATCATATAATATTACTTCCATCCACTTTTGATACTGATAGTCGAATCGTTGAGCTCTTCCGAGTTGAGCTGCACGATTGCTGACAAATACGTGCACTGACTGGACAGGATCACTCAATCTGTGTGGTACTTTCCTCAAAAGCAGCAATCGACATGGTTTTTATATAATCTGACTATACAACGTGTAACGTTAAATGCGCAAAACCTCATACACCCCAATTAGAGCATTGAGTTAAAAGCATAATACTTACAATGACCAAAACTATTTTTTTTAAAGCTAACTATTTTTACCCACTTCACAAAAAGGAGGAGGTACTATGTTCGGATGTTTGTATGTTTTTTTTTTTCTTTTTTTTTTTGTATGTTTGTTCATCGAATACTCCGCCAATTGTGGACGAATTTTCAAAATCCTTTTTTTATTTGAAAGGTTATGCTCCCGAGGTGGTCCCATTGTCACCAAATCGGAATCTGATGAAGGAATCTCATGGAAATCGAAGGAAACCCTCAAATTTTGTAGGCACACCTATAGCGATTTGGGTATTTTTCATAGCTACTCGTGCATTTGCCCTCAGAAAGCACCATTCGGTGAAGTGGAACTGATGATGAAGACCACAGATGGCCATCGGAACTACTCAATAATAAATATTTGACGGTTTGCGATTCGATTAGGTACTTTAATGTGGTTGCTAAGCACAATGCGTATCGTGAAGTGGAGCTGATAGTGACTTGTCAATCAGCTCGCGTTCTCCTGGTTCTTACAAGGAGAACTCCTCAACAATTAACGTGCCTGCATCGGGAAAAGCAATATTTTGTAAAAGGTGATGAGCAGTTGACATTAGTCTAATTGTAACTTAGATAAGTTAAAAACTGGCCCACTAAAAAGTGAAAAATAAAAAACTTTTTACAAAAAAAACAAGCGACTTCCAAAAACACTGTTAAGTGAAAAATAACTTTGATTTCGGAAGTCGGTGTCAATAAAAGAAAATGCGGAACCAACGACACCGACTTCCGAAATTAAAGTTATTTTTCACTTCGTAGGTTTTGGAAGTCGGTTTTTTTTTTTGTTAAAATGTTTTATTATTAAGAAAATTGTGTTGATCCTAGCATTAGTTTATGCATACAAAATTGAGTCTTATTATTGCCATAAAATAAGACTTAATTTTTTTTGGCTCAATCGGCGGATAGTATGGCAAAATACATAATTTTTGAAAAAGTTACTGAAATCGATTCAGTGATGAACAAACTATTTTCAGGTTTTGCGCAATTAACGTTACACGTTGTACATATATCTGGACTTTACAAGAGACTTTGACCTCTGAGTTTGTTTCTAAATCTCGATATTTATGTCAGTAATTTATATGGTGTATATAATAAAGAGCATTCTATTCGGCTTTCGTCTCAGAGTAGTCCGGTAAGAAGCGCCGACCTCATCTAGTTTTCCAAATATGATTGACGTGTAAGTGTTTATACACACCTACATAATATATAGCAATGGATAAAATTGTCAACATTTTTTATGCTTGAGTACGAGGCTTTTGATTACGTTGTGTGTATATTTTGTCTTTTATTTTTTTGTAATGTGCGTTTTGTTTGTGCAAAATAAACAATTTCAAATTTCAATTGCAAAATCATTCTTTCTTTCTTTTCTATAAAGAAATAAAATAATTTATCATTATCATTGAATCTAGTTTTTCCTCCATTCCCCAACCCAAAATTGTTCAGCAGAACTAATAGCGCGCCAGCTGATTGCCAAACTTAACTGCCTCTATAATAAACAATGTAAACAATAAAATAAACATTAAAAACAAGTACACGGGTGCAGGGTAAGGCACTAATTGTTTAATGTATTCAAGTAGCGAGTGGAGAGCGTTCTCTTATTACATTCATTGTGCTGGCGCGGTACGGCGGCGGTAGAAAACGTACCCTAATTGTAAATAGAGGCAAACTCATTTGGGCACTTGATGGCGCCCGCCGACCCCACTCTACGAGTCAGGAATTTTTAATTTTTATACCTCGAGCTAGATTGTTTTAGATGACCTCAATGGAGGCAGTTTGAGGGCTGGTATTGTTGATGGAGGAGCCTTGGATTGTCAGGTGGTTAAAAAGATCCTAGTTCGAATTTTAAAAAAAGTTGGCTGGTGCTTTAAAAAAATCTAAAACAACTGAATAAAAAACTTTTTAACAAAAAAAAAAAACAACCGACTTCTAAAAAACACTACAAAGTGAAAAATAACTTTAATTTCGGAAGTCGGTGTCGTTGGTTCCGCATTTTCTTTTATTGACACCGACTTCCGAAACTTAAGTTATTTTTTACGTTGTAGTGTTTTTTTAGAAGTCGGTTGTTTTTTTTTTTTTTGTAAAAAAGTTTTTTATTTTTCACCTTTTAGTGGGCAAGTTTGTAACTTATCTTAGTTACAATAGCCAAATGTCAACTGCTCATCACCTTTTACAAAATATTGCTTTCCCGATGCAGGGACGTTAATTGTTGAGGAGTTCTCCTTGTAAGAACTAGGAGAACTGGAGCTGATTGAGAAGTCACCATCAGCTCCACTTCACGATACGTATTGTGCTTAGAAATCACATTAAAGTACCTAATCGAATTGCAACCCGTAAAATATTTATTATTGAGTAGTTCCGATGGCCACCTGTGGTCTGTGGTTCCACTTCACCAAATGGTGCTTTCTGAGAGCAAATGCACAAGTTAGTATAAAAAATACCCAAATCACTATAGGTGTGCCTACAAAATTTGAGGGTTTCCCTCGATTTCCATGGGATTCCCTCATCAGATTCCGATTTGGTGACAATGGGACCACCTCGGAAGCATACCCTTTCAAACAAAAAGGAATTTTGAAAATCGGTCCACAATTGACGGAGAAATCAGTGAACATACATAAAAAAAAAACATAAAGTCGAACATATAACCTCCTCTTTTTTGGAAGTCGGTTAAAAACATCCATACTTTCTGTCTGTTATTTTTTCACGCTTAAACCGCTGGACCGATTTAGATGAAATTTATTATAGAGATAGTTTGAGTCCTGGGAAAGGAAATAAGATAGTTTTATCCAGATATTCCCACGGGATCGACACTTATGCGTGTGAAACCGCGAGGCGCTGCTAGTTCGATATAAAATAAAAAAGCTGTTTGTGGTAGTGGAAAAAAGTGAAGTTGATATTTCAGTTACTACTGTTCACGTGGGAAAATTAATTGTTAGATTAGGTACCTAAGCATGGTAACTCAAGTGGTGCATCAAAAACTAAAGATTATTCGTGATTATTGGATTCAAATTCTAATCACATTAGTTAAAAACATAATCGCTAATCTCCCTAACTTTAGGACACAAATTTTGTGGAGAATTTGCGCAATCTCCTTCATGAAAAAATTACAGATTTGTATAATATTCTTACTTATTTTTCGTGTACTTTGCACAAGTACGTAATAAGAGAACATAATCCTGCGTGCAAAAATGATCAATTGAAGCTGCACAAGCATAATCAGCCTAAAGCGTTCCCACTGCTGGGATGCACCTCGCGTCTGTTAGAGGGAGCAGGCCTTCATCCACTATCGTAAACTCCTTAAAATGTTTTCCTTCACATTTGAAGCTGAGGCTATTTAAAACTCTCATTGATTCGTACGTCTTACAGGAGAGATAAACCGAACTGTAGGTATAGTTTATACATTTTTTTACCAAATCCTATATACTGAACGTTCCTCTTTCTTCCAGTGACAGTGTATGAGGGAGACACTCTGAGCCTGCAGCGCATCAGCCGCACGGAGATGGGCGCGTACCTCTGCATCGCCACCAACGCGGTGCCGCCCTCCGTCTCCAAGAGGATCATTGTTGACGTCGAATGTGAGTCCTAATCTCATTGCGTTCTTCTTCTTTATCTTCTACTTCTTCTTTTTTAGGATCCACGGTCCCAGCAGTGGCAACGATTTGATTATGTTATGTTATTTTAAAAAGCCTCGACAGAGTAATAACACATAAGGATAATATTTATCGCGTCTTTGTTTAATGCGAGCCTGTATGCTAAGAGATCACCATCAGAATTATTCAGTTTTTCTACTGACTACGCAACAGTAGGTACTAGAAAAACTACTTTAATCTATGGAACTGGTTTTAGTTGGGGATGCCCAATAAACCGAATGAACAGAGAAAACGCTTACTTGGAGAAAAGGAAGTAACAGAATTTTAAATCGTGAATTATATTATTACAACAAACTTCAACAAGCTTGCGAAATTGTTGCTGAAATCTATAGTATTAAAATCGTGACCAAAATGTGATCAGAAATTGTCTTGTTCATTGTCCAACTGTAGATATTGCTCACTCAGATTCAATAGATTCAATCCGGGCAATTGCGTGTAAAATCAGTGGGGATTCGCCGTAATCCACAATTGTCTCACGTACGTACGCGACTGTCGTCTTACAAGCTTACAGCTTCCAGCTCGTTTTCCATTATGGACTAAGCGAAATTTCGAGCTGTGACAATGTGGAGTGAATTGGTCGTGACGTAACGTTGTAAGACCATTTCATTTAATACTAGCTTCTGCCCGCGGCTTCGCCCACGTGGATGTCAGAAATTATCTCACGGGAACGTGCTAGCGTAAAAAGTAAGTCCTTCCACAGGATGCCATCTACCTCCATGCCAAATTTTACCGAAATTCATTCAGTTGTTGGCAAATAATCACTAAGCATATTTGCGATCGGGAAAAAAAAAGTTCCTTTTGTCTACAGTGTTGACAAACGGAACTTTTTTCCCGATTATCAACAGTGTTAACGACAGTGGTGTTACTGATCGGGAATAATCTAAAATAATTCTCATTCATTAACACTGTGCACTGTAGACGAATGTAAGTTTTTTTCCCGATCGTCAAAAGTGACTGATCGCTAATATTCCTATAGTGTCATATTAGTCCAAAGTTCTATTAATTTAATTTGGGTTTACCAGACCATCCAGACTAAGGACAAAAATGAAAAACCTAGTGATGAGCATCCAACAAAACATTAAAAGTCAAAATGAGGACCCAAAGCCAATAGTGAGAGAGCCAATAGTGTATTAGGATTCGGTCTCGGACCGCTGTGCGCCGCCACGATACAATTCGCCGCATCGAATATCAACATTGCTTAAAAAACTTCACCTTGAATCTCGGATAAGTACCTACTCTATTTTACCATCGTTATTAACTGTGCTCTAATATGGCAGGTGTTCATCACACCCCACCTAAAACGCCAAAAACACAAATAAACAATATGAGTCAGAGTCAAACCCAATCTGAACCCGACATTAATACGGCAATAATGATGAGCGACTACGTAAATATAAATCGTAATAAACGGCCTCGGCAAGGCAATTCGCCACAAGGCGGGACTGTTTTAATTTCTGGTGACCTACAAGACAACAGCATAACTAAAACGCTAACGGAACAGACTACCTTAATGTCTAAACTGTTATCCGAGGTAGCTCAAATCAAAACTCAAAACTCCCAGATACAGGCAACCAACACTGAAATTCGTAAGTCAAATGAAGAGATCGAGAAATCGATGTCTTTTATGAATCTAAAGTTCGAAGATTTGAGAAAAGAAGTGGAGGATTTAAGGAAGGAAAGGCAAGAACAGCAAAAGTATATAGAAAGCCTGGAACAAAAGATAACAGATCTACAGTACAAGTCCCGTTCGTCTGGTGTCGAACTTAGAAATTTACCACAAGAAAATTCGGAAACCCACACTAGTCTCATAAAAACAATATGCAGTATTGGCGAAGCGGTAGGAGTGCAAATTACCGAAACCGAGTTGCGCGACATCTATCGCCTGCCAGGGAAGTCTACCACTGTTGACACCCCACGTCCAATAATTGCAGAGTTTACTAAAGTGCAGACAAAACAGACACTCTTATCGGCAGTGCGGTCGTTTAACAAGGATAAGGGAAAAGACGATAAACTTAACACTAGCTTGATTGGTTTGCCAGGGAAACACCAACCGGTGTATGTCGCTGAACAACCTGCTAACTAGTACCAAGAAGTTATTTTACCAATCCCGTGAGTTCGCCAAGAAGTACAAATACACATACTGCTGGATATCCAATGGTAATATTTTCCTGCGGAAGCAAGAGGGCGATAAACAGATTTTAATCAGCACGGAAAAAACCCTTCAAGATCTTAGATATATTAATATGTGACTATGCCCAAAACTCACCATAAATCGTTCTTTTTTTGATGTGTTTAGATTATTTATATCACTTTTTATTCTAATTGGCATCTTTATACACTATAAAAACAACCAATCATTAATTAACCCAACCATACTCTCACAAACACACCTACACACCAATAATCACATTCATCTAATTTCATTTACCTACATCCTCACACTCTCACATACTCTCACAAAAAGTTATAATCTGTAAATTAAACCATAACTTTTCTTTTTTTCCCTTCTGAAGGTAAATTGACACAGTCCACTCATAATTACATAAAATTAATTGGAACCTCATTGTGAATCACTGCCTCTTAAGATACAGGATTCCCTAGTTTAAGAGACAGAGATTAATCTATTGTGTACAGATTTCTGCATCATCCAAATGTTTTATGTAAATGTTCTCTTTTCTGTATTTTTTGGGAAATAAAGATATTATTATTATTATTAAAGCACACTGGACCTTGCTAAATCAGAACCTTGAAATTGTGTGTAAAATCTTGCAGGACCCTTAATCCGTAATTGGCTCACGTAGGCTCGCTATTGGCGCATTACAAGCTTACTGTATTGTTATGTCATTATTGATTTCGACTCAGGCCGGCCAACTAGGCTCCGAGACGGCTTTCAATTGAGGAGATTTCAATGCATTACAATAATGTGTACCTGGCTATACAACTGTATTTGGACCGTCAACAAACAAGCAGACTTGATTGTTGATTTGAAAAATATTTCTAAAATTACTTGCATGCTTGTGGTTTTGTAAATGTTGTCAATTTTTTTTGCCCAGAGATAAGTGACGTTCACGTAATCTATTAATGTTAATAATTATTCATAAAAATAAACTGTTTCTTCAATAAATTTCATTTGCTGCAAGCTCTCGAATTATATTGTTTCGTATCTATGGTACTTATTTTGTTGTTTGCCTCATCTTCCTGTTTCAATAAATCAATTCATACAATCACGTTTTCCATTATTCATTCATTTCCTTCAATCTACATGAACACAGACTTCTATAAATTAATTCTGCTGTAGGTGCACTGGCCGAGGCGACATCACTGCCTTGTACTGTCACAACGTGGCCTAGTTTTTCTTGATCTACATAGTCATAGCTAGTTTTATAATAACTTTACTTTCCATGGAAAAAACAAATCTTCTATAGTCCTTGGAAGTTATATGCTACCATGTCATAGAGCCATCACGAGAGTTGTATATATTACATATACAACTCTCGTGATCTCGCTAGACCATGTTTTCATGGTTTTAATGGAACGCCTTCTAATTAAGAGGTAAAGTTCTGAATTAATTTCTCTGATTCTTCTGTCCGAAGATTTTTGAGATCATTTATAATCTAATTAACATTTTTTTTAACGTGTAGATACGCATTGATACCATTGTTCGGCCTTATATTTAATGCTTCCTTGAATATATCCGGGTTTAATTTGTTCAAATGGGTACCTGCGATGGCATGACAGAATACGAAAAGTTTATAATAATTTATTCCGAAATAAGTTCCCCATACAAACAGACGTATAAACACTTTCTATAACTACAGCAAAGTTTTACCATCAATCTTCAGCGGAACTTTGTAAAGTATTCATTGTTTTAATATCCTTTGAGACCGACCAAGTAATGCACTTTTACTACATCGTTTGCCTTACGGGTTATTGGAATATCGAATTCATGCTCAGATAAAAATGAAATATTTTTCCGGTTATGAACCTACAGCTGAACTTGAGATACCTCTACAGAAAGTAATTTTATCATTGTAATAAAATAATATAATATCTTTCTCCTTATTCAATTGAAGCAAAATACAAACGTCAAGAACAATCGGCACTAATAATGCATAAGCTTCTAAGTTGAGCCTAGGCTTAAAAGAGACCACCTTCCGGATGACCTAAGAAGAACAGGCTAGCACATCTCCTGCAAGCATACAGGTGACCTATTTCCTTAATATTACTGCATATTTTATGACCTGGAGACTTTTATGTCTTTCATTTCCGATGTTATCTACCCAGAATGTTTTCGTCATCTGCAAAGAATGATTTTCGTCTTTCAATGGCGCTTTAAAAGAATTTGTGAATAAAACAACCCTCATTCGATGTTTTAAAATGAATAAAAGATAAAAATACTGAAATTCAATGGGAATTCGGAGCTGGGTTCCTCTTTATTTTCAATTCTTATTACAAATTGCGGCTGACTAAATAGACGGCGATGTCCCGCAATAATTGAAAGATAATATTTTTTCGCGGTGCACGCTCTGTCATGATTGTGGCTGCAGATTCGTTTTGCTCAAGAAAAGCCTTTGAAATGTTTGCAAGATGAAAACGTAGTTTGCGATTAATCGCCTTTGAAAGGCTAAAAAGAGTTAAAGTTCTTCTTAGCATTTTTAAAGAAAGGAGTGTTCTTTTTGAAATTTTTATTGGTTGGTCACAAAAGATTTGTGCGATTAAAATTCTCTCCGATAAATGTAGGTATATAATATGTTATATTATGGGTGTTTAAAATGCGTTGTTCCATGTTTCTGGTTATGAAAGGACAGTAACGTGTGACAGTTAATTTTTGTGCAGAATTGCAACGGTCAACGGTTACATGAGACTCGTCAGCATAACGGTTATATTCACAGTAAATTGGGGGAACTAAAAGGAATGAAACATTTTGCAATTTTATTCGATATTAAAATGTTCTTTAGTTCTTGATTCTGCAAGATCTCCTTGTTTTATGCACTATGGCAGTCTGTACACAGAATATCTAACATTATTCACGGCTTGGAAATTCCTTCCCACACGTTGATATTGTTTAATATTCCTCTCACTTCGCATAAAACAAGAGCGATACATATGTAAAGATGCTGCTATATTTATGTACACCGTGTGCGTTAGGTTGACATAGCACAATATTTACAATTAAAAAGAAATAC
This sequence comes from Globia sparganii, assembly GCA_949316385.1. NCBI lineage: Eukaryota > Metazoa > Arthropoda > Insecta > Lepidoptera > Noctuidae > Globia > Globia sparganii. The sequence continues at coordinate 24,917,650 of OX438657.1, forward strand.
TAATGGATTCACATATATTTAATAAAATAAAGCACTCTCAGACTTCAATTTACAACGCCATAAAATTCAAGTATGTCATCTAAATAAATATCATATTAATTTATAGGCAGCAACAGTCAACACGAAACGTGATAATGAAGTCGTAAGAACATAAAAAAACGCAAACTTTATAAATATTTTAAAACGTCGTAGAATATTAAAGTGTATTACTGAAGCGAATATTATACTTCGTGAAAATTGCCACCATAAACTCGAGCGTTGTGAATTACGTTTTCAAAGTGTGGATTTTATTATCTGGGCGTTATGTGAAAAATCGTCGGGCGGCGTTCGGGTGCACTCGGCAAACTTCGGGCCGATCCATCATTATTGAAAGTTTATAAATTGCTTCCTTCAAGTTTGTATGTACTTGCGCTAATCGTAGTGCTGCTTCAATTGATAACTTATAGTTATAATATAGACTTGTTCGTCTGAAGTAAGCAAGTTGCGTAAATAAGGAACTGTTACTTGTTTGCATTTTATACTTATCTTTCCAGTTACTGTCTTCCACATTTGTAATTTCTATCTATTGTTGTTTCTAACTCTCACAATATTTGATGCAAAACCTTTACATATTACACTATACTTATTCAACGTATTTATTTGCCTTTCAACCGTATCACATGTTAGAATCACATTCGCGTTTCTCTGGTACCTGCACTTGAGTGTCTGCTAGTGTACGAGTAATTACATGATGTTCGTCGTGCACAGCCACTGCATTACTCCGTTTGTATCTATCGACTGCTACATTGACTTCTACCTAAACATTAAACACACCATGTTTAGCTACTTCACTTAAAAACTAAATATCATCATTAACCCCATCATCTCTTTCGTTACGTACTAACCGACACTTTATATTCTGCAGGCCTTTTGTTGAGAATGGCCCTTCAATAAATCGTGATATCCAATCTTAGAGCGCTGTTGTCAAATAATCTATATTATTAACGTCATAGGTTATCATTGAATGTACCTACACAAAAATGATCTCAAAAAGTCAGGTGGCTATTTTTTTTTTTTAAGAACTACATTATACGACGTCCTGTTTTAATTTAGATAATAATATAATTTCCAAGAACATTTTGTTCTTACCCTTTGTTCCCGTTTTCTATATTGTAACTATATATATTATTTAGTTCCAATTATATTGTTTACTACTTATATATATTATTTATTTATCTAATATAACTCAATACAACTTAGCAACGTTTTAGTTAGATTAAAACTTACATCTAGGCGGGCGAACTTATACAAAATTCATATTTGTGTAATCTGCTTCACGGATGCCATTTATCCATTCCACAAGCGTTTTGAATCAGATTATCTTAACACAAACTTTGGTTTGTGAGCTGTGGCGGCGTCAGTGTGAACTTCGCTTTGTGGAATTTTACGGAATTATCCTATTTAACGTAAAAGCTCCTATTAACGACCCCCTAAAATGTGTACTCTATTAACGATCTAATTTTTAAATCACTCACTTTAGACATATTATAGGGTTTCAGAAAAGTCATACCTTAAAAATTAGTTACGTATTTTTGTTAGACAACAAAAAGAGTAAAGTTTGTGAATTTAAATAGCCAATGAAAGAAATAACTTGACAGAGAATGGGACGCGCCCGAAGCGGACGCAATTTTCATAGTGTCGCGTCTCCAGCCACGTAAGTACACCTAAATATTACTTAAGGAAAATAACACACTAAAAATGGATTTGTCTTCTTGCTATCACATTACAACTGTAATGTACATATTCGTTTTCTAAACTAATTCTTAATATAATACTTTTTATTGGTTTTTGTGTTATAAAATCATGTTTTAATTTAAGGCGGTAATAGAATCCAAATTTCAAAACTTGATACTAATAACGACCCATGGCGTTGTTAAATTTTGAGAATATTTAGTATTTTAAAATAACTAATATCTAGAAACTACCTCATTTGATTTTATTTTTTTCTTGTTCAATTCTTAAAATTATTTTACTTCGTTAGATCTATTAACGACAAAGCTATTTCTTAAAGTTTTTGTGTAAAACTCGATTCAACGTTAGACAAAATCCTTAGTATTTTAATGATATTATACTGTAAATAACCTTTACTATCTGAATTAAAGACTAACTGACATTAAAAGAAATAATATAGCAATGAGATCGAATTGAACAGTATTCTATAAAGCGGATATTTTATCTGTTTATTATTAATTTTATTGGTCGCTAATAGAATATTGTTACCTTCATACTTGATTCTATTACCAACTCACTGCTGTGACGATATTTTTGGTTATATTACAGTACACAAAAACAAAATGTATATTTTTGAAGAAAAAATCTCTTAAAACGTATGCAAGAAATAAGCCAATTTGGGCTTATTTCTTGCATATGTTTTAAGAGATTTTTTTACAGGACATATTATTAATGTAAAATAATATTTTCTATCCAGTTTCATTCATGGCTTCATGGCATTGGCTATATTTCATATGTTTTCAAATCAAATAAAGATGGCGGGACGGAATGGGGCCATGTAACTTTTTAAAGCTTCTTTTGAAGAATTAAATTCTATATCTCTTTAAAGATTGTGTTCTTTTATAGAATCATGGAGCCGCAGAAGCGCAAGCAGTACGCCTCTGCTCAACTAGAAGCTGTAAAAGTAAGCTAATTGCTTACTTTTACAGCTATTATTTGAAGACTATTTTCTGAGGCTGATTATATTTTTTATTAATTAAAATAACAAAAAAATAATTGCTCTAAGCGTTGCAATAAATAATTATGTTCATATTGTAATAATGTTGATCTCATTACTATTCTTATTATATAATAAATACCTTAAAAACGATTTTTATTTTATTTAATAGTATAGAAGAAGTGACAACTTCGTAGCGGTCGGTAAAAGAAGTAGAAAAATCGGTAATAGAATCTTGCCGCATTCTATGGGTCGGTAATAGAATCAACTACTCTTTTGGATTAAATTATTATTTAGTAACTATTGTGTTATTGAATATTGAATTTAAGTACTGAATTGCAAAGAATACTTCGTTGAGATTAATTATAAATTATAACATCTTTCCTAACATATCAGCTTATATCTATTTTTTTAAAGTGAATCCTAAGACAGCTAAAACTGGCGGTAATAGGAGCATTTACGTTAGTTAGTAATAATAAATGCTGTTGCATTTAATTTGTTTTGCTTTAACGGCTACCTAGCGAACCCGGCCAACTGTATTAGCATAACATTTGGTAATCGTAAAGTGGTAGGTACAGTTGAAAAGATAATTTATGTCTATCGTAAAGTGGTAGGTACTGATGAAAAGATAATATTTATGTCTATGTATGTAGGTATATATATAATTCCGAAAAAGAGCTGTTATTAATAGATTTTTTTAATGACAGGTCAATGGCCACGAAATTTTTTTGTCGTCACCTGTAGAATAAAAGCAACTTGTTACGGCAAAATATACCATTTTGATATCAGGTGTATCGTAACAATGGGCACCTAGTAACTGTCTCATTAGTCAACGCTTGATAGATGACCTCGATACGTATTTCCAAAACAAAGTGAAAGTGATCAACCATTTCTTAAACGATTAATGTTACACGTATTCATGCTCAGTGTAGCGAATGTGCATCACTCAATCGCATGTTGATCCATCGGTATCTCGACGCTAACCTATAGTCTATAGCCTCTAGTTGGCACCGTCTATCGACTATCTATCCATCACGGGTTCCAAAGCGCTGCACACGTTTACACTGCGTTGGAGACATCGTAATGTATCTCCAACAAGTTATATGTATATACAACTCTTGTAGTATGTAGATACAACTCTTGCTTTGCCTGTAAAATAATATAGCCTTCCTGATATTGACATGACAGGGCAAAACGAATAAAAAGTTTTTTTTTGACCGACTTCAAAAAAGGAGGAGGGTCTCAATTCGGATCTTCATATATTTTTTTTATGTTCGGGCATACAGGCTCCGTCATATACAGGGTTATTGGAAAAACATTAACAACCTCTTAAGAGGTCATTGGACTCATTATTATGAACAACTTTTACTAAGGGACCAAAACTGAAATCGCGAAAAAAAAATCAGCTGTTCCCTGCATTTATGTTCGCATAACTCGTCAAAATGTAGGGAACAGCTGTTTTTTTTTTCTGTCACTTTTTAATGGATAAGGTATGCCTCAGGGATGGTCCCATATAAATTTTATGAACTTTGCTTCGGTAGTTTTTGAGTTAACTTCTTAATACGATTTTTTTTCACTTACTTTAAATTGATGTTTTAATAGCTTCTTGTAACTGATATTCACATAACAAGTAGTGTTATAATAATATGAACTTATGTAGGTAGGTAGGTCCCACTAAAAAGTGAAAAATAAAAACTTTTTTAATAAAAACACTACAAAATTAAAAATATCTTTAATTTCGAAAGTCGGTGTCAAAAAAGAAAATGTAGAACCAACGATACCGACTTCCGAAATTAAAGTTATTTTTAATTTTGTAGTGTTTTTATTTGGAAGTCGGTTGTTTTTTATTTACTTTTTATTCATGCTATTTGAAATCCGTAGTTCTCGAATTTCAGCAACAGTTAGAATTTTAGCCCTTTCATTTTAGACAGTGCAAATAGTGACATTTCCAATGTATATTTCTAAAAAAAATACCTTGTATAGCTTTTAGCAAAACATAGGAACGATCTTTAAAAATAAACCCCAAATTTTTGCACACAGATAAGATGATTTTTTTTTTTTTGTAAAAAGACATCTGGTATTATGAACAAGGCTCATACCTCGGGGCTAAGCAATAAAAGTTTCATGGTATTATTTTTATCATTTTAACCACTTCAACTCTTTGATGTTCTTTTAGATAAATCTCGAGAGTGCCTAGATGATACACTCTCGGAGAGAATTTGATTTTAAAATATTGTATTAATGGAGCGGTCTGAGAAAATAATCTTTTGTTTAAAGTTCATGAAGATTCTTACTCATGGGCTAAAGATTTACTCAAATGTATCTATTCAAAGATAGAATTCAATAGGTGTTTGACTTTATGGAATAGATAATAGAGGCGCTGCAAATATCAAAAACAAGAACACGGTGTAATTATTCTCGAGTCGACAGCGACACTACATACTTATATGGTGAATCTTTGGATGGATTACCCAGGATGCGCCAGACACAACAATGACATTCTTAGTTGTAAATCTACATTTTATGATAAAATAGCGTTGCGATAAGTTGGATAATAATGATAAAGATGGCGAATTAAAGCCGCAAAACTTTGGATATATTGAAGTCAAAATTGTAGGTAATAGAGCACAAACTGCAACTAGTATTTTGGGATTGAAGCTGAAATAGAACCAAGCTAATTCTTATAATAATATAGTACATTTCTTATGTCGTGTCTTACAAACCGTTATCCGTTAAATTGACTTGTAGACATTCGTCACTTATTCGATGAAGCTATAGAGAAGGTTTTTGAAGATACATAGAAAAATTAACTTTTTGAATTACATATCCGGACATAAATGGTATCTATTCTACATCATTTTGTTAAAACTTTCTGCGACATGCACAATTAGTAGGTATGACCCGTAGTTATGAATAAAGTAATCGTTTGTTCCAGTTTACATTACGTTTACTCCGCACGTTCGTAGTAGGCTCACGTGAGTAGGTATACCTGAGTTTCAAGTTTCGTTCAAAAACGTAATTTATTTTCGACATACTCTTTAACAAGGCATTAACCAATTGCTCATTGTTCCAGTCTCCCCAATGATCTGGGTGCCGAACCAGCTGGTCGGCGCGCCGGCCGGCACGGACGTGACGGTGGACTGCCATACGGAGGCGCATCCTCGCGCCATCTCCTACTGGGTGTACGACAACGTTATGGTACTGCCCACCAAGAAATACGCCATTAATACTGAGGAGAACTCCTACAGGTATGGAGTTTCGGAGAAATTTATAACATTACGTTTTGTAGCGAAAATGTAAAAAATCCACCACTTTAAATTAATACGTATAATTTTGTAATATAAATGTATAAAAAATCTAGATTTATTAAAAAAGGTGGTACGTTGCTTCACAATAGCTATAGGTTACATATTTTTTTAAATATTAGGAGCAGAAAAAAGAATTAGAAGAGTTTAACAATTTCTGGATATTTTTGTAGAATGAAATTTTAAAAAAAATATCGCGAATCTTTACCTGATTATAATCGGGTTTTAGGTGTGTTATGTCGTTAGAACAGATTTTAGAAAGAATTGATTATAAAATACATTAGCAAAGTTGTTAAAAAGAAAAAAAAAGGTATTTGATTGTTGTTTCCTGGATACAGACGAAGGTCGTCACGAAGTTCAGCAGCCAACGCCGTAAAGGACTCGAAATTCAGGATAACTCTGCAACTAGGTTGGAATATGCGATAACTTGTGACTCGTAAAGCATTAGACGATCTGTTATCCGGGAAAAAGGGAAAAATAGCCCTTTTTCACTGGCTCCATAAAGATTCAATAACTATATATGTCTCTTCGAAAATTCAGAATAACAATTGCCTTTGTGAAATCCTGAATAACCAAACGATATTATTATGTCACAGACTACCACCCTTGAAACAAAATGGGAGAGAATTATATTTAGATATGACTAGAAGTCACCAAATGACGTCACAACGAGCTGTTACTACAAGCAACGGACATTACAAAATTAATTTCAGCTCCCCAACGTTTCTGTTAATAGTTTCAGTGTAAACGTTTACTAGTACCTACTCTCACCACTATTATATAGCTTTATAGAGAGACATTGTAATTAGCTCAATTTATATTTAAAGAAATATATATAACGCAATGATTCGTTCATAACACGCATTATATGAATATGTAGACATCGACTTTCTGACCACGAAGAAGAACTTTACTTGAACATCTTATTTAAACTGGCTATTTCAGATCTTTCAAATACTATACACCTACGCCTATTTAATAGGTACCAATTGTTCCCATTTATTTATGTCTCAAGTCTTATTTTGTTGAAGATCCTAAATATATAAATAAATTATTTTCAGAAAATGGGTCAAATTCAAATAATACTCCAATTACCATTTACTAGAAAATCTACTGCAAGTTCTGTGAGTAGCAAAAAGAGAGACTAAAGTTGTTATCAATACAGTTGAAAAATTACCAGTTAATAAAAAAACCTTTTTACAAAAGTAACGTTTTGGTTTGGTTAATTAACACTGCCTAAAGCCTCGATAAATATTCGGTGCATAGTATAATTCCACAAAATATAGGAATATAATAATTAACTTTTAACTTAATGTCATTGTTTTTTCATTGAGTCCTTTTGTATAAATTTAAATAAAATTGCCGCGATATAAACGTGAAAATGTATTTATCGCCGGCAAAGGGATTTATTGAGCACGTCACGTCATATTAATATAGCCGGTCAACTGTTCCTGAAATAATTCAGTTGGCTATGAGCCTGTGAAATAGTGGTGCCGTGGTGGCCGAAGTATGTCATTTGTAATACATATTAAAAATAGTCTACGGATGCTGCCTTTTCATTTTTAACTTTATTAACTTTATGTAGCACAAAACCCCGTTTGCACAACAAATCACTCCAAACATTATTCTGTCACTGCCAACTTCAAACAATTTGACAAAATTATGTTTTAAAAATAACCTAACAGTATTCTGCCTGCTTTATCATTATCTGATAAACATAATACCACAGAACATTAAATCAAAGCTGCAAACATTTACCAAAACTTCCCCAGTATTAAACAGTAATAAATTATTGACTAACGAACTTGACGAAATCAAAGTTCAACGTAGAGTAAACCGGGCAACGCCGCGGGCTATCATAGTATAGAACAAACAAGGAAATTATCCGCGCCATTCGCAAAGGTCTCTTGTTAACGGGGCCGTCGGTAATAAATTTGAATATTACAAATCCATTACGGCTTGTTATTATAATCGTGTTTAAGCTCACAATGCTGTTTAAGATTGGCTGAATTTTTGATATGCTGGTTGTTTAATTTGGTTACGCCATGTTTTCGATTCGTCCACCCTCCACTGGGCCCGCGTGGTGGATTACGGCCCACTCCCTCTCACAGACAGGAGGCGGCCCAGCTGTGGGTACATTATAGGCTGTGTATATGTGTTCGATTTGTGGAAATAATTGATAGAAACTTAGCTATGGGTTATGATTAATCAATAGCTACTAGGGAGAAAGCTTGGCATCAAGGATAGGTAATTAGTTTGTTTTTAAAATCTTAATGCAACAAATAAAAATAAAATGTAATAATATTGTTGTAGGTGTGGGTTGTTGGGAACGAAGAGTTTATTTAGACATTATCTAACCATGGTGTTACTTGCCGTTTCAGCAGACTTTGTCTAAAAGCTGTCACAACACCAAACTTTATAATGTTGAACAAAAGTAATGTACTTATGTTACCAAATTTCCGTCCTGTAAGAACAAGCGGCTAAATTAAAGGTAGGTATCATGACAACAACAACTAATTATCATGTTGATTGTACTGGAATTAAAACGTAAAGTAACAACAACGTTGTAGGTATTTACACATTTCAAATAAACAATAATGTGGAATAGAGGAGTGGACTGTAAGATTACGCTGGTTTTAGAATAATGAAATTAGGTAGTTCTGTTCGAACGGCGTTCACCGTTCACCCAATCAAGGAACAAATTCACAGCAAAAAATCTGAGTACGACTCACCTTTCTTATTGCTGCGACGTGACTTCACAATTTATTAATCGGTGGTCTTTTGAGTGGACCGACGATCATGGAGACTGGCACGAATAACACCACACGGTGATGCACAATTTGTCCTTGTTTTATCAATTTTCACTCACGGAGTCAAAAATTAAAAAGTTTATTGGGTTAGCGGCGACGACAGACTAAACGGCGCTGCGCGTTGTCGCATCCTTTTCTAGATGGCGCACTTGTCGCTTTGGCGCCATAATTTTTAGCAGCTCGTGGGTACGGCACAGCCAATCGCGTGCCGACTTAGCGAGCGTATACAGACATTCACTGTCAAATTCGTCCAATCATGGGTTATTTACAGAACATACCCCCTACCGAAACCATAGTGATGGTTTCAGAGAACCAAGATTACCTTAGTACCTATAAAAGTTTAAGAAATCCCTAAAATAAACACTAAACTAGGTACCTATCTAACAAAAACGTTTTGTTTGAATCTAGTTGGTATAAGGTAATAGGCAGAGTTTATTAGTTGGTCTTTGTAAGACACTTTTTTCAGTGCGCAGCGTCACACACCGAACTATACCGTCGGGACCTGGGTGTAATTTTTCTATTTTGCCAAGAGGCCAATTACAGGAGGGAACATTATCAGTTTTTATGATCACTAAATCTCCAACCTTTGGGTTAGAGGAAGACGTAAACCACTTAGCTTTCTGCTGAAGAGTGTTTAAATATTCATGACTCCAACGTTTCCAGAAAAGTTGAGAACACCTCTGAATATACTGCCAACGTGACAATCGGTGAATGTTTATCTCTTGAACGTTGTATTCGGGGATAGAGGTCAAGCTACGGCCAATGAGAAAGTGTCCGGCGGTTAAAACATTAAATTCGTTGGGATTATCGCTAGCAGGTAAAGGGCACAAGGGCCGCGAATTTAAAATGGCTTCCGCCTTACAAAATATCGTAGAAAGTTCCTCAAACGTTAACGACTTTTCCCCTACACTTCGCACTAAATGATATTTTGCGGACTTTATGCCCGCTTCCCAGAGACCACCCATATGTGGAGCGCTGGGGATATTAAATTTCCAATCAATCTGTCTTTTAGAGCAGCCATCCGAAATGTCATCTTGACTCTCACGTAGGAACCTTTTTATTTCAGACAGATGTTTACTTGCACCAATAAAATTAGTACCACAGTCAGAGTAGAGAACAGCGCATAGACCTCTACGAGCTACGAATCTGTCTAAGCACGCAAGGAAACAGTCTGTGGAGAGAGACGATAACACTTCCAGATGTACTGCTTTTGTTGAAAAGCAGACAAACAGTGCTAAATACGCCTTCGTCACTTTAGCATTGCGACGTAAGCTCTCTTTAATTAAAAATGGACCTCCGAGGTCAACTCCGACGTTAGAAAATACCTTATTAGGTATCAACCGAGTTGGTGGCAAAGGTGCCATTTCGGGTTGCAGTAAAGATGGTTTACATTTAAAACACGTTTTGCACTTAGATAAAACGGATCTTATGACGCTACGAGCAGACAATATCCAAAAATTTTCATTGATTATACTTTGCAATGTTCGTGGTCCTACATGTAAATATTTTTTATGTAAATAACTGATTAATAGTTTGGTAAATAAACTGTGTTTCGGAAGAAGCCGCGGATGTTTAGAATTATACGGGAGTTCGGAATGACTGATGCGACCCCCTACCCTGAGGAAGTCGTTGGAATCAATAAATGGAGATAATTTTCGTAAAGATGAAACGTGTTTCTTATCTTTAATTAATTTTAATTCCGCTTCAAAATAAGCATTTTGAACTAATTTTATCAATTTATCCTGAGCTTCGTTTAATTCGCAGGTGGATAATACTCCCGATTTGTGGTTAGTGTCACTATTTTTTTGTCGAAATCTTAAAATCCAAGCAAACGATCTTTGCAATTTGGAAAAGGATGAAAACTGTTGAAAGATTCTTTCACAAAATTCTGTTTTAGATTCATTAAAATTATCATTATTTTTATGTTCAGTCAAGAAATTAACAGACGCTTTTAATTCCGGTACTTTATTATTACTCTCATTAACAAACACAGTCAGGGGCCAATCGGTATAATTTTGATACATCCAATCAGTGCCCTGTAACCAACGTTGATTACAACTGACAAGTTGTTCCGGAGACGCTCCGCGAGAACAAATATCGGCTAAATTATTTTCACTACACACATGCCGCCAAAAATGAGGCGGTAAAACCTCAATAATTTTCGTAACGCGATGACTGACAAAGGTTTTTAGTTTATAAGGTTCCGTTTGAAGCCACGACAGTACGACTGTCGAGTCTGAAGCTGCTATTATTCTATTAATTTTAACGCGAGTAAATGTGTCAATTACGAACTTTATTAACGTGCTTAACAAAACAGCACCCATTAACTCCAACCGAGGAATCGTGACTGGTTTTATTGGTGCGACTTTAGACTTCGCGGTCACAAGACGAACCTTTACGTTACCCTTTTGATTGCGGCTGATAACATACACGCATGCTGCATAGCCACGCAATGAAGCATCACAAAATCCAACTAAGTCGCATTCCGTCTCCTTTGGTAATAGCATATGACGCTCTATACGTAATTCCTTTAACAGAGGAAGTTCCAAAATAAAATTTTGCCACGATTTTTTAATGTTATCGGGCAACTTTTCGTCCCAACCAATGCCTAGCTTCCACAGTTCTTGCATGATCTGCTTCGCCACAAAAGTGCATGGTGCGATAAAACCCACGGGATCATAAATCGACGCTAGCAATTTTAGTACTGATCGTTTGGTTGACTCGTTGTCTGTTAAATTAACCGAAAAAACAAAATTATCGGATTTTGGAATCCATTTAAGACCTAAAACCTTAATGGTACTATCGTTTTCATCTCTAACGAATGTTACGGAATTTTCCCTATTTTCTGAGGGGACGCGTTGTAGTAACTGCTCACTGTTACTCATCCACTTTTTTAAAGTAAAGTTGGCACTTTCAAAAATACCAATTAATTGATCCTGTACTAAGCAAGCTTGCTCAAAAGTGTTACATGAATATAGAATATCGTCCATGTACACTCCCTCACGGAGGACCTGAGCAGCGAATGAAAAACGTTTTCCTTCATCGTTAGCTAACTGAAGTAGCGTCCGAATTGCTAAGAACGGTGAACAACTAAGTCCGTACGTTACGGTTTTTAATTCGTATAATTTAATTGGATCGTTAGGCGATTCCCGATATAAAATGTGTTGATACAAGCGATCTTCTTTTCTTAATGCGATAGCACGATACATTTTACAAACATCACTTACTAGACAATATTCAAATAGCCGAAATTTCAAAATGATTGCCGCAATATCCGGATACAACTTAGGGCCGACTAATAGTATATCATTCAAAGAAACATTATTGCTACTCTTCGCGGACGCGTCAAACACTACACGTAAAGGGGTGGAGGTACTAGTAGGTCGCAAAATACTGTGATGTGGGATAATGTATTTACTAGGCTTGTCACCCTGATAAAGTTCCATATGACCGAGGTCTTCGTATTCTCGCATAAATTCCTTATACTTTTTATTTAAATCCGTAGTACGCGCGAGTTTGCGTTCCGTGTACAATAACCGGCGCTCAGCCACAGTGCGTGTTGCACCTAGAGGCGAGTGTTCAGGCGCAAAAGGCAGCGGCACTACGTATTGCCCGTTCGACTCTCGAGTATGTTCACTAGAGAATATCTCCTCGGCTAATTGATCCATTGGATTTATTGAAGGTGTGCACGGCACTTCCTCAATTTCCCAAAAACTGCGTAAAGTTTTCTCAATCGACTGTTCTTCGTTATATGAAACCGATAAATTAAGATTTTGCGAACTATTATTATTATGTGGATATAATTTTCCGCTAATAACATAACCAAAAACTGTTTTAATAACACTCGGAATACCATTCTTAATTACTAATGGTTTATCTCTAATGATATCTGGCACTATGTCGTTACCTAACAAAATATCTATTCGCGAACGCTTAAAAAAAAGTGGATCCGCTAACTTATAAGTGTCATATTCGTTAATGACATTATCTGTGAAAGAGATATTAGGCATATCAGCGGACACCTTAGAAATAACTACTAAATTAACACTAAATGTGGGACCCTTCGCATGTCTTGGTTTTAATATACAAGTAACCATGCCTTGATTTTTAACTATGCCCCCACCTATCCCGTGAATGGTGAAAGGACATTTTTTACGTTGTAATCCTAGTTTCTGAGCACATTCAGTGGTTATAAAAGAACTCTGAGCGCCTGAATCAATGACTGCACGGCAATCTTGATATTGACCAACACAGTCAATAACATGCGTAAGTGTAGTACCTAAGACTACTCCATATTCGCAGTTATTACTAAATAATGCTTGCTGTGTGGGTGCATGTGTTGTATCACTTACGAAGTGAGACGACACTAACGCTTGCTGCGGGTGCGAAAGAGACGGCTGCACGTTTAGGGAGTTCGTCACGGACGACATTCCCGCGCTTTCTTCCTTCGCGTTATCTTTATGTAATAAATAATGATGCGATGATGCGCACACTCCGCAAGTCATTGTACTTTTACAAGTATTAGACTGATGATCAGATTTAAGACAATTATGACATAGTTTTAGTGAATGAACTCGGCTCATTCTTTCATCAACAGACAATTTACGAAATTGTTCACATCGATAAATCATATGATTTTGTTTACAAATCACGCAAGTCAAATTTGAGTTATTATTATTGTGCGGAGTTCGTGCCGTATTAAGAACTGACTTCGACGAAGATTTAATTTGGTTTTTATTTTGTGTATTATTACTATTAGACTTCGACGTGTTATTCGAGGCGCTATCTGTAAAAGTGTGTTCCAGCACTTTAATTTGTTTGTTTACAAACGCTATTAGTTCTGCGAACGTAGGTATCAACTTTTGATCACGGCATTCTTCGAATAATTTTCGCGTATGAGGGTCGAGTCGTTGTAATGCTAAATGACACAATAAAAAATCGTCTAGGTTATTAATTTTCAATGCTTGAATCGCTTTAAGAGAATAATCAAAGGTTTCTATAAATGAAGTTAAGTTCGACGTAGTATCTTTAGTTAATGGTGCAAAGTTGAACATTTTATCGAAATACCTACATGCTAGTGTTCTGTGGTCGTGATATTTATCAACTAAATTTTGCCAAACTAATTTGTAATTAGCGGCAGTGATAGGTAGATTTTTAACGATATTTAAAGCAGGACCTTTGACGCATGAAAGTAAATAATGGAATTTATCGATGTCTGAGAAATTTCTATTGTGAACTAATGATGAAAACGTGTCATAAAAAGTTATCCAATTTTCAACTTCTCCGTCAAACTGAAATAATGTTATCTTTGGTAATGCGGGTGCAGGTACTACTGCATCATTTTTGTCTGACGCAGTATAGAAATCAGATTCTGATTTAGAATATTTACTAGCGATTAACTGACATGCATTATACATTTCGTCAAATGTTTCAAGTTCACTAATAGACATTTTTGCAGTAGGTTTTATTTGCACTTCTATTTCGTACAAATCAAATATGGTGGATTCAAACTTCGCACGAACACTTTCCATTTCCGACAATAATACCGTAAACAATTGTAATGTTTCTGAATCTGTTCCCAACTTTTTGGAATAGTCATAAAGCTTTTGTATTTTCGTAAATAAATATTGCTTTCTAACTATTAAGATTTTACGTTTTGTTTCTAAAACTTCCGCCATTTTGGACGCGTGATTTTAGAAAAATGAAATTAAGAAATACGGGCTGGAATGACCAGAATCCGTGCTCGAATGGACCAGAATGTGGAATAGAGGAGTGGACTGTAAGATTACGCTGGTTTTAGAATAATGAAATTAGGTAGTTCTGTTCGAACGGCGTTCACCGTTCACCCAATCAAGGAACAAATTCACAGCAAAAAATCTGAGTACGACTCACCTTTCTTATTGCTGCGACGTGACTTCACAATTTATTAATCGGTGGTCTTTTGAGTGGACCGACGATCATGGAGACTGGCACGAATAACACCACACGGTGATGCACAATTTGTCCTTGTTTTATCAATTTTCACTCACGGAGTCAAAAATTAAAAAGTTTATTGGGTTAGCGGCGACGACAGACTAAACGGCGCTGCGCGTTGTCGCATCCTTTTCTAGATGGCGCACTTGTCGCTTTGGCGCCATAATTTTTAGCAGCTCGTGGGTACGGCACAGCCAATCGCGTGCCGACTTAGCGAGCGTATACAGACATTCACTGTCAAATTCGTCCAATCATGGGTTATTTACAGAACAAATAACATTAACTAGTTTGATACTGAAATTACTTAACATTCATTAAAGATATTTATTATACACAGTTGATATTTATTGTATACAGTTGTAGGTCGTAGGTTCGAACCCAAAGAGGCGATTTCTTTGTTTAAATAATTTAATCGCCGCAGCTATCAAAACGGTCGTAGAACCAAAAATTCGAAGACATGTGACATCTACCAACCCTCACTTAGCACGCGTGGTGGTCACACCCCCACTCGAAGAGAGGAAGTCTGTTTCCTGGTAATGGGAACAATATAGGCTGATTACGCTAAGGATATGTAATAAGTGTTGGAAATATTATTGAATTAAGAGCTTAATTATTTGAAGATTACTATTGTTGCTTATTCAAGACCAAATTGTCAATCTAACTAAAGAAAGAAAGAAATAATAGCAAAACACAAAAGAACCCCTATAAAATGTACTGTCAGGAAAACCGATCGTTTAGGAAATTGACTATCAATTTCAATTGTCCAATATTGAAATGGCAACTGTCATCATTCTGTGTATCTGTGTGCCAATCAGAACATAACACGGTCAATTTACTTAACGTGTCAATCTGCTAAGCAATAGATACTAAATAAAACAAGGAAAATAAACGAAGAAGAGAGAAATATATTTATTTGTCGGATATAGTAGGTACAAAGTTGGTTACTAGTTATGTTTAGGACATATTCGACACATAAAAATATATGTATGGGTATAAAACTTAACTTATACTTCGTCATCATCATCTGCCTAGCCTTTTCCCAACTGTGTTGGGGTCGGCTTCCAGTCTAACCGGATGCAGCTGAATACCAGTATTTTACATGGAGCGACTGCCTATCTAACCTCCACAACCCAGTTACTGGGTAATACGATACCCCTTGGTAAGACTGGTTGTCAGTCTTTCGGGCTTCTGACTACCGTAATGACTGTCAGAGATCCACGAATGATAGTCGGGACCAACGGCTTAACGTGCTTTCCGAGTCACGGAGGGGTCTTGGTATGTAAAGATGGTCACCCATCCACAGACCAACCGCGGCAAGCGTAGCTTAACCTGATCGATCAACCTTTGCGGCTGTTATTATTTAGCCACAAGCCCCTCAACTACAACTTATACTCTAATAAGTAATATAAAATAAAAATAAAACTACAATATTTGTAATATAAAACTAAATAAATCTAATACCTTCATAATAAAAAATATCTTCACCTTTCATACTTCTATGTATCCCAACATTACCGTAATACCATCTAACCGAATGACTCGTCCACAGGGCGCACATGAAGTTAACAGTCCGCTACCTCCAGACGGGCGACTTCGGCAACTATAGATGCATCTCTAAGAATTCCCTCGGGGAAACCGAGGGCTCCATCCGCCTGTACGGTAAGTGAAGCTCTGACGTCATCGCGTATTCTCATTGTAATTAGAACTACTCTAGACCCTCAGAAGATACCTCGTGTTAACATTTGCTGCCAATTTGTGACTTTGTGACTTACGACTTAGATGGGATTTATATCGAGGGCTTCATAACAAATGGGCATTTAGACAAATGTGGAATTTTACAGGAGGGACAAGTATGTGAAGAAAATTAAAACTAGTTCATATATCAGAACGGTATTTGGGACGAGTATATTTCTGGGTAAAATACGTATGGTGGGAGTTTTCAAGTTTTCGCACTGTAGTTTTTGAAATATGGTCACTACGCCTCTTTGTTTAGCTCAAAACTGATTTTATTTTTTTGTAAATTTAGGCAAAATGTTGGTACGAATTTGGGGTGTACAAAAACACAAGACATTCTTCTTTATTTGAAAATACCGCTACTTCTTATTTAAATAAATTTATTAATTTTGTAATGTAACAAACCTAAAAGCACTGGCGTAGGAACTTTAATTAATTAAATAAACAAAAAAATATAATGCGTAAGCCGTTTTGTTACCACTAAATATGTTCTAACCTGGACCTGGTGTACGCGCATACGCCTGAACGCTTTTTTGTTCCTACGTAATTTTTGGCGTAAGTATATTAACATCTGTATGTGCAAGTTTCTTCAAAATAAGGATACAAGTTTACGCCTGTGTTACAACCATTTTACCATGCGATAACATTACGCCAATTATTTTTATGGCTTATAAATATCTAAAAAAATATAAGGCTTTAACTACATATGTTACGGATTTTTTCGTATACGCCCATTTATTATGAAGCTCTCTTACGGAGTTAGCATTTGGTTTGTGACTAAATGCTGATGTTTTAGTGGACACCGATATAAATTGGAACCTAGTCAAAAAATTAATGTATTCTTCAAGACTGAAACACCTAAATATGTAACTGATATAATTTAACAATCAGCTAATTTAGGTTCTCTTTCTTCAATAGAAATCCCGATGCCGTCGACGTCACCTAAGGCTACAGAAATGAAAAGCAACGCCAACAAAGAGAGTAAGTTCTATCCAGTTATAGTGGTATAAAATACTTTGTTATTATTAACACCGACATCATCAATTATCGACAGCAATATAAAACAAATAAGGGAAATTAATCTAAAAGTCTCCTTCCTTGAGAAGGAGGTTTTTAGATTAATTTATCTTTCGGTGCGACCAAGGAATATACTACTCTCTGGGCGAGAGGATGCGACGCTCTGCTAGAGTGACTGTCACCAGCCAGTGTCACTCATATCCGACCTTTTCGGTGATTCCAGTAACTCCGTAACAAAACGAGGCGGCGCCACTTGCTGCGCCGTCAAGTACATGCTTTTGCTTAGTAACACATGTAAACATTTCTCACTATGATTTACAAAGTTTGCGGCGTGGCTCGAGACGGTAAACATGCACTAATGACTAATTTAAGTTCGTGTTGACTCGTGCCTAGTAAACTCACGTCTAAACGACACGAGAGCGAGATTAGAATACACTGTCACCCTGCCTTGTGTGTTTATGTTTTACTGGGTTTTCCAAACACACGCGATGATTATGAACTAAGCGTAATGGTTCGAGCTTATGTTGCGAAGTTATATTTTAATCCTCATCAAAATTGGAATAGCAACATTATTCTCAACATGAGTTTTAGTTACTTTTATTACGTCATGAGCTTTCTGTGTTGTTTTATTTCTTTCACCACTAACGAACAGTTTTTTAATCGCTGCCCCACACAGGCAAATGAAATCTGAAATAAAACAGCCTAACTCAAACAAAACATCTAGGTATAGGCACTTAACTAGGCTACACATTTTCTTTTCTCCCGATATCTTGAGGCTTGGCGGGGGCACTCCCCGCCAAGACCAGCCAAAAACCAAAAGCTAACCTACCTTTTCTTCCTTTTTTTCCACACAAATTCGCATCTACTCGTATCTCTATTCGTATCTACTTGCTGTGTAATCGTCAGGTACAGGAAGTTGTTCATCTTCAAGATACACTACGTGGAAAAAATTATTGAACCTAACTAAAAAACTACCCAAGCAAAGTAATACAATTTATAGAGCACCACCCCTGAGGCATACCCATCCATTAAAAAAGAATTTTCGAAATCGATCCACAATTGCCGATGACATCGCGCAACATATTATTATATACAAAAATAATACAGTCGAATAGAGAACGTCCTCCTTTTTAAAGTCTGTTAAAAATTATATACCAGTGACTTAAAGGTCCCTATAAATTTCGCGGTCTAAAAACAGAAAATTCAAGTTTTTTCAGCGTGAATTTCTCAATAACCGTAAGTTAACTAGTTTTTTTAAAAAAACACAGTTATTTATCAACTATTTATCTAGTAAATTTTAAATTTTGATAACTACTTAATATAAATTACAAAAAATAAAAATCTAACACACGTTTTTACGTAAGCACGAAACACCATGTTTTTCAATTACTTTCATAACTTACTGGCAGCAAATGACAATCTGAAAAATAATTATAAATACTGGGCATATATTATATTAGTAAGTGTACAATTTTGTTTTTTTAAATTTAATGATTTAGTACTTGTAAAAAAATGTTGATCACGCTGAAAAAAACCAATAAAATCATGTGCAAAACCCTTGTCTATGCGTAAAAATTTATTAAAAATAATAATAAATGTTAAATATTTTAAAATTTAAGGTATTTATCTACCAAAATCAATATTTATATTTTTATTTTGACTACTTACTTAATTGTAGTAAAATATCTAAATAATGCCTTATAAACTTAAATTCGATCGTTCGTTTACTAAAATTTAAATTCTTAGACTTACTAGATAAATAGGTGATAAATAACTGTGTATTTAAAAAAAGAATGTAGATAACTTAAGGTTGTTGAGAAAATTGCGCTAAAAAAAACTGATTTTCTGTTTTAACCCCGCGAAATTGATAGGGACTCTTAATTTCTTACCATAAGCCCAAAGGAGTATCGATGAAACGGGCGCAAAACGGCAAATTGATACAGTTTGACCAAGATGTAAGATTAGTAGATTTAGGCGCTTGACTCTACATTACATCTATCTCTATTTATTGTCCTGTCGCAGGTATGCTGGAAGAGATTTCTTATGAAATAAGCATCACCTTTGTACCAATTTTACTGTTCTGTTTTTTTCTTGTCTGTTTATATAATTATGTGTGTAAATTGAAAAAATAATAGATCTGATAACTTTTTAACAGTGAACGCGTTATTTGAGTCTAGGCAACCTACTTTACATGAAATATTTTTGGTGGGTCATATTATTCCTACAGGCAGCGTTATCCATGCTGCACTAAACCAAAAACTGCAGTAATTGAATCGTCATAATATAAACTATGAAAAATACAAGCTAGCAGCTTACGTCACCAGCCTAATTACAAAAATGAATGTTTAATAACGCCCCGTAGCTGCGACCGTAGTTCGTATTATCGCCAAATTGCAAAAGGTTTAATCATTGTAGGTCATTTTAATACGTTCATCGGCGCTCGGTAAACTATCGCTCTAATTAACATTTTAATGACTTGTTTTACGATAGTCCCGTAATTACGGATATGTATGTAGGTATGTGTAATTTTATCTTTAGTAACTATCATCTACTGTTCGTTTGAGAGCGGATTATTTTAATTTAGCAACAAATGGCTGGTAGGCGTTCATTTTGGTATTTAACTGTAATTGAAATACGAAACAAATATAAAAACTCAATTTGTACACACAACAAAGAAATATATGTCTACTACGAATCGGTAATTTCATTTGAGTATTTGATTATTTTTGTAGTCACCATTATGTTAGTTTCTCAGATAATAATTAAACCAGAAATTTTAAATGTTATCTTCAACTCATCCTATCGCAGTGCAGCTGTCCATCCTATAGAACCTAGTATTTATAATGATGATGACCACAAAGTCAGAATCGTAACAGATTAATATTGCAAAAAATTACTATTTTTAATTCTGTATCACAAATTGCAATCTTATTATTAAAATTCATTTTCGATTGGGCCTCATGAAATCAGTTGAACGTTTAATTAATCTATTAATCTATGTATATAAAAATGAATAGCTGTTCGTTAGTCTCGCTAAAACTCGAGAACGGCTGAACGGATTTATCTTATCTTGGTCTTGAAATGGTCGTGGTGGTCTAGGGAAGGTTTAAAATGTGAGAAAAAATCGAAAAATTCCCGGGAAAAACCCTAAAAACAGCCCTTTTCTGTTTCCCATACAAACGTTTTCTTAATAAAATTTAGAGTCAATTTGAACTTTATTGCTATTCAATAAAGTTCGTATTAAATTATAATCACTCACTTATTGTTTTTGTTTGTTGATTCTTATTTTATTTTTATTTTTTTAAACCGTCTTTGTTTATTTACGCACCACAAAACAAAACAAAAAATATAGTTTATGAGAAAGCTTTAAATTGATTAAATGACTGTATCATAACAGTGTGTGTCTGTCAATATAAAATTTAAATCTTATAATTAGTCAGTATTTCAGGAAAACTCTGTGTAAGTAATCAACATGATGTGTCGAAAATAATAATAACACTTCATGCTTCATTCAAAAAATGTTTTTTTATTAAATACGGATTCGTTTTGTTTGTTTTAAAATTAATTTATACAAAAGTTTAGGTCTTTTATTTATCGATTGAGGCAGTACGAAGTCTGCCGGGTCAGCTAGTCTTTAATATAAAGATTAATAATATTATGCATACATTAACAACAAACAACATAAAACATGAGCTCGAGTGTATACTCAACTTGCAGAAGGCTCAACGCAGCTTAAGGCTCGGTGCACACATATTCGAAGCATAAATAGGGCTGGGACAAAATACGGTTCCGAAAATATCCGCGACAATTTCGCATTGAACTCTAACATTTCGGTGACGATGTTAATAGACGACGAATTGATTTAGAATGTTGAAAGAGTTTTTATTCAATACCTAACAACACAACATCGGTCAAAAGAGTTAGGCACAGTTTTTTTAGTATATACACCCACATTTTGCCAGATAATGCTTTGGTCCCATGTTAGAGGAAGGCAAGCCTTTTAGTCAATGTTGGATAGTGCGTGTATTTTATAGCAACATAAGAGTTAAAATCCACACTGAAAAAAATAATTTCTTACTACAACACATTAAAGCGACTTGATTAAGGCTTACTGACTATAAACAGTAAGAAGAAATGTTTGTAAAACAATAAAAGTCAAAACGGGGGGCTACCACCACCTCTTTAGCAGTATTATTTTAATCTTACTTCAGTGTGGGAAAGAGATGGAGCATTTTATAGTGTGCGTTTACAGACCCCCAAATTATCAAAATTATTGTATATTTGAGTCAGTAATGGAAGATGTTTTGGCAAAACTAGCAACTGGTAATAAGTCAGTAATTATCTGTGGTGATTTTAATATTAATATTTTAGAAAATAATTTAAATACCAGTAGATTTCTAAATTTGTTTAAATCATTCAATTTGTCAAATGTGTTTATAGAACCAACTCGAATAACTACGACTACTTCAACGTGTATCGATAATGTTTTTTGTTGCTGCGACTATTTAGATAAAGCCATTGTTAATTATCTCCCTTCTGATCACAGCGGTCAAACTGTAACTTTTGAGTCCAACATGCCAATTCAAAAAGTGCAGATCCAATCCAGACCAATAACATCTGCTAATTTAAATAAATTCAATACCACTTTAGTTTGTAAATTAAGTAAAAAGAACCTTACAATGGACAATGTTAATATTTTGTATAAAGAATTATTTTCGGTAGTCCAAACCGAATTCAATAATTATTTTAAAAAGAAAACTAAAAGTATCAGCCCTAAGTTTTTATTTTGTGACTGGGCAACTAAAGGACTTAGGAAAAGTAGGGAAAGACTTTTCGAGCTGTACGGCCCTAAGCCTTATATCAACACGGAAACTTTTAATAAGTATGTTGCTACTTACTCTAGAACATTTAAGAACGCTTGTAAGGCTGCTAAAGCCTTATACATTAGCAATAAGGTTTAATCAGCAGACAATAAAATAAAGACGGTTTGGAAAATTATCAATAATGAAACAAACAGGAACAAAAAGCATAATTCTGATTACACCCTACAGACGTCACGTGGTCTCATTTGCGATTACAAAGAAGTTGCTCAAGAATTTGTAAATTTCTTTACTAGTATCCCACTCAAAATAACTGAAACCTTAAATTCCTCGCCCTCGCTCGCTTTTAATTTAGTAACGGCGAATGTTGCAGCCTGCCCGATTGAATTTAACTTTAGGCATATTAACCCCGTAACAGTAATAAAAGCTTTTAAGCAAATAAAGATCAAATTGACCGAAGATCTTTGAGGAATGTCCATTAAAGTCTGTACCTCCATAATTGAGACTATTGCGCCTTATTTAGCCTTAGTATTTAATTCGTGTGTGGATCAAGGAGTCTTCCCCGATTTAATGAAATACAGTAAGGTAATACCACTTTACAAATCTGGGGACAGTAAAGACACTAACAATTATAGACCCGTATCCATGTTACCGGTGTTCAGCAAGGTGTTTGAAAAGATAATGCTTAATCAAATGCTCAATAATTTTAACACGAATAAAATCCTTCACGATCAACAGTATGGTTTCACCAAAGGACGTTGTACGACCGACGCCGGTGTAACCTTGTTAAAACACATTTTTAACACATGGGAAGAGTCGCAAGATGCCATAGGAATTTTTTGTGACCTCTCCAAGGCATTTGATTGCGTCGATCACGAAACCTTGCTTTTGAAACTTGAACATTACGGACTTGGAAAACTTGCGCTCAGTTTAGTTAGTTCTTATTTAAATGATAGACAACAGCAAGTTCAAATAAATGGTGTCAATTCACTTGGTTTAACAGTAAAAATGGGTGTGCCACAAGGCTCGATATTGGGTCCTTTCCTCTTTTTAGTGTATATTAATGATCTACTCCATTTATTAAAAAATCAACCACAAATGGTGTTATTTTCTGATGACACTTCCTTAATTTTTAAGGTAAATAGACGTGCTACAAATTTTGACGACGTAAATAACGCCCTACTGCAGGTCCAAAATTGGTTCACTGCTAATAATTTAGTATTAAATGGGAAAAAAACTAAGTGCATAAGATTTTCTTTACCAAATGTCAAGAGTAGTGATTGTGAGATAATATTGAATCAGTAGAAACTTGAATTCGTCGAAAAAACAGTTTTCCTAGGGATCACGCTCGACTCAAGGCTACAATGGGGTCCTCATTTAACATCTCTTGCAGGACGGCTCAGTTCGGCAGCTTATGCTGTCAGAAAAATCCGTCAATTTACTGATGTAGGTACCGCGAGACTAGTCTATTTTAGTTACTTTCATAGTATCATGTCTTACGGTATTTTACTTTGGGGACGGGCTGCAGACATCGATTCTATTTTTATTCTGCAGAAAAGAGCCATCAGAGCCATATATTATTTCCGCAAGCGCGATTCTCTAAGGGAACTGTTTAAGGATATTAACATCATGACGGTGCCTTGTCAATATATCTACGAAAACATCATGTATGTAAGGAAAAATTTACATCTTTTTAGCAAAAGAGGTGAAAGACATAATTATAGTACTATAAATAGGGACCTATTAGTTCAACCAGGTTTCAGACTAGCAAAAGTAGACTCATCTTTTATGAGGTACTGTTTAAAATGTTATAATAAAACACCTCCCCACCTTCTTCAACTGAATGAGACAAAATTCAAGTCATGTATAAAACGCACACTATGTAGGCAGGCATATTATAAGTTAGGAGATTACATCGCTGATAAAAATGCCTAGCTCAATGCTGGTCCTGCTCCACAACCACAACTAATTGATTAACACTTGAAAGAAGAATGAAGATTGTAAGACTATCTTTGCATTGTATAAACTCAATTTCCTTTGTATTGTATAACTGCATAGCACAGATGTGAGTTCTATGTACTATTGAGCTACCATTTACCGGGTAATATGTTTTTCATTGACTAGAATGTGCCCTGGCGGCTGATAGTAGGTATGTCATGCTCGCTCAAGTGTCTCGCTGACGGTGGCGTGTGTGTTGGATCATTCGGTTCCCTACAAAATGGTTGAGCTGGATGGTGCCGATCCATGCGTCATGTTCGTGAACGGGCGCCGTCAGTTGGGGCTGGTCATCTTTTAGCTGCCACGGCTTATTTTTAATTATTTTATTTTTGGATTGTTATTTTGTTACTATTTGCTGTACTCTGGACACTTTTAACGCGTACTTGATTTTTATTTATTTTTTACATCGTTCTCACATATTTATAAATTCAACATATGATGTAACTAATAATTTTGTAAAAATATTATTTAAAAAGAGTGTCCATGGAGTTTCTTGCCCGTTCTTCTCCATAGGTACCTACTACGCTTTGGAATGGGCAACTAGCTTCATTTTTTCCTGACTGACCGACTTCTTGACAATTCAAAAGTGCCTGTAAATGGTTTAATTGAAATAAATGCTTTGAGTTTGAGTTTGAGTTTGAGCTACATGGCCTGTATTGCTCCATCTCTTTCCCACACTGAAGTAAGATTAAAAAATACTGCTAAAGAGGTGGTGGTAGGCCCCCTGTAACGTTAAAGTTAAAAATTAAAACGTTAAAGTTTACTGTCATGACGGTAACATTTTGCATGAAGCTTTAACTGTTTTCGGATCAGTAAAAAATACTGTTTAGAACGTTAGGCTCTTATGGAACTGTTTAAAGTAGTTCAGATCAATGTTTTTTTCATTAATACTGCCTTTTTCATTCAGTGCATGGAAGATTACAAGCTCTTACTTTTTGAATGCATGGACTGGGTATTACACTTATTGCTTTTTGATCATTGATCATTGATCATTCGACCTAATGGTCCCTATTGATGCATTCATGACTGTTTAATAACACACTCGAAGAAAAAGAAAGATAGAAAATACAAGTATTTGAAGTAAACATGACGCAAATATAAAACACAATCACGAAATAGAACAAGTTGGGGTAAAATATGCATCACTTCCACGCAAAACGGCCACAGCGCTGGTTTTCAGCGACAACTGGCCTTAACGCGACGACGTCAACCGATACTCGATAGAAAGAGATACTTGATGGTGATATTATCGTTCTCTCAGAATTTCATGACATCGTGATACACCAACATTTTACACTTAGTTTGCAATAAACGTTTTGACTTTGACTTTGACTTTGCATGCCGTACACACTCACACGAATTCCATTTACAAAATACCTGAGGGGCAATTCTCGTAATTTTAAGAACGTTCACAGTCTGATCTCAGTCTCAATCTATAAAAAATACTTCATATTTCCCTACATTTTGACAAGTTTTTGACATTTGTTTGTCGTCGAGATGAGATTGCGACTAGATTATGAACTTTTTAAATTACGAGAATTGGCCTACTATTATACGAAACTACATGTCTTAATTTTTCTCATCGTCATCGTAACTGCATGTTAATCCGAGGCGTGTTGCAGGCGTGAGACGCGTGAACGTGAGCCGGTCCGTTGCGCGCGCAGAGCCCGGCGCCGGCACCGAGCGGCCGAGCGTCGTGCGCGCGCAGCTCGACCGCGCGCCCGACCGCGACGCCGCGCACCACGTCTACCGCCCGCCTCACCCGCAGCACGTCTCAGGTAATCAGAGGAAAGAGAGCAATGTATGCTGTAGCTAGCGATAGCTTTGGGAATTATTTGTTTTGTGTTTGCTACGTTCTTGTCATTTTGCAATATTTTAACAGACCAGAAGGTCAATTCTCGTAATTTAAAACGTTCAAAATCTAGTAGCACTCTCATCTCGGTAACAAACAAATTGTCAAAATGTAGGGAACTTTGAGTTATGAGACTGAGATCAGACTGTGAACGTTCTTAAAAATTACGAGAATTGCCCCTCAGATACCGTGACCGTTACAAATAAAATTTCACCCTCCAGCTAGAGAGATTGGGGGTGCTCATTTTATGATCTGCGTTTATCTTTGCTTTGTTCAGAGTATTGTCCGTTGAAATGTCACAAACGTGTACGCAGCTTTACATATTGCTTGATTCAGCCATGGAACATCGCTGTAAACCATTTCTTTAGTAGGTGTCATGATCATAGGTGGACATGCTGTCTATGGATTTATCATTTATAACAATACCGACTGCGATCACGACTTCATTTTCGTGCGTGAATGATAATGACAATATTCTAACTGATGAACAGTTTCTTCTACAGCAAAAACAAATTACTTTCATACCATTTATTTTTCAAAAACTATTTGTCTTTACTCCCATGTCACGGGAAACACACTCTTAGATCATAATTTTACGCAACGTTAGGATATTGAAAGAAAGAGTCCTCATAGTGAACCCCGTAGCGACATATCAACCCAGTTTATTAACCTCTCGGCCCGCTAACGATTAAACCCCAACTTTACGCATTGTTGGCTCCGCAACTTATGTCGCACCATACGCACCGAACGCACCATTTTACGCATCATCGTACATTGTTATGTTTATTTTATCGCAAACTCGGAACAGGAAAATCATATTACTTCATAGATTTCAGATAGATGCCGCTTTCGTGTTTGGCTTTCCCATCACTACGGCCATGTTTGTAAAGGTCGTAACATTGCATTAACTTTGAGCTTGATAAATATAACTGTTGTTTCAAATTACATATTCGTTCTTCTATACCTGGTTGAGCCATGTTGCTAACCCGTCTACATGCGCACGTCATTAATTTTTTCTAGTATTTTGATTCGTTATTCAATAATTTTGTGTTAGGCCTCGTTTACGGAGACGCGGCGCGTCGCGCGTCGCGTTGGGCGTCGCGGCCCGCGTTAAATTCAAACTTATGGCGTTGTTTGCGAGCGTTTACGGAGAAGCGACTTTAAAATCGATTATTCGACGAGCCGCGAGACGCCACGCTGCACGCGACGCGCGACGCCCCGCGTCTCCGTAAACGAGGCCTTAGGAAAAATTTGAAAGAAAGGAAAAACTTATTCGATGAAGATTTACTTCATCGAATAAGTTTTTCCTTCCTGTTATTGGCTTTATTATATTTGCCACATTCATCAGTTACTGTTACTAGTTTAAGCTGTGTTCGTCATTTGTTACCTGTCAAAATGATATCCTTTCTATATTTCCAACAGTTCCACTCTCGCCTAATAGTATCTACTACCAAACCATCAAACAGCCAAAACTGAATGCATAAAGCCTTTAATATAATAGCGTAAGCCGAGCCACAGGAGGCTTTACTTACCTCTTTGTATTCTTTCTTAGAAGATACTGCATTATTAAAAACGTCTCTTTCCGTGTCATGGTAAAAAATAAATGTGGCCGGAGTTGGGGGAGGGTTGAGGAATACGTTACGAGCCCTGAACGTCGCTATTGTTTGAATGACTCCAAATGCTCTTAGCATTTCGGGCTTTTATCTTTGCAGGAAGAATTCTGGATTCAGTCGCATTACTGTCTGTGAGCGCATACATCTTTATTTGTTTATAGCTACAGCTATTGGATGGTTTTGTCGTTTTAGTTTCGAATTGGTTTCTTGCCTATAATTTGCTGACAGCAATTTTATTCATTTTCATTTTTATTTTAGGCTTCAAATTATTCAGCAGAAGGTTTGAACACCTAGTTATTTGCACCTTAATCTAAAGTAAAACTACACATTATTCCAAGTTCAGTAATAACGCAGACGAATGTTATCGACAGCTCGTCGATTTTCTCAACCGAGGACAAAGTTTCGGGACTACATATTACAAAGGCATAGTTTTTCGTCTTACGGTTTATGCGCAGTGTGCAAACCAGAAACATTTCAGAATACATTATTATTGTAGCATTGTAGTACGAGGCAGGCATTGCGGTTAACACAAACAAGCGTGTGATAAATAAGTGCGCAGTATGTATGTGCGTAGGTATTTGTAACCCGGCTTCCGCTGTCGGTGTCCCTACCCTGTCGCAGTCTTGACTACTGCGGTCGAGATCCACCCGGGTCGCTTTCCCGTACACCCAAATAGAGATTAAACATTCAACGAGTTCGCATACACACTTAACCCTCATAAATATTCAGTGCAGACCGCGTACAATCAATTCTTGCAGCTCTCGCCCTCAACGAAAAAGTGTTTGAACAGCCGAATAATATGATATCAAATAGAGACGCCAACGTTTGAATAAATATTGGGGATATGAAACTTGAATATCTTTATCTCGAATTTGGATTTATTTTACCTCCTGTACGCTTTGTTGTGTGAGAATATTGCCGATTGATTTATTATCGCCGGCCGAAGCTTTACGTTCTATGAAGGAAGTGTAAATATTGCTGGGGTGTGCACTACTGATAACATCATTCGTCTTTTACCGAACTAATCTCATTTGGACTATATACAAAAGAACGTTTTTCAATTCACATATTATTGAAAGTGAAACGTAGACTCTGTACAATATTATCTCATTCTTACAAAGAAAGCACCGTCTATCAATGTTAAATAAATTACGCCCGAATTCAAACACATCAGCGTTGTAAACAAAACAAATCCCATTGTTGGCAAAGCTTGGAAATTAGACCGTAAGCTGTTGAAACGCTCTTATCGCGGCAAACAAAAATAGCGACAATGCTCTCACCAGCGAATGTATTTAGAATCAAGAAAGTGTTCTATCGTCTACCTGTAAACACTATTGTGTACACTCCACTGCTTTTTGTTGCTCGCCATTGAAATGTATAAAAGTATTATAAAAGTACATGACAGCATGTACTTTATTGGTTTTAAATTGTTGGCTCATTCAAAAGGAGGTAATTTGGTTCTTAATTCGTTTTCCAACTTTTGTTTCTTTTTTTATTTATAAAATTCATAAATATGTACTTCTTGTATATCTTTTACTTATTTTTTTTTAATAAAATGTCTCATAAGTGGTTAGACTTGTGGATCTCTACATTTTTTAATAAATTCGTTGCTTCGTCTTTAACCATATCGAAATGCTGTCCGTCCTACTATTATACAAAGTGCCCCGTTGATCTCGTGGTCGCAAGCGCGACTGCTGAGCGTGGGATCCTGGGTTCGATTCCCGTGTAGGTATTGAGTTTTTCCATTAGGAATTCCTTAGTAACAGCCCGGAGTTTGGAAGTTCGCGGTGTGATACCCCCGTGCCTCGGAAAGTACGTTAAGCCTTTGGTCCTGCGCCTGATCTCTCTCCGATCGTAACGCCGTCCCATCGGACTATGAGAGTGAGGGAAGAGGGAGTGCACCTGTGCCTGCGCGCACACTTATGCAATATAATATCTCCTGCGTACCTGGCTAATCTCCGTTGAGATTGGCCACAGGGACCGAAATCGGTCTGGGAGGCTATTATTATACAAAGTGTTTAGTATATCATTATAATCGGCAGAAGTCTTTGGTAAACGTAGGCTGCTCTGAAATGAAAGAAGCACATATTGGTGACAAAATAACAATAGTGATAAGACTTTCTTATGCCGTAAAGTAATACGGCAGATAAACTTTGATCACCTACAGCGAAAGATTTAAACTCAATTTTCATTTGTTTCAGGATCAAAACGGATCCACTGTTGGCGGCAATCGTTCCTGGCGATCATTGTTCTAATGCAAGTGGACCTCATCGTGTAAATTATCGTTTTTTTATATTTTTACGTACCTCCCTTTGATCTATTTGATTCCTATTCCAATAGAAATTGTGACCAAAACATTATGTTCTGTTTACAAGGTTTAGATTCGTCTTCCTGTAAATGTAATTGATGTTTGTTTTTAACCTAAATTATATGTAAAATTGAAACATATCATCCCAAAATTGTGATGTCATATCCCGAGTGACGAATGTTTGAGAGTGAAAATTTTATAATTGTACGGACGATATTCAGTTCAAGTCCCGATATTAGACGTAGGATTAAGGTTCCAACTTATTTTGGAATTAATAAAATAATACAGTAACTGATTTCATAAACCAAAGTAACAAAATGGCTTCGAATTGTATGTGATGTGTCATTTCCCAATATTTTAAAAATACAGAGCTTGTTTGTTCTATTTGCTCATTAAAACGTAGATTGGAAAAATGGTTCAAACAACTGAATTCCCCATATCGACTGTTTATTTCGGTAGACAGGATTCAAAAAGCGGTTTTCGGAAACGTTTCTCATTCAATGAAATGCTATTATTTGAGAATCCTCCATCAGTACACACGAGTCTTCACAATAGTTCCCTGTAATTATTCATGAACCTCGTTAACCTACTCGGTATTTCCTACTCCCATTTCCATTTTAAATTATACATTGCGTATTATACGTGCATTGTCCTTCCGCAGGCGAATAGTCTAGCGTCATACGAATATTTGTGATTCAGTGCTTCGCGTAGGATAATCCTCATGACATTGTGCCAAAGATAAGCATCTCCAGAGTTATTTACACTATATCATTCTTTTTACCTTTACCGTAGTCTTTAACTTCGTACTTTGTTGTGTGATTATCAAATTTACGGTCAACGTTATAGATATTGTTTGTCTAAGTACTAGTGTAACCAAGCTTGCTACTCACGCTTGTCAAATTGTAAATATAAAAATTAATGCACAGTAAATAAACAATGAAAATTTTAAACGTAATATATCTTGGTATCTGAATATTATTTGTTAATTCGACCTAATAAAGATATAATATTAATGTATAAATTATATATCTTTTATTAAAAATGAGAGATATATCACTAGGTTAAATGCATACCTTTATTGTACAGATTGTGTGATTTTGAAAATGTAAATAAATACCGATTATAATAAATTAGTATAAAATGATGTGGAGATTTCTTTCTACTGTAACTATTTAGATCTGCGATAAATCTAGAAAACTGTTAAGCTCACAGATGACCGAGCAGCTCCTTTGCCATCGTATCAAGTTCTATTTAAAGATCGAATCAAGAAGTGTGGTCTACAGGAGCAGCTACAGCGGCCGTTATACGCCGACACGTGATAGCGATAAACGTTTGAAATAATTAAAAGTGCGCGGGCGGGTCGCGCAGACAATCTTATCGGCGTTCTCACTCACTGACAGACGTTATCGCCAGTCGAGAATCTATGGCTCGCTTTAATTGATTCCCCATTTTCAATAGCTCTACAATCGGCTCTTTGTCTTTTTCTAATCGAAATTCAGTCGCAGTAGGAAGGGAGCTAACGATTTTTTCTTGAAACAACCAACCAATGGGAAGCAGAAAATAAATACTGTATGTTAAAGTGGCTCGTGGCAGTTGGAAAAACAAGTGGCGTTAAAATAGAAGCTTTAATGGTTGGAGGGTTTGGAGTTCGCGGAGCTAACGATACAAATATATCGCTAATGTTGATAGAAATACTAGGAGCCTATCGGGTTTGTAATGTGCTGTTTTATTTATACCTTTTGTGTTTATGCGGACTATGCGGAGCTAATTGAAATGATTTGAAGAATCTATAACGTTGGTTGTGGATGTGGGTTTATTTTAAGGCGACAATAAGTGACAACGACCTTGCGCCAGTGGCAGGAGCGAGCGTCACTCCCCGCGACCCCGCAACTGCACACACGTAATTTCGTAGGGTAACCATACGTTTCAGATGGTGAGAATAATCCTACCTGATTTTTGATCACCATCGCGTTAGCGTCTACCCGCGACAGTGGTCAGCGATGCACTGCCGCCCGTCGCCCGCAAGAGTCTCCGCTTCAATGCGCACCAAGTTTATTCGAAAAAAGAACCCACGCTGATTTATCAAACACAAAACAAATAAAAACGGAATATTAAAATTTGGGAAATTAAATTGTCTTTTAGATGGTGAAAGTTTTATGAAAATACACCCGATAGTATTTGCGTGATTATCGTTTTTGTGTCCGCGTTAGACGTTACTTCACAAATTAATTACTCTATGTTTAAAGAATATAATTTCAAATATTCGCATATCAAATTACGAAGAAGATTGTCTAGTATAACATAGTTTTTTTTTTCAAAGAAATAAGTCTGGTCGTTTAGACGTGATGTTGAATTTAAAATCATTAGAAGTCATATATCTGCGCCTTAAAACCATGACAATCACCACCGCTGCGACACAAATTGAAGTTCAGAATCCCTCAGGTGTTCTCTTTCAGATAAGAAAGTCACATTTAGTGCCTATTTAACATTTTTGTTTTGGTCGCTTGTTTCTTTTACAGTCTTTAAGGTGCGGCCTGTTGAACTTTGGGTCACGATGGTGTAGTCTACTTAACTTAAAAAAAGTAAATGATGATAAATAGGTTTTTGGAAAATCCACAAAACCATCAGAGTTTTGGAAACCTGCATTCAGACCAAAAACGGAGAATAGAAAATATAAAATAGCAGTAGTAAATAAGAAGAAACATTAAAACATTATCCTCTTTTCAAATGGCATTTGCCATCGACACACAAGGAAGAAGACAAAGAAACTATAACGTTACGACTACAACTAAAATTACTTGCTCATCAAAACTTCAAGTACATCCAAAACAAAGACACCATCGCGGCATCGCCTTAATAAACTCCCATCTTAACGGAATAAGAGCCCGGTCATCAAAATTAGCTCGCAAGCTGAAACACTAGTCGATAGTCGGAGCGTTGCGAGTCTAGTCGGCTGCGGTTCCAGTGTCAATTAAAGTTGCTCCTTGCGGCGCGATC
Source organism: Globia sparganii (assembly GCA_949316385.1). Taxonomy (NCBI): domain Eukaryota; kingdom Metazoa; phylum Arthropoda; class Insecta; order Lepidoptera; family Noctuidae; genus Globia; species Globia sparganii. Next base: position 24,950,784 of record OX438657.1, read on the forward strand.
GGCCCGGTCGCGCCGCCGAATTTACTGCGGAAGCCAACTTATTACCGACGTTGAAACACGTAACTAGAATTTATCGTTTTGGTAAATTATATAGCTTTATATAAGTTTGTTTACGATGATTTTGAAGGGATTGAGCTAGTTTTTAGGATTGGTTGAAATCTTCTGAATCTCTCTACACATGAAGCCCTCAAAAAATAAACCCACACCAGCCAGGTTAGTAAGTGAATGACTGGATTATTAAGATTGAGTGATGCAATGTATTAGGTAGTAAGTATCTGTACAACGTGTAACGTTTAATGCGCAAAATCTGAAAATAGTTTGTTCATAATTGACTACTGAATCGATTTCAGTAACTTTTAATATAGGTTTTTTTTTCAAAAATGATGTATTTTGCCATACTATCCGCCGATTAAGCCAAAGAAAATGAAGTCTTATTTTAAGGCAATAAGACTCGGTTTTGAATGCATGAAGCAGGACTATTTTCTTAATAAAAATAGTTAGCTTTAAAAAAAATAGTTGTGTGCATTGTATTATGCTTTTAACTCAATGCTCTGATTGAGTTGTATGAGGTTTTGCGCATTTAACGTTACACGTTGTACTTATACATGGCTGGTGACTGTGATAAGCACAATTTCTATGTCAAATCCTTGGTAAAAATATAGAATGATTCAATATTTATTCAAAAAACTCTTAAAATGAACATCACGTTTGTATCCCCAAGTACGTAGGGAGAGGTATGTAAGTGCAACCAAAGTTCACAAGCTATACAGGGTGCAATTGAAATCATGGGCATTATTTTAACCTAAGGTACTACTTATGATACTAATTGCATTAGGGCTACTATTACGCAAATCAAAAATATTATTAATGCAAGTATGGAAAACCTTAAAATGTAGTAAGTCATACAAAGTATCAAATTAGTTGCGCTTCTCGATAGCAAATGCGTAGGTACACTACGCCGTACGCGCGTCATTGGGCGTGAATTCTTTGACCCCGCCCGACTCACGTGACATTCGTAAGTTGCCAATGAATTGATTCATAATAAATTCCAATTTTCCCTTCGTACTTTGCCGGCTTAGGACGGTCAAAACTACGTCAACTAACATACATTAAAAAAAAACATTTACGTACCTAGCTTGTGGATTGTTTTGAAAAAACCTTATTTGTCGGTAAAGTGACAGAGGGTAAACGGGTGCTCTTCCACGAGCTTGTGCATGTGCTGGCACGTGAAAAGACGAAAAATCCAACAGGTTCTGAGTGGTTCTGGTGGAATGAGATCCCGTGAAGGAATAGGGTCGTTCGGGTAGCGCCGATGGAACATTTCACGAGTTCATACTAAATTTCTTGTGCGATCGTAAATTACAACCATTTGTGGGTATTGTTGGTTGGTGTACCTAGCCTGCACATTACGCGGTCGAGGCATCGTGTACACAAACACACACACAACACACAACTACTACACTAACACTTAATACACTGCAATCCAAGCAACGTATGACGCGAGCGGCGAGTACGGCGATTACGTCACGGGATCAATAAATCAATTACGCGTCAATGCACCTGCGCAGTCGTTATGACACTGGTTCCGGGTTCGTGACTTCGTGTTGCGGCGGGAAGCATACCCCGCGCGGGGGTGATATTCGTATTTTTGCGAGTGAGGGAGTGGGACGGAGAGAGTTCAGGGAATCCCGCCGGACGGAATGTCTTGTAGCCCATTGTTATTATTACTTGTAAGGAAAAACCCGCGCGCGCGCAGGTGATGTTTGTTTACATTTCGCTTTGCGCTGTACTGCGCTTTAAGATTTTGATATTTCATCAATTATTGGCGTTAACGAAGTATTTTGTTTTAATTACTTTAAGTGTTTATTTGCAATAATAAGCCTTGTGCAATTTGACTTACTACATTTTTAAGGTTTTCCTTACTTGCATTAATAATATTTTTGATTTGCGTATTAATAGCCCTAATGCAATCAGTATCGTGAGTAGTGCCTTAGGTTAAAATAATGCCCATGAATTCGATTCCACCCTGTATATAAAAAAAGATATTTCACTTCATTGCCAAACAAAAGATTGAGATAAATATCCAATTCTGATTTTACAAGGCGTACATTTGCAGCTAAAATTATCAAAGTGTGTCCCATCCCGCATAATGCACGGGCGGGTTAGAAGCTTGGCATCGCCGGGTCCGTCGACACTTGTAAAATTTCGCGGTCCGTTGCCCGACTTATCTCGCGTAGGGACGCTAACTTATGGTTCTGGTAAAATACATATTTTATGAAATACTATTTTTCGTGAGAATGAACTTAAATGTAATGTAAGTGTGGTTAGTGGGCCGTGTTGCGTTGTTGAGTTGGATTTGTGTTTGTGTGATGGTTGGAACGAGAAAGATATTTGTCTATTTAACATGTCCTTTAATGATTATGGCGCACTCCCTCTATCAGCCAGTGTCCCAGTAGCAGGAACACTACAGGCTGTTTATGCTATGCTTATGCTAATGACCTTCTCACTAAGGAAGAAGACGCTATGGTGTTGACTCCTTCCTGATTGACTCCGAAGATATTCACAGTTACACCAACACTGCAGCCCTGTGGCGCCGTTTTCACTGAACTTGTCTTCAGACACTTTTAGTATGTAGGAACCTACTAGAAAAAGGTGTTTTCACTGAACTTGTCTTCAGAAACTTTTGGTACGTAGGAACCTACTAGAAAAAGGCGTTTTCACTGATTTTGTCTCCAGAAACTTTTAGTATGTAGGAACCTACTAGAAAAAGGCGTTTTCACTGATTTTGTCTCCAGAAACTTTTAGTATGTAGGAACCTACTAGAAAAAGGCGTTTTCACTGAACTTGTCTTCAGAAACTTTTAGTATGTAGGAACCTACAAGAAAAAGGCGTTTTCACTGAACTTGTCTTCAGAAACTTTTAGTATGTAGGAACCTATTAGGAAAAGGCGTTTTTTTTGTATAAATTCTTATAGTTTGAGTAAACAACGACTTCAGGACATCTATACATTCGAATCCAAAGATAATCCAGAAAGAATACGTATATGTTACAGTTGCAAGATTTCATACAGACAAAATTATTCAATTTCCACCACACTACTAATTGATTTTCAATGTATATCGTAATTTGTAACCGTATCATGTAAATAGAACGACAATATTAATTGTGAAGTTTAAATGTCGAATGACCACTTCACAGGGTCAGGCTCTGCTGTTAATTTATCATTAGTTTGAAGTAGTATACAGCTTGTGTGCTGTTTTGCTTGACCGCTTTAAAGTTTTGGGTATTGAATAAGGTTTTTGTAAGATGATTACAAAATAGGAACGTGCTTACAAACCTATACTTGGAAACAAATGGCACTTTATTTCAGTACTAGCTCCCGCCCGCGACTTCGTTCGAGTGGAAATATCGTTGTATTACCAGGTATCATTATAGGAAACGTCCTCTACAAAATTAAACTATTCAAAATCTTACCACTGTTCTTCCCAAATGGTTACTCTTGTATGAAGTGTTGTTATTGATTAACAGAAATTCTCCGCTATATCCGTTCCCTAAATATTACACTAAACCATTTATTTTGATACAAACTGCCATAAAAGATAAGTGTGCCAAGTGGGCACAATAAAATAACGATGTGGGCAATATCAATTCATTGTTTGCACAACAGAGACACATAGTGGGCCTCCGCGGTATAGCCGTCACGTCCCCAACCCTTTTTCTTCATAATACAAGAACACTTTGGGCGTAATATTTCATATTTAAAAGCAATATCATATTTTTCCCTTACTGGCGGGATGTTACTTTTACGCGTATCTCTTTTTGTTTTGGCGTTTTCTCTGGCATGTAACGTCTCAATCTTTTGTGGCCAAGATGTTTTAATTGATGGACAACTGGTAGCTAAACCATAAATGCAGTGTTACATTGAATAAGTATCTGTATCGTAAATACAACATTTTTTTATTTTTATTTTCTACTTATAGCTGACCCGACAGACGTTCTCCTGTCCAAATTTCAATAATTCATAGAACGTTTCCCATAGATTTTCTAATTTTCCCGGCAACGTCACAAATTTTTCTTTCCGTAAAAACCTGTTTCGTACTAATAGAAACATTTTAAAACTAAAATTTGCCAAACCGATTTGTCCAACCAAAGTGATGTGCATAAGTACATGCAACGAACAGCGTTTAATTTTTATTTTTTTATAAAATTATTGTAAGTTTGTCTTTAATCATTGAAATTGGTCCTAAACCGTAATTGAAGTTAAAATAATAATAATAACTAAGTAACTACGGAGTCCACAACAAGAACTCCTCCGTTGTTCTTTTGTGAGTTTTCTTCCTTGTTGTCCATAAGTATTGGATGCATTTGGCCTTGCCGCCGCACACCTGGGATTGTTCTCCTGAGAAACCACCCTCACCACCACCAGGAACGAATCCTACGGGGAAGGGCGGCATGGTGCTCGTCGTAGAGCGACTGGAGGGCCTTATCTCCGGTCGCTCCGGTCGCTTCGGTTGCTCCGGTCGCTCCGGTTGGTCGGTTGTCCGGTCGGTATGGGTTTGAGTGAGGATAAAGGGGATAGGTGCGGCCGTACTCGTTGTCGACACAAGAGCTTTTGGATAAAATACTTGCTGATTTCCATTATTTAAATAAACACCTTGTGTGTCTGATTGGTATTCTTGTTGATCTCTATTTCCATTATCTGGAGGGAGAACTTGTGGGAACAATTGATATTCTAGGAAATCTCTATTCCCTTCGTTTGGATGATAATCTGGTTGACATTTTACAGCATGAGTGGGTTGTTGTCCTGGTCGCAGACTCGCCCGTAGTAATAGTTTTGGCATCATTACTTGCCGAGTCCTTGGCACATTTTGAGGGTTATTGTTTGATTGTTTAGGAAGCATCATTTGAGGCTTGATCATGCCAGATGGCTGAGACCCCAGTTGTCTGGACGGAATTTGAGTTGAAACTCGAGAATATCGTAACATTTGAGTTGTTGGCGTCACCTGGCGTCTAGTTTCTGGTCGCTTCTGAACCGTGTTACAAACTATCTCTTGATCTCTATATATTCCCCCTTCATATCTACCTCCAACAGCTATACAAGTAGTTGGTTTTTGATTCGGCAAGAGTTGAACGGGATCTGGCAGCATGAGTTCAACTGGTGGCATCATTTTAGTTCTATGAATATTTGTCATATCTGCTATTGAACGGTACTGGAACTGGTTTGCAGACACTGGTGACCTGGTGGTGAAAATTACAATGTAGAAGAGTATAATGTACCACATCACTTATCAATAAACCCCAACGACCATTATTTATGAAGAAAACGCGGCGAGGCGACAGGCAGGTGTACACTATGTAAACATTTGAGATTATAATCAGACTGGACATTGTTGTGTTTTGGTATGGAAGTAATAAAAATTCAAACGTGAATATTTAAATCCATTTGTTGACAGAATAAAGTTTTATTCAAGTCAAAATAAGTTACTGTGTTATTAAATTAACTATGAAGACCTTTTTAGGAAATCAGACTATACGAATTTTATTAGTCAAAGTCAAATAATTTATTTCAAATAGGCACATATACAAATTTACAAGAACAAAGACTTGATTTTTATATTGTTATTCTAAAAAGTAGATTCGTATGGAGAAGAATGGGCAAGAATCTCTAATGTTACTCTTTTAAAAAGTTTTACTTTATTTTATACACATTAATTATATGTAAAGACGTGTATCGCTAAGAATAAAATTACTATATCACAAACAGGTAAACAAAAAAATAGCAATGACAGATAAATTAATATAAGATAGATACATATACGGTGCTCACATATTAACAAACATTGTAAAAGTAGATGAATTCACACAAAAATTAACAAGTAATAAGTCAGTCTGTGAGTTAAAGTGATCACAGAATGTCAAATCAATGTCATAAAAAAATAAAAAAACAAATAAATAATCAGCCTGTATTGTCTCACTGCAGGCCAAGGGCCTCCCTTTTCCTTTTTCCACTCCACTCGATCCTGAGCCAATATGGACCAATCATCTTATAAGCGTCAAGTTGTTCATAAAAAGAATAAATGATACTATTAAATTATCAACCAGTTTGACTGTCTAGACTCTAGATTCTTCTATGGAGTGTTTCCTACCTCTTATTTTGGATATAATCATATAATTTATGATATGCTTATTTAAATTGTACTTTTTTAATACGAGTATGAGCTTTAAATTTTCATTCATTTATTTGCAAAATATCACAATGTATGTTGTGACATTTAACACAGAACCCCACTATAGAATAAAAACTGATTTTTATTGGTCGATAGGGCTCGTATGCGAGATGCGGATGATTTCCTTTAAATGCCATAGGGCCCGCAAGCAGGAAACCGTTTTCATTAGTGGTTACAGCACGATTGCGATATACGGAGAACTGCACCGCATGATTGCTAACTGTCAATCGCAATCGTGCTTCAAAGCGACTGCTTGGAAGGCTCATTTTGAATAGGTGTGAGTATTGAGTCTCTACACTCTTATTCCTTCCCCCCGGACCTCTGAGGAGATCAGACGCTTACATAGTAGACTTATTGTCAGTTTATTTTAAAATAAAATATTAACAAATTACTAAAATTAAATAAACTCAAAAAATAGGAGTGCATACTTTTTGAGGAGCTTCATTGTTGCTAGCGAAATTCACACTAACACTACAAGCAGCAAAGAGTGAGTCACCGTTCCAACACCACTACCATTGCCAGCAAAGTAACGCCCGCTGTTGCTTCGAGACCCGCCCACAGGGGAGGCACGCGTCCTGGCCAATCATATGCGCACGAGCAGCGGCACCGCACCGAGCATCACCAGCAGTGGGAGGTACGTGATCTGTCGTACTCTTTGCATATCCACTCCACTCTTCACACTGTGACTATCGCTGCGCTTTGCTGCGGTCCTGGTACTCACACCTTTAATCACTGTACTTGTTAGAAATGCCGTTAAACCGTACGCCCCCAAAGCATTCAACTGTGTCGGAGACTGACACGGAGAGTGTGGATGGAAGCGTATCAGACAGTTTAAACGTTGTCGCTCAATCCAACATTAACGTGAGTCGCTTGAAAAGAAAGCGCGAAAATGAAATTTCGCAATTTATGAATGAAGTGCGAGAAATGTTCGAAAACTTTGTTACACAGCAAAATAATAAATTGCAAAACTTGGAATCTTCGTTATTCGAAATAAAGAAACAAAATGATAGCATAAATACATCTTTAACTGCAATGTCTGATAAATACGATGATATTCAAAAAGAATTAGAAAGTTTGAAGTTGGAACGCAAAGAACAATGCATCTATATAAAGAGTCTGGAGGATAAAATAGAAAACTTTGAAAAACAATCTTGTACGACTAAGCTAGAGATAAGAAATGTACCTAAGCTACAGAACGAGACAAAAGAAAATCTTTGTAATGCAGTCGTCAAAATTGGTAAAATATTGCACATTCCTTTGCAAAACTCCAATATAAGAGACATCTATCGGCCCTTTGTGAAATCGGATGTTGTTAAACCAATTGTAGTGGAATTTACCTCAGTCTTAACAAAAGAAAGTGTTATGAATAACCTTAAAAAACTGACCCTGCAAGAAAAGAAAGATAAACTTAATACCACCATTTTTGATCTAGAAGGCCCTCAGAAACCAATATTTATCTCGGATTATCTTACTCCAAAGGGAAGACGATTATTCTTTTTGGCCCGTGATTTCGCAAGTACCCACAATTATGCTTTCTGCTGGACATCATATGGTAAAATTTACCTTAGGAAGAAAGAGGGGATGCAGCATGTTCGCGTCGAAGAGGAGGCAGATCTTATTAAGTTAAAAGATAAAACAGTCGAATGACTATCTTTCCTTGTCAACCATCGCTGCCCTGTCGTATTTTCATGCGTACATAGTTCTATAATAATTTATAATTTGCATGTTAATAGTCTTTTAGTTTTAAATTGTTACTTGAAAAATGTCCTTTGCCCTTTTTATACACACGCCACACAAACACAAATCCACACGTTAATTCTATTTATTAACGTAATAAAAAGTTTTCTGTCATGCCAAATTATCAAATACATATGTTTATTAACTAACAGTAAACGTAAAGGTATCGAATTCCTTTATTTGTACATCAATAACCACTGTGACTTTTTATTGTTATCTCATGACAATCGCTTAATTCATATTGCTCTAATGTTTAAATATAGCTCTTCTAGTCCACTCCTACAAGGTACTTCGATAATTTTTTATAATAAAAATGGTTGATTTTGCTTCCGAAATTGATAGTATATCTATCTCTGAATCTCGGTTTTGCGACGTCGAGGATTGTAGCAATTTAGTAACAAGCCCTTCTAATTGCTTGACGGTATTAACTCAAAATATTCGAAGTATATCACGAAATATTGATGACTTTGTTGCAATGTTGAGTAGATTAAAGATTGATTGTGATATTATTATCCTAACTGAGTGTTGGCTATCGTGCAACCCCGTGGCGCCGAGATTGGATGGTTATAGTCATCACATTATAGAATATTGCGCTAACCAAAACGACGGAGTTACAGTTTTTTGTAAATCAAATCTTGGTATTACCTGCGAAGAGCCTAAATGTGGAGACTTTAACTGTCTAGTAATAAAGATTGGTACTGAAACTGTTATCTTGGCCATTTATCGGTCACCTTCAAATAGAAATGTTGACAACTTTCTCCACTCTTTAAATAACATTTTAAATACGTTAAGCAGTTTCAAGAACATCTCCATTATTGGAGACATCAATATTAATATTTGCCCTGAGTCTCATGAGGCAAGGTCGCTGGACTATCTGAATCTGTGTTCATTCCATGGCCTCTTACCAGCACACTCTCTCCCGACTAGACAAAATAGATCCTGCCTTGACCATGTTATGCTAAAAACACAAAAATCAGCTCTCACACTTGTATTAAACTCGACAATCACGGACCATCATGCAGTTCTACTCTGTCTGCGTCTTAAACAAAAGAGAACCTATACTTATGTCTCTATGATCCGGTTGGAGACTGAAGGGCTAACTTCAGATCTCACAAAAATCGATTTTGCACCTATTTATACGTCAACCGATGCAAATCTCGCTATGGAATACTTCTCCATGTCAATCCAAAGGGCTATATTACTAAATACAATTGTAATAAAATATACAAGACGTCATAAAATTATAAAGCCATGGATTACTCCTGGGCTGTTAAGGTGTATTCGACATAGAGATAGGCTTCATAAAAAAATGCGACAATCACCTAATAATGAGACCATTAAAATTATTTACTCCAGGTATAGAAACCATTGCAATAACCTATTAAAAAAGGTCAAACGAATGTATGATAGAGACCTATTAACAAAAGCGGGAAATGACAATAAAGAAATATGGAAAGCGTTCAAAACAATAACAAATACAACTAAAATAAAACATAGCGCTACGGAATTATTAAATCCATCAAATACTAAAGAGTCTGTAGAGAAGGTGAACGATTTTTTCGCATCTATTGGCAAAAAGCTAGCTGATAATACTCATTCCTGCTCAAACCCTTCCCATAGTAACTTAAATAAAGCGCCCTCACAACGGGTTTCCAAATCCTTCGTTTTGCTGGAAACCGATGAATCTGAAGTGGAGCGTTTAATAATGAACCTGAAAGATGCGTGTTCTGTTGGTTGGGATTCTGTACCAAATCATTTTCTCAAAGGATACAGACACATTTTAATCCGACCATTAACCTACATTTTTAACCTCTGCTTAGCTAAAGGTCAGTTTCCTACGAGCTTAAAGAAGTCAGTAGTACACCCAATTTTTAAGTCGGGTGATAGAGACCGTGTCACTAATTATAGACTCATCTCCATATTGCCTTCGATCTCCAAGCTGCTAGAACGGATTATAAATAGTAGACTGATTGATTACCTGGAATCAAATAAACTCTTATCCAACAACCAGTTTGGTTTTAGAGCAGGCAAGTCTACTAGTGATTTATTTATTTATTTATTTGTTTTCCCCAACACAACTATCATTACAGGTTACCCCAAATCGGTAGCGTGGTCTCAAACAATATTTTTTCCGTTACAGCTTATTACATGTAAAGTAACTTTTGTGAACTCATTCAGAGAACAAGTAAATAAATCTACTTTTTCCGCGATTTTGTTCAGTGTATGCAAGGCGCGCGTCAAAGGTGCTTTACCCAGCAGGTTGGTCCGGCCGCGAGGCACCGCCAGTAACCGCGGCTTCAATCGCCGCGACACGTAATTATCCGGCACGTTTAGACACACAGCCTTTAGTACACCCGGGTTATAGACCTTTCCACGCAATAACTTAAAAATATATGTAACAAGTGCCAAATCCCTTCTTGTTTCCAGCTTGTTGTACCCAACCATACCTAACACAAATAGGGTTGGGTACATCAATGGGTAGAAAGGATAGACTCCATAAAGTTTCATGTACAGGTACCGTGTAAATTTATTCTGTATGCGCTCCAGCATTAGGATATATTTGGCTTCATGCGGAGCCCATACAGCCGCATTAAACTCTAATTGCGTTCTTACAAGTGCATTATACAGGGCGATTATAGCTTTTATATCCCTAAAGCCTACTGCCCTACGAAGTATGAAACCTAAGCTTCTATAAGATTTCTTGCAAACCGATGTAACGTGTTCCCGAAATGTCAGTTCAGTATCCATACGCACCCCCAAATCGCGAACATCATCCTTACGATCCATTACCGAGCCATTTAGTTCATACCCATGGCGTATTGGATATCTCATCCTACCAAAAGTTATGACTGAACATTTTTGTTCATTGAACCCTAGTTTATTTTTCCTACTCCATTCTACCACTCTGTCTATGTCTTTTTGTAATCTAAGACAGTCTGCCTCTGTATGAATAGCCATTAGTAATTTCAGATCGTCTGCGAATAACAAACAGGTGGCCTCCCTTACCGCATCAGGCAGGTCATTTATCATAATAATAAATTGTAATGGACCCAAATTACTTCCTTGACTAACTCCTGATCTAGTAAAATAAGGCTCAGATTTAAATCCCGCATAGTCCACAAACTGCCGTCTATCTCTCAAGTAGTCAGCAAAGAACCGAAGTAGTTTAGGAGTACATCCAACTGCCGCTAGCTTCGACAGTAAGATGTCGTTATCCACCAAATCGAAAGCTTTCTTAAAATCAAAGTAGGCAGCATCTACTTGTACTCCCGCATCCACCTGCGGGATCACTTCAGACATAAAGTTTAATAAATTGCTGGTCGTGCTGCGCTCTGGCCGAAATCCGTGCTGAGCGTCAGACAACAAGTTGGACACTTGTTCGAATACGCTCTTATGTATTATCGACTCAAAAACCTTGGCTGGTGCCGACAGGACCGCCACCGGTCGATAGCCACTTACGTCCGATCCCCCACTACCCTTCGGTACCGGTACCACACGCGTGATTTTCCAACGTTCAGGGAAATATGACGCCGCTAAACACTGATTGAAAAGATGCCAAAGTGGCTTCGCTAACACTGCACGGCAGTCCCTAACTATAAAAGCTGGAATACCATCCGGTCCCGCTGAGCGTTTCGGTTTTAGTCGAGCTAGTGCGTCATCCACCTGTTTCAACGTTACTTGGTCAATGTGGACACGTGCGCTGCTCCTACCACTCGCTGCCACTGCCGCCTCTACGTCCAATCGCGCCTCCTGATTGTTATACACTGAATAGAAATATCGAGCGAACTCATCAGCACATTCCGACTCCGATAAAATACTCCCATTTTTGACAATATTGTTGTTACAACCTGTTCCCTTTTTAGTTCTGACATAATCCCAAAAAGACTTCGGATCCTTTTTAAATTGCTTCTGGACCCTTTCTTGGTGTTGTTTATGCGCATCTACAATCATTTTTTTAATCGCGGCCCTACACTGTGCATACATTTCGTAATCACTGGTGTTTCCACTTTTCTTATACTGCTTATGAAGTTTTGCTTTATTTTTAATTGTAAGAATAATATCACGAGAATACCACTCGGGGTACCTGTACCTAGTGTCTACCTGAGTTGTATTGTGTTTTCTTTTAGGAACGCAACAGTCCATAATTTTATTTAAAGTATTATAAAAGTGGTCTATCATTTCCTCGGGATCATGCATGTCATATAATGGTCTCCAATCGTTAGCTACCAGCAACGAGTACAGTACCTCATAATCTGCTTTAGCAAAATTCCACTGCGGGACCTTAATACCCGAACAAGTATTCGTGGCACAACCGTCCAGCAGGACTCTGTTCGCGGCCGTGCGGGCACTACGCGTACGCATCTGCACTGGTACACATATCACGAGCGGCGGGTGGTACGGATCGACCGGTACCAGCGCTTCGTCCGCCTCGCTCACGCTCGCCTCACATACTCTCCCCGAACACATTACCAAATCTAGTTGTCGGTTATTGCAGTTAGGTACTCTATTCCTCTGAATGAATTCACAAAAAGAAAGAAAGTTGTACGGTTCGTACACTTGCAGAGTTTTAGATGTTGTTGGAGTGTGTGGAGAAAAGATCACGAGGTTGATGGCACTTAAATAAGTTTAATGCACCCAAGTTATGTAACAATAATGCACAGTTGGCGATTCCTTTCTCTAGGTTGTTTACTCAGTTGTTAGATATATCACACTGCCTAGTAATTAGGTGAAATATGACTTAAATACCTAAGCAAACTGACGCGCGTTCGTTCCAATCGCAGCGTCAGCAGAATGTTATGAACAGTTGAAGACTGTACATCTTGGCAACCCCAAAGGAAAACAACAAAGATAAGGAAAAACCATCACAAAGCAATAAAATTAAAACAATTAGTTATCAAAGTTGAATGCAATGTTCCTAGTTCCGTTGTTGCTTCGGCGAGATGTCTCAGGACGAGGCTCCACGCTGCTGTCCTTACTCCGCGATGATGTTTCAGCAGTTTCCTTCTGACTGTGGTTCCCTTGACAGATGTTTTGAAGCTCGATTTCCTCATTCTGTTGTCTAGTGGTGGAGTTTCTTGACATGTTTTTGAAACAGTGGAGACAACGCTTCCTCCCAACCGCCACAAGTACAGCAATGATTGCCGATGTCAACAGAAAATAGCAGACGACATATTGATGAATGTCGTGTATTGTAACTGTTGTCTGTTGAGCTTCATTTTCCCTTTGTGTTTTAAGTTTGTCTTCAATCTGAGCTATTTCAAAGCTTGTAGATGAAGACTGAAGTATGTTTGGCGCGTAGCGATACGTTAAGTTTACGATTTTGTTTATGGATGTGTCTAAAGTAGGAGCTGTCAACTCGTAGTCCATTTTTATGCGGCTGTTATACTGACGATGGGCGTAGATTGTTAAGTCTTTAGACTGCAGCACGCATCCTTGAGATAACGACACTAGGCTTGGTGACGTTATGGTGTAGGTTGTGATGTCATTACTGCAAATCGTACGTAATAAACACGTATCGCAGCATATTGCTAGCCAGCTGTTCGATGAGTGTAACTCAATCCATACGTCCTTGCATATGATACGCTCTAGGTCACAAGGCGAAGTGTTTTGATGCGACAGCAGTTTTGCTTCACACGGCGCTATGCTGCTATGCAAGTTGTAAGACGGTAAATTGTTTTTGCATAGAAAGTTGTTTGACCTTTGTTGTACGCATTGTTTGAAATCGTTTTCAGTCAGTAGGATGTACATATTCTTGTTAAGGTTGACAGCGATGTACTTGGACGATGTTTGAACCTGCATAGGTTTTTTGGCTCTCGTAAGTGGTAACGGTATAGTTTGATAGATAGTGTAGTCTTCGTTAGCCACAAGAGGTATGTGCACCTCGAAAAGAAAATAAGTTTCCGTGACTCGTGCTTTTACATTAATTAGCTTGTAGACGTCTTTGATGTTTTCCTTATAATTTTCAATCGGCAATGATACTGTTTTCGGGAGATTTCCCGATATTTCTCCTAGTTGCTGTATCAAATGTACCGGAGTTATTAGATGCACATCTGTGTGTCCTTGGTACACGTTGGTGAGGGTATTAAACAGCATTTCTTGGAATGTCCTTAGGCTGTTAATCAGTAAGTATACCGTCAAGGAGGCTGAGTTAATGTATGTTGTCGCTGAAATTATTTCTATTTCTGATTCGATGGACTCCAAGTTCATATTAGTTTGGTTGACGAAGCTATCAATGATGTCAAATTGACGCTTAATATTTGTTTCACTTTTCTTTAAAACTTGGTTCTCCAGTTCCACAATAGATGTTTGGTTTTTTATTAGACTCAGAAGGTAATTTTCGTTGCTTTTAAGTGACTTAATGTCATTTTGATATTTTTCAGCAAATTGTTGATCCAGTATCCCAAACAAACTGTTAGCTAGGTAACCGACACCATCCACCAAGCCGCGTTTCTTTCGTTTGCTAAGATGTTTATGTGGATTGATCAGCACAAAGTTGTAGTAGCTAAGCAGCTCCATTTCATGGCTCAGTTGTTCCATAGTAGTTCGGCAATGTTGTATCTTTGTTTGGTAGCATGCTTTCTTCACATTCTCGAAGAAAGCTTCAGTTCGATGAATTCCTTCCCAATAGTTAGTTAAATTATAGTACATGATTAATGTCCATTCATCATGTACCATTTGCATTTTACCGACCGTGTCATAGTACACGGGCCGTTCTGGATTCAAACTTGTAATCTGAGCGCCTGGCGCGATGCGAGCAGTGTCAATGGCCCCATAGGCTCCCGATATATATGAAAACAATGCTAATGTTGTTATGAGTAAGGTGGAAAGAAGTTTATTTCCTCTTACTCGTTGTTTTGATTTTTTGCTTTTCTCGTTATCTGTTGCCGCTTGAATTTCAGTGTCCAAAGGCAATGGTGACAGCTTGACTACGGGGCGCTTGATGGTTCCCGTTTGTGTTTTGATCGTTGCGACCCGAACGTAGCCATCAGATCCAGGGTGGGTTTCCATAACTCGTCCCATGGCCCATTTTCCTGGGGGCAAATTATCTTCCTTTACCAGTACTATCTCACCTTCCTTGATATTCTTTTTTGGCCTATTCCACTTACTGCGAGTTTGCAGTGTAGTTAAATATTCGTTGGACCAATTTTTCCAGTACTGATGAAACATATGTTCGCAAAGTTGCCACCTGCGACGTAAGTCAATGTTATCTGCATCGCTGTAATCTGACAGTGGCAATGATAGTATGGGGCTTCCTGTGAGGAAATGTCCAGGAGTCAGGCAGTTGTAAAACTCTTCCGGGTCCTCTGTAAGAGGACACAGCGGCCTTGAGTTTAAGCAAGCTTCTATCTTGGCCAAGAGTGTAGCAAACTCCTCATAGGTTAGTTTCTGGTCACCCAATACTCGTCGCAGATGGTGCTTCATTGATTTTACAGCAGCTTCCCAAAGACCACCTGCACTGGGCCAAGCTGGAGCATTAAAATGCCACTCGACCTCTAGTTTCGCCAACTCGCTGAAGACTTCTGGTTTTAGTACTTGTTTGAATAATTCAAATTCTTCACGAAGTATCCTTGCAGCGCCGACAAAGTTAGTACCGCAGTCCGAGTACATGTGCTTCGGTGTACCGCGCCTCGCGCACAGCCTTTGGAAGGCCGCTATAAAAGTCTCAGTGCTCAGGTCCGACACCAATTCAATGTGGACGGCTTTTGTGGCCATACATATGAATATTGCTATATAGCCCTTTGATGTTTTGACGCCTCTACCCTTGTTATGTTTGACGTCTACATGCCCCGAGAAGTCAACACCGGTATGTGTGAATGGCCGACACGGTGTAATTCTTTGTCGGGGTAAATCTCCCATCAGTTGGTGACTGTTTGTTCTGCTAAAGCGATGACAGCGAACACATTTCTGGAGTACCGTTTTGACTGCTCTGTTCCCTCCAACAATCCAGTATTTCTGTCTTAAGTACATCAACGTAAGTCTAGCTCCTCCGTGTAACGTGCTTAAATGTGCTTGTTCTATCAAAAGTTGAGTGTGTCGTCCCCCATGTGCTATGATAACCGGATTTTTCATAGCAAAGGGCAGGTTAGAGTTCTTGAGACGACCTCCAACCCGAATAATACCCTCGTCATCCAAATATGGATGTAGTTTGAAGATTGGGCTTTTTATTGACATGTCTTCGTTTCGGTTAAGTTGATTATATTCGGAACTGAACTGTAACCGTTGCACATAGCTGACAATACTTCTATCCGCTGCACGTAGTTCGCTTGTTGTTAGGTGCGAGGTTTCGCATTTCGTTTTGTATCGCATATTTGCTATAAAGCGCTGTGTCCATGCGACGATGCGTATTATTCGTGTCATTGAACTGTAATTGTTCAACAAGTCACTTATAAAATTTTGCTGATTATCTTGCTTTGCTATTTTTGTTTCAACATGATTTGCGCAACCGATGTTTGTTCGGAATGAGCCTGGTATATTTTTAGAAGTTTCCGATTTCGTTACAATTTCTGGCCCTTGCCACCATAAGTTGAAGCCCATAAGTTTGCTTGGCAATAATCCTCTTGACGCACAATCGGCGGGATTTTCTTCAGACTTCACGTACTCCCATTGAGTTGCAGAGATGATGCGTTTGATTTTCGTAACTCTGTTGGCGACATATGGTTCCCATCTTGTTGAGTCACCCTGAATCCATGCTAAAACAACTTGGGAATCAGACCAAGCCTGCACAGAAATGGTGAACTTAGATAGTACTTCCATTGTTTTTTCCATTAGATTTGCCAATAGTACGGCGCCGCAGAGTTCCAGTCTGGGCAATGTCGTTTTCTGCTTAACTGGTGCCACTTTTGTTTTTGCGACTAGTAATGTTGTTGTGGGCAGCCCATGTTCATTCCATACCCGACTGTATATAACACAAGCGTAAGCTTTTTCGCTTGCGTCACAGAAACCGAGTAGTTCTACGCGTTGTTGCGTATCACCTATCCATCGATTTATCTTCATGTTTTTTATGTAGATCATTTCGGTATTCAGCTTCAGCCATTCTGTTTTTATGTCGCTAGACACTTCGTCATCCCAGCTAAGTTTACCAAGCCAGAGTTTCTGGAACAGTAGTTTGGCTTTGACTGTCACTGGAGACAGCCAGCCTAGTGGGTCGTAGAATTTGGAAATCTCTGAGAGTAACGATCTCTTCGTTAGCCGTTTTGTTTGTTGCACCGGCCAGTTAAAGTAGAAGGTATCGCTTGTGTGGTTCCAACCTAGTCCCAATGTTTTGGAAGTTTCTTCAGATTTGAAGTCAAAGGTGTTTTGTCTTGAAATCTGTTCTTCGTTTAGGTTTTCAAATAAAGCACGATGATTACTTGACCATTTCCGCAAGTTCATCCCTCCTCCTCTCAAAAGTTGTATGAGAGATTCTTGTAGATGTTGGGCTTCCTTAACACAGTTGTGGCCACTTATGACGTCATCGACATAACATTCTGTCTGCAGTATTTTGGCCGCTACTGGATACTTGTGCCCATCGTCAGTAGCAAGCTGTTTTAAAGTGCGCATGGCAAGCCAAGGAGCACATTTTGTTCCGTATGTGACTGTACAAAGTTGAAAGTCGCGTAGGGGTTCATCTGGCGAATCTCGCCAGACGATTCTCTGTAGACCTTGTTGCTCTTCTGACATCCATATACAGCGATACATCTTCTCGATGTCAGCAGTGAAGACGTATTTATACGTCCGCCACTTTAAGATAAGACCCTGTATATCCTGTTGTAGATTGGCACCCTTTTCCATAAGGCTGTTTAGGCTGTAGCCACTTGAAGTTTTTTGCGATGCGTTAAATACAACTCTCAATTTTGTGGTCGTGGAGTTTTCCCTTAAAACTCCGTGATGCGGGAGATAGCAACACTTAGATGAAACATGAGACGATGGTTTCATATGGCCGAGTTCAATGTATTCATTAATGAACTGCTTGTACATAGCCGAAAGTTTCTTATCCTTTTGCAGTCTTTTTTCCATTTGTAGGAACTGTGATACGGCCACTGATTTAGACTTTCCCAGCCTTTCCTCAAAATTAGGCGAAAGTGGCATTTTGACGACGTATGTTCCATCTTGCATGCGTTTTACGGTTTCCGTGTAGAACTTTTCACATTTTTCGTCCTTGGACATGTACTTTGAGAGTTGAATGTCTTCCGATTCCCAAAATTTGGTTACTTCCTCCAAGTTGATCAACGCTACATTGCAGTTGAATGTGTTCGTTTTTCCGCATAGAATCCATCCTATTTGTGTTTGTTGTGCCACGGGGGATTGGTTGCTGCCTTTTAGTACTCCATCCAGAATTATCTCTGAATATACGTCAGCTCCTAGCAGGAGATCAACTTGGTTAGAAATGTTGTATTCTGGGTCCGCGAGTTTTAGATTCTTCAAATGTGGCCATTCAATTTTCTCAAACGTTGTTGTTGGAAGGTTATTTGTTAGTTTCTTCATAATAAGCGCCTGTGTTGTGAAACAGTAATCGGAGTGAATTGATGTACAGGTGAGGTTCAGTTTTCCCCTGCAATCTCCCGACACAGTTCCAATTCCGGTTACGCATGCGTTGACGTTTAACCGAGGAAGTCGTAGAGTTTGAGCAGCGTTTTCTGTGATCAAGTTCACCTGCGAACCTTGATCTAGAAGTGCCCGTAGTTTTACATAAGTCCCATCAATTGTTTTGACCTTAAGTTGGACTGTAGTTAGCAAGACTTCCATGTTTCTTGTATTTACGTGGTTAGAAGAATTTTGTTGAGATGTTGACGGCGAAGCTTGGTCAGTTGGGCAGTTTTTTCGGTTAGATGTTATGTTCTTCTTTTCTGGATTATGCAATAATGTGTGGTGTTTTAAATTACACTCTTGACAAGTTTTTATTGATTTGCATTCTTCGTTACCGTGGCTGAATAAGCAATTTTTGCATAGCTGCAGTTTTGAAATTGTGTTATATCTTTTGCCAATGTCCATGTCACGGAATTGGTTACAGTTCATTAACACATGACTTCCGTTGCAGTGTGGGCATTTTCGTTGTGATGCATGAAAGTTGTAGGTTTTGTAATTTGACTTCTTCATCCGTTTTTTATTATCAAATTTCGAGTTTGTTGGCTTTTCTGTTGAGGTGGTTGAAATTCCCTTTTTTGCAGACTTCATTGTTTCATATGCCATGAATTGGGTTTCGAGAAAATACAGAAAATCCTGTAAATTCTGAAGCTCCCGATGATCTTGTATTTCTTTCATATAATCGCTCAATGTTTTAGAGTCTAGTTTCTGTGACATAATGTGCACGATAATTGGACCCCACGATGTTGTTTCAATACCGATATTCGATATTCCGTTTAAGCATTCCGTGATGACATCATGCATTTTCTTTAAGTTATAAGAATCCGGGTTCTGTATGACCGGAAGGTTCAGCATGCTGTTCATGAATGATGTGAACTGCAAACGACGATTGTCGTAACGCTGATTGAGGATGTCCCAACAGGAGTTGTAGTTGTCAGCTCTAACGCTTAAGTGTTGTACCAAGCGCTCAGCTTCGCCTCGCAGTTTGGTTTTCAGATGTTGCATTTTCTGTGCGTTATTAATCATCGGGTTCTTGTGAATAGTCTCCAGAAATAGATCCTTGAACGAGATCCACTGACTGTAGTTGCCGGAAAATTCGGGAACTTCGATCTTAGGAGCCGAGTTCGAGTAGTGGGCGGTGGTCCAAATTTTAGAGTTGAGGCGCTTTTTTATCTCATCATATTTTTGTTCGACGTCCGCAAACACATTGTAGTATTTTTCATTCGATCCTTTTAGTTGGAAATCGATTTCCCAATGCAGTTTGTCGATAGGCTCCCATTTTGAATTTAGCGTGTGAAGGTGATCCTCCAGTTCCCATTTTTCAGCAATCGAAGCGCGGTTTATCTTTGTCATAACACGATGTATCGCATTAAAATTGCATTCTTGTTTGTTGAGTAAAAGCTGGATTCCATCGTCACCATCACTCTGTTGGTTGGCGTCTGCTGACGTCCCAGTTAAATCAAACTTCACCTTCTGTTGTTGTTCTTTTAAGTCTGACAGTTTGTTGATAATGTCTGTTTTTATTTTGAGGTACATCTCTTCCGTTTTTGCGTGGATGTTACCCACGAAATAGTCAATCGTTTTATCTTCTAGTTCTTGAACTAAAAGGGCATGTCTGCTGTCAAAATCCTGCCATTGGTTTTCTAGCGATGACAAGCGCTTGTTCAGGTAGTCAGCGGTTTTACGGGCTGATGAGTCCTTGCGATAGTTGACACACAAGGTTTTGATGTTGTCAAAACATGTTGACTGCAGCTCCAGTTTGTCCATGTCGATGATGGTGTTTAGCTCGTAGTCTCTTAGTTGATGGCGACCGTTGAGCGTTGCGTTAGTTGCAGCTACTAGAAGACAGCAGTGTGCAGTTTTCCGCTAGTAGTTGTTTGTTTGTATAGCCCGTAGTCACGTAGTTTACGGCGACCGTTGAGCGTTGTGTTAGTTGCATCTACTAGAAGACAGCAGTGTGCAGTTTTCTTCCAGTAGTTGTTTGTTATGATAGCTCTTAGTCACGTAGTTGACGGCGACCGAAGAGCGTTGCTTGGCTCGTTGACACGAAGACTTCTTAGTAGCTGATAGTCTTCTCACTTCAAATCTTGAATCCTCGATTCGAAATGGTCAATGGAACTCGGTACCTCTGCGCTTCAATTACAGTATTGTGCGCCTTCTCAATCTAACTGGGGCGACCCGCTTCTGGGAGACCAGCTAGACCGATTCGCTACCGTAAAGAGACACAAGCACCAAGAATCCGGCTCGAAGGACCATTAAATGTACGGTTCGTACACTTGCAGAGTTTTAGATGTTGTTGGAGTGTGTGGAGAAAAGATCACGAGGTTGATGGCACTTAAATAAGTTTAATGCACCCAAGTTATGTAACAATAATGCACAGTTGGCGATTCCTTTCTCTAGGTTGTTTACTCAGTTGTTAGATATATCACACTGCCTAGTAATTAGGTGAAATATGACTTAAATACCTAAGCAAACTGACGCGCGTTCGTTCCAATCGCAGCGTCAGCAGAATGTTATGAACAGTTGAAGACTGTACAAAAGTATTCATAATAATTAATAACATTAACATTACAAGAGTGTAGATTAAAATCCCCTAGAACTACAATATCCTTGTATTTAACACATAATTGTTCTATTATTGAAAATAACAGCAAATAATCGTTCTCTGTACTATTCGGAGGAATATACACAACACAACATAAAAACAGATACTTATTACGCGCATGCACGGTAGCACAAATAATTTCAAATACGCATTTGTCGACGTTAATGTTTCCCGGAATCGTAACCTTACGTAGCTCGTATCGGTGTGTGGCCACAAGAAACGCTCCTCCGTGCTTTCGCCCATCCGCTCGGTCACATCGTATTATTTGAAATCCACATGGTATTATTTCGGCACTCTCTATTGATTCGTTACATCCAGTTTCTGTAATTGCTATTAAATCAGCACTTGAAGATTCTATACTATCATGGAAAATGTTTAATTTTGTGCGCAGACCTCTAGCATTTTGATAAAATACCTCCACCTTTTCACCTTCCGTCCATTGGTTTATTGGTTTGCTTCCGAAACCAAATCCACTCTGCAAATTCCGCATTTAACGGCCACACATCTGGTTGGCATAATTTATCATAAATAGTCTCCGAAATTCCGATGATGAAAGAAGCATAATCTTTCTCTGTTTTATGAGTATTTTTTTCAATTTTAACATTAACATCTGATCCACATACCTCCTTTACATACGCTGTTAAAATTTCAACCGTAGTTTCTGGATGTAAGCGCCATATGTGTAGATGCTTCTTACGCTCCATTCCCTTTAATTCAATGAGGCTCGAATTTTGACCTCTCATAATATTTTTAGACTTAGAACTCTTTTTACGTACTATATTCCACTCTTCTATATTATCATCTGTCTTCTTTCCTGACTCCATGAATTTGGTCTGTTTCATTGGCTGTGTTGCTATCTGTTTCTCCAATAATTCCACAGTTTTCGGAGCCACACTTTGTTTGGCCGGTGCAGCGCAGGTGTCAGTTGTTTTGCTACCTACAATTTTAGTCATTTGTTTACAAACTTCAGCGAAATCTTTTGGCTTTTTGGGGTTTTTGGGAGCTTCTACTGACTGAGTTAAGGTTTTCGGCACTTTAAAATTGCTGATTTGTTTAACCTGTTGTTCTAGATTTTGATTTCGTATAATTTGTTCATCAAGTTGTTTTTCTAACGAAACTACCCGATCAACTTTTCCTTCGAGTACTCGTACGTACGCACGCAATTCTCGTAACTCATTTTTCGTGCCATTGCATACTTCTTGCAAGTTCTTCATTGCATTAGTTTGTATTTCAAAGCTTAATCGTACCTCTGATCGAAACTCCTCAATAAATTCCATTAGGTTACTCTCTGTTTCTGCTCCCATCGGTTGTTCGGCGGTCTTCAAGCCATTGCCGCGTTTAGTATTAACATTACTGCAGCTAGCAAAGATGTTCTCAACTCCAGATCCCCTTCTTACAGGAGTATCCGCACTGCGAATAGGCTTTCGTTGCAAACAAACACACTCAGGACATACCCACTTTTCTTTATCATTGTGGGTAAAAGCTTCAAATTCCTCTGTAGATATTCCAAGACACTTCAAATCATACACTTTGCTGCAGCTCATTTTAGTGCACTCAATAAACAGCATGCCAGCTATAATATCCTCACAACAACCACTACAGTTCCGCGACATTTCACTCGTAGCTATGTGATGCAGTCCACGAGCTCCAAGATTATGTGGTGAAGAATATCGATTCAGGTAAAAAGACAATAGGCATTTTCCTTGATCTAGCCAAGGCATTTGATACGGTCTCTACGCCTTTGCTGCTTCAGAAATTGGAACGCCTCGGAATACGAGGAATTCAACTACAACTTCTAAAGAACTACCTCTCTAATCGTTTTCAGTGCGTTAAGATTAATGACAGTATCAGCAGTGACTTGCCAATCACTTATGGAGTCCCGCAGGGGAGCATTTTGGGACCGACACTCTTCCTTGTATACTTGAATGACCTCTGTAATCTAAACCTTTCAGGAGGTAAAATTATTTCATATGCAGACGACACAGTTCTGTTATTCTCTGCTGATACCTGGGACAAAGTGTATAAGGAGGCGCAGGACGGATTCAATGTTGTGACCCACTGGCTTCAGAATAACTCCCTGACTCTTAATCCCGATAAAACCCAGTATATGATATTCTCGATGCGTACTCAAAATAATCAGCTACCTTATACCCCCTCGATTACAGTACATAGTTGTTGTAATAGCTTGGTATGCTCTTGCCCAACACTAGTAAAGACAGCGTCAATTAAATATCTTGGAATTATTTTGGATTGTAATCTCTCCTTCAGAGATCATATTCACCTGCTCACATCTAGAACAAGAAAACTGATCTACGTTTTCAAGAACCTTAGACATGTTGCACCCCCAAAATTA
Source organism: Globia sparganii (assembly GCA_949316385.1). Taxonomy (NCBI): domain Eukaryota; kingdom Metazoa; phylum Arthropoda; class Insecta; order Lepidoptera; family Noctuidae; genus Globia; species Globia sparganii. The sequence continues at coordinate 24,974,269 of OX438657.1, forward strand.
GTAAAACAAATATACTTAGCACTTGTACAGTCCATTCTCCAATATTGTATCACAGTTTGGGGAGGTGCTCATAAAACTATATTAAAGCCCTTAGAAATAGCCCAGAGGGCCGTTCTAAAAGTTAGTACTTTTCGTCCTTATCTGTACCCAACCCATCTTGTCTATCAGTCGTGTGAGGTCCTGACAGTTCGTCAGTTGTTTGTATTTCTTGTAGTTCTGAAGCAACACTCTTTACTACAATTCTCAAAAGGTGATCTAGTTGGTAGACGAAATGTTATTAGTAATATTAACCGACCTTCTTTCAAACATGCTTACGTAAACAAATACTTTTGCTTCCTGGGACCGTACTTATATAATAAGATTAATGACACCCTGGAAATATACCCGCTAAATAAAAAATTATGTAAAAGTATACTCTTTAAATATATTAGTAAACTCACATATGAAGAGACAGAAAACTTATTAAAAATATTTAAATAGAAATTAACAATAATACCTTTCTCTTACACTCACCCTCTCACACTCTTTCACACACTTTCACACAATACTCACCGAGAGGTTACCACTCCACATACCCGTTTGCTTTTTTTATTTTATTTTATTTTAAACTTGTTTTCTGTGTAATGTAATGTAATGATATTTGAATTGTTCAATTAAGCTAGTATTATAATGATCATCATAAGGAAGAGCGCTGATGTCTGAGATACAGATATTTTTATCTAGTTCAGACACAGATGCCTTCATTATAAAACTAAGAAAAAATTAAATTGTCCTATATCTGTTTAATTGTAACATATATTTTGTGACAAATAAATTATTATTATTATTATTATTATTATTCACCAACTGACAAACATTGGTCGCTAGCCCGCTACGGGAATTCCCCGCAAACGTTGTACTGACCGCGTCGATGAAATCATAAGTTGATAACTTATGATTTTCATCGATTATACTTCAGCGATTTACATTGATACATCGACCGAGTTATCGACTAATGAAAATGAGCCATCTGAAAAATGGTTGATCTATTTTTTCTATATTTCTAGTATGTTTTTATTACAATGATGTCTATCACTGTAGGTATATAAAAAATAGTGCGATACCTATCTTAAATCGTTAAGTGTAGTTATATTTTTGGTTGTGTGCATGACCATGCCATATTACTGTTTAGGTCAGATTTGCCTTGCTTAAAAATAATGTAAAGCCATGCCCTTTGGAGTTTAGGTTTCAGCATACAAATCCCCAGGCTGTTATAAAAGCTTTTAAAGATCTTAAAATTAAATCAACAGAAGATCTCTGGGGAATGTCTGTAAAAGTATGTAGATCTCTCATAGAAACCATTGCGCCTTATTTAGCTTTCATATTTAACACCAGTGTTGATCAAGGAGTTTTTCCGGATCTTATGAAACATAGTAAAGTAGTTCCATTATTCAAATCCGGTGACAGTAAAGAACCCAACAATTATAGGCCTGTGTCGATTCTGCCAGTTCTCAGTAAGGTGTTTGAAAAGCTTATGCTCAATCAAATGTTACGTCACTTTAATAAAAATTCCATCTTTCATGAACACCAGTACGGTTTCACCAAAGGGCGTTGTACTACTGACGCCGGTGTTACCCTAATAAAGAACATTTTTAACGCCTGGGAAGAAGCACAAGATGCCATTGGAATCTTTTGCGACCTCTCTAAGGCGTTCGATTGCGTAAACCATGAGACACTTCTGATGAAACTGGAGCACTATGGGATTAGAAAAAAAGCACTTGATTTGCTAAGATCGTACCTGAAAGATAGAAAGGTTAAAGTTCAAGTAAACGGCATAAACTCATTAGGGTCTGAAATGACAATGGGCGTTCCTCAAGGTTCGATATTGGGTCCATTCCTCTTTTTAGTTTATATTAACGATTTACCCCAATTACTTCAAAATCAACCAAAGATGGTGTTATTTGCAGATGATACATCATTGATCTTTAAAATAGACCGACGGTCACAAAATCTTGACGACGTGAATAACTCTATTCTTCAGGTCCAAGATTGGTTTACGGTAAATAATTTAGTACTTAATGAAAAAAAAACCAAATGCATTAAATTTAAATTGCCTAATGTTAGAAGCAGCGAATGTGACATCATATTGAATGGCCAAAAACTAGAGTTTATTGATCAGACAGTTTTCCTAGGAATCACGCTAGACGAGAAATTACAATGGGGGCCTCATATAACATCTATTGCGGGGCGGCTAAGCTCGGCCGCTTATGCTGTTAGAAAGATAAGACAGTTAACAGATGTAGAAACCGCGCGTTTGGTCTATTTTAGTTACTTCCACAGTATTATGTCATATGGCATTTTACTGTGGGGTCGGGCTGCTGATATTGAATCCATTTTTATTTTGCAAAAGAGAGCTGTCAGAGCCATTTACAATCTACGTCGTCGTGAATCTCTTAGGGAACTATTTAAAAAGGTTAATATTATGACGGTACCTTGCCAATACATTTATGAAAATATTATGTATGTAAGAAAAAATCAACATCTTTTTAATAAAATAAGTGATAGACATAATTTTAATACTAGAAATAAAGATAAATTAGATCAACCTTTTTTCAGGTTATCTAAAGTGCAAACATCTTTTATGGGGTACTGTGTTAAATGCTACAACAAAATACCTTTTGATATATTACAATTAAATGAAAGAAAATTTAAAACTCATATAAAAAGTACACTTTGTAAACAAGGATATTACAAATTGGAGGATTATATCCAAGATAACAATGTTTGGAAACATGCTGGTCCTGCTCCATAGGACAATCTAGAGTCTAGACAAAATCAAACTGGTTGCTAATTTAATTTATACATACACATTTTTTTTTTTTTTTTTTTTTACATTGATTTTTACATTCTTTGACAAATGTAACTCACACACTTTTTAAAATACTAGTAAAATTTTTCAATCTTTGTAAATATGTGGACACCATGTATCTATCACATAATTGATTTACCAGTCTGTTATATTTTTAATTCTTTTACCATTTTTGGTAGACTAAATTTTATTTTAGGTGCATCGTCTTCACATATAATTATATAAACAATGTATACAAAAACTTGTAAAACATTTTAAAAGAGTAACGGTGGAGTTTCTTGCCCATTCTTCTCCACACGAAAACTACATTTTGGAATGGGCGACTAGAATCAATTCTATTTTTTCATTTTAAATTTTGACGTTCAAAAGTGCCTTTTAAGTGCCTATTTGAAATAAATGATTTGACTTTGAGATAAATGCCATATTACTGTTTAGGTCAGATAAATAAAAAGAAAATAACGTAATTTTATTACGTGAGAAATTATTTAATTATTCGTTGTAAAACGAATAATGTCCGTAAGTAGTGGCCGTAAGCATCAAAACTATAATAATAATGGTCATGCTACTCAAAACAATTGTACCTGCTTAATACATTGTCGATGTAGATGAATGAAATGTTAATAATTGAGCATTTTTGAACTAGGAAATTCTAATTAGTAACTAATGAATTTCTAGTTTGTTGATCAGGCGGCTCTTTTCTCCTGCCCGGATTCTGGATTTGTGCCCAGTTGATGGCAGTAGGCATACACTCCATTACATGGAACTTTAACGTAAATGGCAAAATCAAAATATTTTATTTCACACAAGCCTACATGGGCACTTACGAAACGTCAAAAGCTAGATGCATAGTTCCAATTGGTCGTTCCCTATGGAGAAGAACCGGCAAGAAACTCCACGGTTTTTATTTTTTTACTAGCCTACTCTGTCCCACTCCTAGGCAAATGCCTCCCTCCACTCCTTCCATCTTTCGCGAGCCCGCGCATCCTCCTTCCAGTTTACGGTTACTCGAAAATAATTGGATTTTACAATGTTTTCAAATCACATTAGGTATGGGAGGACAGCGTAAGCCTGTCAACATGTACCAAGTACTTGATAAAATAAAAAATGGTCTACAGATCTAAAGTCTACAGGGCTTACAAAGTCTTCACATTTACAAAATAATAATCTATCAAAAGGATAAATAAAATTTAAAAACCTATTAAAACCAAGTGATATGATTGTTCATAAGTCATAAGTCATTTAATCATTTGTTAACATAGGTCCAATAAATAGTTGTTATAAAAAATTACAAGCGCGCTATGTTATACCAGAAGGCGTACAAATATTATGATATTAATAAATTGATAGTGGATTTCATTGATACTAAAATTGATAACATAATTAGATTGATACCAGTGATATGGGGAAATGAATGTGCACGGTGCCTAACTCTTCAGGAGACAAAGGCGTGATGTTATGATATCATTGCATCCTCGCGAGGTGTTAGGGCTAGAAGCGCCGGTATTTCTCAGCATCAGCATTGTATCAAGAGACGTTGTTATTGAGTTCCCTTTATCTGGGTTGCTCACGGTTATTACCGCGCCCGTCTCGCCGTTGACAAGGGTAAATCCCCTTTCTTCATATTCCCGCGCACGTTTCGTTCGCCTGACGGATTTTATGTCCGTCCGTACAATAAATATAATATAACGGTGTGCATGTCGAATATGGACAATGCTTAGGTACAAGTTTCAAATAGAAATAAAGTGACGCAGGGTTACCAAAGTCTTATTATAAACAAACCTTAAAATACATATCGTCGTGGTACTTTTATCATTGTTCATCTTAATGATACACTTGTTTATTTGTGTCGATTCAATTTGTAACAGATTATTGTGTACCGATTTAGGTAAGTAATTTCATTTAAAGTTTTATTACTTTTAAACTCGGTAATACCAACTTATTTGAGACTAAGTTCTACCCGCTACTTCGTCCGCGTGGTTGTGTTAACGTAAAATATATCATTGCAATCACTAAAGAAAGAAAGAAAATACATTTATTTAGCACAGACTAAAAGACACACAATAAAACAGCTAGGTACATACATCAGATAAAAAAAAAACAGAACATATAGGTAAGTAACGTAAAGTCCGATGTAAGAAATTAGCAGGAGAGTGTGCCTCACGGCTGCGCCAAAAAGGCCCAGTTCAGCATAAAGCCAGACAACTAGTGCCTGACGCTGGTTTTCAACTGGACCTGATGTGCGAGGTGACGGATGTAAATCAGTTTTATACTGCAACGTAACGTATGTGTGCATACTTAAATAAAATAATTATGTGTCAGACAAAAAATATAGTAAAAAGTACATAAATAGTGTGAGTTGAATAACAGTGCAAAAAAAAAAATAAAAAAATAACCTACCTACTAACCTATAGACCTACTGATAAATAATGAGACGGCCGTGTGATAGACCAAAAACCTGTTTAAACGATGCCTGACTCTCACGTTCCAACTCATTGTCGCTTCTCATTGCACAATGCGCTGCAAGCAGCCGAGCGTGGTGGACTATTTACTTAAGGACAATTTGCAACTTGTGTATTTTTAAACTTGGCTATGGTTTGCATTGGGATTAACCCAATACGATGGATATAATGTCCATAAATAATAAGTCAGACAACATTATTGGCGACAGTGGGATTGGAAATAAAAACTTGTACAAATAAACGTAAAATATAAGGATGAAAGGTAAGCGCTAGTTGATAATACTAATTATTTGCAGAAAAAAAAAAAAAAAGTCGTTATGGATTGTTGTATAAAATGAAATAAAAGCACCTACCCACTTTTAATTTACAGTCTTATGGATGTCAGACAACAAACTGCACAGAGGTTCGCCCACCGGCAGGTCTTGGTGAAGGATGGGTGTGATGGCGCCAACCCGACACCGTACGTCCCATACGTGTGCAAGTAGACCAGGCCAGATTGGGTACGTAGACAAGCAAACATGGATCATCGATGCATAAGTTGAAAGGTAACGTTTATTTAATTTGTTTGTCTTGCATTTTACAGGTCTCACATCTGCGAATGGGACGCAGCAGTGCCGTGGATAACGCAACCACAACCACCGGACCGAGGATACAGGGGACACCGGCCAGCCACTATTCGTCTTCGTCCTCATTTTAGCTTTTTTTCTTGAGATAAATTGTTTCCAGCCTAACCAGTATTGCCGATGTGTGCGGCATTGCCTCACACGGCATAAAACCAATTCAAAATAATTATAAAATACATGCTTTGTAAATAGATTTCAAAATCAACTTTTAGGAACGGTGATTTTTTGCCATGTTAGTCCTGCACATAATATTAGATCGTTACACCACCTTTGCCGTGGTCTACCTCGACAACGATGTCCTGTCTCAGGCGTCCAGTGAATGATGATCTTTGCCCCTCTCCAGGTGCATTCGCGCGACGTGTCCGATCCACTACCACTTCAGCCTGGCTGTTTTTTCTCCAAAATCCGATACTTGAATTATGGAACGGTGAATACAAACAAAAAAAAAAAAAAAAAAAATACCAATTATTTATTTCATATAGATCACGACGAGGCTTATTACTTATGAAAACAATAATTTAAAAAAAAGAGTGTATTTCCCATTCCTATGGAGAAGAACGAATTATGAAATTCTAGAAACTACGGTACCAGTATGTATCGTTCAGACACATCGTAGCCATTACTTCATTAAATGTATAGTTTCGACATCGTTTTGATTTTATTACAAGTAAAGAGCCGTAAAGCATCCACTGCTCGAGGCAGGCCTCCCCCACGCAGTACATTGACCGGTCCTGTGCTTCTCGCATCCAACGGATTTCCGCAACCTTCGAACAAGAACGATTCACCTTGTGGGGGCCTACCAGTGCTGTGCCTTCCAATAGAGGGATAGAAAAAATTAAATACACTAAATTAAATGTGCCATATTGAACGGCTAATCAGCTACTGTACCTACCTATCTTTTTTTTGTGGATGGGAAATCATCAAATGACTCCTCCCGCTCAGGGTGGAGCAGAAGGGAGTGTCAGACTCTTACTGACTAAAACCCACCCGTGTTCCTTCCTTAGCCATTTATGTTCCGGGGTAGCGGTAACCCTTTCGGACAATCCCGCTGCCCGTACCTACCTATCGAATTACTGGTTTACAGTACACTATGATATCTACAGAGTCAAATTAAATTTTCTAACAAAACTCCGTAAACGTGATGGGTATCGACATCTAAACATGAAAAAAAAAAATTTGATTACTTAGACATTTTTAGGATCATCAACCGCCGATCACTATCAGACTTCAGTCAGTTAATATACGAGTATCAGTTTAATACTCACTTTTTTTGTGTGTAAACTTCAGAGACGTGATTTGTATTGATACCTATTTCATCACAATTAAACAGATTTTACCAACTCACACTTCAAGTTACAACATTAGCAGAGGGCATTAACCCCAAAAAAAAATAATTTTTTTTTCGTGCTTATATATCGATACCCATTATTTCTGTGGAATTGCGCTAACTTATTTAATTTGACCCTGTTTATCTGTAGCGTGAGCAAATTCTATAATAATATCTATTCAATATTCAATTTTTATTAAAAATATATTACTTGTTGATACACATCAAATAGTGCATTTTCTACCGCCTACAGTGGTACGGTGAGCGGTCGAGCGGACTAAAACCTTTTATATCATTCATCACTGTAGGTAAACCACCGAGTCTTGTCACCCATGCGTTGGCGCACAGGCGTGGTTATCCGTGTATTAAGGCGCGGGCCCACCGCGGCGCATGCTGTGCACGGGCACACGGCGCATTTTAGCTGCGTGTATTAATTTGGTTGATAACATGGGTTTCCACTGGAGCACACGAAGACGACCCACGGCTATGTATAGCGTAGCACGGCGCACGGAGAAGCTACGCACGTGCCACTGCAATCCACGGACACCGGCTTCACTGCGGGAGGTGGGACGGGCGGGGAAGCGAGCGACGCCTGCGCCATTTTGTCAATTGCTATTGGGTCATATTCGTGTACTCCAGTGGAAACGTAGACCCACGTCAACAGCGTTGAGCTATGAAACCGCCTATTCGAGCAAGCCACGCATATATCAATGACGTGGATTGCAGTGGACACAACCACACACATTTTCTTACAAAGCGAAGCTTAATACACGTGCGTAGCCTCTCCGTGCGCCCCAGTGGGCCCGCGCCTTTATTCAAAGATTTCGATCCGTTCGAGCGAGCATCTCCATAGCAGGCAGTGTCGCAACGTTCCGTGTATAATTCTTTTAAATATATTGCTCTGGGAAAATATAGTCATCTTCAGTTGTTGTTGTTGGTGTTGTTGTTACTTTCATTCGGAATTTCTGAAATTTCTGCACTTTGTGCATAGGATGGTGCAGTCGCGCAGGCGCTTCAGGATCTTGTTGTTGTTGGTTATTTGAGTCAAAGGGGTCCGTCCAATTTAATAAATAGCATTTCCCTATACCACACATTAAAGATGGCGTTGGTATGGGATCCGTTGATGGTGTGACTCCATTCGGGTAGAACGGATAAGTGCTCAACGTATGAGCTGCTCGTGCTAAATTGGAATTAACTTTGTCTGGAGACCGCCTGGCGTCGCTCTGAGTCGTCTTACTGTTATCTATTATTTTAACTGATGAACCTTGTGATGGATTTTGTGAAATTCTTCCTTGAGACTTCTTCATGTCTCGAGTCATGCTACTGGACGCACTCGCAAAATCTTGCGCCGTTGAACTTCGTGACGCACCGTCTCGAAACATTACATTTTCAGATTGTATAGTTAAAGTTGATTCACCGTGAGACCAAATATTTTTAGATACCATATTCTGATTGGTAACAGTTCGAGACGAAGGAGTTTTATAAATTGATATCATGCTTTGCTCCGATGTATTTTGATGTCGCTTGGAATTAGTAACACGAGGTGTTTTTATACGATATTCATCAGTACTACGAGCAGTCATTTGAGACGCGTGTTCTTGGTTCACTAGTAACCTTTGAGATGTTGATATTCTTTCAGACACACTCGGTGGCACTACGCGAGAACTAAGCTTTTTCTGTAATATTTTTTGCTGTACCAAATCAGTATCATCTGTATCAGACTTCGATGTAGGATGTCCCATTATGTCACTCGATGGTTCAGGAACTGTTTCTCTAAATAACGTCTGCTCAGATTGCAAAGACCCTGGTATGTCACAACTTTTGTTTGATGAGATCCCTACACTACATAAAATGGGTTTCTGTATCTTGATAATATCAGAACGGGTTGTGTTAGGCGGTTCGGTATGCAACGGGGATGACAAGTCCCGGCCCGACCTCCGATCCGCTTGAAACCGGAAGGAAGCTAAGTTCACTGACGGCAATTCTATTACCATTATGATTATGAAAAAAATTATGAACATCACGCTTTACAGCTACGGCCTATATTTATAAAAAACAGAAGTTAACCTACTTGGTCAATATCCATGTGGTAATAAAGTTTTAATCACATTATTTTGATTCAGCATGGTTTTCATTGGAAGCGTGATATTACTGAACACTTTGTTTATACAGCATGTAACATATAATAAACGCACACCCTGAAAGCAGTTTGTTTAGAATCGTTTACTGAATCTATTTCTATCATTTTTCATATAGGTAATTTTTTATCCCAAAAATAATTAAAACAAATTAAAAATTCATTAATTCAATTTATATTACAGTCACACTACAGTGCAGTCAAAACAAACTGAAATGGACCGTAATTCAAGGCAATAAGACTTTTAAAAGTACAGTTTTATTTATATTAATACAAATTCCGTCAGTCAATAATACAAAATAAAGAAAAATTAACCTTATTTCAAGCAAAGTTAAAGTCTTTACAAATACAGTTAACTTAGCGATTTAACCACACGCACACACTAACAGGCACTGTACAAAGGACACAATAGATAAAGCAACAAAATATGTCATGCCTGTTTTCGTTCCCTGCTAATTAAAAACCTGGGATAGAACGAGGTAGCCACCATGACACCGGCGCGGGCGCTAGCGCGGCTACAATGAAAGCTAAATTAAATGTAAACAATATTAATTACGCGCGGACATTATTAGTGGAAACACTTATACACACGTAGAGTGTTTGCAAATAATTTTTCACGCGCGATGTCTTTCCAATACACAAATGTTCAGTACACCGAAATGGTGAGGACTTTGACACGGTGTGGAAAATACATTTAACATTAGAGTTGAAAAACATGTTCGATATGTCGTCACGTTCAATTCTGCAAATGCAAATTTTTTATCGCAAAAAAGAATCTGATAATTTTGTAGAATTATCAGATTCTTTTTTGCGATAAAAATAACAATTAATTAAATTAATTAATATGTATATTAACAACTTTTTCGACTTTTGCCTTTATTTGTGCTGTAAGACCTTGCTTCTTGCTAAATTTCATGATTCTAGGTCAACGGGAATTACCCTATAGGTTTTGATTTATTTGCGAGTACCAAAATATGTCGCATAAATGACCGTATTTTATTATTGCGTTGACTTAGAAGCTTGAAAGACCGCAGATCTCCGTATTTGATATTTGTTTCAACTTGATACCTTCACGCATTCCTGAGAAAAAAGGTCTTGACAAACTAATAGTAATCGCCAAAAAATGTTCTCCCATTGGTCGATGTGAGAGAACATTTTTTTCAAATACAAAGTTAAGTTTGTTCATGGGATAAATTTCATCCCAACTACGGAACCCTTCAATGTGCGTGGTTTGACACGCACCTGGCCAGTTTTTTTTCCATAGGCCCTTGGTGTTTTAACCCCAAACGGCTCGAACAACTCCCAATACATTTATAATATTTTCGACGAGGTTTTCCGCACCTGCAGAAACTGCCCCAGCACTCGCCGTGCTAGGTAGATAAGATGGCGCAAGAGTCGACACATATGTCGCATCCCATACCAAAGGCCTACCAAACTTCCAAGGCATTAAAGCCATTCCGTCTGATCTCTTTCCATCGTCGCGTGATAAGTTATTGCGTTCTAAAAGAGCTGGCACCCCGGCAGTGACAAGAACACGAAGAATGATGTCATAGATGCTGGCGTGCCATGCTCTCCTGCGCTCTTACTGCAGTACTGCATTATTAGATCTCCTCCTTAAAATGTTACGAATAGGAACTTAAGTGCGATAACAAATCCTAATCTACGGTACCTACACATCTGTAAACTATGTAGGAAAGTACTAATAAACATTATGACGGGTGCAAATCAAATTCTTATAAGATAATGACCTCTGTGAGGTTACAAGTGCGTCGATTCGTATCCGTCAACTGATTGTTGGTAGTTACCTACACGTGCAGATAACAACTGTAAGAACTCTAAAGTGCCTAGCGCGGATTTATTTTATAAAAAATCTTATCAGGGAAAGGCAGTCGTGGATATAAATATTGTTGTAGGTGGTGTACACACTGTTTTTATTTTCTATTCTATTTTATTCTATGTATAAACTTTTCTTTACATCCATCAATATCTTTCATATCTTCTATTGCTAAAATTCTTCCTAAAAATGGTTCTTTCTTTTCATACTCACTCATTTTTTACAAATATCTGTTGTTTCTCTAATTATACTTAGCTTTAAAAAAATATATTAGTACGTGCGTTTCTTCGTATTTTATGTCGATCGCCTTAACTTTTTAAGAGTTTTAACTGATAGAACTAGTCAAAACTACTTTCAACAAAATTAATCGGTCAAAAATACTTTCATTTGAGCAAAACTAGTTTTTGACTATAATTTTAGTCAAAAATACTATTTTCGAGAGCCTCCAGTCAAAAGTGCTTTTGACTGATTTTCCTAGATAAAAGTACTGTTGACTGGTTATGAGTTTTGACTGCAACATATATATTAAAAAAAAAACTGAATCACATAGCGCAGTTATTTTTCTTGCCTTGAGATTGACATTTAGATGAATATTTAAGGAGCTAGCGCAGGTTCATTAATTACGCGCTATTTATTAATACGTGGTTTATTAATACACTAATTACAGCAGACCAGCGACTGTTCCACACCGCTGCTGTTGCTCACTGCTGCTGCCGACTGCCCGAACCGCTCCTGGCCGATTTTTTTGTTTTAGTTGTCCATTCGTGTTTTTGACAAATAGCACATATTATATTCACTAAGTGGGGCATTATCACTGTCATCAGGTCTAATTCCTTTGGGATAAGGCGGCCTGGTACTGGACGACACTCTATGCCTCTGTCTTAAATTTCCTCGAAGCTTCTTCTTTCTACTGTGATAAAAAATCCTTTGGGAAGTCGGCTCATATCGTAAATCCGACATCATAATTTGCGGTTGATTCGTCATTTGTGTTGGTTGATCAAACCACATTTTAATAGACGATTGAGCCGACACCGACATGTGAATTGGATGTTGAAACGGATTTTGGATTGCTTGTTGAAAGGGCTGTTGAAACGATTTTTGAACTGGTACTTGTGTATCGTGATGTCGTAATATTGGTTTCGCCTGCACAGTCAGTGCCCACTGTGGTCTGACTGTACCACACACTAGTTTATGTAAAATCCCAGCTCCCGAGTATTGCTCATTGTCTGAACAAGTAGTTAGCTTTGGCTTTAGCCATTGCTCATCAAAAAGCTCCAGTGGTTGTTGCACTTGAATCGGACCATTTTTTACACTATTTGTTTTGTAAAAGTTTGACATTCGTAACGTGGGACGTAAGCGAGGTGCTGATGACATCACTAAGTGCTTGACGATTATGAAGTAGTAAAATATTACGTACCGCATTACTTAACAAGTAAGTTTCAATCCCAATATTTATAAAAAATAGGCAAACCTACAACTAGTGGAGAGCATGTCTAATCTTTCTCGAGGTTCATATTTAATCGGATTGTTGTGTTTTGGTATTGAATCAATTTAAAAATGTTGTAAAACGCAATACCCATTTATTTGTTATGCTGCATTTTTTTATAAGAGACGAGACCTTTAGTTTCCCCGAAAAGGTCCCCAAAACGTAGCCAGGCTATAGATAGCTGCTAACAAGTCTACACCGGGCTCATGAAGAACCCGATAGAAGCTCCTTGCTTTGCCATACCTCCTTGCGGTCATCGGTAGTAAGTACTACCAGAGAGCAGTGTGAGCCACTTGTCCACTGAGACCACATCACGGTGCATACCCACATTGACTTTAAAAAAATATTCTCTATGATTGCATACTTCGCGGTTGTGGAGGGTCTTTGCGTTTAAAAAAACTTCAACCCCCACACTTCGGGGAAGTACAATCTCATCACCGATGATCATGGGTGATGCATCCGGTTTCCGGTCAGCAGTGTACGGATCCTTCATCCGGAAAGAGTTCCTACATGAAGATCGGCATGACCCAACTGTTGAAGGCGCGCACCTTGTTTCCGCTTTAAAAAGGGGTAATTAACACCTTCTTCAGACGACCAAAGAAGCGCTCATTCATATAATAAGCCTAACGCTTCCAACATATTAGCTAGCTTTCGGATGAAGAGAGGATTCTAAGGTGTATGGAATTCGAGAAACCGTTGGATTCCGTAATCTCCCCTCACTTTAAATGCATGACTACACATTTTTCTACACCAAATTCCATCCTGATGGCACTACTTCAAGTTTCAGTTACCTTCAGTAGCTCCATCAATCGCAACTTGTTGGGAACAAAGAGTTTCAAATCCTCCATGCAGAGAAGGTGAGATATGACCTGCCCACCTCTCTTCAGCCGATAACTTACACCTGAATCTTCCAGCAATTTGCTTAGAGGATTTAGGGCTAAGCAGAACCAAAGTGGACTCAAAGTGTCGCCCTGAAATATTCCCCGTTTGATCCATACAGGCTCATCATTCCCCTGGATCTGTTGACACCCCGTATAGCGAACGACCGTCCTCCATTGCCGCATGCACAACTCAAGGAAGGTGCGTAAAGTTGCATCAATCTTAAACAACTCCAGCACGCTCATGAGCCATGCATGTGGCACACAGTAGTAGGCCTTTCTATTGTCTATCCAGCATATATGTGCTGTGAGTTTTAGAAGTTTTCAATATATATCCAGGGTGTGTTACGGATGTATCCAGGGCGTAACTCAGGAATGTATCCAGGTTGTTATAGGAAAAAAAAATAGTGTTAGGGAAGAATTTAGGCTGTGTTGGAGGGACATACTCGTACATCCAGCAAGCATTTATTTAGCTCTGAAAATTTGTAAGTAAACACATCATGTCGACTACTGATCACATTTTCGTTGTAAAATTATAAAATAGGTATTTTATACACGGTATTTGTGTTGTCAGTTAATTTTAAAAAATATATCTACGAATACGAGTCTGGAGGAAAAAGAATGGCCAGGGAATACACTCATAAAAAGGACTTTAAAAATAAAGTTGTACCTAAGTTGTACCTAACCTTGTCAAGCATAGCCCTCATTACCAAGCTGTTCAAATATATTTAATATTACAGATATAGATAGACTAGCAATGATCAAAGGATTTATTTTTTACGAATATAACTTGGTCTCACGTTCCTATTTATTATCATTTCTAAGGAATATAATAGTCACGTGAGCGAAGCCGCGGGTACAGCTTGTAACTAAGTGCTCATTTCAGCGGCACGTTGTGTGATTAGATAAATTCCCATTTTATTTTGTTCGGAACCTTAATAAACATAAAAGGCTACAAAATTTCAAAACACTGGTACACTGTACAAATTATGATGTTCCACCAAATAACGGTAAAACTTGGAAAGTCTCTCAGAAAGTCGAGCTTCTCAGCTTCTGCTGGTCACTACAGTAAGTGGTGCTGTGTGGTTCTATTTGATCCATACTTTCAACTGGCATTTAGCCAAACTGGCGCATTTTATCGAGATGAGGTCTGCTGTTGAGTACGGCGGTGTGGTGGAAGTCCGGATTTTTGTGGTGGTTGTAGACGGGGTCGTTGTTGTCACGGTGGTGGTCGTTGTGGTTGTCGTGGTGGTTGCCGTGGTCGCGTCTATCTTCACCGAATACATGGTGCTCGACGATATCTTATCCTTTCCTTCCGACAATATCTCCTCGTCTGCTTCAAGAAATTGTGGTATATGCGATTGAAAATCATACATGCTAGCCCAATCCATCAGCTGTGGACTTAATTGAAGCAGCGGTGATTCTGAGTCAAAATGTGGGCTTGACGGGGTAGACAGCAGGTGGTCATCATCATGTTTGAGCACTGGCTGTGGTGGGTTTGTTTCATATTCGGAATCTACTAGGCTGTAGATATTACGGATGGGGACTCGGTGCAACTCACGGAGCACAATATAACGAATAGACCAGCGGAGAGCACGAAAATGCTCCGCATTACGTTTACGGCAGCAACCATTGAGCATAATTATTTGCTATGCATATTAATGATTGAATTTGTAATCAGAATGTTGTGTTTTGGTACAAAAATTACCGAATGTTGTTATTACTTTATCGTCTGTTGCTCATGGGCGAGTACATTTCGATTAAAAATACCTCGATTTTGAAGTGCAAGTACTTTTATGATGCTGTAATTAAATTATAATATTACAATTTGTAATTATACGCAGCAAAGCATGGCGAGGCTGAGTGTCGAGGACCACTACACCACCAGGGATATTTTATTGTTTTTAGGGTTTCGTACTCAAAGCGTGAAGGGACCCATTATTATACCTGGCCCGTGAGACTGTCTGTGTGTCAGTCACGGAACTGTATCTTTTAACCGTGTGAGTAACGTGAGTTTCTTGCCGGCTCTTCTCCATAAGAAACGACCAATTAGAATCATATCAGACGTTTCAAAAGTGAAGGAAATAAAATATTTGATTTTGAAACAGTAGTTGAAATTAGCACAGAATACTCTTCACCATATCCTATATAAGTCAAAAAAATAATTACGAAAATATAGAAACAATAAAAAATATTTAACTTATATGTTTATCAAAACAATGCTTTTATTTGTAACAAATAAGCTATACGATACACACGCTTCAGCTAATTAGCCTATTATTATTCGGTTTAATTACTGTGTCTAATCAAATAATAATAATAACATTATGTAAATCGGAATTGAACTTTAATTAATACAGAGCAGAGTTTGAATAATATCACAATTACAATAATTACAAGACTACAACAATAATTATTACACCAAACTGATTAAAATTAAGTAAAGAAAATATAAGAGGTTTTAAAAAAGTGTTTCACAAATAAGTTACTTGACTATTTTCCACTTATTAACCTAATCATTTAATCAGATCAACATTGTTTTAATTTTTGTTTTTTCCATCATCAATAAATGTATCTATTGTTAAAAACGATTGTTTCAAAGTGAAATTATTACTTTCGATTCCTAATCAAGTAATATTTTTTAAGGTTTAAATCTAATTGAACTATTAATTACCTCAAACAGTAGTTAGCAGTAAGCTATTTGTTCGTTGTTCCCAAAAAAATCTTCATATACACACATCAAAAGTGTCTAGGGATCAAGCATTTTTATGCGGATTTCTTGAGATTGAGATGTGGCTTTGTAATAAATTTATGATTTTATAAATTTATATGGATCCTTTTTGGTGCATTTCATAATTTGAATCAGGAACTGTGAATCAAATTCGAGTAAAAGATGAAAATCAGCTGTCAATATTTTCCCTATAAAAACATACAACGCATTGAAGACATTATTAGTGCTACTGTTTCCCTACTACTGATTAAAACCAACGTTATTATGGAGCGGCGACGTCATTTAAGCAGGGAAGAAATGCTCAGAGCCGTGGGAATGATAGAAGCTGGATCCCGGCAACGTACTGTGGCTTTAGCTCTGAATACAAGTCAGAGTGTTATCAGTCGACTTTGGACACGTTACCGAAGCACTGGTACCGTGGCTGAGCGCCATGGAGGACGGTATCGCTGCACCACACGGAGACAAGACCGATACATTCAAATCTTAACTCGAAGAGCTCCAACAATAACCGCCATGATGTTAGCCGTGAGGCTTCATCACTCTTCAGGGAACTTAATTAGCGACCAAACAGTCAGAAACCGCTTGCATGAAGTGAACCTTCATTCCCGAAGACCGCTACGGGTACCACCTATAGCAATGCACAATCGTAGGATTCGATATCAATGGGCTCTTGAACACAGAAATTGGGCAGAAGAACAATGGCGTTTCGTGTGCTTTTCTGATGAGTCTCGTTTTGGTATGAGACCGGATACAAGACGTATACGACACTGGAGAACCCCTGGACGCCAACAGCGATTAAAATCCTGCCAGGAAGTCCATCCTTATAGTGGTGGAACCATCATGGTATGGGCGGGTATTTGGATCGGCGGAAGAACTGAGTTGATTTGGATCAGAGGCAACCTCAACGCTCAAATTTATGCTGAGACGATTGTATCAGACGTCATCGTTCCTCTACAAGTGCAAATCGGTCCCTTATTTCAGTTAATGCATGATAATGCACGACCGCACACCGCAAGAGTTGTAAGACAGACTCTCGCCGCAGCTAACATCAATGTCCTGCCCTGGCCTGCTCAGTCGCCAGACTTGAACCCGATTGAGCATGCATGGGATATGCTACAGAGAAGAGCTCTGCCGAATATGGAGGGTATCCAGTCGCAAGAAGACCTTTTTTTGTTGTTGCAACGAACATGGGCGGCCATTCCACAGCGTGATTTGGATGAACTCATTTTGAGTATGCCAAACCGATGTTCTTGTGTTGTTAGTGTTCGCGGTAGAAACACGGATTATTAATTGTTTAAGTTACCCAATAAAGTTTTAGAGAAAACTGTTATTTCAGTCTTTTTTTCGAACTTTTGTGTTAGTGGTTCAAATGTCAAAAATCCCTTTATTAGGAAAATGGCAAATTTCTTTATTAATGCAAAGGTGACTTGGTTTATCGTTACTGTGACAAACGAAAACACTTTATTTGATGAATCCTTAAAGAAAATTTTAGTTAATATCAATCAGGAGAAAAGTTATTGCAAAAATATATGTTGATCCCTAGACACTTTTGATGTGTGTAGTATGGCGATGGTTATCACATTAAACGGTTTTGTTTTTGTGATTAGGTAACAATACCATAACCCACGATAATCGCCACTTTGTCTTTATTATGCAATGGTTCAGTAAAAATCTAATCAGACAATTTTTTATTGATACTTATCTACAACATATTTTTAAAATGTATTGTTATAATAAATATGCATTTCAAGATTTTTTTTCAGAAGGGCTCCGTACGAGTACCACAAGGAATAACTCCGAAAAAAACACGTTTCTTGTAAGGAAACCCCCTTTTTTAACTTTTTTTATTATTTGTTGTTATAGCAGCAATAGAAACACATACTCTGTGAACATTTCAACTGTCTGTCTGTTACGGTTCATGAAATACAGCCAGCTGACAGACAGACGGACGGGTAGGGGAGGCTTAATAATAGGGTTCCGTTGGCACGCTTTGGTTACGGAACCCTAAAAACTAGTATAATTATGATAAATATGAGTTCACATATATTGATAAAAATAGTAAATGATTTCAATTAGCCTTTTAACTTCATTTTTTAATGTAAAACGTAATCAATGTACGGACCACGTGGTCGTGGTTTTAAACCGTTTCACACAAATTTAAAACGAGTTTTAAGCCACGGATTTTGATTTAAAACGGTTTATTTACAACTATTATCACGTGTATGGCAATGGAATTTCTGTAAAGATTTCACTTGAGAAGCGTCGCTGAGTTTGGAAGCGGGACTTATATCTTGGCACTCTCTTATGCGGCAAATCCGTCGACATGTGTGGGCCCGGGTGGTAGGGATCGGTTCGATACTCATCATACCGAGTTAGCTCGCGTGGAGTCATCTTATACTTCTCCACCAATTCCCTTTCGATAGGCCCCAATGGGCTTATCCGATGTTTAAAAATATGTTTAATAAAGTTCCGTATTTCGGGCGCTCCATGGCCGGTTATCCAGGCCAAAAAGTCAAGGGTAAAAAGTCTTCAATTTTATAGTAACATTTGTCAATTAGTAATAATGTGAGAGCTTTTTTAAATTTTACTAGAGGCATATTTTTGATATTTTCAGGTATTTTTTAATTTGTTAATGCCAAAAAACTCTTTGGCATTAAAGATGTCTTGCATTTTATATTACACAACTGTGACAAATATTGGCTTTCTTTTTATGTCACACATTTTTTCGAACAAGTGGGGGTTGCTTTTTATAAATACTGCAGATTCTAAAATATACAATGCTGGCCGTGTTAGTATTTACAGTGATTTGAAGGATGGTACACAGCTATCAGTAGTCTTTAATCCACACTATCTATATACAGCGTTTTTGCATCCTAAATATAAGTTCCCTGTCAGTTGATTGTTCTCAAAAAATAATTCCCTACCGCAGCACTGAAGCTAAAGATAGGAAGCGAAAGATAGGACTAAACTACTATCATCAACATGTGTGTTTGTTTATATTGCAACTGCTGTGTATATCCATGCTTAGATTCCTGTTTCTTGTATCCGTTTAATAATTTCAAGATATTAGTTAAAAATATGATTATTAGCAGGTTGTGTGTCAGCGCGCCACACAATAACTACTTCTTGTGCTTGGCTTGTGTGATGGACTCCTGGCTGGAGTTTCGATGGGCATGTTAGATTCGGCTGTCAGCGTTCTACGAATGGGTAAAATACTGCTATTTACCTTGACGACGTTACCGACATTGTTGGTTGGTGCTGTTCTTGAGTTGGTCCTGACAGGATTGCGTGTTTCTGCGCTAGTGGCAAATATTGGCGTCGTGCTGCTCTTAGCCCTTTTAAATAATGATCCGTTGGAGCACTCAGTGTCCAGATAGTTGGACAGTTTAACTGCAGCTCTCGGACTGAACAAATCAGCTTTACGTTCCGATACATAATACGCTATCACGATAGTTGTTTCCGTTTTAGGAGTCGGCGTCGTGGTTCTAGGAATACTTATAATTCTGCTTTGTAACTTGATGAGCTTAGCGATATTGCTGACAGATGCAGTTTTCGAGCTGGTTCTGAGGTGATGTCGTGTTTCCGTGCTCGTGGCAAATATAAGCGTGGTGCTGCTTCTCATCGTGTTTTTAAAAAATGATATGCTGGCAAGTAACGTATCGAAATAGTCGCACTGTTTATCTGCAGCTCTCGGACTAAACAGATCGGCGTGACGTGTCGATGCATAATATGTAATCTTGACTGTTTGTTTGGTTATAGGAGTCAGTGCAGCGGTTGACGATAATTTCGGCACTCTGTTCTCTTTTTTCTTAACGCTGCTACCTTTTGTTGAAGCCATGCTTACTTGTTTCCATTTCTCGCTTTTACCAGTTCTGTAAATTTTGTATATGTTTACTTCATAAGATGATTGACAACCATCATAGTCATCTTCGAGTGAATCTATACCACAGATGATAAAGTTTCCATCAGTAGGCCAATTCTGCTAATTTAAAACGTTCAAAATCTAGTCACAGTCTCATCTCGGCGACAAACAAATGTCAAAAACTTGTCAAAATGAAGGGAAATTTGAAGTATTTTTGACAGATTGAGACAAAATTACGAGAATTTCCCCTCTGGTGTCAATTGAATCTTCCTGCCCTTCTGAGTTAATATACCTCCTTCATTATTGTTATTGTTTGTTTTTATAAACAAGTTTGACATTTCCCTTCTCAATGAATTTGTGCTTATAAGTGATGGAAGAACTGTCTGCGTATATATTGATATTATCACTAAAACTCGATGCATCTGCATCGTTATAATTGTTTATATTTTTCTGATACCGTGTATGATCAGGAACATTGTTTACTGAATTAAAATGTTGAGGGACGTAACGTTGTGAGGTTTTTATGTGAATGTTGCCTGTAATGCTCTAGTAGCGCGTTTCAATACAAAATTGAGAAGTATATATTATGTAATGAGGGTTTACTTACTAGTCACATTAAAGACAGACCTTCAAACGGTATCAACATAGTAGGCATGAACAAGCTACCTAGTATGTATTACGTAACCTTAACATTTACCTTTCAAATCTAAAACAATAATACGCATTCAGACGCTGGTAAGTCAGTGCAAAAGTAAAATTTTTGCCACTAATTACAACTGGACTCAAAACTCTTAAGTTAAAACAGCAAGTCATCATCATCTGCCTAGCCTTTTCCCAACTATGTTGGGGTCGGCTTCTAGTCTAACCGGATGCAGCTGAATACCGCTTAAAACAGCAAGTAAATAAATAAAACTAAATCAACTTACATGCATTGGGACAACAGTTGGTCCCTCGACCTGAAGCATGAAACGCCTTCCACAAGACACTAATCATAATTTTAGACATAATTAAACCAAAGCAGATTACAATCAAAAAGTCCACATTGTAAAAGGAAAAAATATAAAATTGTAGTACCTAAAGAAACGTTAGGGTGTAAACATCAGCTGTACAGAGCTTAACCCATGTCAGGGGCGACAGACGGACGGACGGATTATAATAACACCCGTCTCAGCTGCCCTCGCTCTCCCCAGCAGTATATACTCGAAAAAAAAAAACGAAACTTGAGCTGTTCTGGTCCCGAGATGTATCTACCAGTCCTACCTGAAAAATTCTCTATTTGTGTATATAATATTTATTATATTTCTTAGGATGTTATGAAGTTTGTTGCTGCTCTGTATCTATCTAATAGTTTTATCGCCATAGTTGACCAAAAACTCCAAACAAACGGCAATTTTATTTGAATACTTCAATTAAAACGTTCTTAATTCGGGTATTTATTTATGAAGAATTTAGCCCTCAAACGCCTGGTGTGAAAATCTACGCTCGATCTTCGACAATAGTCTCCATATCTGCACAAGAAAAATTCTGCAGCCTTTAGATGAGTATTAAGGTAATATTGCCTTAATTGTTTAAGGATCTCTCAAGTGAGAAAAACATACAGATAATTGTGGCTAAAGAAACTGTACGAATAATATTTTAGGTTGAAAGTAACCCACTCACTATATAATTAAATTCCTTGTAAATAAGACATAAACTGACGATTAATTAGGGCAGCAGTAGACACAAGCTAACAGTATTAGTGTTGAGGATCGCTGCTCTCATCGCTTATCCAGCCAGCACCCTTTAAATTAACTGACTTGACAGTTAACAAGTAATTTGCATCAGATTCAGTCTTGACTAATTGCTGGAATAAAAAAATAGCCAAGAGTTTTGTGAAAAAGGTCTATTATCAAAATGGAAGGATAATTTAACAGGCTTTGTATTTTTGTAAAAAAGTAAAATAAAGAGATTCATAATTAGTGATTGATTTGAAAGTAATCAGCATAAGATATTCTCGTCATTTTATAAGTTCAGTCAAATAAAGTCTGTAAAACTTTTAACATTAGCGCTATTTTCCACGAAATGCCATATGCGTGGCGAAGATTCGTTTAAACATAATAATACTGTACCTATCCATCTTGTTTTTAAGAGCAAGATAAGTAAACGGTTGCTTGTACCGATAAACTAAATCTTTATGGGAAGGGTGGAGTAATTCGGTCTAACTAAAGGCAATTTCACGAGGATAATTGTATCGTCTCCGTCCATATTACTCGACGTCGCCCCGAGAGAAGATAACGCGGTGTTTGTATGATGATTACTTTCCATGTTTTTGTGGAATCGCCGATTGAGTGGCGCGACTCGCTGTGTGTGCGCCGAGTTTGAGTTCATCTACATAATTGGAGCCGCGCAAGGTTTTGTGAGTTCTAAGTATAATAGAGCTTATCTGGTCTCGAGCTTTGTTTCTTATTATTGGTTTTTTCGTTTGGTATGTAAATAGCTGGTTTTTAATCACACTAGCTTCTGCCCGCGACTTCGTGCGTGTGGAAATCGCAATATATTAAAATAACAGCCACATTTTTATTAAAAATCCTCCCTATGTTTGTAGTTTTGGTCTCAGCAGCCAACATATAAAGGGTCAGAGCTGGTGGCGCGGGAGTAAGCTTGTCCTGAGGTTGACACCCGCAGCCTTCAGAAGCGAATTCCCCATTTATAAGAAGTTTTTCTTTTTTTTTGTGAATTAATGAACAATAATAATGTACAAAAGGTAAGTATATAATTATAAATAAATAATTAATGAAAGCCTAAGTAATTATTTATTTAACTTTTTTTTATTATTTTTTTTTTTGGCGCAAGATAACGTTGTCTTTCATACTTCCCTATTTAGTTCCTGCATATACCACCTAATAGCACAACACTAATACACTGCCTGATGTATTCCTACAGATTATTCCTGACGAACGGCTTTGATTAAATATAATATTATTTTAACAGTAGATTATAAACACACGGGATTTCTCATTAACGAGTAGATACCTACCTAAGCTAACGATGAATATTTTTATTATAACCATAGATAACAGAAGACGCCTAAACTTCATGTTTTCTGTGTGCGTTCTACGAAATATCATGTAATAGTATAACAATATGAAAAATAAACTATATTTTAAGTATGTTTAGATTCAAAAGTCTCCCGGCTGTTTGCTACGTGATGCCTGTGAGAGTATTACTATCTACTTGAATCTGCAATTCCTCGGTTACTTATGAGTAGTGTGCAAGTTTATTTAAGTATGTAGGCACTTTATCTACGTCTATTATGTCAAAGCAATACTTACGGGCTCCAGTCACGCAGCCACCGCGCGCCGGCCCGCTCGCCTCGCCGTGCTGCCTTCACATGCACACACTTGCTCGACTCTTGTTAGTCAAATCAAGTGTGGTTTTATTAGTTGTGGCTTATGTAATTTAATGAAGTCATGACAAGATAGCAAAAGTCATAATTAAAAGTAAGAAAAAATTATGACGACAACCACCGTTTCATCAAAAGTCAGTTATGATAAATGATGATGGTCTTTGTGAGTGAGAAAAGTAATTCATCACTTTTAATTTCCGTAAATCATAAAGGAATTTATGAATTAAGCAAATTAATGGGCGCCACTCAAAGTAATCAGTTGCAAAAGTCTCAATTAGGTGAATTATATTTAGTTTTTGATTACTGAGATTTTAAAATATACTCGCAAGTTTTTTGATATAATTATACGACACGTAATGTGAAAATTTGCCTTTAATGCCAGTAATTCATCATTGTAACGTTTACCTACGACATGAAAACCTTTAGCTTTTAGATATTTAATGGACTTTTAATGTCTACTTAAATGTAGCTTGCAAAATAGTAATAAAACTAGAAAGATTTGAGGAAAGAGTAGAATTTAAGCATTGATTGGTGCTAGTTTTATTGAAAAACAAAATCATCTAAGCAATAAAATACAAAAAAATATAGGTACCTAGTTTTATTTCCCTGGTAGTCGAGCGCGCTCGAGCGCACCTCCGTGCAGTAGGCACGTGCATTGCAAACGCGGAACTTACTTCTTTACCGACTGCAATGTGTCTTACACAGAATGAAATTTTATTTTCATTGTTGAAAACCTTATCTGCAATGTATTGGCGAATGAAAAAGTCGTTAGCGAAGCCGTTTTAGAAGTTTGGGACAAATTGATATAGTTTAAATGATTATAGTTTATTTTGTTGTTTAGAAAAAAAATAATGTTTAGCGTAATCAGCCTGTAATGTTCCTACTGCTGGGACACAAGCCTCCTCCCTGTGAGAGGGAGACGGCTATAATCTACCACGCGGGCTTAGTACGGGTTGGTAGATATATCACGTCTTCGATTTTAGAACATTATGCTGGTTCTAATTTTTGGTTCCAGGTCTCATGACAGTTTCCTCAAGTTTTCATTGACTTTTTGAGAGAAGTGGTGACGAAAAATATATTACACACTAGCTGCGCCCCGCGGTTTCACCCGCGTAAGTTTCGATACCGTGGGAATATCGGGATAAAAAGTATCCTATGTGTTAATCCTGATTATAAACTACATGTGTGCCAAATTTCATCCAAATCCGTTCAGTAGTTTCTGCGTGATAGAGTAACAAACATCCATCCATCCATCCTCACAAACTTTCGCATTTATAATATTAGTAGGATTATAATATTAGTAGGAAGTAGGACTAGCTGCGCCCCGCAGTTTCACCCGCGTATGTTTTGATCCCGTGGGAATATCGGGATAAAAAGTATCCTATTTGTTATTCTGATGTATAAACTATATTACTGTAAAGTTTCATCAAAATCCGTTCAGTAGTTTTTGCGTGAAAGAGTAACAAACATCCATCCATCCATCCTCACAAACTTTCGCATTTATAATATTATTAGTAGGATAGGATTATAGTAGGATAGGAAGTAGGATAGTAATGTGCCTGGCTGGGTTCGAACCCACGACCTACGAAATGTACCTGAGTCGGTGCCATTAGCACTGGGCTACCCCTGCTCTCCAAATAATGTTTATATGAGGTAAATAGTTCAAGTATACTGTTCGTCTCATCATCTCATGTTTGCTGTATCGTCAGGAGACAGAAGTCCAGCTCACCTAGTCTACTATAAAATTATTCAAACATGGCAGTTTCTTCCCACCGGGTACACATTACCCGGCGGAGCACACAACTCAACTAATTTACAATGAGCACTAAGGAGCGCTGGAACAAGGCGCAGTCCTAACAGGCTCTAATATGCAAATAAGTTTACGTCGCGAACCCATTACTTGTCCAAGCGAACACTTTGCTACCTCTCAGCTCACTTCTTACTACAACTTTGATTAACGTAATTAAACGTAAGAACGTTTTTAAACAAAGTAAACAAAGTACCTAAGTATGTAAATCTTTAAAAACAAAAAAAAATTAGTTGGATGATTTTTTTTTTTCTATCAACAGTATTTTTCATACATTAACTTAATATATTCGTACCTTATAAGGCCATGCAAATACAAAAAAAAAATACAAAGCTTGCTAATTTTAAGGTCAAACAAATGGTGCAACTACTATTCTAATATTCAAGCCTCTAGGCCTTTTGTTAACATCTTGTTCTTACCTTGTGGAACGTAAATAAATGAATATAATATAGTGTGTTCCAACTAAGAATAGGAAAATCAATGACCTCGATCTGTTTACTGTAACTTGTAAAGCAAAGCAAAGAAAATGTTGCTTTCCGTTTTTATTAAATTTGATGTTATCGGTTTTTTTTTTTGTTATCTCACTGACTTTGGTCAAAAATGAATAAACGCTGTGTTACCAATATGGAGCAAGGTCATTCCTATTCTTGATTGAATCGCATTGTACATGACCATAGTTGACCCACGCTTCGTATATTCTCGTAGCTTGCTACGCCACACGTAGCACAGCGCTACACACAGATATGCTACGCCACACGTAGCACAGCGCTACACACAGATGTGCTACGCCACACGTAGCACAGCGCTACATATAGATGTGCTACGCCACACGTAGCACAGCGCTACATATAGATGTGCTACGCCACACGTAGCACAGCGCTACATACAGATGTTCTACGGCGCGGGCGCGGCGCACTCCAACAGCGATGCAACTTTTATTGGAAAACTTCACCCGAATTTACATGTCCCGCACATTATTAAAAACGCTTGTAAAACTTTAAAACGCCCGCTTTACTACCATTTACAACCCTAGACATCTTAGTATTAAGAACCATTTTCGAATGTATCAGAGGCAAATAAAAGTAGTCAAAGGATTTGTTTCGGAGCCAAGAGTTTGAATTTTAAGTGTTGGCCCGACTCCGGCGTTTACCTGTGACGCTAAAATAGTTGTTTAATATACAATAGGCTTTTACAATGTGGAATTTATTGGCGAAACGTTGAAAATAAACTTACGAGTATGTATTTGTTGTTCGCGTTCAGGTTTTTATTTAGATAGGCACAACGCACAGTTGTACAGATAGGTACGTCTGTATTGAAACTGTACAATGGCCGATCCTATTCATACGAGTACGTTAGACATCTTCGTAGTATTTTTTTTTTTATTATATACATAGGTACAAAAAACCTGAATAGGAACTTCAATGAAGCGTCCATACTCACAGGCAGGCCGAAATACTTATTTCCTCTTTATGTTCCTGTAATTTACTAGCAGCAAGTACCAAGTTAATGACATAATCTCTGAAAATCTATATATAGTTACTAATCTATACAATAATAAAGCTGAATAGCTTGTTTACTTGTTTGTTTGTTTGAATGCGCTAATCTCTGGAACAACCAGTCGATTTGAAAAAATATTTTTGCATTTATTAGACTAACTCTTGAGAAAGATTATATGCAAATTAACATTATGCAGGGATTCTTAGTAGTTGAACAAAAAGAAAAAAGATAGAAAAAAACACTAAGGGATAACGATGTAATAGCGCGGGCAGGCGATGCAATGCGACGCGGCGGGCCGGGAGAACAAGACATTTCACGCGCGTCGAAGTCGCAGGCAGAAGCTAGTGATGACTAAATGAGAAAAGCCTTAAACTGGATTAAATATTTTATGTACCTACCTAGCTTTATGTATCTACTTAGCTTTATGTATCTACTTAACTTTATGTACCTACCTAGCTTTATAGGCGTATAGGGGTCACTAAGGTCACCAATTTTTTTTTTTCAAACTCAAAATAAGAAAAGTCAATCGTTTGAACTAAGTAAACCATGTATGTACTAAGTAAACATGATGACATCCCGTATCAATATCGGCACTTAATTATCTATGAATTGGGCACTTTGCTCGCCTCCTATATTTACCCAATTAGGGAGGTGTGCCTTGCGACTACGAAGTTTCCCGCACAAAGTTAGGCGTGCACATAGCGCTTTTGAGTTCATGTCCCGCGCGCGGCGCTGAGTCATCGACGCGAGGCGAGGTGGCCACTAGAGAACCCTGCTAGACCTTCACGCTACTACACGTTTGTGTTGTCGCACCGCACGGTGGCCTCATCATCATGATCACAATCAAACCGATATACCCCGCAGGAAAAGGCAGAGGTAACTCGTACACCCACATTCGCACATCCATATTTATGTTAAAATTCCAATGAAATACTTATAATGACAATAGGCTCGTCCGCCCTTTATCATTATGTATTTATTTATCCTCCCGCTGGAACGCCATACAGCAATTACACCAACTGAACAAAAAATTACTTCATGTGCTGCTTTTCGTCCATCTTGTGCACGCTTGACATCGACCGGGCGGCGATGGATCACGCATTACCCGTTCACAAATCCAGACACTGGGCTACTGATCGAAAAACTATGTAAATGGTGGGTGACTCAGGAGTTGAGCCAAGAACGCTCATCAGTTGTGCTTGCGACTACTAATTAAACCAACGAGGTATGAGAACTTATTACTCAACTTCAAGGAAGGATTACGAGTATGTATATTTGATAGGCTTGCGTTCACTACCATCAAACTTAATCGTAAGTGAAAATAACAGAGCAACTGTAACTTCGAAGAAATGAACGTGACACTTTCAACCACCGCGGCCTCTCATCGCTCGCCCCACCGCCTCGCAGGCGCTCCTTCCCCAGAGGCAAGTTTTATTGCAAGTTGCAAGCAAGTCAACTGCGCTTTGCACATAGTGTAACGCATACGTCGCGACTGTTGCCTGCGGTACTACTCATTAATACGGCGACTTTACATAAATAAACTCGATACACGAGACCAAACTGTTTGTGATGGTGTTTGAGAGTATTTTTAAAAGCTTTCAAGCCTACTGTATTATTGGGCAAAATTAGATTGTTAGAACAAACTTCCATAAATGTACGTATGAAATTAATGTTTTCAATTGTAGTTTTACAGTCACGAGATTTAAAAACCGATTTTCTCCTAAACTATTGATAGATATTTTATAGCGTTACGAACACAGTATTTTCGAACTCGTATTAAGTATTATGAAGTCTTTTCTCAAAGTTGCAATTGTGATTTCACGGCAAAAACGCTTTTGAATTCTGCGTAGCTGTTAAGTATTTATATGCCCGTGACTGTACATAAATATTTTTTGTGTTTATTTATTTGATTTACACGGCCTAAGAAACCAATTACATAAATCAAAGTATATATAATAAGTATCAACATAAAACATAAACTAATAACAACAATTAAATACTATTAATCTCACAAAAATGTAGGCACATAACCAATAAATTGGCGAATTTCTTAGCGAACAGATCGCAGTCCGGGTTGGCCTCTACGAGCTTATTTAGTGCGGTCAACACGCACGGTACGGGACATGAAGGCATGTCTAGCAGTCGATGTTTTCTGCCACAGAGATAATTATTCGTTGTGAAGAGTCGAATCAGCTCATTATGGATGTCAGGAGCATCCATCATACCCTCCCATACTTTGAGCATAACGCTTACCACATGCCCTTTTGGTCTCTCTAAGAGAAACTTGGTAGGATAGAAGTAGGGATAGGAACTGATAGTTCTTCTGTAAAGAAAACGTAGGAATGCTTTTTGCACTTTTTCAAGAAGAAGTGCATACTTTGCTTCGTGCGGATTCCATACAGAAGAACTAGCTTCTAGCTGGGTTCGGACAAGTGTACTGTATAAGAGCGTTATTACATGCTCGTTGCGAAAATCACGGGCATTCCGGAGAATAAACTCTAGCCTTTTAAAAGATTCTTTGGCAACTGTAGAATTGTGATCATGAAAATTAAGGTTCTGGTCAAAAGTGACACCCAAGGCACATTTGACCAGAAGCTATTATTAGTACTAGGTATTTTATAATACTCTCTGGTTTCACCGAGGTAAAGCGAAACCCTTAGAGAACCTGCGGTGCTGTTCTGTAAAAATATCACCGTGGTAACTTAGGTGAAGTGAGCTTAAAGTGAGCTGTCAATGGTGTCAACCCCTAGTATCAGGTGAAAAGACAGCTCACTTTAAGCTCACTTCACCTAAGTTATCACGGTGATCTTTTTACAGAATAGCATCGCTGTGTAGGAGCTGTAGTAGATTATTTCCAAAATGAATCATCGCGTCGTTGCAGTTGAAGTTTTAATACAACTTCAAAGTTAACATTATTTTTTACGCATTATTTAATCGCAGAGTTTGTAATATTACTTCCCTATAAAAAAAACATAATACAAAGATCTCTTACCAGACGAGGCTTACTTACAGTAAAATACCACGCTGCTTAACACGATTATTTTTTCATACAATTGAATGCCAAAATAGTTCAAAGAAGCCGACTATAAAGTCACCTGTCCGAAGTACATTTTAATAGTCAAAGAGCGGGCTCACTCTCCGCGAGTCTCATTGTCGGCACTGTGCGTTAATCTGTCCGTCTGCCTGTCCACACTAACATGGGTACAAGATCCCCAGGATACACTATGATACACATTTTTTGCGACGACAGTATTTCTTGGCTCGTCTCTATTTAGTTAAGCCCACGTTATTATTTACATTATATTGTTTGGGAAGGGAAAGTGCCGGATTACTTGAGACGGGTTGGTTTAACTCATCAACAGGCCTTGTTTGAGTGATAATAATGTTTTACTGTTACATGTTACTTGTTAGTGATATGTTATGATGCAGTGTGCGCGCTTTAGTGATTCACTTTCTAATCAAAGGATTGATTTCTTATAATAAATCTTATTTACCTATTTAACATTGATAGGTGCGATTAACAAAGTGCATAATATTATGTTTCAGTCCAACATGAAACCACGCCCAACATTTCCTTCAGATAAATAACTCACACAATATTTTACGCCACAAATAACCCTTCATATATATATTTTTAGTATTCCATATTAAACTATATCAAAGAATACAATATGGCTAGAAGATGTATCTAGTATAAAATATAGTTGGCTACAATATGCGAAGATTCCACGACCTTATTTTCGCGTGTCTGTTATTGCGTTATCTCCAAAACGACAAGTATATAAGTATTTATGTAAAAGCGGCCATTTTGACCGTCCGTTCGCCCCGACAACTCTGATTACACAATTTCAGAAATTGTCTCACTATTTTCTTGAGTTACAAGCAGAACGAATTGTATAAAAGGAAATTGCATTTTAAGTTTTTGCTCTATACAAGTTTAAAAGTTATTACTGTGTGGAATGCATTCATCACATTTACATGAAGCTGTCACAGTTAGCTGGAGTTGAACTCGACTTTTTGTTGCTATGTCTATGTGGATACGTACGTACTATATGGATATCGCACGTCACATTACATGTGGGCGTTAATTAGTAAATTGCTAATTAAAACTTGTAATTTAAGTAAGGAATATTGAACATTATAATTTGTCTTAAACTAATTAGATCTTTAGAGCAAGCTTTTTAATTTTTATATTCTTTTCCTATCTTCTTTCTTCCTTTGCTTTTAAAAAGGTATTTAATGAAGCTTTTAGCTTGGACCACTTGATATCCGTGCTACTTACTTACTCATCATATTACGAAATACCGATTTTACAATTATAGTCCTTGAGCGCAGCATTTTAGGCGTTAAACGAACTGAGAGAATACGAAATACCACGCTGCGCTCCAAAACGGGGATTCTAGACGTAGGCAAAAAGGCTGCCAAGCTGAAATGGGAATGAATGAGTGAGTCACATCAGCCGCATGCGCAGTGACCGCTGGGCAATACGGGGGGTTCCTGAGGATGGACGGCGCCGCCAAGGTCGGCCCAGGAAGAGGGTGCGGGACGACCTACACGTATACCGCAAGGGTTGGATCGGGGTGGCGCTAGAAAAGGATGCCTGGAAGGCCATTGCTCAGCAGTAGGACAGTATAGACAAAATAAAGAAAACCAAAAAAAGTCCATGAATAAAAAAAAACATTAGTTAAAAAAAAAAACTGTTTAATATATTATTTTAACGATCTACGTTGTGATACTACTTGATCTATTATGTATTCGATTACCATGAAACCAATCGAATCAATTGATCAATCGATTACCATGTCTCAATCACCACACTTCACACATTCACGAATCAGAACATATAACATAGATGAACGCGGTGTCCCGTCCTCACAAGCCGTAACGGCACGTCACTAATCCGGCCGAGTGATACGTCGCAAGTTGTGGTAAGCGCCCAACTTCGGCCCTTCTCAATTGCTATAATCTCTTCGCGATTGCCATTCATTTATTGTCTCAGGTTAGGGTGGTAGCTGAGTGTTGAGAGGAAGCGAATATGGAGAATTATTATGTTGAATTATGTTGTTGTATCAGAAACAATTCATTTCTAAAATAGCACTAAATTTGTTTTATGTCTCATCGTTTTACCTTATTGTAAGCATTTTGACTACACTATTTGTACAATGAAGTAAATTAAAATTTTTGTCAAACAATCATTAGGATTAAATTCATATTTTTAGGGTTCCGTAATCAACAAGGAACTCTTATAGTTTCGCCATGTCCGTCTGTCTGTCCGCGGTCTAGCTCAAAAACTAATAACGCCGAAAAAATTGGTAAAATAAAATTTTGAAAAAAACAATGATTTAGGGTAACTACCCTACAGGTAAAGTGGGGATGATAACTTTTTTTCGTCCTTCCCATAGTGTAGGATAGCATTGGATAGATATTTTAAAAATATTAGGGGTTTGAGAAGACCGTTTTTTGTTTAAGTAAACCGTTCGTGACTTATCAAGCTTTAAAGTACCAATTTTCCTTAGAGTCAAGTGCCCCCCCCCCCCCCTCTACCAACTAAACGGTTGTAGTTAGAATTTCAAATGTCACGGCAGTAGTACCTTTAAATAACGAAGTTTAAAGGAAAACTACCACACTTAAGTGGGCTTTACAAGTTTACGAATAATAGTCGACCAATTGTATTTGACTCGAAAATTTCAATTTTTTTCGTTTTTTTTTTATTTTACTATGTAGTATCAAACACAAAGCTCCCCCAGATATAGTAAACTACTTCCTCAATTTTATTTTTTTGTGACGAGTGAGTAGTGTAGCTCTGTGTCCTGTATTTAAATTCAAAAGGCCGGCTATGACAAGTCTTATCCAAATCTCAAAAAAAAAATTAAAACTTTCCGTGCAAAATTGTCGGATCAGGTGATGATTTGTATAGGAAGTCAAATTAGGTAGGTAGTTAAGTTAGGCTTTTAGTTAGAGCATGGTATAAAACTTTCAGTCAGTGAATACGAACCTCACTTGGCTGTTATAAAAACTACGGAACCCTACGCGCCACGGGCGCGCGCTACGGGCCCACTGCGCGTGGCCCGACACGCACTTGATCGGTTTTTTTTTTTCCTACACTTGCATCTTATGCTATTGCAGTGAGCTATAAATTCGTCTGGAAACACAACGTTGCATAACTATTATGATAACTTACAATCATAATCCATATCCGCTAAACTTTAAGTAACTAAGTGACTAAAATTGTATTTGGTCCAGTCCTAAACCTAATCACTCCCGCTGTAGCTTGTCACAGTAGCCTTACCTGAACGGTTCTCACATGGGAATTGTCGCGTATCGCAGTTTAGTTGGGTGAAGTATCCGCTGGCGAACATTAGAGGCGCGCCCGCACTTATGTATCCGGCTATTGAGTGCGGGCCGTTTGGTTGATGTATCGCGGCTAGCTTTGATTGTGCCGCAACTTCGTGAGGTGCCAACTTTTTGGGGTTAACTTTGTGATGTCAATGTTTGAAGGTAAACGTTACATCTATGATTTTTTTTTTTTTTTTTCACAAAAGATTTAGTCCTGCTACAGGTGCGCAATTGGTGCCTTTTTGGCACGTAGACAAAAGTTATTAGAGATAATCATTAATCTCGTACTTTTCGACAAAGTTTGGCAAACCTTGTGTTTTGCTCTTAAGACAAGAAAAATATTCACCGAGTTGTTATAAAGATAAAACGCTGTCGTAAACTTATCGGCCTTTATTATTACGAACGTGAGAAGACAGACAATCACATTACATAGCTCGCTTCACAGCCAGCCTCCAAATTAACTAAAATAGAATAATTACAAGAGTGCCACACCTTAGTTAATAACTCCTTTGTTCCACACACTCCTTGATTAATCTTGTCTGTGCCGAGCTGGGGCTCTTCGCTAACTTCCTCGTTATGAACAGGAATAAAATAACCAACTAGTGTCGTTTCGAAATGAAAATGAAGTTTGACAAACTAAAGGAGTGCCTGGATTATGTCAAAGTTTGATAAGTGGCTTCTAGATGTACTTGCCTAGTTATACCTTTGATATAGATTGTTATTAAACTGATTAACATAATGATTCTAGTAGGTAAGTCATTTATTTCGGATGTTGTGAGGTATAAAAATAAAGTAGAATATTTTCTAGGTCAATGATAGGCTCACCACTTACTAGATGCAGTTGAAAAACCTTATTCCCCATTACCCATATCCCCTAGTCCGCTATGCGATTTTTTCGCCAGCGCCAACACGGAAATTCAAGGAACTACCGCCAAAAGCCGCGTGCCATTAAAATTACAATATCTCCTAAATTATCCAACAGAGCTGTTTAAAAGTTAAATCGTTATGAAGTAGGCTAATTCACGATGTAAGGATTATAAAATTATAATTAGAATGTTATTAGTAATTCCAGTTAGAAAATATGATGGCTTGACAAAAAAAAAAAGACACCATGTCCGATTTTTTTTATAATTTTCATAGACGAATACACAATCTAAGTTTAAAAACAGTTTAATATTTGCCTGTCCACGTCGTATAAACACTAAACACTCACAAAACAACAACAAAAACACTCGTTCGCGTGATTGACGGTTCGATCACAGCATAATTCTACGTTTAGACTGGTTGATGTACAGATGCCTTATAACTTTGATTAAAAGCGATTGGATGAAGAAATAGAAGTCCTTAAGTGCGCTCTGACGCACAATGGTATTGATTTTAAAGAACGCACATCCGTTTTATTCACTAAAATGGTCCCAAAGCGATTGTTTTCTTCGAAACATGTCTTTATATAATGTATCCAAGCTAAACAATATGTAATCGCATGTTTTCCCCTATGACATAGATTACCACAAAGTAACGTCTGATGTACTAATTGATTATGTATCTAAGACTGCATCAAATCCACCTTCCGTCGAAGCTCAACGTCACTTCCAGGAAACAAGCGAACAAAATTACCTGTAACTTGTTCGCAAGTGAATATAACTAATGAAGTACGCGTACATATGATTACGTGCATTAAAACGCGCGCTCCGCTGAGAGACACACAGCGTCGCATTCAGCCAGCAATGTACGCAAAGCGAGCGATTTATGCCGCAGCCCATGTATGTGTAATGCGCTAGTTGAATACGAACACACTAGTAAACGGGCTGCATTTACACCGTGCTGTAATTTGCAGTGATTTAATTTACCAATGTCGAGTATTTTTTTCGTAGTGATAGTATACACATATGTACATAACTACCTGCGAGATGCTTGCAAGTACAACAAATAAATTAAATACGTAGGCAGTTCACGTCTTCTTTCTAACCTTCTTCCAACTACACTCATTTCAAAAGCACTACAAAATGGTCTCACTTACAGACAGACGGAAAACGGCAGATCTGATATTACTGCACAAGCTATTCAATGGAGTCATAGACTGCAGCGAACTATTAGGTAAACTGCACATGAACGCGCCATCTCGTCTGCCACGGAAAAGCACCTACAACTTATTTTGCGTCTCAGGATCTAAAACTAATCTGGGACATTTCGCCGCTCTCCCGAGACTCTGCAGGCAGTACAATGAGTTGTCAAAGCGTTGTGACCTGGACATAACACTGCCCATATCAAAATACAAAAAGAATTTAGCCAGCGCAAAATAAATAAGTATGTTAATTTTCTCCGAAATGTGAAATAATTGTAATTATTGTTTTATTATTATTAAACTAAACAATTGTAATATTAATGCTCAATCTCGACATGTTATTTTTATTATTTTCCTCAAATTGGTTCAATGTCTTTTTTTTTTCTCTCAATTTTAAATTTTTATTTTTTTCTGCCTACACCATTTGTTATATGAATGCTCAATCTGGACTTGTTAATTTTATATTGTTCGTTCTATTTTTTACAATTTATGTTCTCTATTTTTTTTTTTGTATAGGTACCTAGTTATATGTGCATGCTGTGGTCTCCTGTAATTGAAGGAGCACACGTGGAAGAACCTTTTTATAATTGTAAATCTGTATGGTATATGTGTATCCTTTGTTGAAGATCCTCAATAAATAAATAAATAAAAAGTTCTCTTGAATTTGGACCTTCCTGATAATAAATACGCGTTATTTGGCCACCACGTCAGCTGGTATTTCTTAGGCCTTTTCTTCGAGATTTCCTGAAAAATAATTTGAAGATAATATTTTGCAATAGTAGGAAATAGGTGGAATAAACAGTATTTAAATAAATAAAATGGAATATTAACTACAAGGAGGCAGATTAATTAACATAGCGGGGCGGTGGTGCTTCTTTTTGGTTTCTACACTTAAAATAAGCAATAATTTATGTGTCCTACTAAAATCTATATATTACTAGTTTTCATCATTGATAAGCTTTGCTTGTTTTCAGTTTAAAACAGTAAAATCTTATTATGTAGTTGTTCGGTAGCGTACATTATTGACTTACACACACACATAGCATTACTTATATTGCAAATAATATGCAACTATAAACAATATTTCAATAAATCAGTGTTTACAGCGGACGGTTTTATTTCAACATCCCATTAGAATCGCTCCGTTATTATATGAGTAAGTAGTGACCCTGCACATAGCTGTAAAAAACTCTTGAAGCATACCTACATACGTATAGGTACATTCTAAACAAATAAATATTAAATAGAGCATGGACATATGTATTATATCCGGCCATGTTAAAGCACGTTGTGAAAGCAGCCGGCGCATCAAGTGTATTCAGTGAACTAATTACGTCGGCTGCTCGGTTTGTCAATCATGCAACTGCGCCTCTTGCGCAGACTAATTATTTAACTTCGTTTCCGCCTCGCCACTTATTATCTCCTGGTATTAGACTGATTGCGATGTTTCCAGGTTAAGCCGCTTTTACTGATTTAGTTCAGAATGCCAGTTTGTCTTGAATTGGGTTGTTGTTGCATATTTTATTTTATGTGTAGGCTGAACGGCTGATAAACGACTGAGTGGAAACTGTCATAAAAAAGCGGGCATAAAGAATTTTTATTAAATTACTCAAAAGTACAAACAAAATCACTTAATGAGAAACACAATATTCAGGGTGGAATCGAAGTCATGGGCATTATTTTAACCTAAGGCACTACTCACGATACTGATTGCATTAGGGCTATTAATACGCAAATCAAAAATATTATTAATGCAAGTAAGGAAAACCTTAAAAATGTAGTAAGTCAAATTGCACAAGGCTTATTATTGCAAATAAACACTTAAAGTAATTAAAACAAAATACTTCGTTAACGCCAATAATTGTTGAAATATCAAAATCTTAAAGCGCAGTACAGCGCAAAGCGAAATGTAAACAAACATCACCTGCGCGCGCGCGGGTTTTTCCTTACAAGTAATAATAACAATGGGCTACAAGACATTCCGTCCGGCGGGATTCCCTGAACTCTCTCCGTCCCACTCCCTCACTCGCAAAAATACGAATATCACCCCCGCGCGGGGTATGCTTCCCGCCGCAACACGAAGTCACGAACCCGGAACCAGTGTCATAACGACTGCGCAGGTGCATTGACGCGTAATTGATTTATTGATCCCGTGACGTAATCGCCGTACTCGCCGCTCGCGTCATACGGTGCTTGGATTGCAGTGTATTAAGTGTTAGTGTAGTAGTTGTGTGTTGTGTGTGTGTTTGTGTACACGATGCCTCGACCGCGTAATGTGCAGGCTAGGTACACCAACCAACAATACCCACAAATGGTTGTAATTTACGATCGCACAAGAAATTTAGTATGAACTCGTGAAATGTTCCATCGGCCTACCCGAACGACCCTATTCCTTCACGGGGTCTCATTCCACCAGAACCACTCAGAACCTGTTGGATTTTTCGTCTTTTCACGTGCCAGCACATGCACAAGCTCGTGGAAGAGCACCCGTTTACCCTCTGTCACTTTACCGACAAATAAGGTTTTTTCAAAACAATCCACAAGCTAGGTACGTAAATGTTTTTTTTTTAATGTATGTTAGTTGACGTAGTTTTGACCGTCCTAAGCCGGCAAAGTACGAAGGGAAAATTGGAATTTATTATGAATCAATTCATTGGCAACTTACGAATGTCACGTGAGTCGGGCGGGGTCAAAGAATTCACGCCCAATGACGCGCGTACGGCGTAGTGTACCTACGCATTTGCTATCGAGAAGCGCAACTAATTTGATACTTTGTATGACTTACTACATTTTAAGGTTTTCCATACTTGCATTAATAATATTTTTGATTTGCGTAATAGTAGCCCTAATGCAATTAGTATCATAAGTAGTACCTTAGGTTAAAATAATGCCCATGATTTCAATTGCACCCTGTTTATAATAAAACATTGATATCAGTGAGCCACCTGTATGCAGTTTTATGTTAAGGCAAACATAATTATACACTCAGTTCAAAACAATAATTTTAAAAGTAGGTATGTAATAAAACTCAACATGCTCAATATCAACAAAAGATGATATTAAACAAGACATTGAAAGTAGCCGTTCTAGAGTTCTAGTAAAATATTCTAACGAAACAAAAATCTGTTGAATGCAGGTTCATAACAAATTAAGCTATGCTGAAGTTCCTTCTCTCAAGTATAAAGAAGAACGATTCTTTAGTCATCAATGATATAAGTCATAATTCATTTATTTTTTAACAAAATACATTGTGTAGAAAATCATAAATTATAAAATAAGCATAAATTTAGATTAATAATGATTAGATAGTGACAATAGATAAAAATACAAAAAAAAAATAATAATAATGCTCAAATTAACAATACCTCATTTTATACAGTAATAAAATTAATAGTCGTTAAGTACAGAAATATAATGTCACAAGATGAAAATAATAAAATTAATAGCCACTTAATTACCTACAGAATTTAATGTAAATGATTAACACAATATGAATAAATTTAATAAATCTGAATATAAGATATCTATTTTTATCATGAACCACTCTATATTTTTTCTAGTTCCACATGTACAACAAAAAATGCAAACGATAAAAAGTAAGTAATTAAGATTTTAAATTCATCTCATCAACTTTAAATAGCTCTTTAAATTACCTGATAAACTAACTGAAAGCGTTTAACCTACATTGAAGATGATACGTTTAGCAAAGACGCGTTTAAACTTTGTAATGATGTACAAAGTAACGATAGATTGCTAACTACAGTTCGCTACTCGTACGACTTGAACGAGAAAACACACACTAAATACACTTTGCATCTACTCAATTTGCCTCGTGAAAATTACGTATTTACTTTATAAACTAAAATAATTATACTCACATCAAAACGAAATTGAATATGTATTTGTTTCAGTTAAAAAATCATGCAATCGAGAATATGAACGCATTGATTAACACATTAATATTATCGTCGCACGGTGTGCAAATTGCACACCGTGCGAACAACGGGGACACAAATAGAAAAAAAATGTGTTACAACGAATTTTTTTCATTATTCCTAAACCAGTCTATTGTCTCGTGGGATGAGGCGTGAAGATTTGTTTGCACAAGAATTTCAAAACTGAATTACAGATCATTTGTGGGAATAAAGGCACAGCTGTCACTTGTTTCGGTGTAGGCCGCAGTAATCCCGACGGGCGGCGCCTCAGCCGCGCAAGCAGAAATATAATTTGTCGCCCACATTGTCATGTTAGAATAATTGTAATGCAATCTGGCGGCTTGTATTGCGTGTAGGGCACCTATTGTAACAAGATAACAGAGGGTTTTTTTTAATTTATGTGTGCAAGCTATGAGGCTTATAAATAAATGTCGCAATTTAAATTGAGTCGCAAAAATTTAAAAAAAAAAAACAGATTTTTCGAAATTCTGCTCATAAAATTGTATTGCCTTTAATAGGTATATCTAATACATTAAACCCTTTTTCAATTTAAACATCAATATTTCTGATGTACTTACATACACCGCATATAAATAATTTAAAGTTTAAATATTTATACAGTTCAGTGAGTTCATTGTAAGTACCTACCCAGAGATTGCTCGAAAACATTTTATATCGTTAATGGAATTTCGAAAGTTTAATCCACTTTGTTATCACGCAAACATAGCCGCGTAACTCGAATTACAATTAAGTATTCATACCGCGCGTGCCAAATGTTACTTACACCTGCTTTTATAAGCTTTCCCCTCAATTTCGCTGGCTCCACTCACGAGGCAATTCTACACTCCCCGTTAGTACAAGTACACAAGCACGGCTTAACAAAACGATTGAATGAATGTAAAGTTACTCGGCTAATTTTCAAACTTGTTTACAGACCATATTTTTAGTTGCAAAATATTTCTCGGGAGAAATTACAAGTAGGTGCTACTGTAGGCTATCGAATTAGAAATAGATATATCTCGAAATTACTCAAGAAAAAATAAGTGGTTTACTTTTGAATATTAGCAAGTTTCTTAAACCTTAGCCGCTCAAAATAATAAATTAAAAAAGTTTGTGTTGATAAATTACCTAGGAAGGTATATCAATCTTACTATGAAGTAGGTTAAAAAAAATATAGCATAGTGAAGGTACAAAATATTTCGATGTTCTACTAATAATTATTATTTATGTAGAAGGTACAACAAGATAAATTAAGTTTAAACCGACACTTATCTAATTACAGTG
The DNA here is from genome assembly GCA_949316385.1 of Globia sparganii. Taxonomy (NCBI): domain Eukaryota; kingdom Metazoa; phylum Arthropoda; class Insecta; order Lepidoptera; family Noctuidae; genus Globia; species Globia sparganii. The sequence continues at coordinate 25,014,763 of OX438657.1, forward strand.
TATCCGTCGTCGTCAAGGTGATACCTCGCCCGCCACGGCCGCCACACACCACGCTGGTCGCTCAGCTCCTAACACCTGATATTAATTTCCCAGCGGAGGTATAAATTTTGTCGTGAGATCGAGACGCGACACACCGGGCGGCGCCGATCAACTTTCGTTCGCACCTCGCGAGCTAGTTTGTTTTAGTGGCTTTGAGCCGACTTTAATGGACAATATTTTTTATCAGTGGTTGAATAACTAAGAAGTTGTTTAGAACGGCGTAAAATTAAAGGGCAGTTTAAGTTACGTAGTGATTTGTTTATTTATGATGAATTTTATTAATTGGTGACTCGTAATGTCCAAGGTTTATTATAACCAGCCTGTAACATTACAGGATCTAGAGGAGATCTGTGTCCCCGCAGTGAGAGGGAGTGGGCCGTAATCCACAATGCGGGCCCAGTGCGGGTTGTCATAACAAGTCTTCGAATGATTGGTTCTATGTCACATGCTAGTTTCCTTACGATGTTTTCCTTCATCGTTTTGAGAGCAGGGTTGATGAAATAATCAAAGTAAAGCGCCTGTCTAGGATCGAACCTACGACCCACAAGTCGTAAGTCGCGGCCACTGCTGAGCCGTCACTGCTGGGCCCAAGGTTGGAGCTTGTTCCTAAAAGGATCAATGTTGTAACAAGTACCGTGTACGTACAGCGACGATACAATCAAATACGGATCTCAAACCCATTTCTCAGCCAGAATTCCATATCGACGTAGTAATTGGTAACAAAGCTGGCGCGCCGGCGGCTCGAGCATACAATATTCCTAGATCAATGTGTCACGCACGTGACCAGCGGAACAAATTCCTCTATTATTTCCCGCTATTTTTTCTCAGTTACGTGTGTAATCTTCAAGTGTTGATTGTCTTCAGTCTTCAGACAACTCTACACCCTCACGAAATTGAGTTATAGCTACCCACTTTGAATGTATAACGTTTTTTATTCTTATATTTTTATTAGTCCCAAATGTCTCGTAACAACTTGCTTTTTGTACTTTGTACACGTTTCCCCTATATAGCCAGTTTTAAAGAGGGATCCGTCTCGGTTGTAAAATTATTTTTCTTAAAGTTTGCTTAAATACTGACAGAATATTGCGAAACTCCAGAAGCGTGAAAAATGTTCCTGCGATGGAAGTTTCAACTTTATTTCTTGTTTCACAACGCAGCGTTATTTGAAGAGTGAAATAAAAGGTTAATTATTAATTACTTTCAGGCGCTCATTATTCTGCGAAGGGTACAACTTGGAGGCATTAAATTCACGCGCGGCTGATAGACCCTATTTTCTCAGAGCATGTTGATACAAAGGCAAAGTTTTATAAGGCGTCACCTATCCAAAACGTCGCGCTCCGTCCAACCCTTTCAGGAGGCGCTTCTCGTAAATATTCAAGGTTACATTCGTGCTCACAATATTTTCTGAATTTACTTGTCCCTAAAACACTGGGGCCGCGTTACGGGCGAGCTCGCGCACGTAAGCGATGTATCTTAAATATACATATTATATATTATAGATACCTATGTGTTATATATATATATGTTTGTGTATGTACTATGTGGAGGGAATGAGTAGGTACCACGGAATACATGTTTGTTTTGAGTTTTCTTTGAGTCTCTTTTACGGTTATAATTATGTTCGCCAATTAAAGACAGAAGGTATCAAAACTGTTTTCCTTCTATCAATCGTGGAAATTAAATTAAATGGCGGATTAATTATATTTTGATTTGATTAATGTCAATACTATAAGACGTTACGGGTGGAGAAGCCCGAAAGTCTGACAACCAGTTTTACCAAGGGGTATCGTATTACCCAGTGGTTGTGGAGGTCAGATAGGCAGTCGCTCCATGTAAAATACTGGTATTCAGCTGCATCCGGCTGGACTGGAAGCCGACCCTAACATAGTTGGGAAAAGGCTAGGCAGATGATGATGACTACTGTCAAAGAATGACAGTTGTGATTTGAATATACGGGCAATTTAAGTTGGTATTCAATTTACCAAACAATTAAATTCCCTAACTTTACTATTATTGCATGGGACATAGGACTTCAACTTAACTGGCGAAATGTGAGTGTTAATATATGAACAATCTATCAATTTTTTTAAATAGATTTTCAACTGTATCGCTTAAGCGATATATATATATATATCGGTTCAAAGTTTATTGGGAAAATTTGACAGAGATCCGGTTACACTGGAAGCTGACCTCAACATAGTTGGGATAAGGCTAGGCAGATGATGACTATAAGAAATAGGAAAATCAGCTGTTGTATCGCCACTTCACAAAGGCTTATGTGCAATTTTTCCTGCGATAGTCTTAATTTAAGTGATCACCAACTAATATGCATCTTACTAGGCCTTACCCAGCGATATATCAAGATATTTCGTAAAGTGTACACAAATGATTAAAACACATCAGAACATCGCTGTCGAGGTAGACCACGGCGAAGGTCGTGTGACGACCTGATAAGGTTTGCAGGGCCAGCATGACCAGAGATCACACAAGACAGGGAGGTTTGGAAGGAAAAGGGGCAGCCTTTGCCGACCAGTGGGACGCAATATCTCTAAGCTAAAAAATAAAAAACACATCAAAAATATAATATCAAGTATTTATAGTAACGCAACTGTTACACGTGTAAATGATATAAGGTACCTACTGTAGTTAACCCTAAATAGGCACTATTATTATAAATGGAAACTGATCTTTATTATCTGGAAAGGTCTATTTGTTTGGGACTAATCCGATCGATGTGGAACTTTCTACAAATCTCTAGCTTAGAGTACGTCTTTTAAGTAGACACGTTTACCTTCTTAAGTTATATTTAAAAATAATACTTTAGCACTTCGTAAAAGTGTTCGCTTGTCTTAATTATCTTATAATTGAATAGAGTGTTGTGTGTCAAGAATAACTTAAAATGTATTTCAAACCATAGTCCTGGTAGATTCTGCCCAACAACTAGTAGAACCATCAAATGAACTGCAATCTGAACTGCAATTAAGACAAACAACAAACCGCTTGCAGTCACACCTCGTGGCCCCAATCTAAATAAGTTTGTAATATTATCATTGTTTTCTCCCGCTCCGCCCCGCCCCGCCCCGCGCCCCGGCCCCGGCGACGTCCTCGGGGGCGCCTCATTTGAATACAGCCTGTTTATTGTACCACACTTTTTCTTCCGTTCGCGCCGAATTATCGAATAATATTTTTCTCAAAGGTTGAGCGTATCATCGTGGGATTCCGTGTGAGCACTCCCTGTCAGCTGAAGATTATTTGATTTAGTGTCGTCTCCAACATTGATGACGCGAAAATTCGGTTTTATTCAGTGTGTTAAGCAATTATATTATCCGCTGTGTTTTTTCGTAAATGTAATATTGTACTTTTTTGAGTTTTGTACACGTTACCGCTTTATATTTCGTGTAGGTACCTACTTCGTTTTATGTTTCTCACACCAGCGTATATGTATCTTTTATACGTTTAAGATTCAGTGTATTATTCGACATAACTACTGACAACACTATTGTTTCAATGTTAACGCGAAAATTACCTATTCCGATTAACTCCACCGTCTCCTTGGAAATCCCTTCAACTCATTCGTGGATAAATCCCTGTAGAAGTAATTCAAAGTTTATTGGTGGATGCCACCGGTGTGTGGCAGTAGTGAAGGCACTCTTCTCTCGGCCGTATTCATGTTTCAAGTGACACGGCCTAACCGCGTAACTTGCTAAGGGGCGGTAACACTATGTTTAGACCACTGACCTCTAATAAACAAGTACAGGTCAGTAGTTTAGGCTCTACTAGAAAGAGAGAGAGTAGAGTCTACTAGAGTCTATTCCCGCTGAAGTACCTTTGTATCATCCCTAACTTTTGGTAGAGATGGTACAAATAAAAGATACATTACAAAAATGACGTTCATTAAACTACTTGTTTTGTTTTAAGAAGATTGTAATGTATCTTTTATTTAGGGATTACTAATAGAAGTTTTTAAAGAAGTTAGAAAGATGTGACATTGATTATTTGTAAATAAATATTAAGAGGGGATGCAACACCCATTGATGTTGCCTCCCCTTTCAATATTTATTAATCAATCACTGTCATCAGTATACAAACAATATATTATATAAAATTATAGAGAAGCCTACCTTCTGACAGGGACCAACTGCGTATACTGGCTTTCTGACATGTTTTTTGGTCAAAAACTCTGAGGACCGCACTGAGTTCAGTTTAATTTACGGACAGATGAACGTTAACTACGTTTTTATATGAACCGGTTCTGTAAAGTTTAGCGAGCAGTTCACAGTTCCAGCTCCCTTGTTTTTGTTCCACAAAATAATGTATGTGCACTCTAATTACGTATGTGAATTCTGGGTATACTGCATAACTTCTGTTATTGATACGTGGACGATAGGGCAACAACATGAATAGTGCTTGAGAGTAGTCTAGTCTTACTTTCAAGTTTACGGTAAAAACAATACAAATAATAAACCTAGACGGACAGATGAAGTAAAAGAGGTAGATTTCAGTGATGATACAGATACATTGAAGCTGTGAGTGAAGGTTAGGATGAGTTAGACAATGGCCCCGATTCTGTTGTTCACAAACTAAATTAAATTTAAGTTCAGTGCATCTTTCTCTTTCTATTTCACAAAGAAAATGACATAAGATAAATATTAGTTTAGTCCTGTCAAATTAGATAATCCATAGACAAGTTAGACGAGATTAAAAAATTGGCTACTAAAAATACGTCAATTTACGTCAGGCGCTGACTAATTTGACAGGACTAAACTAATATTAATCTTCTGTCCTTTTCTTAATGAAATATAAAGAAAAAAATGCACTGAACTTAAATTTAGTTTAGTTTGTGAACAACAGAATCGGCGCCAATGTTGAACTTCTATTAAATGAATGAACAATAATGATAATTAGTGAAGATCAAGATAATTAACATGATTTATAGCTTACCCAAGCTATGTTGAATCTATTCACAATACTGTTGATAATACGGCCACAGCACAATGGCAGCGACACCACGCCACTAACCCGGCGGGCATGTGAACGCACCCCCGGCGGCTGCGTTCATCTGCATGCTCCATTGACGCACTATGAGCGGTTTAAGCAGTGCGATCGGTAACCAGACACTCGCATTTAGTTTAACATCACTTACTACAGTTAGTCGGAAGTCCTGTCCAATTTATCACTTGTGTCATCTGTGAGGTGTTCGCTCTTGTGCGTAAGAAGGGGACAATTATACAAACGTAGCAATTGCAGAATTTGATGCTTCTAATCTTAACTAGTACTTTTCTACGGCAAACTTTTTTACTTACTTCTTGATGGCACAATAGGAGAAAAGTAATGGCGTGGTAAAAGGTTAGCAAAGTCGGAGGTGTTGAGCAACCGTCGCTGGTGAAATGTTTCCAACCCACCTATAATGAGTGTCGTAAAATGTTGTGTTACCAAAATCGTGTATCCTCATCTGCCTAGCCTTTTCCCAACAATGTTGGAGTCGGCTTCCAGTCTAACCGGATGCAGCTGAATACCAGTATTTTACATAGAACGACTGCCTACCTGACCTCCACGACCCAGTTACTGGGTAATACGATACCCTTTGGTAACACTAGTTGTCAGTTTTTCGGGCTTCTGAGGACCCGTAACGACTGTCAAAGATCCACGAATGACAGCCGGGACCAACGGCTTAACGTGCTTTCCGATGCACGGAGGGGTCTTGGTATGTAAAAATAATCGCCCATCCACGGACAAACCGCGGCAAGCGCAGTTTAACCTGATCGATTGACTTGTGCAGATGTTATTACTTAGCCACAAGCCCCAAATCGTGTATATTCGAAGAAAAGAAAGTTTTTATAGAAATTCTAATATTTACTAGGAAACTGGATGATGAACAATAAGTATTCTGTGAAGACGGAAAAAAACTAGGTTGTGATATTTTTTCTCAACCGTCTCGCGCACGTGCTGCGTCCCGGAGACCCAAATATAGTAATATTTTACAACGAGGCTAATAGGTACCACACACGAATGTATACGATCTTTTTCATTCATGATATCGTCTTATTTTTACAATATAAAAAGGTCACCGTATGATTGATTTTTTTTAAACTGAATATCAAACACTAAAAATAAAAGCGTAGGAGAACAAATCTCTTGATACTTGAAACCTAAAAGAATCGTACCCATCCGAGACATCTTGAATGATGTATGCCTTGCATGATGAAGCGTCTGCGAGAGGCAGGGTCCATTCGAAGCATTTTTATCAAAGGACTCTATTTACGGAGTGCCCCTAATACAGCATCCCCTATTTACGGAGTGCCCCTAATACGGCATCCCCTATTATTTACTTGAGCTGTTTACAATGCAATGTACGTAAGGTACGGACGCGAATGCAATTTACTTCGCTTTGACTGCGTACTGCAATGTTGAGCAACCTAAGTGGAATGTAGCGCGTTCGAGTTCCGTTTATAAGCAAACAGAAGCGATGTGTTTGATGAATAAAATCGTGCGTTTGCTAGGATAACCAGGATGTAGCGATAGAGTACCGGCAACAGCAAGAGCCGTCTGTAGGAAAACTTGAACTTCGGAAACCATACTTACTGCAACAAAGGCGTTCTACTATCGATAAGTCTTACATGAGTACCTACATAATTATATAGGAACCTACTAATTCTCTTCAAGTTACACCACAAAAGCTGGTAAGACGGATAATAATAAATAATAAAATGAGTTTTAATACGAACCGAATAATTATTATTAACCAGAATAAATGAAGCATTTGTCAGAATTTCAAGGTTCTATTAAAGCATTAAGAAACTTTTCTGTTGCCCCCACCTTAATGAAAACGAGTGGAGGTTTGGAAAGTAAACTAAATCAAATTATAATATGGTTTTGGATAGCTTTAAAATATTTTTGTAATAAATAAAACCGATTATCCTTTAAAGTTAAGGTTTGCGAGCACTTTCGCAAGAAGCTGGCAGTATCATCACAACGCTAATATTTTCTCATTGTTTGTCTTATTTCTTTTTAATATATTCATTTATTTATGTATATGTATTTGTGCTTATATTTATATGTAATTAGGTATATATATTATATTTATAGTTTACATAGGGTTCTGCGTATCTTTATATTTAAAATATTTATTCCTGTAATGATTGCACCTACTACTGTTTGTCTCTGCATCACCCAAAGGTTGACTGGTAGAAAATGCCTACGGCATTAAGTCCACCTCTGTACATGTATGTGCTTGAAGTATTAAATAAATAAATAAAAAAAAAATGTATAAAAATACACAAAAAAACAGTTCTCCGGAGAATTTCTCAGTATGCTTGATAGACGTAAGATAGTGTATAGACATGTACCGTATTGGTTGTCGCAGTAAGTTGCAGTAAGTTTCTCGCAATCTCCCAACAAAGTCTATATATTTGAAATATTTTTAAGATGAGCGAACCGCTCACGTTGAAAATATTTCAAATCCAGAGAAATAGTGGTAGAAACACTCAGTCACTTCACTAAAAAAATCTTAGAAACCACGTTCAATAAACAACTTGTTGAATTAACCCATTTACGAGAAACTTTAGAAGCATGCTGCGAATTAATGGAAAGGTAATCCTTTTAATCGTACAAACAAAGCCATTAAAAAACTTCGTTAGTTCATCTAGGCCCTGGAAGTCGCGGTCGGCCGCGCCACGAATTAGCATTTATATTGTCTCCTTGTACGAGCGCGCGCGCAACCAGCCTTTTGCTTTCGCCTGTTAGGTTGGGTGTGTGTCACACCGAATGATGAAGTGGTGACATGTTTTGCAGAATATTTGAATGATTTAGTGAGGAAACAAATGGTCTATGTTGAATAGATACATAAAGATATATAATAGATAGAATAAAACAATAAAACCATCCAATACACCATTAATATCATACACAACAAAAGACCGTATATTCTGGTAAAATAATAAATAGTATTACTTATCTAGTGAGAACCTCCAATAAATTATGATATTCCCAAAGTAACAAACTCATTATAATGAATCTAAAGTCAAGTATAGTCAGACTAAATTCTAAGTACTTTTCAACTAATATGTAGATGTGTTTATTAGTTACATCTTAAAATAAGCTTATATTAAGCTTATATTTCACTATTTACTGAAATCTCAAGTAAAATAAACTTCTATTAATTTGAACCAGCAATTATCTTTTATTGCGGTCATACAACATCTTAACGTGTTTCAACTGTTTTAATATCTAAGTGTTATAAATTGTTTCATGAATTTTAATATTCAAATTGTAAACCTTCGCTCCGCAGCCCTTTGTCTGAATTTAATTAACTCGATATTTTCTTAATCTAAAAATGTCTTGGAAGAATTGTTATTGCATTAAAATAATCATCAGACTTAGAAAAACGTTTGTGACAGCCCGAGGGTACTTCTATCAATCAAGTATTGCATAATTACGTATTGTATTAATGACTTCATATTATCTGCACATATCCTCTACTGAAGTGACGTTTTAAATAGACAAATGATTAATTCTTTAATATGTAAATAAAAATATAGAATAAAAATATGATCTGAAAACCATTTTTAGGGTCCCGTACCAAAACAAAATAAAATCGGAATCCTTATAGGATCACATTGTTGTCCGTCTGACCATCTATCTGCTTGTCAAGACCCTTTTTCTCAAGAACACGTGGAGGCATCAAGTTGTTATTAATATCAGATACGTACGTCTACGGTATCTAAGAGCTCTAAAAAAGCAAGCTTATAAGTCAACGGCATAAAAATATGCGGCCATTATGCGACATATTTTGATACTCGCAAATAAATCAAAACCTATAGGGTACTTTCCGTTGACCTAGAATCATGAAAGGCAAAAAGCAAGGTCATGTAGCAAGGTATCGCAGCAAAAATAAAGGAAACTATTCGAAAATCGTTAATTTGTACCTACACAAAAACAGTTTTTTTGCAATTTCAAATTTACATTTCCAGATGGAAAATTGACCGTGACGTATATCAATGTACCTATGGGACAACAATTTTAAAACTACATAGTTAAGTTTGTCCTTGGCATAAATTCATCCTAACTACGAAACCCATCATTGTGCGTGGTCCGACACGCACTTGACCGGTAATTTTTTTTTTTGTTCTACCTCAGCAGCAGTGGGACAGCAATATCCTACTGCTGGACAAAGGTATCCCCATGTATACAGAATGCATTGGGACAGGTGGGCCAGGTCACGCAGTGGGTACGAATGAGCCGTATAAGCAATATAAAACAAACAAGCAACAGTTCTTGAACTATATCGCACTGTAAAAACCGACCGTCCACATCAGCACAGTGTTGCACGTCGGCGTCGGTGTGAGAGCGGCCAGTTTAGCAATAGGGTTACGGCTACCGGCGGCATCGGCGCAGCGGCAACCGGCGTAAACACCGAGTGTAGCGTTTATTGGTCTTTTTGTACGCCGTCGAACTAACACAACTTTGTTAATAGATCACGCTAGAAATACGGGGTTTGTGTTTGGAAAGGAAGGATTCGAAGGATTTGAAATCACGTCGGATTGCTGAAATACTCGCGCAGAAAGTTTTATAAATATGAGTTTTATAACTGTTGCACTCAAAGATGTCATATAGTAATAATCTATCATTAACTTTAAGTATAGGAAGGCCTTTGCCCTGCCATGGGACCAACAAGGGCCTAAAAAAGAACTCCAACTGACCAAACCCTGCAGCATTTTTAAAAACAGTAGTAAAATTCTTCCTCTGTTCGATATTTGTAAATCATTTCCAATAAAAAAATGTGATGTTTTTACTGTTATTCACAAGTGTCCACCACTCTTTACTGTGACTCACAAGTGTGCACCACTCTTTACTGTGACTCACAAGTGTGCACCACTCTTTACTGTGACTCACAAGTGTGCACCACTCTTTACTGTGACTCACAAGTGTGCACCACTCTTTACTGTGACTCACAAGTGTGTACCACCCTTTACTGTGACTCACAAGTGTGTACCACTCTTTACTGTGACTCACAAGTGTGTACCACTCTTTACTGTGACTCACAAGTGTGCACCACTCTTTACTGTGACTCACAAGTGTGCACCACTCTTTACTGTGACTGACAAGTGTGCACCACTCTTTAATGAACTCTCGTCTTACAAGCTTGTTCGTTGTAAATCTGAATTAACAATAAATTACCAAATATGATTTTTGGAGCGCGGTCACACTCAAAAGATACGTTCGCTCCTAATTAGTAGCTAATGGAGCAACCCGAAAGATATTCCTTTCGGGTTGTGGTTGAAACCATAAAAAAAGATGATTATTTTTCTCCAAAGTCAAATTCTAAAGTCAAGGGAAAACCACCCCAACCTGAGGGGGCCAAACGCCTCCTGCCGGAGGCTTTACGCGGGGGTCGTGCGGTCCATGGCCCTGTACGGGGCCCCGGTGTGGGCGCGTTCACTGCGGCGGCGAGCCGCCCACTATTTGAACGCGCCCCAGAAGGTGGTAGCCGTAAGGCTGATCCGGGGATACCGCACGATCTCGGGCGAGGCGGCAAGCCTCCTTGCCGGACTGCCGCCGTGGGATCTGGAGGCGATAGTCCTCGCGCGCCTGTACGAGTGGCGCGCGGAGGCACTACGCCGGGGGGAAACTCCGCTTCCGCGGCAAATCGCGGCGGAGCGGACCGACCTCCGGCGCGATCTCATGGCGGCATGGAAAGAGCGACTGTCGCAACCCAGCGCAGGGCACGCCGCGATAGCGGCGGTAAGACCCCTCTTTGAGGAGTGGCTAGAGAGGCGCCACGGCGCCCTCACCTACCGCCTGACGCAGGTCCTCACCGGACACGGGTGTTTCGGGAGGTACCTGCACATTATCGGGCGGGAGGATACGCCCGGGTGTCACCACTGCGAGGGTCGCCCGGAGGACACGGTGGAGCATACGGTGGCGGTATGCCCCAATTGGGCGGAGCACCGCCGTGTTCTCGCAGAGGCGATCGGCGGCGGCGGCGACCTCTCGCGCCCGGCCCTGGTTCAAGCCATGGTCCGGGGCGAGAGGGAGTGGGAGGCAGTCACCTCCTTCTGCGAAGCAGTCATGCTAGCGAAGGAGGTGGCGGGACGGCTGAGGGAGAGGGCCTCACGTCCCAGCCGCCGCGGGAGACGCCCCGGGCGTCGGGAGCCGCGAGACGACTCCCGGCCACCGTAGGCGCGGGCCTGCGGGCGGAGAGTAATGGGTAACTCTCCGTCCGATCAGGACCAGGCCCGTGCCGGACGGCGCGTACGTGTTCCACGCGCGCCTCAAAGAGATGTCAGCAGCAAGGAAGGGGCCCGAAAGGGCCGAAGCCTGCCGGGGCAGCGGGATTGTCCGAAAGGGTTACCGCTACCCCGGAACACAAAGGGCTAAGGAAGGAACACGGGTGGGTTTTAGTCAGTAAGAGTCTGACACTCCCTTCTGCTCCACCCAGAGCGGGAGGGGTCATTGGATGATTTCCCATCCACAAAAAAAAAAAAAAAAAAAGGGAAAACCACCATTATTTATATTAAGTTTGTGTACGTTTAGAGCAGTTTTTCCCTACTAGCGCGCCTTGTCCCGGGGGAACAATTTCTTTCAATAATTCGGTGGTAATGGCCTAAGTAAGCCAGTTAACAAGACACTCTTAGAGGCTTACTCCAACAAAAATGGATACAATTTTAGTTTTATTGAATTATTCACAAACGGCGAGCACTTCTTCCTGAGTTTGCTACTTAAGTGTAGAAAATATCTCATTATAGTTATTATTACAGCTAAGTATCGTTTACGCGTTGTTTAATGAAACATTAATTTTAAGTTAAACTATCTAATAATACGGCTTAAGACATGCGCAGTAATAGCGCCCTATTACTCCTACTACAATGCGAAATGTACATAGATAAAGTGAGTTTTGACACAGTTAACTAAAAACATATCCAAAAGAAATAATAAAGTAAATCCCTATATATAAATCACCCCGCTTCTCCATTACCAAAAGTGCTACATAAAGAATTATTTTATTCGGCTATGAATAAACATATAAAAAGATTAAAAGCACCAAACATACCATTACCTGGCGAGGGTTAAAAGGTCAAAGGGTTAAATATTCATACGATGCCGTAATTGAGGCAATTTGTATAATCGCAACAGTTCCGCAAACTGAATTCTATAATAACATCAGACGTACGGCCGTTTGCACAATATACGCCGTAGTGCTGGACGGTTTCATTATTTTTACGGAATATTAATTTTAAGGTTATTTTGAGCGGATCATGGGACCGAATTGTAGGAAAAAGATTCAAGAATAAAAAAGATAAAGAACAGATCTATTTCAACTCAAGTTTATACTGGTATGCTATCGATAAAAATAAAATAAAAACAAGGATCCGTTTAATATCGGAAAAATTTTTCAATGTTGTACCTATATTAAAAATAATCCTTCAAAATTTGAATTTATTTATTTTTAAGAATGTAGTTTTACCATTTCTTACTAAACCTATTCTACTATTTAGTAGGATCTATTGTTATGTTTAATCATAGTAAAAGCAAATTAACCTTCACGTCAGAACAAACGAGAAATCATCATCATAAATAACTGTGCCTCCATACCAACTGGTCCTTTTCTCCGCGCAGATCCCGGATTTGGTCCTATTACTCGCAACAGTCTACCTACATGTGGAGGTCAGATTGTACTCATAATTTGGAGATAAGCACTCACAATACTATGTTCTCAGAACTGAGTGAGAGAGGGACAAATAAATGTCTCAGAGGTAAATGAGAGTCTTTTCACAAGCGTATGGAAGAATTTAGCTAATTTTGTGTGAACTAGATGAGTGTGTTTTACACGGTGACATTTTTTTTGTTAAATACTGTAAAATGTAAACACTATACAACCACACACAACTATACAGCAGACTTTTGCTCTGCGATGATGTAGGTCATGATTGTAAAGCCACGACTCGGCCGATCCCGTGGCGTCAGCAGAATACAAGAGTTCTGTTGACTGAAGCTTTTATATTACATTGGTTATTGTGAGACTTGCGGTTTTGCTGTTTCACGTGGTTTTCTTTGTGTTTCATTCAAAACGGTACGTCGTTTGCGTTTTAATTCTGTCAGCAAATATCGTCACGAAAATATATCACGTCCCTTACCATTTATTTAAGTACTGCTCAAAAACTATTACCACGAACTTGTTGGTTGCATTAAAACAACTTAGGTATACCTTGTAAGCCCTAATACGACTATATACTGCCGAAAATCATCTAACCCTAACTTCTATATGAACCTAAACGATGACTGTCGATGTACTTTTCTTTGCTAACCCAAAAAACTATTTTAGTTTAGATCTATAACAAACATCGAACACTTGGTGTTGACATGCACTTTATGGCGAGGTACCTACTTCAAATCAGAAACAACTAATAATGTGAACCTACCCACTGCTACACGTCAAATGTGACTGACATTGATGGACAGGTAAACGCCAGCTATTATAGCAACGCGATCCTGTCGAACAGAACTTGTTCATATCAGATTCGCGACTGCAGCAGTCAAGACTTCGCAAAATGATTTTGCTAGGAATATTATTCAGTCTATGTCTAAATGTACTGGGTTTCGACCTGAATGTAGCGAATTTTGTGACTGACTATATCCTGTATAAAGATTTGAGATATGTCTGCTATTTTACTTGTGAAAGTCAATATTGTAAGTACTTTTAATACACGCTAGGAAATAATAATAAATTTAAAGGGTCGCCGTTATCGAAATCGATAAGGAGGACTACATACGCGATCATAATTATATAATTATCTTTTACAATTTGATAAAAACCTGTCTAAGCCTGTGCTTATGTCACATACAGACATCAAAGGTAGGTATATAGGTACTTACTGGTAAGAAAAGGTTTTATCAATACGCTATTTTCTTTAACTTTCCATTACTTATGAAATCAACGATTTTTTTTAAATTTTTTATCCTAAATTATTTTAAACCCACTTAAGTATAGGTACAAAAAAAAACAAAATAATAGTAGATTGTATGTAAAATTAGTGCTTATGAAGCCATTTTACCCCGAGACGGTTAAGTCGAGGGGAAAAAGGGCTCGTTTATGCCCGAGTTATACACTCTGCCTTTCACTCCGATTGCGAGAAAATGAAACAGGCATAAAGTATATATTATTTTCACTGTTCAAAAATATTGCGAAATTGAAGAAGAGAATAGCTAATTCCCGCCACGAACCTTTTTAAAAGTTTTTATTTTTTAAATTTTCAACATGTGTCATTCGACTTGGCTACTTCATACTGCCAAATCGTAAAAACGTTTCTTTGCACTTTTAAATAATAAATGACAACTATTTTATCGGGTTTTATTAAATTAACGATAGACAACATGGAATTGATATAAAATAAAACAAATTAAATAAAATAACGACTTTAATCTGCGACTTTTATTGTACGTTTGGCTGTTGGGCGTGATTATCTTAGTTTTAGAAAAAAAAAAAACTTTATGCACTAAACAATAAAAGAATCATCATAAAAAAATCATCTCAAACATTGTGATCATACATAAACTGTTCAAACATAACAGTTCGATCAGAGCAATATATTTGTGGGTAGAATACTTTCAACGGTAAACACCCATCACTATTTCTATAAGCACTAAACTTGTACCTGTACCTCCAGACAATACTATCCTCGTTCATCAACTGACAAGAGAGAACGTCCGCGTGTCAGTGCGGCGTATTGACAAAGACGTGGACTCCGATGCAGTGGATGTGGCGCGGGTTACGGATCAGCGTACCGTGGCGGTTGGGGTGCTGCTCAACGGGCACTGCCACAATACGCGACCGCTGATGCAGCAGGTAACATTGTTCTAGGCTTAAGGTACACTTGAGTGCACTACGCAATACACACAAATGTTTGCAGAGACAAAAACTTTGTGAAGCTTTCATAGATACCCGACTACCCGTGGCTCGGAAATAGCTAAACCTTCAACTTAAAATCATTGCGTGTATATTAAGCCCCCGACGGAAACAGAGGAGTATGTGAGTTTAACGTCTGTATCTGTCTCTGGCAGCGTAGCTCCCAAACGGCTGAAGAGAAATTGTTTTTTTTTTGTTTAATGCAAATTAGCATTGTTTCAAGAAAATTTATTTAGCCTTTTGAAGATTATCAGCTCTTTTCTATTTGATGAATGGATGTAAGCCTTTCATCAGATGTGTTGGGTTTTCTGTTACTTCAATAAAATTAGAAAATACCTTGTTCCATATATTTTTGATGTAATGAAGAACCAACATATTTCCTACCTACATACAGGATGAAATTGAAAACATGCGACAAATCGAAATGGGAGATTGTACTCATCATTAAGAACAACTTTTACTATGGGACCAAAACTGAAATCGCGAAAAAAAATTCAGCTGTTCCCTACATTTATGTTCGCATAATACGTGAAAGTGTAGGGAACAGCTGATTTTTTTTTTCGCGATTGTATCTTTGGTCCCTTAGTAAAAGTTAGTCATAATGATGAGTACGATCTCTCATTTCGGTTTGTCGCATGTTTTCAATTTCAATCTGTATGTGAGCACACAAAATATAATGATAACGATAGCGCACGTCTGAGGCAACACTTGAATTACAACAACCACCCTTGCTGTTACGACAAATACACGATGTCGATGTAACAGAGGGGCAATTCTCATAATTTTAAGAACGTTCACAGTCTGATCTCAGTCTCAATCTGTCAAAAAATACTTCTAATTTCCTTACATTTTGACAAGTTTTTGACATTTGTTTGTCGCCGAGATGAGAAGGCGACTAGATTTTGAACGTTTTAAATTACGAGAATTGGCCTTCTGTTATCACCATGGACGTCTGTTTGTCTGTACTAAATTACCACGTTACAGTATTGGGACTGTTGTCGTTTCCAGGCTTCAAAGAACAAGCTGTTTGATGCGATGCACATCTGGCTTGTGCTGACTGATATTGATGATGCAGACAATCACACTGATTACATTGATGACAACTTTAAATGGCTAAACTTGAGTGTGGACGCCGATATTGCAGTGGTCTCCAGGAACGGTAAATATCTTAATTCATTAATATATTAATAGTTTTTAGCAAGATTAGCTTTCGTTTAATCTCTTAAGCCCCCTCTATGCATCCTTCCCAGTTCATTAATTCCTATTCTAAGAAACAAACTTGTTATTTCAATGCAATTTCGTTTAAAAATAAATAGGCTTGTGTCGAGCAAATTAGGAAACAAAATGTCTGAGTAATAAAATCGTGTAGACTAAAATCCTACTAATATTATAAATGCAAAAGTTTGTGAGGATGGATGGATGTTTGTTACTATTTCACGCAAAAACTACTGAACGGAGTTTGATGAAACATCAGAATAACACATAGGATACTTTTTATCCCGATATTCCCACGGGATCGAAACTTACGCGGGTGAAACCGCGGGGCGCAGCTAGTAGGTTATATAATTGATTTTCAGTGGATATACCGAAATAGTTAATAGATTAATATTTAACAGATTGATTTAATACCAAATGGTTTACCAGGTGATAACTACACAATGACAGATGTGTACAATTTTGGTAAAATACAAGGTAACGGCTTGGAGACGACACAACTTGGGACATGGCGACCAGACACAGGTGATTTCTTTGATTTTTACTAACTTGAAGATATCCAGTTTATTCCCAGTGTTCGCGAGCCTTTCGTCAATAGTTAATATATATATTTTTATAAATTAATGGTTTGGTTTCACAGGTTTAAAGATAGTACTCAAAGGGTACAAATATTACAACCGTTGGAATTTTCACAATTTAACTCTGCGAGCAATAAGTGTGGTTCGTATTATTATTTTCTGATATTCTTTTATCCGTACATTTATATTTTTATAAAGTAATTTTTGTGGTGTCCGGGAATGATTCTAATGCCGAAAATATAGTATTTAGAATTTTTTTCTGTTTGTTTTTGTGCGTGTTTCAGCATCACGCAAAAAACTACCGGATAGATTTTAAACAGATTTTGCATAAATAATAAGTCTGTTTCAGGCTGGATTTTTGAGCTGGAGTAATAAGGGCAGGTAATTTAATCGTTGTCGCTACAAGAAAACGGTCTTAGGAGACCGCTCTTAACTATTTTAAATTTTTAATCTGCTTTCACAGATATAAATTAAAAAAAGAAATAAAGTCAGCAAGAATTTATTTATTTATTTAAGAAACTTACACATGTTCACAAACTTACAAGCAGGTACCAGCATGGAGTTCTGACCAAGAGAGAACTTAGACCAAATTAACAGCGGGTCCCAAACTAGGCACAGCCTGTATCTTGGTGACCCAAAACTATAATTAGTTACTAATTGAGTCAGTTCAGCTAGCGCAAGATTAGCTTTGATGATTACATGATAGTTAACTCTTAAAAATTTGCAATTTAAAAATTTAATTTTATAATTAATTTTAGCTATTAACAAAAATGTGATTGAAAAAAGCTAACTAGAATAGACATACAAAAACAGTTGAGGTGAGTGAATGTGGAGTGTAATGTGTGTGTAGTTGTGTATGTTATCAGAGAGTGTGGTGGGTATTAACTTGAGCAGCAGAGTAAACTTTCTGTTTCGTCATAGGTCCGGCCCAGCAACCATTCTTTAAGTTTAGTTTTGGCTTCGGAGTATATTTTCGGCACAGTAAAAGTTTTGCTAATAGTGTTGAACATTCTTATGGGTAAAAACGACGAAAACCGGCTCGCGAAGAGGGTTTTTGTTTTTGGAAGTGGGATACGTTCGGGCATTTTCCTTCCCCTCTTGCTGCTGCAAGAGCGATTACTGTTGCGTTTCAATAGATGTAGTAGTGCCCCTAAGATTAACAGTTGCCGCACGCGCAAAACCCCAGATTCCTTATAGAGTTCGTCTGTGGAAAACCGCCGCGGCCTTCCCAGAAGCACCTTGAGGACGGCACGCTGGGCCCTCTCCAGCTCCAGCATGCTCGACTTGGCGGCGCTGCCCCAGACACTTACACAATATTGCAGGACAGATTGGCATAGGGAGATGTAAACCTGTATACATATATTTTTGGGAGCACTGGCTCGTAAGAGTTTCGCTACGTAAATGAATTTGCGAGTCTTTTTCGCGAGTGTTTGAATATGTGCTTTGAAGGACAGATTCTGATCAATTATGACGCCAAGATATTTTGTCCTTTCTACTCTGTCAATGGCATTACAGTTGCAATCGGCAGTGGACACGGGTGCTGCTGTTAAAACATTGCATTTGTTGTTGTGTACTTTTAAGGAGTCGATGCTTGATCTGCTAGATCGAGTGACATGAAAGGTCAAGAAATTAGTTTTTTTGAGGTTAAGTGTTAAAAGATTTTGCTCTAGCCATGTCGATATGATACTCATCCCTCTTTCAGCTACATCCAGAGCCTCTTTCCAAGTAGTTCCATGAAAAATTACAACTGTATCATCAGCATAGCAGACCACCTCCGATTGTTTAATGTTAAGGCTCAGTATGTCATTCATGTACATAATGAAGAGGGTGGGTCCTAAAATACTTCCCTGCGGCACCCCGAAGGCAACCGGCAGACTCCCGCTGACAACATCCCCGATTTTAACAAGCTGATGTCGACCAGACAAGTAACTCCTGAACCAATCTAAGGGCAAGCCTCTGACACCAAAGGATTCGAGTTTTTTTAGCAGTGTGGGAATTGAGACTGTGTCAAAGGCCTTGGCGAGGTCTAGGAAAACCGCAGCTGTACGGTGGCCCTTGTCGATGTTTGAAGAGATAATGCCAGTCAGTAGACTCACAGCTTGCTCAGTAGATTTCCCTCGCCGAAAGCCAAACTGCCGCTCCGAGAGTAAAGAGTTTTTTTCTAGAAAACTGACGAGGCGCTTGTTAACCAGTTTTTCAAGGATTTTAGATGTAACACAAAGCAGTGAAATTGGCCTGTAGTTATCAGGGACACACTTGGAACCACTTTTGTGGATGG
This sequence comes from Globia sparganii, assembly GCA_949316385.1. Lineage (NCBI taxonomy): Eukaryota > Metazoa > Arthropoda > Insecta > Lepidoptera > Noctuidae > Globia > Globia sparganii. The sequence goes on from OX438657.1 coordinate 25,033,775, forward strand.
GTGTAACAACAGCAGTCTTCCAGCAAGTAGGAAAGGCTCCAGTTTCCATGCTCAGATTGCATATGTGTTTTAGGGGTTCAAGTATGTATCTCTTTACGTGTTTAAGGAGCAGAGGCCGAAATTCATCGAGACCTGGAGCGCTGTCATCTTTGAGATCGTCTATGATGTTACTAATTTCTTGATTGTCAGTAGGGAGTAAGAATAGTGAGTCTTTGGGTGGATTTTTGCCTTCAACTCCGAGGCGTTGTTCGTCCCACGTTCTCGGCCGCTTATTTATGATGTTGGTTGCAAGGTCCTGACCAACTGAGACAAAGTACTCGTTGCACTTGTCGATGGAGATGTTGTGGTTTTCTTTAAGTTTCAGCAATTCTTGGTTGTCGCTGGTCCGCTTGGGGACTTGGCATATTTCTTTAATAGTGCGCCAGAGTTTTTTTGGTTTATTTCTGTTTTTTTCCAATTCTTTCCTGTCATGATCAGTTTTGCGCTGACGCAGAATATCGTTGCAGTAATTTCTATATCTGGAATAGACAATTTTTAGAGCATCATTATTGGGTTGCTGGTTCAATTGTGCGTGAAGACTGTCTCGGTGGCGGATGCATCTTAGAAGGCCTGGCGTGATCCAGGGCTTTATGTTGAATTTAGAACGACTGATTTTTGTTTTTTTAGTGTGTTTTTTAATTATGTCTGTCAGGGTCTTATTGAACAGAAGTAATGCATCATTAATATTTGTTACGGAGGTAACATCAGCCCAGTCGAGCCGGCTTACTTCTTCAATCACCTTAGTGTAGTCGGTTTTAAGTTTGAATCTGTTTTTGGGTTTGACTTTTGGATTAGAGAAGTTGATTCCGATCAGGACCAGGTGATGATCCGTCAGCGAGGCCTCACAGACGATTCCCTGTGCCTTAGTGCCTCTAAGTTTAACGAAGCCATGGTCTAGACACGCTTTTCCTCGAGTTGGGTGAGTGATAGCTGGTAATAACCCGTGTTCAGCCATCAAACATTGATATGGCGCATGGGCGGCATTCGGTGAGTCATTTAGTAGGTCAATGTTGATGTCACCCGTCACAATGACACATGCATCGTTTTTCAATTTGTCTAAGGAATTATCCAAAGAGTTCAAAAAGCGGTCAGTGTTGATGAATGAAGGTGAGCGGTAAATACCGAGGAGTGATATTTTATTCTGCAACTTGACCAGCAGACAATTAGCGTCGTCAAATTCTGGTTCGGAGACTGACACGGTCCAGAAATCCCTAACGTAAATAGTAACCCCGCCACATTTGTTAATTTTTTTGGTTGTATGGTAGCTTTTATATCCGGGCAATTGGAAGATAACGGAGTTTTCATTTAACCAACATTCTGTTAGGACAATTACATCAGGTTGAAAGTCAAGACGGCACAAAGATGCTTGGAGGCTGAAAAAGTTTTTATGCAAGCTCCTTATGTTTAAATTCAATACCCTTAAGTTATGTTCCAGAAGTAAATTCCCGCATAACTCTAGTTTCTCGACAGTGCGGCAAGATATGCTTAGCGTCTCATCTATATCAGTTAACAGGTCTGTTTTATCCATGAACAAAAATAGTTTTGAGAATCAAAAATGACAGGAGAATAATTAATGCCGCAAATTTGATTGGAGGTGAGTAGTCGGGACCAGAAGAGATTCTTAATTTGATGTAAATTCGAAGAGTACCAGTACGTGTAAGTGTGTGTGTTATGTGTGTTTTTATTTGATTGGACATTGAGAAGTGGTATTTTTTGCACGATAGTTTATTGTGTTGAGGCGGTATGAATGTTACAACTGTTATTTTGCATAAAATATGGATAGCAAAGTTAAAAGAAAACAAAATTAATAATAAAATTAGGAATACATTTTTAGTTTGAGGTATCCGGTGCACCTGTAAGACTTGAGTCAATTTGCGTTCCAAGAAAAAGATCGAGTTCCTTAGTATTCTTGATGGTAATGGCTGGTTGCCCCTCAAGCTTACGGATAAGTATACGACCGTTGTTTGTCCAGCAGTATTTATGACCCGTGCTCTGAGCACGGGCGCGAGCTTCACGAAACAAGATGCGGTTATCCTTTGTTAGATGCTCGTTAACAAAGATCTTGCGGACAGGACCTTGGATGTCAATGTCTTTGGAAGAAAGATTGCGCCTGGTTCTGGATGCCTTAATTAACTCATCTCTTTTTGCCCTTCTTAGTAATCTAACGATAACTGGCCTAGGAAACTTCGAAGTTAAATCAGACACAGGAGTTTTCTTAAGGCCTGCCCGAGCTGTCCAGTCGATGTCGTCCACTGTCAACTGAACACCAAGCTTAGATGAGGTTAACAAGACGATGTGTTGAAGGTTTTCGGACGGAAATTCCTCGATGCCCATGATCTCAATCTCATTACGCATTGCTGACTGCATCTGATTGTTTAATTGATCTTTTAAAAGGCCAATTGTTTCGTTTAAAATTACAACTTGCGAGTTACTTTGCTCGAGAGATTTAATTCTCACCTCATAGCTGTCGAGACGGGCATTGCATTTGCTAAGACCGTCGAGCAGTGACTTTAATGATGTTTTGACTTCATTCATGTCCGAGCGCATAAGTCGAATTTCAGAGACAAGCTCAGCCAGTGAAACTGAGTTCCTTGGACATCTCTAGCGGGTGATCCAACAGCCATACGCTTGTGGCCGCGTGAATGGGTATTTATGTTCGAGACGTCAAGCTCGGCGGTCGTAGTCGCTTGACGAGCGGGAGTGTTGCTGTTATCAGTGCGCGGTGTCTTGGCCCGACAGGAAGGACATACCCATATATCAATTTGCTTGTTAGTGTCGATGAAGGTTGCGTTAACGCATATTTTGTGATAATTAGCTTCACAGCTAGAGCATTTAATTAGTCTATCGGTCGTTATATCTTGCTTACAAGCTTCGCACAACGTATTCATATTGCGGTTTGTTTACAAGTTTTTGCTACGAAGACTTGGTTAGCATGCGAGCGAGTGCGTGGTGGGCGCGTGACGAGCGTGTGAGCAGGGCGGCAGCAGCTCGTTTTTCGGTGGAGTGACTGTGACAGATATAGTGTGATGTGGTGGTGCGGCGCTCGCGCGCTCGGTGACTCACCCGTGCCGGTCAGCTGTTCAAAGTTTTTGTATTGCACCGATTTAAAAACTTTTGTATCTTCGTCAACTGCAGCTGGATTTTGAATTCGCTTGCACTGTTGAATAACACTGGGGCTCAGCTTTGTGCTGGTAGAACTTTTAGGTATAGTAATGCACTTTTTCCTAGGATTAGCAATTAAAAACCAAGAGCGTGAAAATAAACGTGCGCTAGCAACGTGACAGCCAAATCGAAAAATAATAAGTCTGTTTCAGGCTGGATTTTTGAGCTGGAGTAATAAGGGCAGGTAATTTAATCGTTGTCGCTACAAGAAAACGGTCTTAGGAGACCGCTCTTAACTATTTTAAATTTTTAATCTGCTTTCACAGATATAAATTAAAAAAAGAAATAAAGTCAGCAAGAATGTGGACAATTTTCACAAAAAAATCCCCGTTTCATTTCATTTCTATCCCGTTTCTTAAAAGGATAAAAAAAAAACTATCGGACCGACTGAGGTTTGAGTACCTACTTGAAATGTCTGAAATCGTAAAAAACTAAAAAAATTACATACATTTCGTAGGAAATAAGACTGAGATGAGAGAGAACACAATTACCAGTGAATGGCAACAATCAAATTATTCTATTATTTTACTGAGCTGAATAGGGAACGAATATAGCAGATACTTACAGATTTAACCTTTTATATGATATCATCCCGCTACATCTCAGAGGAGATGCAGTCAATCATGACTTATTATAAGAATGGCTATTTAAGTTTTTTAAAGCCGTCGTCGAACCTTTAAGGTTCGACGACGGCTTTAAAACCCTATGGGAAATTGATATACTTCCTTTTTTATTTATTTTGTTTCTAGCAGCGCCCCGCGGTTTCACCCGCATAAGTGTCGATCCCGTGGGAATATCGAGATAAAAAGTATCCTATGTGTTATTCTGATGTATAAGCTATATTACTGTAAAGTTTCATCCAAATCCGTCCACTAGTTTTTGCGTGAAAGAGTAACAAACATCCATCCATCCATCCTCACAAACTTTCGCATTTATAATATTAGTAGGAAGTAGGAAGTAGGATATTAGTAGGAAGTAGGAATAGTAGGAAGTAGGATACTATTGGAATATGACATTTTGTAAAACGTACACAGAAAAACATGAAGTTTAGGCGTCTTCCGTCATCTTTGGTTATAATAAAAATAAATATCTAAGGTTACCTAACAGTTACCTAACTGTTATTATTTTAGTGACGGCTGTTCGTCAGGAATAATCTGTAAGAATGCATCAGTCAGTGTATCTGTGTTACCATTAATTTACTAAAAACGAAATACTTCGTAAGCAATGGGAAACTACTGAAGGCTGCGGGTGTCTACCTCAGGACCTCACACGGAACACTGTACGTGCCTTGCTTCCGCGTCACCAGTCCTGACTCTCTTCATATTTTAGCTGCTGAGACCAAAACTACAAACGTATCTGTTATTTTAGTAAATTATGTGTTACGACTTCCATGCGAACAGAAGCTAGTTAAGAATAAAGTAATAATTACTATTCACATTATAGGTAAAATTAGCTAAATTAATCAGTTTTTTAAACGTTACCATCGATTACATAGTTTTGTAAAAAAAAATCTTACAATGTAGATAATAGTTAATTGTAACGTCTGCCTACTGAAGGCTACCGTACATCTGGGCCGCGCTGGAGGGCGACGCAATACAAGAGTCCTCCTACATCACTTAACACAAATATCACACACTTGAGGCCTTTGCTGTTTTGTAATGCAGCAGTCTGATGCGGTTTACTGTCCAGATCGTTGACCAACCGGAAGTTTTCTACCCAGAGATGTTATCAGAGATGGCATACACGGCCGGGGTAGCTGCCATGACCAAGATCACCTCGCAGATGCTCAACACGCTCAAAGAACGACACAATTTCGGGTGAGGACTAGATTCTCAGCTTAGTTGGAATTAATAATCAAGTCTGTATTCCCCCGAAGGAATAAGCAAGAAGTGCACACAGTTTACCCCATTTTCCTTTGAAATATTAGATCCGCTTGCCATTAATAGAAAACTTATTTTTTGCGAAACCTTTTCCAACAATTTTAAAATTAACCTTTTTGCAGATTCAACTACAGCATTGCAGGCCGATGGATTGGATCCCCTGAGAGGAATACCACATCAGTAATATTATTTGTCTTATATTTACTTGTCAGATATTTGTGTATTATGCTTAATTTAATTTTAACTCCCGCAGGCGGTTACGAATACTTTGTTTTGGGAAGAGCAAGACCTATCCAGTACATGTGCCAGGATCTTCCCCAATTGGCTCGACTGGGTCGACATTTATCATCCACCTACCACTAACCTTCAGTAAATGTTTTAACTTTACTCTGTAGATTTTCATCTGTTCACGGTCAGCACTGTTGCTCAGCCCAGCACCGTTAGCCGAGGCCCTAGCACAAATTCGCGACGTAAACGTAACGAACGATTATAATGAAAACTGTTTCCGCACATTATATATTTCTTAGTTTTAAAGAAAGAAAGAAAAAAAGAAAGAAAATACGTTTTTTTGCGGCAAACATGACGCATAAAAATAAGCCTAAACAAAAAAAAATCTAATCAAACAAAGACCTTATTCATTTATAATTAATTATTTATTTGGATAATACCTAGTTATTGTGCTTGTCGCAAAAATATAAACCAAGATTCTAAAGGATAGTTGTGTTTTCGATTCAAGTCGTTCGTCTTAGGCCTTTTGATTAAATCTTGAAGTTATTTTAAAGTAGGTAAGTATGCTTAATTAAACACAGATTTTTTGTAGGACCAAATTCTACTACCTGATCCAAGAGGAAGGCGTGGGTCAGTACGAGAACCAGTTCCTCACGCCCATGTCTGATGGTGTCTGGTGCTGTGCGCTCCTCGCTGGCATCGTCTGTACCCTGGTCCTTGCAGTCGCAGCCCGAATGGAAAGTAGGCCCAAATCTGGCTGGTATGCCTTTTTCAGCGTGTTTGCTGCTATATGCCAACAAGGTACGTTAAGTTTAGTACGCAATCAAGCTATTAGAGTAAAATAAATGTTTAAAGGTAATTATTTAAGGTCGAAAAGCCATAATAGCTCGCTTAAAGTAATTAAAATTGCTCCATTAGAGAAGAAGACCGTGAAACTCACCGACGATAAGAATATGATCTCTATGGATACGACCTTGAGTTCATGTTACGTATGTTGTTTATTTAGATTGTTACATTTCTGCGTTTTCATTTTCTTAGATATGATTTAAGTTCAAAATGCTAATTGTTCTAAAGATGAATGTTAATGATTATTGTTATGTACTCAGATTTTGAAGACGGAGTTCTCTTGTTAGAAGAGACATTTTCGAGTCAAGGTGAGAAGGAACAACATCTTTGCTTATCTATACTTAATACTAATATTATAAAGAGGTAAAGTTTGTGAGGTTGTAGGGGGTAATCTCTGGATCTACTGAATCGATTTTGAAAATTCTTACTAAATTTCTTTTCTTTCTAAATTCTTTCGTCAGATATATTTTATGTTAAAACGAGAATTTTCACCCAGACAAAGTCACGGGCAGAAGCTAGTCGAAAATAAACCTTATGCCAACTGTCACTAAAGGGTCAATTTTTCAGGTCGCAAGGCAACTCTTTTAGTGATCGGCCTGACGAGTATGTTGCTATACAACTACTACACGAGCGCCGTGGTGTCCTGGCTCCTGAATGCTGCAGCACCTTCCATCGCCAACCTAGACGGTCTCATCAACAGTGACTTTGAACTGATATTTGAAGACATCGGATATACCAGAGGGTGGCTTGACGTATGTATCAATATCAGTACTCGGTTTTGGTCATTTAGATCTCTAAAATCAATAGCTTTCTGACTAAGTACATTTTAAATGAATGCTTATCGCCTTTTTCAGAATCCTGGATTCTTTTACTACAGTGGTTTCACGAACCTGAAGGAAGATGAATTGAGAGACAAGAAAGTGACCAAGGCTAAACGGACTGTTGCAGTGTTGCAAACTGTAAAAACTGGCGTTGAACTGCTGCGGACTGGAAGTATATATTATTAAGTTACTTACTTTGAAGATTATCGTAAATTGTTGTAATACATTATGCAGCTAAGTTATGAGTATACGTGTGGATAAGAACGGACAGATCATTAAAACGGTGGACGGAATGTGTGACAGATTCATGAACGATCATAATTATATGAACGGAGTGAAAAAAACAGCCGACCTCCAAAAAAAATTACTACACAGTGGAAAATTAAAGTATTTTACTTTTTTTGTGTTATTGAATTTGGGTAATTTTTTTATTGTAAAAAAGTTTTTAATATTTTGTCAGAATATGCTTTCCACACCGAGCCGTATACAGCCAGCCAGGTGATCTCCAAGACCTACGAGGATGCCGAACTGTGCAACCTCGGAGCTTTGCAGATGATGCTACCAGCTCACGTGTATATCATGGCGCAGAAGCGGAGCCCTTACAAGGAGTTCTTTGATTGGAGGTTAGTAGTTGAGGAGAATGAAGATGTAGTAAGTGAAAAGACTGATGATTGTTCTAAAGCCTCAGACTGTTCTAAAGAAGATTTAATATATTGGCCTTGCACCTAATGGTGGTTTTTAGGTGCAAGACAAATGCATTAAATCGATGGCGATATTTAAATGAACATACTTCTGACATATCCTGGGCACTGCCACTGGGCAGCTAACCCCAACTGCCACCATGACGACGAACAATAATGGTTTGTGGCGAAACCAGAAAAAAAGAAATGTAAAATTTTTGTAACATTCTATATATAATTAGATAAACCCGCGTTCATTTCCTGACATAAATTGTGCCCGATCAATGGTGACGAGCTAGATCCTCTTCGTGCGATAATACCATCATTGCGGAGGGGTGAATAACAAAACATTCTGTTAAACCTCTCGGGATAACGGGCTAAGATAACAAAGGTGTGTTAATATGTGCAGATAAGACTCGGTTCACTCATAGATCAGAAAACTGTGTGAAGGTACAGTACGCGGTCAAAAATATTATTGAAGACTAATACAGTGAATGCGTCTCTTTTTGTGAACCTCAAATAATTCATATTTTGGGGTCTATATAAAGAATAAATAGCCAAGGAACTGCGACACGCGCTCGCCGGCCGCTGCCGCGGCACCGCTCGCTTCGCACGCTCGGGTCATGCGCGGTTGGTAATTAATTAAAAAAGTGTGCATCTGTAGAAATCAAAAGATTTTAGAGGTTCATTCATTTAAAAAAGCCCATACGAAGTATGACTTATCATTTCGTATACATTTTAATTGTTCTTTTTTTTATCACGTAGCCAAATAATTGCAAGTGCTATGTACGCCGTTATTGTCATATACATCAGAGAAAATGCTCCTAACTATTTACCAAGAATGTTAAATGTATGTGATGTGGCAGTACTTAAATAAATAAATAAATAAAAAAGCGTACACCATTAGAAAATTAATAAGTTTTTAGAGGATATATTTGTAAATAAAGAAAAAATACAGGTGTATAGTGTTGGTGCGTGGTTGACGGCAAGACTTAGCGTTGGTATTTTATTGAACATCTGTATTTTTCGTTTCTACAAATAAAACTATCCGATGTTTTGTAGAGCGTCGTCTCTGTCACCAAAACCTTTTTGAAAGTCCTTTTCTAAAATACGACGAGTCATTTTAAAACCGGGTACTGTATTTTTATTTTTAACCAATTGTCAATTTAATTCATATTTGAATGCAACTTGTCCTGAAGTTGACGCACACCATCAAAAACCGCAATTAGAATATTATGTTAGAATCATAATAAATACACTGTATTTTTACTATTATGTATAAAAAATTGTTTATTTATTGTATGATTTATACTGATTGTGGGAGGAAAATTATGGTCACATTACAAATCTACGCACGCACGCAGTCGCAATTCGTCCAATATTGGTTTGTTTTGACTGTGCAACGGAAGTCTACAGTAGTTTACATAGTTTTAATTATTTTAGGGATACAAAATTATTTGAGAATTTAGAATATTAATAGAATTGTACACAAATTACTTTCATAATGTGTCTTACTTCAGTAATACTTATATTTTTACTACATCTAATTAAACAATAATTCGTGTGGGTTAAGATGAATTTATCCGGACCTAGTGTTTTCATGAAAGTCTCTCTTGCAGTCTCCTCCGCCTCACAGAGCGTGGCCACGTAAAGGCCATCCGCGCTCGGTTCGCGGGCACCATGCCAGCCTGCTCGGGCGCACAGCCGCGAGCACTCGCGCTCGGCCAGGCCGCGCCCGCCTTCCTCACGCTGTTCTTCTTTGCTGTGCTGGCCTACGTCATTCTAGCTTTCGAATTTCTCTATAAAAGGTAAGGTAAAAAAAAACCTTTTTACAAAAAAAACAACCGACTTCCAAAAAAACACTACAAAGTGAAAAATAACTTTAATTTCGGAAGTCGATGTCGTTGGTTCCGCATTTTCTTTTATTGACACCGACTTCCGAAATTAAAGTTATTTTTCACTTTGTAGTGTTTTTTTGGAAGTCGGTTGTTTTTTTGTAAAAAGTTTTTTATTTTTCACTTTTTAGTGGGCCAGTTTGTAACTTGTCTTAGTTACAATAGCCTAATCTCCACTGCTCATCACCTTTTACAAAAAATTGATTTTCCCGATACAGGGACGTTAATTGTTTAGGTGTTCTCCTTGTAAAAACCAGGAAAACTGGATCTGATTGAGAAATCACCATCAGCTCCACCTCACGATACTAATTCTGCTTAGCTTTCTATGCTTCATTAAAGTACCTAATCGAATTGCAACCCGTGAAATATTTATTATTGAGTAGTTCCGATGGCCATCTGTGGTCTTCATCATCAGTTCCACTTCACCGGATGGTGCTTTCTGAGAGCAAATGCACGAGTTTCTATGAAAAATACCCAAATCGATAGCGATTTGGGTATTTTTTTACACCTATAGAGGTGTGCCTACAAAATTTGAGGGTTTCCCTCGATTTCCATGGGATTCCCTCATCAGATTCCGATTTGGTGACAATGGGACCACCTCGGGAGCATATCCTTTCAAATAAAAAAAGAATTTTGAAAATCCGTCAACAATTGGCGGAGTATTCGATGAACAAACAAAAAAAAAAAACACAAACATCCGAACATAGTACTTACCTCCATCTTTTTGTGAAGTCGGTAATGAAATAGGCCTTCCTTCCTGTGTAAGGGAGTGGGCCGTAATCCGCCACACGGACCCGTTTGGAATGGAGTATTATAGTCGAATGTAAATATCACAACGTGGGTTCAATAATAGTGGCGGTGTTTAACAGGCAGCTTTTCTAGAATGGGGTCACCAAAATTATTTAACAGATTACAGGTATGAAATTTCAGTCTGTTCCACCCGGCAACAATGGTGGCAGAATTACTGTTCCTATTTACGTACAGTACAGGATTGTACAGCAAATATCGGATTTAGATTGCAGAAGCCAACTGACCGCATTTCAGACGGTCACTTTAAATTACAAGTAGCAACTTGTGCCTGACGTTAATTCGGAATTCCTAGGTTCCTTGTGTAGTCTTGGCGATTAGCCAATTTTAGGCAAAGGAGAGAGAAGATCTTAAAGTCTCTTTCAATGTCTTGCTCCAAAAATCATTTAATTTTAAACTAATCTCTCTTTAGAGATTACGATCACGATAAATTGTACGAGAATCTTTACTGTGGTACAATTTATCGTGACGCCGCAGAAATCGCTTCAAATTACATCATTTATTTCAGGGTCCAGCAGAAAAAGCGGGCAGAGAGCGAGGCGCAAAAAGTGACGTCACCAGAGATCGGCCTATGATCGCAGCACATCAAGAGTACCTACACTACAGATGAATGAAAAAAACAATTGAGGGAAGACGTTTGACGTGGCGTTAAGGAGATCGACACTAAAAGATTTTGCACAGTAGTTTGGGTGCACGGTGTCATCAATATTTTAGGGTGTTTTTAAATAATGACAAAATTGTCTGTTTTTATCAAGAAATAGTTTTTGGGGTAAGCACGTATTTCTGTGGCAATAGTTTTTTTTTCTTTTTTCATTCTAGATGTTCTGAAGTAACGAATAAAATAATCTTAGATTATTTTAATTTATCAGTTTTACTACCTTTACATAAGAAAAGCATATAAAAAATAAAACGCATTTTCAATAAAATAGGACCAAAAACTAAATATTTTATCCCTGGCAATATTTTATCTTAACACAATAGTTAATGACAAATCCTGAAATGGCCAACATTTATTGCAATTTTGGTGGTATCTTGGTCCATTCACCAACTCCCAAAACACCAAATTCGTATAACAGGACCAACACACTAGCGGTAAATTCTCGCAGCAGTTCTTGTACTTGTCTTACTGTTCCCACTTGTGCTGGGTATTGAGTGATGGTAGCGCGTCGCTCGGCTATCTAAATCGCGCGTTATAAATGATGCGATCAATTCTTGTTTACTCCCGGGGCGCGGGATTCAATTCACGCTGCACCCGTGTCTACTATCATATTTGTGTTATATTGTGTGTAGTGGAAGGATTTTCGTTAAGTAAGGGGGAAAGAACAGAGACAATTGGAGTAGCTAGTTTTGAGCTTTGTAATGAATTTAACGCCTCGCTTTCTGACGCGGGCGCTTCGCACTCTTAACCTTGTAGCAGAAGAGACAGACATTTTTGCTTGTACACGGAGTGAATTCACAAGGATAACATTATAAATGTAATAAGCTTTAGAAAATAAGTTGTTATTATTAGGTTTGCTTCACTATTGCATTGGGTGGTGCCTATAATAATAGTTGTAAGTGATTATATAAATAAAAATAAATAAATAAACTTTTTGTTGATGAAATGTTTTACGTTTCGACTAATCTAAGACATTGTTGATTTCATTTACACTTATAAGAATTGATTGATACAGTGCAATTTTTTAAGTACTTAACATAACTACATACTCATACAAAAAATCACTCCTTGTTCCAATATGGTTAGGCAGAAAGCTACCTTGTACGTTACTTAACTTATTCTGATCATACAACTCAGAAATAACCCAACTTGTAGCAAGAGGATTAAAGCAAAAAACAAATAATGTAGGCACTTTCAAAGTATAACTAAGTAGTATCATTATTAGTATTTACCTTTTCCTAGTATATATAGGACTTGAGAGCACAGTTAGCTCGAACAAATAAATATGAATAAGAACATATTTTAATAAAGCCATTACTTAAGACGTATCCATTTCGCGGCGATGTCGCGTCGTCGGCTCCTCGCGCCTGCATTTGCATACAAATGGAAAACGTCACTCGGATATTATATTACTTAACTGGCGAGACTGCTACAAAAAATAATCTAATACACCCCGTAACACCCTTAATACGGAGGCAAAGAGTTCAATTTAACTTGAACTGTTTGGAAATGAAATTACACTCATTCATGTGCGGTACACAAACAGAACGTTGTTTTTATTGTTCCTTCATATTTTGTTAGTATACAGACAGAGCAATTTAGTACTCAGTCGAAATTGTATTACTTGTGATACTCGTAATGGTTTCTTTCTTCCGTGTTTAATTAAATAAATGTAGTTGCATAGATCTGGTTCTTTCTACCTTGAATTGAAATTGAATTATAATTCGCCTTAGCATAAAATATAAACTTTATAGGATGTCCTCGGAGTTAATGCCATGGCATTTGCTACCAGCCAATCCACTTTTTTTAGGAAGACCAAACACTATGTAGACATTTTGTCAATGCAACGAATTCGTTTTATCTTAGCTATGCGAGAAACTGAGGAATCTGGCTCTTGAAACTTCATTCATGATAATTAGCTAATTGTTAGTACTGTGTATGTCCGCAGCGCTCACTTTCGAGTCTAAGTCCCATATTACAGAACATCGCTCAATACTCAAGCATTAGTTAAAACTAGATTCAAGCCATTTGATTGGTTGAAACTAGTTTTAAGTAACGCTTGAGTTTTGAGTGACGTTCTGTAATACGGGACTAAATGTCAGAGCTCTGTAATAGAAAAAAAGGGGCTTCATAACAACGCTTCACTTTGAACATGACTAAATTAAACAGGACTTCTATATTTTCTGTCTATATTTTATTTTGAAACATCTAAATTGTCAAAAAACAGAAATTGTAGGCTTATTATTTGATTTGTTCCTTTGAGTCCTGTAGTACTATAACTCTTATTACTTACTTGAACGCTGAATTTGGTGTTGTTTACTTGATTGTGAATTTGTGACAATTTAGTAGAACTACGGCAGGTCACTGCCCGAGCGGATATCGGGAACTAGCTGCTGCCCGCCGCTTCACGCGCGCGGATGTCAGAAATTATCCAACAGGAACGTGCGAGTAATAAAAATAACATCAGCTACCTGCAAGTGAAAGTCCCGGCAATATCGGCCAAACCGTTTCGGAGATTAGGCGGAACAAACAGACAGAAAGACAAAAATTTTTTTTTTTTTTTGTTATAAGTACCGTATATATTTTCATATGCATTTAGTAAAATAACAGTATTTAAAATACAGTCGTGCCACTAACATGAAGAAGAAGTAGAAAACTGTTATTTTGACGTAACAAACAGACATTTCAATTTTATTTATTTGTCTAAACAGATATTGCAAGACATCGATGATTTTCGTTACTCAAATAATGATACCTAATACCTGTATACCTTAAATACCGACGAAGCCACCACTCAAACAGTAGCAATCAATTAAATTTTATTTTGATCATCAAAATGAGCCAAGTCTTGATTGCCTCGAAGCCTTGAATTGTTGAGAAGAATACCTACACGAACAAATAAATTCCAAGAAGTTGTCCTTAATTCAAACTTCCCAATCTCATTTCTATTAAAATTTTGCATTCTTATAAACAAACGATGTCCGTGATTAGAAAGATTCGTGGCGCAGTTACCAGGCGCACAGTTTTGATAGGTAATTGAAACGCTTTCTCCGTCAGACATTTGTGCACATATTGAAATGTGCTCGCTGTTGATCCAGGGTAATTGGAAATGGATCGGCAGCTCATTATTACGAGCGTGTTTTTGCTTCATTTGTAACAATTTTCATTGTTATATTTCGTTTAATTTGCTTTTTGAATTGAATTAGCTGTGTAAGGGGTTTCTTTGCCTAATTGATTTGATTTCGTGGTTCTAATAAACACACGTTTTCAATCTATTTTTGTTCCTCAAACATATTCAGTTTGAAGGGCTATTCATCGACAAGTTAGTTAAGCTACCTATGGACAGCATATATAATATCAGTCCGTCCCGTTACCGTGGTCTGACTGACGTAAAGTTAATTACAATCGGAGTCCATAACAGATGGATTTGTGAAGGACGTCCAGACACATTACATACATACAACTGAATTACAGTCATATCAATCAAGTGGATACAATGGGAGAATTGACAGCGACATAGCGGCACTAATACTGCTGCTTTGGCGTTTTGGTCAACAATAAAAATAACCGGATTTATGAGTCCTATGCGGAGGCCCACGGTCTCAGATACAATACGAAGATAAAAAAAGAAAATTGCGTGACTGTACCTACAGTCACCTTAGCTGGTACCCCCTTAAACAGAGTCGCTCAGTTCAAGTATCTGGGCCACTGGGTTTCCGAGGACCTAAAGCATAACGCGGATGTAAAAAAGGCACTAGGGCGTTGGCTGTCCGGTGTAATATATTGGCTCGCAGGTTCGCACGTAGCAGTAATCCAGTGAAAGTGACTCTTTTTAAGTTTTACTGCCAAACACTTTACACTTGCAGCCTGTGGGTTAACTATACACGTGGGTCACATAACGCCTTACCTATTCCATACAACAACGCGTTTAGGGTGCTGCTGGGGCTGCCAAGATTCTGCAGTGCCTCGACTATGTTCGCAGAAGCGCACACTGATGGGTTTCATGCACTTATAAGGAAGCAGTGTGCGTCGCTGCTGAGTCGTGTTAGGTCCAGTAGCAACAATATAATAAGCGTGTTCGCGGACAGGTGGGACTCTCCACTGCTGCGCCATTGAATACATTTGTATACTGCACTGTGAGCAGTGAACAGTTCCTCCCGGTCCGGTGTGTCTTTATTTGTGTGTTGAAATATGGATATTTTCTGAAATAAATGTTTATTATTATTATTTAGCATTTGTGGATTGCCTGCTACTACGTCAAATCAACCCGGAGCAATAGTGACAACAATAGCCCACATTAAATATAACAGTAATACCGACATACTTTAGGTACTTCCCATTCAGAGATATTACCGTTTTCTACAATGTCTAGTACGTTCGCTTGTTGCTACTACATTCAAGATTGCGTCATACATTAAGCGGATGAGTAGCGGAAAGCGGAAATATGAACTGGGGCCACACAACGCTTTTACATTTTACGAGAATCGTAACCGCAAAGAAGTTAATACAACAATGTATATTCGTTTTATGTTGATTTTTGTTTGAGCGAATCAAAGGCTACGCAGGTTCCTTTTCCCAACTATGTTGGGGTCAGCTTCCAGTCTAACGACATGAAACTGAATACCAGTATTTTACATGGAGCGACTGCCTATCCGACCTCCACAACCCAGTTACTGGGTAATACGATACCACTTGACTGGTTGTCAGACTTTCGCTCTTCTGACTACCCGTAACGACTGTCAAAGATACACGAATGACAGCCGGGACCAAATGCTTAACGTGCTTTTCGAGGCAAGGCAAAAAATCAAAAAATCCAAAATCAAAAAATTCAAAAAGTCAAATAAAAAAATTTCAAAATCTTCTTCGCATTCTTTCTTCTAATTTTCCGTCTTCACAATCTTCTATCAGTAAAAATCTTCATGACTTCATCAACTACAGACATCGTCGCTTTCACTTAGGTTGCAAAATTTTAATTGCTGGCTAAGGGTCGCCATGTATTCGAGTGGTGTAGGCAAAATATGAGAGCACTGTTCACTCCAACGATTCGTGTAATAATGCCAATAATTAGTGTGTGCAGTTACAAATATAAGGTTAGGCAAGCTGCACACTACAGCGGTCTCAGTATATAAAGGTGGTCACCCACAGATCAACCGCGATAAGCGTAGCTTAACCTGATCGATCGACCTGTGCGGCTGCAGCCTCGGCCTCCTATTTGAGCGAATGTCATAATTATATGCCAGAATTGTCTTGTAGAGGGTGCCATGACATCGACGCGCAAACTGTAACTATGAATTCTGCATATGATTCTGGACCGGGTAGAAAATTTTCATCGTTTATCAGGAAAAAAATCTGTTGTTTCATAGAAAAGCGCAATAGCTAGGTACTCGGTCAAAATGTATAAAACAACAATTTTTTTAAAGCGTTGAGCTCACTCCCAGGCCGGTCACAAGTGGTTGGAGGAATACCGTGTGGTTTTAATCAGTAACAGTACTCGACTCGACTCTGGCGACCAGAAATTCACCAAACACGCACCCTTCTTGAATCGGGATGATATCCAAAGCGAGACTCATCAGAAAAATAAAACAGGAGTGTACTGAGTGTCGGTCCAGTGCAAACGTGCGCTAGCCCACAATAATCTACACCCTCGATTTTAGCGCCGAAGAGCTGGAGCTTTAAGCAGTGAGCGAGCGTGAAGATTAACTTCTTGCAATCTTCTCCAGGCGGTTTGGTCACTGAGGACCAATTGATGCTGAGACTGGAGTCTTCCTACCAGCTGGCGAGCCGTAATTTGAGGCTGGCTCCTCGCAGCATTTTGCAGAAAGCGGTCTTGTTTCTGAGTAGTGACCCTGTGTTTTCCTCGGTGACGTTCAGCATAATATCCTGTAGCCCTGTAACGCATCCATAATCGGCAATTACGCAAAGCTGCGTGTGGATAGAGTCCTCAGTTTCACGTTGACCGCGCCCTGCTTCCAGCATACCCACAACCTTCAGCATTTCTTCCCGCATTAAATGTCGACATGACCTACCGCTCCAGAGTTGCAAAAGTTACAAGAAAGCAGTGAAAATGATTTTCACCAGAAAAAAAACGATTATGATGAATCAATACGAAAAAATTGTAGTCAAAACGAAAATCAAAAGTCATTTATTCAAACTAGAACTAAACTGAAAATCAGTACTTTTCGAACATAAAAATTACAAAAGACAGTCCCCCAAAACGCCCGCCCTTCACCACTTCCTAGTGCTTTCGTTGGGGACAAGAAGTGGCGTAACAAACTCCCCAGCAGCACAGCTGTCTGTTCAGTTAGAAAATACCTGATTGTATACAATACTAGGTATGCAAAGTAATTGACATTACAAGACACAGAACATTAAATTAAATTATTTGCCACATGTCAGCTTGCCACGCCAATATACCAACAAATAAAATAAAACTATACGTACAAAAGCAAAAAAAAAACAAAATTAAAAATGTAAACAAAAACTTACTAGGTACCTAAATAAAAGCCTCCATGTATAAAGGGCGTGACAGCTTACATATTTATGCAATGCTGGGTTCAGTTCATATAGCTGTCACTTGAAGTCACAAATGATAAGCTAGGACCATCGAGGTAAATAAATAAAAAGGTTACTACTAATAACAACAGTAAAACTATGATCAGCAAGTACTTTCACCGCCACGCGTTCAGTGTGACGTAGCTAAAAATAGCAGCTATATAAGGAGCTGCCGCGGGCTCTCCACACCCACCCACGACTCGCGAAGCCTTCAAGGCAGTATGCTGTAGTCTACTACTGTAGACTAGCTACTACATTATGCTAACTACGGTATACACTCGGCGCTTTATGCCTCCGACGAAATAAACTCAACTTGCGTTCGAATTACGCTATTTAGGAATAACGTCGCCGTTGGGTTCCTCAATTTTGCTACATTCTTCAGCTTGATATTTTGTTGTAATACACTAGAAACTCCAGATAAATAAGAAAACGATACAAATAAAGCACCTTCTCATATAAAAGCGCCTTCACGATCGGAGCCCTAAATAGTTTGCTGAAATGTTTTTGTAAAGAGGAACAAAACGTATCGAAACATGTCAATATTACATGTCCCGACACTGCGCTCGCTAGTTTACTTCACAAACAGCAGCCGACTGCAAAGCCATAAAAAGAAAAACGCGATTTTATACCAACTAAAATTCAACACGGATTGACGAGAGGCGCCGATAAATCGTCACATTCCGGGCCGGACGCCGGACACTGGACACCGGACTCAATATTGACTATCGCTTTATGACGTCAATAACATTTTTTATGCCATGCCGTTATAAAATGCATGTCCGTGAGTAATGGATATTTAAAGCGATTTACCGGCCGGCGCGCGCGGCGGCGCGGCGCGGCGATGAGTTTCACGGATATTTACTCGCGTGTGGAATGTTATGGGCGAGGGGAAAGGCCTCTGTTCTGAGAGATTATCGCGATATGGAAACTGGGATAGTGTCGTAAAAGTTTGTTTGTTACTGTATCCTGGAGGGTAAAGGTGAAGGTGACCGCTTCGTACTCAATTTTATTTGGAATGACCCTATAAAAGTAGTGACGTCTGCCGTTCCACTTCTTATCGTATTGATATTGTTAAATAGCTACTGACACAAGTTATTATAATTGCCCTAAGTTAAATGAGACCAGGCAGAAATGTCATGAATTGCTAGCCAGATTTAGTTTTAGGAACTAAGCTACCTCATCATCTATATATATAAAAATGAATTGCTGTTCGTTAGTCTCGCTAAAACTCGAGAACTGCTGAACGGATTTATCTTATCTTGGTCTTGAAATGTTTGTGGAGGTCTAGGGAAGGTTTAAAAGGTGAGAAAAAATCGAATAATTCCCGTGAAAACCCTAAAAACAGCCCTTTTCTATTTCCCATACAAACGTTTTCTAAATAAAATGTCAATTGTCTTTTATTTATCGATTGAGGCAGTACGAAGTCTGCCGGTTCAGCTAGTAAACAAATAAAAATCACCCTTCAACCACAATGCTTTTAGCCGTCATATGGCAACTATCAAAATATAGGAACGGACAAAAACAGTACCCATTTGTGAAAATAATGCGAAACTCGCGAATAACGCAGTTTGGAACGAAGTTTGTGAACAAATTAGTTGCGCTTACAATTCCAAGCGTAACATTTTTAGTTGCGTACTGGTCGTTCATATTTTTGATGATTCACTTTGAGTTTGACGTTGTATCATTATTTTAGTTGCAGAAAAAATCCCGTGTAGTTTTATTTGTAGTAGGTATTCGTGTTTGTTAACAAATAAAGCTAGAAATGCAAACTTCGATATTTTCACCAAAATGTTCTGCAATTATTTCCAAAACAGCGTACATTTTAATAAAATTCATAGCGTAACGCAACGGAAAATAAAGTCATCCCGAGAAAATATCCATCTAGTGGCAAATATAGTCACAATTAATTATAGGCACAAGAAGTAACGCACAAACACCCGACTCAAGTTGGCATGAAGTAAAGCAGATGGCTCACAAGTGAGGCGCAGCGCCTCGCCGGACTCGACAAACAACTCGCTATCCGACTGCAGGACTTATGGTAATAGAACAAAGTGAATACACCCACTTATGGGGTTGTAAATCAAACCGCCGCGGTCGGTGAGCGCAACATTAAAAGTCGCCGCTCGCCGTGGATTTTCACTTTGTCAGAGTTTTATTTGAGACTGCCGTATCTGATGCCTGTCGCGCATGTTTTGAGTAAGGAGCGAATAGCGTGTAAGGGTATGGTAGCTCAAGATTTTGTACATTTGTACAGCGAGATAAAGAAAAGAGGTAACGAACAGCCTCAGGTTACTGTGCGAGTTTACACTCGAAGAATTGGTAGTCAATTTTCCACTACCAATTCTTCGAGTGTAAACTCGCACAGTAACCTGAGGCACGAAGCACGAACAAATAGGAGATGAGAATCATGCAATACTAATCGTAGCGACTTGTCCTCTGAACGTCTTCGTCGTCGTCGTCGTCGTGGTTAGAACAGGTGTTATGTTACGATAATGATACCAATAAGTATTATCAGACAAAAACCTAACGTGTTACTTTACACTTGCGGCGCTGTAAACGTGCACACGGTGTGTCCGAGCTACTTATGCACAGTCTCTTACAACTTGCGCCGCCGACGTGTGCGCATTGATCTCTCTCCTGAAAGGGTTCTCTTCTAAGCCGTCCATAGGAGCCAGAAAGGGCTTTGTCAGATAAGACTTGTTTGGGCCAATCTCTTCACAAAAAACACCACGTTATCAATTTAATCATCGGATACTTTTAGAAAGATTTCTCTTCAATACTTTTCGGTCAAACATTAATCTCAGAGATACTATTCTGAAAGGGACTGTTATGCTTGATAGGATAAAGAATTAATAATGTTAAGTACTATAAAGCTACGGAGAGTGACTCGACCAAATAACGTTGTGGCTTCAGTGGGCTCCATTATAGTATTATTACGATGACTGGCCTCTTCAGGGAAAATATATCTTTGAGTACTATTCAATAATTTAGAACTTGAACTAGAATATTGGAAAAAAATACTAAAACATTCGTTGTATTAATTATTTTCAATTTAACATTAATATGGTTTTAAAAGAACGTCTACCACGTTAATTTTTTTACTTTAGTATAATATTACCTAAATACCTGCATATCGTGATAAATTGAAAATCTATTTAGTCTGTCAGTTAGAGTATTAGAAAATAATGGACACGTATTTTTTGTTTGTGTAAATCAATGAATACTGACAAAGATAAAACGCATCAAAACTCGGGAGTGGGGGCTCGTGACGTCAGAACTCACTAAATATTATACTAAGGCGTGACAAATTGAGACTTTTAAAAGCGTCGTATTTCATCAATTTTGGTTTACGTAACAAAAGAAAAAATAATTAGATTTTTTTCAGTTGACAAGCCTATTGCCCAGAGTCCATCTGTATGCAACTACAGACTAACTGAATGACTGACTGAATGACTGACTGATTTGTATAATGTATCATTATCATTTTCCTGCCCTTATCCCAATGTATTTGTGTTTGGCGCAATCGTGTATTTCCGTTTTTCCCACTGTTTTTGGAGGTGGGATGAAGGGAATTATTTATTAATTTTATTTTTAAGTCCACCAAATTATTTGAGTCTTTTTGTTCAATGGTAAAAAAACTCATTTATCCTATAAATGCTAAAGTGAGTTCTTTTATTTGTTACGCTTTCACGCTAAAACGTCTGCATTATTTGGTTGAAGTTCGACACATGGGTACAACATAAACAAACATAACATAACAACATCCGTACGCAAAATACGCGCATTAACGTGGAGTTGCGAACACCAGCCCGTATTACATATTATGGGTAGAAACCTAGGTCCTAAAACGCGAAAGCGTAACAAATAAACAAACAATTAATATTTTTATTTAACAAAAATCAATTAATATTAAATAAATTCCCGTTCGTCCCACCACTATAAGACGACGGCAGTGAGACGAACGGGAATACAACACACGGGCGCTACATGTATCATTCTTCCATACTTCTCTATGTCGTCATATTATCGGTAGTAACTCCCTTCCTAGCCATATCATAATGTATTTAAGCAGAACGTATAAAATACCAAAAGACAAATTCCAATATAAATGACGTGAAATATCGGGACGTGACCGTACCTCGGAATTTAATCAAGCAATTATGTGCGCGTACCACGGCGCGGGGCGGTCCGTATTGTTGCACCGCTGTGCTTGACAGCAACCCCGCTAATGTAGCCACTGACCACCGCACGGCATCGGCGCGGACTCGCCGCTATTGTGTGCGATTCATTCGATTTGCGAAATGTGATTTAGAATTATCCTTTTTAAGTTGCGTAAGCAAAAGTAGATTATCTACTAGACCTTGGATCTTAATTTGACTGAATTGAAATTGTCTGCATGTCCTGATGTAGGTTTAGATAACTAATAATGTAGTTACAATTTATATTACTTATCACTTTTTTATTTGACTTCCAATACAAACAATGTAACGGGTATTTAATATAAACATACCAGTAAAATCTTTGTGTAACACAGCTTTCGCACATATCTTTTAAAGCGCTTGAGTAAATTATTATGATGTTTTTTCTAATTTATCTCCCAACAGTTCTACAAAGCTCTCTTGTAAAGACACAGGTATAATGTTATCACTTATCACCAGCCTATTTAATTGTGTGCTTGATGACAAAGAACAGCGTTTGTTTGGGACATCATAAAGTGCGGGTATAATTCCACGATAACGTTTCTATATAAATTCGAGACGGAATGAAAAACAGTGCGCGAAGATTGAGCAGTTGCGTGCAGGGTTACCAGACCACTGTTTTTGTGTGAGTAATTAGGTTTATTGTGATCTTGAGAGATTTATGAAGTAAGTATTATAATGATGAGAATAGAAAACTTAGTACTTACTTGTTATTTGAAATGATAGGCACAAAAACCATGGCGAACACGAAACTTAATTTATTTTTCCGCAATATTTTCATTCCTCCTTTAACAAAAGCCCATGTATGAAATCCTGTGTGTGTATGTATGATAAAAAATCCTTGCTTTTGCTTTGACTTGACTACACACTAAATCTTTCGTTCAGCTGTTCGTAATACACATTTTAGTTGTTCACCAATAACTCACTTCATTTTCCTGAGTCTCAGAGTTAGATGAATACCTTACCATTTGATTGTTAAAAAATACATTTTTTTAAACGTTTTTTTAGTTAAATCGTCCATCAATGATATGTATATAAGTACGTATATACCTTCGAAAAAAAAATTTTTGGATCTTAAAGGGCGTATTTTAAAATCTTATAAAAATTCGTATTAATCACTTCATAAACGAGCTCGTAACCAGTTGCTAACCCTCGGCACATGGTCGGTAATTCCTCCACTTTGACTGACACCGGGATGTCTGAATTTAATTTAGACACCTGAGCCTGTTGCATAAAACATGCCTCACTTTTTGTGCCATTCATTGAGGCGCAGACAGCCTACCTTTTATATTTTAATGAGCTGAGGAAACACATATTTTTTGAGACACTTGGACGTCTTTCATATTTTTGAGCTTGAGTTTTGATTAAAGTTTGTAGGTAGGTACTACATCATGAATGCACTTTGCTGTTTACACTATTTTTTGTGTATACATTTCTGTATTATGTTTCGCGGCTTCGATCTGCGCATCTAACAGAATTCTTCTTAATTTCTTACAGATATTTGTTCCGGGTTTGAATATAAATGTACGCGAACAAAACATGACTAGCTTATTGTTAAGAATTTCAACAATCATGCAATGATGGACTTCTTATTTACATACCCGGTAAAATAAACAATCCGCAGTTTGAAATAATCTTTTGCATCGATATTAACAAACTTTTTCAAAAATGTTCCCAACTGAATAAATTATTTATGAAATTATCTTTTATTTTTATATAAACAGGTCTACAAAGATCTATTGGAATTTGAATGACATTGACAAGGGGGCGTTGTTCTAAAATTTGTAAAAAAACGTGAAATAGTATTAGAAAGAAACTTTTTTACAAAAAAAAAAACCGGCTTCCAAAAAAGACACTGCTGCAAAGTGAAAAATAACTTTTCGGAAGTCGGTGTAGTTGGGTTCGCATTTTCGTTTTTTGCCACCAACTTCCGAAATGAAAGTTATTTTACATGTCTTTTTTTTAGTGTCGGTTGTTTTTTTTTTCGTAAAAAAGTTTTTATTTTTCATTTTTAAGTTGTACTTACCCCACACAAATTCGTATAACACTACTTCCTATATAAATATCAGTGACAGGAAGTTATTAAGCATCTTTTGAAATCGATTCACAATAATTGCCGGAGATATCGCGTACCTAACATTCATACAAAAACTTTAACTTTGTTTATTTGAATTTTACTACTTACTAAACATATTTCGATGAAATTTCTATGGGACCGATCTGAAACAGTGTAAACCTAATGTTATTACAAATTAACATAATACATTCTAGTAAACTAGAAGGGTGACAACACTCATAAAATCATTTCGACAGTTCAGCCACGTTCATTGCGTTATTTACGTTGTTAAGCAGACGAATTTTTCAAACCTAGGAACCAAAGTTTATGGAAATTCAAAACCCTTGAATTGTGATTGAAAGTGTGTTATACAATTAGGGTGCTGATTGGTATAAAATAAAAAAAGAAAGCAAAAATACTTATTGTACTCGCTCAGAAGGATCACTAAAACACAACTAACTATTAATTGACACAAGCCTTCTAACACTATATTAAAATTTTCATTTACCTACTCGCGAAAAACTTACCCTATGATAATAAACTTTACAATAAACACTCACAAATGAATCCCTAACTACACAACAGTATTCAAATCATAAAACATAACACTCTCACACAACTTTCTAACAATTTTGATTTAGAAAAAACACACATTGTAACAGCGATTCAAGCGTAAGCAGGACAATGTCGTATTTTCAATTTTGTGGGATTACACAAAACGGAATTCACGCCAGCTTTGCCCGCGTCATGGTGTGACATGTGGGTAATCCACCGCGCGCTACGGTCGTTATAATATTGTGAGGAATACATAAGAAAATAAACAGTTGGACGATATTTTTTGAGTATTAAGATGAACATGTTAGACGTGTGAGGCTTTGAAGGGATTTGGATTGATGGTTACTATCTTGAAATAAATACTTTTATTTCAAACTAGCTGACCCAGCGAACTTTGTACCTACCGCCTCAGAAAAAAACAAATGTTGTGTTGATTTAGTAGCTAAATTAAATTCAGCTTTTTATTCAGATAAAATAAATGAAGTTCAATAATTGTACAAACATGAAAATTATATGTATTTCGAGATATCGCTAAAGAAGCCGCTTCATACAAAATGTATTAGAAAATTAATTATCTTCACTATTTTTTTTTCGTGATTTTTTTCATGTTATAATAGTCATTCTGCTATCCGGGGCGGAGACAATGCAACAAATAAAAGATCATAAAAGCCGGTCCAGCCGTTCTTGAGTTATAAATGGTTGACTTTGTTTTATTTATATAGATTTGTAGTGGTGTTGAAAGAACTATGGCAGGCAAGACATCTAGAGAAAAACAGCAACGTTTTGAAAAAAAATGCCTAAAAATTTCAGTGGGAGTGGGCTGGATACGTTTCACGAATGCGTCCGGAGAGATGGACAGTAATCGTCACTCAATGTCCTCCACATTGCCGTCGAGGTAGACCGCGGCGAAGGTGGTGCGACGATCGTATTTGCGGGGCCAACATGGCCAGAGATCGCACAAAAGAGAGAGGTATGGAATAAAAAAGGGGAGCAGTGGCGCAACAGAGGCTAACAAAAAAAAACAACATTTCAAAATCTTAAGCAGCCTGTGCAGCTAATGTATTTCAATTTCAAGAGTTCGTGGAAACAATCCTCACTTTCGAAACTTTTAGCACAAGCTCAGAGGCTTGCTTGGCCGAGTTAAATTTTCTAACACATTGGATGAAGAAACGAATTACGATTCCATTGCTTCACACTTATTGTAGTGTGTGACGTTCTAAATGTTTTTGAACATTCTTGCGAACTTACCTACTTATAGGTATAAAAGTGGTTTCAGGATCCAATTTGAGGTGTCTATCACATTAGTGCGGCTGTAAATAAATGAGAACGCGTCGGTCGCGTCAAGTCGCGTGCTCCTCTAGTCGTACGAGCTATTTATTAAACACGCTCATCAATAATAATAAGTGAGATTAAATTAAGTCCAGTGTCAGGTGCATTGAAGTATTTTGGGTAAGGGACAGTAAAAGGTGATAGTAAATCATCTTTTATTCACAGCACAACGCTCAACTCTAGATTTCCTAAATAAAAATCAATGTTTGGCAACGCATCGACAAATCATTTGGTGTTACAAGTGTTAAACATCAAAGGCTCCTCGGTAGCAAGTTGCTGGCCGGTGCGGTGTCAGCAATCTGAGACCATAGCTGTTGTCGCGATTAAACTCAGAGCGTTACAAGGATCTTTTGGCATCTGAATGACATTGACAAGGGGGCGTAGTTGTTTACCAACAGAAATTGTATTGACAAAACACATAGCGGCGTAAGTCCCGATTTAGCAAAGCGCCAACAAAAAGTTTCAAGATTTTTAGAGTATCACGTTCTGATCATCATGAAAACAACAGAGTTTCAGTAATGTTGGTCAGTTGCAGTGGTGTGGTGTCGGTCGATGTCGGCGGTGTCGGTAGCACGTGAAACATGTGTTGACACCGCGGCTGCGGCTGCGGTCGACACTCGCGACACTTTTTGTTTTACTGCTCAACAAACTTTATATTTAATTCATAAAAATAATAAAATTTACGATCTAAGTTTGTAAGCGCTAAAGCACTGTGACACTTGGTCTGACATTTGGGTTGCGGTGGTGGGCAGACCCTATTTTTGTTAAATATTTTGAAACCTATCCACAATACTTGTTTTAGAGTTAGATTCTGGGTTTTATTATTTAGAATATCTAGTACATTATCCCCTTTAATTATCCCCTAATAATTTCTATAGCTATGTCGGAAACGAAAATGTTTATTAATTTATTTAAACTTTTCGCATAAAAGGTACAAAGGCGGACTTAATGCCATATGCGTTCTCTCTCAAATATTCATATTTCAAGGCAATAATTAGGAAACATAATTTTCTTATCGAACTCAGTGGAAAAATAAAATATCCAAAAATCAGAAAAGAACTAAAAATTAAACAAAAACAAGAAAATGTTGTCTAAAAGCATAATATTGCGATGATCAGAACCGAATCCAACAGAACCGTATCAAAACAAATTAGGTATTCAATCGATTCATCATGGCGGCTTATATTTAATTTGAGCGTCTGTCGGACAATGGGTTAGATGTTAAATAAACGTCCGGCCGGCTGACACAACAGACGACTGATACCGCGACCTACAAACATGCTGCGGTACTCGGGGGAAAGGGTAGGCAGGGATTACCTATTAGATGATGGTTGACTGATTACGTAGACCTTTCTAATACCTAAATAACTGAGTTTTCAGCCGCACAAGTTGTTTAATACAACTTGTGCGGCTGAAAACTCAGTTATTTAAAGTTACGCTGGATCAAGGCTGGACGGTCAGCCTACCTAGAACAAAATATGTAGCTCAGTAACTGAAGAAATGTTTGTCAAACAGTTCACACACAGTAGAACAACATTACTGTGTTCCAGTAGAATGTCATGAATGTTCACCTTGTATTACAACTGATATTATTTGTCTATATAAAATAAACAACTCCCCTAGCAATAAAACTACAGAGAAGTACAAATCCATGTTTACGAGGGGGTACGGGGCGAGCGGGAGTCAAAACTGCACATTAGCTATTTCTCAAATCCCTGAACCAACATTTCTCAGTACGACCCCCGATAAGGGATATCTACCTGTTTCGACTGAGAGAATACCTTTTATCTACTGAAGTATTGAATAATGTAGGTCTAAGGTAAGCCCGAACTCAAATTAAGTTATAAAAATCCTTACTACAGATATTTCTAATACCCAACAGCGCTGTAATACACATTTATACACACATATTCTTGGAAAAAATATATTTTTCGCCTTAACTTTTCTTTTGAGTAAAATAGAAAGTATATTGTAAGATCAGGTGTTAGAAATTTATTTGTTGAGAACTAAAATATTCCGTAAAGTCGTGGATCCCTTACGTGAGGAATGTATCACTTCGACCTTATGGAATGGCCCCAAGGACTGCGGACTTTTAGAGATTTTAGAATATTGCGTCACGAGTATTGGATAGAAATAACTACAAAGAAGAGAAGGTTGTTGTTCCATGCTATGCCATAGAAAACAAAAGTCTTTTATTTAGAAAATACAATACTTTTATTTTGTTTACGGTTCCGACATGGCTACGTCAGAGCTACGTCATAGCAGATTAGCAATTGGCTTCGCTGCCAAAGATAACAGTTAATCTGACCTATGGAATCGAACTCAAGACCTCACACACAGCAGTCACGATAGCAATCACTAAACTAACGGGGCAGAAGAATAAGTAAGTAATGAAAATAATACAGAACAAAAATAAGTAGAGCGTTTCACATAAATCTTTATTCTTATACCGAATATTATTATCAAATCAAAATATAAACAAAAAAAATCATTCTTTTACGTACAATTCTCATCTGTTACACCAATATAAAGTCAGACACACAGTACTGAAGTCAGTTCAAGTGAGAATGGTAACAATATTCCATGCATGCTAGGGGCCCGCGGCGAGCCCCCGACACCACACGCGCGTCGTGTCTGAACCCGCGCAGATGGAACAAGCAAGCTTTCATGTTCCCAAAGAAGCCTCGAACGAGGCTGAAGACTGACTGACAAGTTTATTAGAAAATATAACTTGTATAATTAGTCTTTTGGAAGCTGAGTTTCTTTTATTATCTTTTTGTGTATGTTAACAAATACGAGATCCCAACCCAAAAGAAAATGATTGCCACTGCTAATAGACGCCTGAATCACAAAGCTATTATTATCTTTTTTTTTTACTTTTAATTTCTACAATATTTGTACGCTTTCACGGCAAAACATAGCACTCATATTATTAACCTGAGACCTTTATGTAAATACCTATGTTTCACAAATGAATATTCTGATTCTGATTCTAATACCTACGTAGGTACAAAATCATATTTAAAAAAATATTAGACCATCGTCATTTATTTCACTGGCATTAATACTGCAACACGGTTTGACCGCAGATACCTAATGTATGGGTGTTTTTCTTCCTTTCCAGGACGAACTCTTTCACTGGATATTGTTCTAATGTTGTAGGTACTAGTATAGTTATTTGTAATAGGTGACTAATCTTCTTAATAGATAAAAATTACTTGTAAATATGAATCTCCCAAACATTAGTCTCAATTATTAAACTAATGGGCAGATTTATCAAAGCCGGCAGCAGTACATAAAGCTTACAACAAAGTTGCGCCGTCGAACTGCGCTAAGTCTGTAATATAGACTGGAGTCTAGAATATAGACCGAGCGGACATCTGTGCCTGTCTGCCGTTGATCGAGACTTAGCCACAACTAATTGCTCTGTTACCTTTAACTATAAGTACTCAACATTAGATCTTAATATAAAAGGCTTCTTCCTTTGGTGATGATGGGATATCAAGTGTTGTGTTGTTATAATTAGCTTGATACGATGGATGAAGTTCGCTGGTTGGTTAATTTTGTCATAGTAGGTGGGTAATTATTTCGTAATTTACTCATTAGGTATATGTAAATAGGCTCTATTTACGATTATTTTTTTTTAATAAAAAACTTTGCCCCACACTAGGAATTACTCCTGTATCGTGGGTGCGTTTACAAACATTTAAACTCACATACACAAACAGCCAGACCCGGAACAACTACAGAGTAGGAACGAGCAAAAAAATCTCACAGCGTGTGAAAATACATGTAACACGACATGTTTTCAATTGAGAATATTATCAACTCCATTGTTGTTGCCATCGCAGTCGATAACGTTTATCCAAAACATGTAGGCAAACATAATTATCTATCCTGTACAAATAAGGAATTTCCCGAAACATTTCAACACGAAAACAGCCGAGAGCATCATTCCTACTGCTCGAGTAATCCTACAGTAGAGGTACCAACAACTATCGAGGCTATTCGATATACTTCACATATCGATACTCTTCGATACACGTCACAATCAATACTCTTCGATACACGTCACAATCGATCTTGTGGCAACGTTACGTAGGAAATGATCAGCACATTTCGATACCAGAACATTTCACTGCACTAGCTATAACACGGATACAATAAGGAGTAATTCGAGTAGAATCCAGATGTCAGAGATACAGCGCACATAGCGCCAATATGTCTGCTAAATCAGGGGACTTCCTCTCTAACTAGACGTGTTCCCAGTTCAGTATGATATAGATTTCCATGAGTAAAGACAGACTGTTTTCTGTTGACTGAGTTTTCTGTAGCGTAACCAAAACAACTTCTTTTTCCCTCGAGATATTCCCTAATTAATTCCTTAATTGCTAACCATCAGTTGACTATTCCTTATGAACCAATCGACCAATCAATGTCATCAAATTCAATTACGAAAAATTTTATATATTTATTGTGCAACGTCGTAATATTTAAGTACAGAGCGGAACAAAAATACATTAAAAACTCAAAACATTCTCCACACTGTACGCATTTCCCATGCGCACCCCGCGACGCATGTTTGCCACGCCCGCAATTTTGGATAAAAATAAAATAGGAGAAATCCGACGACTATTTAATTAACCCTACAATAATTAAGTGTTGTTTAATAAAGTGTATAAAGGACTATTGTTTTAAAATCTTTCGCCGAACATAAGGTAAATACCTACTGACATATTTTGTGATCTTCAGTTGTATTTACATTTTTAAATGCGTTTTTTTTATTGGGAGCGGAATGTAAGGCTAGGTACAGACGCCAGCAGGTCAACCTACCCCAATTTGTCAAATTTCTTTGATAGATTTTCAACTTTAGCACAAAGGATCATATTCAATTGGGAAACTCTGATAGATTGAGGTAGCTTGATGTGCTGACTGCAGAGGCCAGCAGCTGGCCTCTGTACAAACGAGCCTAAAAAAATTATGCAAAAGCATGTGAACTGCTTGTCACTATAAGCAGTGGACATGCTTTCTCATAAGTTTGGTATGATTTCGTCGCACACGTATGGCACGCTACAGCAGTATCTCGCCATAAGCCCAATTAACACGATTCAAGTTTCTTACCTGTGGCATACAATACAATTTAAGCAAATTGCATCGAATCTCTTGGTTCTATTCCTTATATAGTGTGTATAGTTTGTTTGCAGATTCATTTAAACAATAAAGCAAATCGTATACGTACAATCATAGACGTACATACTACAACATATCTTGTATCGTCTAAGCACCGTTTCGACTGTGCAACTTTTATTGTTGTTTCAACCGATGGATGCCACGGACAATTCATTATATAACATCGTGTAAATAAGGCTTGAGCATCATACCTACTGAATTGATTTGTTTGCAAGTTGACATTTTATAACTGAAAAATAGTCTTTGGCTGGAGCAGTGTCATACTGTTATTGTTTTTTATTTAAAAGTAGTGTGATATACAATGAAGGGCTAATTTTTCCAACGCCAGATAACTTTATCGGAGAAATAATTTAGAATTTTTGACAGTTCTTCGTTACAAAAACTGACAGACGTCAATTTTATTCCACGAATAAAAATTATCGGTCGATTGAAAAATTATCGGTCGATTGAAAAATTATCGGTCGATTGAAAAATTATCGGTCGATTGAAAAATTATCGGTCGATTGAAAAATTATCGGTCGATTGAAAAATCAGCACTAAATGCTATAAGCTGTTAGTTTACTTCGGCCTTATATGTGAACATAATAACTGGCCATTATTATAAAACTGCGCTAGAATTCTGTTAAAAAAAACACATAAATCTCGGGACAATTCAATTCTATTTCATTCAGTTCAACACTTCGACATAATCTATTCAATCAATTGGGAGTAGTTCTAAATCGGATGGCTAAAGGAGTGTCGGCAAAAAAACGGCGACGGCCGTCACTTTGGAGGCGTAGGCTTTTAACGACGACGCGATAAAAATAGTACCCCTCTAGCACGCGGCATGATAGGGGCGATGAAGTCAGCACTCGATATTGTAGAAATAATCGTAGAATGTACTTCTTAAATTGGTTTTAGTTTTAAGTAAATTGTGCCCTAAAGTTGAACTAAAATATATTTAGAAAAAAAAATTGTTTCTAAAATGATTTGTCCTAATGATCTGGTGATCGGTAGCCTAAAGGGAAAACGACACGTTGCTTTAGTCAATGTTAATTAAAAGATAAACAGCAATTCTAAAACATCATAGCAGGTTTTCTCAGCACTGAATAGCAGCAAGTATAACGTGTGTGACGATCACAGTGCTCACACATTATATGGCATTTATATTCTTAATTTCTGAAAAATGTATAGAAATGGACACTGCATTGTCCAGATACTAAGAAATAAATCACTGACTTGAGAGCTGTCTCAACCGAGCTTTTACACAACTTCGTTTCTCAGCCATAGTGAAACGTCAGCCAAATATTAATAGGTAAGTACAGTCACGAGATTCAAATGCATTAATATTCCCTTAAAGTATTGACCGATATTTTATGGTTTTACGAAAATATTGAAACCATAATTATTTTTAAATAATTATTTTCTTAAAGTTGCAATTTTTTTCTCGACAAAAACGCTTTCGAATTTTTCGTAAGGTATATTTTATGCTCGTGATTGTACCAGAAGATGCAATTCTCGAGTACAACTGGTACAGTCACGTGGGAGCGCCACTAATGTCGTGTACTGACAGAATAGTTTGGATATATTGCATGTGACGCCGCCTTAAGGAGTCGCGCAGTATCGTCCCGCCGTGAGCACCGCCGCGCGCCGCCGCCGCCCGGACAGACGGACTTATTTATTGCAACTGTAGCGGCAGCCGCAGAGTTACACACTGCTCGCACACTTTCAACTTTATACCCACAAGATAGAGTGCATTGTGGTTGTTTAGAAGGGCGATTGACTTACATAGGTAAACAACAGGTGACTATAAAATAACACGTATTGTTTGAACTAGGATGTCTGTGTGTTTGTTTGCAGTATTGGCATTTATGCCTGTTTGTAAACGTATTGGTGTATTGGTTTGTAGAAAACTAGCCGAAATAGAAGAATATCGTATAGCATGGTGGTGATGGCGGTGCGTGAATTTCTTCGTACAGAAAAGAGATGTACGAGTACAGGAGAGGGGTACTGAACATAAAAAAAAATCTTTTGTTTTTTCAACTTAGTCTCTAGACTAAGTTATATAAAACTATATGCGTATAGTCATCATGATCCTACTTTTTGCTAACTGGTCGGCTTCCAGTCTAACCGGATTCAGCTGAAAACTGAAAACCAATATTTTGATACATTATTCAGTTTTTGCCAGCTTCAACGATCCGTGTAAACTTCAGCAGCAAGATGTTGAAATATTCAAAACTGACATTGTACGAAAATAACTGTGCTGCACCACACTGGTGAACAAAAGGTAGGTGCATAATATATTTCCAGCGCATCGCTCGCGTCACCCAGCGTCACCTCGCCTGATTTATACCACACGCTGTCGGCATCCCAACCGACGAGTGCCAAGGACGTTCCACCGATGACCCGAATTAATTCGCCGTTAATATTTGTTATAGAATAGAAAGAGATCAGTGCCCGCTAATATCCATATCGTAACTCAATCCGGTTAGTATTTGCTTTGAGTCCGCTGATAATTGAAACTCAAATAACTCGATCCGCGGCTGTCTTCGTAGGCACGTTCCAATTCAAAAGTAATCCTACTCCAAACATTTGTACGTCTCAATCGGTACTCCTGCACTGTATCATTGCTAACAGTGTTATGATAGCGACTTCATTGCTGTATGCATTATACATTGCGCGCTAAATGTACAGTCACTTAATTCATACTTGCGTTTCCTCGGCAATGTACGCAAACTAGATTGAATTTTTCACATAATTATGTAACTCTCAGGTTGGCATAGTATTTCAGTGGTTATGAAAGGAAACAACGGGTCGTCTGTTCTATATAATTATAGGGCGGCGTCAATATTTGTTAGGCACTGTAAAATGCGAATGAAGTTCTATTGTAATAACTTCGAGGGTTATTTTATATTCGATGTGAATATCGGCTGTGTTTGATGAAAGTGTTTCAAGTTAATGATGTAGTATGTATGTGGGAACGCAGGATGGTCCGCATATCGTTACCGCGTACCTAGAATATCCTATAAAATATAAGTAGGTATGGGGATACTACACGGTACAATTGCTACTCTTCATTAGGTATTATAAAAAAATTAGACACTATTAATAATTCAATTGATAATTCTAATAATTTAATTTATTACTAAGACTATTTTTGGTTTTTATGAAAATAAAACAATTATATATCACAATTATATATCACAATTATATATCACGATTTATATATCACAATTATATATCACGATTTATATATCACAATTATATATCACGATTTATATATCACAATTATATATCACGATTTATATATCACAATTATATATCACGATTTATATATCACAATTATATATCACGATTTATATATCACAATTATATATCACGATTTATATATCACAATTATATATCACGATTTATATATCACAATTATATATCACGATTTATATATCACAATTATATATCACGATTTATATATCACAATTATATATCACGATTTATATATCACAATTATATATCACGATTTATATATCACAATTATATATCACGATTTATATATCACAATTATATATCACGATTTATATATCACAATTATATATCACGATTTATATATCACAATTATATATCACGATTTATATATCACAATTATATATCACGATTTATATATCACAATTATATATCACGATTTATATATCACAATTATATATCACGATTTATATATCACAATTATATATCACGATTTATATATCACAATTATATATCACGATTTTTTATAGAAACTTATCAAACAACAGCCTTTACAACACTGGTAGCTCATTAACCCTATATAAAGTTATAAACACACTCCTGTGTACAAAACAACTAAAGCAGTAAAGTCCCAAGGATGAAATAAAAACAAAGTGCACTTGTGCCGCTTGTTACGTGTAAATATTAACACAACGAGTAATATAATGTAAAGGGACGTTTGTGAAATATGAAAAGCGAAGCATCGCGCTTAATAGAGACATGGACGTCAATTTGAGACCCACTTCAGCCGCCCAACGCGAGACAATCGGCCGCGCGTGGTGAGCGGAGCGAGCGACGAGCGGGAGCGAAAGCTGTTTATCGATTTATACAAAAAGGCTAAATTGCAATATGAGAACTGCTTCAGAAGTTTTTTCGAAATGAACATCATGAAAACGAGAACGGCAGATAGCATTCATACATTTTGAGTTTTAAAACAATTAGGAAGACTTCATCTGCGTGTATTCGTGCCAAATTTCAAGTTTATTAACTCAAGCAATAAGATTTTTCATACAAACAAAATCTCCCCTTTTCACCCCCTTAAAGGTCGAATTTCCAAAAATCCCTTCTTAGTGCTCCCCTACATAATAAAAGGAAGCCGTATGCAAAATTTCACGTTCCTAGTTCATGCAGTTTCGGCTGTGCGTTGATATGTCAGTCAGTCAGTCAGTCAGTTTCTCCTTTTATATATATAGATTTCTCGGAGTTTTAACAGCCTTGGCATTTACCAATTACAATAACTAAGATGTGACTTGACAGAAACTTTACTGATATCAGAAACAAAGAGCTTGTTATTCAACACAATAAACGCGTCCGCTCACAACTTGTGTGGAGTA
This sequence comes from Globia sparganii, assembly GCA_949316385.1. Lineage (NCBI taxonomy): Eukaryota > Metazoa > Arthropoda > Insecta > Lepidoptera > Noctuidae > Globia > Globia sparganii. Next base: position 25,069,264 of record OX438657.1, read on the forward strand.
CAAATAAAAACAATATAAAAGCTAATCGGCTCTGATCAGGAGTGACGCGGGTGAAGTGCACGCTGTTGCCGACACACCTACATATTATTATGTCCGAGTCCACGCCTACAACAGTTCTGCGTGTTTTCTCACAAACATTCACCGCTCTTGTCTGATCATGTGTAGGTGAAGCTTACGAGCATTGCTTGGGTTCTTCAAGAGGTTACTAAAGGTCCCATGTATTAGTTGACGACCCTATTGTCATCAACCCCTAGAGAGAAAATCATGAACGAAAAACAAAATAATCGCTGACCTGGGGTCCAAGTCTGCTATTTTTATAAATTCGTCATTCCAACACGATCCCATTGTCATTTTGCTAAAAGTTCCTAATCTGCTAAATTCATAATGGTCGATCATTGGTCGGACAATGGTCTGAGAAAAACTACTACTAAATTTCATGCTAGATTTCATTTAATATATATTTTGACATATTACGTATTATTGTTTGCAATCTGAAGTAGTAAGAAGTTCGTAAATAGCAATAAACATTACATTTATTCATTTGTCATTATGTACGAGATTACCATTTTATGGCATTTCTTTCAATGGAGTGTCAGTGGTTGACCATTGGAAAGTCATAATGACGCCATTATGTTAGTAGATTACCAAACTTGTCAAAATCAACAATTAAGAAATCAATGATAGACCATTCTGACACTATTGTAATAGCAGACTTGAGGCCCTTGTGATGGAGCCATTGTAGGATGGAACCCAAAACCTCATGCAGCCTGCAGTCCTTTCTAATACTTTATTGTTTATTATATTTTATTAATATACTTTATTATTTATTATACGACCTATATCTATGAACGTATACGTGGTATATATAGACATATATTTTTTTAAATACGACACGTTACTGTATTTCTCTTTAAACGCGTATAAGCGAGTACTTTTCACTTTATATTGAGCTGCGCGGCCCTCATTTCTTCATATCTTATGTATATATACAGAGCGCGTGCTATTATATTTCAATGGTTCTTATATTTTTTACAAGCTTTGCCCGCTGCTTCGCCCCAGTGGAGGTTGGAAATTATCCCATGGGAATGTACTAGCGGGATAAAAAGTAGCCGATGTCCTTCCCCGGGATCCAATCTATCTTATTTGCGAGTCGCTCTCATTTAGGCCACATACTGACAGTTTGGTTACAAGAGTGCACAGGTTAATTTTTATTTTTTTCTAATTACTAGCAATTGCACATAAAAAAAAAACAAATGTCACAAGTTTATTTGGCCCTAGGTCAATCTGTAATACAGTACTGTATTACTTCATGGGGTGGAGCACCAAAAACTTACTTACTGCCTCTAGAAAGAGCACAGAGAGCAATTTAAAAAGTAACAATCTTCCATCCCTTTCTCTATCCTACAGATCTGCTATACAAATCCTATAACGTGCTCACTGTTCGCCAGCTTTTCATAACGCACTTGGTATTAAAACAGCACACCATGCTCTCCTATAACATTGAAAGTACTAATAAGAGACGGAATGATATTGTATGTGAGTCAAATGCACCCTCTAAATATGTCTCTGTAAACAAATTTTATACATTTTAAGGCCCATTTCTATACAATAAATTAAATAGGAAATTAAGTATATATAAGTTAAATAATTACGGCTGTAAAAAGTTCATTCTGCAATTTTTTACTTAGCATATCATACAGTGAGACAGAGGATATACTCGTTGTCTGTAAATAAAACATGTTAGTTTTTTAATTAGTCTTCTCCGTTTTTAATTTTATATTTTAAAATCATAAGCACCTTTCTAGCCTGAAACACAGGTTCTACCTAGTTCAGGAAATGAACAACTGTGTCCTCTATAATATATTTTATGTTAGTTTATTGTAAATCTGCGCCATTTATATAAATAAACGATATATTATATTATTATTTAATTTAATAAAGGTACTTAAATAATTACCCCGAAAATCGCTTAATTTTATGTTGTTTCGCATTTACTAACATTTTTGTCCTTTTTGTATATTTTTCTTAGAACAGTTTAATTGATTTTTTAAGAGGAATAATTCCTTAATAAATTTTTTCCTATAACTATATTGGTTTATGCGGCGCACGCAAAGCAATGTTTACAACGTAAAGCTGCCAGTCGACGTGATTTTTTCCAACGTCTTCAATAATCACCGTCATATTTCAGCCAATTTACACAAAACCTTAATTAATTATACACCTAAACCTTCCTCATGTATCACTCCGTCCATTGGTGAAAACCCTATGAAAATCTGTTCGGTAACTATTGAGTTTATCGCGTTCAGACAAACAGACAGATGCGAGGATTTTGTTTTATAATAATGTATGTAGTGATCACTTTATAGTGAAACAGATACTCTATAAAATTAATTAAGTTGATAAATCTTAATTTTCTTCATAATAAATATGAAGTAGATATTCAGATTTAGTGTGACATACCAAGCTATTTCTTTCCATATTAATCAGGCATGAGTTGTACTAGAATATAAAGCAAATTTTCAGCAAGAACGGGAACGATCGTTTATTCAACGCTGTTATTAATGCACACCGTTTCAATTTATGCTGCCTATGCTAACATAGGCACCTAACACTTGTATAAACCGACCATGATTTTCCCATTATTACGTCATGTCTTCTGAAAATGCATAAATAAAGAAATTACGGTAAAAGGAGACAAAATTAGGAGGTGAAGAATGAGCTGAGCTGCGCAGCGGGACTGGAAGCCAAAGTGACGCGGATGCGAGCCCGTCGGGCGCGATAAAACACTTTGGGACCACTTCTACATGTACACTGAACCTTTGTGGACACACAACTGCGGTGTTTTACAAAAAAAAAAAAAAAAAAACAATATTAATGCTCGTTATTTTTATGTAATGCAAAGTCTAGGTCTCTGTAAAAACATAAAATACAGAATACTGTTTACAAGAGTACAAAACACAATGGCTAGAAAATCCACATGAGGATTGCTCACAAAAATAACTTTCACGTTTTAGATTGTGTTAGTATTATTATGTACCATTTACCATTAAAGAGCGAGTCATTCAAGGGGTCTAGTAGTCGCTGGACCACCTAAACACATAAACACTCGTCTTTACAGTTCATTTATTATCCCAGTGTTAGAGACGCTGTAACAGTGACGTAATAAGCGAGTCTCCTCGGTAATGTATGCTAAGCCGACGAGCAGAGCACGGCACTGTCAGCGCAATTACTATTAATGAGGAGTCCACTGTCCAGCTGCAATTCGCACGCTTAATAATAAACCGGAATATGTCAAAAATTAAGGATTCCCACTTTTTTTAATAAAACAAACTAACTCCGATTGAAGAATCTATAGGTACAATCCCACCATGCGAAACAAACCAAAATGGCCGATTGTTATATCATCCCTCACTTTTCTACAAAAGCGCGCGACAATGCATTAAACTTTGACCGTGATTTCCCAAAAAAGTGAAGTTTTGTCTTATTCCGGTTTATTATTAAGCGTGCGAATTGTACTTTTATACCTTAGCATTACTGCGAGGAGGAAGTGAAGGTGGCGCCCCTTTGTCTAGAATGTGGGATACATAATTAGCTAAGGTCGTTGGTTGCGCCTGTTCCAGAAGAAGCTCTCAAACCCGGGACAGCTGCTAATAAACCTCTAAATATAAGATTCAAAGTCCTGACTAACTTATATATCAACGCATATAGCCTAAACGGCTGGTCCTAGAGACATGAAATTTGGAGGGTGTGTTCTTTGTGAAGGTTTCCACTAAGAAAGTGTTTCTCGAAATTCTACCCCTAAGAGGGTGAATGAGGGGAGAGTGAAATTTCACGCGGTCGAAGTCGCGGGCAGAAGCTAGTACAATATCTATTGCAAATGGAAATCGAACACACGATCATTTCAGATTCATTTTTTGGGTAGGAAAAAGTAGTATTATTTCTGCACTCAAATTGTACAACATGAGGTTCATTAAACTTAGTAAATTACCTCGCAATGTTTGGCAAATCTTTTTTTTTATAACAATCATATTATGACTATGTATGGTCTGTTACACGTGGTGGAGAACCACCAAAAGTGCTCTTTCTGCCCTAAATTTTACACCCGCGAGGTGGGTAATGGCCCGTGTGTGGGCTCCGCGATGCAATCGAGAGAAGGCTAATAAACCGACGCGTTATGTGCGCGGGATATAAAATAACAGCAATTAGGATAATACAACCGGCACGTGCCCGGCGTATGCGACCATCGCGGTGAGTGTGGTCTTGAGTCCATTTTTTTTTATTGGTTGATGATGTCAAATTCATCCAAGCGTTTTTTGTACATTTGGTGCTCGAAAAGGGTTACCTACCTGGAAAGTTTTCCGGCAGTTTTAAAAATTGGTGATTTTATTGACTTCGACGTGCTCTTTTTGAATTTACACTTTGCCAGTTCGTATCTTTTCCGCTCACACCACCATATTGCAAAAATGCCATATTCTTCTTTTCCGACTCATTTAACGATGAAAATAGTTATGAAATAAATTAAACTAGAGAAAGTTTTCTATAATTTATGACTATCCTTTTTTTGTAAAACGAATAGTTTTAGCGTACGAGCACCGCAAAGTTTATTCAAACACGCCTTTTGGGCAAATAAGTTATTTTCACACCACCATGAGGTAATATAATAATCTTCTAATATATAAAATTCTCGTGTCACAGTGTTAGTTACCATACTCCTCCGAAAGGGCTGGACCGATTTGTATGAAATTTTGTGTGCATTTCTGTAATATAATACGAAGCGTGTATTTTTCAAAAATCCTCCAAATGTTTGGACTATTTGGGTGAAGAGTAAACGTAAGTACAATATTTTGTGTTATGGAAATTATTTTAAACTTACAATTTAGCGAAATTTATAGAAAGAAAAGTCTCTACTATCTGTAGTTAAACATTATGTAAGTGTTGTACACAAAGTTTGCTGAGCACAGGTATTAATTTCCCGGCGGGCGGTGAACCCCCGACCCGCCAAGAAGTAAACAGCCTGTTAACTTAGGCGCCTATGCCTCATTACGCGTTAAATTGAATCTGTCAACTGATTAGTTTCGCAAGAAGAGGGTGCGCGGTGCGGCCTGTGTGATATGGGGCAGAGGACCAGGTGAGGAGCTGTTGAGTTTAAGGGTGAGCAAGATACGGAATTGATCTTGTTGGAGGATGAGAAAATTAAAATCTCTAGAAAGTTATAAAATTACACATATTGAATGTAAGTTGTGAAAACTAGAAATGGTTAAAATCTCTTCTTGACTCCTCAACTTGTTAATTACTAAAATAACTGTGGCAATTTACATCGTGGGACGCAATGTGATGCGTCTGCATTGATCAATTATCAGGGGGCGTCAGACATTTTAATGGTCCTTTATAAAACACTCGGCGTCGCCTGGGACCGAGCAATTGATTGCGTTTGATTGCTGCTGATGCAAACGCACTGGGTAATACCTATAGCTAATAGTATCCGCTTGTAATCGTCCCACGGAGGGGCAGAGAGGAGCATTCACGTTTGTCGTACATCAATATCGGAAGCCGATATATAACAGCCGACCAATAAAATGATTGTAAGAAACTCTTTGCCTTATTGTGCCAATATTTATTAAGGTTGACAGGACCGCGTGAGAGGATGTCCCGCCAATATCGTGGAGCAACCCAACCGTCTTTTTATAGCGTTTGAGGGTACTGATCGAATCGTCATAAATCAACTTTTTATTTTTGATCCTCACTGTACCTGAGTGCACGGTGTTTTAGTAAATTGCGAGTAAACATGCTCCATATACATCAATACGTTTTGTTCCAATATTATGGAGTCAGTTTTGTTCAGTGAAAGGGTTATTTTCAGAGTCGCACGGTTGTCTTGGAGAAATATTATATAAGTACTGTTTTGCAGACTAGGTCCTTGTATTTCGTTAATTGAATTCACGATTCCCTTGGCAAGAATTAGAAATACGAAACTTAGCTTCGTTTAAAATTGCTACAATTACTACACTTATACTACTACGCTTATATGGTACGTCTCCAGTATATAAAAATATGTGTTTAACGAAATAGTGCGCAGTAGAGTGCGTTGACCTCGGGTATAATAAGCATGGATGGCCTGTGGCTACCGTCTTGAATAAAACAAGCTGTATTTGAGCGAATGTGGTGATCAATGTATTTTACTTCTTAATACTGGAAGAAGCCTTTTTCTGCAGTGAAACTATTAAAATCTGATACCCACAAGGTAGAGACGACAATACAACAATACACTAAACTGCTTATATATATATATAACTAGCGGTGCCCCCCGGTTTCACCCCCGTTAATTTGAGGAAAAAACCTACTAAAATATATTCCATTATTTTAAAACCTCCATTATTTTATATCTCCTAAGATATTCATTGAAATCAAATGATGTCTAAAGCAATTTTGTTAAAAATTAAATACTTGTAATGAATAACGCATTTATTTGGATCAGGATTAATATCATGTTTATAAAAACACATTTGCAATAATGAATGATTTTAGAACAAAGATTACCATAAAGAAGGTTATAGTGAGTCAACCTTAAAAGATAGACATTATGCTATCGCGAACTATTTATTAGAACTTTTAAAGGGGAACATTTTTGTCATACATGATTTCTGCATAACTTTAACCTTTTGCGCAGCTTACACAACGGAAGCTCTCAAAAGGAATAATATTTCCCGTTTTTGCAACATTTTTCATTGATGCTCCGCTCCTATTGGTCGTAGCGTGATGTTATATAGCCTAATAGCTTCTGCTCGCGACTTCGTCCGCGTGAAATTTCATCCTCCCCCCATTCACCCTCTTAGGGGTGGAATTTCGAAAAACTCTTTCTTAGTGGATACCTACTCTTCACAAAGAATACACCCTCCAAATTTCATGGCTCTAGCACCAGCGGTTTAGGCTATACTTTGATATATAAGGCAGTCAGAACTTTGAATTATATATAATATAGATAGCCTTCCTCGATAAATGGACCATCCAATACAAAAAGATTTTTTTAATTCAAACAATTAGTTCCTGAGATTAACGCGTTCAACCAAACAAACGAACTCTTCAGCTTTATAATAGGTATTATTACAACAAGCCATCATTGACATTCCAAGTCCGCATACATTTAACCGAGTATATTCAATAGTAATCACTAAAGCCAGTCAAATATTGGCAACATCCCAGTCGGCCCACCGCTACTATTTAGTTTGTTAGGATTTACTTTGTTAGCCTGTACTGTCCCACTGCTGATAATAATGAATTAATTAATAATTTAAATTTAATTAATTTTGTTAGAAATAAAACCCTTTTTTATTTTCAAAATAAGGATTCATTTGATAGTTCCTAAATACTCCTATGCGTTAATATTGCCTGTGTTTTCATTTATTATCGTATTGTCATCTCCACATTGTATAGCTAATGTCGGGCACAAAGTAGGTACCTCGTAGTCACGAGGGTTGCTCCCGGCGGATCAAAATGATCACAACAAGTTGTTTAAGCGCGTTAAGCGCACAAACATAACTTACTATGTGCCCACCGCAAGGCGTACTGTTTATTATAGTGATGTACCCATCGCTTTGGGATCTGCTGCGGATACTCATTGAATGCGGATATTTCATGACCATGACTTTTTTGGGAAAATATGTGTTTAGAGATTCTCTAAATAAAAAATATATCGCATGTTTATTTACAGTAAAACTTAAACGAACACTTGAGGCATGCAGTAAAAGTGTCTAGTAAATGCAACACTCCAGCAGATAGCAACCTGTTACGAAGTTATGACAGTCCCATTTTTACAGAGCAAATAAAATACTCGAATCCGAAGTAGGTACTAGTAAGATAATATCCGCAAAATATCCGCTCTCCCTACTCAAAATATCAGCTATACTTAACGTTATTATCAGAGTTCATACCACTTTAAATTAGGCATTGTCTGTCTTGAAAAGTTTCCGCGCTCGGCTCGGTGGCGTACCCGCGGCGTAGCGGGCGTACCAGGCGTACTGGCTCTTTAACTTGCGCGTTACAAGTCGGTGTTACAAGTTGCCGCTAATTAGTTACGATATTATGCATTGTAAGGCTGCGCATTGTTCTGCCGCGAGGCTCAATGCTCACTGTTCCTTATTTAAAGTGCTTTTGCGAATGGTATTGTAGATTTGAAGGGTTTTATGAAGAATGAAGTTATCAACATGGAAATCTGCACAGTACTATTATTGATGTAAGGAGCTTACAACCAACAATGATTACATAATGAGCTATGTTTTCCTCATTCAGGATAATCAGTCTTTATGAAAATACCTACATGTCACCGAACACTCCTGTCACCCTAGATAAAAGTAATATTTTTTTAAATTTAAAAAAAGATCTCAGTGTGCCACTTAATAACTAAAAGGTATACCTATCTATGTCTATGGAGGAACAAGAACAATAATAACAATAGCTTGCCCCTCAGTCTGTCGACTCTTAATTTCGACGAATCATGAGCAATATCTACGTTATGTTTTATCCCCCACTGAGCAATTATAAAATAAATTCATGGACTATTTTAGTATTCGCCCAAAGTTTGTAGAGATAGTAAAAGTGAATTGAGTACAGAGGTTCAATTATAAGAGTAGGTAGGTTGTGTCGTGAAGTTTTTTAATATACTCGAGTGAATCCTTACAGTTGTCCCTGAAGGAAGAATTGTCAAAATTACTCTCGCACAACATTTATTTTTGGAATTTAATTATGTCAATATGTCTGCTCAAAAACTTCTAACGTGCTATTCTGAGTCAGATTTCGGGTAATGATACCTACTTAACTATACAGACACGTTTATTACTAATGTAAGCGACGCAACTTCCATAGGAACTTTTTATAGAATGTTAATTTATTTTCTTTTAGCCGTCAAATTGATGTGCACTTTTTTTTTGGTCTGTCATCGTCGTTGAAAATCCTATGTAATATATTTATCTGCTATTTTTGTAATTAAAGTTTATTTGTTCGTTTTACTGTTAAATCCGTCTTTTTTCTTCACTCCGAGTCTAGACCATTACAGTTGGTCCTACGAGCCGGATCAATGTTTCATTCACCACCAACAATGTTCACTAGAAGTGTTTCAAAGAAACTAGCGGAACAACAGGCGAAGTCTTCGGTCCAAGAGGTTCCACCAACACTACCAGCGAGCGAGGAACAAGTAAGTGTGAAAGACTTACAGCGTCAAGGTGACAAAACTCTTCTCGAAAGTGTAGTTGAAAAGGAACCACGATCGCTATCCGCTGTGGATATGTTGTCTACAACGTTTCAAGTCTACAAAACAAAGTCTAAGAGATCTTCATCTTCCTCTGTACTTGCACGGAAAAAAAGACTAGAGTTAGAGGCTGCAGAGGCGCGGGCGAGGATAGAATTAGATTTAATAAATAAACGACTAGAGGCAAACTTAGCAGAGATCGACGACGAACGTAGTGTAATGTCAGATCACACTAACAAGGGTGTAGAAGAGTGGCTAGAGCACAGCAACCAAGAGCTGTTGGTACAGCCCGTCCACAACAAGGGTCATACATCGGACGTGGCATGCCCGCCGACCACACAGAATGTCGGCACTGATGGAACAGTTCACCTGCTGGCCAGCGCATTAAAGGATCTTGCAGCCGCTTCTACCAATAATGGACTTAATTCAAACCTGTTAAGTAGAATTTGCACACCAAGGGAATTACCACCCTTTTCTGGCGACCCCATGGAGTGGCTCCACTTTAAACAAGCATATGAAGAATCGCCTAAAGTATGTAATTTCAATGATAATGAAAATTTGTGGCGCCTAAGGAAATGTTTGAAGGGATCAGCTCGCGAAGCTGTCTCGGCCTTGTTGATAAGTGCAACCTCGCCTGAAACAGTAATATCTACACTTGAGCTTCAGTTTGGAAATCCTAACATCATTTTGTCACGCATTATGGTTGATATCAAGAAATTACATCCAGTATCACAAGAATATTATAAAGATATTGTGCCCTTCGCAGTCAAAGTGAGAAATTGTGTAGCCGCTGTCAAAGTAATTGGGCAAGATGAATACTTGAATGGAATAGGAATAACTACATGCATTTTATCTAAGTTGCCATCAGTTCTGCTATCAAAGTGGGCAGATTACAGCTACACATTTATTAAACAAGGAAGAAAGCCAACATGGTTCGATATTTCCGAATTTTTAAACGAGGAAGCTTTTAAAGTGTCGTCTATGGTTCTATTGAACAATAAAAACGTCGCAAATTATACGCAAGGTACAGTTTTATTAAACAAAACTAGCGATGATAATGAAAAATGCAAGTTCTGTCGTATCTCAAAACATAAACTACAGGACTGTAAGAAATTTCGAAAAGCATTACGTAGAGATCGATGGAGTTTCGTGAAGCGAAACCGGATATGCTTCAAATGTATGAATGCAAATCACGATAGAGCAACCTGTCCAGCTTCAGCATGTGACGTCGAGAACTGTGGTCTACCACACCATAAGTTACTGCACTACAAAATACCTCAATCATCGAACAGCGATAGCAATGCTGCATCCGAACCGTCGTCGCCGCCACCGCCGGTGGCACCTGAAACAGTCACTCATATCAAGAATGGCGAGTGTAAAGTATTGCTGAAAGTGGTGCCTGTAACTGTGTATGGACCTAACGGTATTATCAATACAAGTGCATTGCTAGACGATGGATCTACTGTAACTCTGATCAGTGCAGAGCTGGCGTCACGCGCTGGGCTCCGCGGGCGCCGCGAGACGCTGCGTGTGCAGGGCGCGTGGGGTGACAGCGCGCTGGTGTGCGACGCTGACGTGATGAGTGTTTGTATAGCGAACCATAATGGTGAGAGATTTAAAATTTCTGCTCGTAGTTTCCAGAACTTTAGTGTACCTGTACAAAATATTGATTTAGTTAATTTTAAAAACTATGAACATTTAAGTAGTTTAAAAGATTTATTTTGTTATTCTTATACTAAACCTGAAATTTTGATAGGTCAGGATAATTATAATTTATTATTACCGTTAGACGTTAGAGTCGGTAAATGTAACGAACCTTGTGCCACTCGTACTCCGCTGGGATGGTGCGTCCACGGACTGGTGCCTGTCTCTCTCTCGACGCGCGGGTGTTTCTCCACTCTACACGTCTCCGAAGTACAATCAGGGTTGGCAATCACTTCTTTCGAAGACCTGCACGAGATGGTAAGAAAGTCATTTACTATCGAATCTATGGGAATATCCGGGAAACCACGCCAGAACGCTGATGAACTGCACGCTCTGGAACACCTGGAACGAACGGCTAAGCTGATTGATGGTCGATGGCACGTAGGTCTGCCCTGGAAGGATGCTAGGTGTAAGATGCCTGATTCTGAACGTACGGCACTGTCTAGGCTGCATAATTTAGAGAAGAAAATGTCCTTAAATGGGCAGTACGCACAAAGGTACCGAGATCGTGTTAAGCATTTGTTAGACAACGACTTTGCTAAGGAAATTACAAACTTATCGAAACCTATAAAAACTTGGTACTTACCTCATTTTGGGGTAGACAACCCAAACAAAGGGAAACTTCGTCTTGTTTTTGATGCGGCGGCTAAAACGCGCGGCTTATCACTGAATGACTATTTATTAACGGGTCCCGATTTATTGCTTTCTTTGTTAGGCATTTTGTTGCGTTTTCGCGAACATGAGATCGCCGTAATAGGCGACATCAAGGATATGTTTTTACGAGTTAAAATCAGGGAGAGTGATCAAAATGCTCTTAGATTTTTATGGCGCGAGAGCCCTCACGAGCCCATTAAGACGCATAAAATGACTTCCTTGATATTTGGTGCGAATTGCGCACCTTTTGTTGCACAGTTTGTTAAGAATAAGAACGCGCGACGTTTCGAATCTTCAAATCCTCAAGCCGTTCAAGCTATTCTCGAACAGCATTATATGGATGATTATATTGATAGTTTACCGAACGACAAAGCCTGCATTGACCGAGCGCGCGACATAATACATATATATAAACAAGGGGGCTTCGAGATACGTAATTGGCTTAGTAACAGCAAGATAGTTTTAAACAGTTTACCCGAAGAGTTGCTCGCCACCTCGGCCGTAGCCGTGAAGATTGGAGCAAGTCACGAAGGTGAACGCGCCTTGGGTATATTATGGTACCCTGTCGATGACACCCTGGGCTTTAATACCACATTCAAGCGTATACCGGAAGAAATTCTGAATGGCACCAAATGTCCTACGAAGCGCGAGTTATTAAAAGTTATTATGTCATTGTTTGACGTCCATGGGTTTCTGTCACCATTCATTATTAATGGGAAAATATTACTTCAGGAAACCTGGAAATCTAATGTGAACTGGGATGAAAACATAACGGAAGATATTTATTTTAAATGGTTTAAATGGTTGATGCTATTAAAAACAATAAGTAGCATTCGAATACCACGCTGTTACCAGCGAGTGAACACGCCGTTGTCACCTCACGCTGCAGCAGGAGCAAGTAACGCTGCACGAGTGAGCGCACAAATACCGACCAACCAATTGAGTGATGAAACAGTTTATAATTGTTTACAACTACATGTTTTTTGTGACGCGTCTATGCAAGCCATGTGCGCTGTTGCTTATTGGCGTTGGTTGGATGGCAATGGACAAATAAGGGTTTGCTTCGTTGCGAGTAAATGTCGAGTTGCACCTGTAAAACTCGTTACAGTACCGAGGTTAGAATTACAGGCAGCAATCATAGCTGCCAGGTTAGCGCAAACTTTACAGTCCACACATAGAATTAAAGCAACCGAACGATTTTTTTGGTGTGATTCCACGACGGTGCTGCAGTGGGTGCGCAACAACACACGGTCATACAAACCTTATGTTGCTCACCGCTTAGGAGAAATCGACGAGTTAACGCAAATTAAAGAATGGAGATACGTACCTACGTCAATGAACGTTGCAGATAAAGCTACTCGCGAGAACTTTGATAGTGTTCAGCTGGATGGGGAGTGGTTTAATGGACCTGCATTTTTATACGACACAGAGACTTCGTGGCCGTCGAGTATATTTGCACCGATCATTGAAGAGTCTGACGTAGAATGTATATCAAATATAGTTCATAAAAATGTATCTGAAAACGCAGCAACTGAACCGGACCCGATGCGGTTTTCGTCTTGGATTCGGTTGCTCAGAAGTACAAGTGCAATGCTAAAATTCATAGATAAATGTCAAAAGAAAGAAACTGATGACTACACTGCTATGAAACGCGCTGAGATTTTGCTTTTACGAAATGCTCAAGGAAAATCATTTTCTATGGATATAATTTTAATAAAAAATGGAAAATGCTTAGGTAAAAGTAGCAAATTACTTAATTTAACGCCTTTCTTAGATGAGCAGGATGTTCTTTGAGTGGGTGGGCGCATAGATGCCGCTGATGGTGTTTCTTTTGATGCTAAGCATCCTATAATTTTAGATGGAAGAAGTCAAGTAGCAAAGTTAATCGTTAGACATTACCATGTACAAGCGTGTCACGGCAATCAGGAGATGGTGGTAAATAACTTGAGACAGAAATATTGGTTAATTCGAATGAGACCTACTGTTAAAGAAATAACAACTAAATGTATGCTTTGTAGGATACGAAAGGTAAAACCACAGATGCCAAAAATGGGTAACTTACCAGATGCTAGAGTATCCCATCATCAGCGACCGTTCACTCATTGCGGCATCGATCTCTTTGGACCCATGGACGTTACAGTTGGCAGACGTATAGAGAAAAGGTACGGGGTCCTCTTTACCTGCCTCACTGTTAGGGCAATTCATTTGGAGACAGTGTCGTCGCTCAGTACCGATTCGCTGATTATGGCTCTTCGGAGAATGGCTTCAAGGCGCGGATGGCCTGCCCATTTATATTCCGATAACGGGACTAATTTGAGAGGTGCAGACGCAGAACTCAAGAAGTCAGCTATGGAACTGGATGAGCAGCTTCTGCAGACCGCTGCCGGCATTCACGGCACTCGATGGACCTTCATACCGCCGGCTAGCCCCCACTGGGGTGGATCATGGGAGCGCTTAATTCGTAGTGTAAAGGTTGCTCTGAAGGTCGTCCTTAAAGAAAGAGCGCCTAAAGAGGAGGTGCTGAACACTCTGCTGGCTGAGGTAGAAGCTATGGTGAATGGCCGTCCACTTAGCAACGTCTCGGTGGACGTAAACAGTAAAGAGTCTTTGACGCCTAACCATTTTTTGCTCGGCTCCTCTTCTACTTCACCGCAGCTAGGCAGCTATCAAGATTCGGACCTGTACCGGCGTCGACAATGGCGGGTAGCACAACGGTTGTCCGATATGTTTTGGAAAAGATGGGTCACCGAAGTACTGCCTACGATGATACCACGGCAAAAGTGGACCGATGACGGAAACAAGCCTCTTCAAGTTGGAGACTTAGTGTTTATTGCCGACCCTGATGCGCCACGTAACGTGTGGCCACGACGCATCATAGAGGAGGTTTTTCCTGGAAGGGACGGCAGAGTGCGAGTGGTACAGGTACGAACGCAATTAGGTAGCATTAAAAGATCTGTGGCACGCGTCGCTAAGTTCTCCTTAGATTAGCTAGTGCTGCGCCAGCAGCACTAAGGTGAGGCTATGTAAGCGACGCAACTACCATAGGAACTTTTTATAGAATGTTAATTTATTTTCTTTTAGCCGTCAAATTGATGTGCACTTTTTTTTTTTTTTGGGCTGTCGTCATCGTCGTTGAAATCCCTATGTATTATACAGGGTGCATTTGATATCATGGGCATTATTTTAACCTAAGGTACTACTTATGATACTAATTGCATTAGGGCTACTATTACGCAAATCAAAAATATTATTAATGCAAGTATGGAAAACCTTAAAATGTAGTAAGTCATACAAAGTATCAAATTAGTTGCGCTTCTCGATAGCAAATGCGTAGGTACACTACGCCGTACGCGCGTCATTGGGCGTGAATTCTTTGACCCCGCCCGACTCACGTGACATTCGTAAGTTGCCAATGAATTGATTCATAATAAATTCCAATTTTCCCTTCGTACTTTGCCGGCTTAGGACGGTCAAAACTACGTCAACTAACATACATTAAAAAAAAACATTTACGTACCTAGCTTGTGGATTGTTTTGAAAAAACCTTATTTGTCGGTAAAGTGACAGAGGGTAAACGGGTGCTCTTCCACGAGCTTGTGCATGTGCTGGCACGTGAAAAGACGAAAAATCCAACAGGTTCTGAGTGGTTCTGGTGGAATGAGACCCCGTGAAGGAATAGGGTCGTTCGGGTAGCGCCGATGGAACATTTCACGAGTTCATACTAAATTTCTTGCGCGATCGTAAATTACAAACATTTGTGGGTATTGTTGGTTGGTGTACCTAGCCTGCACATTACGCGGTCGAGGCATCGTGTACACAAACACACACACAACACACAACTACTACACTAACACTTAATACACTGCAATCCAAGCACCGTATGCCGCGAGCGGCGAGTACGGCGATTACGTCACGGGATCAATAAATCAATTACGCGTCAATGCACCTGCGCAGTCGTTATGACACTGGTTCCGGGTTCGTGACTTCGTGTTGCGGCGGGAAGCATACCCCGCGCGGGGGTGATATTCGTATTTTTGCGAGTGAGGGAGTGGGACGGAGAGAGTTCAGGGAATCCCGCCGGACGGAATGTCTTGTAGCCCATTGTTATTATTACTTGTAAGGAAAAACCCGCGCGCGCGCAGGTGATGTTTGTTTACATTTCGCTTTGCGCTGTACTGCGCTTTAAGATTTTGATATTTCAACAATTATTGGCGTTAACGAAGTATTTTGTTTTAATTACTTTAAGTGTTTATTTGCAATAATAAGCCTTGTGCAATTTGACTTACTACATTTTTAAGGTTTTCCTTACTTGCATTAATAATATTTTTGATTTGCGTATTAATAGCCCTAATGCAATCAGTATCGTGAGTAGTGCCTTAGGTTAAAATAATGCCCATGACTTCGATTCCACCCTGTATTTATCTGCTATTTTTGTAATTAAAGTTTATTTGTTCGTTTTACTGTTAAATCCGTCTTTTTTATTCACTCCGAGTCTAGACCATTACAACTAATCTACTAATATTATGTACCTATGTCCAAAGAAATACTAGAAATAGAACTGACACGATTTTGTTTCGTAAATACATTAGATTTTCAACACAATTTCATATTTTTTTACCACCAACGCCTCATGTCATTCGGAAAAAGATCTTGACTTCCTGTTCTTGTGCCCATGGATATCCTTATAATCATCAACCAGATATCTACCAACAGCTCTTGTTTTAATATAAACATAGACAACTAAATAAATCAGTCACGAACGCATGTTTGTTCGTGTGTTTGTTTATGATTATCATATTTACACATTGACAACCGATGTGGCTGTTTGCTCGGTGGTCTAAAAATATATAGCTAGGTACGTAAGTACATGCGAATTATTCATTTTGTTTCTATTTGAATGTTTTATAATATAAGAGAAATAAATTATTTTAAAAAAATATTTGTTTTTAGGTACGTATCCTCATACCTAAAAACAAATAAAATTATTTTTTCATACATGTACAGATTATTATGTCGGAGAGTACGACAATTTAGCAATATTATTATTATTATTATTAAAATAAGATAGGCAATTGATTTCATTGTACGGGGGCGGAGTAACGCCGTGACGTCACAAGTCATGTGAGCGGAATCGTTGGGGTGGCCGACGGTTACGTTTTGAGTCGAAGAAACGTTGGTAGGACACTCTTTTGGAAGCCATCGATTAGTTCGGACCCTCCCAACGGGACCGCTGGTTTACTCTGCTCAGTATACCTCTCTATTACCTCTGTAATTGAAATTATAACTACTGTAAAATAAAAGTGATTGTGAAAAGTGTAAACTCTGTTTGAAACTTACGCCATGAACCCTCTACCAGAAAACCCTACTGATGACGGCAGTGCCGCTAACTTATCGTATACGCCGTTAATTATATAGTCGTAGTCTGCCCTATATTAAACTGACGACTCAGTTTGAGCAGTAGGTACTGTACTCATTTGTTTTATTTTCACCCGACTACGGAGGATATATGATTTTAACTGGTATGTATGTATGTATTTAATACCTTTTCCGTACGCAAAAACGCGCATTGACGTGGAGTTACAGACACCAGCCCGTTTTACCTATGTATGTGTTCATCTGTTCCCTCATAACCATTTATTTTATTATTCACTCAACTCAGAAGTAAGATTTATTAAGATGCTGTTATTTTTCGTACGTACACACGGCTACACATCAAGTTATACATTTCCAGTTTTAGCTGACCTCGCATTGTATACGTTTTTCGTACAATCAGAAGTCAGCTTATACTGGTTAAGTGTAGCTTGACGTGTAGCCGTTCGTTAATTGTTTTATTTCTATCAATACTTTGAATTTTCTTTTTCTAAGTAATTTGACCGCCGCCGATTGCATCGCGTGCGCCCGCGTCCCGCCATTTGTCATCTAGACTATAGACAAGAGTCTGTGGCATGGACAAGCGATGTTGGAGCGTCGGCCGTGTGTCGATCATAATATTTTATGTACAGACACCAGCACATCAAGCTCCCCGAAACTGTCAAATTTTGCCAATCAACATTGAACCTTATGCTTTAGTGATAAAGTTGAAAATCTATTAAAGAAGTTTGACCGATAATAGCTTGATGTGCTGGCGTCTGTACTTACAATAATTATAATAAAAAATACGTTTTTTTATTATATTTTATTGTTTTATATATTTTTAATGACCCTACTGGGATGTATATAATTATGTCCGTAAGCGAAACCGTGCCAGCGTCACAGCGGAAATAATAATATCAGAATACTAGCGCTGCAGTATTTATTATTTACATATTGCAGCATTATGCTGATATAGGAGGCTTCTTGACCTCGCACCAGTCTTTATATTTAGTTTTCATGATTTTGTTCGTTTTAAATATCGTTTTTTATTGTTTCAAATATAATATTTTTATTTTCAAATCATTTTTATTTGCATTAAAACATGTTTATTACAGATGTTACCTTAAAATTAGTGCTTACATGTTTTGCTGTAGGTACATACATAGCATGCTAACTTGTCGGTATGCGTTACATCACATAATATTATACTATTGTTGGAGCATATTTAGTCTATATAAATTCTATAACAGAATAAATATTTTGTTTACATAATATTTATATAATTTGGAATTTGTGCTTAAATGCTCTAGAAGTTAACTTTTATAAGTTGCTTGGTATATTATAATAAATACGTATCTACACACATTGCTAAACAGTTCATATTGTATTTTGTAGATCTAGAAATGTCATTTAGTACGAGTCTGAACTGTCTGAAATGTCATTTGCAGTTCTAAATAAATCTTTGTTGTTTGCTATGAACATACATGTCTCATAAATATAAAGTGAGGGTAAAGGTTTAAACCAAGGTTTTTAAATATTGGTTTACATGATTGATCAGGTTGCATGTCATATATTACTCTTATACATTTTTGTTTGTGCTACAAATGCTTTTTGTTGGTCTTTTCGGTTTGTATTTCATGTATGTCGTTTTTGTTTTCGGAGTGTCCCAAGTAAAATATTTTTCTTTCTTTCTTTCAATAATGTAACGACGTGCGTAACGAGTTTGCAAATAAAATTGTGCAATGAAATAGTTACTACCTACGTACTTCATTTGCTTAATATATACATTCGTCACCATTTAGTGCCAATAAACAACACAAAATAATAATTTCCATATGAAAAACCTATTTATTAAAACAGACCATTTCCAATTTCACCAATATTTGTTCGAAGTAAACGTGCACACACATAAATATAATATAATAATAAATAAAATCGTTAATAAAGCTGTTAAAATTTATAGACACATCAATAAAAGTGTATGTATAAATAAATCAGGGCTGCGACAAACCCAGCTTCAATACGTCAAAGATAACCGAACGTGAATAATCGCGGTAGTTGGGAACAATGAGCATTTGCATTTATAAATGATTCATGCGCGACGCGCCCTGTTGTAAGAGAAAACGTTCCGGCTGATCGTTGTTGGTGGAGTTTTGACGATTGCCAACCCTATGCTGACAGGCTGCGCGCTTCTTGCTAAGCGGAGCGAGGTATTTAATTTTTCAATGAAATCATATTGTAGCGGCATTCACACACATGTATACGCACCCTTACATTAAACACATTTGTACATAGTATACAACTCGTTTTGTCGTATTACTATGTATACAATATAGTTGCCATTACAAATCATATTTCGTGACATTTATATTTTGTGTCGGCCACTGTGGCTCAATGGAAATGCGTGCTTTTCTCTGTGCTTCTGTGTCACTGTGCTTTGGAACAAGCCACACGACCTACTACTTGTACCTACACTACTTAAAAACTTTCATTTTGACAGTTTAAAATGAAATGTCAACAAGAAGAATGAGAAGGTAGGATTTACCTATAGAGTAATTGCGTAACACACATACGATTGCAATGGGTTTCATTTTTACAGTTTAGCCACGTTAATTGCGTTATTAACATCGCCAAGCAGGCGAATTTTTCAAACCTATGAAGCAATGGCTTAAAAATTTTCTTCAAAATTCTCGGATTGTGATTGAAAGTGTGTTCCACAATATGGGTATAGATCCTACTCACACTCGATCACGAGGTCGCATCCAGTTACACATGATATTATCTTGCCGTCTATTTACATAATACATACTTTTAAAATATTTATGCTATCTTAACAGGCTTTTTAAACCCTCGTCATACTTCACACTTGGTTTCCATATTAAAAGCTCATGCATACTGTCTGCATAAACAGGCATAATAAAATCTAAGGACTTGTTCTTCTTACGTTAAACATCTTCCTCTCTCCTACTTGGCTGTGCCCGGCAGGGTCCAGAGTGACCATGTCTTTGGATAACGTACCGCCTAAGTTCACATTGTGGAATACAAATAAATATTGAGTATCGAGTACCAGTAAATGTTACATACTTGTTATTCTGAAAAGAGGTTGTTTATGTAGCAAACTTTTTGTAACATTAGAATACCTACGCTATTGTGGTTAAAACTACATGCTCAAGTTATTAACTAAAGTAAATAAAGTTATTGCCCGCTTCCGCGCCTCCACGCTAAGTACCACATACTCTAACGCAAACACGAAATCCGACTCTATAAATAGATATTGTGTGTGGAAAACCAAATATTTTCGCAGCGATATCGTTTTGATGAAGTTCGCTCCATGTTTTATCTGACACGCGTTTGTTTTTGTCACAAACACACACACGCAGACTGTAACACAAACATAATGCACAAACACACACACACAGTTTTTACTGCTTATATAAATACACACACATGTATGTAGTTTTTTCGTCATAAAACATCGGCGACAAAATAGCGGAGGCAAACTCGTGAAGAGTCAAGTGACGTACAGTGAAGGATCCGCGAGTTTGACACCGTGTGCGATGCCGACTCGAATTCTGCATATTTTTGTGACGTTTGCTGAACGGCGCTGAAGTATTGGCAGGGAAAGGATTTCAAACTGAAATGTTCTGGTAATAAAGCTAGGCACGATGTCAATATTTCAAACAACATTATGTTAGCTCTCTTTGTATTTTGCAATCCAGCTCGTTACCGTGCAACTCTGAGCATATAGTAGAATTTTATTGCTAAAGTAGGCGTCATTGTAGACCATTTTGTTCAGCTGGCTTGCATCTTGAATCGGGTTCTTTGGCTGGAATTATGGCTAGCTTACAACTTGCAACGGGAAACCACGATTAAATGAATAGCATCAGAAACTTTAAGCATAGTAGTAAATATATTTCAATGTTGCTTCGTATAACCTTTTGAGCTCAATCAAATGGATCAGTCGTGGGAAACGATGAATAATTTCTCGGAACCGATTGTGTTGTAAGCATGTTCCCGCCAACTGTACAGCTTGCATGCATCATATGCGCTGATTGCATAAGATGCAGTTTCTACACAAATGTTTATCTTCCATCACAAAATATAATTAATATTTTTTTTTTTATTAAAGGAGTATCAATCAATCAATAATTTATTTTGTTAAACATAGGTATGGTTACAGATAGTATTATTGTCTAAAATATGTGCACTATGTTTTGCCAATATATGACGAACAAAATTAACATAAGCAATTACAATTAGGGTGGCATGTCAATAGTTTACATTAAAAAATAATTAAATTTGAAATAAGTCGATTAGGTAACAAGGTCATTACAATTTTAGATAAATGAACACATTCATACTTAATTAATAAATAAAATCATAAGTGTTTAATTAGCAAGTCGTAATCATCATACATTTGCAATGGCTATAATATATATATATTTAGAAGATTGGCCAGTTCAATGATACACTTATTTCTATATTGACATTCAAGTGAAATATCATGAAAATTTTATCAAGATTAAGATTGATCTATTTCTATCGGAATCTTGTACGGTAACGGTTTTTGTATTATTATTAAGTACTTTTCACACAAATCTCAAACTATTGTTTTCATATCAACACATAATAGCTGCCATAGCTACAAAGGCACACAATATAATGGCTAATCTGCTAGTATCACTCACGGGCAGGTAAGCGGTGCGGACTGTTGTTTGCATGCCAAATTTAATTTGAAATATTTTCGCCGCTGTTTAGACGCCGACTGTACTCGTAATGAATAAAACATTTCTTACTCATACGTCGCTCTAGCCTTTTTGATGGAGCCACTACAATAGCGGGGAATAGGCTGCAGCGGGAACCAACAGCTGGATGATGTTCTGTTGCTGTGCCCGACAGGGTCCACAATGATCATATTCTGTAAAACTACCACCTAAGTTCACATGTTCACAATAAACATATTGAGTATAAAAGTTAAGACAAGAGCTGGATTAGTATTGAGCGTTGCAACATGAACTACCCTGATACTCACCTGATTAAAGTGGTGATGATGTAATTTAATATTTGACAGATTGTTATCGATCATCGTGACAATCAATACGCGGGAACAATAATTGAAAGTAGCAATGATGTCACTTTTCATGTCTGTCTGAGAGACCTTATTGTTCTACGGATAGTGATGCGTTTTACCGCCATTTAGAGAATAGATTCATTAATATTAAAATGGCTTATAATAAAGAAATATCGATGTTCCTTCAAGTCGCATAAACCATGTGAAGCAGGGGCGTGTCGCAAGTATTTAATTATAATAAGAGCACTGAATCTTTAACGTAAGTTCTAAATAAGAATATTCCACAATGGAGCTAATTCTCAGTTCTTTCCTCTGCAGTCGTAGCCACAAAGCGAGCGAGGCAATATAAAGCTTTGACGATTTTCTTTTCAGAATTTCAAGTGATTCTAAAGTCCTTCGGAGTTATACGACAGGTTTGCATACCGCAACGGCACACACGTATAATGTTTATAAACACACACATATGCACATATAATAGCCTGATCTGCATGAAAAGCACTCGTCGAGCGGAAATGAAACATGTTAGCATTGACCTGAAGGGTCAATTACTTGTGTTCATCTCAATAATAAGCTCGAGTGATGTTGTAGGCTTAGCAAAGGACGCCCCCAGCTAGATGAACCAATGATCTAAACAGAATGCTGGAACATACTGCGGTCCAGTCCATGCCCGGCCTCTGCCCATATTCTAAGATGCCACAATTTCTACAGTTTCACAACACATTCAATAACTCAATCTCAGAATGAATTGACCCACACTCAAACGGAACTAAATCCTATTTGAAATGTGAAGCAAATCATATATTTTTTACGCACAATGTTCCTTGAAACGGCTCAAAGAGCTGCACAGAAGGCAGAGCGGCTCAAACGGAGGTAATTGAATCCCTCCCGACGATCTGATCCCTCCGAGATGAGACAACCATTTGCATGCGAGATGCAGCACTAAACATGCAAGCGCAAATACTTTGAACATGTGATATTGTAGTGGCACACTTCTTTGAGGATTCTGTGTGCAAGTAATGGTGTCTAGATTTTGTTTATAGTAATATCCCAATAAACAGCTGTCGTATTGTGTTTTAATGCTAGAAAACGAATGTAGTCTGTCGTAACTGAAATGTTGAGCTCATGTTTTCTAAATGGTATGAGATACAAATTCGTCATTTTCATTGATCTTCCTACAATCCTGTATTAATAATGATGATATGGCAGTAGTGTTTTAATCTATTCTTTTAAAAGATTGAGTTTCTTAGCGCCTCTTCTCCATAGTATGTTAAACGTGCACCAAATTTGAATATTACATGAAATCAGAAGGCCTATTCTCGTAATTTAAAATGTTAAAAATCTAGTCGCAATCTCATCTCAGCGACAAACAAATGTCAAAAACTTGTCAAAATGTAGGGAACTTAGAGGCATTTTTGACAGATTGAGACCGAGATCAGAGGGGCAATTCTTGTAATTTTTAAGAACGTTCACAGTCTGATCTCAGTCTCAATCTGTCAAAAATACTTCTAATTTCCCTACATTTTGACAAGTTTTTGACATTTTTTTGTCGCCCAGATGAGACTGCAACTAGATTTTGAACAATTTAAATTAGCAGAATTGGCCTGCAGATCAGATTGAGACTGTGAACGTTCTTAAAATTACGAGAATTGCCCCTCTGTAATTTAATATAATAGAAATTGAACATTTGAATTTGACGATCCTTAAATAAAGTTATATGCTCGAATATTATCTACTAGAGCAATTACATGTATAATAAATATGTCGCTTCCAGTTGCTCAAGAATATACATACCGTATATTCCAGCTGAGCGAGCACCATATCTAATTTAAACTTGATTTAACATAGCTAATTATAAGGGATTGGATATAGTTTCCAGTGGTCGATGTCAGGTCCAACATTACGTTCATTCGATAAAGACAGTCATTACATGTCAGATTTTTATCACACTATTTTGTTTCACATGTTTCATAGAATCGCCTATTTGGAGCAAATAAAAACTTTCTGAAAATAACTTAAAAAAATAAACTCTAATTCTCAGATTCCCATTTACAAGAAGCCCCGTTTATGTGAATTTTATGCATTTTCGTACAATTTTCTACTTATAAGTTTGATTTTTATTAAATGGCATATCAAAGTATTATTTAAAAAGAGTTAAATATAGAGTGTTACAGTAATTCCTAAGTACTTTATGGACACACCCATTTAGTTGTTTATCGCATAGCTGCAATGGCTTTTTAACCTCCATTTGGAGTGACCAAAAAAATGTAATCAGCCGCCTTAACAGTAAAAGCTAAAAGGTCACAGTGACCATTAAAGTAAATTCTTAAGCCAGAGCGTGTAAGGGCTTGATTTACAGGCTCACCAACTGCGTGGCATGCGACCGCGGCCGGCCCGGCACCGGCACGGCGGCGGATAGTTTATATAATTTATACAAATTTCACGGCAGTTATCCCAGCGTTATGGCAGATTGGGGCCCGACGGGCTCCGGAATGGCTGTCATGTTTTAGTTCTGTGTGCAAAACACTCCGGTGGCACAGTGAGAGTAAGATAATGGAGATGTCGTAGCGTGCCTACGAAGGTGCTACGCCGTAGGCGCCTACGACGTAGCATGATCTTTATGTTTTTCGTTTGTGAGACTTCACCTCTTTATAAACAACTTTTACGATTAATTAGTGCATTTTTATAAGATTTTGAAAAAAATATAAACCTGTGTATCCGTGATTTTTTCATGATTTTAGGTGTCCAATATGATGGCAATATCACAGGATTGTTTCAAATGATTAGAAGATAAATTAATATTTAAAAATTAATAAGTGCAATAGCATCCCTCTCTGTGTGCCTCCTGCAGATCAGTATCGTCCTTCAGCCCTATTAGACGGTGAACATAACACGCGTTTTCATTAGCGCCTCCTAATGATCGGCGCACACTCGGAGATGCTGTCTGCAGTCACACGATCATCGTAAGTTAAGTCACGCCAATACGATACAATACCATGCAACACGATACAATCATTGCCGCTTGTCAACTTATGTACTTAGGACTTGCATTAAGCTATATACTCTTTATATTTTGTTCAAACTAAAGGCCTCCTAATAAGTAATGATCGTAGCGTACAGTGGTACATTTGTAATATTTCCAAAGTCCATAGTTCACTTAGAATTGATCATCGATTTTTTTATACGAGTTTTGCAACAGTAAGATCTAATAACTGATATGAAAGCACATTATTAACTTTTCTTTTCAAAATAAGTAGCCTTATTTTAACTTTCTGAAGAGCTGCCCCATGCAATGTTCTACTTCAAAACAAGTGAAAGCGGACTGCAGTTAGGTCACACGCGACAAGAAATCCGTCGAAGTATGTCGCCCTCATTGTTGCCCTCCGACACAAGTAAGCCACTCAGACTTGAAGCACTTTTCCACTTAGAGGCAACTGGCGTCGATTGGAGGACAAATCGGCTACAAGTGGGCGGCACCGGCTAAAAGCATTGTCTTGTTCGAGCGGAGCGAAGATATAACTTACTGCCTGTTAATGTACGTGCGGTTTAATGTAACGAGATTATGGCAGCTCCGCAGCTGAGGGAAAAAAGGGAAAATCTGCGATCTGACTTGTCAGGTACGCTTAGACGTGCTACGCCGTAGGCTGGCTACGGCGTAGCGCGTCTACGACATTGATTTTGGTGGATATTTACTAAAATATTTTGAATTGTTGCTATGCTTATATGCTTTTATAACTTTGCAGTAAACAAATAATGCAATGTTGTTGTTCCTGAATAATCTAATTACCTTGAACTCGAGACAAGCAAAACAAGGTGCACGATTGCCACCTAATAACTTCCCTAGGCATTAAATATTCGCATAAATCTGAGCCAGCACGGAGGTAAATTTGACCGGGGATCAGGCAGCTAGCAATTACATGTCGGACTTTGCCCGCCGGAAAAAACTTGGATGTCGAAACAAACAAGTTATTTTGGGCAACACAAAGAGTCCATGAATTTATAATGCGAAGGGAAATTAGCTTTTTCCTCTCACTTGCTGGCGCAAGAGAGCGGTGCGCGCCCTGGCGCCGCCCGCGGGATTGTATTGCTACCTGTACTGCCCAAATTGCTATTAAAAAGTGTTTCTATTTCACTACTTTGTGTGCCATTAAAATTGTAATAAAAGAAGTTAATGGCACTAGTTTCTTAAGTGTGTTTACAGTTAAAAACATAATCGTCGAGCTATTATTTTGAATTTGTGTGAATATCGAAACCGTGAGACATAATACAGAGGCCGCGCCAATTGTGTCGTCATATTCAATTTTATCAATAACAATATTAGTTCTTATGGCTGGTACCAGAGTTGGAAACCAGCTTTAAGTGGTATGAAATAAAAAATAAAGAGATCACAAAGGTATAAAAATATAAAATAAACAGTTTTGTGTAAAACAACAGAGACAGTTTTAATAACTTCAATTCTCATTTCACCGGTTCGCGTTGTGGAAAAGTCATTGAATGTTCTCGAGGAACAGCGAGCATGCGAGAGCGTTCATATTTAACCAGTTTTTCAAGGTTAACCCTCCCTGATCACCTCACCTCCACACCCCCTCACGCCCCAAGAAAAGGAATTTTTAATGAGGCTACATTTTTAATACTTCTCAAGAGATTTTATTTCCGAGAAGACAACAATCATTTTTAGGTACAATGAGCCCGTCGCGTCTTCTCAATTATTCATCGCTTGCTGATCAAACAAACGCTTTTAATAGACTTTTTATTACCTTCGAATTGATTCGCGAACTATTGAACCCGGTTCATTACTAGCAGTTTATATCTGTCAATAAAATATCAATAAATTCGGAGCTATCTCCGCTATCTTGCGAAATGATATTTTAAATAGGAATAAAATATTTTATGAATAGTTGACGATCAGTCTGCAAATATGAATGTCGACGATATCAAACTTTGACAGAAGAGAATACTGTGATCTGTGTGTGATGTTTGTGATAGTAAAGACAGTCGGGGGAAATTTTGAAAGTTCACTACCACCGAATTACGTATAAACTATAAATTACATAAGTACCTGATACATTGAACTCCGTTTGACTTAAAAATTGAAAAACTATATTATTATTCCTAACACAGATTGAAAAAAAAAAACAATTTTTTTAATCCTTCCGAAATAATAGTAATGTGTATTACATTTTTATATAACCTGCTTTTATTTTTCAAATTCCTGTTTCAATTACGTGTTCACATATAAGATTGTTGCGGAAGACAAACAGACGCATTCCAATTATAAGGTTTCCTCACAGCGGAACCCTGAAGTACCTCAGTATCATTTACCTCCTCAAGTTTCGGGTATAAAAGAGCTATATATAAGAAATAAAATGAGTAAAATAAAAAGTTCCGTTTCATTGGGTCGTTCCGTTTCCTTTCCGGTGCCTCAGTCTTATAGACACCTTATTTTCACCGAAAAATTATAAAGCAAAGCAAAGACAGGGCATTTATTAAACCCCGGTAAGCTCCCGTGTACTGGCAGGCCATGAGACAAGCGGGATCTTGAATGAAAACGGGCACATATTGACAAACCTTTAGTAACTTGAGTAAGCACCAGACTTACTGAAAGTTAATTTCGCAATTTAATTCAAGATGCATTTAATTTTCTTGTCATCAAAGCTCGTTAAATAACTGCATGAGTGCTCTAGATCATTCTACACAACAATTCGAAACAAAAACGCGTCACAACACAGAAGGTGCCACCAAAAGCAAACATAAATATTTAACAGACAGATGAGCCACTGTAGCCCTGGTCAAGTCCAACGCCGGTCACGTCTAAGCCCCCGCTGGCTTAGAGGCAGCTACAGTTCAGCCGGGCGCTAGTGATAGATCACCCGCCGCCGGCAGCCGGTGTAAAGTCTGCATCTACTTACACCGGAGCCTGGATTTGCTCTACACTTTATTTACGCCGCTCTTATGAATCGCCACCATCATACCCTCACGCCGACCAATTATGTGAAGCAGAGGATTATTACATACTTTTTGTTGCGGCTCTTAAGGAAGCTTGGAGTTCGCTCGAGCAAATGTGAATAGGTTTAACAGCGGCTTGTTTGTGTTTTGTTTTTTTTTTATAAGAATTTTGTCCATGACAGTTATTCAGTTATTAATGCTTCTTCTTCTTCTTTTTCTTCTTCTTCTTCTTCTTCTTAGGGTCGTGCTTAATATTGTCAAATTGGAAAAAAATATATAACCTTATTGCTGTAAGTAGGTACTAGACCAGGGATCCCCAAACTATTTTGGACAAGTGACCCCTTTTCCAAAATGAACTGTTACCTCGGGTTGATGATTTCCCATCCACAAAAAAAAAAAGACCCCCATGGCCAAATTACTTTTAAGATCAACCCCGGCGACCCCCAAAATCAGTTTTCGTTTATGTCGAATCGTTTATGTTTATGTGTTCCCTTAGGGAATCCCTGTACTAGACTATGATTGATCATCATCATAATTTCAGTCGAAAGTCGTCCCCCAAGCACCTCCACTTCGACCGGTTTGGTACTTCTCGCATCCGACGGATTCCTGCAGCTTTCACAAAGTCATTGGTCTACTTTATGGGAGGCCTTCCCATGCTACGTCTTCCGGTTCAGCGGTCGCCACTACAGAACATTTCGGCCCCATCTGTCCACTGCCACTTAAGTTTGGCAATTATTTGGGCTATGTCGGTTACCTTGGTTCGAATGCGAATCTCTTCATTTTTGAATCGATCACGCAGGAATACTCCAAACATAGCCCCCTCCATTGCCCTCTGGGTGACGTGGCACGTGTCAGTGCCATAGGTCATCACTGGGAACACGCACTGGTCAGAGACTTTCGTCTTGAGACGGTATGTGGGACGAGAAGATATTGCGTAGCTTCCCGAACAGTGCTCAGCCGACTCGAATTCGACAATTAACCTCTTTCTAAACTACTAAATGTGATGTACATGCAATCAATGTCAATCATATTTTAAAAACTAAATGAGATCAGTCGGTCATTCGGTGCCTTGAAGAAGAAACACCGAAACAAACGCAGAGGTCACAGTCTCTTTTAAATGTTGGTCAGATTATATGAGGACCATGGAGATTAGTGTCTGAAAAGGTTTTTTGAGGAAACAACCCCACAGATAGTAGAGTAGACCTGTCCTGTCAGTGATACTGATTATTACATGCCTCTATTATTCTCTCTCTATTGATCTGTAGTAAATTGGACTAAATATCGATCAAAATTAATTCAGTTCCTTTACTTTGTTCCTCACGAATGACTACCCGCTATGACCCCAATAACGATATCGATGTCACGACCGCTTTGCAATGTTTTAAATGTATCTGTATTCACAAGAATAGGTACCTAGACCATCCATTGTGATGCATCCATCATATTGCGCTCTCGAGCTCGACTGCTAAGCTGGTAACCAAACCAATACCTCTAGTTGAAATATGTGTAGTGGGCGTTTACCAGGCACTGCAAAACGATAAATAAATCATCATTATTTGTGCTTTACCTCTTTATTATTTTTTTTTTTCGATACAAATAATGATACACACAAACATACCTTAAGGTCACGCCAGTTTTGCTCGGAAGATTATTGAGAGGTGTGCCTGTTTGTAGTACATACACATTTCAACAGTTAGAATAATTATTTTCGCTTAAAAGGTACACATGAGAATATTATAGTGAATTGTTTTTAATTTTATGTATTACGTAAGCGTTAATTACTTCTTAGAAAAGCACATTTTACTTTCATATTCAGAGTATAAATAGCAGAACTATAGCAGACACTTACCTCCAGCTGTTGCTAGTAAAAATAAAATGCTAACTACATTATAGTGCTGCGGATTATCGACCAACCCATTATTATGTCAGAACTGCTCTCTCTCTACCTGACAGAGATAAGTGGAGAATATTATAGGTACTACTTTATAGCTTTATATTTTATTAAAACACTTGTGAGAGACCCCAGAAGTGTCAGTATTGAAGTAGGAACGGAGGAGGAGGATGTGCGGCGAACGTTTATGTTAGCCGTGCCACCAAAACGGCTGACTGCCTAATCTTTTCTGTGGTAAATCAATTCCGAACGTAATTGCAAAAAATATTTGAGAGTCGTCTTTTTATAATACAAGGCAGTTCTCGTAGGTAATTAAAAAATGTTCAAAACAAAGTTCCGAACTAATCTCAATGTCACAAATTATATCCTCCTACACTAACAAACAACTTCAAACGTGAGCTTTTATTGTAATGAGACTGAAAGTTTATTAAAGCTAAAATGGTATTCTTTGGTGACTACGTTTTCCGAATAACGTTTACCTTGCAAATGAGTGCTAGCTTGTTACCTCGAAAATGGGGGTATGGTTCAGGACAAGATGGCTAGGAATATTTTGACGCCAAAGATTTGAACCACATCGCTAAAAAAAAAATTGTATGTCTGTCTTTGTTTATAAATTTAAGTATAGAAATAGTTTTATTTTTGTTATGTATGTAAGAAAAAATCAACATCTTTTTAATAGAATAAGTGATAGACATCATTTTAATACTAGAAATAAAGATAAATTAAGTAGATCAACCTTTTTTCAGATTATCTAAAGTGCAAACATCTTTTATGGGGTACTGTATTAAATGCTACAACAAAATATCTTTTGATAAAATAAACCCACCAACCTACTTAAATGAAAGAAAAATTAAAACTCATATTAAAAGTACACTTTGTAAACAAGGATATTACAAATTGGAGGATTATATCCAAGATAATAATGTTTGGAAACATGCTGGTCCTGCTCCATAGGACAATCTAGAGTCTAGACAAAATCAAACTGGTTGCTAATTTAATTTATACATACATATTTTTTTTAAATACATTGTTTTTTACATTCAGTGACAAATGTAACTCACACACTTTTTAAAATACTAGTAAAATTTTACAATCTTTGTAAATATGTGAGCACCAAGTATCTATCACATAATTGATTTGCCAGTCTGTTATATTTTTAATTCTTTTACCATTTTTGGTAGACTAAATTTTATTTTAGGTGCATCGTCATACAATTATATAATGAATGTATACAAAAACTTGTAAAACATTATAAAAGAGTAACGGTGGAGTTTCTTGCCCATTCTTCTCCACACGAAAACTACATTTTGGAATGGGCGACTAGAATCAATTCTATTTTTTAATTTTTAATTTTGACGTTCAAAAGTGCCTTTTAAGTGCCTATTTGAAATAAATGATTTGACTTTGAAAAAGTGTCATTATATATAATAACCTCCTCCTTTTTGAAGTCGGTTAAAAACAAAATATTATATGCAAAAGCCACATCAACAGAAAGCACTCAAAATATTCACAATCTGCTAATATGCGCCGTAACTCCACAGTGCATCACTCAACCGTAGCTCAACCGGACACCTAATTACCTCGCACCTATAACAGTATAACTTGCTCAATACTCTAATCAATCATTCATAGCACCTCGTTACTTCACCGTACCTCATTAAATCCTATCAATCATTGCGTCCTTTTCGATCACAGAATATTAGAGCGAGATGGGTAACCGAAGCGTGTATCGGATTTAAACTCTGTTAGCGGTCCGGTACTGAATTAAACGGTGCATTTGGGAGATAAATGCTCGCCTGCATTTGTGCGGCAGTGCGGCGCGCGGAGTTGCGCGGCCACGCCCAGAGATGGCGCTGATTCTACTCATTAATCATTACGCGAACGTATGACATCACCGAGTAATGCGGAGACCACCTCGTTCGCATCATGAGGTGGTACAGAAGACTCATTTTTGACGACACTTTGTGGAATCCAAATTAAATCAAATTAAAATCTGGAATAGAGTTCACAAAAAAGCTTTGTGGTTAAACATTATAAAATAGCCACACGAGTGATGATAGTAAATTATACGACCGGCATCCTGGACAATCAGCTCTGCAGCCACTAAGCTGACTGGCCAAGGGTTAGCTTTAATTTTTCCAAAAACTTGAGAAAATGCTAGGGTAGTCGGCTTTCTCTCCCATTCTTCTTAACGGCCACGTGCACATACGATATTCTGGTTTTATGCAATATACGTACCGTCATAATGGCGATACAAAATGAGATTCGATTTCAGGTCAGTCAAAATTAACGAGAGGGAATTAATGTCCAAAGTAAATGAAGGACAAAGAATGGATGCATTAACTGCTGCCAATATTTTGTTTAACTTACTTAATTATATTGTACGACGAGGGTCTCGTTGTGGGAAAAGTTATTTAATTTGTTTTTTTTTCTGTAAATACCGAGGCGCTACAAAAGCGTGGTAGACCCAACAGCATCCTGAATTACATTGTTATACTGGACACGCAGGGCTTTGTATGCCCTCAGCGTTTACACATGCAGTCTGTGGGTCGACTGCGTGTGTAAAAAGACTGGCAGTATGCTGTGAACAGGGTTATTTTGACTTGTGTCGTACAGCGTGCAAATCTACGGATCAGCATATTACCTCGAACAGCCATCGCCCTGCGTTCCCTTTCCATGCCCAGTTCATGAGTGACACAGTGACCCAGGTACTTAAATGTTGTTACTCTAGATAACGGAGTATTATTTATGGTCACATCTGGCACGCAAGAGTAACATTTGGTCTTGAATACACATACACATTACACATTCACATTTTTTTGCATTTTACTTGAGTCCCTGAGTGACCGCGTAGTCTTCACAAATCTTAACAAGACGCCTGAGTGCGCTTATTGATGGATTCAGTAGCATCATATCGTCAGCGTAATTTATATTGTTAACGCAAACTCCGTCAGTGTGACAGTCTAAGAGACGAGGTGATGTAATACCCCGCTGTCTCACCTCGCACTTCAACCCATACACATCAGACACAGTTCGACCCCACCTGACATAGTTCATCTGATTCTCGTACCAAAACTTAAATAAAGAAATAACAGTACAGTCAACGCTGCTGCTATCCTTTCGTACCTTATCCCACAAGATATCGTATGACACCAGGTCAAATACCCTCGATATATTCAGAAAACACGCATAGACTGGTGTTTTCTTATCAACATAATACTGAACAGTCTGATTAAGACACATGATGGCAGTCTCAGTCAATAGTCCGGGTCTGAAATCGAATTGGGCAATATTAGGAAATATTAAATACTAACGGCCTGTCCCGGCTTCGCACGGGTGGACATTTATTTTTTTAACATCTTATTTTCTTGCATTTAAAGAAGCCTATATTAATCAGTGATAATGTAGCATTCAAATGGTGAAATAATTTTTAAAATCGGTCCAGTACTTTTTGAGCCAATTCGTTACAAACATACATACAAATCCTTCCTCTTTATAATATTATTAGTATATTAGTATTAGTATAGATAAGTATAGATTTCACTGATTACAATTTAAGTTCGTCTGATCCGGGAATCGAACGCTAAGCCTTCACTTCACCACAACAGCGGTCTATTCAGTAAAAATCTCACCGTGAAAACTTAGGTGAAGTGAGCTGTCAATAGCGTCAATATCTAGCATATGGTAGAACGACAGCTCACTTGAAGCTCAATTCACCTAAGTTTTCACGGTGAATTGTTTACAGAATATATCGGCGTGCCTTTTAAAATTAATAGAAAAAAACATCCTTTTTTAAAATAATCGTTGTTTTACATCTGTAATTAAGTAACTTTTTATCTACGTAGTCAGCGTTAGTTGCCTTCCTACTACACACATCAAAAGTGTCTAGGGATCAAGCATTTTTATGCGGATTTCTTGAGATTGAGATGTGGCTTTGTAATAAATTTATGATTTTATAAATTTATATGGATCCTTTTTGGTGCATTTCATAATTTGAATCAGGAACTGTGAATCAAATTCGAGTAAAAGATGAAAATCAGCTGTCAATATTTTCCCTATAAAAACATACAACGCATTGAAGACATTATTAGTGCTACTGTTTCCCTACTACTGATTAAAACCAACGTTATTATGGAGCGGCGACGTCATTTAAGCAGGGAAGAAATGCTCAGAGCCGTGGGAATGATAGAAGCTGGTTCCCGGCAACGTACTGTGGCTTTAGCTCTGAATACAAGTCAGAGTGTTATCAGTCGACTTTGGACACGTTACCGAAGCACTGGTACCGTGGCTGAGCGCCATGGAGGACGGTATCGCTGCACCACACGGAGACAAGACCGATACATTCAAATCTTAACTCGAAGAGCTCCAACAATAACCGCCATGATGTTAGCCGTGAGGCTTCATCACTCTTCAGGGAACTTAATTAGCGACCAAACAGTCAGAAACCGCTTGCATGAAGTGAACCTTCATTCCCGAAGACCGCTACGGGTACCACCTATAGCAATGCACAATCGTAGGATTTGATATCAATGGGCTCTTGAACACAGAAATTGGGCAGAAGAACATTGGCGTTTCGTGTGCTTTTCTGATGAGTCTCGTTTTGGTATGAGACCGGATACAAGACGTATACGACACTGGAGAACCCCTGGACGCCAACAGCGATTAAAATCCTGCCAGGAAGTCCATCCTTATAGTGGTGGAACCATCATGGTATGGGCGGGTATTTGGATCGGCGGAAGAACTGAGTTGATTTGGATCAGAGGCAACCTCAACGCTCAAATTTATGCTGAGACGATTGTATCAGACGTCATCGTTCCTCTACAAGTGCAAATCGGTCCCTTATTTCAGTTAATGCATGATAATGCACGACCGCACACCGCAAGAGTTGTAAGACAGACTCTCGCCGCAGCTAACATCAATGTCCTGCCCTGGCCTGCTCAGTCGCCAGACTTGAACCCGATTGAGCATGCATGGGATATGCTACAGAGAAGAGCTCTGCCGAATATGGAGGGTATCCAGTCGCAAGAAGACCTTTTTTTGTTGTTGCAACGAACATGGGCGGCCATTCCACAGCGTGATTTGGATGAACTCATTTTGAGTATGCCAAACCGATGTTCTTGTGTTGTTAGTGTTCGCGGTAGAAACACGGATTATTAATTGTTTAAGTTACCCAATAAAATTTTAGAGAAAACTGTTATTTCAGTCTTTTTTTCGAACTTTTGTGTTAGTGGTTCAAATGTCAAAAATCCCTTTATTAGGAAAATGGCAAATTTCTTTATTAATGCAAAGTTGACTTGGTTTATCGTTACTGTGACAAACGAAAACACTTTATTTCATGAATCCTTAAAGAAAATTTTAATTAATATCAATCAGGAGAAAAGTTATTGCAAAAATATATGTTGATCCCTAGACACTTTTGATGTGTGTATTAGAAGACTACCAAACCGACGTCATCCATACGCATGTCAACCTTGGAGGTACACTGACAGCCATGACAGGTATTCTCTTACAGCATCCATACTATTACGATAACTAAGTCAACTGTGGCATCGTAGATTTTTAGCTTTTAATTTAATTATGCACACTTGCTTTTCCAATTCACTTTTGTCATTGGCAGAATAGTCGACATCGGCTTTGCTTGCCATACATAAAAATATAATAGAATAGATTACGATAACTACGATGGATTTATAACAATTAATACGCCATACGTATTAGACAACCGGTGTTAACAGAACAATAGGATCGTGTCGTGGTATTTTTTTTTTCTATTTGAAAAAATCGAGAAATTGATGGCGGGACGAGCTTGATTCCTACCGAAGGACTAGCAGCAAAATACAGAATTGTGTGGAAAAGGGAGGGGGAAAGAAAAAGAAAGAAAGAAAGTAAAAGTATTTATTGCGACTCGTACAGAAGGATCACAAACTAAATTAAACACAGTCTAAATTAAAATACCAAAATAAAAACAAAAAAAATTAAAAAAGTAACAAAAAGAAAAATAAAACAAAAAGTCCTATACGAGGCCAAAAGGCTCCTATCTCAGCATGGGAGGGGAGGCCTTTGCCTTAAAATTAAGCTATTTAACACATGAAATGAAGTCAAATAATTTACTAGTGTTGTTTTTGTTAATAGATGCAGAACAGTTACAAGACACAACACAAACCTTGTCTTATTCAAAATGAATGAAATACACATACATTTTATTTGTCAGTACGGTACTATCATAGATTAAGTCCAGTCTCGCTATCTGGGACATTAAGGTCCGTATTACAGAAGGAAACTCAAGCATTGATCTCTGTTTAAAACTAGTTTTGAGTCAAGTTTTAATTTTAGAACGATCCTCAAGCATAGATTCATTGATCATAGTTCAGCCGAGTTTGACTTTATTCTAGATCGTTACTCAGTTCGTGAATCGAACCCAAGCAGTGATTAGATCTGTAATCACCCAAGTGTGGTCGAGACCGCGCTTGAGCATAGATTGACATGGGAAATTTTGTTCTTTTTTAAGTTTATTTGCGTTTTCGAGTTTATAATTATTGTGGAATTGAAGATTACTATCAAAATCGATACTTATATCTGGAGAAGTAGATTATTAATAGGTTTAATCCTAATGATTCATAGAATTTATATTACATAACAGCTTTTCTTCCAATAGACTGATATATTTTTTTCGTCTTGCATTTATAGTGACAATCTGGAATTAGCTGATCGATTCAATATGATTGCGTGCTTCGAGCTAATTTTGTTCCTAATATCGAATTGTGCCTTAGTAGATATGGATTTCGACAACCTTCTAGGGATTTCAGAACATTGAAGAAGAATAAAAAAAAAAACCTCAGCGGGAAGTGACGGACTATTGCATATTCGTCATTCGGAGTAGGTACGCATGATGAAAGGATTTATAGGGAAAGCTCAGTAGGTGCTCAGGAGGTTTGAAGAGAATAAGTGCTCATAACATATAGTGATTATTCAATGTAGTTTCTTATGACAACAGTTCTAAGGCCCAGAACGAAAGAGCCACGTTGTGGCATTCACATACAAATAACAAGAGACATTTTGTAGAAACAATTTATTTTGATACGTAATTTCATCATTTTTGTTATAAATTCTTTATTTTTGTTTTCCAATATTCTTCCTCCAGACGTGGGTGCCGTTGAATAGTATCTATTGGTGCTAGTGGCTTTCATAGCAGTATTCAAAAATGCACCTGTAAACAAGTATTATAATTTATTGTTATTAAAAACACTGAAACCCGTTACAAAATCAATAGGAAGTAATATAATATAGACACAAGTACCTACATAAATTTTTAAAACTGAAAATTCAATAAAAATACATACCTATTAGCGGCTACTGCTTTCAACATTAATTTGGTCAGTTTTTATTAGTAAGTATATATACATTCAGAGATAAATACTTTTTCTTGTTTACTCCAATTATTGCAGTTTATTATTTTCATTGCTATAATCGCAAACACAAAGAAATAGACATATTAAAAATTATTATCAAATTAATTTTTTTTGAAATTGACGATTGTCAAAACACGACCACAGAGCACTTTAGTCACCATAGATACAAAAATTTGTGGAATGAAATAGTACAAAATGACTCCAAACAGTTTAACTTCAATAAATCTGTATTTGTACTATTCGCAGCTAACAAAATAACGCTCACTTCCTAAATATTTGGGCTCATAAGGTACATTTTAATATTTCTAATCCTGTGAATATCAGAACATAGTTGGTAAATAAAATAAATAGTAAACGAAAACAGGCTGATGCATAGACAATACACATCTCTGCTTGAGGCTCGATTTGATTCTCGCTTCAGCTGATTACAGTTTGATTACCGTTCTGGAATAAGAACAATGCTCAAGTACTGATTCTATACTTAAACAATGATCAACTGATTGACGATCAAACTAGACTTGAGGAATGTTCTGTAATACGGACCTAAGAGTGAGTTGTTGCGTCGAGGAGGCGAGCTATCCTCCCTGAGTGCTGCCCGCTTTAGGCATTAACCAACAGATGAATTGACGGAATGGATGTTGCCCGTGCATGTAAATATAAAGTGTTCGGTTCCGACCGGGAATATCGGCTGAAACCTTTCAATCATCCTTGAATACGAGTACGCGATAGAACGTAGGTGAGCACTCAAAATAAAACTGATAAAATATTGTATGCTTTTAAAGTAAATTAACAATTTAGCAATCTAAGTGTATAGTGTTAAACAAAACATAGAAGGTCAGTACCTTCTATGTTTTGTTATTAGATTTATATTAGATTTAAAGTAGTATATTATCAAAAAGACAAAAGAGCCACTTACATGAGAATATAAGATAACATTATGTAATAAACTTATTCTAGGTTCGAGTCACCGATAATAGACGCTTACAATTATTTTTTTTTGTTGGGTTACACTTTCAACGGTTTTATTCTCAACTATTAGACTAATAACATTTATAATCAAAATCAAATCATTTATTTCAGATAAATATGCATACTCGTATAAATCAGATGAAAAAACAACAACAACAACACACAACAACAAAACATAACAACACACACACATAATAACATTTATAATGAGTGGTTTCAATACTGTTATCTGATTGTTTTGATTTAAAACCGCTGAAAGAGCTTAAATTTTTTATGATTTAAAAAACTTTGCTCCTTCATAGGTGTGTGAGGGCAATGAAGTTCGTTGTTGGGCGACGGATGGAAATAAATAATAACTGTGTTTCCCCAATAAAAAGTAATATAATATAATTAGTTTAACATAAAGGAATTTCGTAGAAAATAATAATGTGACATTCTTCTTGTCAAAAATATAAGTTAATGTGAAAAACTAAAGAGGGCGCGTATGTTGTGTGCGCGCCTCTTTTGCGCAGACTTCTAGAATCTTCTAGGTGTTGTCAATACGTCGTGTGCATATGTGTGTATGCACTCACACACATTATGCGAGGCGTTAACAATAGGTGATGATACTATTTCTTACAATTATATAATCAATTCATTTGTTCTATATTGAATAGTTTTCGACTCTAAGGCCATGGTCATTTTTCGTAGGTTTTTGTGCTCTAATCAGATGTTGTCTGTAGTTAAAGGTTTAAAAAGAAGAATTCCCAAAATCTCTTCCGGGACCCATATGTAGAATATTTTTGTACCATATAGTATATCTCATAAATTAAAATACTTACCCCTACAATCGCAACTTAAAATGTCAGTTTACAACTTTACATCTACATAGGTAGTCAAGACCCGTTATAAAGCCGTTTTTTTTTTTGTTTACTCACTTCCAGACCATGTCAAAAGTAAGGCACACAATAATATACATGAGAAAAAACGTTATTTTACTAGCCGGACATCTTGGCGAGGGAAGTTAATCATGTCCGGTATGTGGAGTCAGATGCGCCGTTATTTGTTCGCGAATGAGGGTGTGTCCGACTGTCCGGTGCCCAGACACTTGTACATACGTTACATGGAATCGTTGCAACACTAGTGTAGAAATACTTGCAAGTTCTTTGTCCAAATCATAATATACATTTCATTCTGAATATCAGAAGTCATTAATTAAAAATATAATTAAATATTTTCCTCGTTAATTGAGTGCATATTGATATTAAGTGTTTCGATTTGAGTTTTTAAGTGTTATGCGATCAGCCAGATTGGCAATAGAAAGGTAACATGAAAAATCTTTGTTTATGCAAACTTGGAAACCAAGTTAACTGGCCTTCGGCCTCACCGTCCCTTACCCTTATGTAAAGTAACAGTTGCCAATACCAAACTGCAGAAATGAATTACCTGTTATTGGTTGTTATATTTTTGTCTTAAATGTCACATAGATAATAAAATATTGCGACTAATAAGAGAACGTAAACATCGCGCGGCATTCCTCCCCGGCTGGGACAACGACAAATGTCATAATATTTAGAGACGCCGCTGTTAGCAAACATACCGACATACAACACGTGCGTACACGCGGCGTCTTTGAGATAGTTTTGAGGTAGATCTTCAAAGATACTATCAGAGCAAGATCGTAACACATTCAATAGCGTGCAGAACATGACCAATATTTTTATTTGTAACATTTCCTTGATTTTCCAGTACCACAAATTTAAATCTATAGGGAGTACTTAATCAATCTACAGCACATTTATAGAACTGTGGTGAACAACGAAACGTGAGCTTAGCGTTTGTGAGTGGGCACTGAAACAACTAACAGCCTGCGAGTGAGCTTCAAGCCATACATCGTAATCCAGCAAAAAAACCGCTTCGTACACACACACGGATGCACATTCACACAAAAGCAATGCTCATGTCATTGTGAGGGCGGTAGGTACACGGAACGCAGCATCTCCCGCTACAATATGTTCCCGTATGTCTTCACATTCGCAGAGGGTGCCGCGAGATATGTTTAGTAATCAAGCGACGCGAACCATCCGCGACGCGACGCGACACGACACGACAGCGGAGCGACTGCGGCACGACTCCGCCCCATTTGTAACACACACTGCTCTATTAACTTTCCGCTATTTCTTCGTATTTTTGTGTTCATTACTCTGTTTTATCTCGAGGTTCTCAAACGGGGACAGCAAACTGCTCTTAAAATGATTGGTCGCCGCCGTTCGCAGTTATTTATGGGAAGCAGGCCGAAGTTTGGTGAGTGAGAGTACTTAGTTGTGACGAAGAAATCTTCAATTAGATCACGTTGTTTGGCGGATGTTTACATTATTCAGGGGCAGTTCAAGGTTTTAAATTTAATTATCTAGAGGACATCAACCTCATCAGCACATAATTGTTCGAATCATTTGCTAAGTGTCGTCTTTAGAACATTATCTGGTAAAGGGTAACTGACTGTTGCTAATTTTGTTCACGATGTCCATTCAAATCTCAACCAGGTATAACTCTCTTTGTCTGTTATGTAATATATCAGTGTATTTAACACACATGCCGCATGCGTTAAAACTTTATACAGCTTCAAGATAAGTAAGTTCCTAGTTCGGTTATATGCAGCGTTACTATCAGATTTTAAAGTCAGTTAAATGTTCGTTCAGCGGAACTTTCAACTATGAACAAGAATTTCACATCGGAGGTTAGAGAACAATATAAAACTACACCTAAATGCCTGAAACATTCACGTACGTACGCTCAGCAAGAAAAACTGGCGCTCACCTTACGAATACCACTTTCAGATATATTAATACATACAATACAACTCTTAGGTCTGAGAAATAAGGTTTCAAATTGAGTTTATGAGTAGTATTTAAAGTTTGTCAAGTATTTAGAGTGCATTACACATTCGCAGAGTTAAGTTGGAGTTGTGTGACGGGATCGGAATGTTAAAACATCGAGTAAGGAGCAGTAAGAAGGCAAATGTATGTACATGCACTTTTGTACCTGACAGAGTTACTGTGCTGAACGTATTGCGTTTGTACGCTACTTCAACCTTCGGGGCATACAGAGGGGTGTAGGGGGAGTGGAGGGGGAGGGGGGAGGGGGCACGTCTCGGATATATTATCCGCTTGTGTGTATTTACCCTAAACATGACATATGTTTCATACTTGTTTGATGCTGTACAACATTGGTACAGTGCGCTAAGCGCGTATGTTAAGCGGAAAGTATGAGTTTGATTCCCAGCTTGAATAGTGTAGGTACTATTGGCGGTGGTTGTGCATCACCGTTTGCAAAAATTTTTCGGTTGCACGATGAAATCTTAGTTTTCAACGCCTTTTATTGTTTGATCAATGAATGAAGGATGAGCCTTTATTGTAAAAGGCAATTGTTTTTGTTTGACCAATGAACGAAGAATGTCGCTTAATAAAGATGACCCTAAAATGAACAATGGCCCTTTTCTTTTTTGTTGTATTACTATTGTTTAAAGTTTTTTTTTTTTCTTAACTTGTTTAGAACCCCTTTTTTACAATGTGCGCCGAAGCGCAATTGGTGGACGAAAACAATGCAGTCCCCACCTGCATTGGTAGCCTCTGGCCCGTGCATACGAAAAGCGCCCTTATGGGGGTCATGGACAAAAATAGTCAATAGTACCTCATTGGGATTTTCAGTACGAGGTAGAGTGTAGTGTTTTTTGCTTTGAGATCATAGATCCCAAACTCAACTAACCACGACGATCCTAACTTATCCTAATGCCGAATGAGGAATAAGTTCCAGGGATCTTCGTTTCACTGTTGGTGAAATCATGTGGTTGTATTATTGTATTATTGTAAAAGCTGCATAAAGGCTTGTCGTAAATACCGCTAGAGCAGCCTATCACCTGTCGGAGATGACGTTTGTTGAAGTAAAAAAATGCTCCGACATTTTCAGACCCGTGTTATTTCTCATTTCCATATTATCGTCATTGGTTGGATCGTATAATCGGCATATGTATCAAGCGAGTGAGCGCTCTGATAATATTTATTTAATTTTGATCAGACCGATAAGAACACATTCAAAAGATATTGACACTGAAGCCTTCCGCTATAAAATACTCGTTTACATGCGAGACTTGTTATTTTGGCTGTTCTGCATGAGGTATAGTAATGAGGCATTTAATAGGTAACTAACGGTGCTATGATAAATGATAATTATTTCTATAAATTGAAGTTTAAAAAAAAATTGACCATGGTTTAGTGGTTGCAAGCGTTACTTGCTGAGCATGAGGTAATAGGTTCGATTCCTAGATCGGGCAAAGTGTTATTTTTCCTCCAGGAATTTTTCAGTAGCAGCCCGGAGTCTGATTTGTGTATGGTTGATGGCAATAGGCCTTCTATTACATGGGACTAAGACAGAACTGGCGCAATGTGTGTGTACTATAGGTACCTCTGCCTCATCCTGCGGGGATACAAGCGTGATGTATGTTATGATTCAAAAAGACATTTTCACACGTCAAATATAAATTATGTTTTAAAAATATAACCAATCATCTCCTTATTTAATCGTAAGCTACTAATGACATCAACAGCTCGTATGGTAACCCATAAAGCGAACAAGATTTTATGTTCGGCCAAAACAGAACAAAAAAGTTATTCAGATACAATAAAGTCGGTCAGAAGTTTACATAACAACAACAGGGGCGCGTCAACAATGCTGGTTAGTGCTGCGACAGCGCGCGTCAGCGGCCCCCGGGACACAGG
Organism: Globia sparganii; assembly: GCA_949316385.1. Classification (NCBI taxonomy): domain Eukaryota; kingdom Metazoa; phylum Arthropoda; class Insecta; order Lepidoptera; family Noctuidae; genus Globia; species Globia sparganii. Next base: position 25,112,252 of record OX438657.1, read on the forward strand.
ACACAGCCCGGGATCCACCGCTATATTAAATATTGAAAACTAATATGTTTTCCCGCGGCCCTGTCCTACCTGCTTGCCTTGAACAAACGCCGCGTAATATATCGCCGGCCGGCCACATACACATTACAAAAAATGGACGATATAAACCGATCGAGGCTCGTATCCAATCACGTGGTTTTGGATTGCTGAACAAATTGCTCGATTTATTTTTAGTGGCTTTTCTTTTGTTTTATTGCCGAATATAAGTTGATTTGTGGACACAACATATAATGGTCGGCTTGTTTATAAGCCACGGTTAGTATTGTTCTATTTCACCCACAAATTGAACCGAATTATTATTTATTACTTTAATAAATAAGCACATCAATATTAGAATCTTTGTTATATCAAATGCAGCATGCTACTAAGAAATCATTAGACATTACATTCATTTTATTTAATGACAAAATAATTAAGAAATAATAATTATACTCAACACCAAAAACTTTAGTACTAACAAACAATAAATGGCAATAACTTGTAACAAAGTATCCGAGACGGCAACGTTTGATTCGAGCGGGAGCTGGAGCTACTGCTTAATAAACCACTAAACACAGTAAGAGCACAATCAGCAATTCATTGGGTGTATTGCAGCGTTGGGTGAAGCGCGCCAGGAATCCCGGGCAGCCCGGGATTGCGACGGGATCCCGATGTATTTTCCCGGCGCGTTTGCTATTGTGGAATCCGAAGCGCGCGGCCGCGGATTTTGACTTGTACCATGCAGTACAATTGTGCCTGTGAAAGATGTTTGCTTTTTAAAATTTAGGAGCGCTTTGTTCAGAGAGCTTCTGACAGCTATCTCTCGAGCTAATCCTGCACTCACTGTTCTATGTGTAAGTCATATTTAAGTGCGAGTTGGTTTAATGTGTGCAGTGTTTGTTTTCTAAGAATTTAAGTTACACTAAATAACAGATTCTTAAAAATAAAATACGAAGGTACAACTTGTTGTCCCTAAATAAAATACCTGCTCAGAAGTAACACAGTAAAGCGTCCCAAAGAGATATTGGATGCTAGAACCTACTTAGTCCTGTCAAGGCAATCAAATTACTAATCGGTTAGATAGACTAGTGACCTGCTTTCCGATGTTGCCTCTGCAAGTATATACTAGGTCCACTATTAATCATTTTAAACAAAACTATAACAGGGCGTCTAGAAACAAGTTTTACTTATAATAATATAAAATAGCTCGATAGATTGCTCAACAATGGTATCCGGTTCATATTCAACCTCAGGAAATATGACCATGTGTCGAGCTATAGATCAGAGCTCAAATGGATGTCCATTCGCCAAAGAAGAAGTTTGCGCGCTTTGACGACGCTTTTCTCCCTTCTCAACTCTCCCACTCCTCCTTCTTATCTCGTGTCTCACTTCCAATATCTATGTTCTTCTCACGCTAAGAATTTGCGTTCTTCTAACAATCTTCTACTACTCTGTCCTTCTCATACTTCTGACTTTGTTCATTCTTCCTTTCATATTCAGTCCATTCTTCTTTGGAATGCGCTTCCTCTAGATATCAGGACGGCCACCAGTCGGTATGCATTTAAGCGAAAATTGCAGAGTTATTTTCAACACAAGTAGTGATGAGTCATCTCAACATCTGTCTCTCCAATTTGTATGTATATATATATATAGGTATTTATATATATATCATTAGTATATAATTATATATATATATATATTATAATATGTATGTGTATATAACCTATTTATGTATTTGTGTACCTAGTTTTAACAGGTTTTTTTTTCTCATTGTTCCTCTCAACTAAAGCACCTGCCATCTAATCTCTTCACCACCCTTGGTTGACTGGTAGAGAATGCCTAAGGCATTAAGTCCGCCTTTGTACCTTTTTGTGCGAAAAGTTTAAATAAATAAATAAATAATTAATAAATGAATCAGTGTTAAAATTAATTCGATTCTGTCTCAGTCTCGCGTGACGCGCCTTAGGTTAGCTACACGCGAGCCATTCATTAAGTAATGAGAGTAATGATGAATTATAATAGTAATGATGAATTATAATAGTAATGATGAATTCATCGGTGAACTAAACGTAATGCTGTTAAACCCATTTACATTTACAACCTGAGTCAGGGTTCTGACTGAGTTCCATGAGAAAAACCCCGGAACACTGTACAAACATAATAAAATAAATAAACACTTTACATGACCTGGGGATTGTAAATAGAAATATCCAGCAGTCGCACCTACGAGCACTAGACCCACGAAGCAGACTTCCATACAAAACAACATAGACCACAAGAGCCAGTGGCGGCGACTTACCTAGACCATCCTCAACGGAACTATTTAATAAGCCTCAACGTCGATCGCCACTAATTGTGCGGCGCCCGCACACGGCGGGGTCGCGCGGGCCGCGCGGGTCGACGCGGGCCCCGCGACCGCGGCACCGCGCGGGCCGCGCGCGCCGCTAATTTCCCGCGTGGCCCATAAATTACGTGCACTTTGTCCTCACTACTCCGCGCCTCTGAGACTACCAACAGAGGATCAATTTGGGCGTTGTAAAATTCTATTTTTTCAAGGAAACATAAAAAAATTGCTAGGTAAAATTTTGTTTAACGTCTGCGGTCATCATCTGCTTTTCCCATTTCTGCATGCATTTCCCAACTATGTTGAGGTCGGCTTCCAGTATAACCGGATGCAGCTGAATACCAGTATTTTACATGGAGCGACTGCCTATCTGACCTCCACAACCCAGCTACTGGGTAATACGAGTACAATACCTCTTGGTAAGACTGGTTCTCAGACTTTAGGGCTTCTGACGACTGTCAAGGATCCACGAATGACAGCCGGGACCAACAGCTTAACCTGCTTACCGAGGCACGGAGGGGCTTGGTATGTAAAGATGGTCACCCATCCACGGACTAACCGCGGCAAGCGTAGCTTAACCTGATCGATCGACCCATGCAGCTGTTATTTCTTAGCTACAAGTCTCTGGCTGTTAGTTTAACGTCTGCAGTATATTTTGTAAAACAACTGAATCCAAGAAGTTTATTTCCGTCGTAAAACTCACCACACATCACAGTTAATTTACAAACAATAGGGCTAACTAATAGATAACACACATATTTATTAGAACAAAAGATCTTCTAAACACATCAGATTCATAATAAAGTACAGTTTAAAGATACACAAAAGCCAATTTAAACAAAGCTGCATGCATTGTTCCAGCCGTTTTATTTGTAAGGTTAGCAATTAGCGTATGCGTCTATTTGTATCGTCGTATTCGGTGCTCAACTAGATGCGGAAACATTAGCTCGCGGTGCATAGTGCCGCGCTCCGGCACGGCGGCGGACCGGTGCGGGCCGGTGAGGGCCGGTGCAGACCGGTTGCCCGTGCCTGCAGGCGCCGCTAGGGATGTAAAGCCGTAAAATTACCACGGTAAAATACGGAAAAAAACGTTTTTTTACCGTAAATTACGGTAAATTACGGTAAAAAACGGTAAAAAACGTAAAAGTAGTTTTACGTTCTACAAACATAAATACGGTAATGAATGAGTGTGTTTGTATGTACCTTACTCTTTCACTATGTATATGAATATGAATTATTCAGTTCAAATATGAATACATAATAATAATAATAAATTAAATATATGAATTATACCACGTCATCGATTTAATAATATATGTATGTTATGTGCAAAGGCCAGCAAAAATTAAAATTTTAGTTTTTGGAAAATTACTTGTATTTAGTATTAACTAACTACAGTTCTCAGAATCAACCATTTAAATAATAAAATTAAACAAATGACAATACAAAAAAAAAACAGAAAAATAAAATAAATCTATAATCTAAGTATCGCATTTTGCCGTACAACTTGACGGAGCGCACTTGTCAGCAACGTCGCATTTTGATTTTGTAACCCCACGCGCGCGTGATATAAAATAAATTAAAATTTAGAATGTTATGCCACCGGTAATTTTACCGTAAATTACGGTAAAATTACCGTATTTTACCTGCGTTTTCGGTAAAATTACGTAATTTTGCAACCGTAGGCGCCGCGCATAGTGACGTGAGTAGCAAAGTGCAGAGAACTCACCTCGACATAATATAATGCAGATTGAAGATGTCGCTATATTAGAGAAAAATTAAAAAGTATTGATTCAATCTTCACAAGCTACTCTCACATAAACACTTAAAAGGGTGCAGTTGTACAAGTACTTACCATATTTGTGTTAAAATAAATCATTAATACTGCACAGTCCATTCGTTGAAAGATATTCCAGGCTTCTTGTCCTCGACCATAAACAGCTTATTGTGAAAATCCTATTCCGGTTTGCACGTTAAGCTGGCATGTCCAATAGCTCAAGAACGAATATAAAAACGAATGCGTTCGACTGCGTTGACCATAATACACTGATCTGTAAATTATACCATTACGGAATTCGTGGACAAGCTGCTGATCTTGTTCTTTCATATCTGTCAAAGAGGCAGCAAAAAGTAAACGTTAACGGGGCGACGTCATCGGGGTCTCTAGTTAAGATGGGCGTGCCTCAAGGCTCAATTCTTGGGCCTTTTCTATTCCTAGTATATATTAATGACCTTCCTTACATGATGGCTAACTTATCGGATATCATTTTATTCGCTGATGACACTTCCCTTATTTTTAAAATAGATAGAAAAGATACGGATGTTTTAAATGTCAACGATAGTCTGGCTGTTCTTTCGAAATGGTTTGCAGCTAATAATCTTTTACTTAATGCGAACAAAACGAAATGTCTTAAGTTCTCATTACCAAATGTACCTCAAGTGGGTCTGAATTTAGAGCTTGATGGCAAAAAACTAGATGTTATTACGGAAACTGTATTTCTGGGAATTACTTTAGATTCAAAATTACAATGGGGCGCACACATTAGAGCTCTTTCAGGTAGATTAAGTTCAGCTGCATATGCAGTAAGGAAAATAAGGCAGTTGACAGATATAGCCACAGCTAGGTTAGTATACTTTGCTTATTTCCACAGTATTATGTCTTATGGTGTTCTGCTGTGGGGATCGGCAGCTGACGTAGATTCAATTTTCATTTTACAAAAGAGGGCAATCCGCGCAATTTATAAAATGAGTCCTCGCGAGTCTCTTAGAAACAAATTCAAAGAAATTGATATACTAACTCTGCCTTCTCTTTATATTTTAGAAAGTATTTTGTATGTTCGCAAAAACTTAGGACTTTTTAAAATAAGATGCGATTTCCATAATATAAATACCCGTAGTAAAAATGAAATTGTGATACCTAAATTTAGATTAACAAAAACTAGCAAGTCTTTTCATATAAATAGCATCCGTTTTTATAACAAGTTGCCAAAGCCGGTTACAGAACTTAGCGATGGAAAGTTCAAAACCCTCATCAAACGTGTCCTTATCAAAAAAGCATATTATAAGATTAAAGACTACGTTGAAGACAAGGTGGTTTGGCAATGATTGCTTCTGCACATGTGGCTTCCCTGGCATCTCATTAACGGCATAACTACATAAACGTCTATTAACTGCTCTCAAATTACGATTTTTATTTAATTTTTACATACTTCTTTGACATTTAATCTTTTTACTATTTGACATTATATAGAGACAATTCTAATCCTCCAACTCTTTTTATTGGTTGTAATGGAAATTATGATCACTTGGTTTTAATAGGTTTTTATATTTTATTTATCTTTTTTTGAGTTTTTGATTTTGTAAATGTGAGGACTTTGTAGGCCCTGTAGATTTTAGATCTGTAGATCATTTTTTATTTTATCAAGTACCTGGCGCTTGTTGACAGGCCTACGCTGTTCTCCCATACCTACTGTAATTAGAAAACATTGTAAAAGCCAATTATTTTTAAAAGAGTAACCGTGGAGTTTCTTGCCGGTTCTTCTCCATAGGAAACGACCAATTGGAACCGTGCACCTAGCTTCTGACGTTTCATAAGTGCCCTTGTAGGCTTATGTGAAATAAAAATATTTTGATTTGATTTGATTTGAATGAATGTAATGTTCATGTGTTTGAGTCTAAGTTTTTTTCCAGACAGGTAGCTTAGATAGTACTATGTAGTACACATTTGTCGATGTATGCCTTGCTTGTTGCAGATTTTGTTGTACCTGGAATATGATGTTGGCTGACTTAATCCAACAGGCCCTGGTCGATAAAATCAGACAAGATCTGTCTCTATCAGGTGTATTTTTATCAATACCGTCAGTTAGTAAATGCATTTACAGTTAAGTTGCTTTCCGCACATCACTCAAAGTGAACCTTCTATTAAAAACGTTTGTTGCTACACTATGAACAAATGTTTTTACAAAACTCAGTTAGTTTCAGCGAGGCTAGTTTATTTCGTTTAGCGTTTAAAAGCGCACCTCCAGCGCAAATATATGGAGCGCAATGAATGTACATTAACAGGTTGGATGTGAAGTAGCGCTTCACGTTATTTATTACTTCAGCTAATTAAACGTTTCGGAAGTGCTTCAAGCGACGTAGAACATTGTCTTGTTTTTTTTTTTATTTAACGTAATGTCCTGGCTGTAACAGTGTGGAATTCATTTTTAGCATGAGATGGTAAGTTAAGGCAAATTTTGCCTTAAATTCCTAGCAAAAGGTATCAAATTGTTCTTCAAAGTCTCGTAAAATGCAAAATTAATAAAGATGTAGTCGCATCTAGCAAATTATTTATGTATTGGCTGTATTTTATTCGCAACACTCTAATTCCTTTTACTCTCTGTTGGTATTAATCTCTTTGTGTTAATATAGTAGATAGTAAGAGATAATACAGTACAGAATCGACAGTTGTTGCGACCCGCGATCGCAGTACTTACTTATCTTTCTACTTCAACATTATTGTGTAAGTGCATGAAGCGTGCAACAGCACCAAAGGCGACCACTTCGCCGCTTCACTTGATGTACCGCTGAAGCATCCAAGTCCAAGACTTAATAAAGTAGGGCTCGTATCGCGCGGGGCTTCGGCCACTTGTTCCCACTTCCACGCAATACGGTATCCGTCTCTGTAAGCCGCTGGCCGCAGCGTGCAGCGGCCGCATACAGCGCTGCAGCGGATTAGAGGTGTAATTGATGTCGAGAGATAACGCAAGCGCTGCATCACTGTGTACAGGGTGATAATAATATCTGCTCGACATGGGGTATTTCTTAAGCTAGTCTGGCTGGTCCGACATAAATAACGATTGTGTTAAAACTTGTTACTTGTATTTTTTGGGTCTACCCTTTACAGCAGAACTTTTTATGTCATAATATTATTTTGCATAACAGCGGATAACATAACTTCATTTCGCAGATAATCTTTTGACAAACACTCAATTTATCATACATTCAAAACTCATAATTTTGTAAGTCAGAATCATCTTTCGGCATACATTTCATATTGGTAGTCATTAATGGCAGAACTACACACATCAAAAGTGTCTAGGGATCAACATATATTTTTGCAATAACTTTTCTCCTGATTGATATTAATTAAAATTTTCTTTAAGGATTCATCAAATAAAGTGTTTTCGTTTGTCACAGTAACGATAAACCAAGTCACCTTTGCATTAATAAAGAAATTTGCCATTTTCCTAATAAAGGGATTTTTGACATTTGAACCACTAACACAAAAGTTCGAAAAAAGGACTGAAATAACAGTTTTCTCTAAAATTTTATTGGGTAACTTAAACAATTAATAATCCGTGTTTCTACCACGAACACTAACAACACAAGAACATCGGTTTGGCATACTCAAAATGAGTTCATCCAAATCACGCTGTGGAATGGCCGCCCATGTTCGTTGCAACAACAAAAAAAGGTCTTCTTGCGACTGGATACCCTCCATATTCAGCAGAGCTCTTCTCTGTAGCATATCCCATGCATGCTCAATCGGGTTCAAGTCTGGCGACTGAGCAGGCCAGGGCAGGACATTGATGTTAGCTGCGGCGAGAGTCTGTCTTACAACTCTTGCGGTGTGCGGTCGTGCATTATCATGCATTAACTGAAATAAGGGACCGATTTGCACTTGTAGAGGAACGATGACGTCTGATACAATCGTCTCAGCATAAATTTGAGCGTTGAGGTTGCCTCTGATCCAAATCAACTCAGTTCTTCCGCCGATCCAAATACCCGCCCATACCATGATGGTTCCACCACTATAAGGATGGACTTCCTGGCAGGATTTTAATCGCTGTTGGCGTCCAGGGGTTCTCCAGTGTCGTATACGTCTTGTATCCGGTCTCATACCAAAACGAGACTCATCAAAAAAGCACACGAAACGCCATTGTTCTTCTGCCCAATTTCTGTGTTCAAGAGCCCATTGATATCGAATCCTACGATTGTGCATTGCTATAGGTGGTACCCGTAGCGGTCTTCGGGAATGAAGGTTCACTTCATGCAAGCGGTTTCTGACTGTTTGGTCGCTAATTAAGTTCCCTGAAGAGTGATGAAGCCTCACGGCTAACATCATGGCGGTTATTGTTGGAGCTCTTCGAGTTAAGATTTGAATGTATCGGTCTTGTCTCCGTGTGGTGCAGCGATACCGTCCTCCATGGCGCTCAGCCACGGTACCAGTGCTTCGGTAACGTGTCCAAAGTCGACTGATAACACTCTGACTTGTATTCAGAGCTAAAGCCACAGTACGTTGCCGGGAACCAGCTTCTATCATTCCCACGGCTCTGAGCATTTCTTCCCTGCTTAAATGACGTCGCCGCTCCATAATAACGTTGGTTTTAATCAGTAGTAGGGAAACAGTAGCACTAATAATGTCTTCAATGCGTTGTATGTTTTTATAGGGAAAATATTGACAGCTGATTTTCATCTTTTACTCGAATTTGATTCACAGTTCCTGATTCAAATTATGAAATGCACCAAAAAGGATCCATATAAATTTATAAAATCATAAATTTATTACAAAGCCACATCTCAATCTCAAGAAATCCGCATAAAAATGCTTGATCCCTAGACACCTTTGATGTGTGTATTATATCTCAGAAAGTTTACAGCTAGAATCATCCTTTGGCATACAATTTATATCCATAATAATTGAAAGACTCATCTGTCACATTACAGAAAATTCATAGTTGGAAAAATTTTGAATTTCTTACCATAATAATAAAATTCCCTGTAAGAAGCATGCAAACATGCAAACAAGCATACACCATACATGCAGCAAGCATGCAGCATGCAAACAAACATTTAAACCAGGCATGCAGCGTGTAAGCAATCATTAAAAGTATGCCATTGTAAATTCGGATATATAATCATTCGGCCAAACAATAATGATGTTATATAATTTTTATGCCTCAAGAATATTCGTCTAAAAAAGATTATGCCAAGTGTGTTATGCCGAATAAATTTCGAAGCATCAAGATTCTGCCAGATAGAGGAGACCCGTATTTTTTTTTAATATAATTTGTAAGTAGTATGCATGAGTACGAAGGTATTATGTATGAATGAGTTTTTATGTATAAAGAGCTTTCACCGTGGCTGCCCTTGACTAAAAACACTCTTAGACAACGTAACACGGAAACTAACTACTTAGCATACAATTTAATTAGTTACCTTAATACAAGTCCTCAAACTTAACATAACAACTATGTTCAAGACATTATAGACAGAAATTAATTTACTAATCCAGTAACTAATAATGTTCTAACTTTCGTTTCTATTAAAGTTTTCATGAATAACGTTGTACGTCCCAGCGTACGTCGTGTTGTCCGGGACTGCGCGCCTTGACACGAATGAACACACATCGACACTAATTGGACGCCCAGTGTGTCGCCATACATTACATATATTATGTTCGTAAGGTATTCAAGATATATTATGTCGGTCTTATTTTTATTACAACGTTGTTAATGTTATAATGAGAACATGTCACTATATTGTTTATGAGTACTCTTAATAAAATCATTAGATTTTTTTTACCTTCAAGCGGGCGTGCGGTCATTTGTAATGCCAGCGGTCGCAAGTTACCTAAAAGACATATAAGATATTTCAGGGATTTACGAGTAAAACACTAATTTTTTTTTTTTTTTTTCATTACTTTAGGATATAAAACAAAAATATACAATCAAAATAATATTCTAATTTTCTTTGGATTAGTATGCAATTTGGCATCATAAATTTTCTTATACTTCTAACTTTCGCGTGCTTTCGACGCCTGCGCCGCGACTAAAACAAATGCGATCTATGCTCCCCGGAGGGTGCGGGGAGGGGAAGTAAACAGTTTATTTCGTGCACAGTGAAACAATGACAGGTTATTAGGGATGGGAAATACATGCGACAAGAAATAACGATACTAAGAATGAAAATATATCGAGTGTGGTCGGATCGATGACGCGCGCCTGCTTGAAGATTAAAACTGAATGAATATTTATAACTAGGTACTGTATTTTTTAAATCTTTGAAGAACAAACACAAAAAAAAGTTCTGAATGTTCTACGTAGCAGGACAATATTTCAGCAATAAATAACAGAAACAATATCTCACGTGCATCTTCAATACATTTCTCACTTATCAAAAGTTGTTTCAAAGAAAATAGTTTTCAAAAAACGTCTCACTATCAGTTATTTCTATTCCCCTCGGCTCTATACATTTTATAAGTCATATACATATATCAGAGAAGCATATTTTTAAATATTCACGTATGCACACAATAGCAACAAATGGCTCGACTCCGGATCGCAACCTCTGCCTCGTAGAGCATGGCACCGTAGCGGCGTAGCTCTGTAGCACCGTAGCGTCGTAGCAACAAAACGTCGCCTCTCGCGAGACACGCCACTCACACACACCTGGCTTGGTTAACTGGCGAGCAGATATAGCAAAGGCCTTAAAATATTTACTGGTGACTTTGTGATTGGTAACTGTGGGGAGTTTTAGCGGAAGCCTATGTCCAACATTGGAGGTCTTTCGGCTCGCTGAAGATGTTATTCTATAGCACAGTTAACAAAGGTTTGTGTCGTATTAAACAAGCTACAACATTAATTAATTATTTTAGCGACGGAAATCAAATAGCAACTAATTAACCAAAGCACTCCGTTGATTTCCAATTTCCATTTTTAATTGTTTTTATAATTAAGGTAACAACGATAAAACAAATCGTTTTAATTTTAGTAATTACGAGTTATGTAAATTTCAATAAACCAATTTGCTGTGTGCTGTTAATGAATATGCGGTTTAAAACATTAATAAATTATTATAAACATAATTGATATGCTTGTTAATTCGTAAGCATGCAAATATTGTAGATGTTGTAATACGCATATTTTTACTAATCCGATCCGTTTTGATAATGCAATATATATTACAGACAGCTGTTCAATTATGTGACCTGGATAATCTGAATTCTTTTAGTTACAGGCTCTGATATCTAGGGACTTAAAGAAACCACATATTTTGATAGTGAAAGTTTCAACTAGAGCCTTCTCCACACTAGTGTAGCAGAGCGCCTTGCATAACTGAGGCATATTCAAGCGGCTCATCTCGTGAGATGCACATTTGCACCACCTCCCCCCCCCTCCCCGCGTCACCTGCACCCCCGCACCCCGCGCGCCCCGCAAGCGACCTCTTTGTGGAACCTTTTAGGATATCATCCTCCGGAGCAAATACGCGGCAGTCACCATGAAATATTATTCAATTTTATAGTCAACGTGAAATATTGAATACCTGCTTGTAGCCTGAAGTGGTAGGATTAATAGATCCTCCATATTGTATCCTTTTGTTAACATTATTTAAGTTGGAGCGAGGACACGTCTCGACTACGTGAACAGACGCTGAAGGCGGCAGGTATCTATTATATAAACTACATGCTAAACAGGAAAAGTTTTGTCGCGCGTGAGTTCGACAGTCAACTACAATATATTGCAATTACACTACGCTCAGGAGGCTTTCGATAGCACAACAATATGAAGTAAAGTTTGTATAAATAAATAACAAATAACTTTAGGAACCACAATAATGTCAAAGTACTTTATCCAATAAAATACTACGCAAAGATCGGCAAATATTTACAGGAAACAAACAATCCAAAGTTTCATCACAGTAATGTTCAGCGACCACTTCATATCGTGCGTATCATGTAGTGACCGGTGCGTGACGTCACGGATAGTGTTGTCCATGGACATGACTAGAGAGGGGACACAATCACGTTCAATCGCAAGTCGAGTTAGCGAGCTTATATGTCGCGGCACTATTACTTATAGTGAGCGATTGGAATCTTTATTATATGAGATCAACAGTTCTGGCTTACACTGTCGCAAAAAAAAAAATTAAAGTGCTAAAGTATGATTCATCGACAAAGCTATGATTAATAAATATCTATTTCCAGTGTTTATTTTTATGTTAAACCAATTATTTTCTCAGTTAAAAAAATCTACAGAATTTAGTGACGACGACATAAAATTAAGTAATATTTAGAGGTTGAAAATTCTCCAGAGCTGCGTCTTATATCAATCGAATGCAAACCTCAAGGTAAGTCTGACCTCTGTGCGCACAATTTGTGTAATAGCTGCCGAACAAATGAGCGTCGCGGCGCGTCGCCTCCCGCGCCGCCATTAGCCGAATTAAACATCTCTATGTGGCCAATATACTCTCCCTGTCATAACACAGGGCTGCCGACTGGAACATACCTCAGAAAAGAGCTGAAATCATTTATCTGTTGAGGTAAGCAAAGTTATAAAATGAATAAATTCACCTGAAAAAAAGCGGTTTTTTTATATCAGGTACTGCTTTTAGCAGCTATGTAAGTTTAAAGTTTCGACACGTCTCTACAGGGTGCAATTGAAGTCATGGGCATTATTTTAACCTAAGGCACTACTCATGATACTAATTGCATTAGGGCTACTATTACGCAAATCAAAAATATTATTAATGCAAGTATGGAAAACCTTAAAATGTAGTAAGTCATAGAAAGTATCAAACACTTTGCGCTTCTCGATAGCAAATGCGTAGGTACATTACGCCGTACGCGTCATTGGGCGTGAATTCTTTGACCCCGCCCGACTCACGTGACATTCGTAAGTTGCCAATGAATTGATTCATTATAAATTCCAACTTTCCCTTCGTACTTTGCCGGCTTAGGACGGTCAAAACTACGTCAACTAACATACATTAAAAAAAAACATTTACGTACCTAGCTTGTGGATTGTTTTGAAAAAACCTTATTTGTCGGTAAAGTGACAGAGGGTAAACGGGTGCTCTTCCACGAGCTTGTGCATGTGCCAGCACGTAAAAAGACAAAAAATCCAACAGGTTCTTAGTGGTTCTGGTGGAAAGAGACCCCGTGAAGGAATAGGGTCGTTTGGGTTGTGGCGATGGAACATTTCACGAGTTCATACTAAATTTCTTGTGCGATCGTAAATTACAACCATTTGTGGGTATTGTTGGTTGGTGTACCTAGCCTGCACATTACGCGATCGAGGCATCGTGTACACAAACACACACACAACACACAAATACTACACTAACACTTAATACACTGCAATCCAAGCACCGTATGACGCGAGCGGCGAGTACGGCGATTACATCACGGGATCAATAAATCAATTACGCGTCAATTCACCTGCGCAGTCGTTATGACACTGGTTCCGGGTTCATGTTGCGGCGGGAAGCAGACCCCGCGCGGGGGTGATATTCGTATTTTTGCGAGTGAGGGAGTGGGACGGAGAGAGTTCAGGGAATCCCGCCGGACGGCATGTCTTTTAGCCCATTGTTATTATTACTTGTAAGGAAAAACCCGCGCGCGCGCAGGTGATGTTTGTTTACATTTCGCTTTGCGCTGTACTGCGCTTTAAGATTTTGATACTTCAACATTTATTGGCGTTAACGAAGTATTTTGTTTTAATTACTTTAAGTGTTTATTTGCAATAATAAGCCTTGTGCAATTTGACTTACTAGATTTTTAAGGTTTTCCTTAATTGCATTAATAATATTTTTGATTTGCGTATTAATAGCCCTAATGCAATCAGTATCGTGAGTAGTGCCTTAGGTTAAAATAATGCCCATGACTTCAATTCCACCCTGTAGATGAAAAAAATATTAAACTGAATAGCTTAAAAAGCCTATGTTAAAGTTAACACCAATACGACCTGTTAGCCAGCGGCTAGCGGCGTTTGTTGACAGGCTACACTATTCTCCCATACCTCAATCAATCAATCAACTCAGCCTATCACAGTCCACTGCTGCAGATAGGCCTCTCCTAGGCTGTGCCACAACACCCTGTCATCCGCCTTCCTCTTCCAGTCCGTCCCAGCCACCTTCTTTAGGTCGTCTGTCCATCTAGCTGGGGGGCGTCCCACACTACGGTTGCCGATATGCGGTCTCCACTCCAGGACTCGTCTGCTCCACCGGCCATCGGTCCATCGACAAACATGGCCAGCCCACTGCTACTTCAGCTTGCTTACTAGTCAAGCTACTATATTACTCCGGTTTTTATCCAGATAACTTAATTCATCCTATACCCTATTAACAAAATGATATGAAACATTATAAAAGTCAATCTAATATATAAAATTCTCGTGTCACAGTGCTAGTTACCATATTCCTCCGAAACGGCTGGACCGATTTGTATGACATTTTGTGTGCATATCGGGTAGGTCTGAGAATCGGCTACTATCTATTTTTCATACCCCTATTTTTTTTTTTTTTTGCAAAACGACGTTTGCGGGGTCAGCTAGTAATATATAAAATTCTCGTGTCACAGTGTTAGTTACCATACACCTGCGAAACGGCTGGACAGATTTGTAACAAATTTTGTGTGCATATTCAGTAGGTCTGAGAATCGGCTACTATCTATTTTTTTTTTTTGCAAAACGACGTTTGCGGGGTCAGCTAGTTATTTGTAAAAGAGTAACCGTGAATTTTCCTGTCAGCTCTTCTTCATAGGTAACGTTCAACTGGAATCGTGCACCTAGCTTCTGACGTTTTATAAGACGTGTCAATGTAGAATAACGTGAAAAAAAAAATTAACTTATTGAGCGTTGTCTAAATCAAGTGATGAATTATGATGAGTTACTCCCTGTTAGTGCAGCGACAACAGCACAACTTTATTTATTTATTTATTTAATACTTCAAGCACATACATGTACAGAGGCGGACTTAATGCCATAGGCATTTTCTACCAGTCAACCTTTGGGTGATGGGTGGTTTGGACAACTTTCCATATCTAACAGCCTTTCTCAGCAGTAGGCAGCCCTGCGGAAGTGAGCAATGTACTCGTGTCACAGGTAATGTGGAGGTACATTATTGTGTCGCGAGTAGAGCGCGTGCTCAGGCAGGGGCGCCGCCATTTATTTGTTAATCTGGCGGAACGAGCGGGGTCATCAGTCAGAACAACAGTGCAAGGAGAAGGGGCTTTACATGTATCGCTGCTGACATCATGCAATAAGTCATCGAGGAATTAGATAGATCTGGTATGAGAGGTTGTTTGAGGAACTTTATATTTACGTCATTGTGTACAATAATGTTGGGGGACTGTCTTAAGTAATGTTGACGTTCAAAAAGTGCTGATGCTCAGCCCAGTTTATATAAATGACTTTTCATTTTGGAATAATATTTCTAAACCTGTTGCTCACTCGTCATAATGATGCGTGAATAAAGAAAACTAGAATCGTTTATCATATAATTCGCCGCCGCCGTTTCGGTTACCTACATTGCAATAATAATATACAAAATATTTGCGGTACTTTGATATAGTGCTAGAGATGTTTTGCAAGGAAAGAGTTCAGATTGCAGACTGTCAAAAATCTGCCCTCTCAGTGAATCCGACTCATGAATTAGATTTTAGTTCCGTACAATTCAAGTCTGCTCCGTTATTCTAACAGATGGCGTGCAATTAGACAGTAAATTACCTCCCCCGCACAGCGCTCCCACCGCCCCGCCCCCCAGCTGGTCTCACATCGGACGCTATTTACGCCGTCGTTACGTCACCGCGCCGGATTTACAGCCGCGAAGAAGCACCGCATCGCGATGCTCCCAGTAACATCGTCTTGTTTCTATCTTCAGTACAACTTAGGGAAAATAATCACTATGCAATCATATTACTTAATACTATGATGATGAATCTAACTGATTACCTATTGATTGATCGACAACTAAGAAAACAAAAATAATAATTGAACACACAAAAAAATTCTCACTTCATGTATTCATAATAAGAATGCCTACCTGAGCAAATACATTTTAAAGAACACTATAATTTTAACCCAAATAAAAATTATACAAATTCAAACCCCTATTAACTTCTGTTTACTCAATCGCTACAGAAGCAAATAGTGAAACAAACAGCCAAACAAGCAAATAGTACCTAGCTCCGCACGACGCGCGGCAGGCGGCGGCGCGTGCGGCGGTAATTGGTAACGGACACCGGCGCGCGGTGTCGCGTGTCGCGCGGCGGCCGGCGAAGACTTTGTGCTCAAACAAGCGACAGGATTGCAATGAAATCTAAAGAAAATGCTGTTAATTAGGTAGACAAAGGACTAACATTAACAAACACGGTCGAGGAGATTAGAACATTTTTTTCTGGTGAATATTGTTCTTTAAAGATTCAGGACTCAGGATGAGGATTCAGGGTTTTGATGAATAAAAAAAACAGTTAAATGAATAACAAAGTTTAACACGAAATCTAATTTAAAGCTAAGCCGTACAAAATCATCATATTATTTGCCACTCGTATTATTAACAAGCACTACATTATGTAATTATTAATTACTAGAAACAGATATTAAACCAGATGGTTTAATACATAACATTATAAATTCAAATCATATACACTCTACCAATATTTCAACGAACCGATAATATAGTTTAACATTTAATATCAAACCTATTTTAACAGAATTTAACTGAAAAAGGCTCAATTTTGATCTAACTTGCGACCACAACTTTGATGACACATTGCGTGATTCTCGTTGAACTCTTTTCAACGGCCGACTGTCGACCGCTACGAGCTACGAGCTACGACTACGACGGCTACGCCCTACGATACGGTCCGCACTTTTCGATATTTTTTCTATACAAATTTCGGGAGAATATTACTCCACTGTTTGACATTGTGCATCCAAAATTAACATGATATCGTTTTGACTTATTATTAATTGTGTCTGTACGGAAACAGAATTGTAAAATAAAAAGCCATTAAAAAGTTATGAGCCAACAAAGATTCGCTTTTCTTGCTATTTTTAACGTAACTTTGGGTGTAAATAAGTAATAAAAGAACTGTGAAATCTTCAAAACCAAGTCCGTACCGACAAAGCTCAGTTATCGAAAAGATCAATAAACTTTATTTGAAACTAGCGGCCCATCCCGGCTTCGCACGGGTGAGAAAAAAAAAAAGAAAAAAATCCTATATTAATCAGTGATAATGTAGCATTCAAATGGTGATAGAATTTTTTTAAATCGATCCAGTACTTTTTTAGCCAATTTGTTACAAACATACATACAAATCTTTCCTCTTTATAATATTAATATAGATTGATTTATGCAGTGGTTTTTTTCATTAAAAAAGTAGTTTTTCCGAAGCACTTTTCGAATCTTTTTACGCGCCTATCAGTTCGGAACGGTATTTCTGTACGTGAGAACTAGACGTTGCTCGTGTAGACTAGCGTCTAACTGCTCATCACTGATACTAGCGCTGTCGGACACGAAGCCAGACGAGACAGCGTGCTTTTTGGCTATGACCACCAACGAGTTCGAGCTCGCGACTAGTTTACTCTTAAATTGATGGAGTGATGTTGCTTTATTTTAGTTTTTTTCTTTATTTACGGTCATCTACAATGCGGCTTTTTTGTTCTTATTCAAATAATTAAGTGACGCTAGTTTCTAAAAGTAAAAGGAAAACATTTTTTTTTCGTTTTCTTGTTACCACTATTTTATATTGACACTAGCAGCACCCCGCGGTTTCATCCCGTAGGAATATCGGGATAAAACTATCAATTCTGGTTATAAACTATCTGTGTGCCAAATTTCATCTAAATCCCTTCAGTAGTTTTTGCGTGAAAAAACATCCATTTATTCTCACAAACTTTCGCATTTTTAATATTATTATTTTAAAACTACGATATCTCCTAAGATCAAATGATGTCAAGAGCAATTTTGTTCAAAATTAAATACTTAGGAAGAATATCGTATTTATTTGGCTAAGGATTAATATCATGTTTATAAAAACACCTTCGCAAATAGTGCGTTATTTTAGAACAAATTTGATTACCATAAAAAAGGTTATAGTGAGTCAACCTTAAAAGATAGATATATGTCGACACAGACTTTTTATTTAACACATATAATGCCTCGTCAGCCACATATGGCTGACATTTTCCAAACCAATTGAGCCGTGTCAGCCATATGTGGCTGACGGAATATGCTTGTTTTGAAAGTGCAATTTTTCGTCGTCAGCCACGTTTTTGATGTTAAACTGTATGTAATATGGTTGACAAGGCCTGGTAAATTATAACTATAGTGATGGCATCGAGACTTTGACTTACATTTTGAGAAATATTAAGTTTTTAAGTTGAAGTTTCTAAAACAAAAGAGTGATTATAAAAATTGTTAGTTTTTTGCAAATTAAACTTATAGGTAAACGTTTTAATTGCTTTTATTAATATTTAAATTGGCATTGGCAACATAATAAATCAAATCTACATCAATTATCATGTTCAAACACGTTTGAACTCAAACATATCTATGGTCTAAATTGAAACAGTTGATACAATAGTGTGGCTCGTTCGGGCAATCTTCGCAGTATGTTACCACTCTTTTGGTTTTATTTCGAGCATGAACTCTTCCCAATTGGGCACAGTTTTCTTTATAACACCTAACACAATATTTACGACAGGCAGAGGCCAACCCTTGCCTTTTCTTCAATTCATGTTTTACTCGCCTAGGTCTAGTGGAGGCACTAGTTTCCTGGACTCCTGTATGCACGAGATAGTCAACCAACGCGGTTCTAAACTGGACGACAGAGAGCTTCTTCTTGGTTATTAATTTATATAAAATATATGAATTTACAATCGCTGTATTCAGTAATAGCTCCATCGCCAATCTCTTGGGCCATTTCGTTGTCTTTCGAAGAGGGGTCGTGTACGAGGACATTTGGTCTGACAGATCAACCGCTGATTTTGCATGATTATAGTCTACCACAATCTTCGGTTTTATTTTGTCTTTTCCTTTTTTAGTTATTCTTCTGAAACTTACGGAGTGCTTGGTAGACAGCAGCAGTACATCCCGCTTGTCTTTCCACTTCATAATTGTTATTCCGTCGTCATTTTCTTGAGCTGAGAATTCTCCTGTCTTCAGTTTGGTTTGAACAACTGTTTGAGGTAAACCTCGTCTATTTTTTCTAAGTGTGTCTATGAGGTGAGTTTGTCCTGCTAGTAGTTTTCGTGCCAGATCCAAACTGGTATACCAATTATCTGTGCAAACTGTGTGTCCTTTATTTAGATAATCGTCACATAAGGCAAGGACAACATTAGTCGGTGTAGTATTCACATTATCATAGTTTTTCCCAGCATAAACTTGCACTTTTACAGTGTATCCTGGGTTTGAGCACAGCTTAAAAAGTTTTATTCCATATTTGTGTCGCTTATTTTTATTGTATTGCCTAAAAATAACGCGGCCACGAAATGGGATTAGACTTTCGTCAACACACATTTCTTGATTAGGTGTATAATGACATTTAAAATTAGCATTCAGCATATCTAATAAATGTCTAACTTTAAACAGTCGGTCGTCCTTATTGTGATTTATTTCATTATTGGCAAAGTGCAACATCCTCAAAATGAGTTCAAATCGATTTCGGCTCATAATGGACTTAACAAATTGCTGTTCAAAACATTTGTTAGTGCTCCAGTACAAAGACAGTTGGGGTAGTTTCACTATCCCCATCCAAATTAAAACGCCAAAGAACCGTTTAATTTATGGCAATCTGTAGGCATCCATTTCTGCATTCGGTATGATTTTGTTGCACTTTTGTTCAAGGTTTGTAAAGCAAAGCGATTTGTTTCTTCGGCTATGTACTTGAATATACTATCAGGTACTAGCAATGAATAAAATTCTGCTGGTTTAGCTGAACTCATGCTGGATCGCAATGAAAATGGCTTAAGCCCAGGACATTCAGTATATGGAATAATGCTTGGTTGCTTACCCAACGGATTGAACCATACTTCTGTATTTCGTGAGGTTGGTAACATGGGAATCTGATCATCTTCACTGTCGGATAAAATCTGGCATCGATGATGATTTTTAGTCCGTGTGATTGATACTGTATCATCGAGATCAACGTCAAATACTTGTGTACCATCACTATTCGATAATGTGTAACATTCTTGATTATACTCTGATAAATCTAATTGCGATAGTTCGTAGTCCAAATCATCATCAAAAACTTCCATATTTTGTTGAAAATCACAAATCAGTAACGTATAACTTGCTAAATCACTAACTGAACACTATTTACTGCAGTCTCCTTCGATGCACAGCGACAAATGACGCGCTCCCCGCAAACACAAAAATCATAATGGCGCCGGCGGCGGCGAGCGAGGCGTTCGTTTCGCGCGCTTTTGAAATCAAATGGCTGACAAAATGGCTGACGCGGCCCCATTGAGAATTTTATTAAAGTGGCGCCGCGTCAGCCATATATGGCAGCCGCCAATATTAATTTATTTATTTCACTATTATAATATGTTAAATGTAACGAAAATAGTAAAATAAGACATTCCTCACATTCCATGGACGTATTTTACAAAAAAAAAAAAAACAGTTAGTTCATTTGTTAGTACGGCATTATATGTGTTAAACTTTTAAAGGGGAACAATTTAATCATAGATGATTTTTGCGTAACTTTAGCCGTTTACGCAGCGGATGTAACGGAAGGTTTTAAAAGGAATATGTTTTCCCGTTTTTGCAACATTTTTCATTGATGCTCCGCTCATATTAGTTGTAGCTTAATGTTATATAGCCTTTCTCGATAAATGGACTATCCAACACAAAAATAATTTTTATTTCGAATCAGTAGTTCCGGAGATTACCGCGTTCTACCAAACAAACAAACAAACTCTTCAGGTATAAAATATTAGTATAGATATAGATAATAATTCCATCCAGTTCCAGTAATAGCTCCATCGCCAATCTCTTGGGCCATTTCGTTGTCTTTCGAAGAGGGGTCGTGTACGAGGACATTTGGTCTGACAGATCAACCGCTGATTTTGCATGATTATAGTCTACCACAATCTTCGGTTTTATTTTGTCTTTTCCTTTTTTAGTTATTCTTCTGAAACTTACGGAGTGCTTGGTAGACAGCAGCAGTACATCCCGCTTGTCTTTCCACTTCATAATTGTTATTCCGTCGTCATTTTCTTGAGCTGAGAATTCTCCTGTCTTCAGTTTGGTTTGAACAACTGTTTGAGGTAAACCTCGTCTATTTTTTCTAAGTGTGCCTATGAGGTGAGTTTGTCCTGCTAGTAGTTTTCGTGCCAGATCCAAACTGGTATACCAATTATCTGTGCAAACTGTGTGTCCTTTATTTAGATAATCGTCACATAAGGCAAGGACAACATTAGTCGGTGTAGTATTCACATTATCATAGTTTTTCCCAGCATAAACTTGCACTTTTACAGTGTATCCTGGGTTTGAGCACAGCTTAAAAAGTTTTATTCCATATTTGTGTCGCTTATTTTTATTGTATTGCCTAAAAATAACGCGGCCACGAAATGGGATTAGACTTTCGTCAACACACATTTCTTGATTAGGTGTATAATGACATTTAAAATTAGCATTCAGCATATCTAATAAATGTCTAACTTTAAACAGTCGGTCGTCCTTATTGTGATTTATTTCATTATTGGCAAAGTGCAACATCCTCAAAATGAGTTCAAATCGATTTCGGCTCATAATGGACTTAACAAATTGCTGTTCAAAACATTTGTTAGTGCTCCAGTACAAAGACAGTTGGGGTAGTTTCACTATCCCCATCCAAATTAAAACGCCAAAGAACCGTTTAATTTATGGCAATCTGTAGGCATCCATTTCTGCATTCGGTATGATTTTGTTGCACTTTTGTTCAAGGTTTGTAAAGCAAAGCGATTTGTTTCTTCGGCTATGTACTTGAATATACTATCAGGTACTAGCAATGAATAAAATTCTGCTGGTTTAGCTGAACTCATGCTGGATCGCAATGAAAATGGCTTAAGCCCAGGACATTCAGTATATGGAATAATGCTTGGTTGCTTACCCAACGGATTGAACCATACTTCTGTATTTCGTGAGGTTGGTAACATGGGAATCTGATCATCTTCACTGTCGGATAAAATCTGGCATCGATGATGATTTTTAGTCCGTGTGATTGATACTGTATCATCGAGATCAACGTCAAATACTTGTGTACCATCACTATTCGATAATGTGTAACATTCTTGATTATACTCTGATAAATCTAATTGCGATAGTTCGTAGTCCAAATCATCATCAAAAACTTCCATATTTTGTTGAAAATCACAAATCAGTAACGTATAACTTGCTAAATCACTAACTGAACACTATTTACTGCAGTCTCCTTCGATGCACAGCGACAAATGACGCGCTCCCCGCAAACACAAAAATCATAATGGCGCCGGCGGCGGCGAGCGAGGCGTTCGTTTCGCGCGCTTTTGAAATCAAATGGCTGACAAAATGGCTGACGCGGCCCCATTGAGAATTTTATTAAAGTGGCGCCGCGTCAGCCATATATGGCAGCCGCCAATATTAATTTATTTATTTCACTATTATAATATGTTAAATGTAACGAAAATAGTAAAATAAGACATTCCTCACATTCCATGGACGTATTTTACAAAAAAAAAAAAAACAGTTAGTTCATTTGTTAGTACGGCATTATATGTGTTAAACTTTTAAAGGGGAACAATTTAATCATAGATGATTTTTGCGTAACTTTAGCCGTTTACGCAGCGGATGTAACGGAAGGTTTTAAAAGGAATATGTTTTCCCGTTTTTGCAACATTTTTCATTGATGCTCCGCTCATATTAGTTGTAGCTTAATGTTATATAGCCTTTCTCGATAAATGGACTATCCAACACAAAAATATTTTTTATTTCGAATCAGTAGTTCCGGAGATTACCGCGTTCTACCAAACAAACAAACAAACTCTTCAGGTATAAAATATTAGTATAGATATAGATAATAATATAAACATGAATCTTTGATAAAAAAAATCATATTTGACAACATCCTTTTCGAAAACTCGTACTTTTATAAAGTTACCAGACACTTATAAACAATTTGCGTGAAATATTACACGGACATTAACTGTTGGCGCAGTTTGTCACGCGATTAACGACTCGTTCACAGCTCAAAGAGACAATTAACGGCGGCGAGTCAACGGGAAACTTTGTGCCGATGTTTGTAAGTTTTATAAGCTTACTTACCAAGTACTTACTGTTTACACTATAAATTTATGTCGACTTTATCATAGTTATGTGTTTCAAATGGTTTTTAACTGAGTACTGATTGTCTGCAATATGAATAGGCAGCTTACGAGGTTGTGTAGGATTGCTACAACTGCGTACCTACTGCTTCGACCGCGTAGTTTCGTAGCACTAATGTAGCTGATGATTGGGTCTTCATTCTTGTCGTTGAACTTATTTATTGTTAGGTGCTTTAAAACTAGGTGTGACCATTTTTATGGCAGTAAAGTATAACATGCTCATTCAATTTGAAAATAAGCAAATTTAAGAGCTGTAGTGTATTGTTTTAGATGTTCAGTGGTAACAACAACTTTAGTTGTGGTATGTCCACTGTGATTGTACCTACATACGGTTATGTGAAGCAGATGATTATATTACTAAATTGTTAAACGTTTTGTACTTATGTTTTACTAATCTGATTCCTATTACACATAGCTGCTATGTAGACATACATGCAACATCTGCACACACGTGATGTATACAATATGTAAGCTGGTTCTCACTGTCGAGCAATTGTGCGTGCAGCTAATCCTGCGCGAACAATGCGTAATGCGCCGGAACATTACATACGTTGTTTAACCTCGCTGGGAGGACACACCGGCTGGGCAATCGTATGCGGCTGGTAATAAGCAAATCAGGTGGGCTCTAAGATGGCCAACTTATATTTGCATAAGTTAAGCAATGCGTTTAATTCAAGTATTAATAGTTGTGGTAACACGTCAGTATAAAAGTGTCAGCTGTTCTTTAAAGAGTGTCACGTACAGCCGTCAGGGAACTCAAATCGCTGCTTCACTAATGCAAATGTAAATCAAGCCAAAGAGTCGGCGATTGATCATTATGCTTTCAAACTTAAAAATTATCGGACCTAAATAATCTCTGTGACACGGTTTTTTGCGTTGCTGATTTGTATATATCCAACTTGATTTTTCAGAGAAGAAGTTTATCGTCTTAACTTTTCTAATTAGCTCAAAAATATTTGCTCCGAAAACTATACATTACTTAGATAAACGCTCGTCTGCCCACAAGTACTAAAGAGCCGCATACTCTCGTCGTGGCGGCTGGGGCTGGTCGAGCGGCAGCACGTTGTCGCGGCAGTTCACACAAGTGTGAGTTAGTGCGCTTTATCCCGGATCAGCGCGGTTATAACCCGAGGCTCGCGCGCACTAAGCCGCTTACAGCGCTAATGTTTAATGCGCTACTTAGTTCGTACTTAGCGGACCGAGCAATTATTTCATGCCCATATTGCTGCAAGTCTCACAACAATAGTTACTGCGAAATGACGGCGTCCTAATTAATACACGAACCGAGAGCGTGGAACAATGTGTTAATTAAATGAAATGTAAGCAAACTTATAACGTGTCAGCCTTAGATCGGGAGCGGGTGCAGGCAAATAATGGAGCAGTAATAATAGCTTGCTGAGCAATACCAAGCCGCCGACGACTCGCATCGTGTAAGACGTTCCGACATTTGTACGAGTGGATTTAACATGAAATCATTTCATTGCGATTTTTTTTTTTGGAAAATAGATGGTACAAAATATATGTTAAGTTTTTATACTTTGTAAAAACGGCATGCGTTCACTAGTATTATTATTATGCACATTAATTTATCCAACCCTAAATCTTAATGTCCATAATAATTCCTTTATTTACATTGACCATATCTCTAACAAGGTATTTATAATCCACTTACAACTTAGTCTCCGCCTCAGCTTACACGCTCTTATCTCAAAAACAACAGATCGCATCAGTATTCCGCCGACGTTCACGAAAAAAGGGTGTTTAATATGTAGTTGTGGTTTTTGTAAAAGATATTATACAGCAACAATATAGCGGGTGTGGGTGAGGGGGGGGGGGGCGGCGAGTGCGGGTGCGGGCCGATCCAATGATAATAAAATGTGTCAGTGTCAATAAGACGCGCCTCGCAGGGCTACCCACAGCATGTGGACGAGGACTGCTCACCACCTTAGGTATTAAATAAAAAAAAAAAACGAGTGTGCTTATGACCACACGACTGAAGTGAAACTTCTTTCGCTCCATCTGTATGTATATTTCATTTACTAGCTATAAGAGAAAGAGAGAAAGAAAATGTGCGCGCGCACTGCTCTCTCTTGCTCCTACACTGTGATACAGACAATAAGCCTGCAGTGTGCTTAGATATACGGAACGTATTTGGCTATGAGAGGAAGAGAGAAAGAAAATGTGCGCGCGCACTGCTGTCTCTTGCTTATATCCCCCACTTAACTTCCGTTCGCCTTGCCCGATCACACTTTTCGTAACGCTTACGTCACGCGTTCGCCAGTTTACTCCCCAAGTCAAGCGTGCGTAAAGAAGTTTCACTTAAAAAAAAACAAATAAATCAGTGTTGTCCCGTAAAAAAACATACGGCCGTTTATACCGCAAAAAACGTATATTTCGACACTCTACAGGGTAATTCTCGTTGACGTAGAATCATGAAATTTGGCAAGAAGCAAGGTCATGTAGCACAAGTAAAGAAAAAAATCCGAAAACCGTAAATTTGTAGTTACATTTAAAAAAAAAACTGTGCTAAACTATTTATATACCTACAAATTTGTACGGAACCCTCGGTGTGCGAGTCTGACTCGCACTTGACCGGTTTTACTTATAAGTGTATACATAAAGCTATGTCAAATGAATGTAGTTTCTTTCTTTCTACCCTAATGGTAAATGAAGATGCGGTCGACGGTGACGGTTACTTGTTTCAAAAGCTAGCCTATATGCCATTAATTTAGCAGTTGTGGGATGTAAACACTTATGTGCTTTTTATCAATGTTTGAAATAAACGTAAGCAAGACGTTAAATCAGCATGTGACAACTACACACCTCTGTATTTGACATTTAACACAAGATTGCAGGAAAAAACTGCCCTAGAATACTTCTCAAAACGCTGAAAGCTGTTCTGGCGGCATTGCAGATAGAATAACTGACGTGAGCTAAGAACCAAATATCTTAAGGTCAAGATTCCAACAAAACTTACAGATACATTATTATTAATGTATCTGTAAGTTTTGTTGGAATCTTTTTTGGTGATGTTTTTGGTGAAAGCACATAACTCAAGCAAACAAAACCATTCTTCAAGTACACCATAAAAACATCCACCGACACAAACTTGCTCCACAAAAACTTGTTGTTCAGCCCTAGAGCGTCCCCCGCGCCGTCCGGCAGCCGGGACCGCGGCACGGTCGACCGCCGGCACGGGCCACCGCCGCCATATTTCATCGCCGTGACGTAGCGCGTGACGTCACACCGCGGCCGGCGCAGATATTTATGGCACCCACTTTATTTATATCGCTTATCGACCGGCCTTAGATAAACATGTGTTTTTGTCACGCACTCGGGAGCACGTGATTGAGAACAACGAGCGAAGCAGCATGTGCGGATGTGATGTTGTAAACATACAGTAGACGATTGGGTATTATTATTTTGTTAAATTAAATAGATGGAGTGTCTAATTACAGACTTAAAACTAGTTTCAATCAATCAAATGGCTTGAGTTTTAAAGACGGGCTAAGAATTGCAGTGGAAACAATTCAAGTGCCAAGCTAACATTTTTGTCAAGACCATTCCACTAAGTTAATATAGCTCTTAAGTCAGCAAAAGTATAATATTGTCAAGAAAACCATCGTCGGCCATCAAGCTACGAGTATTCAACGACTAAAAGTGTTCCTCGATCTGAAACTACATGAAGACTTTCTCTAGAGGCTTTGAGCAACAGTAGTTGTAGTTGGTCGTTGTCATGTCAGTGCCAGAGCTGAGGCTGGCATCCAGACTATAATTACTATAATGTATCGTATTATACTACCTGCTCTGTATCCACCACTAACATCAATTAGTGCCCGATACAATATTCAACGCCAGGTTAATACATTATTACAATTTAGCACAATCCGATATAGTATGTTACAACAATAGTACATTATTATTACAATATTATTGTTTTAGTGACAGCTGTAGCCTTGTTCTTATAATTACTGTGGTTTACGTTTATTTTGCGGTATTTGGATCAATTCAGATAACCGTGATTAGTAAAGTAAATATATACATAATGTTATTGTTTGAGCATTTGACGGGACATAAATAGAATGAACATGGATAAAGTAGATAATTATTATTATTATCAATAACTTGAGTGCTTTGATGATTTCTACGGTTTGATTCGACGGATATCGGTGTTACACTTAACTGTCGTTGCTACATCTTCGTTTCTCCATTATCTTTTCTCAGTCTGGAATAGCATATAAAAGGAACACATAAGCACATATAAGCTCATAAAAGGAACAATGTTATGTAATTTCAGCAATAGGTACATGAAAACGAGTGCCATTCTCTTTAACGACATTAACCAACTCTACAACAGTTTGATATTATTACTCAACAACACGTAGGAGTGATCGCACGCGGCACCTCGTTCGATTCCCGTGCGACGCCACACTAACTGCTACAACCATTGATACACCGACACCGCACTGTCAGTGTCGACACCGCGTGACACCCGCGCCCTGCGGTGTCGGCGGTGTCGCAGTCTCGCGACACATGTGTCGGCTTCCCTCGTCACTCCCACAACACAAATTTCTCCAACACAAACTTTGTAACAACATTTAATGTTATGATTGTATTAAATGTATTCTGCGAAAATGTACCACAAATATTAGCTGAGAAACTTTACTTAAGAAATTTCTTTGCTGCTTTGTTCTACTTCCAATAATGCACATCGCTCTTATTACTAGAGGGGTAAGGTTCCAATCGTTAATGTAATCATTACCGCGAGCGCAGATCGCGTTGTAAAGTTTACAATGAGCTGCCGCCAGATGATTTCGTTCCCATACGTACAGTTATTTCGTGGATACTGTGTACATAAAATAATATTTTTCTTGTGGGCGCCAGTTTCTAAGAAATTCTTCTAAGGAAAGATGACACAAAATTTATAAGAGATCGTATAAAATTGTTTGTTTTATTAAGAATATTAAACGTAGATCCTGTTGAATGGAGAATCTTATCAACTGGAAATACAGAATGATCACCACCTGCTCCTTAAGAAAATAAATCAAAATAATGAAGGTATATTATTACGGTGCTAAACCTGAAAGAAAGTTAAATAAAGAAACAAGACACTAGGATTCCGAAAGTCTAAATTTTCTTTTCCTACTAATATTAGAAGTGATTGGATTGTTCAAATATTGCCGTCCATGAAATCAATTACGCAGTAGTCCCGGGACGCGGTGCGCTAAGCCGCGAGTTAACGTCCCGGCTGTGAGAACTCACCGCAGACGCACGCTCCACGCCAGGGCTGCCACTGTTGCCGCGACACTCGCAGCATCGCACGGCATATACGCTGTGCAAGCGCATCGGATGTATAATGATTATAAAGGTTGGCGCGGACATCGACGCGCAACTTGTGACCATGGATTCAGTGCCCACATAATTGTAAACACCCTGCATCTAAATTGCAGGCGGGTTGTTTCACGTCCACTTGACGCACGCATATACGTCAAAAATAGCGCTACTATCGTTAAAACATAAAAAGCGTTTGTTTCACAAAATTATGGCCTTGAGTTACATCAAATAATAGTCAAAATCAAAATATTTTCTTTCACATAAACATAAATGCGCACATATGAAACGTCAGAAGCTAGGTGCACGGTTCCAATTGGTGGTTTCCTGTGGAGAAGATCTGGCAAGAAACTCCACAGGAAACGACCAATTGGAAGCTTCTGACGTTTCATAAGTGCCCATTTAGGTTTATGTGAAATAAAATATTTTGATTATGTAATCGTTATTATTTGCCGTACGTATGTTGCGTCAACCAATCGGCCCTATGTCATGTCCCTATTAATAAAATATTTTGATTGTGTAATCGTTATTATTTGACGTACGTATGTTGCGTCAACCAATCGGCCCTATGTCATGTCCCTATTAATAAAATATTTTGATTATGTAATCGTTATTATTTGACGTACGTATGTTGCGTCAACCAATCGGCCCTATGTCATGTCCCTATTAATAAAATATTTTGATTATGTAATCGTTATTATTTGACGTACGTATGTTGCGTCAACCAATCGGCCCTATGTCATGTCCCTATTAATAAAATATTTTGATTATGTAATCGTTATTATTTGACGTACGTATGTTGCGTCAACCAATCGGCCCTATGTCATGTCCCTATTAATAAAATATTTTGATTATGTAATCGTTATTATTTGACGTACGTATGTTGCGTCAACCAATCGGCCCTATGTCATGTCCCTATTAATAAAATATTTTGATTATGTAATCGTTATTATTTGACGTACGTATGTTGCGTCAACCAATCGGCCCTATGTCATGTCCCTATTAATAAAATATTTTGATTATGTAATCGTTATTATTTGACGTACGTATGTTGCGTCAACCAATCGGCCCTATGTCATGTCCCTATTAATAAAATATTTTGATTATGTAATCGTTATTATTTGACGTACGTATGTTGCGTCAACCAATCGGCCCTATGTCATGTCCCTATTAATAAAATATTTTGATTATGTAATCGTTATTATTTGACGTACGTATGTTGCGTCAACCAATCGGCCCTATGTCATGTCCCTATTAATAAAATATTTTGATTATGTAATCGTTATTATTTGCCGTACGTATGTTGCGTCAACCAATCGGCCCTATGTCATGTCCCTATTAATAAAATATTTTGATTATGTAATCGTTATTATTTGACGTACGTATGTTGCGTCAACCAATCGGCCCTATGTCATGTCCCTATTAATAAAATATTTTGATTATGTAATCTTTATTATTTGACGTACGTATGTTGCGTCAACCAATCGGCCCTATGTCATGTCCCTATTTACGTTACATTAAAACGCGACAGTCACACTTTAGTAATGTCAGTTCCTTTCAATAAAACTTCCACATAAGACAAAAACAAAAGTAAGTAAAGAAAACCGAACGCAACAACCACATCTGAACCATTTATATAATTATATATGATACTTACGGTTCTGATATCATTGTAGTATTAACCAATTACTCGAAACACAAGGTGCGATACAAACAAACACGCAATAAAAACTAAAGGCACCGCGCGCGGAGCGTTCCCGATGTGGGACAAATAAAATAACAATGTATTATTTCATAAAAGCTCATTTCGTACCGTAAATTGTGAATGAAATGAGTTCGTAAGCGGTGAGCTAACAATCTTTTACCGGCTCGTGGCTTGGGGCCGTTTAAACACATTCGCGGTAGGCTGTTTGAAGGTGTTTTTTTTGAGAAATTTTACTTCCTGTATTGTATAAACGGCAGGGATGATTATTTTGGGATTGATGCCGAGGAACACCTTTAACGATTTATTGTACAACAAGAATTGTTTTTATCGCAAAAACTCATCGCTCTTTTGTTTTCCCCTGGCTGTATCAGAGTTTATCTTGCCTCCGGTTTCTTAAAAATCTGACAACGTGTTAGATAATTCCGTGAAAATAACTCACTAAAGTCTATTTTGGTTTTTTATATAATTTTGAATTCATGCCATCAAAGGTCGAGATATCAATATCTTACTGTAACTTATAGCTTTAGCCTATCTATAAATATTCTTTGCCAGGACATTTGCATTCCTTTATGCACCTAGACCTTTCTTCTATTTATTTTACATTGAGTTACATGATTTCATAGAACTTGTAAGTTTTTACGGAACATAAATGGGCATTCGTATAGATAAAATTATCTAAAAGTAAAAGATAATCTTGTACTTTAAAGAGAAAATTCAAGAGGTATAATGTGTTGGAACGTGAGAGTCAGGCATCGTTTAAACAGGTTTTTGGTCTATCACACGGCCGTCTCATTATTTATCAGTAGGTCTATAGGTTAGTAGGTAGGTTATTTTTTGCACTGTTATTCAACTCACACTATTTATGTACTTTTTACTATATTTTTTTGTCTCACACATAATTATTTTATTTAAGTATGCACACATACGTTACGTTGCAGTATAAAACTGATTTACATCCGTCACCTCACACATCAGGTCCAGTTGAAAACCAGCGTCAGGCACTAGTTGTCTGGCTTTATGCTGAACTGGGCCTTTTTGGCGCAGCCGTGAGGCACACTCTCCTGCTAATTTCTTACATCGGACTTTACATTACTTACCTATATGTTCTGTTTTTTTATCTGATGTATGTACCTAGCTGTTTTATTGTGTGTCTTTTAGTCTGTGCTAAATAAATGTATTTTCTTTCTTTCTTTAGTATAATCTTGTCATGTTATGTCGAGGACATCTATCTGTTTTCTCTTTGTGTGATCATCACATGATGACTTGTTGTATTATCTTCAAACAACTTGCATAAATATATGAATTCAGCCTCCTTCCTTTATTTTCTAAAGTGTTTCTATGACCCAACTACGGCGCGCAGTGTTACCTGGCATCCCTATCTAATCAGCGTCTTCGTTCAAAAATAGCATTGGAATCACGATCAGCGATCAGCGCCGAAATGCGTACGAGACGAACAGGAAGGGACTTGAGCATTACCATTCAACAGATGAATACAGAAGGTAGACTCTGAAACTATCTTGCAATATATCATCTATCGCCGTTTCCATCTAAGCAAAAGACGCCCCAGACTCATGGTTATCGACATTGACATCACATTGACACCACATTGACAACACATTGACAACACATTGACAACACATTGACAACACATTGACACTACATTGACATCACATGGACACCACATTGACACCATTGACACCACATTGTCACCATATTAACACCATATTGACAACAAATTGACATCACATTAACATTACATTGACATACACTGAAATTACGTTGACAACACAATTACATCAAATTGTAATGTCAATACATTACATTAACAACACATTGACAACACATTGGCTCCACATGGCACCACATTGGCATCACATTGACACTATATTGACACCATATTGACACCACATTGTCACCACATTGACAGCACAT
Source organism: Globia sparganii (assembly GCA_949316385.1). Lineage (NCBI taxonomy): Eukaryota > Metazoa > Arthropoda > Insecta > Lepidoptera > Noctuidae > Globia > Globia sparganii. Next base: position 25,144,692 of record OX438657.1, read on the forward strand.
CGACAACACATTGACATCTTATTGACATTACATTGACAACACATTGACACCACGTTGACACCACACTGACATCACATTGACAACACGTTGACAACACATTGACACCACATTGACACCATATTGACACAACATTGACGCCATTAACACCTTATTGACACCATTTTGACACCACATTGATACCACATTGACAACACATTGACATCTCATTGAAACCATATTGACACCACATTCACACCACATTTACAATACATTGATAACACATTGACTCCACATTGATACCACATTGACACCATATTGACTCTACATTAATTTTACATTGACATTACGTTAACATTACATTGACATTACGTTGACAACACATTTACACCTCGTTGACATCACATTGGCACTACACTGACAACACATTGACATTACATTGACACCACATTGACACCACATTGACACCACATTGACATCACATTGACACCACATTGACACCACATCGACAACACATTGCTATCTCATAGACATTACATTGACATTACATTGACAACACATTGAGACCACATTGAGACCAAATTGACACCACATGGACACTACATTGACACAACATTGATAATTCCAGAACTCTAGTCTTTTCCATGATGCAGCTAAACGTCAACTTTCGAGACATTTTGCTATCCAGCTACGAGTCAAACTCAAAAACCACAATAATAAATTATCTTCCCCGATTTCTGACTGAACTTAACCTCATTCTACATAGTTATACCTAAATAGAAAGTGATTTGACTTCTATACATCCATGTATTGAGCTTCTTCCTTTTCCTTTGTGTATGGGAAGACAAACACCGCGCTTACTTTGTTTGCGTTAGATAATTAATACGTCGACTAACAGCGCGCGGCGCAGTGGTGGCTGAGGCATCGCTGATACATGCCAATTTTAGCGGAGGGTAGTTACACGAGTGACTTCACGCTACAAATATTAGCACCTGATATTTGTGTATTAATAACGGAGCGTACTCGGAAATGAAGGACTTGTTTCAAATTACCTTTATGTTCCGTTTCCAGAATATGGAAACAACTTATTAGTTTCATGAAAACTGTTGCAGAAGAGCTGAAGAAGTGAGAAGTGTTTCAATAGCCTAACGTATCATCCCAATATGCAGCTGATAGATTATAGCATAGTCTACATACATAAATGGACAGACATAAAAACAATTGCAACAATTCCTCTTAAACTAAAACATAACTAGCGCTCCGCTCCAAAATTAGCGCTCAAATCGCCTCAATAACAAAATCAATATGCGTATGCACACGCGTGTAATCGCAGACATAACTCACGAAAGCGCTGAAATCGCTGAGTGCGCCGCAAACAGCCGCGCGGGGGTTTAATTGCCGTGACGTCACGCGACACTGACGGCACGCTGCGGAGCCGCGCGGTACGTTGCGTTCCCATGCGATCCGATGCATTTGCGTGACATATAAAGATATGAATCGTATGTATGAGATATATGGTATGGATTACTAGGGACGTTATGGGGCTATTTTAAATTGTATTGCTCGAATTTGACTTTTTAGCCAATGGAACAGTGTTGCATAGTAGGGAATTATTATAGGTAGGGACCACACATGTATACCTACCATGGCAAGAAATAGTCGGGCGTGGATGCATCTTGAACCGATAAAAAAAGGAGGAGATTATGAAGTCGAGGCGTATATGTATATATTTTTTTTTTTGTTTTGCAACAAACTGTTGACAAAGATTCATCATCAGGTCATCACGTGGATTCTTCAAAGATAGGTATAGCGCACGATCACACCTACCCATGTAAACTTTTTCTCTGTTTCAGTTCTGTCCAGGTGTTCTAGGTAATCAAGTAGTCTGAGACAAAGTTCCCTTTCAATAAACATGACTGTGCAGTCTGAATATTTTAGATGCGAACACTTTGAACTGCAACGTCGGAGCCGGTAGGGGAGGGGGAGCAGTAGGGGACAGCGGGGGAGGTCAAGCGAATAAAACGTCGCCGTAAGCGCGGATAAATTCCAGTAAATTTATTCCACTGTGATGTATGGCGCACCGCGAGACAAAGAGCAATGCGTTAGAATACTGCAAAAACGGTAGGTATACATGAGTTATTTTTTTTTTTTTTCTGTTTATGCTTCACGTGACTAAAATGTTTTTCTGAGGTTGGTACTTTGTTAATACCAATCTCACGAACTAACATACTTTTTGATACAGTCCAGGTACTAAGTACTTACTTACCAACCTATTGAAAAATGGCCACTCCTCACGAAACGGGTTCTCTGACTAACTAAACAATAGCTGCGTACAGTTACAGCGGCTGTAACAGGCCACGGGTTATTTAATAAACACCTCTTTGTCCTAGGAGTCGCAAACAGTCCACTGTGCAGGGCCTGCATGGAGGACGACGAGACGGTATGGCCAGTAACATCAAAGCGATGCTGGCCTTCCTTGAGGAGCTGGGGTGGATCGAATAATGGATTTCTCCGCCCGTACGCAAAATACGCGCATTGACGTGGAGTTACGGACACAACCCCACATTACGTATTACGTATTTTGTTTTTTTTTTTTTAAGTATATGCTTCATGTGACCAAAATGTGTGCGTTCGTGAGGTTGGTACTTAGTTGGTACCTACCTCACGAACACATACACATTTTGTTACAGTTCAGGTACTACTTACCATCCTATTGAAAATGATCACTGCAAATAATGTCTGCAGACATCATCTTTTCGCAATTTCTATGCGATTTCCATGTTTTGTTTTCTACGTACCGTCAAATTGTTCCCATTGTTCCAAACTGATGAAAACACGTCGTACGCAGCAAACGACTCTAAAATTATAATAATTATGAAGCGGACACAAACGGTAACATAAGTGTCAAAAGCGCGAGTTTATAACCGTAATCCTGCGGGTCCTTTGATGTCGGCCGCGAGCTGTCCCGCTGTCACGTTTGTATTTAACGTGACACGGATGTGCCGTGACACCGTGCCGTCAGCCCACTAAATAAAGTGGAGAAGGTCAGCAGTGTGGCAGGGAGCGGAGTATGACATGTGTCGTAGGCAGAGCTCTCGACAGCGGCATTACAAATAATAACTTACATTACGTTCAAGGGTAGATAATAATTGATGAAGGTTTTGGATTATCATAAGTTGAGCTTTAAATAGTTTCAAAGTATCCCAACCACAGCTTTTCCAACAACTCGTGTTACTGCTATATTGTTAGCATTGGCTTTTTCATTCAAGGTATTCTTTATGAAAATTAAAAGACTCTTCTTTTGTCAAAAAATTTACCATAGGCGTAGGTTTATAACTATAATTCAAACTACATACAATAGAGAGACTGTCGGATATGAGGGGGCTCAACTCATACCCATATTAAGGAATCGAAATCACTTCCAACTTTTATAAGGCTACACCATGTTATTGTAATGTTTAAATTATAAGTTGGTACTATTTTTTAATTTTTAAATGATTTAATTCATAACCCAGTGAAACCGTTGCCTATCTTAATTATTATATTTTTCCTTATAGAAGTGAATAATTGTATTATTTTTGAGTGAAATAAATTATCTTAACCGTAAACCATAATTGGCCAATTCACCATACGACCATCACACAATACAGGGTTATTTGAAAAACACCAACAACCTCTTGAGAGGTCATTACTTATCATTATGTACTTATCATTATGAAAAACTTTTACTATGGGACCAAACCTGAAATCGCGAAAAAAAATCTACTGTTCCCTACATTTGACGAGATAAACGAAGATAAATATAGGGAACAGCTCCGCCCAGCTCAGTCCCATAGTAAAATTTGTTCATAATGATGAGTACAATGACCTCTTAAGAGGTTGCTGGTGTTTTTCAAATAATCCTGTATAAACAGTAACTATAACCTACAGCATTGCATTAGACTAGATCATTAGATCAATCTGCACAGCTAGGTTACGTACAGACCTTAATAATTATACCTACTAGTCCTTTTCCACATTTTCGTTAAATACCAAATTATCCTTATTATCTCTTCGACACCGCACCCGATACATAGAACCTACGCAGGCCGTCTGCGAATTGTCGACGTAGCCAACGGTCAGGAGCATTAATTAAAGAATTAGCATCGGCTCGCTTCGGAACTGTTCGGTTCTATTCGGCACAGCCCGCGCTAAGCCGAAGTCCGATAATGATATATGTGTTTTAATTTAACTCTGCCACAAATTAGGGACGCCGCCGGAACTAGGGGACGACGACGGTGCCCAATGTTTTGAGTGTAAATTATGTTTTTTTTATGAAGGTTGATATGTTCTTGGTGACCCAGTGAACTACCTGATTGTAAAGAAAATTCATCAGAATATTTTTGTAAAAGGTCATAGACTGCCTACGCCGTGTGACAAAAGGTACCGATGACCAATTGATTGGTGGCGTGTCGTGACGGCCCAGTGGTTTAGACCTCGCCTCTCATACACTGGTTCAAACGTCTGCACTGCACCGTTATTCCCGTATAGAGTAACAAGCCCATTTGCGATCACCTTGTTACAGGTCGAATGGAACAAACGCGACGAATCTTTAAAGTATGAAAGTACTGAACCCTGTCTACAGTTAAATCTAAGTTAACTTTATCGTGCATCTCTCTTTATTCACGAGTTAGACATTACACTATTAGCTAAATGGTTATTTAACTGATAAATTTATGAGAGGCTTCACTTGATTTATTAACGTTTAGGTATTGCTTTTCAACGATAGCTAGTGAAACCCATTTTTATAGAAAATACTTTTATCTTTTCACGACTTTTCCTTGTCCAATACTTTCTATCATTCTTATATTTTAAGTCCATATGATGATCGCTATGACGGACCTCCCATAACAGGACAGTGCCCGACAATATGGAGTGAGCTGACAATAGTGAAAGCGTGGAACTCACCCCCAACCAACCCTTTGTAGTTCTTGGAAGTTATCTTGTAGTAGTGATATAGTATCGCCGCGTAGCACTAACGTGACAATTAAAAATGCAATAAATAAATTAATTGAACAATAAATAACGCAGATAATTCTTTCTGGTCACGCGGCGGTGCCGTTTATTTGTTTAATCTAAATGCTAATTGTCCGCGCCGGGGACGTGCGGGGCCGCTCTGGGACCCGGGGTGGGGCACGCAGGGGCCTGGGGGCCGGAGGCCGGCGGGCGGCCCAGACGGAGACGATGAATGGGTGCATCAGACGGACACCGGGCAGGTACAGTCAACAATTTCACGTTGTTTAGATAGACGTAACTAGTACGTGTGTACTGCGACGGTTTAGCATATCGGGCCGGCATGTCGTTCAGTTGTTAGCATTTCAGTACAACCGACTGCGAGTACATACGAACATGGAGTAGTTTGTTGATCCGCCGCAGGAGTGAGTGGCAATCAGGCAGCTTGTTAATTCCTTTCCAACTGCTTGTTTACAAATAGTAAGTCTGTTGTTTTAGATTGATTAAATGAAAGAGGGCCACATAATAGCGTTACATCTAAGTAATATCAACATTCTAAAATGGCCCATCTTGCTTATTAAAACGACTGTATAAAAAACTAAAAAGAAAAAAAAAAGAAAGTAACTAACTACTACTTATGCTCAAAATAACTTAGAAACATTTTGCTTAGAGTTCCGCTCATACCGTAAGGAAAAAAAATTATAATAATCCCCACTGACCGAGATCGGTCACGGTGGCCAATCTCAACGGAGATTAGCCAGGTACGCAGGAGATATTATAGTGCACAAGTGTGTGCGCAGACACAAGTGCACTCTCTGTACTCTCATACTCCGATGGGACGGGAATCCGACACGACCGGGGAGAGATCTAGCGCAGGACCAACGGCTTAACGTGCTTTCCGAGGCACGGGGGTATCACACCGCCAACTTCCAAACTCCGGGCTGTTACTGAGAAATTCCTAATGGAAAAACCCAATAACACTGCCCGACCTGGGAATCGAACCCAGGACCCCTCGCTCAGCAGTCGCGCTTGAGACCACGAGACCAACGGGGCAAAAGTAAAGAAAAAAAATACGAATTAAAAAATCATGGTAATCTACCAAACTGAAATAAATAAGTTCACATTGCAGACAATTCATGAAGGCACTCTTTATACACCTAACTTAGATTAAAATGACCACTAAAACTGAGAGCTTTATAAACTAAACAAGATATCACACTATTATAAAGGCGAAAGTTTGTGAGTGTGTTATTTGTATGTTTGTTACATCTTCACGCACAAACGGCGGTACCAATTTTGCTAAAATTTGGTATGGAGGTAGCTGACAACCTGGATTAACACATAGAACACTTTCTATCCCGATATTCCTACGGGTTCGACATTTATGCGAGTAAAACCGTGGGGCGCTGTTATATGAGTATATTTTCATTACCGGCTGTATGACAGCCCTGACATTTTTTTATTATTTTTATGTTTGCTGTGATCTAGGTAAGATGTCTTCATCATAAACAATACGTATAAACTAGGCTGCAGGTTTTGCTTAGAAACATTATCGAACATTGAACTCAACAGTGTTTCTATGTCAACATCAGCGTACAGCAGTCCACTGCGGGACATGTGCCTCTCCAACTGCGCGCCATTCACATTCATTTGATTCTCGGCAACATATTCAAACTTGAATACAATAAAGGATTCAAGAAAACCCTTTACACGGCTCACACCACAGAATACGCAGTAAACAGCATCACAGGACGAGTGGGTGAGCGTTGGTGGGCGCTGAGCGTCGATTGGCGGCCGGTCGGCGTTCAACCAGCTGCGGGCAACACGGCTCAATCGCACGCCTTCAATTAAAGCGATTACTTCACAAATTCGGCTACAGACGCCGTCCAGAGGCCACACTGTAACAAATCACAGAAAGCCTACGTAGCTTAAAGGCCAACGCCGATAGTGGCGGGCCGCGCTGCAATGCGTTGCGGTGCGGTCCGTTGCTGCTGTAATGTGCGCTCGGCTTAAGATGTTATATACCTACTGTAACTTTCACAACAGAATTACGAAGGGTGCATCTGATTGTGTCAACGCAAAGTTACAACGACGCCGCAATAATAATAATTATATCTTAAAAGTAAAAAAAAAACTATAGCAGTAACCAGTTTGCGACTCTCCTACAGCAACTCTGCCATTCGACAGCCATCACTTCAGAAACAGTAGCTTGCAGTAAGTGAATTAGGAAGTTCAAAAAGTTCTTGAACTCAATATTACAATTATTCTATTGTTGAGTTCAAGAATATATAATTATTCGATATTTTTGCATGTTATCGTGTTCAAATGAACTTCTGCGTTTCTTTTGTAATGTTGTCTGCATGCAACTCGCATTTAATGGAAACGAAAGTAAGTAATAGATGTTCGCAGCGAGCGCTGTGTGTGGCTGTGTGCCGCCGCCATCGAGACTGATTCATTTACGTATTGTTTGTAACTAATCGTTTCAATCAAGCACAGTTTGAGTTTCTGTAATTAATAGAAAATATGCCGTCGGATAATCGGTTTTGAATTATTAATTTCAATTAAATAAAGGCCAAATGAAAATACAATAAATTGTTATATTTTTGTGTTTGATAGTTATAACGAGTCTTTATAAAACCACTTCTTCACGTTCGTTCTAATTAATAAAGAAACCAGCAACGTTTTTCTCTCAAACATTTTACAGCAACAAATATAATACAAAAGTGTACCTACTTGTACACATCCAGTTCGTCATTATAGTTGAAAAACAATATCTGATAGGGTTATACTTACCTATAAGTTTACAGAGTCTGAGGCGGTAGTCGGAACTCGTAAGCGAATAAACGTAATGCGATAACGCGGGCCGCGTATGTAAACTAGTTCCCTCGGCTAGTTGAGTAACACAAAGCGCGTATATTTATGACGATATCGCAACGATATCGCATCACATTCGGCATCGGGCGTCGGCCGCGCGTCACACCGACGCGTCGCCTGTTAACACAGAGCATGTAACTTCTATAAGAGACGGAACTTAGAACATTCAGTTTTTGAGAAATTGTTAACCTTCTTTAGCCAACTGCATAAAAAAACATAGCTACCAACATGAAAATTCCAAGTAGCACTGACAATGACAATCATGACGTTGACGGGAAGAACTGTCATAGATAGGGATGCGTAATGAATCGTATAGAAAGCAAGAAAGTTATCGATATTAAGAGTTCATAGATATCGCTGAAATGCATACTACGTAGCTAATAATGAGGCTCCTATTTATCCTACTTAATATTATAAATGCGAAAGTTTGTATGTATGGATGTATGGATGTTTGTTACTCTTTCACGCGAAAACTACTGAACGGATTTTGATGAAACTTTACAGTAATATAGCTTATACATCAGAATAACACATAGGATACTTTTTATCCCGATATTCCCACGGGATCAAAACTTACGCGGGTGAAACCGCGGGGCGCAGCTAGTTTTATTATAAAAATTGGTCAAATAAAACACTGATTTATATAATTTCTGCATTTATTAATTTATATAAAGTACTGGCGACCCGCCCCAGCTTCGCACGGGTAGCCTGATCGCTACCAAACTTCACAGGATCACCCGCTGGGCTAATCTGATAATTGCCTGAAAATTTCATCAAAATCGCTCCATCCGTTTTGGAGTCCATAGGGAACATTATACAAACATCGATTTTTTCCAGAACACATGCACTTCCTGTCTTCATTCTGTTCAGTAGCTGGTGGAAAAGGTTCTAAAAAAAACAGTGTCTTGCTGACGTCTACAGTACAGAAGATCCTGATGAATCGTATAATAACTTCATGGATATTTTTCAATTATTACACAATCTATGTTTTCCTTTTAAAAAAGTCACAATAAAATCTGAAAAAAAGATAACTTGGATATCTCGAGGCATACGTATTTGTAGTAGAAAACAACGGCAGTTACTTTGGCAACAGAGATTAAAACCATCAAAAGAAAATAAGACTTTGTACATTGATTATTCGCGTAAATTTAAGAAAATTGTTAAATTGACTCAGAAATCGCAAAATAATTACTTAATTAATCAATCTAAAAATAAGCCTAAAACAGCCTGGCAAATAATAAATAACAATAAAAGTATAAGCGAACCTATCTCTAAAATAAAATACAATAATACGGTATTAACTGATCCATATGACTTAGCTGAATCTTTTAATAATTATTTCGCAGACCAAGTAGCTTCGGCATCACAACGTGAGTTTAATAATGTTATAAAGGTAAATCCACACTCCATTTTTTTACCTCCAGTAATTCCACAAGATATCATACGCATAATAAAATCTCTGAAAGACAAAAAAAGCTTTGGCTATGACGGTATTTCTACAAAGGTAATAAAATATGTCGGTATTTATATAGCTGCCCCTCTAGCTCATGTAATTAACGCATGTATATCAGCTGGAAAATTTCCAGAAAAACTTAAAATAGTTAAGGTCAAGCCAATTTATAAAAAGAACGCAAAAGATGAAATTTCAAACTATAGACCAATTTCCTTGATTTCGATTTTTTCCAAAATAATAGAAAAAGTAATTTACAATTCAATATACGCCTTTTTGACAAAATTTAACATTTTGTGTAACGAGCAGAAGGGTTTTAGAAAAAATAATAATATTAATATGGCTATTTTCGACTTTTTGAATATCATAATGCCAAATATTGATAAGAAAATACCTATATGTGCATTATTAACTGATTTATCAAAAGCGTTTGATTATGTAGACCATGACATACTTTTAAAAAAAATTGAAACATACGGTATACGAGGAAATGTGCTTAATCTTATAAAAACCTATTTAAAAGGACGCAAACAATTTACAGAAATTTCTAGAGTCTGTGTAAAATCAAAAAAAGAAAAAAAGTATACTTCTTCTAGAAGAAATATTAAATTTGGTGTCCCACAGGGCAGCATACTCGGCCCCTTATTATTCTTACTGTATGTAAATGACTTGCCAAGCCAGATGCCAAATCCAATTGTCCTTTTTGCTGATGACAGCACTTTGATAATTAAATGTCATAATAAAGATTCCTATGAAGCTAATGTCAATAGTACGCTTGAAAATTTTATAAATTGGCTTAATAAAAATAACTTAATTATAAATTTAGAGAAAACAAAAGTAATGCATTTCTATCAAAGAATAATAAATACAAATATGGATATAAATTATAATGGACAAACAATAGATAAGGTCAATGATGCAAAATTCCTAGGAATTTCAATTGATAGCCAACTGACATGGAAAATTCAAGCAGATGAAATATGCAAAAAACTAAGTTCAGCTGCATATGCATTATATAGTTTATCAAAAAAAGTTAACTTCCAGACAGTATTGATAGCATACCATAGTCTAGTTGTTTCTGTATTGAGGTTTGGTATAATATTCTGGGGAAACTGTAGCGAAAGAGAAAATATCTTTAAGGCACAAAAACGCTGCATTAGATCTATTTTTAATCTCAATGTGACCGACAGCTGCATACCTGTTTTTAAAAAATATAATCTTTTAACTTTTGCATGCCTATATATATTAGAAATAGCCATTTTTGTTAAAACAAATGGTCACTTATTCCCGACTTTGAAAGATACCAGAAACAGGACTACAAGTCTAAGAACTCAATACGAAGACAAGTTATGCATAGGTAATAAATATAAAACTGCATTATTGAGAAAGAGTGTTATGTGCATGGCTCCTCTTATTTATAACAATGTACCAAAAATTATTAAAGAGCAACCTTTAATAAAATTTAAAAAGTACCTTAAAAAATTACTTGTTCAAAAGTGCTATTACACTGTATCAGATTTTCTAAATGACAAAACTATTTAATTTACAGTGCTTAATTCCAAAGTTTTTTTTATTTTTGTGTTTTTTAAATTAAGTAATTATATAGCTTTAAGTAAATAGAATAATTTTAGTACTTATTTAAGTTAAACATTTTTGCATGCCATGAGGCAGAATGTATAAGGATGCAAAAATATCTGTAACACCTATCTGTATTACCTACATTCTATGCAAATAAATAAATCTATCTATCTATCTAGCTGTTTTCAACACTTGAATGACATCACAAATGTTTTGAGTGTGCTTCACACACATTATTTGCTGCAGAAAATACAGAAATTAAACTCTGCTTAACCTTTTTTTGATCAGTGGATCGTCTTAGGGGCGGAGTTCTAATTAACCTTGAAGGACTCTACTGTATATTATTATGAAAGCTAGTTTTAAGCACTACTACTGTACATTTGTAAAAAAAAAAATAAATAAACTTATTATTATTATAATTGAGCTTAATTATAGAATGTATTAGTTACCTTATGACTCTGGATGTTGACGTGTCCGTCAGTGAGAGGTAAGGCCACCAAATTCAAAGTTGTGATTGCATCTCTTTTCAGACGATTTCCCTTTTTGTTGAAATTTGTTTTTCCAAAGTGATTAGCATAAATTTCGCTGTTCATACAGGTTTTGTATTGGTAGATGCACCAGTTCTTCATTACCAACTACTTTTAGCTACTCTCAACAGCTGGAAGATACAAAATATAAAAGGTTACTTACTTCTAACTGACTATATTTGCATTTGAATTTATTTAGTGTGATTCAAAGTTAGGAAAACACCGCATTTACGCTATCAGCGCAACAAAATGGAATAGATTATTATACTTGGAATATGAAATTCTAGATTTATTTCATATTTAGGTACCTAAATGGTGTCACAGATAGATAATGTCCACATGTCATGTCCATGTGTGACTCTGACCCATTTCTTTAGCAGTCAACCTACTTAGACTAAATTACATTACAATTTAGATTACTTAAACAAATAGTTATTACTGTAGGCACATCATTCATTTCAGTTAACCATCAAAGAAAAGCATTGCAAGCTATCTCCAGAATCTATATTCGCCGGGCTCGCACTTAGCTCTGTGCTCGCGTACGTGCAAGAGGTGTCAATGCGGGTCCCACGATCCTTCCCTTTATTCAATTCCTCGTTTTGCATAAACTGTTTACAAGAGGCGCGGGGGCCCTGGGGCCCGGGGCCCGCCGAGTGACAGCACGCCTTTTGACGGGCACCGCGACCTACCATGCGTGCAGGAACTGCGGAATTTATAAATCGCTGGCTTTATGTTCCTATTTTCTAGTATTATATTAATGACCTTCTTTACTTGATGGCTAACTTATCGAATATAGTTTTAATTGTGTTTGCAGTTGTTTTTTATGATGTTTACTCGTCGGACCACATTCCTTTGGTTATTGAATGCAACATAAATTTAATAATACCCAAGTTAGTGAACAATACCCGCTCTTGTAATAAGGTCATTTGGGGTGAAAGAAATGCTAAACAAATTGATGAATATTCAAACTTTTGTCATTCGAAATTAAGATTAATCGATTTTCCTACGGAATTTCGTTATTGTTCGTATGGAATGTGTTCTGATACTAGCCACCACAGACTGTTAGATGAGATGTACGACACAGTTATAAGTATTTTGAAAGAAGGAGCTGATATTTCGTATATAGGTTCTAATAACCGGCGTTGTAATAGGAAATATGTGACTGGTTGGAATTTGCATGTACGTGACGCTCACAGAGAGGCTCGCATGCATTATCAGACGTGGTTGCTGCATAACAAACCCACGTCGGGTTGCATTTACACAAATATGTGTGAATCTAGGAAGGTTTTCAAAGATAAGCTAAAATATTGCCAGGATAATGAACAGCAAATAAAAATGGATATTATAGCTAAAAATCAGACAGACAAGCAATTTGGTGCATTTTGGAAGGCAACAAATAAATTAAATCCGAGGTCGAGTTTTCCGGTGAGCGTGGCGGGCGTGCATGAGCCTACAGGAATAGCAAACTTATTTAAGCAGCACTTTAAGGTTGAGTCACCACTTATTGGAATGACACGGGTTGTCGATGCTGAGGCCGTTCCTGGGGATATTAGCGTTCGTTTTACTCCTAAGGAAGTTGCATCGGTGGTAAAATCAATGAAAAGAGGTAAGTCACCAGGTCACGATGGCCTCAGTATCGAACATCTGAAATATGCTGGGGTGCATTTGCCACGTGTACTTGCCATGTTTTTTAATATGTGTATCAGTCACTGTTATTTACCAAATAGTTTCATGTGTACAGTTGTGGTACCTGTTATTAAAAATAAAACTGGGAATGCCTCTGATGTCTCAAATTACAGGCCTATATCCTTGGCAACTGTTTCAGCCAAGGTGCTGGACAGTCTGCTTGATGAACAATTGGCTAAGCATCTAATACTGCATGACGCTCAGTTTGGCTTTAGGCCGGGGTTGTCCACTGAAAACGCTATAATGTGTCTCAAGCAGACTGTGCAGTACTACAAGGATAGAAAAACGCCTGTCTTTGCCTGTTTTTTGGACCTATCGAAGGCTTTCGATCTTGTCAGTTATGACGTAATGTGGAATAAGTTGTTAACTGAAACTTCTGTGCCAATTGATGTTATATCAATATTCAAGTATTGGTATGGCAATCAACGCAATTGTGTGAGGTGGAACGGTTCCTTGTCGAGTATGTACCGATTGGAATGTGGAGTGAGGCAGGGCGGGTTAAGCTCGCCTCGCTTGTTCAACCTGTACATTAACCGGCTGATTGTTGAGCTCAGCAGCACCAAGGTCGGATGTCATATTGACGGAGTGTGTACCAATAATCTTAGTTACGCAGACGACATGGTGTTGCTGAGTCCATCAATCAGTGCTATGAGGAGGTTGGTGTCGGTATGTGAGTCGTATGCGGTGGCTCATGGGCTCAAATATAATGTTGAGAAGAGTGAACTAATGCTCTTTAAAGCCCGTGGTTTTTCTTACCCGGCATTTCCGAATATATCACTGTGTGGCACTCCTCTGCGTAGGGTGTCTAAATGTAAATATTTGGGTCACTGGGTCACCGATGACTTAAATGATAATGTGGACATAGAAAGGGAACGCAGGTCGCTGGCTGTCCGTTGTAACATGCTGGCCCGCAGGTTTGCACGGTGTACGAATTCGGTTAAAATCACGCTTTTTAAAGCATTTTGCCAATCTTTTTACACCTGCAGCCTGTGGGTCAGTTATTCGCAGCGGGCATACAGCGACCTGCGTGTCCAATATAATAATGCACTCAGGGTACTGTTGGGGCTGCCATGGCGTTGCAGTGCGTCAGGGATGTTCGCTGAGGCGCGGGTGGATGGCTTTGCTGCTGTCATTAGGAAAAGATGCGCCTCCCTACTCGCTCGCGTTCGTGGCAGTACCAACACTATACTAGGTGTTTTTACTGATCGGTGGGAGTCCCCCATGCTGCAAAGGTGGGTGCGGCTTCATGTCATTGTTTAATTTTGTTGTCAATACTAACATTAGATTTAAGTACCTACATTGTCACTAACAAAATATGGACCTGGTCTGAATTAAATGCTTTATTATTATTATTATTATTATTAATAGCTGATGACACTTCCTTTATTTTTAAAATAGATAGAAAAGATACAGATGTCTTACATGTCAAGGATAGTCGGGCTGTTCTTTCGAAACGGTTTGCAGCTAATAATCTTTTACATAGTGCGAAGAAAAACAAATGTCTTAAGTTCTCATTACCAAATGTAGGTACCTCAAGTGGGTCTAAATTTAAAACTTGATGGCAAGAAAGTAGATGCTATTAAGGGAACTGTATTTCCAGGCATTACTTTAGATTCAAAATTACAATGGGGCGCACACACTAGAGCTATTTCAGATACGATTAAGTTCAGCTGCATATGCAGTAAGAAAAATAAGGCAGTTGACAGTTATAGCCACAGCTAGGTTAATATACTTCGCTTATTTCCAAAGTATTATGTGTTATGGTGTTCTGCTTTGGGGATCGACAGCTGATGTAGATTCAGTTTTCATTTTACAAAAGAGGGCAATCGAGGCAATCTATAAAATGGGTCCTTGCAAGTCAAGCTTGCAAGTCAGAAACAAATTAAAAAAAATGGATATACTAACTCTGCCTTCTCTTTATATTTTAGAAAGTATTTTGTATGTTCGCAAAAACTTAGGAATTTTCAAAATAAGAAGCGATTTCCATAATATAAATACACGTAGTAAAAATTAAATTGTGATACCTAAAAGATCAACTAAAACTAGCAAGTTGTCTTATAAACAGTATCCGTTTTTATAACAATTTGCCAAAGCAGATTACAGAACTTAGCGATGGAAAGTTCAAAACCCAAACGTGTCCTTAACACAAAATATTAAAGACTACGTTGAAGACAAGGTGGTTTGGCAATAATTCTTTCAGCACATGTGGCTTCCCTGGCACCTCATTAACGACATAACTACTAACTGCTCCCAAATTACGATGTTTATTTTTTATAAATTTTTTACATTCGTCTTTGACATAATCTTATTATTTGATATTAGACAATTCTAATCTGTAAACCATTTTTTATTTTACTTGTTGACAGGCCTACGCTGTGCTCCCTTATCTACTGTAATTTGAAAACATTGTAAAAGCCAATTATTTTTAAAAGAGTAACTATGCTCTTCTCGGAGAAGAGCCGGCAAGAAACTCCACGGTTCACGCTGCACAGTTGGTCGTTTCCTATGGAGAAGACTTGTCCATAGGAAACAACCAACTGGAACCGTGCACCTAGCTTCTGACGTTTCTTATGTGCCCATGTAGGCATATTCCATTATAGGTAGGTATTTTTCGTGTGGTTTATAAATACATGATTTCTTCTTAGTGTGCCTTCTAAATTGCTATATTGAAGTGAGTTTAATATTATTCTTATTTTTCCAGCGACAGTGGTATTTACAATAATATTATTTTGTTATTTGTAAACGCTACTGATATAATTTCCGTGATCCCTTCCTCTCTATATTCCCGACACCCGTTTACAGAAGTCCACAACGTATTGGTACTAGGTCTGTTTTTAACAACTAAACACAACAACAGCAGGCGCTCAGTGATCCTAGTTATGAACCATCAACAAATAATTTACATAATCGTGAATATCACCTCCTCCGTTCGTTCGCACGCTCCGGAGAGGGTGACGTCACTAGTTTCAATTTGTCAGCTGCGCCGCGCGCCTCCGGGCTCTATTCAAGTAGATTGAGATTAAACAGATTAAAGGATATTTTCTAAGATCTTTTAACCGCCTAGTGTTCAATTTGGCAACAATGCTTTTACTACAAATAATTCACTTATGTTTAATACAATAGTTTACGCTAAATATAACGTAGGTACGAAAAATAGAAAACAAATTGTCGCTAGTTAACATACATCATTGTAGTATCGTAGCTGTTAATGAAAAGCTTCCGTCTTGAGAAAAGGGCAACAGCTCTTTAAACTCCGGAACAAATGCACAAAAAGAGTGTAAACAAAACGCGATGAGGTTTGACCCTTCATCCCTTCCCGGAGCGATACAAAGTTAAGTAATAAGCGGTACACGAGAGGGTTGGCGCGCGGGTCGGCGCACACCGCGCGGCTAAACACATTAGTTGCGGTGAAGTTGGCCGCGCACTGCCGCGTGCCGCTAATGTGACTAGCGCTCCGGCTCCACAATTAGCTTTTTTGCAAACGAAGCATTTCGGTAAACAATTAATCACGTCACAATAAAAAGTACAAGATAAGAATAATTTATTTGCTCAAACATGAATATAGTATATATACCTATATATGCTTTAGATAACGGTGTGAGTTTCACATTTATATAATATCTTTGTTTATATTATTTGCGCAGATATAATGTCTTACTGTTTGTTTGTCTCAAATAAATAAATATATACTTACCTACTATATTTTTTATTTTTACTTTTAACACCTCTTACATTTTGTGTTTGCCTTCGACAATGGCATGCAAATATTACTTAATACAATAAAAAATGCGCGTTTAAAATATTTCTACCATTGATGCTATAAAAATGCACAATATTTATTTAACAACGGATTTTTAGAATATAAACCTAATACCTAGCCAGTGGAAGTTTTAGTATAATAAAATATAAACCTAATACCTAGCCAGTGGAAGTTTTAGTATAATAAAATATAAACCTAATACCTAGCCAGTGGAAGTTTTAGTATAATAAAATTGTTCTACTGTAGTCCCATTATTATTAGTTCCAATCGCATAAAATATAAATAAACGTATGCGCACTCTGTAGATCAGGCTCGTGGGTGATGGATGTGGTGCTCGTCTGTTAGAGAGCGCTCGAATGTGCCGCGATTGTGTCGCGTCACGCTAGTGATGCTGCGCATTGCGTTTTGCTAATTTATGACGATGCGCCTCAATGGACAGACGGGTTTATTATGCTGTTTAATAAAGCCGTTCCTGTTTTATTCAGGATAGCTTCCGCTTTTGCCTGTGTGAGTCTCCCTATATTTTTCCCTTTGACTTAAAACCCTGAAACTCTCGTAGCAATAAGGGCGTTTTTTTTTTTCAATTAATAACTTGGTTAAAAAAAAATAGTCTCAACCCATTACGTGCGTTAGGCATCTTTCTGTTGTCATTCCTCCACGCACTGGTATCTATAGACCGCAGTAGGATGAACGACGCCGTAACCACACACATTCCTGAGTTGTGAATGTTGTGATCCGCGTGTGACCGCGAGTTGCGAACACTTCACGCGCGTGGTTTATACGTGTACTGTTCCTTCATACTTATTACCGGCAACCACTCCGCTGACGAAGTTAGAGGGTGTTTGTAAAAGATGGGAAGTTTTGATTTAAGTTAAACCAGTACGTGTTATATATCTGATTCAAGCAGTTTGAGAATAAAAACGCTTTATACAGCACTTACAGACCAAATACTAGTATTTTATAACTAAACAATTCAGTTCCCTGAAAAACATGTTGACAACAATCAAATAAGCTGCTCCACCTCTTTCTAAGAGCAGACGTTTCCTCTATGCTGGCTCTTGGACTGGACTAGTATCTTTTTGAGACATGTGCTGTCATCTGCGTACCCGATAATACCAGCTGTAGCAGGTCGTTGATGTGCAGTAGAAATAGAGTCGCGGAAAGAACAGACCCCTGAGGAATACCGGCTCCAGTAGCCATAAGATCCAATGAGCAGCCTTCTATGAGCACTTTGATCGATAGCTCACTCAAGAAGTCGAAAATCCAGTTGCAAAAGTTAGCAGGGATGCCGAATGCGGGAAGCTTACCCAACAAACTAGCATGCCAGACCCTGTCAAAGGCTATGAAGGTCTGGCATGCTATTTATTTAGTAATATACACCAACAGTTTCTATGTATAACTAGCTGCTGCCCGCGACGTCGTCTGCGTGAAGGCTCTAAAGCACTAAAAATACCTAAGATGCCAGTGTCGCTATAGCATTATAAGTACACAACTTTTAAAATAGCATTAAAATATAAGTTTTTTTGCAAGTGAAGAGAGTTATATGGGAATCCTGCTGAGTTCAGTCATAAGATGTGACTGAAGGAAATAGATAAAATAATGCAGGAATACATTCCAGGACACAAAAGAGTAAAAATACGTACAAAGGTATCATACCTTACAACACTTCTCTATAAACTACGTTGGTAGTTATGCTGCCAGGAGCCAAAATGTAAGGAGAGTCAGGACTGGTGACGCGGGAGCAAGCGACGTACAGTTGCCCTTGTGAGAAGCAACTCGTCCTGAGGTCGACATCCGCTGCCCTAAGTCTCTGCCCCTGCGACTTATTGATGGTCATCGCGAAGCAAACACTCACGGGGAACTGTACGCGCTTGAACTGGAACGGTAAGTTATGAGGTATGAGGGAAATGCGTGGTATAAATACTGCCTCGCCGACGCCACAACCCGTAAGAATTTCCGCCTTAATGGTGTGTCTGTGGAGCGAGATGACTTTAAGGCGGGTTACACAACTTCGGAGGAGATAGGTTCCGAAGAAGCATAATCGGAACACCGACCTTCAGCTTGATGGTATGCGTTGGAAGTCCACTTGCTGACAGGGAGCTCAGAAATTCCACGGGATAATGTGTGGCGTCATCTTGCTCGACAACAGTGTTTATCGAGGTGTAGACCACTTTATTCCCACTTTATTCTCAATTTCCGAGAGAATGCATTCGTTAATTGCTGCAGCCTGATCATTTTTGGGCATCAAAATGGCCCGCTCACACACCCAAGAATTCTGCTGGTGCGGTATACGACTGATGTCCCCGTACACACAGCGAATTAGTTCTTCTAAGCTGGATACCACTCTACCGAGAGACTCTGGAAGCACCACCTGTCCACCTATCTCTTCTGGTAGAGTGCCTTTGCCAAGACTTAGAAGTACATCGGAGAATTCATGAGCACGTGCATTGCCGCTGAGCCGAGCTCTCATATTAATGGTCAAGCGCAGCGTACGAACTCGTGACCACAACGAAGAGCGTTTCAACGAAGCATTCACCTCGTCAGCCCTCGAGCCCCGCGTCACCACTGGAAGCGTTTGCCGAAAATCACCACTGAACAGAACTGTGACACCACCCATCAAATGTTGGTTCCTGCGGATGTCCTGCAGGATTCTGTCCACGGCCTCAACTGCCTTCCTATTGGCCATCGTACACTCATCCAATACGATCAGAGAGCAATCCTTGAGCACGTGTCCCTTATCGCTGTTACGTGACACACAACAAACAGGCGTTTTGGCGCTCTCTAAATCGATGGGAATTTTAAACATGGCATGTGCTATCTTGCCACTCGGAAGCAGTGTGGTAGCGATTCCCGAAGACGCTACAGCAATAGCAATTTTGCCTTGCCTCCTGACCTCTGCAAGTATGCCAGTGGTAACAAATGTTTTTCCTGTTCCACCAGGAGCATCCAAGAAAAACATTTTACCCTGGTTTTGCCCAACGCTTTCAAGGACGGTGTCATAAAGTTTTTGCTCTGAAGAGAACAAAGCGACATGGTCATTTTGTATGGTGGTAATTTCGCCCGGATCGTAATTTGTCTCAGCGTTATACTCCCGATTTCCACGGTCTTGATACGGTGATGATTGGGGAGCTGGTAACCCATATTCGATCAGTGGATTGCCGCCGATAGAAATGACCACATCTTGAAATGAACTGAGACAGGCGTTCAGCACGCGTTCATCAGTTACTTCGACTTCGTCTCCAGTAGCACGCCTCAAAGCTCGTAGAAAATCTTCAGACAGATGATGGCGATACTTCTCCCACAAAGCTACCAGGTTCGCGACTCCACAAAACACCAAGATGACGGCAAACAGATGACGCATGTGGCTGGGACTGTCACTGACGCTCGCCTCCGCGAGGGTGTCATGAAATGAAATGGTCATCATCAATGAACTTATCTTTTTTGTAATACTTAACACTGCATTTTTTTTAAATTGTCTTCGTCAACTCTGCTCAAGATTTTGAGGGTTTTGTTGGAACTTGAATTTGTCAAAACAAACTATACGATACAACTTTTATGAAGAAAATGCACATCACCATCTATGAATTTTAAGAATAACTAACTACTTACCTCGCCAACATAATCAAATTTAAATTATTAATTTCCAAAAAAAGTTAACATGTAACTTGATTTGATTTTTATGAAATCTCATAGATGGCGCTGTTTTAAAATTGTCTTTATACTACTAACATTCATTAGACTATATTTCTCTACCCAAGTTACTTAAATGGCGTAGTTTTTATAGTGTAAAGCTAGATAACAGCATGGCTTACTCAAAAACAACATTTAAATATGCGTCGTTAGATTACACGCTGTCACAGAATGCGTAAGAAAAATAAAGATTCACAGCTCCTCCCCCATAGGTGATAGCGTGATAATATGTAGCCTATATGTTGACCTAACCTCTTAGTAATATTCATGCAAAATTTGAAGTAAATCCATGCAGTACTTTTTGAGTTTATCCCGGACAGACAAACAGACAAACAGACAAAAATTCTAAAAACTATATTTTTGGCTTCGATATCGATTGTAGATCACGCCCCAAGTATTCTTTTTAAAAAATATTCAATGTACAGTTTTGACTTTCCTACGATTTTATTATCTATGTATAAGTATAATCTATATACATATAATAAAACAGTAAAAAAACTGTGTCTGTACATTGAATATATTAAAAAAAAAAATACTTGAGGGGGGTTTAGAAACAGTAACAGAGCACGAATCCAAAAAAAAAATGTGTCTGTTTGTCTGTTTGTTTGTACACGCTAATCTTCGGAACTACTGGACGGATTTGAATTATTTTTTTTTGTTGTATAGATATTAAGTCTGGGCAACATATAGGCTATAATTTATTTTGGAAAATGGAACACCTGATGCAGAACCGCAACAGACCAGCTAAAGTATAAGAGATACAAAAATGGTACCATAGCAAAAATTGTTCCACGTGATGAGCATTTTCTGCTGAGAGAATAAATTTGAAGATCTGGAACACCTGATGTGGAACTCCAAGAGCCCAGCTACACTATAACATATATAGTAATGACGAATTAGCAAAAGTTGTTCAATCTGATGAGCATTCTCTGTTGACTTATAAAAATAGAAGATCTGGAGCACCTGTTGTGGAACTCCAAGAGCCCAGCTACACCATAACACATATAGGAATGACGTTTTAGCAAAAGTTGTTCAATCTGATGAGAACTCTCTGTTGACTTATAAAAATCGAAGATCTGGAACACCTGATGTGGAACTCCAAGAGCCCAGCTACACCATAACACATATAGGAATGACGTTTTAGCAAAAGTTGTTCAATCTGATGAGAACTCTCTGTTGACTTATAAAAATCGAAGATCTGGAACACCTGATGTGGAACTCCAAGAGCCCAGCTACACCATAACACATATAGGAATGACGTTTTAGCAAAAGTTGTTCAATCTGATGAGCACACTCTGTTGACTTATAAAAATCGAAGCTCTGGAACACCTGTTGTGGAACTCCAAGAGCCCAGTTACACCAAAACACATATAGGAATGACGTCTTAGCAAAAGTTGTTCGATCTGATGGGCATTTCCTGTTGACTTATAAAAATCGAAGATCAGAAACATCTGATGTGGAAATCAAAGCTATCACTAATTTCACTGTATAATTATAAAATAACATAAGCTGGGAGTACCTCCACGCGGTGAAGGTAGTAACAGTTTAGGACTGATTTTCGGTGACGATGGTATATATATCATCGAAAAGTTGACTCTACTGGCCAAAACACCCATTTATTTTTTTATTTTATCAACTAAATATGCCTTCGGGCTTATGTTATTTGAGTGTTTAATTTCCTTTGCCATTTATCTTCGTGACACGGTAGCCTACCCGGTAACGCAGGGGAGCAGTCACTTAGATTTTAATTGATCAGGTATGTTCACAATAAAACTATAACCATGCCTAAAAAGAGGTCAAATCTTTCCCAATGTTCCAAAGGAGCTAAAAGATTGAGGATCATAAGATCCCAAGAATCTACCGAAGAGCGTCAGGAGAGACTTGATGCTGTTCGAGAACATCAGGCTCGCTCCGTGGAAACCTCTTCGGATCGAGAAGTACGCCTGCGTTCTCAGCGTATCTACGCATCGACTTCTAGGTCTCGAGAGACAAGTGGGGACGTTCCCCACTTGCGTGATGCGCGACTGACCGCTGATCGTGAACGTCACGCATTGTCTCGCGAGTCGGAGACGTTTACGGATAGAGAATTGCGCTTGAATTCTCAGCGTATCTACGCATCTGCTTCGAGGTCTCTACAGACAAGTGCGGAACGTGATGCGCAACTGTCCGCTGATCGTGAGCGACATGCGTTGTCTCGGGAATCGGAAACGTTTACCGATACAGAATCACGCTTGAGTTCTCAGCGTATTCGCACATATACTAACAGGTCTTTTGAAACGAGTGATGAACGTGATGCGCGACTAACTGGTGATCGAGATTATCATACATTTTCCCGAACACGCACACAACAAAATATTCATAATCAGTTAGAAAGTGAGAGAGAAAGAATTGCTGGAGTACGGCATGAAGAGACAGAAGAAGAGCGCAACGAACGTTTGAATTCTGATCGACTTCGACATTCTCTGAACAGAATGTCGATATCATCTGAAGAATCGGATGTGTCTCAAGATATAGCCGTAGGGCGTGGCGACCTTCCTTGGGTTGATAAGGAACGGAGTGCATTTACGTATACTCCTATGATTGACTACGCCACATATTCCGCCATTGGAGGTATGGTTCAAAATTGTACTTTTTGTGAAGCTGTTAAACGGCAAAAAGAAACAAACGGTATGTGTTACTCAGGTGGAAAAGTACTTATTGAAATGTTACAAAATCCCCCAGAAATATTACGATCACTGCTAATTGGTGACCATCCACAGTCAAAACATTTCTTGGACAACATCCGTTCGTACAATAATGCCTTTCAAATTGCATCTTTTAGTGCGAAACAGATTTCAGAAGGCCCATTTACGCCAAGATTCAAAGTGCAAGGCCAAGTTTACCACCTTATTGGTTCATTATTGTCTGAAAATGACCCCAAGTTTCTCCAAATATATTTCGTATCCAATTATCAAGATCAGGCAAATATTAGAAACCAAAACTTTCCGCAATTGAACAAATAGTCTGATTTCACTGCTTCAAAATAAATGTTGCATGAAGTAAATCCCTACGTACACAGTTTTAAATCTGCCTTAGAATCTATAAAAATATATATAAAAATGGTGCCATAGCAAAAATTATTCCACGTGAAGAGCGTTTTCTGCTGTGAGAATAAATTTGAAGATCTGAAACACCTGTTGTGGAACTCCAAAGCCCAGCGACACTATAACATATATAGGAACGACGTCTTAGCAAAAGTTGTTTAGTCTGATGGGAATTTTCTGTTGACTTACAAAAATGAAAGATCTGGAACGTCTCGAATCGTCTCGCGCATCCCGTTGTTTTCCGGTCCCCGGGCTCTTAGAATTCGACATCAGACGTTTCAGATCTTCGATTTTGACGACCCCGTTGTCGCTGGCATAAGCAACAGGATCCGCGTACGAAGTCACGGGCAGAAGCTAGTGTATAATATATCATAAGGTGAATGGGAAGTGGTAGACCGCGAAATTCAAATTTTCTTACGTTTTTTGCAATTTGCAGGTTAGTGTCAGGTTGTATCTTGATCAAAATTTGATTCGCGACTATAACAGGTACGTATTTACAGAATTATAATCAGAAGAAACATTCATACATCTTTATAAGTGAGATTTGTACCATAAACACTTTTCACTAGGAGATTTCTTCTTGTGGTACAAATCTAACTTAGGAAGATGTATTAATGATTCTAATGACTATAATTCTGTGAATAAGTACCTGTTATAGTTGCGAATCATATTTTGATCAAGATACAACCTGACAATGACCTGCTAATTGCAAAAAACGTAAGAAAATTTGAATTTCGCGGTAATCACTGCGCAATCACCTTAAGTACTATAAGACACAATAGTGTCGGTCTTACACAGTCGCCAATCATAGGTTTACCAGCAATCTAAGAAATAAGTGATCACACATAATAATAATAATAATTTGAAAATTTTGGCAAAATACTTCTTTAACTTAAGATTAATAACAAAAAGTAAAATAAAAAGACGAACAACATTGCTATTTTGCCCACTTACTTAAAACGAAGACTAAACAATATAAATATAAATGAGATCATAATCTTCTATAACAAAATGGTGAAGAATTTCTAAAGTATACTAACTTAACAAATTATCAGATTGTTTTTTTCGGGACTTCAGTATCTTGGCTTTTAAGACTTTCATAGAATCAAGGTACAGTCGAGTTCATTAATATATTGGCAGTGACAAAGTTTCAAAATATTATTAAGCGTTAAAATGATCAATAGTTATATACAAACTTAGACATAAATAAAATGTAAACATACATTTAACGTTTCAAAATATTATAAGCGTTAAAATGCTCATCATTTTAACGTTTTTAAATTTTGAAATTTTGTCACTGCCAATATATTAATGAACTCGACTGTACCTATGGGCTGACGTTTTGTACAAATTTTATCAAATAATTCATCTCTTTATTGAGTCTGTTTCTATTTTATTATAGATAATACTCCAATAGTTATTAATGTTTTTTTTTTTCTTTTTGGTAGTTAAATTTTATTCATCTCAAATACCTTGCAGACTAGGTACCTATAGCTTAATTTAGAAATATTTTTTCTTACATATTAATGTGACTACTATGAAGCGCTTTGTTATGTTATTATATGATGTATGTTCACTTGATAGAGCATGGCGAGAGTATGTCATGCTCATTTAAATATGTCACTGATTATGGCGCGTATGTTGGATCATTCGGTTCCCTACAAACTGGTTGAGCTGGCTGGTGCTGATCCACGCGTCATGTTCGCGAACGGGCGCTGTCGGTTGATACTAGTCATCTCTTAACTGCCATATTTTGGTCGATAATAAATAGAAAAAATAAAACAAACAAGTCCATTATCCAGATTAAAAAAATGATAATCGTTTAAATAAAAAAATCTATTTTATTCTATTCTAGTTATTTTTAATTAATGTAAAATCGGCAAAGTATTTTTTTTTACATATTTTTTTAAAGACGTGGTCATGACCTCTTTTATCTGTTCTGTGGTCATGACACTTTCAAAATGCAAGGTTATGTTAATCATATCATTTGAAGTGGAACGTCATGTAAAGGGAATAAAAGAATATCAACACTTGTTTACTTTAAATTGAATTCCCTAAATCAAATCCCCGACGTGTAATGTCGTAAAAAATTATGAAAATATTTACTATAATATTTTGATCTTGATGCATGAGACTTTTTGGTACGACTTTTGGTCATTCTCCTTTAAAAATGTAAACAAATACTTACCTACTGCATAAATAAAAGTTAGATAAAGGGCGTGACAGCTTACATATTTATCCAATGCTGGGTCAGTAGGCACCGCCCTGAACGCGTTGTTATACTGGACGTGGAGGGCGCTCTAGCTCGCTCGTGTGTAGCGAGCCCATAGGCTGCACGTGTACAGTGAGGTGCAATATGCCTTAAAAAGGGTGATCTTAACTTGGTTTGAACAACGTGCAAACCAGCAGGCCAGCACATTAGTAAATTTACGGATTTTCCGTACAGCATAATTATCTGCGCCAAGTGCGATAATCACTACTACATACAGATTACACACTATTGCGAAAGATGTTGATTGAACACAAGCTTACAGAATGTATCACTCTGTTCGGTAGGTTTTCTTTTTTGGTGTTATAGTTAGTCTTTTCAAGTTGTGTTAGTTACCTTAATCGCTTGAAGACGACTGAACGAAACATAATAAAAGTTTTATTGTTTTTATATCTGGGGGGCGTTCAGTGTCCCGCAAAGTGTAGTTGACGTCTATGCTATACCATTGATGACACATCTGCTACGCCGTTGCTGATGTCTGTGGTACGCCTATAAGCTGATGTCTATGCTACGTGATTCGAGCATTCGTAGCCAAAGTTTGATGTTGCCGAAGGAAAAATAAAGTGACCCAAATCTTTTAATATTTTTACCCGACTGCGCCAGAAAGAGGGTTATGTTTTTCGAGTGTATGTATGTATATTTCTTTGGCACACTCTGTAGCTTAAACGGCTTGATCAATTTCAGCTTGAGAAGTGCCGTCAGATTCGTCTTAATTGTGAGAGTGACACTGGGGTATATCAAAGTTGGAAGCAGGCAGTACCATTTTTTACCGACTTCACAAAAAGGAGGATGTACTATGTTCGGACGTTTGTATGTTTTTTTTTTATATGTTTGTTCATCGAATACTCCGCCAATTGTCGACGGATTTCCAAAATTATTTTTTTATTTGAAAGGGTATGCTCCCGAGGTGATCCCATGAAAATCGAGGGAAACTCTCAAATTTTGTAAGCACACCTATAATATAGCGATTTGGGTATTTTTCATAGTAACTCGTGCATTTGCTCTCAGAAAGCACCATTTGGTGAAATGGAACTGATGATGAAGACCACAAATGGCCATCGGAACTACTCAATAATAAATATTTCACGGGTTGCAATTCGATTAGGTATTTTAATGTGGTTGCTAAGCACAATGCGTATCGTGAAGTGGAGCTGATGGTGACTTCTCAATCAGATCCAGTTCTCCTTAGGAGATTAGGCTATTGTAACTTAGATAATTACCTAGTTACAAACTGGCCCACTAAAAAGTGAAAAATAAGTAATTTAAAATTGGCTTTTTTTAGCTTTCAGTTTTTTTTTTTTAACTTAAGATTTTTATCGCAGTCGTGTTTTAGTTTTTTAATTACTTTTTTTTTAATTCTATAAAATATTTCGAAAATATCGGAAACTCCATTTCCACTATGTCTAATTAGCTTCAATTTATCGGTTAAAATGTAAAATTATTAGGTATGATAACAATAAAGTAGAAAGCCTCAGTCCGAGGGGCGCCGCGGGCCGAGCGTCGCTGTCGACGAGTCTCGAGTCCCTCCTGAGGCGCTCCGTAGCATCCCTTCCTATAATTCTCATAAAGAAGGCGCGAAATACTAAGAGGAAAATAATTTTATACTCAGTACCCACATACGTATGGGCAAAAGTTTCGCAATTATCTAATGTGGTCGTTGGAATTTCAAAGAGGCTGAAGACATTTAAATAGATTACACGATTTTACTATTCAAGAAGTTATTATAGCACACGGTTGACAGCTGTCAGACATATATATTGTAGACCTTTACTTTCCTTATTATTGTGAGGGGCCCGTGGCTAAATAATAACAGCCGCACAAGTCGATCGATCTGGTTAAGCTACGCTTGCCGCGGTTGTTCTGTGGATGGGTGACCATCATTACATACCGAGAGCCCTCCGCGCCTCGGTAAGCACGTTAAGCCGTTGGTCCTGGCTGGCATTTGTGGATCTTTGAAATTCGTTACGGGTAGTCAGAAGCCCGAATGTCTGACAACCAGTCTTATCAATGGCTATCGTATTAAGGCTCCTTCAAAGAGGCGCGACACGCGACACGAAACGCGAGCAGTGCCTTTGTGTCGCGCATGCGTTTGCGTCACGTGCCGCGCCTGTTTGCAGGAGCCTTTACCCAGTAACTGAGTTGTGGAGGTCAGATAGGCAGTAGCTCCATGTAAAATACTGGTATTCAGCTGCATCCGGTTAGACTGGAAGCTGACCCCAACATCGTTGGGAAAAGGCTAGGCAGGTCGACACCTCCATGCAATAACATCGTAACTCACTTTTTTCCAAAAATTGAGTTACAACGGCATTGTTATGTAAAAAAAAAATGCATTTTTTCTGTACTATCATTGTAATTCTATTCCCTTTCGTTTCTAAAAATATGTAACTTAACACCTTGGAGTTACAATTATTTGACCACAAAAATAAATTAAACTACAAAAAAACTAAATTGTAACTCAGACATACAATATTTGTCCTCGTAACTTATATGTCATTTCGCTGTTTTGTTTTTCACGTAAGTCATGAAAACCCATGAAAACAATTTTTCTTTTACAACTTAACCATACCTATTTATAGTCCGCCTAAACTACACACATCAAAAGTGTCTAGGGATCAAGCATTTTTATGCGGATTTCTTGAGATTGAGATGTGGCTTTGTAATAAATTTATGATTTTATAAATTTATATGGATCCTTTTTGGTGCATTTCATAATTTGAATCAGGAACTGTGAATCAAATTCGAGTAAAAGATGAAAATCAGCTGTCAATATTTTCCCTATAAAAACATACAACGCATTGAAGACATTATTAGTGCTACTGTTTCCCTACTACTGATTAAAACCAACGTTATTATGGAGCGGCGACGTCATTTAAGCAGGGAAGAAATGCTCAGAGCCGTGGGAATGATAGAAGCTGGTTCCCGGCAACGTACTGTGGCTTTAGCTCTGAATACAAGTCAGAGTGTTATCAGTCGACTTTGGACACGTTACCGAAGCACTGGTACCGTGGCTGAGCGCCATGGAGGACGGTATCGCTGCACCACACGGAGACAAGACCGATACATTCAAATCTTAACTCGAAGAGCTCCAACAATAACCGCCATGATGTTAGCCGTGAGGCTTCATCACTCTTCAGGGAACTTAATTAGCGACCAAACAGTCAGAAACCGCTTGCATGAAGTGAACCTTCATTCCCGAAGACCGCTACGGGTACCACCTATAGCAATGCACAATCGTAGGATTCGATATCAATGGGCTCTTGAACACAGAAATTGGGCAGAAGAACAATGGCGTTTCGTGTGCTTTTCTGATGAGTCTCGTTTTGGTATGAGACCGGATACAAGACGTATACGACACTGGAGAACCCCTGGACGCCAACAGCGATTAAAATCCTGCCAGGAAGTCCATCCTTACAGTGGTGGAACCATCATGGTATGGGCGGGTATTTGGATCGGCGGAAGAACTGAGTTGATTTGGATCAGAGGCAACCTCAACGCTCAAATTTATGCTGAGACGATTGTATCAGACGTCATCGTTCCTCTACAAGTGCAAATCGGTCCCTTATTTCAGTTAATGCATGATAATGCACGACCGCACACCGCAAGAGTTGTAAGACAGACTCTCGCCGCAGCTAACATCAATGTCCTGCCCTGGCCTGCTCAGTCGCCAGACTTGAACCCGATTGAGCATGCATGGGATATGCTACAGAGAAGAGCTCTGCCGAATATGGAGGGTATCCAGTCGCAAGAAGACCTTTTTTTGTTGTTGCAACGAACATGGGCGGCCATTCCACAGCGTGATTTGGATGAACTCATTTTGAGTATGCCAAACCGATGTTCTTGTGTTGTTAGTGTTCGCGGTAGAAACACGGATTATTAATTGTTTAAGTTACCCAATAAAATTTTAGAGAAAACTGTTATTTCAGTCTTTTTTTCGAACTTTTGTGTTAGTGGTTCAAATGTCAAAAATCCCTTTATTAGGAAAATGACAAATTTCTTTATTAATGCAAAGGTGACTTGGTTTATCGTTACTGTGACAAACGAAAACACTTTATTTGATGAATCCTTAAAGAAAATTTTAATTAATATCAATCAGGAGAAAAGTTATTGCAAAAATATATGTTGATCCCTAGACACTTTTGATGTGTGTATATTAAATAGAGTCAGCTTCAAAAATTGTACGGGGTGCTTTGAGTTTGCTATAATTTTTCAAACTATAAAATCGCTCTCCTGTAAAATCACAAAAAGTGAGTTACGATGTTATTGCATGGAGGTGTCGAGATGATGACTTTCCTTATTAGTTTTATCAAATCAACTATAGAAACAATGGATCTTCCTGTGTATGACGCACTTCCGAGGCCGTTGAGAGACACGTCGAAGCCCAGGCTGTGCCCCTGTTGTGTGACTGCACATGTGACAAAATCCTGGGAAAATTATTTTTGTTACTTCTATATTTGAGAACAATATAAAAAATAAAATCGATTCAAAATATAAGATTAAAAATAAGCCCTGGTAGTAAAGAGATGACCAGACTTAACCCACGGTGCCCGGCAACATCACGCGTGCAGCAGCACCATCCAACACAACCATTTTGTGGCGAGCCAAATGATCCAACACACACGCCACCATCAGTGAGACATTTAAGTGAGCTTGACATACTCTCAACTGCCGTGCTCTTTCAAGTGAACATACGTCATAATAACATAATATACGGTTCCATGGTACTCACATTTACAGAATTGAAAAAATGCTTCTAAATTATACAAAGCTATAGTTTGCAAGGTACTTAATTAATATGAATAAAAGCCAAAAAGATAGAAAATCATTATTATCTACTGAATTATTCAAGAATTGACTAACTTAGAGCTTGATTAAACAAAATAGCATGCCAGGCCTTTGACAGGGTGTTTAATTTACTTGTTGTTATATACTTATATATCCTCATCAACCGCAGTCCGCCGGCCACTTTACCTACCACCCTGCCAGTGCCTGCTTGATTGCGTGTCAAAGGAGCAGTAGTCTATCCCAGCAAATTAGAATACCTCCGACGTGTATATAAACCTCAATCATCTTACCTCTACACATTTCTGCAGCTAACAGAATTAGCAGCGTGTTTGTGAGTCGTCAGCTCGCGGGATTACAAGCAAATGAGAAGTGCGACGTAATTTACTTAATCCTAATCATAGCCGCCGCGACATGCGCCCGACACTCTCCAATTACATGCCCTTTTATTGTCACAGTAATTAATACACAACTCACAAGCATAAATTTGACAACACTCATTTTCAAAAAATTGCTTGAAAAGCTTTATCATCATCTTCTTCATTAGTTTTCCACATTTTTATTTTGTGTTGGTTTCAGTCATGTCATGACTGAAATAACCAAATCAAATTACTTTATTTCACGTAAACCTACATGCCCATGTAGGTTTACGTGAAATAAAGTAATTTGAAACGTAAGAAGCTAGGTGTTAAAATACTATCCACATGCGATTGAAATATGTATCATTAGTGTTAACAGGTATGGATGACAGTGTAGGTCTGTCACCAAGTACTAACAAAATAGAAAATGGTCTTCAAATCTACAGTCTACAAGGCCTTCAACATTCTCACATTCACAAAATTTATAAGAATCTACTTAAAAGGTAATTATAAACATTTTTAAACCAAATTACATGATTGCCGTTACAACTATAGCAAATCTGAATTAATATTCCGTCCACAAAAGCCACTTCTCAAACCACGACGAAGATCTAAACCGAAACACATTCAGTTGCGGTGAAGGTAACAATAATAGAGTTAAAACGTGCCAGTGTACTTACCACCCACGTGTGTGTGTACCCACTCGAGCGAGCACTCGGCCCGTGACTCGGCCGCGCATCACTGGCGACAACTTGACCGAACGCCATCACTCCGCCGTGACATCACGCGACAGGCGATCATACCGCTCATCAACAACCCGCCACAGGGGGACCGCGGGAAAGGGCTCGTCACGGGGGGCGGGCGGGGGGGTTGGGCAATGCAGGAAATAGAAAAACTTGGCTCGTTTACAATGAGCGCGACTCGAAGGTATTATTTTTACGAGCTCATCCCAGTAACGACTGTATTTGTTGCAAACTTTATTGTATGGGCTCTCCGTAAAACGGGTCAAGCGGGAGTTACGCCACGCGCCCTTTGTAATAATCAAAACAAGTAAGTAAAATGAATGGAAGTATAAGTTTCAATGGTTTCTATTTAAAGTTGGTAAACTATTATAGTTACTGTTTAAGTCTGTTTACTAAATAAATACAATTCTTGGAACAAGTGCCATTGTTTTATTAAGACGCTAGAATTGTCCTTTTTTCTTACCTACTTTTGAATGAACTTGTCGGATTCAAATCAAATAGATAGGTATTCTGTGGTGGGCTTGATTTGTCCAAATTACTATTTTATATAAGTTACAAGAGTCATAGAAATTAATAACTAACTACATAGATAATAAGAGTGTACACAGGGCAAAGTAGTTCGGTTTACATCCCACATATGGATAACTGTGTCGGTATGAATAGTTACGTAAGTAAGTATAATATTTACGCACATAAACGTTAAATAAAACGAGCGAGCTCTGTTTTTTATTAGGGTGCGTACGTCGCACCAATCTACACTAATAATAATATAATATTTTATAGAGGAAAGATTAGTTTGTTTGAATTGAATAGGCTCCGAAACTAATGGACTGATTTGAAAAATTCTTTCATCATTAGAATCCTATATTATCCCTGATGAACATAGGCGATAGATTATTTTCAAAAAACTTAGGGATCCGTATGAAAACTTCGATAATGGCCCCGATTCTGTCGTTCACAAACTAAATTAAATTTAAGTTCAGTGCATCTTTTTCTTATGAAAAGGACAGAAGATAAATATTAGTTTAGTCTTGTCCCAAAGTAGCAAAAGTTTGCCTATAAAATTAATTGTTTGGTGTGCGCTGAGAAAACTATTGATTATACATAAAAATTATGTACGTACTACATGATTAAAATACTCACTATTATCTACAAAAAAGTCCGCGAAGGCATATAAACTAACTAACTATCCCATCATCGCAGTATCGCTCACCGACAAAAACGACTTTTGTTCGCTAGGTCTTATATAAATTTTAATTGAGACAATAATATGGTTATTTTTAGTGACAAAAAATTTTAAGTAATTTTGATGTGTAAGTGATGTTATTGTTATGCAGTTAGAAGTTATCATAATTTCTTACTATCTATACTATGTATTACACAGGGTTATTGGAAAAACACCAACAACCTCTTAAGAGGTCATTATGAAAAACTTTTACTATGGGACCAAACCTGAAATCGCGAAAAAAAATCTGCTGTTCCCTACATGTATGTTCGTATAGCTCGTCAAAATGTAGGGAACAGCTGATTTTTTTTCGCGATTTCATTTTGGTCCCATAGTATGAGTTGTTCATAATGATGAGTACAATGACCTCTTAAGAGGTTGTTGGTGTTTTTCCAATAACCCTGTATATTATGTTGATTCACTTGACTTACAATTTCACTTTGTTTAAATTTGTATACTTTGAAAAAATATTTACGTCCATTCTTAATAATTTGCGTACACAGTGACAATAACCCGTGTGCGTGAAACCGACACAGCTATCCGCGTGTGGGATGTAAGCCGAACTACTTTGCCCTGTGTACCTAAGAACTTTTTTAGCTTATAGAAAGTGAATTACCTGTAGGGCGATGTGTAACAAAATTTTATTTTCATAACACCAGAACGCAAGTTAGACAAGCTCAGAGCTCGTACAACGGCTGACAGAAGCTGATACGAGTTTAGCAATATCACCACAATAACGTCTGATCCAATCTCACCTCATCAAGTGATACATTACGCTCATAATTACACGACCTGTTCATATGCAGACTCATTATCGCTCACCAAAATGACGTCAAAGCTGATCCTATCACATAATAGTTCCACTCTGAACGTGGCAAGTATGTGTTCACAAACAATCACCTTTCGTTTGTGACATTGTCGAAGCATCGATGTCAAACAAACACTCAAAGATCCCAGTTCTCAGGAGCAATCATTTTCACCAGGACACCACTGAATCAGTACCTACTATTGCAATGACTCACTGTTTCACTGGCACACTACGATATGTCATGACATGGGGAGCCCCGAGGGTTTTTTGAGCAAGTATAAAAAGACGACGCACGTCTTCACATAAGTATAATTATATAATGAAAATATACAAAACCTTGTAAAACAGTAACCGTGGAGTTTCTTGCCCATTCTTCTCCATACGAACACTACCCTAGCCCACCTAGCCTAGCACTACACTACCCTAGCTTTGTGTCAC
Organism: Globia sparganii; assembly: GCA_949316385.1. Lineage (NCBI taxonomy): Eukaryota > Metazoa > Arthropoda > Insecta > Lepidoptera > Noctuidae > Globia > Globia sparganii. The sequence goes on from OX438657.1 coordinate 25,178,929, forward strand.
TGGTGGTAGGGCACCACCAGTGACACAAAGCTAGTCTCATGGCTATTGAGAATATATATTGATTGGCATAGAGAGGGAGCGCAGGGCGTTGTCTGTGAGGAGCAAAGGGCGTTGTCTGTGAGGAGCAATATGCTTGCCCGCAGGTTCGTTCGTTGTACTACAGACGTCAAAGTTACCCTTTTTAAGGCGTTCTGTCAACCGTTTTACACGAGTGGCCTGTGGGTGTCGCACACGCGCCGAGCCTACAACGTCCTGCGTGTTCAATTTAATAATGCTTTTAGGATGCTGTTGGGACGCCATGGCGTTGCGCGTTGTAGTGCTTCGGGAATGTTCGCAGAGGCTCGCACAGATGATTTCCATGCCATTATGCGAAAGAAAGCGGCCTCCTTACTACAGCGCCTGCATGGTAGTAACAACGGCATTCTAAAAATAATCGCTGCCAGAGCGGACTGTCCCTTTCAGAGACACTGGGTGGGGATAGTCCTAGGTCTGGATTCATAAATATGTTCTGAAAACTAACAATACTAACCTATTTACATAAGCATTATTGTTACTAACACCAAAATACTAACAAAATTATTGACCTAGTCTGAAATAAAGTTTTATTTATTACTAGCTTCTGCCCGCGACTTCGTACGCGGATCCTGTTGCTTATGCCAGCGACAACGGGGTCGTCAAAATCGAAGATCTGAAACGTCTGATGTCGAATTCTAAGAGCCCGGGGACCGGAAAACAACGGGATGCGCGAGACGATTCGAGACGTTCCAGATCTTTCATTTTTGTAAGTCAACAGAAAATTCCCATCAGACTAAACAACTTTTGCTAAGACGTCGTTCCTATATATGTTATAGTGTCGCTGGGCTTTGGAGTTCCACAACAGGTGTTTCAGATCTTCAAATTTATTCTCACAGCAGAAAACGCTCTTCACGTGGAATAATTTTTGCTATGGCACCATTTTTATATATATTTTTATAGATTCTAAGGCAGATTTAAAACTGTGTACGTAGGGATTTACTTCATGCAACATTTATTTTGAAGCAGTGAAATCAGACTATTTGTTCAATTGCGGAAAGTTTTGGTTTCTAATATTTGCCTGATCTTGATAATTGGATACGAAATATATTTGGAGAAACTTGGGGTCATTTTCAGACAATAATGAACCAATAAGGTGGTAAACTTGGCCTTGCACTTTGAATCTTGGCGTAAACGGGCCTTCTGAAATCTGTTTCGCACTAAAAGATGTAATTTGAAAGGCATTATTGTACGAACGGATGTTGTCCAAGAAATGTTTTGACTGTGGATGGTCACCAATTAGCAGTGATCGTAATATTTCTGGGGGATTTTGTAACATTTCAATAAGTACTTTTCCACCTGAGTAACACATACCGTTTGTTTCTTTTTGCCGTTTAACAGCTTCACAAAAAGTACAATTTTGAACCATACCTCCAATGGCGGAATATGTGGCGTAGTCAATCATAGGAGTATACGTAAATGCACTCCGTTCCTTATCAACCCAAGGAAGGTCGCCACGCCCTACGGCTATATCTTGAGACACATCCGATTCTTCAGATGATATCGACATTCTGTTCAGAGAATGTCGAAGTCGATCAGAATTCAAACGTTCGTTGCGCTCTTCTTTTGTCTCTTCATGCCGTACTCCAGCAATTCTTTCTCTCTCACTTTCTAACTGATTATGAATATTTTGTTGTGTGCGTGTTCGGGAAAATGTATGATAATCTCGATCACCAGTTAGTCGCGCATCACGTTCATCACTTGTTTCAAAAGACCTGTTAGTATATGTGCGAATACGCTGAGAACTCAAGCGTGATTCTGTATCGGTAAACGTTTCCGATTCCCGAGACAACGCATGTCGCTCACGATCAGCGGACAGTTGCGCATCACGTTCCGCACTTGTCTGTAGAGACCTCGAAGCAGATGCGTAGATACGCTGAGAATTCAAGCGCAATTCTCTATCCGTGAACGTCTCCGACTCGCGAGACAATGCGTGACGTTCACGATCAGCGGTCAGTCGCGCATCACGCAAGTGGGGAACGTCCCCACTTGTCTCTCGAGACCTAGAAGTCGATGCGTAGATACGCTGAGAACGCAGGCGTACTTCTCGATCCGAAGAGGTTTCCACGGAGCGAGCCTGATGTTCTCGAACAGCATCAAGTCTCTCCTGACGCTCTTCGGTAGATTCTTGGGATCTTATGATCCTCAATCTTTTAGCTCCTTTGGAACATTGGGAAAGATTTGACCTCTTTTTAGGCATGGTTATAGTTTTATTGTGAACATACCTGATCAATTAAAATCTAAGTGACTGCTCCCCTGCGTTACCGGGTAGGCTACCGTGTCACGAAGATAAATGGCAAAGGAAATTAAACACTCAAATAACATAAGCCCGAAGGCATATTTAGTTGATAAAATAAAAAAATAAATGGGTGTTTTGGCCAGTAGAGTCAACTTTTCGATGATATATATACCATCGTCACCGAAAATCAGTCCTAAACTGTTACTACCTTCACCGCGTGGAGGTACTCCCAGCTTATGTTATTTTATAATTATACAGTGAAATTAGTGATAGCTTTGATTTCCACATCAGATGTTTCTGATCTTCGATTTTTATAAGTCAACAGGAAATGCCCATCAGATCGAACAACTTTTGCTAAGACGTCATTCCTATATGTGTTTTGGTGTAACTGGGCTCTTGGAGTTCCACAACAGGTGTTCCAGAGCTTCGATTTTTATAAGTCAACAGAGTGTGCTCATCAGATTGAACAACTTTTGCTAAAACGTCATTCCTATATGTGTTATGGTGTAGCTGGGCTCTTGGAGTTCCACATCAGGTGTTCCAGATCTTCGATTTTTATAAGTCAACAGAGAGTTCTCATCAGATTGAACAACTTTTGCTAAAACGTCATTCCTATATGTGTTATGGTGTAGCTGGGCTCTTGGAGTTCCACATCAGGTGTCCAGATCTTCGATTTTTATAAGTCAACAGAGAGTTCTCATCAGATTGAACAACTTTTGCTAAAACGTCATTCCTATATGTGTTATGGTGTAGCTGGGCTCTTGGAGTTCCACAACAGGTGCTCCAGATCTTCTATTTTTATAAGTCAACAGAGAATGCTCATCAGATTGAACAACTTTTGCTAATTCGTCATTACTATATATGTTATAGTGTAGCTGGGCTCTTGGAGTTCCACATCAGGTGTTCCAGATCTTCAAATTTATTCTCTCAGCAGAAAATGCTCATCACGTGGAACAATTTTTGCTATGGTACCATTTTTGTATCTCTTATACTTTAGCTGGTCTGTTGCGGTTCTGCATCAGGTGTTCCATTTTCCAAAATAAATTATAGCCTATATGTTGCTCAGACTTAATATCTATACAACAAAAAAAAAATAATTCAAATCCGTCCAGTAGTTCCGAAGATTAGCGTGTACAAACAAACAGACAAACAGACAAACAGACACATTTTTTTTTTGGATTCGTGCTCTGTTACTGTTTCTAAACCCCCCTCAAGTATTTTTTTTTTTATATATTCAATGTACAGACACAGTTTTTTTACTGTTTTATTATATGTATATATAGATTAATTTATTTTATTTTATTTATTGAAAGACCTGTAAAAAAAAGAAAGACCATTAAATTGTAACATAAGGCTCAACAACTCATGCTAGCGACTTCTTACATACTTATTTGTCTTTACGTATTTACTTACAAGTCTTACACAATACAACGTGGATTGCCTTGCAGCTAATAAGAACACAGTTAGTGCTCGATGAGGACAGTTTGCTCAAATGCACACAAAGTACACACACTAGCAGTAGGTACATATCACGGTCTCAACACACAGACAATAATCATCGGTCGCTGGGCAATGGAAGTTTCTGGATAACCAAGTAATCTGCATCATGATGAGGAAACAGGAATGAAAACAGGTTTTAAGAAATGATGAATAATTGTTTCAAGTAACAGTACAGTCTTAGCAGAAAAAAGTGACACAAGACCGACACGTGCCCCAAAAATAAAGTCTCTAGCCAGACCCGACTTGTGAAGTGGCATGTGGAGCACATGCAAACCTATGCTCTTTCTAACATTTTTGGTGCTCTCGTATTTTTGGCGATGTTTTGGTTTGGTATGTGAGCGTGAACAGTATTAGGTGAGCTTAAAAGAATAATATAAAATACACAGCAGTGTTTTAATCATTTGATGTCTTTGGTGTTAACATAACGAGAGCCACGAAACGAGAACGAAGTGCCGCCTGAGTGGGCCAGCGGTGCAAGACCTCAAGAGCGCGCACACGTCACCGAAGCACGGAGCAGTGAGCAGTGTGTACCTACTAGCGACGTGACTATGTAGGTACGTGTGTGTGGTGCATCTCTCCGCAAACACCGGCTTGTGACGCATCGACAGTTCGAGCTGAATCAACACGATACCGCATACCCGAGGCCCGTCGCACTAACTACACGTGCAGAAGATCCGAGCGTTAGTCGCAACAGTGATGACATCGGACCCTGTAGCCAACCTAAACCAAGTAAGTGCTTCAGACAAATTAACAAACGAAGATAAAGGACCACTGCGAGCGTGAACTGACATCCATCAGTTCAATCAAGATACATTTTTAAATACCCTTTATCTCCTGACTGTTTTATTTCAGTTTCGAAGGGACCTAATAACCAGCCGCAGTAGGTATACCACGGGTAGGCACGGTCACCAAAGGAGATAAGTAACCAGAGTCGTCGGATATAGTTGAAGTTTAGTAATTAACCGATTGATTGATTGTTTTCAGATAAAATTTTATTTAATGAATAGAAAACAAACAGTTCTTTTCACAAATTAAATTTCATTCAAAAACTTCTATCGGTTTCTTACTAAACTTGAACTATATCCGACGACTCTGGTTACTTATCTCCTTTGGTGACTGTACATAATAAATATCAATAGGTACTAGCGGAAGCGGTTTATACAGGGAAAGGTGTTGTAAGTCGACGTGTAACAGTCAGGAGCCGATAGGGGGCCTACATGCAACTAATTGAACCCCCATATCGGAAAGCAGATACCGAGATGTTGCGTTGCGATCTCAATACCAAAACTTGTTACGCACAGGTGGATATAGGACTGCTTTGTTGAGGAAAAGCGTTTTTGGTATGGCACCGGCTGTTTTTAACCACATTCCTAATTCCATAAAAGAGGAGCCAGTAACAACTTTCAAAAAGAAACTAACTGTACTTTTAATAAACAAATGTTACTACTCCGTATCGGATTTTCTAGCTGATAAATTTTAGTTGTGTAGGTATCAATGTTTGTATGTTTGATGATGAACTACATCAATGTTTGCATGCCAAAATGGTAGAATGTACAAGGATTCTTTAATATTATTGTAACCACCTTATTGTAAATACCTATATTCTGAGCAAATAAATAAATATTCTATTCTATTCTATTCATACGTATAACCGAAATTCAATATTTTTCGAGATATCTAAAACATTTTTGAAGCGTAATTAATGAAAATATTGGTAAGATATTATTATTAAATCGCTCATCATTGTAATTATTTTGTTGAATTAAGTACTTTTAGTTATGTTCATAGCTTAATTAGCTACAATATCATTTTTTAATGGTACCCATTCAATATGTAGTTTTTTTTTTATTTAGAATTAAGTATATCGGAAAACTCTTAAAATTCAAATATCTCGAAAACTATTGAATTTCGGCCATACATAATATGGGGGTTCAATTTGTTGCATTGCTCCTAACGGATATACGTCGAATTACAAGTAGGTACCTCACCCTGTATACAAAGTTGATACGACAGAAAGGCTTTCCTTTAAACTGCTTATACTAGGTACCATTTTCAAGCTCTGTACCAAATATCATTTAAATTGAAACAATAGTTTAGTCGCAAATGATTTTTTAAGTTTTTGGCCCGTTTGAACATGATGTATTTTTCCTAACAGCTGATTATGTCTATAGGCATAGGTCATGCACCTTAAAACGATAAATCTACGATACGTTGTTGCCGCTCTTACGCAAGTCATAAGCAAATACGTCCTACAACAGAAAGTGACAATCCCATTAGCAAAACATCACGCGCGTAAAAGAAATAGAAATAGGTCAGTGTGTTGCTATTGCATCTTTGGTCCTTGCGAGGGGGGCCTCTAAAAACTAAAAAACTTGGTTTTTCAGTGCGCCAACGCTATCCTTCCGGGACGTATGTACGTTACGTAACACGGAAGTCCTGTGCCGCTATTGTTTTGTCGAACTCGTGCGCTGACAATTGTGATTTTGTTTTGTTATTGTGAATAGGACACTTCTTTCTTTTTTTTTATTGTGACAAGACACGTAACTTGCTATTATAATTATTTAGTGTTAGTGTTTTTTTTTGTGATTTACTGTTTTTTATTGTGATAGGACACGTAATTAAACTTTGGTTGTGTGTGTGTATACCTAATTAAAGTGTTCAACAATGCCTCGTCTAACTTACACGGCGTCAGAATACACTGACATGATTTTAATTTACGGTGAATGCCGTGGAAACGCAGCATTAGCTCTGCGAACATACAGAGAAAGGTATGGTGACAGCCGCAATTGCCCTAGGAACGCCCGCACCATACAGTTGGCAGTACAAAGATTACGGGACAATAAACGTGTAGTGCCGCAACAGGAGGGAGTGCCACCGCGGCAAATACCCGCTGCATGGGACGAACGAATATTAGATCATTTTTCCCGCAACCCGACAACGAGTCTCCACAGAGCCGCCCGGCAGTTTAGATGTTGCCATAGAACCATCCACAAGGTTCTAAAACGTATCAAACGCAAACCTTATAAATATCGGAAGGTGCAAGCTTTGTTATCGAGAGACTTACCGATCAGGAACAGTTACTGCCAATGGCTATTAAATAAAACATCCGAAGACCGCCATTTCTTAACAAATGTAATATGGACCGATGAGTGTACTTTTACTCGGAACGGCATCTGGAATCGGCAAAACCTCTGGTACTGGAGTTTGGGAAATCCACACGTGTTTCGAGAATCTGAACACCAGTACAGATTTTCTCTCAATGTGTGGGCTGGTATCCATAATAATAATATTATCGGCCCTGTTTTTATTGACGGCACCCTTACAGCGGTGAAATTTTTAGATTTATTAAGTGGTCCTGTGGCCGAGTACACTGACCAACTACCTTTAGCCGTTCATCGCAAGTTGTGGTACCAGCTGGACGGTGCGCCTCCACATTCTGTGATGGCTTCCAGGGAGCGGCTCACAGAAATGTTTGAGCAGCAATGGATCGGTCGATTCGGACCTGTTCGGTGGCCACCACGATCTCCGGACCTCACTCCCATGGATTTCTTTTTGTGGGGGTACATTAAGGGTGAAGTGTATGCCTCCGAGGTAAATACAATTGTTGAACTAAAAAACAGGATTATTTTAGCATTTCATAAATTAAAGTGCTTAGCGACGGACAGTGATTTAATTACAAAACTAAATAACAATATTCTCCGTCGGTATAATTTGTGCATTAATGTGAATGGAGGACACATAGAGAATTTAAAAATTTAGTGTTTTTGTTGTCGGCGTACTTCAAAACTATCTAACATAACAGCCAGCGCGAGCGGAGGCCTAAGCCGCCGCCCGCGCCACCGCCGGCCGCCCGCTTCGACACGAAATAACACATGCCGCGCCCCGGCGCGCGTGCGACGTTGCCACTTTGTAAGGTCAGTCGCCAGGTCCAAGTTTCTATGAAATTTGGGTTTTTCCTTTACTTACAAAGGGTGGTTGCGTTTTACTCTGATTTGTAAGCTATTTAGTTTGTTTGAAAAAAAAAAAATCTCATTTTTGGCGCTTTTTATTTTTATACCTTATCGAATTAATACTAAACACGTATAGTATACGTAGTGTAATTTAATGCCCCTCGGTCGTATCAACTCTGTATATTATTTATTTCATCAAAATATTATGCGGGTTATCAGGATGGATCTTCTGTAGGTTCTTATTTAATGTTCCAGTGCACACACAGCTTACACAGCAAATATCTACGAGGAACCGTCTCGCTTGACGGATGGGAAAACACCGGAGCTGCGCCCATAATAGCGAAATTATACAGATATTGATACAGAGGCTGCAGAGCGAACAGGTATGCACAGTTACAATAACTAAATGAATGAATGTTATTATCAGTGAAATATTCATGTGTTAGATTAACCCTTTAACCGCCAGACTTAATATCAGAGGGGCAATTCTCGTAATTTTAAGAACGTTCACAGTCTAATCTCAGTCTCAATCTGTCAAAAATACCTCTATTTTCCCCTACATTTTGACAAGTTTTTGACATTTGTTTTTTTTTTTGAGACTGCGACTAGATTTTGAACGTTTTAAATTACGAGAATTGGCTTTCAGTTGTCGCGCCCCCAGCGCCAGGCACAGTGATTCGATTTTTTTTTGTTTTTCAAATAACCTGATAGAATGCAGCGTAATTAATAAGAAAACAGAGTAAACGAGCTTGTGGTGTTTGGTCGTAAATATACGAAATATTTGTCGGATTAATCCGACGTAGGCGGTTAGAAGGATAAATTTGCAGAATTAACGCGGCTACTGGATAATCTGCGCATAATCTACCCCATTATGAAATACTACCATTAACCTAAATATAGATACGTATCCTTCGATCAATAAGCAATATATAAAAATTGTGTGTTTTTCAATAATTTGAACAATCTTCCTCGTGATCATCTAAAAGCTCCACAAATAGCTGCGCGATTAGATCGGAGTCATACGTCACAGCCTCCAATGATAAGTGCGTGTTTTATCCGCCACCGCCGTACGAAATCTGATATGAGAGGTAATCGCCGAGAGTGCTTCGAACTGACGGCTATTTAATATGTATTATGTCGAGCGGAGCCAGACGCATGGGCCGTGTATTATTTAGTGAAATGAAACAGTCTCGTGTACACCGTTGTGTTACGACCGTGGAGTGTTTTTCGTTATATAAATGATTATATAGATAAATGATTTATTTTCTGTAAGTGTGTACAAACACTTTTACATGTCAATCATATTTTTTTAAACTAGATGAGGTCGGCGTTTCCTGTCTGACTATTCTTAGAAGAAAGGCCGAAACAAACTCGGAGGACACTGTCTCTTTTAAAGTCCAGACATAATCTTGGTCAGATCATGTGAAGACCAACGATCGGCTCAACGATTCGACGAACAATACCGAAGAAAGGACATTTGGGTAGGCCGCACAAATTACTCAAACTGCCAGATCATGATTAAAACTAACTTCGAAGGAAAACAAAAAAAAAGAAATGACCCACATAGTCCTCACACTCACAATAATTAAATATACACATAACATTCACATAAGGTACTTCTATACCAACTTCAAACGTTCTTATTCTAAGACTCGTTTTGCTCAAAGGAACTGTTCATATAGGTAACTCGTATCGTCACAAAAACCAGCAAGAACTGAGGATTCCCTTTATTTCTTTTGCCGTTTTTAGCCTTCAAACAACAAAAGACGCAACTTACTTTACATCATGCAAAGTTATACAGATCAAGTGCAGGTGCCAACCTAGGCCATGGTTTACAAGTGAGTGTTCATCTAGAACTGGACCTGGAGTAGGTATTCCGTGTTCGTCTATCCAGCAGTGCACTGAGCACCAAGTTTACTACGAGGCCGAGGTGCTCGCCTCTCATTTTCTTCCACCGCGTAACACTACTTGCACTTCGCTAGTTTTAGCTCAGCAACTCTCTTATTAATGAAAACATTATCTACGCTTAATGTATCTAGATAACATCAATCAGTTATTCTGTGGTATCCCACAGAACGCAGCGTGCCTACCCAGTTGATGGCGTGCATGCGTGCTACTAGCCGATACCGGAATTAGCATTATACAACAGACAAACGCGTATTCAAATGAGTCTCGGCCGTTTTGTGTCGCCGCGCCGCCCGCGAATTAATGTGAACGAGACTGCACAGTGGCACAGCCGGCGGACTCCATAGCCAATGACCGAAACTGCACAGTGGCACAGCCGGCGGACTCCATAGCCAATGGAAACAACCAAGGATTTATTGATTAGGTTTGGTTTAGGATATAGTTCCGAATTCTTCTACCTACCTACAATTGATGTAGGTAGGTAGAAGAATTCGGAACTATACCATCTATATTATTGATATAGATGGTGACCATCATAACTATAAGATACCTAACCACTCCTCAAAGACAACGACGCTTGGCAGGCACTGCAGCTGCTGGTTTCTGCCTAGGTATCCTCTAGGTGAAAGTATTACTGCATAATAGAATTTAGACTGTAACAGATGCGTAAGTAAGACTTGGTAGCCATTTTCAACTAATCAAAAAGATAAATGGGATTAAAATTAAACTGCGAGTCGGGCCATTCTCTTTGATTTGTAGGAAAATTTATAGTAAGTTCGGCGGCGTCCTGTGCGCCGCTCCAGTCGCACGGCGAGCTGACGCGCGGCGGCGCGCGCGAGTGCGATCCTATATAAATCGAACGGCGCACGGACGTACCAATATTTTAAGGTGAATGTCTTCACCGTAATTCAAGTCCCCGCGGAGCCGGAGCAATCGCTTCTCGATCCAATTTATACGTATGTATACATAATATATTATTTATTTGGATTGTGAGGGCGGGCGGTGCACGGGGTACAGGAGGGGGCCTGGTTGTCCGTCACGTATCTCGTAGAAAACGAGTACATGCTCGGGAACCTCCCGCTTCTGGGATCGTATCTGCATACCATATTATTAGATGCGATTCTGTTCTAAAATGTATGAATAAAATATAATAAAACAAACATCGTTCTTACCGCCCGATGTAGGTACGAAGCATAACTATTATGATTCTCCGCTACACTAGCAATACTGTGATGAAACTTTACCTAAATATATTTTTGAGCATAAGTTTGGCCACGGATGCTGAGATCGCCTTGCACTTTAGTAAATTAATTTTTTAATTGTTAGCGAGAGAAGCAAACACCTCAGAGGATGAAGTGCACCTACTCACCCAGCAAACCTGATTGATGATTGTCTATATTTTTGTGTTACATTAACATAGAACATAAGACGTCTCATTTGATTAATATCGCTGATAGTTCCAAGACAGCATCCGTACGTCCAGGCTCTCCAGGGATTAAAGCGTCAATGTTCGATTACAATACTACCTACCTAGTACCTTCTACACTCCCGAGTTACCATTCTGATAGTTGAAGCTAGGAACACTGGTAGATGTGCATGGTCTATGTTTGTTTTGTGATAATTCAGTATGCGAAACATTGCTACGGCGTAGCAAACTTACTTCCACCGCGTAGCTGACTACCAAACTTACCTCCACCGCGTAGCTGACTACCAAACTTACCCCCACTGCGTAGCTGACAACCAGAACTACGCGTGTATTTCTTGTTTTATTTTTTTCAATTACCATTCCAGGTACCATTCCAAAAATGATGTCTTATTATTTTAACTAGCTCTTCGCCCGCGACTACGTTGGCGTGTTATTTGTATTTGGCCCTATAATGTCAACAGTCCTGCCACACCCCTTGAAAAGATAGTTTTCGAATACTAACGATTAGGTATTTGCAATTTTTATTATTTATTTAGACAAGTATTCGGGCCAGGTTTCAACTTTATAGATCAAAAGAAAAGGAATAATACGTATATTTTTCATAAAAACTGGTCCAAAAAAAACGTTTCCATTAGGTACTTGACTTTAATCGTTGAATCGTTTTATGTTAAGTAGCTTACACCTATGCGCATTGTTAATTAGTGAATAAACCACATTCGGGACCTTCACCTTTAGGCCCCCAACACTATAACATATTATTTCATACCGTAATGTAATTTACTTAATAGATAAGTAATACACTACTCGACAAAGTCCAGAGAACAAGAGTATTAATTTTAGTGTGGTAAGAAACTCGAATCTTTTAGTCTTCATTTCGAGACTCTTTTTACAAAAGACTCCAAATTCTAAAGGACTTGAGCTCTTAAGTTTTATTTATAACACTTGAGTCTTCAAAAATAGCTCAAGTCTTATTAAATGAGACTCCAAGACTTGAGTTTCGTACAACACTAATTAATTTTAACACTTTTTATGTAACATACCTATATAAATCTATCTATATAAATAAAAATGAATCGCCGAAAAGTATGTACGCGCATAGCTTCCGAATGACTGCACCAAATTGGATAATTCTTTTTATTGTTTTCGGTATTGCCAGGACAAGGAAGAAAATATCAGAAATGCGAAAAAAAATTGCACCCGTGCGAAGCTGGGGCGGGTCGCTAGTTTTACATAAATATTGATATCAAAAGAAGCGTAATTTAATACAGATTTTAATTCTTTGATTAAATAAAAGGGCTGATAATTAAAAAATATTATGAAAATCTAAAATGGTATCAGACATGAAAAAAACACTTTTTGGTAAATACAAAAAAAACTAACGCCCAGATTAGGTACAACATAAAAATAAAACATTCCTAGTTTTTTTTTTTAATAATCTGTTGGACCTTCCGAGGGAATCGTGATGGCTCTATATCGGCGTGGCATGCTGATTGCTAAGTATCAGGTTGATATTGTCACCTGTGGAATATTGCTCCATACCTACTCCTAAATGCTAACCTTAGCAAGCATTTACATTTTGGAAGTAAGCAAGTTTGTTAGAAAACATGCGTCGTTATTCCCTGTAGCTAAAAATCAAAGGCCGCTGCAACGCTCCTTAAGAGTAAAAAATGAATTAACATTGCCAAGTTCAAAACTAGCTACGTATCACTCAGGACCTCTTGTAAGCATAAAAATTTACAACAAATTGCCCAATGAAATTAAAGAAATAGAATTTACAATAAATTTGTAAACGCACTTAAAATGCAATGCAATGCAATGAATACAGAAGTGTTATTATAGCATAAATGAGTTCTTTATTTAATACTACACTGTTATATATTATTTGATTAATTAAAACTCTGTTAAATCAATGCTATAGATTATTTGAAAATTGACGCAATGTAAAAATGTAGTGATGTAATAAAGACATCCAATAATAAATTAAATTAATAATTAATGATAACGATAATAGTAATTGATAATGTAATAAGTAACATATTTTAAAATAACTTTATATAAGTCATAATGCATGCAATATAATTAAGTTATAATTTATAGTATAAATACATATTATGTTGCGGTGCCCTAGCAGGGTTCATGTACGAAACCTTTATTATGTAACAAGACCTTATAAACGACATGAATGCAATAAATAAATAAATAAATAAATACTCTGGAAAGATGTGCAAAAACTTCTTCTCCCATGTTCAAATTTTGGGGAAGGTCACTGAACGCGCTTCTCTCGAGCAAATCCCACGCATGCTCTATACGATTGAGATCAGCGGACTGAGCAGGCCACTCTAATAGTGTGATATTGTTCTCGAAGACCACATTCATCACCAGCCGGGCTGTGTGCACGCGTATTATCTTGCATGAACATGAAATCTTGGCCTACTGCTGTCGGTGAGGGATTACCATAGGTTGCACAATCTCGTGACACTATTGTTCCGCATTTAACTGCCTCCTGTTAAAAAGAGGTTCGTTCTTACTCAGGCGAATTCCAGCCCACACTATAATCGTTCCGCCCTGGTAGGTACGAATGAATTTCCAGAGGATTCTGGACTTCACTTTGGCGACCAGGAATTCACCAAACACTCTTCTTAAACCGGGATGAAATGTCAAGCGCGAAAAAAAAAACACGAGCTCACTGAGTGTCGGTACCAGTGTAAATGAGCGTTACTCGCTAGCCCATAATAATCGACGCCCACGAATTCCGCATTAAAGAACTGGAACTCTAAGCGGTTTGCGAGCGTGAAGATTAACTTCATGCAATCTTCTCCAGGCGGTTTGGTCACTGGTAACCACTTGGTGCTGAGACTGGAGTCTTCCTACCAGCTGGCGAGCTGTAATTTGAGGCTGGCTCCTCGCAGCATTTTGCAGAAAGCGGTCTTGTTTCTAGGTAGTAAACCTTTATCTTTCTCGGTGACGTTCAGCAACATCTCCTGTCAGTGGCAAAGGTACCATACAACTAAATTCCCGCTGGCTTCCCTTAGAAAATTCGGCACAGAACCACTCTATAGTCAATTTATCATTGAAATATAATGAAACGTTTTATTGACTTTTTTTTGCTCCGGCTTACCTCTGTCATAAATTCACCCTTCGCTACTGTCTCTTGTAGCCCTGTAAATACCCATAATCGGCAATTAGGTACGCTTGGCTGCGTGTGGACAGCATCGGCAGTTTCACGTTGACTGCACCCTAGGCTTCCAGCCTTCAGAATCTCTTCCCGCGTTAAATGACATGACATAATTTGTCCAGTCACAAAAGTTACAAGAAAGCAGGGAAAATAATTTTCACAAGAAAAAAAAAACGATTATGAACAGTAATCTTTAAAGTTAAAATCTTCTCAAAACGCCGTGCGCTGCGATCAAGCAAATTTACCCCTCCTTATTCCAAAATGCTTTTGTTTTTAACCGACTGCAAAAGGAGGAGTTCCTCAATTCGACTGTAGGTATGTTTTTTTTTTTGTATTTTACGCGATATGCAATTGCAAATCGATTCCAAATTCCTAGGTGAAATGTCGGCTGCAAGATTTGAAGCAAACATCGTGGTGAAGGAGGACATTGCTTCGAGGACGCTTTTAACTTTTTTTATGACTCTGGGCAAGCAAGTGTTGAGGTACCAATCTGCAGTCAATGTCCTTTTGATCTTCAAGCGATACTGTAATGTCCTGATTTGCCGAAAAAAGAAGCAATCATATTTCTTTTTACCAATGCTTAGACTTTTCTTAACTTTCATCGATAGAATTAATAGGTAGAGATGTCTTGCTTCGGAAACTCGGCGCCATTGGTTTTTGTCCAAACTTACTTCAACCTTTAGGTGACTATCTTCGCGCCCGCCAGCATTTTGTAAGGCTGGGTATCTACGTATCTCGTCTCTACCATACACGCTCTGGTGTAAATCAAGGGTCAATACTCGGGCCTCTACTATTTCTACTCATGGTCAATGACTTACCGTCCGTTGCAAAATTTGTAGTGTCTCGTTTACGCAGATGACCTCAAACAACACCGTATCGGATTGCGAAGCTATGCAAAATGATAAAATGCCATACATGAATGGGGAGTTCAAAATAGTTAGTAGTAGTAGTAGTGGTAGTTCAGTTCTTCCAAATGCCTTTGGTAGAATGCGACACCCAATTAATTTCGAATACAAAATAAATGGTACTAAAATAACTAGATCAACCAGCTTGAAGGACTTGGGTGTCACATTTGACCAGAAGCTTACTTTTCATGATCACATTTTTACAGTTGCCAAAGAATCTTTTAAATGCCCGTAACTTTCGCAACGAGCATTTAATAAGGCTCTTATACAGCACACTTGTCCGAACCAACGTAGAAGCTACTTCTTCTGTAAGGAATCCGCACGAAGCAAAGTATGCGCTTCTTCATGAAAAAGTGCAAAAAGCATTCCTGCGTTTTCTTTACAGAAGAACTCTCGGTTACTATCCCTACCTCTATCCTACCAAGTTCCTCTTAAGATATCTGGGATATCATATGTTGGAGACCAGAAGGGCATGTGACCAGATAGGCGTTATGCTCAAAGTATGGAAGGGTATGACGGATGCTCCTGACATCCATAATGAGCTGATTTGACTTTACACACCGAATTCTCTGTGGCAGAAAACTTCATGTCGGACTATGGCCCGTGCTGCATCTCCCTTACCGCGCGTGTTGACCGCACTAAAGAAACTCGTGGAGGCCAACTCAGACTGACGATCTGTTCGCTAATAAATTCGAAAATTTAATGATAATGTGCCTACATTTTTGTGAGAATTATAGTATTTTATTAAATTATTGATATTAGTTTATGTATTATGTTAGTAGGTACTTATTATATATCTTCGATTTATGTAATTGGTTTCTTAAGCCGTATAAATCAAATAAATAAAAATGTTCAAACAGACCCACCTATTATATTTAAGTGTCATTTATTAACCATATTATCGATAACAAATTCGATAAACAACATCACATCTATGCAAGGCAGCGGCTGTCCCATTTCAAAACCTTCATCGTCATCCCCTTCGAACCAAACCTGTCCAAGTCGGGGTGCACCAAGTCCCGAGCTCACGTCGCTCGCTCTTGCATCCCGAGTTCTCAAGTTCAATCTTGTGTGTTTCTGGGAATGAGTTTTCGTTGAAATAAAATACCATGGAAAAATACACTGAACAAACAATATTCGTTAAAAATAATTCTATTGTTTAGTAAGTTTGTTAAATAAAAAAATATAATTATAAAATTAATTGAATTGTGTTTCTGTGAAATATGTTTCATTGAAGTACCTAAATAGTCGTTGAAACAATAATATTCGAAATAAAAATACAAGGACCAAATACTTACTCTAAGAAACATTTGCTGCGAAACGAAATTCTATGAAATTTCTGTCTGCGAAACAAAGTAACACCGTCCTAAATACATTAGCCCGTACAAGTTATACACACCAGCAATGCAACTCACATTAGTAGTTTTGTAATGACAATAAAACGAGTGTTAGCAGTTTGCACTTCGTTTCATTTCACAAGCTCTAATTATTATTCAATAACGACATTAGAGTAGCACGAAAATGACCTTTTGTCTCAGAATACCACATTCTATGAGTGCTCGGATTAATAACATGTAGTTTTATAGTACCTTACAAGTCGCTAGAACGTGTACCTAATATAAACGCACAGACACAGTGTCACATGCACAAACAGTTAGACCCTCAACTGAACTTAGGTACTTACCCCCCACTTACGTTCTGACGTTTCATAAGTGCCCTTGTAGGCTTATGTGAAATAAAAATATTTTGATTTGATTTGATTTGACTTATCGGCCGACCATTTGAATGCTTGCTCCACGTACGATCAAAAATCTACTAAGGAAATATGAAATAGAGAATTTATCACACAGATCAAGAAGCTTATTATGTAAATAAAAGTGGAATTGCGCATACAAGAGGATTGAGCATTGGATCATTGAGCTTGCTGCTAATTCTCGTTGTCTTCAACGAGTTGACGGTGCCGTGCAGTCAGGCCCGGATTACCACCTAGGCACAGAAGGCACTGGCCTAGGGGCCCAGCCAGCCTAGGGGCCCCACCCAACCTATTGAAAAATCCGGTGAAAATAACTATGAATACGACTTGCGGAGGAAACGTAACCGAAAAGCCCACTTCGAAGAAGTCAAGAATAATGAAACCGAACCACAGATTACTGAATAGTTACTACCGAACTCTCTGGCAGGGACAGATTCAGAATTACAATTTTTAACGTCATTAAATGCAGGCTGATTGCAGAACTACGGAGACGCGGTCTGCTTATGAGGAATTGAGAAAAAAGTTTGGCTTTCTTACGAAACTACATCGTATGGAATCTAAAGACATCCGTGAAAGAGCCAGGAACCTTACAGCTTCCTATCGGGGGATTTGGATGAGACTTTGGAAAAGTAGTGTCTGCACCTGCGAGAAATACACTCTCTATTGAATCTCTGAAAGGATTACTTAAGATCTACCATAGAAGAGAACTGGCTAAATACACTCTCTATAATGTACATAGAGTCAGATAATGCCGTCTATAGACTATGATGACGTCATCCGTTTGTTTGCTCAAAGGAAATTTCGCCGTCTCACACTAATATTATAAAGGCGAAAGTTTATGGGTGTGTTTGTATGTTTGTTACTTCTTCACGCACAAACGGCTGAACGGATTTGGATGAAATTTGGAACAAAGATAGTTTATAATTAGGATTTTTTATCCTGATATTCCCACGGGATCGATACTTATGCGGGTGAAACCGCGGGGGAAAAAGGATCAAAAGCTACTAGGTTATTTTTTTAGAATCATTCGGGTATACCTACGCTGCGTAAAACGTGACGACTGTTGACGAAACATAACTATAGTGACATTAATGCATTATTTATGATGTATATTTATAGTTATTAAAGTCAAATAAAAATTAGTTTTAAAAAAATAGTTCCTATTTCCTGTAGGTATGTCATTTACAAAAATTCCAAAATGGCGTCGGAATGGGGGCCCCGAATGTCGAAGTGCCTAGGGGCCCTGGGTCTCCAAGTCCGGGCCTGCGTGCAGTCGATTACTAAATCGCGCTGCATCGCCAATCATTAGTTATGTTAATTATAAGCGGAGTACCATTGGTGGTCTTCTTTCTTATTACACTGATAAGAAGACCCGACTTAGGCGGATCACCCACTGCACCGCTTCACGCAGCGGGACGCAGATAACGTGCCACCGCGCGTGATTTTTTACATACAAATTCAATAAAAACGCGCTTGCGGAGAATTTGGCTACGTTTCCCGCGCTCCGTCGCGTGAAACGTTGCAGTGGGTGATCCGCCTTAACGAATAATGGAGCACATAAAATACAGGGTGTCTCAGAACGATCCAACTTTTTCGAAGGATAATAAGAAAAAAATGTTAATTGTAATTATTTATTTATTGATACCAAAATATATACAAAGAACGAAATTTTACTTTCTGAATATTACATTAGATAAATGACGACCGTTTCTTTGGCGACACTCTTCAAACCTTTTGCGGACATTCTCGAAGATTTTTTGTAGAAGTTGCTGAGGAATCAGTCTGATCTTCTCTTCAATATTTCTTCTTAAATCTACCAAACTTTGTGGATTGTTTTCGTAGACAACACTTTTAAGATAAACCCACAAGAAAAAATCAAGTGGGGTTAAATCAGGGCTCCGTGGTGGCCACTCAATGTTACCCCTTTGAGAAATCACTTTTTCGGGAAACAACTCTTGCAGTGCTGCTCGCGAGTTGTTAGTTGTATGCGCAGTGGTTCCATCTTGTTAGAACCACGATTGACAATTATAGTGCTCACTTTATCTAAGTTTCGGATCAAAAACATTGCGTATCATCTCAACATAGCGCGCCGAATCCACCGTCTCCGGAATTCGCAACCAACTCGATGTTTCCAGGGGTTCTTGTTGTTCTTGGACGAGCATGATGACGAGCATGATGAATCGCCTAGTGTGTTTCCAGTAACGTTGAATGCCTGGATTCACGCGAGGATAGTGGCATTACTAGGAATTTCTCCAATAATTCGCAATCCATAGTGAAGTCGAAGTAACCGATGAATTCGAATGAGCGATCGATCGTTCTCGAAATATGCGCACACGCAAAACGAGCGTTGCTCTCCTGTTTCAACTAAAAATATAAGGACAGATCTTTCAAACACTACCTCTTCCTCACCTTCACCCCGCTTTGTTTGCGTCTCGTTCACTCTCAAAATAGTTGGACCGTTCTGAGACACCCTGTATAATAGGTAGTCAAAATAAACGCGGCATAATTTTGTATAAAATATATTTAATAGTCATTCATAACATTGTACGTATTACGAATACATGCGTAATCGAACAAGTGTGGACATTCTCATTGTATATTGTAAAACAATAATTTATACTTAGGTACGATGAATTATTTCTCTTATCACATCTAATAAAAATAAAATTCCTCGAAACAGTCGACGGCTTGTTAAAAGCATTGATTTAAAATAGGGACAGCAATTTATTTATCTAAGTATCATAACAATGTATACCTAAGGGCCGATTTTACCAAAATCAGAGGGGCAATTCTCGTAATTTTAAGAACGTTCACAGTCTGTAGGCCAATTCTCGTAACTGAAAACGTTCAAAATCTAGTCGCAGTCTCATCTCGGTGACAAACAAATGTCAAAAACTTGTCAAAATGTAGGGAAATTTGACGTATTTTTTACAGATTGAGACTGAGATCAGACTGTGAACGTTCTTAAAAAATACGAGAATTTCCCCTCTGATCTCAGTCTCAATCTGTCAAAAATACCTCTAATTTCCCTCAGAACAATAACAAAGCATAGAAGGAAGCTAAAATTAACTAATATAATCTCTGTTTTCTTATACATTCATAATAGCATTAGAAAGAGACGGATGTAGGTTGCTCAAAATGCAAAACGTCACACAGCAAATGTCAATTTGGTTACCTTGGCTACCTTTATGATACTAAGTTTAAAAGCTACATAATGTCTCAGGTTGTTGTCTATGACTTTGTTCATCGCATTTTTTCGTATAATGCTTATAGGCGCATCCGAGTTGAAGTGTTTCGTTGATTTTACGTGTTTTTGTAAAAACAGTACAAAATTAACAGTGATGTCCTGCATTATAGTGGGATGTAAATCACATTCATCCCGCAAAGAAAATGATGCGAAAATCTTAAGCTTCCATCGGTAAGTAATAAAATATGGTCATTTTGTTAGTTTTGCATTCCCATTGTAAGTTATTTTGGCATGTTTTCAAATTATTTGAGCTAAGTGTACACGGTAGTGTTTTGAAATCAATATTTTATGCAATTATATAGTTCGATTCTATGGAAATTATAAATTATAAATCGGCATATAAATTTTTGCAATAGTGCTTGCAAAAATAAACTATCGATAAAATATCGATAGAACCAGCGTCATCTTATTGCATTATTTTTCTGTACACGTAGTTTTATATATTTAAGAGTGAAATAAATACCTAAATACCTACGGTCTTGCGAGTGAATCGTACGTATGAGTTATGAAATGACAGTTGTCAAAAATCTGTGTGACTCATGTTATAATAATTAAAACTCATTCAAACCTTCTCTCGCGAAGCAGTTGGTCGACTCTTCACGTGACCAGAGGGCTGGCCTATTTTTTGGCCAAAAAATCAGCATTGCCATACAACGTGGTAATGCTGCCAGCCTTTTGGGCACGTTTCCTGTTGACAGCGATGCGGACGAATTTTTTGATGCCCATCGATTATTTCCCCTTCTTTTTATATACTTATACATATTATTATTATTTTAACTCATGTGTGGATATGATTTTTTTTGTGATTTTCAGATTTCCTCCGATGTTGATATGAGGCAAAAATGGATCATCGCTATTGCACGTAACATATAAATTTTAAGGACAGTGATTTTAATTTTATGTTTATACTTTATACACGTTCCGGGGCCAATCGCTCTTTTAAAATTATTGAAGCGTTTTCTTGGTACTTAATTTCAATTTGTTAATAATGAATCCTGTGTTTATAAATAAATAAGTTGATCAGACAGAAATGAGTTCTTTATTTCACCTTAGCATATTTAGATTTATTACCATGGAGCGATACCATAAACTAAGAAGTCGATATCGGTATTTATTTTACGCATAGTCACATCACTAGCTAATACTCTATTGTCTATGAGAGCGTACACTTCGAATGTCGTAAAGCGCCTTCTATGCTTTGTTATTGTTCTGAGTAATTTCCCTACATTTTGACAAGTTTTTGACATTTGTTTGTCGCTGAGATGAGACTGCGACTAGATTTTGAACGTTTTAAATTACGAGAATTGGCCTTCAGATATCTTTTAGCCGTGGAATAAAATTGACGTCTGACAGTTCCAACAAGGACAAACTGTCAAAAATTCAAAATTTATTCTCAGGACAAAACTTATTCTAGGTATAAAAGTTTGGTTAAATACGCCCAAGTGATATAATGCCGCGACACCACTTCGTTTCAATCGAAAGACTGGTATATTGACAAATCTTTTTAGTAGTCACCGACTGATACGCTAGGAAGTGGTGGGACGGCTCTGTGAAATAAAAGGTAAACATAATGAGATCATTATGTTTTCGTTTTTTTTTAACCCGTCGTAGATTCGACGGGTTGATAGGATGTACCCTGCACGAGACGTAGCTCGTAACTCAGTTCATCAGTATGGCGTCGTAATCTGCTAATACACTGGATTGTGCACAATAGACTGCCTCATACAGCTGTATTCATTCTTATGCTATAAAATCCAGTCTTGTTCTAAAATTAATAATATTCATTTAAAATATCTTGCTATAAACACATTATAAGTTGGAAGCCATGATTAAATAATTTAGTCGCTATAGTGTATGACTTAAAGCACATTTTTTATAAACTGTATTATCTAGTTAGTAGAAACTAGCGCCCTCTGTGTGGCGCGCACCGCGTCGCGTGCCGGCTCGCGGCCGACTTCAGACTTGTTCAACTTTGTACTTACTTACCTCATTGGGTTCTTTTATAATTTACTGTAGCACTAGCACGCCAAGTGATGTCACGATTTACCGTCACAACACAATAGGAAAACAAAATGTTTGTTTTAAGACCACAGATTTTAAGACGTTTTTCGTTCTACATCGACCAATAACGCTATCTTGAATTGCCGTTCCACGTCAACAAACGTCATTCTACGTAGGTACCGTGCCGTGCTACGGTAAATTATGAAAGCGCACATTGGCAGCGGTAGCATTCTCACGAGTGATGCCTCATTTTAGCACCAAATTACCAGCGATTTGGATATATTTTTGGCATCTTGATGATGCAGCAAGTTTTTGAAACAGCGTGTAGTTCGACATAACTTTGCCGTATCTGGGGAATACTGATATCGACTGATAGAGGCGTTAGTGAGGTGCTTGCCGCTCAGTAATCCACATCTTACCACGCAAATCATTATATAAAATAACGTATCTAGTTACATTCTTTTATTTTACACTATAAATATCTCGAACCATTTTCTAAATATTCTGAGGTCCGACTTCCAATGTAAACCCGACACCAGTATATTTAGAAAACGTTTGGAACGAAATTGGAGACTTTTAAATTACACCACTTATTATAAAGTGCTAAGTATAGAATTACAACAACATTTAAATAAAATTACACTGAGCGGTGAGCGAAGGTCGGTCGCTAAAACAATTGCTTCAGGGAAACACCCAGTCAACATCATATATCTATACATATTACAATACATATCGGACGCTAACGTTTGCACTACTCACACATGCATCCTAATGTACAATTTTACACATTACTTAAAATACACGGTAGCGTTAAGACCCGTAATCCTGATAATCAAAAGTTACCTGTAACACGTGTGTTGCGCGACTTTTGTTTACCATGGCTATGAGGCCTTGCAGAAAAGCTGAGAGTTCGATTGTTTATTAGTTAGTAGTGAGATTATGTGAGACATTATATTCTGAAAGACATCGATATAAACTGAGAAGCTGCGAGCTGCTGATTCACAGGCATCAAAGTATTAGGTGCAGTGAACGTTTGGGGTTTACATTTACTATGGCCACGTGTCCACCGCACGTCCATCGCCCAAGCGCCGGAACCCCGGACCCCGAATCTTCGAGTAGTTCGGCGCGACTGCTAGGACTCGGCCCGAGATTGTGACGGACCGATGTGCCGCTGTGCAGAACACGTTCGATCGGCTGTGCACTCACTGCCGTCCGCGTCGCACCGGCACCGCTCGGCCGGCTTTTGTTTTGCCTATCATAACATACTGAACTACCGAGTTCAGTCGTGGTGGACATACGATCGCAGTCACCGGCACGTCACGTCCGGTGCGAATAATCTTCTTTCTCGGTGACGGCGATGGTGGACAAACGGCCTAAGTGGCACGTGAAGAGCAGGTACTTAGTATGAAAACATATGAAGAGTGAAAATCTGGAGATAAGCAGTTGTTAATAGTTGTTGGAAGACATCATGTCCAGCTGTGGACTGCGAGAAGCTGAGAGAAGAATTCGATCGCAGATGAGGCGATACACTCTAAATAGCCCATATTATTATCATACAATTTAAGGAGTATTCGATTAGTAACTTTCAATAAAATAATATAAGCTCTAAGGATAACAATATAACTGAAAATTTGAGCACTTACGACACAAATTTTCTTCATATTTTTATTTTAGTGACGATTGTTTTCTCTCTTAATGAATATTTCGTTTTATAAAATACGGTAGCTTTATTTTATTTCAAAAGTATCAGAGATATGTTTTCAGTTGCTTTCAATAATAAATCGCATTGATTATTATTATTTTTTTTTATTTAATTTTATCTAAGCGGTGATTTTGCTTACTTCTAATTATTTATAATATAAAATAATTGAGCGTAACATAATTATATTTCATCGACGATAAATATGATAATACGATTGATAAATATGTATTTCATCGACGTTTGATTTGAATAATATTCACTTGTAAGACATTTAATTTAATTTATGAGTTATTACTGGGTCCGTATTGGAAGAATAACGACTGGGTTGACGATATCGTCAACACTGGATGACAGACGCACAGAACCGGGAAGTATAGCAAACGACAGGGGAGGCCTGTAGCCAGCAGTGGGTCAGGGGGTGGTGCCGTGCTGATGATGGTGATTGGAAGAATTGTTTCCACGAAGTCGGAATGATGTGGAACAATGAGTACCTAACGTGTGGATGCGTCGTTAACATTCGGCTCGCGGGACACTGTATGCATTCAGACGAAGTGAGGACGTAGCCCGGTTAAGGCACAAAAGATAAGAACAGAAAGTCGGTTCGATAGAGCGAGAAAAATCAGGTGCATGCACAGATAGACACGAACTTTCGGCGATCTCAAACGAATGCCAGACGCGAGTTCGCTCCTCGTAGACGCGTGTGCATGTGTGCGTGCGTGTCCGCGGGTATGCGCCGCTAGGCGTCGGTCTCGTGCTCGCCGCGCGGCGGCAGGCGCGCCAGCGAGTAGGTCTCGGGCTGGAACGTGGGCGGGCACTGCAGGTGCGGGTAGTGCGCGCCGCGCCGCGCGCCCCCCGCGCCCCCCGCGCCCCCCGCGCCCCCCGCGCCCCCCGCGCCCCCCGCGCCACTCCAGCGAGTGCGCGCCGCCGTGCCCGTGGGAGAGCCACTCGCTGTATTACTGCGACTGGAAACATAACATCTATCATATTTTTGTTTAATTTTCTAAGACTATAAAATACTGCGCATTTTGATATAAAAATTTCTAAGTAGGTACTTAATTTTTTTTAAATACATGAATAACTAAAATATATCTAGATTGTATTGTTAAATGATTTTATTTCTGTAAGTAGGGTTGCACAAACACTTTTACACGTCAATCATTTTTAAAAACTAGATGAGCGCGGCGTTTCCTATCTGACTATTAAATGGACCTGTGCAGTCAGTGCACGCATTTGTCAGAAGTCCTGCAGCTCAACTCAGAATTTAAGGAGCTCAACGATTAGACGAACAATACCAAAGAAAGGACATTGTAAATAAATTACTAAAACTGCCAAACCATGACTGTACAACCTGATGATGTCCAGCCAGGGTCTGCTTAGGGCTTCGGGTGCACCGTCCGGAGGACTCAATTTTTTATCTTTATTTTTATTCTGCAGAAAAGAGCTATCAGAGCCATATATTATCTCCGCAAGCGCGATTCTCTAAGGGAACTGTTTAAGGATATTAACATCATGACGGTGCCTTGTCAATATATCTACGAAAACATCATGTATGTAAGGAAAAATTTACATCTTTTTAACAAAAGAGGTGAAAGACATAATTATGGTACTAGAAATAGGGACCTATTAGTTCAACCAGGTTTCAGACTAGCAAAAGTAGACTCGTCTTTTATGGGGTACTGTTTAAAATGTTATAATAAAATACCTCCCCACATTCTTCAACTGAATGAGACAAAATTCAAGTCATGTATAAAACGCACACTATGTAGGCAGGCATATTATAAGTTAGGAGATTACATCGCTGATAAAAATGCCTGGCTCAATGCTGGTCCTGCTCCACAACCACAACTAATTGATTAACACTTGAAAATACTGTTGGAGCTGCTGAAGATTGTAAGACTATCTTTGCATTGTATAAACTCAATTTCCTTTGTATTGTATAACTGCATAGCACAGATGTGAGTTCTATGTACTATTGAGCTACCATTTACTGGGTAATATGTTTTTCATTGACTAGAAGCCCTGGCGGTTGATAGTATGTCATGCTCGCTCAAGTGTCTCGCTGACGGTGGCGTGTGTGTTGGATCATTCGGTTCCCTACAAAATGGTTTAGCTGGATGGTGCTGATCCATGCGTCATGTTCGTGAACGGGCGCCGTGGGGCTGGTCATCTTTTAGCTGCCTCGGCTTATTTTTAATTATTTTATTTTTGGATTGTTATTTTGTTACTATTTGCTGTACTCTGGACACTTTTAACGCGTACTTGTTTTTTATTATTTTTTACATAGTTCTCACATATTTATAAATTCAACATATGATGTAACTAATAATGGTTTAATTGAAATAAATGCTTTGAGTTTGAGTTTGAGAGCATGTAAGTTATCACAATACATTTTTAGATCAGTCATGTTTGGCCTTAGTGAGGTACAAATATTTAAATGTCAGTAAATAACATAATAATTGGATAAATGTAAACCTTCTTTTAACCCACCAACGCCACCTATCATATAAGAGAGTCACTACAACATGCCGCTACTCGACGCTAGATGGCGCTGTCGCATTACGTCAATTTTCTGAATCGCGGTGTCAAGAGTCTCCGAGGGTTAATGACCTCCGCTAGTATATTTAATATTTTGAGAAGACTGAACTAGTGGTGCATTCGTGAACTACGTCCTACTTGGAATAGTTACATGGGACTCCGCTACTAAGTTTTTTTTAGAGGACAACTTATCCCCTCCTTCGTCCCTTCTGGGAAAAGGCTGCATGGATTTGTCCTATATAAATATATCTAAATAAAACGTTTGTCAAAATAATAAAACCTTGCCTTCACCAACTGGACTTCTTTTTGCCGGCAACGGTGACCACATCCTTTACATAAATTAAAACAAAATTGTTAAATATTAATTTTGAAAACAAAAAAAGAAATAGTCATAATTTAAACAATTACAGTTATAAAATGTCAATTAAATTATTAGTCATAGCATTAATATATTGGTTTATTATTATGATTATGTCAAAGATGCATTAATAATATTGGTTACCTACCCTACATGATATTAAATATTGTTATTGAGAAATTCTAGAATACTGTAATATGCTTTTCCTTCAAGGAATATCTTTAATTTATTTTTAATAGAACACTAAGCTACTTCCAACTACTTGGGAGTTTATTGAACATTTTAGAGGTCATACAAAAAACACTTTTGTACATTAGTGTTGTTTTCGATCTTTGTAGACAGAGAACACTGTCATCGCGTCTGCTATGATTGCGGTCGACTACTTCTGATTAAGTTGGAAATAAATGTCGATTAGATTTTACAAACATGACAATTTCTATAATGTAAAGGTAAGGCAAAGTCAATATTTTATATCTTTTATCTTGTTTCAGTGCTTGATTTTCAAGCTCCACAATGGTTGTTCGAATTTATATCGTGAGTAGTTCTCGCTGATTTGCAGAGATTGTATATCGTTTTGATATTTCTTAGAAAATTGTTGGTCCAATATTTCATACAGGCTATTAGCAATTTATATATTATTTTCGTAGATACGTTACTCAGTCACAGCGCCTGTTCCTACTAAACTGGGTGATTGCCCCTAGTAGGCACTCAGTCGCACACGGAACATCGTTGATCACACAGGCAATAATTTCAGTTTTCAGACACACGGGATTACTTACCACACGTAAATACAGCCAAAAATGCTAATTTGTTGAAAATTATAATAATATTTAATGTTTGTGAGAGCGAGACAGATATTACAAACTTGCGTAAGAGACACGACACGCACGCAACGCTACCACATGCAAGGTCTGAAAGGATGGCTAGCGCGATTTCGCTCGCACTACAGCGCCAGCTCCTATCTCTGTCCTTGTCTATCGAAACTGAAAGTTTGCGAGTGTGATCACAGAAGTGTGAGTTTCGGTGCATGTAGTCGTGCGCCGAGCCCAAATTTAGTGGTTGCGATGTTAGCGCGTCATATATCTTCCTCCCTTTAACCGCTTACGTCGGATTAATCCAACAAATATTTTCGTGTCCATTCCACCAGAGTCGTATATTTACGCTCGTTTACTCTGCTTTTTTTTTTTATTTACCAGGTTGTTCGAAAAAAAAAAGAAAATTCGAATCACCGTGCCGGGCGCTGGGGGCATGCCAACTGATATGAAGTCGGGCGGTTAAAAGGTTAATATATCAATGCTATTAGCTATATAGCGGACTCGATCGACTAGACCTCGGTTCTTCCGGTTGCTCAGCAGCCCAGTCAATAAAGGAGTAGTAGAGTACGTAAGCAGGGACCCAAGCGATTCCTTCAGAAACTTGTTCAGGGTGCTTAGCAAGTGAACATACTAAAAGTCCTAACATCTAGGTGAGAAGAGCCGGGGGCTCTTGAGGCCATTCCCGCTGAGAGAATCCCCATCAGGGAGGGAAATCTGACCCCTAATGTAAAAAAAATCCAGAAAGTCCCCTTTTCATTTTGAGCTATTCCACTATTCCCCCATAAAGAAATGTCTCTCGAGGGGAAAACTGAACCCTAATGTAAAAAAATCCAAAAATTCCCATTTTCATTTTGGATTATTCCACTTTTCCCCCTTATCTTTAGTTTTAATTTCTACGCCCTTTCAGTAAAGGAGATGTTTCATTTTCGGCCATAAATTGTACGGTAGTGAAAAATAGGAAACAATTCCTCGAATTGTAGAAAAATATTCTTTTCTGAATATTCCCCTGATTACTTCGGCACAAAAAATAATAGTTTTTCAAACTATTGCCATAATCTATTGAACATGGCGTCGTCTTACTTGCATACTGCTTTAGTCCAGAAATCATGTTACATTACAATACAGGGTGGAATCGAAGTCATGGGCATTATTTTAACCTAAGGCACTACTCACGATACTGATTGCATTAGGGCTATTAATACGCAAATCAAAAATATTATTAATGCAAGTAAGGAAAACCTTAAAAATGTAGTAAGTCAAATTGCACAAGGCTTATTATTGCAAATAAACACTTAAAGTAATTAAAACAAAATACTTCGTTAACGCCAATAATTGTTGAAATATCAAAATCTTAAAGCGCAGTACAGCGCAAAGCGAAATGTAAACAAACATCACCTGCGCGCGCGCGGGTTTTTCCTTACAAGTAATAATAACAATGGGCTACAAGACATTCCGTCCGGCGGGATTCCCTGAACTCTCTCCGTCCCACTCCCTCACTCGCAAAAATACGAATATCACCCCCGCGCGGGGTATGCTTCCCGCCGCAACACGAAGTCACGAACCCGGAACCAGTGTCATAACGACTGCGCAGGTGCATTGACGCGTAATTGATTTATTGATCCCGTGACGTAATCGCCGTACTCGCCGCTCGCGGCATACGGTGCTTGGATTGCAGTGTATTAAGTGTTAGTGTAGTAGTTGTGTGTTGTGTGTGTGTTTGTGTACACGATGCCTCGACCGCGTAATGTGCAGGCTAGGTACACCAACCAACAATACCCACAAATGGTTGTAATTTACGATCGCGCAAGAAATTTAGTATGAACTCGTGAAATGTTCCATCGGCGCTACCCGAACGACCCTATTCCTTCACGGGGTCTCATTCCACCAGAACCACTCAGAACCTGTTGGATTTTTCGTCTTTTCACGTGCCAGCACATGCACAAGCTCGTGGAAGAACACCCGTTTACCCTCTGTCACTTTACCGACAAATAAGGTTTTTTCAAAACAATCCACAAGCTAGGTACGTAAATGTTTTTTTTTAATGTATGTTAGTTGACGTAGTTTTGACCGTCCTAAGCCGGCAAAGTACGAAGGGAAAATTGGAATTTATTATGAATCAATTCATTGGCAACTTACGAATGTCACGTGAGTCGGGCGGGGTCAAAGAATTCACGCCCAATGACGCGCGTACGGCGTAGTGTACCTACGCATTTGCTATCGAGAAGCGCAACTAATTTGATACTTTGTATGACTTACTACATTTTAAGGTTTTCCATACTTGCATTAATAATATTTTTGATTTGCGTAATAGTAGCCCTAATGCAATTAGTATCATAAGTAGTACCTTAGGTTAAAATAATGCCCATGATATCAAATGCACCCTGTATACCTACTAATGTGTGAACTCACTCTTCTCAGTATGGACACTTTTTCTTGTGACTAACTACGGTGAGGGCAAATCTAGTTATTTAAATCTTTGGGGGGCGGGGTTTGACTTAATGAAAAATACTGTCAATTCTTTTTTATAAATTCAAAATGGGCAACGATATGAATCAAAAAACTGTTATTTTCATTTCAAAATATTTTAATTATGCGGGGTTTTAAAAATATGATGAGATATCAATCTACTCCTGGTAACAACATTAGAAAATATTTTCAACCCTATAAATGAATCCTATTTTTTTTTTACAAATTAATGTAAGGATCTCGCCATGATTCTTTTAAGAACCTCAGTGGGCATTACTGCACGTTATTTTTTTTCGATTACATATTTTCCGCCTTTGGGGGATTATCAGGGAGGAATTCCAGACTTTTTCTTTTTAGATTCCAGTTTTCCCCGGGACTTTCAGGGGGGATTTGCGGAATAAGACTTTCAGGGGGATTTGTGGAATAAGCCCCTGAGAGTTCTCATGGTAGAGTTATTGCCATGTTCGTTATTTTTAACGCACGGCAGTTCTGTGTCCAGGTTCAGCCACTCAGATTAGCTATGTCTTTTTTGGAGATAATAAATATATCGCGTTGAAATTACATTTCCGAGTTTAAAAGACAATGATAGAATGAATGTAACTGTAATGTTACAAGTGAAACTGTTGACGATTCCTTACTCTAATGTTCGTCGCCGCGTATCAGTAATCGCACTCACTGATGTAATGTAATTAATGTAGTTTTATACAAATCAAATGACGCTAGCCACCGCGTCAGCAAAATATGTTCAGTTGTACAGTTTTAGACTACACACATTATAAATAAAAGCCACGTTTGGTGTGGCTGCGTTGTTCTTCTAAACTACACAACATATTTTGATACAGTTTTCGCCATCACTAAGATAATTTATTCTGGAAAATACATGTGTTTTATACACTAACAAGTTACATAATTATTATAATAAAGAAATCTCGATGTTCTGTCAAGTCGTAAACACCGTGGGAGCAGGGGGGGTCGATAGTTCATTGCTACTTACCGTACCTTGACTTACACTCACTTTAACTTACTATCTACTTTAGCTTAATATAGTCATAATTTATTTTCCAGTGACTAATTGTAAAAAAAAATTGTAATAGAAGATGAACATACGACATTGAGTTTGTTTTTCAAAAACTTGAAAATTATCTTAGATTTTGTATTCACATAAAGATAGCATAACATTCTTTCCTATCTCCTCAATCTTCGAACCAGTTTGAGATACAGGTTTATTCCCAGTTCGGGTAGAATCCAATTATTTTTTACCTACCTGTAGTTTAAGGCCCTGTTTTGTAAATATTTATGTAAATCAGTTATTTAAATAAACAACTTCAATTTCAGTACCGTACCCGAGAAACAACAGCATGACATACCTGTCTACGGCCAGCTGCAGCTGGTGCGCGGGCGCAGGCGCCGCCGCGCTCGAGTGCACCTGCGACACGAGCACGCGAATGTCATCAACTAGGACTACGTCCAATTGCTACACAGAAATTCCTATTTAATGGACAAATGGACCGAACGGATCACACGCCAACAGTCAGTCTTGCAACTGTTGGATCAATTGGACTGTCAATGTGGTACTTCGTGTCCGAACCAGATATAAATAAAAAGAGTAATATGAGTGAAAATGTCCCTAACTCGAGTGAAAACAATGATTTTAACGACACTTATAATTAAAAGTTATTATAGTTTTATGAAAGTCGGTCGAAAAAAAATGAAATAGACAAGAAACTACGACCAACTTGGAAGCAGCGCTCGCCGGCCGCTCGTGGCTCCGCGGGCTCACAGCTCTAAGCTACTGGTCTGGTGCCCTAGCTAGTTACTGCGACCAATGCGGCATTAGAAGCCACACCAAACGCTTATTGTGAACAGATAAGTCATTCTGCATTAAGTCTAAACTTGGGTAGCAGTTTTGTTAAACGTAGCGCAATGTGCATCCTATTTTACATAATGGACCTGTTTCGTAAAACAGCGAACTAAGCAATTCATCTGCGACATGTACAGTCAGCAAAGGAGATAAGTATGCAGGCTTGTCGAATATAGTTGAAGTTTAGTAAGAAACCGATTGATGTTTTCGAATGAAATTTAATTTTATAAATGAACTGCGTGTTTTCTATTAATCAAATTCAATTTTATTCGAAAACATCAATCGGTTTCTTACTAAACTTCAACTATATTCGACAACCCTGCATACTTATCTCCAAGTGCCCACAGACGCTACAAGTGCCCACAGACGCTACAAGTGGCCACACCCGCTACAAGTGCCCGTAGACGCTACAAGTGCCCACAGACGCTGCAAGTTGCCACACCCGCTACAAGTGCTCACAGACGCTACAAATGCCCACAGACGCTACAAGTGCCCGCAGACGCTACAAGTGCCCACAGACGCTACAAGTGCCCGCAGACGCTACAAATGCCCACAGACGCTACAAGTGCCCGCAGACGCTACAAGTGCTCGCAGACGCTACAAATGCCCACAGACGCTACAAGTGCCCGCAGACGCTACAAGTGCCCACAGACGCTACAAGTGCCCGCAGACGCTACAAATGCCCACAGACGCTACAAGTGCCCGCAGACGCTACAAGTGCCCACAGACGCTACAAGTGGCCGCAGACGCTACAAATGCCCACAGACGCTACAAGTGCCCGCAGACGCTACAAGTGCCCGCAGACGCTACAAGTGCTCGCAGACGCTACAAATGCCCACAGACGCTACAAGTGCCCGCAGACGCTACAAGTGCCCACAGACGCTACAAGTGCCCGCAGACGCTACAAATGCCCACAGACGCTACAAGTGCCCGCAGACGCTACAAGTGCCCACAGACGCTACAAGTGGCCGCAGACGCTACAAATGCCCACAGACGCTACAAGTGCCCGCAGACGCTACAAGTGCCCGTAGACGCTACAAATGCCCGCAGACGCTACAAGTGCCCACAGACGCTACAAGTGGCCACGCACCTTGTGGTTGCGGCGGAGCGAGTCGCGCCAGCGCTCAGCGGGCGGCGAGCGGCGCGCACGCGCATGCGCAGTGGGCAGCTCGTGCAGCTCGTGCAGCTCGTGCAGCTCGTCGCGGTAAACTATCTTCTCGTACCTGCGACGTCACAGCAACACTAATGTCAGTATCGCAGCCGAAAATCAAGGTTCGTGTCTAAATAGTATATTTCATTACAAGTGACAACCTTTCCGCACTTGTAATGAAATATACTATTTCATTACAAGTGCTGAAAGGTTGTCATTGCAAAGAGTTCCGACAAATTTCTACCCGAGCCGAGGTGCAGCCGAAGGCGAGGGTTGACAGTCGGAACAAGTTGCAATGACGGTTTCGCACGTGTACTGAACGACTATTTTTAATACAGTTGCGAAAAAATGAAGCAATTTAATAAAATAAGGTGGTGTTAATTCAAAAAAACTAGGGTCGAACTTACTCATTTTGTGCAACAAACAACTGGACGTAGTTAAGCAGAAAGGACCTAATCCACATCAAGTCACTTTTGAGTAATGGGCGTTTGAAGTTTCAGCTGTAATTGCTCTAAGAGGAACATTCTTTTTTTTCAGAGTGTTTTTTTTTTTTATTCTAGTAGTCTAATATTGTAATTGTTAACGTAATATGAACATAATTTTTTTCAGTAGGTTTTGAGATATTAAGCAAAGTGTGGGTTGAGTCCTTACAAAGAAAAGCTATTTTTAAAGAAGTCGTAAAAAATTTTAATTCCTCAGAAAAAACTCAAGCCACAAAATAATTTATTAAAAATAAAATTAAATATTTATTAAAAAATAATGTATTCAATCAGCTTCATTATGCTCTCTTTGACACAGAAAAAAATAAAATAAACTTAAAAACGGTACAGACATGGGCATAGAGAACTTCATTATTCTTCCTCCAAATCAAAATCCAATGTTGGTCCATATCCATCTACATCTTCGTTTATGTCCGTTCCTGTGAGGTTATTATAAAACGCGTGGCAATCTTCGGGTATCAAATTATACATAGATTTGAGATCTGCTAGCTTTGCTTCGACAATAGCCTTTCCTTGAGGCCACAGGACTTCGAAATCTTCTTCTGAAAATTTTATCAAAACACGTTTGATCTTTTTCGATACATCTAAGGTTTTAATCTCTCCACTGTCTGATATCATGGTAATTAAGGAGGGATCATCTTTTTTCAAAATAATTTGTTTTGTAATCAGCCAGTTAATTTTATTTTTATTTATACATATTTTACGATTTATAACTTTCTTCTCAATTTTCTTACTGCTTAAAAAATCTTGACTTTTCATTCTAGTTACGCGAAGAGGGTTTTTCTTTTTAGCGATTTTCATGATATTTATATATTCTTCTGCAGTATAAACTCTTTCATGATTCTTTAGCTCACATTCTATTTTACTAAAGTCTGTGTCGTTAGGGAGAAAAGAATGTCCAGACTCTAAATATTATTCTTAATAATATTATTATTTATCTCTTAATATTATTCTTCTTATTTATTATTCTCAGAAAGGACCCAAACTGTTTGAGTTTTATCTGATAAATTATCTTTAAGAATACGTACATAGAAATTGCATTACTCAGAAACAATTCAAGCAGGTTGGGTTCGTTCAGCAATTTTTTTTTTCGTGCTATTCATACATGTGGGATGAGTCGGGGTAGTAAAAAAAATAGTTTCTAAATACATTTCGAAAATAAAGTCTTCACTGTATGATAGATTCGACCCTCAGAAGTATGATGGCATACTTAACTCAATTCCGACCAAACAGTGGATTAGGTCCTTTCAGCTTAACTACGTCCAACTAAAACTCACAAAGAAAATTTCTGAAAAATGGCGCCAACCGTAGAATATAAGCAGAGATATTTTTTTTCTTCACCCTTTCTGGTAGGCAAAGGGAACTATGGCCCATACAGCCAAGTCTTCATTAGAATTTTTTATTGATATAAAATGAAAATGAAATTTAATGAGATGAAATGAAATGAAACCTAACCTAACTTATTCAATCAAATCATTAAATCTGATATTGAAACAAATCAGTAGCTTCTTTTTAGAAATATACGTATTTGCATGAATCATAAAAACTTCTATAATTTTTTTTAGTAAAAACTTCATGGTTGGTTTTTCTTTTTAATAGACATTATTTTGACAGTTAGGAAAGAGAACGCACGAGTTCGGGAAAGGTAAAAAAAAAGCACGAGTATGTAATACCCCACATCCCGAACGCTATACGTCCCTGCAATACGCCACTTTTTGAGCAACTGTATTAAAAAATCTTGTCCAGATATTGCGGGGCAATGTTAATCTGTAAGGTGTCACGTTCGGCCTGCAGCCCAACCGTTTCTCCGCACAAGATCTGTCATTTAGTTTATTGTTGTAATTATGTCATTTCAATCAGTTGAGTGGATATCCACTCAACTGAAGCCTGACTGACTGTTTAAGTCCTCGTCATATAACGAGGACTTAAACATACATGCACTGACCCATCTTTCCCTCTGACAGAAATGGGTTTCCCGCCGCCCGTAGAACTGGCAGTACTGCCACCCTGGCCCGCACACACCTCACCGTAGATCACGTCTGGAACTGTACCGAACAACAAGGTTACATACATAAACGTCGGCTTGAGCAACTTACGAATGAATGGAATCAGTTGTACAAACCGCATCAGAGACGAGAAATAAAAACTTTTTAACAAAAAAAAAACCGACTTACATAAAAAAACACTACAAAGTGAAAAATAACTTTAATTTCGGAAGTCGGTGTCTTTGGATCTGTATTTTAGTTTGTTGCCACCGACTTCCGAAATTAAAGTTATTTTTCACTTTGTAGTGTTTTTTTATGGAAGTCGGTTTTTTTTTTGTTAAAAAGTTTTTATTTCTCGCTTTTTAGTGGGACTGTTTTATAATGCATCAAGCTCATCGCCTTTTACAAATTACTTTTCCCGATACAGGGACGTTAATTGTTGAGGACTTCTCCTGGTACTCCACCATCAGCTCCATTTCACCATTCGCATTGTGACGAGCATAAATTGTGCTTAGCAAACATATTAAAGTAATCGAATCGCAACCTGTGAAATACTTATTATTGAGTAGTCCCGGTGGCCATCTGTGGTCTCATCATCAGTTTTACTTCACTAAATTTTGCTTTCCGAAAGCAAATGCACGAGTTAGTATAAATAATACCCGAATCGCTATAGGTGTGCCTATAATATTTGAAGAGTTCCTTCGATTTCTCCAGGATCCCGCTGATAATCCTGGCAGCATCAGGCCAGACTTATGTCAACATTGCATTAAACTTAAAATTTTGTCCTGTTTAAAATGAGCCCAAACACGACTACGGTGCTGTAATTTCAAGATTTGTACTTTTTCTGATGCTCCTGGCTTCAGCATCAAGTCTCTATGTATTTCGGTGTTTCTCATTAACAGTACGTTTATCCACACATCGAGCTCTTTTCAATGAGCCTAAACACAATATATCTGCTGTTAGTTGCCGAGGAGTTAGGTACTCTGCAGACTATTCTGACTGCAGCATCAGTTCATGACTTGATGATCATGAGACCAAATGTGGCAAATGCCCTATCAAACATCAAAACAATTTACTAAAACTGTCCTTGTCTGTTCGAGTAACTTCTTACTATTAAGGTGTTGTACCTTCCATCATCAGCTCAGCTACCTGAGATGGTGACAACCATACGCAAATACACAAGATACTTCATAAAATAAGCGAAAAACAATAAGTGAGCCTATAAAATTTGAGGGTTGCCCTCGATTTCTCTAAGATCCCATCATCAGATACTTACTTGGTGACAATGGGACCACCTCAGAACTATCTACTTTCGAACAAAAAAAGAATTTTGAAAATCCGTCGACAATTGGCGGAGTATTCGATGAACAAACATACAAAAAAAAAAAAAAAACATACAAACATCCGAACATAGTACCTCCTCCTTTTTGTGAAGTCGGTAAAAAGGAACCCCGTCAAGACTTAAAGTCAACAAAAAACATAAATGGTTTGGTATCATTACCAACGGGGGGGGGTCCTTTTCTTTGAAGCTTACTGTACGATGACACAGTATTACACACTCATGTGACACAGTATCGCCCTCATGAGACACCGTATAGTCACAATAGTGTGAAGTAAAGTCCAGTCTTTTATATCTTCGTCAGTTTTCAAATTATTTTCTTTGTCAGGTCGAGAAACAAAATACCTTACAAAACTACGACACTGAACAGACTATTTATTGCGTTGAACAGTACATTTAATCTAAATACAGGATGGAAAAAATCAATCCCAAACTAGACTAGTGAAATAAAACAGCAAGTGTATATTTTTTTTTTTTTTTTTGCTGGTTCGATTCCGGGTTTAGTTTGTCGACAAATCTGTAAATGCAGTTTTGTTTCTTTTAAAAAATAAAGTAATGTTTCCTGAATAAAATAATACATCTTAAGGATTTAAAGTGATTTCCCTTCAGGGCCCATTGTTTTTTTCCATCCTGTATATAAAATTCAAAGTCTAACTGACTGATATATCAACGCACAACCTAAACCACTGGTCTTAGAGACATGAAATTTGGAAAGAGTGTTCTTTGTGAAGAGTAGGTATCTACTAAAAAGAGTTTTTCGAAATTCCACCCCTTTTTTTTTTGAGGATGGGAAATCTTCTAATGACCCCTCCCGCTCTGGGTGGAGCAGAAGGGAGTGTCAGACTCTTACTGACTAAAATCCACCCGTGTTCCTTCCTTAGCCCTTTGTGTTCCGGGGTAGCAGTAACCCTTTCGGACAATCCCGCTGCCCCGGCAGGCTTCGGTCCTTACGGGCCCCTTCCTTTATGCTGACATCTCTTTGAGGCGCGCGTGGAACACGTACGCGCCGTCCGGCACGGGCCTGGTCCTGATCGGACGGAGAGTTACCCATTACTCTCCGCCCGCAGGCCCGCGCCTACGGTGGCCGGGAGTCGTCTCGCGGCTCCCGACGCCCGGGGCGTCTCCCGCGGCGGCTGGGACGTGAGGCCCTCTCCCTCAGCCGTCCCGCCACCTCCTACGCTAGCATGACTGCTTCGCAGAAGGAGGTGACTGCCTCCCACTCCCTCTCGCCCCGGACCATGGCTCGAACCAGGGCCGGGCGCGAGAGGTCGCCGCCGCTGCCGATCGCCTCTGCGAGAACACGGCGGTGCTCCGCCCAATTGGGGCATACCGCCACCGTATGCTCCACCGTGTCCTCCGGGCGACCCTCGCAGTGGTGACACCCGGGCGTTTCCTCCCGCCCGATGGTGTGCAGGAACCTCCCGAAACACCCGTGTCCCGTGAGGACCTGCGTCAGGCGGTAGGTGAGGGCACCGTGGCGCCTCTCTAGCCACTCCTCAAAGAGGGGTCTTATCGCCACTATCGTGGCGTGCCGTGCGCTGGGTTGCGACAGTCGCTCTTTCAATGCCAAAAATTCTACCCCTAAGAGTGTGAATGGGGGAGGGTGAAATGTCATGCGGACGAAGTCGCGGGCAGAAGCTAGTTACTTGTAAAGATCAAAATTGCAAACACCTTTTACCAATGTCTAGTCGACATCAAAATATACCTTTTTAATGCCGTGGCCGTTTTATGAAATACTAACACTTCGCCCGCGACTTCATCCGCGTGCATTTCGTATTTTCCCCTTCAAAGTTTAACACCCCTCCCACCCCTTAAAAAGGTAATTTTAGACAATTCATTACTGCCATTTTTTTCATTTATTAATAAAAGTATGCGGGTCAATTCGCCGATTCTCATGCTGCACGCCCATCAGTATAATGATGATGATAATGTATGATTTTATATTTAATATTTTATGTGTATATCATCGATCACTAATAAAGAACTACATACACAATCAGTGTCAAAAAATATCCTCACCGAATGACCGCCAACTTGAACATTTGGGCGGTCTTTTCATCTAGTAGCATTCGAACGCTCCGACGGGAAACATGCCTGAGTGCTCGTTTAAAAATTGTAAAAATCACACGTCTAGGACACTAAAAAAGGATGGAGTTTCATATTTTTGGTAAGTATTAATATTATACACTAATAATAATAATAATAATATTCCACAACTATCACACAACGCCATGTAGTCCCAAGCTAAGCAGAGCTTGTGTTATGGGTACTAGACAACTGATAAACATACTTATATATTTCTAAATACATAAATATTATAGATAAATTACACCCAGACACAGAACAAATGATCGTGCTCATTACACAAACATTTGTCCTGGGTGGGAATCGAACCCACGACCTCCGGCATAGCAGTCAGGGTCACTAACCACTAGACCAACAGGCGTATCCAGGCGTATATAAAGCGTCTCCAACGCTTTATATTATTGTTATTGTTTTTTTTTTTATTATGCGAGATTTAGAACTTTTGTTTTTTATTTACGTGACTGCGCGATGCAAGGTAATGTGTTTATCAGCCTTTGTATGTATAATTGAACTGAAAGAACTGCCACCCACTGCATCAGACTGCTTGAAAAGTGACTTGTTTGGAACTTTTTGTTGTTTTTTATCAGTCGGGTTTTTTGATATTGTAAATATTTTTTTGTGATTTTTAGTCGGGATTTATGAAAATAGGTATTAAATGTTTTTTAGCTTTCCTCGTGATCCAGTGAGGTGTGGAGAATGGATATCAGTTACAGCACGTCAAAGATCCGAAGAATTTTTCGATCCGTCTTCGAGTTATACAAACATAAAAAACACATATAATATACATACAAAAATACGCGACGAATTGAGTAACCACCTCCTTTTTTGAAATCTGTTAAAAATACCATTTTTAATATTACAGTACAAACAAAAAATATTATTCTGGTTCGTCTCCACTCAATTCCTTGCCCTAGCGGCGAGCCTCGGTCGTAAAATTTTATTACTTTTTTTGGCACTTAGTAATTCTGACTTTAAAGCATGCGTATAAGGTTGAAGTTGTTTTGATGTATGTTGAGTAGTGAGTACCGGTCGTAAAATTTGATTGGTTTTTGTAATAGCTTTGTGAACTGACTGACTTTAAATATTGCAGTTAAAGTTGAAATTACATTAATGTATATAAACACAACACAATTTGCGACATTTTTAAGAGAACTTTTGTATGAGATTGTGTATCTAGTTCTTTATTAGTGATCGATGGAGTATATATACAAACTGTCTTTAATTTATATAATTGGTTTTAATCCGTTTTAATGAAAGAAAATAAATAAATTAGCACTCGGTCGTGTAAAGTGACACAATGTCCACCCATGTGAGTGTACTTACCGATGTTGTCGAGCCTCTGCATCAGGTCGTGCTGCGCGGCGGCGCGGTTCTGATGCTCCACGCCCATCAGTACTCGGTTGGTGTACAACTGTCGCCTCTCCTCCGCTTGCTTCTTCAGCATGAACTGCTCCAGGGTCACGAATCCCACCAGGTTCTCTGTCTGCAGACAATTGATAGCACACATTTGTGTCGAGTTATAAGACAGTTAACAGATGCCTTTATGTGCCTAAACGCTTTGACTTGCTTTGATGAAATAAATGCTTTGACTTTGACAAATACTAAAAAACAGAATAAAATATATTTTTTTAGGGGGCTCCCATACCACAAACGTGATTTTTTTGCTCGTTTTTGCTATATATTGATAACGGCAACAAGTAGACGCTTGAAATATTCGCAGAATATTTAGTTAATTCACTTTAAAATACGAGTCCGACTCGCACTTGGCCGGTTTTTTATAATACAGTCCGATTGCTTTACTTCGACCTGGGCCTCGACACTACCTTCTGTAAGGGGCTACTAGAATCAATTCTATTTAATTGAAAATATTGACGTTCAAAAGTGCACTATTTTTTGTGTCTATTTGAAATAAATGATTCGACTTTGAGATGATCCTCCATATTTTTTCTGGCTGTTTGCTCGCTAAAATTGCCATCTCATTTCATTTCGAGCCCCTGGCTGGCCACAGCAGCGGGGAGATATTTTTTTTTTAAACAGTTATTATGATAAAGTGGTCTTGGCGGATGCTGGTGCACGATATTCTGCCAATTTTTGGTCGCCGCGGTAGAAGAAGAGTCTCGTATTCTCTTTTTACAGCAAATCTTCAGGATTTACGAGGTACATTTACACCAAGTCAATTTTAAACTGATCTTATCTATTTACTCAAACCAATGACAAGCTACTTGGCATCCATGCTCATTTAAAAAATCTCAAAGAATAAAGAATAGTATTATTATTGCAATAATACTCCAGATCTACGACGACGGTAAAGGAGATGTTTCAAAATGGGCCAGGTCTATGTACAGTATCTCAAAAAAAAAGAGAAAAATCTGTAGAATTCGGGAAAAATACAGAAAATTCAATTAAATGTGTACTGTTGTGGTTGTGGACTGATATTTATCAATTAATTTTATCGACTTTTAACATGGCGTCTCACAGATTTAGTTACTCTGTGCTTAAAAAAACTTTCAGTTGTCACAACAGTGTCACTTTAGTCACTTTCGTCTAGCGTTGAAATAAACAAAAACATGTCAAACGTCATTAATCAATCAAAATGACAGCTTACCGCCATGACGGGTTGTTTTGTGTGTTGCAATTTTAAGTGTAATTTCTTCTGTTTACCAGAAAACCAAGCTATTTTAAAGCAATTGGACAGTTGAGAACTGTTTTAAATATGAATTTCCCTATTTTTAAGTATAGTGTACAAGGACCTGGCCCAAGCTGCATACATTTTGGAACATCTCCTTTATAAATGAACGAGAGTCACGAATAGAAATATACCGTCGTCGTATATCTGGAGTATTATTGCCTCACACCACATAAGCGCTACACTGGTGACCCCGCCGTGCTATAGTTCCGGATGTGTGTTTATGTATTGCAGCTACAGTTTCTTTAAAACATCGCGTTTAGGGCTTGGGTCACATTTACTGCCGGCGAGTGTTTAACAATCTTTACTAAACATTGAATTTGACAACCTAGGTAATCGTTTATTGTCCCACTGGACCAACCCATTGCGTTATTAAATTGATATAAATAACACTACCAAGAACAATCAACATTTAGGTACTCGCCTTAGGTTTAGGTTTAGGCACGTGCAGCGTAGGTTTGGTGACGAAGTCGCTCTTATCGAAGTCTAGTAGGTTAGGGTTGGACGCGTGGATGTAGTTGATGGGCTTCGGCAAGCGGCGCGACTTGGGGCCCTCGTCCGCGCCCTCCACCGTGAGGCGCGGCGGCGTGGGGCCCGGCGCGGGGCCCGGCGCGGGGCCCGGCGCGGGGCCCGCCGCGGGGCCCGGGGCCACGCGCCGGTAGCTGCGGTAGTGCTCCGTGGGCACGGGCACGCCGACCTGCGCCTTCTGTGGGAAACGGTTCCTTTACAGCGACTGCAACTGTGCTATTCGAACATTAGCGGCTCGTCGAATAATAGGTAAGCTAAGTTAGCTTAGTTGGACATTTTTTTTGACACATGGATTTGTACGTTAGTATGGCTTGTGCGGCACGTCCTGGTGCGCCGCACTACATGCGGTGCGACAGTGCTCGAGTACAGTCCGCGGGCCCGCTCAGCGCTCACCTTGAGCTTGTCGTCCTTGCTCTTGTTGCGGTAGAAGAAGCGCAGGT
Organism: Globia sparganii; assembly: GCA_949316385.1. Taxonomy (NCBI): domain Eukaryota; kingdom Metazoa; phylum Arthropoda; class Insecta; order Lepidoptera; family Noctuidae; genus Globia; species Globia sparganii. Next base: position 25,221,552 of record OX438657.1, read on the forward strand.
ACTTGCGGTCGAGGCTGGTGGACGAGTGCGGCACGTTCTCGTGCGACTCGCTGCGCTGCATGCGGTGCGTCAGTTTCTTCAGCGACCCGAACTTGGACTTGTCCTTCTCCTTGTCGCGGTCGCGGGAGCGCTCGCGCTCCTTGTGAGGACTCTCTGTGTCCGACTCTGTTTCGGAGTAGTCGGTCTCAGAGAATTGCTTCGATACGTCCGTCTGAAAGTATAAGTAAGAGTGGGGTATCAAAGAACCTGAGTATATAACACTGGAAAAGGCATAAGCGCAATATTTTAACAAAAATAGGACACGGCAGCTACTACAAAAAAAAAAACCCGCCCGGAAAGAGGAGTCGATTCGATCGATTTTTTTTTATCGATATTTATTCGGAATTTAAACTGAATCCATGAAATAAAACAGTTGATGCATAATACAGTTTAATTTTAGTATAACTAAAATTAAATAAAAATAACAAAATGTATAATAATCTCAATAATAAAATAGACAAAACAAAACAAAAAAAATATGCTGTTCAAATTATAAAACCAAAGTATTTCCATTCTATTAATGGAAATGTGTTTTCATTGAACATTTCAGAGTGCCGGCCGCCGCGCCTCGCTGTCGACTGCTGCGGAGCGTCTCGCAGGACAAAGGACTGCGCGGCGGAACTAAGGTTCCTCGCCCACGGCGACTTTCTGTAGCGATGCTGTCGCGCGTTTTGTAAACGCGCGACTGTATCGCTATTAGCGCGCATTAGTCGCATTTGCAACGCGCTATAGAAGCGATGCCAACGCGCTACAGCATCGCAACTATATCGATGCAAACGCGCGATCGTGTCGGGCGACATCAGGGAGAGAACGAAGGGAGGGTGGCCTAATGTTGCCTCAACGGAGTCCATCTTGCAACTGTAGCATTTTTGTGCCGTTACTGAATCGTGTTTGCTTCGCGACTGAGAATCGTGGTGTGGGCGAGGGCAAACAGCTAGCGACCACAACGCGACTGTGTCGATGCAAACGCGCGACAGCATCGCTACTGCATCGCTACAAAAAGTCGCCGTGGGCGAGGGGCCTAAGAGGCACGCCACCTCACTGCACGAAGATCCATAAGCGGAGCGGACCATGTAGTGGGTCGATGGTCATTACACTAGCAGGTGTCATACCATTTTACAATTTTATTAAATGCGCCTACTTTTAATGTTACTTGCCAAACTTGCATATTACTTGTTTTTTACAGTACAGCAGTGCTATTCTGTAAGAATCTCACCGTGAAAACTTAGGTGAAGTGAGCTGTGACTCCACCTAATGTTAGAGATAGCCCCTATTGATAGCTCACTTCACGCTCACTTCACCTAAGTGACCACGGTGAGATTTTTACATAATCAACCAGCAGTCAGTCAAAGTTGGGCGAAGTGAATATTTGGTTGGGCATAAAGTGACATTTCCAAGCTGGAGCAGTTGACTTTACATTTTACGGCCGTTCCCAATATTCTAACTACAGTTATAGATAGACAGCTATCTCCGATAGCTGGTAAGATTCTATCTATCTTTTGTTGTCGTCCCAATAACGAAAGTAGCTTGCATCTATCTACAGTTGGGAGTAGGTAGGCCCGGCTATCCAAACCTCCGTACTATGCAGAATTCTTTCATGCTTGTATGTTTGTTTTCATATCTGTGACGGTTTTTTTAAATATTCGAAGCGCAATAAACAGTAGGTACCTTATAAAAAATGTAACATTACAATATCAACATTATCGCAATCAATATTTTAGATAAATTATTTAAATTACCAATGTTAGTAAAAAAATGTGGAATGGAACGTTATTAGTGTTTTGTGGTTAAACGTCAGCGTCAGTTCACACAATAACAATAAACAATATTTTGTTGTTGGCTTACAGTTCATTTTGTTTCTTTGTTTTATTTCGTTCGTGTTTCCTCCGTTTTGCGTACAAGTACCTATTTGTACTTAATTATAAAAAACACTAGTTCAGAATTATAATCCCGTCGGAAAATGAAAATGAAATGCACTAACCTTTTTGAGGTTACTCTTAAAAATGGATATATTTCAGACAGCAAATCATTTACGGCGCTTTTATTTAATCTAAATCTGTATATAAAATCATCATCTAGATAACTGTCCATGTAATTCACTCTATCTTTATATGATCGAATTCGGCCGCTAATCTGCATATCGTCGTCATTATCCCAGTCTGACAATTGTTCCAGTAATTCAAGATCACTTTCACTTGATTCCGACATATTTTAGATAGATAGATGAACACTTTATTGTACACAAACCAAATAAATACGTAATAAATACAATAGCTAGTAGTCTTATCCCTCAAAATCGGAGGATAGCACGATCGATTACTAGAGATGGCAAAACTTACTGACCGATAGCTGTCAAAACGTTATTGAGACGCTCAAATAGACAAATTCATAGAGAAATCTACCACTAGTAAGCAGTTAGTCCTCCGGACGATAGATAGCGGTCAGAGATAGGTTAGCCTATCGCTAGTAAGGTTATTGGGACGCCAAAACAAAAGATAGATAACATTTTTTATCTCTAGTAGGGTCAAACCGAAGATAGATAGGATATTGGGAACGGCCGTTAGGCAAGAGTTTACATCATTTAGGATCCCATAATATTTCTTTTTATTTAACATTTGTAACAACAGGAGTGTGTCACAGGGTCATTTTCTCGATTATTTTTTAAATGCCAATAATTATTAAAAATATTAATAATTAATTTAAGTAATTAATTAATTAATATTAATATTTAATTAACATACACATAATCAACCTATAATGTGTCCACTGCTGGGACACAGGCCTCCTCTCTATGAGAGGGAGTGGGCCGTAATCCACCACGTCGGCCCAGTGCGGGTTGGTAGATGTCGCATGCAATATTTAATTAATTTTTAATTATTTTATTTTGCTGATAACTAATAGGTCTTCTTTACCTATGTAATTGGAGATTTTATAACCAGCATTTTCAGATTTAATTATCTGTGGATTGGCGCTCAATTCGAAACTCAAATAAATATTCGAAAGCCGTGTTAATTTAATTTCAAATTCAGCCATTTGTATTAGATAGTTTTTTGCTTTTGTGAATTGTGGTAGTTTTTGGCGCCATGGATAAACTGAAAATTCGTACAATTTTCGAATATGAGTTCCTACGTCGAAATACCGCTGCGCAAACAACACGAAACATTAACGACGTGTACGGGCCTAACACTGCTTGCATAAGTACGGTCCATTATTGGATCTATCTTTTTAAATCTGGAAATTTTGAGTTGAAGAACGAAAACGGCTGGAAACCATTGTCGACAACGACGAATTAAAGGCGATCCAACTCACGGCTGAGCTTGCTGCGGGCCTTGGAGTTAGTAGGTACCAAAACAACATTGCACCACACATCGCACTTGCGTCAAATCGGAAAGATAAAAAGCTAGATAAGTGGGTGCCACACGAACTAAGCGACCAACAGCGAGACTTACGCGTCGAAGCATGCATAGCAGACAGAATCGGCATAGAAACGAGGGAATTCTAAATCGAATTGTTACCTGCGATGAAAAGTGGATCCTGTACGGCAACCGTAAGCGTTCGTCTCAGTGGGTGGTCCCCGGTACAGCACCAATCAGTGCGCTAAAACATTACCCACAGGAAGGTCACGGTTGTTGGCGCCTTGATGTGTGCGTGCACACGGACGAGGACGGTTGTTGGCGCCTTGATGTGTGCGTGCACACGGACGGGGACGGTTGTTGGCGCCTTGATGTGTGCGTGCATACGGACGGTGACGGTTGTTGGCGCCTTGATGTGTGCGTGCACACCGACGGGGACGGTTGTTGGCGCCTTGATGTGTGCGTGCATACGGACGGTGACGGTTGTTGGCGCCTTGATGTGTGCGTGCACACGGACGGGGACGGTTGTTGGCGCCTTGATGTGTGCGTGCATACGGACGGTGACGGTTGTTGGCGCCTTGATGTGTGCGTGCACACGGACGGGGACGGTTGATGTCGCCTTGATGTGTGCGTGCATACGGACGGTGACGATTGTTGGCGCCTTGATGTGTGCGTGCACACGGACGGGGACGGTTGTTGGCACCTTGATGTGTGCGTGCATACGGACGGTGACGGTTGTTGGCGCCTTAGCACGTTAGAGCGGTTTAGTCGACGACACCCACCGATCGTTATAGTTGTGTGTCGAACTCTCAAATTATTGTCATTAACCTTTATTTATTTATTTAGTACATGGAGGACTTACAGCTACTAAAAACATAAAAAAAGAAACTTTAGTCACCAGGAAGCAAATTACAAATCCTCACGAATAAATACATCAATACGTCACTAAATGGTGTGAGCACAATAATAAAACAAAAACGCCTTATTTAAAAGAATACAATTACATACTTACATATTTAAAAAGAAAACAAACTAACTTCGTGTTATGTATGTACATAGCTATAAGTAGATGTGGCTGCGCCACACACTAAGCGCATGCGTCGAATACACCAGTGCGAATCAGTCCGTCTTTGTATTAACACCTCTGTAGGTTTCCTATACAACATTGGCGACGAGGATATAAAAATATATTTAAAAAATGTTCGGTGTCAATTCTATACTGGGAGCTATATCCAATTTTGATCACCACATTCAAGACTGGAAGCTTTATAAAGGGCGGCTTCAGCAATGGTTTATTGCCAACAGCATTGGCGAGGATAATGATAAAGCTGGAGTAAAGAGAAAAGCGATTTTGTTGAGCGCACTCACGGAGAACACGTACCAACTAGCGTGCAATCTCGCCTTGCCTGAAGACTTGGATACGAAGAACTATAATGATATCTTGAAAATCTTGGATGACCATTTTGTGCCGAAGCGCTGCGGGTTTGCAGAAAGGCATAAGTTTTATACGGCTGTGCAGCAACCGGGTGAAACGCACTCGCAGTGGGCTGCAAGGTTACGTGGCCTTGCTACTTACTGCGCTTTCAAGAATTTGGAGGATTATCTTCTAGACAAGTTCGTCATGGGCATGTTACCAGGGCATGAGCGAGACAAACTCTTTGCCAAAGAAATCAATGACTTAACGCTGAGTAAAGCCGTGGACATAGCTGAAAGCACCAGGTGCGCGCGCGCGGGTGCCGCGCTTGCACCAACAGGAAGCACCGAAGAAAACCAGGCAGTCTTCAAAATAACTCAAGGTGGTAACACTGACACCAGAGCATCGAAAGCAGCATCAAAGGATCAGCATAATGAAAAATGTTCGGTGTGTGGTTACAAGAATCACAAATCATCAGAGTGTCGTTTTTCAAACTATTCGTGTAAATTGTGTAATCGTAAAGGTCATCTGCGTAAAATGTGTACGAAAAATAAAGTGAATCACATTGAGCAAGGTAATTCCGATGACGAGGGAGATGATGGTGAGTTACTTTTAAATATCAACTGTTTCAATGAAGTGCCCTTGACAGAAACTGTCAGTCTGGAGGGTCAAAGTATAAAATGTGAAATAGACAGCGGTTCTCCTGTTTCTGTTATTTCTGAAAACTTATACAAAAGTACCTTCTCTGAAATTCCGTTAACAGCACCTACAAAAAAATTGTTGACATATACAAGCACTAAAATGTTAGTTACAGGGTGTATGTTATTGAACATCTCATATCAAGGTCGATCGGTCAGATTGCCTGTTTATGTTATTCGCAATGGCGGCCCTCCCCTCCTCGGTCGTGATTTTATGCGTGCGTTTGCATTACGTCTCGTATCCACACTCGGCTATTGTAACAATATGAGCGATGCTGATAACGTATTACAAGAACTAGTTAAGGCATATCCGAATGTGTTCTCAGATGAACTAGGTTGCTTTAATAAATTTGAAATTATGCTACCCCTTAAATCAGATGCAAGGCCAGTGTTTTTCAAGTCACGCCCAGTACCTTTTGCGATAAGAGATAAAGTAAACAAAGAATTGGACACATTGGTCTCGCTAGGCATTTTAAAACCGGTTTCATATTCAGAGTATGCGTCACCGATAGTGCCTGTTCTTAAGAGTGATGGTAGTGTTCGCATATGTGCTGATTACTCGGCAACAATAAATAAACAATTACATGTGGAAAAATATCCTTTTCCAACTGTGCAAGAACTATTTACCAAACTGCATGGTGGGGAAGAATTCAGTAAACTAGACTTATCAATGGCCTACAATCAACTGAAAATTCATGAAAACTCGCAAAACATTACTTGTATAAATACTCCTCGGGGACTGTTTAATCACACTCGCCTTATCTTTGGTTTAGCTAGTGCACCTTCAATTTTTCAAAGGGTTATTGAATCCATAGTGGGCAATATGGAAGGGGTATTAGTTTTTCAAGATGACATTTGCATTACGGGTACTAACAGATTTGATCACATGAATCGGTTGAACGAAGTCTTAAAACGATTGCAAGAAGCCGGTTTTACATTAAAAAAGAACAAATGCGTTTTCTTTCAAAAAGAAATATCATATCTAGGTTACATTATAGATAAAAAGGGTATTAGAAAGAATCCACTTAAGGTTGATGCTATTTTGCAAGCAGCTGTACCAAAAAATGTAACTGAATTACAATCATTTTTGGGTTTGATTAATTATTACAGAAGTTTTACTCCGAATGCGTCTTCCATATTGAGTCCATTACATGAATTATTAAAAAACGGCAACAAATGGCACTGGGGATCCGAGCAGAGTTCAGCTTTCAGCAGCATTAAAAAGATATTGTCTTCTGATAAGGTCCTCGCACACTTTGATAATAATGCTCAAATTGTGTTAACTGTAGATGCGTCCCCAGTTGGTTTGGGTGCAATATTATCACAGATAGGTAGTAATGGCATAGAACAACCGGTGTCCTACGCGTCACGCTCACTAACAGTAGCCGAAAAGAAATATTCGCAAATTCAAAAGGAAGCAACGGCGATCATTTTTGGTGTTAGGAAATATCATCAATATCTTTATGGTAGACCAAAACCATTCACCTTACGCACAGACCATAAGCCATTAACGATTATATTTAAGCCAAGCCGTGGCATACCTGAAGTATCGGCAAACCGTTTGCAACGTTATGCAATATTTTTGAGCGCATATAATTATGAAATTGAGTTTATTAGCAGTGTACAAAACACAGCTGATTTCTTATCACGTGCAATACCGAAAAATAGCTGTGTTAGTGAGTCAGAGCAGCGGCAGGTGTGTGCGCTTGGTGTGAGGGAGAAAGCCGCGTATGTGAATTTTGCTATTGATGGTTGTTTACCTGTTACTGCACGGGAATTAGAGCTTGAGACTGAAAAAGATTCGGTTCTAAAGATGGTAAGCAACTATGTTCAAAATGGTTGGCCCCGTAAAATAACAGATGATTCACTCAAACCATATTTTTTATGTCGTATGCAAATATCGTTAGAAAACGGAATTCTACTGCGAGGCCATAAAGTAATAATACCAAACATATTGCGAGGTAAAATATTAAACGAACTCCACAGTTCACATTTCGGAATAGTAAAAATGAAAGCCGAGTCTAGGGCTCGATTTTGGTTTCCGGGCATTGATGGAGCTCTGGAAAAATTGGCTAGTGCATGTGAAGTTTGTGCACAGTTACGGCCTTCTCCGCCACGAGCGCCGCTTGCACCTTGGCCACATCCGCCGAATGCATTCCACAGGATTCACATGGATTTCTTAGGTCCTATACGCAATAAAATGTTCTTGGTAATAGTGGATGCATATTCCAAATGGGTTGAGTGCTATGTGATGAACAATAATACAACAACTAAGGCAGTTATAACTAAGCTAAGTGACTTTATGTCAAGGTTTGGAATACCCAATACAATAGTGACTGATAACGGAACTTCATTTGCATCACAGGAATTTGAAAATTTATGTAAGTTAAATGGAATATCACATTTATTTTCGCCTGCTTACCATGCAATGAGCAATGGTCAAGCAGAATCATTTGTAAAAATAATAAAAAAAGGTTTAAACTCCATTTCAGTATCTAGTAGTAAGGAGGATTTACAAAATCAACTGTCGAAATACCTATTCGACTACCGCAACTCTGTTAACAGCACCACTCAGACTACTCCAGCTGAATTAGTTTTTGGCCGCAAGCTACGTTCACGTTTAGATTTAATTTCAAAAACAGTTCTAAACCCTCCCTTGTCATCGGAGTTATCGGCTTTAATAGAACAAAAACAGTGCTCACAGGTTAAAAACTACGGTGGCAAACAACACAAAGATTACGCGATTGGTGATACAGTATGGTACAAACGATTTTTAAAGAACAGAACTTTTAGCTGGTCAAAAGGAACCATTGTAAGCAAAATAGGAAAAGTAATGTACAAATTAAAATTGCATGAGAGTAACAAGAACATAATAAGACATAAAAACCAGCTCCATTCCTATAAAGGTAACAATGATACTAGCGATACTATGACTGATGTGTGGGATGTAACTGTACCTCAAGAAGAGACAAACCCACAGACACACCCTCCACTGTAACTCTAAGACACGATGATACCAGTACTGACAACACAACAGAGAATTCATCTATGTCGCCAGGTACACCTGGGACACCTGGAACGTCGTCAAGCGTCTCCGCAGTGGCGAGCCCTGAGTTCAGTACCCCTCAGCCGGCACGAGTTGACGATGATCACCCTCATACGCCAGCGCCAGGCCGTGTTCGTAGAAACAGACCCATCATAGACTACAAGAAATACTTTTAAATTGTTTTCTCCTTCTGTTTAATTCTTTTATCTCCTAGTTATTAGAAGGGGGAAAAGTGTTATGTATGTACATAGCTATAAGTAGATGTGGCTGCGCCACACACTAAGCGCAAGCGTCGAATACACCAGTGCGAATCAGTCCGTCTTTGTATTAACACCTCTGTAGGTTTCCTATACAACACTTCGCAACATAAAATGTGACTAAAATGAAAGAGAAAGAAATTAAACAAATAAAATAACCTACCGCTACTTGAAAAAATTGAGGCTTAAGCACCTTCTGACCGAATTCACACTACTTGTGAATGGATCATGGAAAAGTCATTATATAACATTATTATTGTACTTGGAATATCATTACGAAAAACCCGTAAAGATCAACGAGTCTACCCCTTCGCTGCCAGCATTCCACAAGTTCTACAACGGTGACTGTCTGGTAGACCAGTGCCGGACTTGTACATCACAGCTTCTTACCGAATGGCACAACAGTGATGGCAGATGTCTATTGCCAAGAATTGCAAACAATGATGGAGAAGCTCGAGGGGCTTGTGGCTAAATAATAACAGCCGCACAGATCGATCGATCAGGTTAAGCTACGCTTGCCGCGGTTGGTCTGTGGATGGGTGACCATCTTTACATAGCTAGACCCCTCCGTGCCTCGGAAAGCACGTTAAGCCGTTGATCCCGGCTGTCATTCGTGGATCTTTGACAGTCGTTACGGGTAGTCAGAAGCCCGAAAGTCTGACAACCAGTCTTACCAAGGGGTATCGTATTACCCAGTAACTGGGTTGTGGAGGTCAGATAGGCAGTCGCTCCATGTAAAATACTGGTATTCAGCTGCATCCGGTTAGACTGGAAGCCGACCCCAACATAGTTGGGAAAAGGCTAGGCAGATGATGATGATGGAGAAGCTCGAAATTCAACAACCAAAGACTGGTCAATCGCTCTTCCCCATTGCTTCTCCACGACAACGTGTGAGCTCACACTTCACGATAGACCATCACAAAGCTACAACAGTTACAGCTGGAAGCTCTTCATCACCCACCGTACGCAGCGGATCAAGGCCCCAACAGATTTATAATTTTTTTCAAAATTTAGACAATTTTGTATGTGGGAAAAAATTCAACACCCGAGAGGCAGTACAAAACGCTTTCGCTGACTTCATCGCCTCCCGTCCGGCAGACTTCTACAGTAAAGGGATCAACAAACTGCCATCAAAATGGCAAAATTGTATAGATAATTTGGGCCAGTACTTTGATTAGCTGAAATAAAAAAAAATACCAAAATTTTTATATTTTAGAATTTTCTTACAAATCTCCAATTTCATAGGTAAAGACCTAAAATTATCATTTGGCCTATTACCCGATTTCTTGATGTTTACTTCTGGGACCCACCCCCTGTATATTCATAATTTATTTATTTATTTATTTATTTAGTACATGGAGGACTTACAGCTACTAAAAACATAAAAAAAGAAACTTTAGTCACCAAGAAGCCAATTACAAATCCTCACGAATAAATACATCAATACGTCACTAAATGGTGTGAGCACAATAACAAAACAAAAAACGCCTTATTTAAAAAGAATACAATTACATACTTACATATTTAAAAAGAAAACAAACTAACTTCGCAACATAAAATGTGACTAAAATGAAAGAGAAAGAAATTAAACAAATAAAATAACCTACCGCTACTTGAAAAAATTGAGGCTTAAGCACCTTCTGACCGAATTCACACTACTTGTGAATGGATCAAAATCATACTCCTTGCATATATCATTAAAATGTCTGCTTGCACGCACAATATAACTATTCTGCCTATAGTTCGAAGATGAATGAGGTACACGTATGGGTGGATTAAAACGAAGTGTTTTACATAGCACATTAAAATAAAATTTAGACAACAACTCAGAGTTATCAATATTGTTATTGAGGATTTTCAATAAGAATAGGCAGTCAGCAATTTTACGTCGATCTACCAGTGGTAGTAGATGGTACTTTTTACAGAGTCTAAGGTAATCAGTTGACTGATATGGAATCTTTTGATGGAAGCAAAGATATTTTATGAAACGTCTTTGGACGCTTTCAATGCGGTCAATGTATTTATGATACCGCGGATTCCATATCTGAGACGCATACTCAAGTTGGCTTCTTATAAAAGTGCAGTACAAAATCTTAAGTGTTTTAGCCTCTGTAAAACACTTAGACAGACGAATTATAAACCCAAGTAGTTTAGAGGCTTTTTTGACAATTGCGTCAATGTGTGTGTCAAAAACTAACTTACTGTCTTGATGTACACCCAGGTCACGGATAGTACTGCACCTTGGCAAGATCTGGCCCGTCAAAGTATAAGTGGTAGGTAGGACTACACGTTTTCTGGTGTAAGTGATCACCGAACACTTGGATGGGTTAAGATCAAGCCTATAAGCTCGACAATACTCTTCAAGCCGATACAAATAAGCCTGAAGTGCTAGTCTATCTTCGAGCGTGGAAACATAATGCAAAAGAAAAATATTTTGAACTTTATGAACATAAAACGAGGTGTAGCGAAACTCTGTGACGTCACAAAAGCAATGCGTTTAAAATATTCGATTCATGCCATGTTCTATATTGAATCGAAATGTATTATGAGGTTAGGATTTTGAATTTTAATAAAAACATGACTAATTATTATAAAATGTTCTTTCTTTAAGTTTGATATATGTGTAACGATTTTTACAGGATTTAACACCACAGCCAGGCATTTTCACGGAGTCCTTGAAAACGATTTACGAAGTACGTTAGAATCGATTTGAATGTAGTTTTTATAAACGCGCTAAAGCATTTATGTTCTAGTACTTTTATAGAGAGGAAGTGTTCGTAAGGCTTCTCCAGTTTTATATACTCTAAGCAAGATACAGATATGCAAAATAATATTGTATCGTCGTGAGTGTTTCAATCTGCCTAACCTTTTCCCAAATAAGTGGAGGTCGGCTTCCAATCTAACCAGATGTAGCTGAATACCAGTATTTTACACGGAGCAAATGCCTATTTGACGTCCACAACCCAGCTACTGGGTAACAGTAGAAGGCGGCGCCGGCGTGGTACACTCACATGCGTGGCGAGCGAGGGCAGCAGCGTGGCGCGGTGGATGAGCTGTATCCAGGCGAGCTGCGCGTCCCGCGAGTCGGCCGCGAAGTAGAAGGCGGTGCCGGTGTGGTACACCTTGAAGGCGTGCTCGCGCGACTTCACCTCGCCCGCCGCCGCCACCGTGAAGCCCTCCAGGTAGATCATGCAGTCCGCCTTCGAGCACTGCGGGGGAACGAACTGGACGTGAGGACGGGTGAACTGAACGAACGTGTAGCCCTCCGGCGATACTAGAAGACGTGCGTGATAATCATGGCCGTATATTCAAATTTTGTATAAAAAATATTTTGGCATCGAAATTTAAATAATAATCATCACTACATAGTATAAAACAAAGTCGCTTTCTCTGTCCCTATATCCCTATGTACGCTTAGATCTTTAAAACTACGCAACGGATTTTGATGCGGTTTTTTTTTTAATAGATAGAGTGATTCAAGAGGAAGGTTTGTATATATAATGCATAATATAGTAGAGAAACACTGATAATTTTAGAGGTTTCTAATGTGATGTCGTAAATAAACACATTTTTTTGAGCTTACTTTTCAAACGCTGGCTGAACCCTACGAGATAGGTCAAAATGATGTACTACAGTATTGTACACCTTAAAAAGGTCTACAAAAAAGTCCGCGATGGTATATGTCTATCTCTTAGAGATAACCCACAATAACCATTTTCTATCCTTTACTTTTTAAGAGAAATAATGGCTTATTTACGAAGCGATTTTAAGCAATACAGCACTAATCCTTATCCAATTAAGTACGTTAAATACATTGTGCATTTAATATAGATCAACATGACCCTTACAGCATGTTATTTAAATTAATATTTTCGAAGATATTACAGATTTAAAATGCAGGGACATAGCGGTTGCTGCGGTATCGGCGGCAGGGGCAGGCGGCAAGTTAAAAAAAAACATTAAACACTATACTCCAAATATCAGGCATTTTGTGCGGAGGTTGATTAGATAAGGAACATGTCTTTCTGCCTGATCGTCCTTTGTTTTTAATAATATTAGTTTTATATCAATGTTACTAACACTAGAATATAGCTGTGTTTAATACTAACAAAATATGGATCACTGTTGTCTGAAATAAATGGATTTTATTTTATTTATTTATTTAAAATTATTAATTACTAGCTGCGCCCCGCGGTTTCACCCGCGTAAGTTTCTATCCCGTGAGAATATCGGGATAAAAAGTATCCTATGTGTTATTCTGATGTATAAGCTATATTACTGTACAGTTTCATCAAAATCTGTTCAGTAGTTTTTGCGTGAAAGAGTAACAAACATCCATCCATCCATCCTCACAAACTTTCGCATTTATAATATTAGTAGGATAGGATAGTATAGTAGGATTTAATTAAATTTATTAAATTGCATTGCACCCGTGCGAAGCCGGGGCGGGTCGCTAGTAATGTTATATAATATTAAATTGTAAATTGTGTAAACTTTAAAGATGTGAACTCCTGGTAGTTGTGAGGTATGTACTCGTATATTAATCTGTGTAAACTGTTTCTGGATTGTGTTGAAGTAACTGTATACGTATGTTTGTTATTACACCTGTTTGTTTCCCAAATCAAATAAAATAAATAAAATATGGGCACAGACTCTGCTTAACGTGCAGTAGTTTTCTACTATCGAAGACATCATTTATTGGTTCTCCGACAGAAGCTACATAATTACATATACGTTTACAAGAACAGGGATAAATAGTGTGCGCTTTCAATTAAAGAAAACTCTACCGTTCACTTAAAATTTAGATACAATAAGTCTGATAAGGATATGACAAAAATATATATCAAAATACATTACACGAAAATCATTCAAAGCGAACAAAATTAAATTTATAAATTCGCTTCGATGCATCATTATACTGCTTAGTCTTGGCAAAACAGCGAAGTGTCAGAGGTTTCTGAACTGTGTCGAGGCGCGACCGCATACAGCTAGTCGGTGTACAGTCGGGGCCTCACCTCGGGCGTGCGGTAGGCGTACAGCAGGTGGCGCCGGGCCCAGCGCGGCTGCGCGGCCGTGCGCGCGCGCACGCGCTGCCACACGCGCCCGCGCGTTGCGTTCAGCTAGTCGGTGTACAGTCGGGGCCTCACCTCGGGCGTGCGGTAGGCGTACAGCAGGCTGTGCGTGAGCAGCAGGTGGCGCCGGGCCCAGCGCGGCTGCGCGGCCGTGCGCGCGCGCACGCGCTGCCACACGCGCCCGCGCGTTGCGTTCAGCTAGTCGGTGTACAGTCGGGGCCTCACCTCGGGCGTGCGGTAGGCGTACAGCAGGCTGTGCGTGAGCAGCAGGTGGCGCCGGGCCCAGCGCGGCTGCGCGGCCGTGCGCGCGCGCACGCGCTGCCACACGCGCCCGCGCGTTGCGTTCAGCTAGTCGGTGTACAGTCGGGGCCTCACCTCGGGCGTGCGGTAGGCGTACAGCAGGCTGTGCGTGAGCAGCAGGTGGCGCCGGGCCCAGCGCGGCTGCGCGGCCGTGCGCGCGCGCACGCGCTGCCACACGCGCCCGCGCGTTGCGTTCAGCTAGTCGGTGTACAGTCGGGGCCTCACCTCGGGCGTGCGGTAGGCGTACAGCAGGCTGTGCGTGAGCAGCAGGTGGCGCCGGGCCCAGCGCGGCTGCGCGGCCGTGCGCGCGCGCACGCGCTGCCACACGCGCCCGCGCGTTGCGTTCAGCTAGTCGGTGTACAGTCGGGGCCTCACCTCGGGCGTGCGGTAGGCGTACAGCAGGCTGTGCGTGAGCAGCAGGTGGCGCCGGGCCCAGCGCGGCTGCGCGGCCGTGCGCGCGCGCACGCGCTGCCACACGCGCCCGCGCGTTGCGTTCAGCTAGTCGGTGTACAGTCGGGGCCTCACCTCGGGCGTGCGGTAGGCGTACAGCAGGCTGTGCGTGAGCAGCAGGTGGCGCCGGGCCCAGCGCGGCTGCGCGGCCGTGCGCGCGCGCACGCGCTGCCACACGCGCCCGCGCGTTGCGTTCAGCTAGTCGGTGTACAGTCGGGGCCTCACCTCGGGCGTGCGGTAGGCGTACAGCAGGCTGTGCGTGAGCAGCAGGTGGCGCCGGGCCCAGCGCGGCTGCGCGGCCGTGCGCGCGCGCACGCGCTGCCACACGCGCCCGCGCGTTGCGTTCAGCTAGTCGGTGTACAGTCGGGGCCTCACCTCGGGCGTGCGGTAGGCGTACAGCAGGCTGTGCGTGAGCAGCAGGTGGCGCCGGGCCCAGCGCGGCTGCGCGGCCGTGCGCGCGCGCACGCGCTGCCACACGCGCCCGCGCGTTGCGTTCAGCTAGTCGGTGTACAGTCGGGGCCTCACCTCGGGCGTGCGGTAGGCGTACAGCAGGCTGTGCGTGAGCAGCAGGTGGCGCCGGGCCCAGCGCGGCTGCGCGGCCGTGCGCGCGCGCACGCGCTGCCACACGCGCCCGCGCGTTGCGTTCAGCTAGTCGGTGTACAGTCGGGGCCTCACCTCGGGCGTGCGGTAGGCGTACAGCAGGCTGTGCGTGAGCAGCAGGTGGCGCCGGGCCCAGCGCGGCTGCGCGGCCGTGCGCGCGCGCACGCGCTGCCACACGCGCCCGCGCGTTGCGTTCAGCTAGTCGGTGTACAGTCGGGGCCTCACCTCGGGCGTGCGGTAGGCGTACAGCAGGCTGTGCGTGAGCAGCAGGTGGCGCCGGGCCCAGCGCGGCTGCGCGGCCGTGCGCGCGCGCACGCGCTGCCACACGCGCCCGCGCGTTGCGTTCAGCTAGTCGGTGTACAGTCGGGGCCTCACCTCGGGCGTGCGGTAGGCGTACAGCAGGCTGTGCGTGAGCAGCAGGTGGCGCCGGGCCCAGCGCGGCTGCGCGGCCGTGCGCGCGCGCACGCGCTGCCACACGCGCCCGCGCGTTGCGTTCAGCTAGTCGGTGTACAGTCGGGGCCTCACCTCGGGCGTGCGGTAGGCGTACAGCAGGCTGTGCGTGAGCAGCAGGTGGCGCCGGGCCCAGCGCGGCTGCGCGGCCGTGCGCGCGCGCACGCGCTGCCACACGCGCCCGCGCGTTGCGTTCAGCTAGTCGGTGTACAGTCGGGGCCTCACCTCGGGCGTGCGGTAGGCGTACAGCAGGCTGTGCGTGAGCAGCAGGTGGCGCCGGGCCCAGCGCGGCTGCGCGGCCGTGCGCGCGCGCACGCGCTGCCACACGCGCCCGCGCGTTGCGTTCAGCTAGTCGGTGTACAGTCGGGGCCTCACCTCGGGCGTGCGGTAGGCGTACAGCAGGCTGTGCGTGAGCAGCAGGTGGCGCCGGGCCCAGCGCGGCTGCGCGGCCGTGCGCGCGCGCACGCGCTGCCACACGCGCCCGCGCGTTGCGTTCAGCTAGTCGGTGTACAGTCGGGGCCTCACCTCGGGCGTGCGGTAGGCGTACAGCAGGCTGTGCGTGAGCAGCAGGTGGCGCCGGGCCCAGCGCGGCTGCGCGGCCGTGCGCGCGCGCACGCGCTGCCACACGCGCCCGCGCGTTGCGTTCAGCTAGTCGGTGTACAGTCGGGGCCTCACCTCGGGCGTGCGGTAGGCGTACAGCAGGCTGTGCGTGAGCAGCAGGTGGCGCCGGGCCCAGCGCGGCTGCGCGGCCGTGCGCGCGCGCACGCGCTGCCACACGCGCCCGCGCGTTGCGTTCAGCTAGTCGGTGTACAGTCGGGGCCTCACCTCGGGCGTGCGGTAGGCGTACAGCAGGCTGTGCGTGAGCAGCAGGTGGCGCCGGGCCCAGCGCGGCTGCGCGGCCGTGCGCGCGCGCACGCGCTGCCACACGCGCCCGCGCGTTGCGTTCAGCTAGTCGGTGTACAGTCGGGGCCTCACCTCGGGCGTGCGGTAGGCGTACAGCAGGCTGTGCGTGAGCAGCAGGTGGCGCCGGGCCCAGCGCGGCTGCGCGGCCGTGCGCGCGCGCACGCGCTGCCACACGCGCCCGCGCGTTGCGTTCAGCTAGTCGGTGTACAGTCGGGGCCTCACCTCGGGCGTGCGGTAGGCGTACAGCAGGCTGTGCGTGAGCAGCAGGTGGCGCCGGGCCCAGCGCGGCTGCGCGGCCGTGCGCGCGCGCACGCGCTGCCACACGCGCCCGCGCGTTGCGTTCAGCTAGTCGGTGTACAGTCGGGGCCTCACCTCGGGCGTGCGGTAGGCGTACAGCAGGCTGTGCGTGAGCAGCAGGTGGCGCCGGGCCCAGCGCGGCTGCGCGGCCGTGCGCGCGCGCACGCGCTGCCACACGCGCCCGCGCGTTGCGTTCAGCTAGTCGGTGTACAGTCGGGGCCTCACCTCGGGCGTGCGGTAGGCGTACAGCAGGCTGTGCGTGAGCAGCAGGTGGCGCCGGGCCCAGCGCGGCTGCGCGGCCGTGCGCGCGCGCACGCGCTGCCACACGCCGCCCGCCGCGCCGCGCGCCGCCAGCGCACGCGCCGGCACCGATCGACGCTCTATACACATACAATATTCCAATTACACGCAGTCTGGAACATTATGTGGTTAAAAAAATGTTATTGTAGTGGGCTACAAGCATATGTCCAGCCGCCACGGAGCGCTGCGGCTTACTGGAGTGCGCGCGCGCACGGCGCGACGATGGTCGATGGTGTGGGAGCGCGGAGAGTAACGGCACGAGCCTGCTAGCTGCGCCGCGTTCATTCCTCGACTGAGGCAAAATGTATAGCGGGGGCGCTTTTATACTCCGCGCGATGGTCTCGATTCCAAAACATTTTGAGTTTTGTGTAGCTTGTCTGTGACTGGTGTTTTCTAAATTTTTCTATAGTGTTAGGCCAACCTCTAATTGTACATTATATTTTTAGCATATAAGTACTACATAAGAAAATAATCGTGTGGATTCATTACCATACAATCGAGTTTTATTTATACCTAACAATAGCTACCAAAGTGGTGACCCCGAACGGAATATGCAGGAAGAATCGCCAAAGCTAGTACTTAGTAGAGAAGACGTTGAAGTTGTCTCCTATAAGTCCCGGATACCTCAGTTCTGGCGTGATAAACCAAGATTATGGCGCGCAGTTTGAAACAGTGGTCGCTAATAAGAAGCTCGGCGACGAAAACAAGTTTGGTCTCGCAGCCGCGCAGTTACAAAAGATCGACGTGTATCAAATAAGTGACATTATTATATCACCGCCCAACACTGAAAGATACGAACAACTTAAGAAGCGACTACTTTCAGTCTACGAGGAGTCAGAAAATAAGCAACTACAGAAGCTACTCAATGAAGTGGAACTCGAAGATCAACGTCCATCACAGTTACTGCGGCGTATGCGAGATTTAGCACAAAACAAATTACCCGACGAAACACTGCGAATGTTATGGATGAGTCATGTCCCCTCATCGACACTAGAGCATGGATACCGGTTTTCGATAATATCGAAAAACCGGAATATCGGACCAAAAAACCGGTATTGAAAAACCGATATTAGATTTCACTGATATCGGTTTTTCGATATTTGATATAAAAAAACCAGACGCAATAGAATCTTTTTTACTTATTTCATTAAATTTAATTAATGTAAAGCATACCTATCGGGTAATAATAAGTATGTTGCAGTGTCATTTATAAAATTATGGATGAATCTCAACTCAACTCAACTCAAAGCATTTATTTCAATTAAACCATTTACAGGCACTTTTGAACTGTCAAGAAGTCGGTCAGTCAGAAAAAATGAAGCTAGTTGCCCATTCCAAAGCGTAGTAGGTAGTACCTATGGAGAAGAATGTGGGAGTTCGGATGGTGATGCGATGAAGGGACCTCGCGTTTCCTTGGAACTCTAGGTAAAGGCAAATCGCGGCATTCAGACCTTCCTAACATATTTGGCTTGGACGATTTAAATCGTCATTTCTCCACTGTTCCGACCCTTGATAATCCAACCAAATGTCAAACCCTTGACTACCTTGCTGGTCTGACGCGACCCAATATTACCCCCTTTGCCTTCACCCCAGTCGAACCGGGAGAAATGAAAAAGATTATCCTATCCATAAAATCCAAAGCCGTTGGTTGTGATAACATCAGTCGACACATGATCGTGACAGCGGTTGATCGGCTCCTTCCTGCAATTTCCCATATAGTTAACTTCTCCCTTTACTCCGGTGTTTTCCCTTCCCTGTGGCGGAAAGCCCATGTTCGACAACTACCTAAGATCCCTAATCCCAGTCTTCTCAGTCATTTTCGCCCAATTTCCATCCTTCCCTTTTTATCCTAACTACTCGAGGTCTGTGTACATAAACAATTCTCCAACTTCATTCACAAAAACTTCCTCATCAATCCATTCCAATCCGGGTTCAGGCCCGGGCACATTACCATTTCTGCTCTCCTTTAAGTGACTGACTGACGATATAAGGCGAGGAATGGAAGTCACTAAAATTACGGTTTTAGTGTTGATCGGTTTTTCAAATGCTTTCAATACCTTCAGTCACGAAGTCATTTTATCCATCCTCTCCTATCTCATTGTTTCTCACGAGGTTCTGAATGGTTTTCTTCCTATCTTCGAGGGCGTCAGCAATCAGTTCTTGCTGGTGACTCTAACCCCAGCTGGTGTGATCTTGAAACTGGTGTCCCTCAAGGCGGCATTTCATCTCCACTTTTGTTCTGCTTCAGTGTGCGTATCATCTTTTGCTGAGGACTTGTAGCTTTATTGTCAGGCAGGTGTTGACAGCTTATCCTGTGCTGTCGAGGAGCTAATTCGGGATTTACGAGCTGTCAAACACTGTTCTGATCGTTTTGGGGTGGCGGTGACCCCAACCAAGTGTCAGGCTATCATTGTAGGAAGCCCCATAGCTTGAAGAAGCTGAATCGTTTAACGGTTCCACCGGTTACCTATGAGGGCACAGTGATTCCGTTTAGCTCTGACGTCAAGGATCTGAGTTTCCAAGTCGACACTTGCCTTGACTGGCGTAAGCAGGTCGCGATTATGAGCAAGAAGTTCACTGGTACGTTGCGGTCGCTCTATCGGTTGAAAAATATTCTCCCAGCACTAAGGCAATGCTTGTACAGTCCCTTATCTTCCCACCATAGTTGACTATGGTGATGTGTGCTACTATGACCTGAATGCAGATCTCCTCAATAAACTTGACCGACTTCTTAATAACTGCATTCGATTAGTTTTCAATCTCCGCAAGTATGATCAGGTATCTGCACATCGATCGCTTTTAAAATGGTTGCCTATCCGGCAGCGCAGAGCGTTGAGGGCTTTGACAACCGTTTTCTCTTCTTCACAAACCCACTTCTGTTTCATATCTGACTTCTCTTTCTCAATATTTATGCTATGCACACAGCAAGAATCTTCGGTCCGAGAATAATCGTCTTCTTCGTTGTCCTTCTCATCGCTCTGGCTTTATTAAGTCTTCTTTCTTTGTCCAAGCGGTTTTCCTTTGGAATGCGCTCCCTCAGAATATCAGGACGGTAACCAATCGGTTCACATTTAAAGTGAAAGCTCGAGAACACATACACAAGAAGTTGGCAGATTCGTCTCAGAATTAAGTTGTTATAGATTTTCTTGTTTACCTCTCATATATATTTTTTTTAGTTTTATATTTTGTTGTGTATGTATTTATTCATATATTTTAGTTCTGCATCACCCTAGGTAGACTGGTAGAAAATGCCCAACACATTAAGTCCGCCTTTGTACAGTTTTTACTTGTGCATTAGGTTTTAATAAATAAAGAAAATTACTATTTCCGTTTACAAGTGTACAACACTTTTAGGGTCGGCAACACTGGCGGGGGTTTAATTAATTATTTTTCAAGAATGCAATGGAAGATTTTTAATAATAAATGTCGTTGATTTATTTGTAATAGTCTCTTATTTCTAAAATTTGGACTCTAACAACGTTAAAACGAATTTGATCATTTTTTGGCCATAATATCGGAAAAATATTGAAATACCGGAATATCGGTATTCAAAAATGTAATATCGAAACAAAACCGGTATTGGAAAAAGGTTCCGATAGTTCATGCTCTAATCGACACGCGCGGTACTTTCCGTCAGCATGGAATCGAACTTGGATTCACTAGCAGACAGACAAAACGGACGAACAACAAAATGGACGAACAAAGACAGACAAAATGGACGGACAAGCGAAGGAAATCAACTAGTGTGTGTAATTTTAGTAATAAATAAATAAATAATAAATAAATAACTATGTTTGTTCCTGTAGCCACGGCAGCAACAGTTCGCATCAAGCCTCGACATCAAGAATAGAAGACAAACTTATCAATATGATCGAGTCGCTCTCTCGTGAAGTTTCAGAGTTGAAGATCGATAGATCACGAAGCCACTACCGTCGACCATACCGAAGCAGGTTCGGATCCAGATCGCGTTCCAGATCCCGGAAGGATACAGTGGACATATGCTATTTTCACAAGAGGTTTAGAAAAGAAGCTTACCGGTGTCGAAGCCCATGCAAATTCGAAAACAAGAATAAGCATACACAGGAAAACTAAAGACGACTTCAGCTACGACGGGAGCCAAAGTCAACGGAATAACGAAGTAACGTCTGTTCATCAAGGAATTGTCAACCGGACTAAGTTTTCTTAAAGAAAATGGCGCGATCGCGTCTTTGCTTCCAGTTCGAAAACAAGAAAAAAGGAAACAGGCACCTACAAGTCAGCTTTACGCGGCCAACGGTTCATCGATACCCTCATATGGCGAACGATCGATGGTACTCAATATTGGACTCCGTCGACCCTATAGATGGAACTTCGTGATTGCTTCGTGACTTCCTTCACAAACATTAACTCACAGTGGAAAGAAATTTTTCTCTATCATTGATTTGAAGAAGGCCTACTACCAAGTCCGAAATCGTGAAGAAGACATCATGAAAACAGCTGTCATTACAGCTTTCGGCCTGTGTGAATTCACGAGAATGTGCTTCGGCCTTCGCAACGCTGGTCAGACATTCCAGCGACACATCGACTATGCTTTACGAGGGCTGCCAGTTTTCTTATTTGTCGATGATATTTTGGTAGCATCAGAAACCCAAGAAGAGCATAGAAGAGACTAAGAAGACGTTTTCAAGAGGTTGAACGACAACGGACTGCAGTTGAACGTCGGAAAGCGAATAGCAAAAATGAAACACCTCGTCGCACAAGATATTTGGAATACATAGGCCAGTTCGTCACCGACATCAAGCACGTCGCAGGAAGAAACAATAATAGTCGCCGACACGCTGTCCAGGGGTGGAAACGATAACCTGCCCCTCACCGATCAACTACGAAGAGTTAGCTCAGGCCCAAACACAAGATAAAGAGCTCAAACAAATATCGAACAACCACCGCTATATGCTCAAAAGAATCGAACTACCGGAAACGAAGAAAATAATTTACTGCGAGATGTCTTCAAGTACCGCTCGTCCATACCTACCCATCGCATTCAGAAAAGGAGCATTTAAACGATTCACGAACTTAATCACCCCGGCGTAAGATCAACGAGGCGGCTAGTTGCTATGTGTGTGTTGTTGTTGTGTGTGTGGCCATCGATGAAGACCGACGTTATTACGTCGGACTTCATCGATGGCCAGAAATATCGCATAGCAACTCTATTGACTGGGCGAGAGTTTGCAGCCAATGTCGACGAGTGAAAGTGCACCGACACACAAAAGCACCGGTAGCAAGTTTCAAGCACGTCGCACGATTGGCTCACCTTCACATCGACATTGTTGGTCCACTGCCAATGTTTAATAATTGTCGTTATTTACTGACGATGATCGACAGAGCAACGAAGTGGCCCGAAGCAAAACCCATTGAAGATATAATCGCGGAGAGGGTAGCCAGCGTGGTGTACGAAGAGTAGATGGCAAGATTTGGGTGCCCGGTTACGAAATGAATAGCCATTTACAAAAAAAAACAAAACATTTATGATAAACATAATATTAACAGTAAAATAATTATATTTATTGGCAGAGGTTCACAGTATTCGATTACAAGCTAAGTAAAAAAACATTCTGGATATTACAATACGAAACGAAAGTAAACTCACTAGCAAGAATGGAACTCTTCTTCTTCAAGCTCCTGGACTTGGAGGTGGGGAAGATGCCCCTGACGGCGCTGGTAGGCGAGAGCGCGTGGCCGCGCGGGGGCGTGGTCTCGCTGTGCGCCTGCGCACCCAGCACGATGGCGCCCGGCGGGCCGCGCCGCAGGGACCCGCCGGGCCCCGCGCCGGGCCCCGCGCCGGGCCCCGCCGGCTCGCTGGCGCCACTGTTGATGGCGGGCATCTCGCGCCGCTCGCTCGGGATCACGCGGATGTCGTGCTTCGTGAGGTGCCGAAGGGGGGCGGATATCTGAAGTACAATGATTGAGAATACTACTTACTGCATACTTTGATTGTTATGATTGTTACAGATACTTCTTATTTGAAAAACGTTAACTACACTTTGGTGGACTTTACCACATTGACATAATAAACAGTAATGTTAATAGATTATTTATATTAATGTAGTTATTATATTTATGCAATGGTAACAAATATTGGATGTTCAATTATTTTAAAAAAACAAATTATTGTTGAATATAAGCCAATGTTTACTTAGACGAAGACAATTTATTTTAATGTACACGAAGAGGTCATGTTTTTACAGAGAATCTTGACACCGCGAATCAGCGGAGAGTGTTAAATGAACAACGCCATCTATCGAGACATTAGGTACTTAAATTGTTAAAAGTATCAACCTAAACGTAAGATTGTACATTCCGCCCACTATGGACAGAATGTCCATTGTTCCCGCCCACCATGAACCAATCACATTCGAAAAATGGACTGTATTAAATAGTTAAAAATAAAAAAGTTTTAAGTCAGTAAGACATGGTGGCTAAGAACGAAATACACAAACTAAAAATAAACCGTTTACAACAGTTAAACTACTAACAAAATCCTTAAGAATGATAATGGTAACATACACATACATATCTGTTCACTGAGCGACAGGTAACACACAGAGTTTAGTTATTGGTCGTTTAAATGTGATACCTTTACATTTTAGAGTGACTACCCTCGTAATATTGTCCAAGCCAGGGTGTTTTGAAGTGACTTTACCTAAAAGCCATTTGGCTGGAGGGAGACCATCCTCCTTTACCAAAACTAAATCTCCGATCTCGGGTTCGGGAGTTTTATTTACCCACTTATAACGATGTAAAAACTGACTCAAATACTCACTTGACAATTAACACAAAAAATGCTGCAACATTTTTGGCGTAGATGGTCAAGTTAAAAAAATAATAATTTAAAAAAAAAAAACATTTAATTCAGACTATTTAAATGTCCATATTTTGTTAGTATTGCATTATCTTAACACTAGGTTAGTCATGAGGAGATAAAAAAATAATGAATTTAAAAGTGTAAAACATCGAAAACAAATGATTGAATTTGAATTAAAATAAAAAAAATATATATAAATAAATAATAATAATAAAAAAATAATAAATAAATAAATAAATTGTCTTCGTCTAAGTAAACATTGGCTTATATTCATGGTCATTCGAGTCGGATTTTCGGATGCAGCTGTGACTAATGCACCGTGATTTTCGGATAATACGACAGTGGCACCCCCTGTCGGCGATACCATCACTTAAAAGTAAAAATGTGTGTAAAGTGTTGTGACAGTGCAAATCATTTGGACAAACTGTGAGTACTTTAAAACATTATAAAAGTTAGTGATTCGTTCAAGTTGATAAAGTGGAAAATAACTTAGTTAATTAGCTAGCTATCTTGCATTTAGTGGACTTGTAAAATTTTCATGCAAAAGTGTGTTTATACGGGGAATCCATGCCCAATTACGGCAAAGTGTTTACAAACACTTAGAAAAATTTATCAACATTTTAAACTTATCAAATTCAACATCAACAAGTCTGCTGAATTTGGGACTTGTAATTTAAACTAGTTTTGGTATACAAACACTATAAAAATGGATTCATTACTAAGATTGCAAGTAGACGTTAATCAAAAGATGCAGAGAGGATATATCAACTTCAAAAAGTCTCCTAAAGAAAGGATTACAGTTAGTTACGTGGAAACCAGGTTGGAATGTTTAGAAAAACAGTGGTCCAAGTTTGAAGAGACTCATAGTAAAATAATATCTGACGTAAAAAGGGAGGATTATGAAAAGTCTGAGTACAATTTAGGGGATATGTATAATCCGGCTCGAAGGACCATGAATATATAAATATAAGCCAATATTTACTTAGACGAAGAAAATTTATTTTAATGTACACGAAGAGGTCATGTTTTTACAGAAAATCTTGACACCGCGATTCAGCGGAGAGTGTTAAATGAACAACGCCATCTATCGAGACAGATTAGACGTAAGATTGTACAATTGTAATCAATTTTGAAAATCGGTCCACAATTGACGGAGAAATCAGTGAACATACATAAAAAAAAAACATACATAAAGTCGAACATATCACCTCCTCCTTTTTGGAACTCGATTAATAAAGGGTTTTTAAAGGTGATTACGAAAATATATACAACTTATTTGGTTAAAAGTAATTCGAAGTGACAAATCCGAAAACGCGAAATCTTTTACATTTCTGAACTGAAAGCTGGAAATAAACAAAAATAATTAAAAAAACCCGTCAGCAATAAGAAAACTTAAGTTAATAAAAAAAACGGAAAGCTAAAAACAAGCCCATTTTAAATTAAATAAAAGTTGGAAGCAGGCGGGACCTATTCCATTTTTATTATATTTTCAAACTATAATGCTAAATGCTAATTATAGCTTTTCAGTTTTTTTTATATTAACTTAAGTTTTTACCTCAGCCGGGTTTTTTTTATTAAATCGTTCAATTTATGTAATGTTTTTACAGAACCGACTAGAATAACTCCAACTTCTGTTACTTGTATCAATAATGTATTCTGCGATTGTGATTACTTGGATAAAGCCATCATAAATTATCTGCCGCCTGATCATAGTGGACAAACGGTAACTTTTAAGTTTAAATTTTAAAATCTGTTTGGAACATTCTCGCTTGATGACGTCAGCAGAGGAGGCACGGGTGACGGCGTCGGCGGGAGTGCAGCGGGCCGTGGGGCCCCAGCTGGCCGCGGGGCCCCAGCGGGCCGCGGGCGAAGAGACGCCCGCGCCGGACAGGGCCATATCAAAGGCACTCCGCGGCAGCGCAAGCCGCCCAGCAACATTCGACGACGACAACAACGAGCGGCGCGTTCGTTATAGCTATACAAACTCGTATCTCCCTTAAAATTATGACGGTTTTAAGGGAGGTATGGGTTTGTATAGTTTTTTTAATTAAGTCGAAAATGTAAATTATTTATTAAGAACTTCACGACAGTCGAAATAAAATTTAAAATACAAGAACTGGCTTTAAGATTTGAGTTTCAACGAAGGGTGGAACTCTATTTGTAATAAAACTGATCAACTTGAAATCTTTCATATTGTATATTCGCAGCAAACGCAAAAACTCCCACTCGGGACAGCAGAGCGCAGCGACTGTTAAACTCACATGTGCAGCATCGACCGGCCGGACAGGCTTCAGCGGCGACGAGGGCGGCTCGGCCGGCCGCCCCACGGCGCGCAGCGGCGGGTAGCGCTCGGGGCCCGGGGGCCCGGGGCCCGGCGGCCCGGGGCCCGCGGGGCCCGCGGGGCCGGCGGCGCGGCCGGGCGGGCGCGGCGGCGGCGCGGGGCGCGGCGGGGCCCTGGCGCGGGAGCGCTAACTTTAAGGGGATGCGCTAAGGTGCCGCGACACTCTCATTTCCTTACGTTTTTACAATTGCAGGTGTAGGTGTACGTTGATCAAAATACCGTAACAAATAAGTATACAGGATTACAATCATACGAATCATCGATACATCTTTCTAATTTAGGTTTAGCTTCAAATGTCATCATTTCCATAAGGATATGAACTTAAGAGAGTTGTATAGATGATCATAAGTGTATTATTACATATATGTTACAGTCGCCAATCAAAATTCGATAAACATAGAACTTTATACTAACCTAAAAATTGAAGAAAAAAAACATAAAAACATAAGAAAGTCTGAATTACGCGGGCTACCCTGGCGCTTCCGCCTTCATCGAGCAGATTATGAGAGAAAAAATTAAAGATATAACGATATGATATAATTATATTCGGAATCATACAGCAAATCGTAATCGAGAAACAGTAAAAATGGTAGACTTCATAGGGTCGACAAATAAAATGGACGAGAAAGTATCCAAAAGATATTCGTCACCTGCACTGAGTACGGTCCGCGCGGCGCCGGCCTGGTGGGCCCGCGACACCCGCCGGCGGCCCGTCGTACGGCTCGTCGTGCGGCCCACTGTGCGGCCCATCGTGCAGCCCATCATGCGGCCCATCGTGCGGCCCATCGTGCAACCTGTCGTGCGGGCCGCCATGCGGCCCGTCGTGCGGCCTGTCGTGCGGCCCGTCGTGCGGCCTATCGTGCGGCCCGCTATGCGGCCCGTCTTGCGGATCGTCGTGCGGCCCACCGTGCGGCCCGTCGTGCGCACGCGCATCGCCGTCGAAGGGCACCTCCGCATTGCTGCGGCGCCCACGCTGTAGTATCGCTTCGCCGATCTGCGAGCTCGACTTCTTGAAGTCGAGAATTCTGTCAGCCTTATCGGCCGAGTGCAGGGCGGGCGGGCCGTCCGTGGGCGTCGTGGGCGACTCGGGGATGGTCTGCGCGGCCAGGAGGCCCGGCTCGTCCAGGCTGGCGGCGAAGTCGTACGCGGGCGTGGAGTGCGCCTTGTCCAGCTTGCCGCGGCCGGCCGGCGCGGGCGCGGGCGCAGGAGCGGGCGCGGGTACGGGCGCGGGCGCAGGCGCGGGAGCGAGCGCAGGCGCGGGCGCGGGCGAGGGCCCAAGGGCGGGCGCGGGCGCGGGCGCGGGGCGCTCGTGCGGGCGCGGCGCGCCCAAACACGTGCGCGGGCGCGGCGCTAGCTGCAGGCCTGTGCTGCACGACACGGCCTGGCAAATTATATCAGCCTGAATATGTGAACATTCTAATGTGAAAGCGGCGTTATTTGAAATAAACCAATTACGGGCACTTTTGAACGTTCAAGGGGTCGATCGGCCGGAAAGATTAAGCAAGTTACTTATTCCAAAGCGTAGAAGATTCCTATGGAGAACAAGGATCGTTCGGTGTCGGTGATTGAAACCGACTAAGTGAAAACGAATGTAGGTCCGGAAGAACGTCCGCGCACCTTGTCGCGCGCGTACAGCGCGGCGCAGTCGGGCGCGGCGTCGCCCGGCTCGCGCCCACACCGCTGCTGCTTCAGCTCTTGCCAGAACTGGAATAGATTGGCCGTGTCAGTATACAGGATCTAATTAAATTAATTTACTAAACTTCGCAGCCGTGATGGCTATTCGATACCTTAACATGATAAAACAAAAAAATCTCATTTAATATTGCACTTCACTGCATTTGCACACATAGTTTAACCGATGAGTTTTAAGAAGGTTACCTGTTCAATGGTGTGGCTCGGTCGCGTGTACAGCGGACTATCGCCGCTGATCGTGTGGCGTCTTTGAACGGCTGTTCTTGGCTTGGGTGGATACATTCTGAAAATAATGGAGAATAATAAATTACGTATCTCATTGGTATATTTAATTATCTTAGTAGCCTGAATCTTGTTAACTACTAAGCAGAGTTGTTTCTGTCAATTTCGTCATAAAATCGATTAAATCAATGACAAACGCAACAGTCAAAGTCCAATAGTCAGTAGTGTACGGTCACGATCAGATTTGCATAGGCCTAAATAAGTCAAATTCCCGTGAATCTACCGCGAGTTGCAGGCCCGTAACTAAAACTGTGTGTGTAAGTGATCAACACAGAACGCACACCTCAGTTCGAACACTGGCTAGCATCGAACGAAATAAAAAACATATCGTCGCTTTTACACACAGAGTATCATAATTACGTATGACCTTGGTGGGTTCATAAGAGTGCTAAAATTGACTTAGGTAATTAAACCAATAAGACATAGTTGGTAGCGTTACGAATAGGACTAGCAAACGCGAAGGTCTGGGTTCGAATCTCAAGTTGGGATTATTGTTTTTCTTATCAACAATTATTTTTCTTTTTTTTTATTCATTGATAGATTAATAAACGAGAATAATAATGTAATAATTATTTAATTTTTATTATTATGCTTGTGTTATGTGGGGTTAAAAATAATAATGTTTTATACTTAGGTGATTTCAAAATGTTTATTTCTTATAATTTTATAAATAAATTTCTAATTAAAACAGTTTATTTTCTTGTATGGAACAATTGATTGAAGTGAAGTAGGTAATCAGTAAACTACGACCATTAGACTTAAAACGGGGCAGCGCTGCCGGCCCGCGGCCTGCGCGAGCGCACGCGCCCTGTCGCCCCCCGCGCCTGCCGCGCCCCGGGCTGCAATATTATCTCTTACAAATATTATAATATTACGCTATAATTAGGACTTATTGCGGTTATTATAACTTCAGTATTCATTTTCATTAACTATGAAAAGAAGATTGAAACTATACCTTAAAATAATCCTTATTAAGGATAACACAATATTATTTTAATATTACTAAAATCAATTTGTAACACATCAAACTACCCAATACTGTCAAATTTTCCCAATCAACTTTCAACCTTATGCCTTAGCGATAAAGTTGAAAATCTATTAAAGAAATTTGACAGATTGTAGTAGCTTGATGTGCTAGCGTCTGGTATAATCCCGATTATTATCAATACTATCGAGTAAACGCTAGCGCATGGATCCTATATTTTAACTTATATCTGCATATTTCCATCGATCAGATTAAGCTACGCTTGCCGCGGTTGGTCTGTGAATGGAAGACCATCTTTCGAGACCCCTCCGTGCCTCGGAAAGCACGTTAAGCCATTGGTCCCGGCTGTCATTCGTGGATCTTTGACAGTCGTTACGGGGCATCAGTAGCCCAAAGGTCTGACAACCAGTCTTACCAAAAGGTATCATATTACCCAGTAACTGGGTTGTGGAGGTCAGATAGCCAGTCGCTCCATGTAAAATACTGGTATTCAGCTGCATCCGGTTAGACTGGAAGCCAACCCCAACATAGTTCGGAAAAGGCTAGACAGAAGATGATGATCAGCATATTTCCATGCTTCAATTGTTCCTCTCATTCCGTGCTTCCCATCGCTGTATCGTATCGCAAAATACAAGCATTCTTGTTTATGATTTCCAATCAAATATAGTGTTTGAGCTAGTTTTCGTTTACACGACGAACGCTTCGTAGACGTGTCGAATAATTCGACAAAATATCTCGTTGATATGAAACCACTTGTTTCAAATTCACTGATAGCTGGGGCCTCCTACTTCACTTTCGACAGGCAACCCACCCTCTTCCTTATATCTTTTAACCTTCCAACTCACAGTAAGTAATGTCTCTAAAACAAAAATGGAATATTTTTAGACTACTAGCAAAATTATAAAATTACTAGCAGCGCCCCGCGGTTTCACCCGCGTAAGTTTTGATCCCGTGGAAATATCAGGATAAAAAGTATCCTATGTGTTATTCTGATGTATAAACTATATTACTGTGAAGTTTCATTAAAATCCGTTCAGTATTTTTTGCGTGAAAGAGTAACAAACATCCATCGATCCATCCTCACAAACTTTCGCATTTATAATACTAGTAGGATTTCGAAAATAGAAATTTACAAAATAATTATATTATAATAAATTATACTTAAAGTTATACCTATTCATCATTCCAAAAGTAAATAAATAAACTTGTGGAAATTTTTTTTTCTTCTATTTAGCCCTTATGATAAATATAAAACGTTTAAAAAATAACTACAAGGATCAGCAGCTATACATTAATTAGATAAATGTTCGATAAAATAATTAAATCATAATACTCACAGTCAATCCGGTTTCCTCAAATATTTGTGATATGATATTAAGTACCTACACTTTTACGCAGCGCGATAATATCCGCTTTCATCTCAATATTTAAATTTGTTTGCATTTCAAAATGAACTACAACACCGATAATAGATTAAACACACGTCACTAACCCACAATATCAAATTGTCAACCAACCAAAAATCAACATTCTATTTGTTCAGTGAATGAGCCATCTACCTTATAATTTATTTATGTGGGTATAATCATACAGTTTTATGAACTATGTGAACAAGAAGAACATGATACGGAACTATATTCAATAGCATGCAGTAGCGAAGGGTGAATTTACGACAGAGGTAATCCGGAGCAAAAAAAAAGTCAATAAAACGTTTCATTATATTTCAATGATGAATTGACTATAGAATGCTAGTGTTATGTGTGTATGGAATGCTCTCGTCGGACTCGGAGGGCTCGCGCGCGGGCGGCGCGGGCGGCGGGTGGCGTGTGTGTACTGTACCGGGTGTGGTCGGAGTGCAGGTGCGTGGGCGAGGCGGGCGGCGACAGCGGCTCGCTCTCGTCGGACTCGGAGGGCTCGCGCGCGGGCGGCGCGGGCGGCGCGGGCGGGGGGGGCCGGCGGCGCGCGTGTCGCTGCGGCGTGGCGAGCGCGGGCGGCGCGGGCGGCGGGTGGCGTGTGTGTACTGTACCGGGTGTGGTCGGGGTGCAGGTGCGTGGGCGAGGCGGGCGGCGACAGCGGCTCGCTCTCGTCGGACTCGGAGGGCTCGCGCGCGGGCGGCGCGGGCGGCGCGGGCGGGGGGGGCCGGCGGCGCGCGTGTCGCTGCGGCGTGGCGAGCGCGGGCGGCGCGGGCGGCGGGTGGCGTGTGTGTACTGTACCGGGTGTGGTCGGGGTGCAGGTGCGTGGGCGAGGCGGGCGGCGACAGCGGCTCGCTCTCGTCGGACTCGGAGGGCTCGCGCGCGGGCGGCGCGGGCGGCGCGGGCGGGGGGGGCCGGCGGCGCGCGTGTCGCTGCGGCGTGGCGAGCGCGGGCGGCGCGGGCGGCGGGTGGCGTGTGTGTACTGTACCGGGTGTGGTCGGGGTGCAGGTGCGTGGGCGAGGCGGGCGGCGACAGCGGCTCGCTCTCGTCGGACTCGGAGGGCTCGCGCGCGGGCGGCGCGGGCGGCGCGGGCGGGGGGGGCCGGCGGCGCGCGTGTCGCTGCGGCGTGGCGAGCGCGGGCGGCGCGGGCGGCGGGTGGCGTGTGTGTACTGTACCGGGTGTGGTCGGGGTGCAGGTGCGTGGGCGAGGCGGGCGGCGACAGCGGCTCGCTCTCGTCGGACTCGGAGGGCTCGCGCGCGGGCGGCGCGGGCGGCGCGGGCGGGGGGGGCCGGCGGCGCGCGTGTCGCTGCGGCGTGGCGAGCGCGGGCGGCGCGGGCGGCGGGTGGCGTGTGTGTACTGTACCGGGTGTGGTCGGGGTGCAGGTGCGTGGGCGAGGCGGGCGGCGACAGCGGCTCGCTCTCGTCGGACTCGGAGGGCTCGCGCGCGGGCGGCGCGGGCGGCGCGGGCGGGGGGGGCCGGCGGCGCGCGTGTCGCTGCGGCGTGGCGAGCGCGGGCGGCGCGGGCGGCGGGTGGCGTGTGTGTACTGTACCGGGTGTGGTCGGGGTGCAGGTGCGTGGGCGAGGCGGGCGGCGACAGCGGCTCGCTCTCGTCGGACTCGGAGGGCTCGCGCGCGGGCGGCGCGGGCGGCGCGGGCGGGGGGGGCCGGCGGCGCGCGTGTCGCTGCGGCGTGGCGAGCGCGGGCGGCGCGGGCGGCGGGTGGCGTGTGTGTACTGTACCGGGTGTGGTCGGGGTGCAGGTGCGTGGGCGAGGCGGGCGGCGACAGCGGCTCGCTCTCGTCGGACTCGGAGGGCTCGCGCGCGGGCGGCGCGGGCGGCGCGGGCGGGGGGGGCCGGCGGCGCGCGTGTCGCTGCGGCGTGGCGAGCGCGGGCGGCGCGGGCGGCGGGTGGCGTGTGTGTACTGTACCGGGTGTGGTCGGGGTGCAGGTGCGTGGGCGAGGCGGGCGGCGACAGCGGCTCGCTCTCGTCGGACTCGGAGGGCTCGCGCGCGGGCGGCGCGGGCGGCGCGGGCGGGGGGGGCCGGCGGCGCGCGTGTCGCTGCGGCGTGGCGAGCGCGGGCGGCGCGGGCGGCGGGTGGCGTGTGTGTACTGTACCGGGTGTGGTCGGGGTGCAGGTGCGTGGGCGAGGCGGGCGGCGACAGCGGCTCGCTCTCGTCGGACTCGGAGGGCTCGCGCGCGGGCGGCGCGGGCGGCGCGGGCGGGGGGGGCCGGCGGCGCGCGTGTCGCTGCGGCGTGGCGAGCGCGGGCGGCGCGGGCGGCGGGTGGCGTGTGTGTACTGTACCGGGTGTGGTCGGGGTGCAGGTGCGTGGGCGAGGCGGGCGGCGACAGCGGCTCGCTCTCGTCGGACTCGGAGGGCTCGCGCGCGGGCGGCGCGGGCGGCGCGGGCGGGGGGGGCCGGCGGCGCGCGTGTCGCTGCGGCGTGGCGAGCGCGGGCGGCGCGGGCGGCGGGTGGCGTGTGTGTACTGTACCGGGTGTGGTCGGGGTGCAGGTGCGTGGGCGAGGCGGGCGGCGACAGCGGCTCGCTCTCGTCGGACTCGGAGGGCTCGCGCGCGGGCGGCGCGGGCGGCGCGGGCGGGGGGGGCCGGCGGCGCGCGTGTCGCTGCGGCGTGGCGAGCGCGGGCGGCGCGCGCGCGGCGCGGCGGCGCAGGCGCAGCGCCAGCTCGGCGCCGGCGCCGCCGCACGCCCGCAGCACGGCGTCGCCGCTCCAGCCGATCACGCACTGGTTGCCGACCTGCCGAACCAGCTCGTTAAGTATCGAATGAATAGTTTAAAGCTCTCTCCCATGACCGTGCAGTGAACGTATCAAGCACGGAAATAATCATGACACAGACTGAAGATGCTCTAACACGTGCAATTTTTTGAGCAATAATTGCTCGGCAACATTAATAGATCAATCTGGATCAATTAAGTGGAGCAACAACAATAAAATGCGGCAATTGTTTCGGGAATATTGCTTCTAATATATTTCACGTTTCTCAATGTCACCAATATGCATTTCCGAATATCCAACCGGCTTGGAATTTTTTAGTCAATTTTCTTTCTATCTCGTTTGTACGATAACTACGTCTCGTTTTTTGCCTTGCTGACTGCATACTGGCGTGATAATTTGGTGTGACTACGAAGTCACACCAAATTATCACACCAGTATGACAAACAGGATTTTTTTCTCGTTTGTCACACCACTGATTTTTCCACACCATTTATTCCTAACTATAGTCTGATTTTTAATTCAAAGGAATTCTGACATTTCCGAAGTGTTGCCATTAATAAAGCGGTCCTACTAAAAACGGAACACATTTAAGCGAAATTAAAAAAAACTTTCTTGTATTTAAGGTTTCAATTAGAAAAACTAAAACTTAAAAATTTACTGATAATTTAAAAATGGTAATCAGATTTTTTATTATCAAATTATTGAAGATACAATAATTAGTAAGTTAATTATTTTTCTTTCACTGGAATCCCTGACCACTAATCCATGGGTTACAAATCTTTTTTAGGATAATATTTTTTATTGTAAAATCTTCGCTTCTTGTAACTACAGATTTGGCGGTATGGGCCTGGATTCCTTAGCCTGTTCTTCGAGACAGTTAATAATTATAATCATTGTATTGTGTCATTATCATGCATGTTATTCGGCTTCTAATGTGCTCACGGTGTTTGTTGCGATTTATTGTTGAGTTTTTATTTGCTGTTACGTTTGGTTTGTTGTTTACGTTGTCATATAGTTTACTTGATCTCATTCTCTTTCATATTTTATAGTTAGGGAGGCGAGGTAGCTAAATGGCGTAATTCAACGGCGCCGTCGAGACCTATCAAAATCGAAAGATAAAATGATTTCGAAAAGAAAAGCTCGTATGGTAAAAACCATTTTAGCGGTGGGTTTGGCGTGTACGGTTTTTCAAAAATGTTAAAAAAAACAGTTACTTGGGCATTCTCGAGCGCGTCAGATATTCATACTACGTTTGCCCCAAGTGCCTCTGATAACAACGGTATACTAATCTGCCGGTTTGCGTGGTGGGGGTAGGCATATAAAGTAGTCAAAAATGCAAAAAAAAAAAATTTACTCGAGCGCGTCAGATTTTCGGAAGGGGTGTTAAGTAGGCCCCAAGGAAGCTCCCTTTAAAAAAACTGACGATTTCGGCGTGACAATAAGTTGCGATGAATTTTTGAAAATGCAAAAAAAAAAAGTTTTTTTGAAATACTCGAGCGCGTCAGATTTTCATAGGGGAGGTTTATCTCGGTATCCTGAAAGCATATTTCCTTAATCTGACAAAAATGTTGGTGGGTTCTCTTAATCTGATCGAAAAAGGTTTTTGGTTTCTTTTTTTTCCTTTCTTTCTCCTTGATAAAACGGGGAATTTAAGAATGACAATAAAGCGATAGATACAACCAACGTAAATGTAGATGAAATGTAGTACGAATTGTATTATTTATTGTATAAAAAAAAATGAAATGAAATACAAATTGTATTATAATTGTATTGTTATGTATGACCTTTACATTTTTGCTCAATACAATTCATCAAAGTTTCCAGCACATTCGAGAAATATACCGTCGGGTCTTTTCTCTCTCTTCAATCGTCGTTATACTGAGGGCACATAGGTCTACGGTAGGGGACCATAAACATACATATATATATATTAGGGTGTACCAAAAATTCCCTTCTACCGCTTCTTTCCCCACCATCAATGTTGCGAAATAAAGGAAAAATACTGGTAGGACGGCATATTTCCGCGGAGCGCTCACTGTATTACATGTTTATGGCAAATTCCTCTTTTTTGCTTCAATTCTTCACTTCGTTTTGCTTACGGTACGTCCAAAAAACAATTTGAGGATCAACAGGCTATTGAATAATATACAGGGTGGCCCAAAAGTCGTGGATCAAACGTAACTAGGGGTTAGATGGGGTCACCAGCTGCAAAAAGTTGTTCTACGGGAGGTCCTTAAGGTCAACCCCTGCAGAGTTATAATTTATTTTGTGTTTTTATGAGAAAATTGACTTTTTTTAACTAATTCTTATTAAAATTCGAAAAAATCTACATCCTGTATCTTTTTTATAATTTTCACTAGATTGGTACTGATGAGTCCTTGCGTTAGACATGCTATTTATGGTTGTTTATTGGGTATGTTGAAGATAATATTAAGTTTTACGATTTTTTTTTTCTCAAATCATAACTTTTTATTTACTTCGGACCCCACTGTGAAAAAAAAAAATACTCTACCGAAAAGTGACCCTGTATTACAAGTTTTAGCGCATTTAATAGGGATTCTGAAAAGGTTTTACACATGGCCATGAGTGGCTCTAATATCTTTCTAGGACGAAAAAACAAAACAACGATTGTGAAATAATTGTTTTATTAAGCAAAACATTTTACAATAAATGATGATTGTGTGTGATGCAAGCTTTGCTGCTCGGTGACTATGAACCTAGAGTGCGATTTTGCAGAGAGATGCCAAGATACCACAGAGAGGATCCGCAGTTCTTCAACAAGGTTTTATGGACGGATAAGTCAACTTTTAGAAGAATGGGAGTATTCAATATCCACAATCTACATTTTTACTCCAGAGTGAACCCCCATATCATAAGAAATGATCGATTCCAGCATCTGTTTGGTATTAACATGTGGGCTGGTATAATTGGCCAGCAGTTGGTGCTGCATGAAATGCCAGCAAGGCTGAATGGTGCTCAGTATTTAAATTTTTTGCAAAATAATTTAAACAATATTCTTAACGAAGCTGATGTTCCAGAAGAAAGAATAGCAGAAATGTGGCTGCAACATGATGGCGCCCCGCCTCACTGCGCTCGAGCAGTTAGAGATCATTTGAACGAGCGCTTCCCCAACCGGTGGATTGGTCGAGGCGGACATATTACGTGGCCACCCCGGTCGCCCGATTTAAATCCATTAGATTTTTTTCTTTGGGGCTATTTTTAAGAAATAATTTACCAAGGAGAGAACAATAGCGAACAAGAACTACGACAAAAACTCGAATTTGCTAGGGTATAAGTTACTAACAACAGAGATGCATTCCGTAGGTTACGTAGAATTTTATTAGACGGTACAGATTTTGTATTATGGTCAGAGGCAGGAATTTTGAGCATTTATTGTAAAATTTTTTGCTTAATAAAACAATTATTTTACAATCGTTGTTTTGTTTTTTCGTCCTAGAAAGATATTAGAGCCACTCATGGCCATGTGTAATACCTTTTCAGAATCCCTATTAAATGCGCCAAAACTTGTAATACAGGGTCACTTTTCGGTAGAGTATTTTTTTTTTCACAGTGGGGTCCGAAGTAAATAAAAAGTTATGATTTGAGAAAAAAAAAATCGTAAAACTTAATATTATCTCCAACATACCCAATAAACAACCATAAATAGCATGTCTAACGCAAGGACTCATCAGTACCAATCTAGTGAAAATTATAAAAAAGATACAGGATGTAGATTTTTTCGAATTTTAATAAGAATTAGTTAAAAAAAGTCAATTTTCTCATAAAAACACAAAATAAATTATAACTCTGCAGGGGTTGACCTTAAGGACCTCCCGTAGAACAACTTTTTGCAGCTGATGATCCCATCTAGCCCCTAGTTGCGTTTGATCCACGACTTTTGGGCCACCCTGTATATGAAACTGTACATGTTAATAATACTTTTGTATACAGATACACGTAGCTTTTCCGAGTCCACGAAAATTGTCGAGAAGCTTTAGAAAAAAAAATTGTGAGATATAATAAAAGTCACATAATTTAATTATCGTTATTTCATATCAATTTTTTGTAACACCCTCAGTTTTCGAGATATACTCAAAAAACCGGGAGTTTGAGTTTTTATGATGCTTCAAGTCAAAAAGTTTTAACTTTGGACAAAAATGTAAAGAGACCTTTTTTGTGTAAAATAAAATTACCTTTTTTGTTTATTTATACTTTTTTTTTGTAAGATGAATCGTTCGCGACTTATATGCCGCAACGTGTTTTTCGGAAGACGAAATGGCTCCTCCACACTTCTGGTCATGCGGAAACCGGCAGATTTTGTATTTTTAGTGAGTTTTAGATTATATTCTTCAAAATAAAAAAAATAAAAATCGCGCTCGAGAATGCCGGATTAACGTTTTTTTTTTACAAGTTCGCGACCCTATAACTCGGCGGCGTCAAGGACTTATCGTCAGATTAGTTAAATTTAGTCTTAAAACACTAAAATCAACCCCCAATATCTTAATCTGACGCGCTCGAGTATTTCAGACTATCGATTTTTTTTTACTAATCTGATCGTCTATCCTAGGCGCGCGTCACTACATATAGAGCTAAATACTTTACAAGGTTGTTCTATTAGGTCTAAGGTATCTCTCATATCTCAAACTGCCACGCTCGAGTATTACCGAAAATTCCCCTATTCGCCTCCCTAACTATTATGTTATTTTATCCGAAAAATTCTAGTCATTTAAATAACTTAGAAAAAGGACAAGACAGAAAAGGTTTATGATATCTGAAGTGTCAAAAAATGACCGCTGTCAGAATTCCTTGGAATTAAAAATCAGACTTTAGTGCTGTCCTAGTTATACCTACTACTTAGGGCTTATTTTACCGAAGTTAGATTTATTTTTCCCGTAGAATAAAATTAATGTTTGACAGTTCTAGTGTGGAAAATCTGTCAAAAATTCAAAATTTATTCTCAGTTTATGACTTATACTATGTATAAAAGTTTGGTGGAATGCGTCCTTAGTTAAATTCAAAACCTTCAAATTACTTATATTTTAACGCAATGTTTGAAGGAAATCCCAATGATATTTCACCATGCAAAAGTTTTTATTGGCAGAAAATGATAAAATTATCTTTATCAGTTTGGTTGACCCTTCTTTTTTCCTTTTTTTCACAATATATAATATACATTTAATTCCATTTGTATTACTTAATTTTGTTTTGTTTTTACTATGAAATAATAATAATAAATAATAATAATATAATAATATGGTTTATTTATAAAAAGAGCGCAGATTTACAATAACATATCTTCAAAATTATTATAGAGGACACAGTTGCTCATTTGCCTGAACTAGGTAGAACCTGTGTTTCAGGCTAGAAAGGTGCTTATGATTTTAAAATATAAAATTAAAAACGGAGAAGACTAATTAAAAACTAATATTAACATAAAAGACTAACATGTTTTATTTACAGACAACGAGTATATCCTTGGTCTCACTGTATGATATACTAAGCAAAAATTGCAGAATGATCTTTTTACCATTGCCACTCGAAAAAGGGCATTTTATTCATCGAAAACAGTGAATAAAACTCTCTTTTAGTCACTGAGTGAATAAAAACATTTTGAATTTGGAACAAGCACGAATATACGAATTATATACAAAAATAAATAAAACGTGCTGAAAGTACGTACTGGCTGGCTATACGGAGCTATTCCATAATAAAAAAAAAACCCGCCATTTTAGGTTCTTTTCTATCTGTTATCGTTGTTTTAAGTCATTGGAAAATCTAATAACATAAATTATAATAAAATGAGTTCTTCCAGTGACGAAAATGAGACACTAACTCCGGAATCATTTCGAAATAAAGCAGCAATTATAGTAAAATGTGATAAATACTATACTACTATTTATTTTCTCGCAGTCAATGGTAAAAAGTAGAGTACACAACTCGTGAAAAAAATAATTCATCTCGGTCCTTGTATCCCTCGCTCCGCTCAGGATTCAAATCTAGAATACCTCGCTACGCTCGGGATTCTATTCTAGAATCCTTCGCTGCTCTCGTGATCCAACGTAGTCCCTCGAATTAAATTCCCTTTTTTTTCACTTGTTGTATAATCTACTATTTTAAAGTCGTAATTATTTAACTTATATATAGGTACTTAATTTTCTATTTAATTTATTGTATAGAAATGGACCTAAAAATGTATAAAATCTGTTTACAAAAACATATTTAGAGGATGGATTTGACTCACATACAATATCATTCCGAAATGAAAACACTTTGTACCTTATTATGAAATAAGTCAAGTTAAATAAAAGCTTTTAAAAAACGACAGAAATATCATTAAAAGTAGAAAAATCTAAATAGTCGGCAAAGAACGAAAGTCGGCAAACGCCGATCAACGGATCGACTTTATTAGAATATACAGTTACTGCACTAGCAATTATCTTATACATGGTGTGGAAAAATCAGTAGTGCTAGTGTGACAAACGAGAAAAAAAAAATCCTGTTTGTCATACTGGTGTGATAACCTGGTGTGACTAGTCGGCAAGGGTTTATTGTTACCAGAAATCGAATGGTACAGGCAAGTTTTGAAGCTGCAGAAATTGGTCCCCTCATATTGATCACTTGTTTGGTAATCAATGGACTAACTTTATTTAAAAGTAGTTCGAAATCATCCCGAAACAGTCTGAAGTTTTTGAATAAATAATTGTCCATAATATCATCACACAACAAAGATGGTTTTCGTCTTGCTAGATATGTTCGCACCCAAATCCGTCTATTTCTATTCTTCTTTTTTCGTTTTAAACTCATAATCACAAAAGCACTACAAGGCGCCGCTGAAAGCAAAAATTCGTCCATGGCCTGAGATTGTTCAACTGAATTGCTAGTGTATGGATATATTGACTTGTGTTGCCTAGTTTTTTAAGTTGCTCCATATTGCATGGCATTGTGTGACCGCATCTCTGGCAACATGTTGCTACATGTAGCCATCGCCCTAAATTTCTGGATGTAGTCGTTACGTCATTGCTGACGAGAATTTACCAGGATTGAGCAATTTCAGTTGCCCGTTTAAGCGCCTTTAGTCTTTTATTTTAATGTTGATCTCACGGTAAAAGTCCTTCAAATTTTTACTGTGTACAATTAGTTTGTCCAGATATTTTGTTTGGACCTTACACACCATGCAAACATCACATTTTTATTTATTCAGCAACTAGTGACCCATCCTAAGTTCACAATTGCAATCTACTAATGTGGCAACACGTCAAATTATAGAGATTTTTGTGCTTTATCTAGCCATAAACCATCCGAAATAAATGTTGTAAATAACGGTGAAAACCGCATGAAAATTTATTTCATAATTTAGCAGATCTCAGCCGTTACACAGATAGACAAATCTATCTATTCCTCTATCCATACAACGACGCAGTGACTGCATTCGAAAGTGCTGTGGTAGAGAACCCCAAGTAGCGTTTCCTACCAGGCAGAATCAGAAGATTCTTTCTTGTCAATGGTGAAGTGGTTTAGGAAACACATTACTGTTTTCCGACATGCACGTTAACGAAGTCGCGGACAGAGCTAGTTAAGTTAGAAGATAAATATTTTGACATATGGGCACCTGCACGATCTCGTCCCCGATGTGCACGGCGCCGGACGCGTGCGCGGGCGAGCCGAAGCGGATGTCGGCCAGCTGGTGGTGTCCGCAGAACGACGGCACGACGTCGAAGCCGAGCGGCTTGCCCGCCTGGCGCAGCGTCACGCTGTCCAGCGACGCCGGCTGCAGGATCATCGGGTCCGACACGTCCTGCCACATACATCTTACTGTTGTTGCACGTTTAGCCAGATAAAATACGTCAACGACTGTACAACTGTGTTTATCAAGCGATAGTAGCACGCACGTGCGGTCTGTAGTGCACCCGTGCAATTATTCAAAATACCAATATTAAAGTAAAAACCACTTGAAAATTACTATTATTATTCTTTTGGAATATGAACATAAACCTAACGTTGTTGTTTCTGAACGATTCGCGCGCCCGCTTTAATGGTGTGTTTCTCAACGAACCTTCCTCTGTCAGCGGTTAACCACGCGTCTTTTGTTTTTTCGCAATTTCCATTTTTGTAACCGTTTCTAATAAACTAGCTGTAAATATTTTATATCTTATTGTTTCATTACATTATGGTCGATCACAAATCAAGTTAATAAAGCAGCTGACGCAGCTGCGCCATTATTTGTTGTTATAGGCATATTGTAGGTACCTATAACAACGAGTCGCTCCTTAAATTCGTCCCCGTCTAAAGCTAAAAACCTTTTGCATAGTAGTGTGCCTAAATGTAATCGCTTATTTAGCTCCGAACATGTAAAACCTCGTGATGTAGTTAATGTTTTTAAACCCGCTTAAGTCTAAAAACACTGCTGATTACTGGGGCATCTCCATTAAACTTTGAAGTAAATACTATAATAGACATTGCAGCCTCATAACTAGCTGTTACTTTTAATAAATGCGTTGATTTAGGAATTTTTCCTGACCTCGTGAAGAGTAGAAAAGTCATACCATAATTTAAATCAGGTAATAAAAATGACGTTGGCCATTTCAGCCCTATTTCTATCTTACCTGCATTTAGCAAAATATTTGAAAAGTTAATACTCAAACAGTTGCTAATACATTTTGATTTACGTAGCCTCCTTCATAATGAATATGACTTTACAAAAGGTCGGTCGACTACAGATGAGGGTGTTTCTTTGCTGAAACTTCTTCTAAAGCCTCTGATTGCGTGCCCCATGACACACTTTTGCGTAAACTACGTCATTACGGTGTTCAAAACAAAGCTCTCAACTTATAAGCTCCATCAAAAAAATAAGTTTTGGTCATTGATGCTTTTAAGGACGAGTTCACAAATTGACGCGCTTCAATTTTAGGTAATCAGTCTACACGTGCACGGCTCACACACACAGTGACATGCGCGAAGCGACGAAATTATGAGTAAACTGACACGACTTGATACTTGAGCCTAAATTCATTTTATTTTTTCCATGTATTTTTTTTAAGAGCTTACGTTGATTTGTTTTCAAAAAGTTTTTAGGTATTGTGAAATGTTCATAAAAGTAGATGCTATTGACTTAATTTCATTGGTCAGTGACTAATACTCGCCATAAAGTACCTATGTGTTTACAATTTGCGGACGAACTTATAGAAAACTAGCAGTGCCCCGCGGTTTCACCCGCGTTAGTTTTAGGAAAAAACCTACTAAACTACTAAAATATATTCCACTACTTTAAGATTATTGTACGCACGACTACACATCAAGCTATTAATAACCAGTCTATGCTGACTTCTGATTGTACGAAAAACCTATACAATGGGAGGTCAGCTAAAACTGGAAATGTATAGCTGTGTGTACAGACGCCAGTACATCAAGGTATCCGAAACTGTCAAATTTTTCCAATCAACTTTGAACCTTATGCTTCAGCGATAGTTAAAAATCTATTAAAGAAATTTGACAGAATGTGTTAGCTTGATGTGCTGGCGTCTGTACATTACTTTAAGAAGCTATTTTAGGTAGTACATCACGCTATGATTAGTAAGAGTGGAACTATAGTAAGCCTCTCGCACAGCTAACGGCACGCGGAGGCCGTGCGATTTATTTTAAAACTATGATATCTCCTAAGATATTCATTGAAATAAAATGATTTCAAGGGCAATTTCGTTCAAAATTAAATACTTGTGATGAATAACGTATTTATATGGATATGGATTAATATCATGTTTATAAACACACCTTCGCAAATAATGCATATTTTTAGAACTTTGATTATCATAAAAAAGGTTATAGCGAGTCAACCTTAAAAGATAGACATATATGCTTTCGCAGACTTTTTTTTATAACTTTTTAATACATTATTTTTGCGTAACTTTAACCGTTTACGCACCGCTCACAACGGAAGCTCTCTAAATGGAATAATTTTCCCGTTTTTGCAACATTTTTCATTGGTGCGACGCTCCCATTGATCTTAGCGTGATGTTATATAACCTACTAGCGGTCCGTCCCGGCTTCGCACGGGTGGAAAAAAAAAAAAAAAAAAATAGCCTATAATAATCACTGATAATGTAGCATTCAAATGGTGAAAGAATTTTTAAAATCGGTCCAGTACTTTTTGAGCCAATTCGTTACAAACATACATACAAATCTTTCCTCTTTATAATATTAGTATAGAAGTATAGATAGCATTCCTCGATAAATGGACTATCCAACATAAAAATAATTTTTCAAACCGGTCCGGTTTCGGAGCCTATTCATTTCAAACAAACAAATCTTTCCTCTTTATATGTAATATTAGTGTAGGTAGACAAATGATTTTAAAAAAGTTTCTTTGATAATGGATATTGTTGAACTGTCAAATTGGAATGAATTACCATTCCAAGTGTGTTGCGCAATTAGGGACGTACTAAGCCGGACCAGGAGCTGTAAATGATAAAAAATAATAAAAGTAACGAAAAATAAACATTATGTCAATGTGAAGAATGCTCTTGTAGTTCCATGTTTATCTTAAATCTTGGATCGATCAATTCTGGGAGAAGACAGGCATGAAGTTTCTTACGAGAGCTTCTCCCAAACGTCTTGGAACCACAATCGAGTTATAAGAGGTAAAAACTATACACATTCTTATCAGCTAGTTCTACTCATGTGTGTAGTACTTAGCAGTCTTCAAAGTACACCTTCAGATCACTCAATCCAGTCTGAAGGTAAGGTCTCGAATACTCTCAACATAACTAACAAAACGAGCCCAAACTCGGCACACCTGGCGCAGCTCGTCCATTAGTTCCAGTAGCAGTCTTCGAAGTACACCCTCAGGCCCACAGATATAGATAGACCTAGATAACGCAAGTATCACGATTTGTATGAAAACCAAGCGTGCCATTTTTTTTAACTATCTACTATGACGTCACAAGCGCTCTTTCTCACTCACGCTCACCCAGCCAGTATTTTACTGTAACAGTCGCTTTCCGCTGTCTGTCACTATGTGTGCTTAGATTTTTAAAACTAAGCAACGGATTTTGATGCGTTTTTTTTAAATAGATAAAGTGAGAAACAATACATGCAAAATATAGTACCTAGAGAAACACTGATAATTTTAGAGGTTTCTAATGTGATGTCTTAAATAAACACTTTTGCGCTTACATTACAAACGCTGGCTGAACCATACGAGATAGATCAAAATAATATACCCACTACAAAAAAAAAGTCTGCAATGGTATATGTCTATCTCTTAGGGATAACCCACAATAACCATTTTTTATCCTTTACTTTTTACAAGAAATAATGGCTTATTTACGAAGCGATTTGAAGCAATACAGCATTAATCCTTATCCAATTAAGTACCTTTAATACATTGTGCATTTAATATAGATCAATATGGCCCTTTACAGCATGTAATTTAAATGAATATTTTCGAAGACATTACAGATTTAAAATGCAGGGAGTGGTAATTATTAGTTACATTTGGTTTCATAT
The DNA here is from genome assembly GCA_949316385.1 of Globia sparganii. NCBI lineage: Eukaryota > Metazoa > Arthropoda > Insecta > Lepidoptera > Noctuidae > Globia > Globia sparganii. Next base: position 25,266,512 of record OX438657.1, read on the forward strand.
CATTTTGCCGCAAAATGTACCGAATTCGTAAACGCGTCCTTAACTCAATACTCTATAGGGTATAAGAGGTCTTGCGTTAATTATGTTACACCTTGTATAAGGCTGAATATACACGTATAAACTAAAAATTGATTTTCACGTTAAGGGTTGTTCTGCGAAGCGGTCCTGCACGCACGGGCGGTCTGTAGTGGCACATACGCGTGTAGTGTCTACCTGTATGATATAGTCGGCGGTGGTGGCAGTGGTGGCGGCGGCCGCGGCCACGGCCCGCGCGGGCTGTTCAGCGAAGCGGTCCCGCTGCGCACACGTGGCCGCCTCCAGTGACAGCTTCAGTAGCGCCGCCTTGCGCTCGGCCAGCGACGCCGCCGCGCTGCCACTCGAGCACAGCGGCCATCTGCACAGCCGTTCATCGACAATGATCAAACATTCCGAAATGTAATGCCGGGACCACGTTTTTCTATTATTAACGCGATTATTAGCTTAACAGCTAAGCGCCACTCGTAGTTAGCGTGGTTCCAGAATTATCTCATAGAGCAGAGGAGTAATATTAACAATTTCCTGCATGAAGAGTACTATTTTCCAAAATAGAATAAATAAAAAGATCCAAGATACATAGTGGAGACTTCAATGTCTCAACTATCACAAAATATACTGTAAATAAATAAATAAGAACATGCAACATTTATTACATCTGCAGTGTGCAATGTTGATAGGGAAACCATGTAAAATAACCATTTTTTTAAACATTCTCTTATTTTTTTTTATACATAAGTAGCTGATCCGACGGATATTGTCTTGTCCAATTTTCAACATAAATCTCATAGAAAATAGGACAATCAGTTTTTCCTGAATCTGATTTTATTCTAGGATAGTTTTCCAATTTTTATTTCATAATTCGGACCATATCCGTCTATCCATTCTCAAGTGATGCGCATACCAAGAAACAGCATTTAATTTTATTTATATAGATGTTACATGCATACACTCCATTTAAAATAAGATTAGAAATTTAAACAAACCTTTTTTGCCGTCTGTTCAACCAATTTTGACTTCTATTCTGTAGGCATAAGGATGGCATTAAAAGCAGTAAACATTTGCTATTGTAAGCACTTTTTTTGCTTTTAATGACATCCTTATGACTAAGGAATAGAAGTCAAAATCGGTTAAAGAAACTGTAAAAAATGTTTGTTTAAATATCTAATCTTATTGTAAATGGAGTATAGAGGGTCCTGTGGCTAAATAATAACAGCTACAGAGGTCGATCGATCAAGTTAAGCTATGCTTGCCGCGATTGGTCTGTCGATGGGTGACTATCTTTACATATCGAGACCCCTCCATGCCTCAGAAAGCATGTTAAGCTGTTTGTTCTGGCTGTCATTCATGGATCTTTGACAGTCATTACGGGTAGTCAGAAGCCCGAAAGTCTGACAACTAGGCTTACCAAGGGGTATTGTATTACCCGGTAGCTGGGTTGTGGAGGTCAGACAGGCAGTCGCTCCATGTAAAATACTGGTATTCAGCTGCACCCAGTTAGACTGGAAGCCGACCCCAACATAGTTGGAAAAGGCTAGGCAGATGTTACATGCATTTATGGATGAAAAAAAATTATTTTCTGACTTTGGAATACTTAATTAATTGAAGAACATAAATAAATGTATAATTGCTAGTTTATAACTAGACAAATAACTAGAACTCAATTGCATTTTAGTTTCCTTAATTTACTTTGTTGATTGCAAAACTAGACTAGATAAGACACTTAGGCCCGTATTACAGAACGTCACTCAATACTCAAGCATTACTTAAAACTAGATTCAAGACATTTGATTGGTTGAAACTAGTTTTAAGTAATGCTTGAGTATTGAGTGACGTTCTGTAATACAAGACTTAGGCTCAACTGACACTGGCGCAGAGTCGAAGCGACGCGACGCGTCATATTTTTCCGCCTAAAGCATATTCATCTCTATTGTTCTATTAAGTAGGTACCACTGGAATGCGAACCTACTCGACTCCAGCTGAGCGTCGAAGCGCGAATCCGCGCGTCGACGCGCGCTTCCATATTTACATAGCACAAATTTGTACATAAATAACAGAATAATAGAGATGAGTATGCTTTAGGCGGAAAAATATGACGCGTCGCGTCGCTTCGACTCTGTGCTAGTGTGAGTTGAGCCTTAATCATTCTCATGTTAGAGACCAAAGTAGAGAACTAGTATATTACATTACCTGTCGAGCCAGCACACTAGTGGTTTAACAGCGTGCACAGTGCGAGCTACATCAGCCAGTGTCTGTGTCTCCAGCCGGGCATCTGGGTGGTGGCGCAGGGCACGGGCCAGCGTGGTGGCAACCACTGACACACGCAACGCAAGCTGCTGCACACACTCCCGAGACACCTCATATTGCTAAACACATCCACATCGGTGATATTACACACACAATTACTGTGAAATACAATATGTCACATAATAACTACAAATAAGGCCAGTTAAATCATTAATCATATACAAATTACTGCTACAGCGCTACTATAAATAACCAGCAGAAACATGAGCATTAAATAGTTCAGTAGCGGCCTCAACAACAGATAACACTGTTGAGATAAGTGAAACAACTTTGTGCTCTCCTGTGACTCATCCTGTCTCACTACAGACCAGACTACATACCGTCATGTATATTAAATGTGTGCTGTTCGATATGACAGCTGAACACTTACAAAATTCCGTAGATGTTCCACGGCCTCCAGCAACAGCTCCTGGTGTCCGATGACGTGCATGCCGAGGTACTCGAGGTCGTCGCAGCGCAGCGTCAGCAGCTTGGCGCCGTCCAGGCCGCGCTCGCGCAGTGCCGGCACGTAGCGGGCCACCGTCGGGCCCAGCCCTGCGACAACAGCCGTGACTCACTGGCGTCCACCACACACACTGACCACTTGCTGCCTGGACACGTACCTGACAGCCAGTCCGCTACCTGGTCCGCCGACCACTCCGCAACGTTGAGGCTAGCCATCGTCATGAGGATGGCGCATCTTCCAGTGACCGCTGAATATTATTATAATGTAGTGTAAATTTAGCAAAAGTAACAACAGCCGGACGATGCGACTTCTTTTGATTTTTGACTGATAATTGACATTGACATTACATTACAAGTAATGCCACATTTATAGGGTTGCCAACCGTACTATAATATGTGGTATCGTACTATATTTCAGTCAATTGTACTAATATTTAAAGAAAAATAATAATCGTACGAAAAATACTATATTTTTATCCGTAATTTAACTGTCGCGCTTTTTTTAATAGCAGTGACTGGTCTGGAACGCACCCGCAGCGCAGCACAGGGAATTTCAGAACGAAACGCATTCGCAGCAACTAAACGTCAACTGTCAAACTAGCATTATAATAATTTGTCAATGAATGCTGCCCACTAAAAAAAGTGTTCTGCTGTTAAAATAAAATTCCTGAAACATCTGCTTTTACGGAAAAAAATTTACCGTCATTAATGTAGAATGGAAAGAAGAAAGATAGTGCCTCTGTTAATTTATTTAAAAATTAATTGTTTATAAGTTTAATCTACATTGCTCAGAGTCTTATAATTATTTTATGAGTAATAGATCATTGATGGCCAAAGCGAAGAGCAATAACAAATATACATAGAAAAATACATAATGATTAAAAATAAATGTGTATGTACTTTTTTTCCCTGCATTTCCCAAAAGTACTGTATTTTTGTATCTTTTTTCGGAAAAATACTTTTTTTTAAGTGTGGCAACCCTAGCCACATACTAGAGTAATAAAATAACGTTTCGTTCTAAATTCTTACGAAAATAATAACAAGTATATCGATCGCTATAATGATTAAATACTCGCCTCATAAAACAACGTGATTTTTAATTTTAAAAACGATTTTTATAATAACAATAGTTTTCCAGATTTAGATTTTTGTTAGCAGTCCTACAAATAAATCTGTAAAGTAACAATAGATGGCGTTGATAGTCTAAATAACGGGTCGCGGGTTGTTATCGTGGCACCTGGCACAGGCAACCAAAGAAAGAGTACTTAGTTTACTTTATAGTATATAAGTATAAATACTGAAACAGGCAACTGAAGGAACACGGGCGAGTTATAGTCAGTAAAAGTCTGACGTGCCCTCCCGGTCCGCCGCTAGGAGCGGGATAAGTAAAATTAAATGGTCATCATTGCTTTTCCATTGTACCCATAGGCCATAGAACTGCCATAAAAAGAACTTTCAGTTCTTTCCCAATTTCCAATTTTTTGGTCAAGTATTCCAATTATTCTTCTTTACATACCTACATGTTTATAAAGTATATACCTAAGCTCAGATTGCGCAGTGGTTACCGCGAAATTCAATTTTTTTTACGTTTTTTGCAATTTGCAGGTCTGTTTCAGGTTGTATCTTGATCAAAATTTGATTCGCGACTATAACAGTACGTATCTAAAGAATTATTACCATTAGAATCATTAATACATCTTCCTAACTTAGATTTGTACCACAAGAAGAAATCTCTCATGGAAAAGTGTTTGTGGTACAAATCTCACTTTAAACTCCGCAACGGATTTTAGTGCAGTTTTCAGCAACAGATAGAGTGATCAAGAGGAAGGTTTATATGTTTAATACATTTATTATATGTAGTAGAAAAGCCGAGAATATCAAAGATTTGTAATGTAAGTCGGTGGAAATAAACTAAAATAAATAAACCAAAGACACGAAATTAAAGTTATTTTTCACTTTGTAGTGTTTTTTTTTTTTTTTGTTAAAAAGTTTTTATTTTTCGCTTTTTAGTGGGTCTGTTTATAATGTATCTAACTTACAATAGCTTAATGTCAACTTGCTCATCGCCTTTTACAAAATATTGCTTTTCCCGATGCAGGGACGTTAATTATTGTTCAGGAGTTCTCCTGGTACTCCACCATCAGCTCCTTTACACCATTCGCATTGTGACGAGTAGATATAAATTGCTTAGCAACCATATAAAGTAATCGAATCGTAACCCGTGAAATACTTTTATTGAATATTTCCGGTGGCCATCTGTGGTCTTAATCATCAGTTCCACTTCACCAAATGGTGCTTTCCGAGAGCAAATACACGAGTTACTACAAAAAATACCCAAATCGCTATAGGTGTATAATATTTGAAGAGTTCCTTCGATTTCTCCAGGATCCCATCATCAGACCCTGCAGTGCGATTCTGTAGCCATCTCACCGTGAAAACTTAGGTGAAGTGAGCGTGGAGTGAGCTATCAGTGTCATCCTGATGCTAGGGATTGATACTCTTGACAGCTCACTTCACCTAACTTTTCACGGTGAGATTTTTCCAGAAGCGATCGGCAGACCTGATGACAATGGGACCACCTGGAAATTATACACTTTCAAACAAAAGAAGAAGAATTTTTCAAATCGATCTAGCCGTCTTCGAGTAATCGGGAACATACTTACATAAAAAAAAGATTTCGACGAACTGAGAACCTCCTCCTTTTTTGAAGTCGGTTAAAAACATGTGCATACAAAAAATACCGACTTTCAAAAAAAACACTAGGTACAAAGTGAAAAATAACTTTAATTTCGGAAGTCGGTTGCAAAAAACTAAAATCACCAAAGACACCGACTTCCGAAATTAAAGTTATTTTTCACTTTGTAAGTGTTTTGAACCCTAAAACAGGCGGTCCAATACGTCTACCTAGCTATTGTAACATCTCGTTAGCATGAAATAATAAATCGTGTATTGAGTTAGGTATTGACGAAATACTAGCATTTTGATGCAACTGTGCAATGATGAAATACGCTATATGATCAAACGACGTTTTACATAGGTAAGTAGGTACCTACCTACTTGCAAAGAAACATTAAACGAAACATAGCTAATATTTTTTAGTAAATATTTGTGAAAATGGTTCGCGAATAACCCAACAGCAACCTTGTCATAACGGGAATAATAAAATTCACTGTGATTTGGACAGCGAACCAAAACCAGAGGTAAAATAACTGAAACTAAATAAATAATTAAAACTATAGATATATTCAGGTCTGCCGTCCCTTAAAGCTGTGAAAAAATCAAACTTCCAAGATAACGTAAAAAAAAGATACGGCCGTTTATGCCGAAAAAAATGTAGGTAAGTACCTATATTTCGACACTCTCAAGGGAATCAAAATGTATAGGGTACTTTCCGTTGACTTAGAATGATGAAATTTGGCAAGAAGCAAGGTCATGTAGCACAAGTAAAGGAAAAAATCCGAAACCCGTAAATTTGTAGTTACATACCTACTTTGTTCGAAACCCTCGGTGGCGAGCCCGACTCGCACTTGACCGGTTTTTTATAGACCTATATGTAGTGGAGGCCCTAGCCCTGCAGTGGGACAGAAATGGCTGATAATAATAATAATCATGTGTAGTGTTCTAGTGTTAGTTCGTACGTATATACCTACATGTATAGTGTATCAGGATATCCAAAAATAAATTTACAAGTTTTTTAGTGTTAAGTTGTTGACAAAACCGATAAAATAATAATAATAATATGTAGTGTTAGTTCGTACGTAGGTATATAAATAGTGTATCAGGATATCCATAAATAAAAATAAATTTATAAGTTTTTTAGTGTTAAGTTGTTGACAAAACCGATAATTTGGGTCAGTCCATCTAGTTATACTAGTAGTTATACAATATAACAGAATGGACAAAAAAAGTCCTATTTGTTATAGTGCTCGATATAACTTATTGGATTCGAAAAAAATAATACAGGTTTGTCCATGTAGTTATACCTAACTACATACAGGGTTACTTGTAATTCGACGTATATCCGTCTAGAGCTGATAGGGGGGCCAAAATGCAACAAATTTAATCCCCCATAAAATATGTACGGTAGTTATGGCCGAAATTCAATAGTTTTTCGATATAATTCCAAATAAACAAAAAACTACATACTTACTTGTATTGAATGGGTACCATTAAAAAAAGATATTGTGGCTGACACTTCAATTAAGCTATGAACATAATTAAAAGTACTTACTTCAACAAAATACGTAATTAAAATTAAGAGCCATTAAAGAATAATATTTACCAATATTTTCATTTTACGCTTCAAAAATATTTCGCAACAAATTGAACCCCCCATATGTATAGCCGAAATTCAATAATTTTCGAGATATTAGAAACATTTTTGAAGCGTAATATGAAAAAATTGGTAAGATATTATTCATAAACCGCTCATCATTTTAATTATTTTGTTGAATTAAGTACTTTTCATTATGTTAATAACTTAATAGAAGTGCAAGCTATAGCTAACTATAGTGCACTACACTAACTATAGTGTACTATAGCTAGCTATAGTGTATTATGTTTAATGTTACCCATTAAATATGTAGTTATTTGGAATAATATCGAAAAACCCTTAAAAATTCAATTATATCTCTAAAACTATTGAATTTCGGCAATCCATATTGGGGGTTCAATTTGTTGCATTTTGGCCCCCCTATCAGCTCCTGACGGATATACGTCGAATTACAAGTAACCCTGTAATTATGTAACGCTGAAGGCTGAAAGCACATACGGGCGGGCCGCATCGCAAAATAAAATTCCCTACATCATTTTCGTGTGACCCATCGTACACTACCTACAGGCGGGACGCATCGCGCATTTTATAAAGGGACACAGGGTCACGACACGCAACGGGATTGTCCGAAAGGGTTACCGCTGCCCCGGAACACAAAGGGCTAAGGAAGGAACACGGGTGGGTTTTAGTCAGTAAGAGTCTGACACTCCCTCCTGCTCCACCCAGAGCGAGAGGGGTCATTTGATGATTTACCATACTCAAAAAAAAAAAAATCCTGTATATAGGTAGGTATAACTACATGGACAATCTTCTATTATTTTTTTCGAATCCAATAAGTTATATCGAGCATTATAACAAATAGGACTTTTTTTGTCCATTCTGTTATATTCTATAACTACTAGTATAACTAGATGGACTGACCCGATAATTTGATGAAAGTAGGTAGTGTTCGCAACTGTACATAAACCTATTAGGGTTCATGATCGACACACAGCCCGCTGACAGGCAGACGGACGGACAGCGAAGGCTTAGTAATAAGGTTCCGTTGGCACCCTTTGGGTACGGAACCCTAAGAAGAATAAAAAAAAAACAAAAGTTGGGAATCGAACTTACAACCACAGGTTAACAAAGCAGTCGCCGCACCACTAGGCTAATTACTTTAATCACAGTTGACTAAAGTAGCTGTTCTTAATAAGTATGTCATGATTTACCGTACCTAGCTCCACAAAGAGAGCGATAAAAATCATTTAAAAGGTTACATCTGTAACTATCTGCAACATTCTAATGTTTTGGGTCGTTTTTTTTACAATTAGCGGTGCAACTACAAGGTGTAACATAATAAACACAAGTCCTGATAGTTTGTTCATATTTGACTACTGAATCGATTTCAGTAACTTTTAATATACTCAGGTATTTTTTTTTTTTCAAAAATTATGTATTTTGCTATACCTACTGACCGCCGATTGAGACAAAGATGTAGTCACCTACTCTAACTAACACGAAAATCATCATTTATTTATCATTTATGCTTTTAACTCAGTACTCTAAAGGGGGGTATATGAGGTCTTGCGTTCATTATGTTACATATTGTACCTATAGAAAAATACGAACATAATGCAATATTACTCATCCCCCATAGCAAATAGCGTAATAATTTACAGCAGACTGACCAGACGGAAGTATTTGCGTGATGCTGGACATTTAGACAAACAGACAAAGTATCTAAAAAATATACTTTCGGCCTAAGATTTTTCCTAAATCTCGTCGTCATAATTTTACTTTTTTATAACATATTCAATGTACAGCTTTCACTTCACTACGATATAAATAGAACAGATCTAGAATATCTAGATCTGTTTACTTACAAAGCTATTAAGTAAAAGGCACTAACTTCTTGTCTCATCATTCATGGCTAGAAAATTAATAAATTGATAGGGTTCGTTTTTACCTCATTAATATTTATGACGGATACTTTTATGGATAAGATGCGTATCGCTGACAGGTAGGTGGCCGGAGTAGAATTCGGAATAAGTACCTAAAACTTGTCTTCGTATCACTTGGGCCTATAATAGGTGAAATAAAAACATTCGTATGTCTCATTACATAAGTATCTAGTTAGGTACTGCTCGTAGGACAAAATAGGATTATGTTTATAGACCTAGGACCTTACTACTTAGATCCAAATCTATGGCTTAACTAAAAGCGGACTACTATAAATTAAAACCGGCCAAGTGTGAGTTGGGCTCGCACACTTAGGGCTCCATACCTACTAGCAAAACATTTATAATTTCCTTTTTTTATATGACCGTCACCATTTAGAAAAAAATCCAGTGATTACATGTTACAGTAAAGATACCCATGGTACATTTGTCTTGAATGAATATTATAGCCTGTACGTTACGGTAGATAAGTCGTGTGACAGACGGACACTTGGCGTCCTACCTCTGGCTCGGGTACGAAACCCTTAAAATTATCTAGATTTGTTGTTAGTTGATTACCTAGTACTTGGGTGCCCAGAGCTAATGACCCTTTATCAGCACCTTCGTCGAATAGAATACCTACCTAGTCCTCTGTCGCTACCGCTTGAGACGCTGGGTTTTGTTAAAGAGACTAGGAGTGTCAGACAGACACGGTCTAATGTATGTGTCTGCATTATAGGTGACATGTACCGGTTACCTACCAGTCAGTAGGCAAGGTATGCATGCCTGTTATCTACAGACGTGTGTAAATTCAGGAGGCATCTAATTAATTGAAATCGATGGATACCAATTAAAAAAACATTTAAAAATAATTGGGTAGGTCTCAATGAGGTAGGTAGCTATCATTGTAAAAAACTTACCAAGGATCTTATGCCCACACGCCGGCTGGCTATAAAACACACATCAAGGAAAAAATGTTTACTTAATCTGCCATAAAATACTCATTTAATCTGTCCACCTGCGAGATTGGCACCTTCGTTATCAGGACACATTCTAGACGTGTGAGGGGGGGCGGTGTGTCGTGCTCATGTTATTAGAATTTTAAGGCTTTGTCCACGACATTCCACGGCGTGGCTTTCATTAAGAGCGGTAGGATCGACGGCGGCTCCATTCACAGGTTATCTGATCTTTTGTATATTTATTGGGGCATCAAAGCGAGGGCTCGGGGCCGCGATGCGAGGCGGTGTAGCTCGGTAGCGCTCTTAAATTCAACAATTTAATACCTCTCATAAAGCGGCCCGTACCTGCCGCGCCGCTACCAATAATTTCTCTTATTGTCCCTATAAATTAGCTTAATTAGGGTGGAAAAAACGCGGCGGGCGTGGAATCTAGTGCAGCCGCGGTGGGTGGGCCCGGGGGCTCCCGACTTGGCACCCACATAATTAGTGCTCGTACCTGCCTGCACTGCCCCGCGCGCCGCCCGGGACACGGGCCCCACTGGCCCCACTGGCCCCACGGCCCTGCCATCACCGCGCACGCAACGAACATCGTTTAGGAGAGCACCCCGTTGTCTTAATAACTCTGCGGAAAAAATCTGTAGTTACATGCATTCCTGTTCTGTAAAGATAAGCTTCTATTGTACTTAATGTAACGACGCGACGTGATATTTATCTACGTAGATACTTTTACGCTCTGTTCGGTATACGAGTGCACAGAACAAGGAATCTATAATATCTAAATACCTCCAAGTTTATTTATGAATACATTTCTGTACACATTAGGTAAATGAATTGCATTATAGAGGTGTGAGGAACAGAGTGTACAGTTCTTCATAGAAAAGGGAGGAATCTCCGACCAGACGGGTGTTGTGTCTGGCGGGCAACTGCCCGATGATTCATGTCAGGCCGTTGTATTTATGCTAGTTGCGCGGTAAACTCTGCTTGCGGGAGCAGGATTTTGTGACGTCAGTATGACGAGTTCTTCGCCTGTGGCGTTGTAGATACCGCTACAGCCTGTAGCAATACTCAATTTTCTTGGATTTCTTATAAGTATAATTCAGATCGTCCAATCCAGGTCTATGGTAGTAGTTACCTAGGTATTTACCTAGGGATCGTAACTTCGATTTTTCGATTCTGTAAATTAAAATAAAGCCTATCGAAATCAGTAGAGTATGACCATATTATTAGAATTCAGGAAAGTGTAATAACAGTTTAGTAGGACAACATATAACAAAGTGGCTAGTGCTACACATAACAAGAGTGGCTAGTGCTACATATAACAAGAGTGGCTAGTGCTACACATAACAAGAGTGGCTAGTGCTACACATAACAAGAGTGGCTAGTGCTACATATAACAAGAGTGGCTAGTGCTACACATAACAAGAGTGGCTAGTGCTACACATAACAAGAGTGGCTAGTGCTACATATAACAAGAGTGGCTAGTGCTACACATAACAAGAGTGGCTAGTGCTACACATAACAAGAGTGGCTAGTGCTACATATAACAAGAGTGGCTAGTGCTACACATAACAAGAGTGGCTAGTGCTACACATAACAAGAGTGGCTAGTGCTACATATAACAAGAGTGGCTAGTGCTACACATAACAAGAGTGGCTAGTGCTACATATAACAAGAGTGGCTAGTGCTACACATAACAAGAGTGGCTAGTGCTACACATAACAAGAGTGGCTAGTGCTACATATAACAAGAGTGGCTAGTGCTACACATAACAAGAGTGGCTAGTGCTACATATAACAAGAGTGGCTAGTGCTACACATAACAAGAGTGGCTAGTGCTACATATAACAAGAGTGGCTAGTGCTACACATAACAAGAGTGGCTAGTGCTACACATAACAAGAGTGGCTAGTGCTACATATAACAAGAGTGGCTAGTGCTACACATAACAAGAGTGGCTAGTGCTACACATAACAAGAGTGGCTAGAGCTACACATGCCACTAACCTCTATAATAAATGTTGTAATAGATACCACTAGCCTCTTTAATAAATGTTGTAATAGATACCACTAGCCTCTTTAATAAATGTAGTAAAAGATACCACTAGCCTCTTTAATAAATGTTGTAATAGATACCACTAGCCTCTTTAATACATGTTGTAATAGATACCACTAGCCTCTTTAATAAATGTTGTAATAGATACCACTAGCCTCTTTAATAAATGTTGTAATAGATACCTACCACTAGCCTCTTTAATAAATGTTGTAATAGATACCACTAGCCTCTTTAATAAATATTGTTATAGATACCACTAGCCTCTTTAGTAAATTTGAAAAATAAAATAGTGGAGAAAGTACTACTACTAAAAGAACGTAACGAAAGTAGTACTACTTAATATTCGGTATTTGTCAGATCTAAACAAATTACGCCACAACATGGATAGAGGGCTGGACTGGTATAAGTAAGTGCTTATGTTTCTGACAAGGAATCAGCATTGAAGGCTGCTAGCCTGTTGGCTACGTTTCCCTTTAATAGTGATGGCCGAATTATTTAATGTCTATATAATTATTGTAAGCGTACCTAGTCAGGTGCCTAACAGTTTGATTCTGCAGCATTCGATGCTGTTATGTGTGCCACCTTTGTTGATGGTAACCATTGAACAAATCAGCAGAGCTATTCTGTAAAAATGTCACCGTGAAAACTTAGGTGTAGTGAGCTGTCATTCCACCTGATGTTAGGGATTGTCCCTATTGATAGCTCACCTCACGCTCACTTCACCTAAGTTATCACGGTGAGATTTTCACAGAATCGATCGGCAGGTCTTAAGCAATGCAAACTGTACGCCTTGAACAACGGGTACTTACTTACTTAGTTAGTAAAGACCACGAGAATGTAAGTAGAGCTAGTCTCACATTAAGGTCAGGGCTTGCCTCCTAGCCTAGCGCAGCCGGTGCGCTGGCCAGTGCGCACTGATATCGATGAGCCGCTACTATGTCCGCCGCATACTTGGCGCTGCGTTTGTGTGTCATTTTTATTGCTTCCATAACTCGCCTGCATTCTCGGTAGGACCTAATGTCTGTAGATAATGCAGCAATGCGCCATCAATCAAACTCGTCGTCGCCGTCACATAAATATCTGTGCACGGCCGCGGCAGTAAGCCGACCCGCCGCCGCGCCGCTGCTCACCACTATCTACCACAGATAACGTGCTGCAGGCGCAACACTATCTCTCTATCGCCTACCTATGTACTGCCACGGTTTTATGACTGACAAATTGTTTAAATTATGTGAACTAGGTGTCAAATTTAACGGCCATAAACAATGGTGAAATGATCAACCGAACGGGGCCAAGAGAACGTTCTGGTATTCGTTATGCTCAATAAAGATATCTCAGGTATTTTAATGCGTGTTTTTCATAGACAGTGTGAAAATATAAGCACAGCTTTAAGTGCGCTGTAATCTGGAATCAACGACTACCACACAATAAGCACATTTGTTATAATTATTAATTAACGAAAATAATTTGGTATTTTAACTAGGTAATTATCTTGATAAATTCTGTGCCTATTCATGTTGTAGTAAATAAATTATAATAAGCTTAAAGCTATGCAATTATAATAATTAATTACTCCTACAAATTACAGTAAGTCAAGATGTATTTAAATGTTAATTCAAAATGCTTACTGATTAGTTTCCTTTTTTTTGTACTAAGTTACATTCTTACCTATCAGTTAGTTCACGATGATAAACTGGTTACCTAAGGACTTACCAGTTAGTACTTACGTACTTAGTTACACAGTCTCTACCCATCCAGATATTTGTACCTAGGAAATGTCCATGTAATTGTTAACGACGCCATTACATGACAAAAAAAAAAAAACTCACCTATCGAGTTCGCAATCCGTGGTACTATCACGTAACTAAGTACTTATGCAGCACCCAGTCCGTGAAGCAACATTGTATCGTATGAGCTCTCGCACCCACTTGGGATGATGCACGGGGATCCGGAAAACTAAATTCATCTTGTATGGTAGATTTACAAAAAAATATCTACCTAGATCTAGTAGAAGACATTGCTATATTCGTTAATAAAGATGAGTACCTCAACATACAGGGAGAGATTTGTTTCAATTTCTAGTTATTTGTTTCTTGCACCGATTTGTCTTTATTACTTACTGGAACAAAATGTGTGGTGATAAGTAGCAATTGCTCTTTCTCTAGCTTATAACGTGAAATAGAAGATACTTAATTTTTACACGAGTGCCCACAAGAAGGAGTGTTATTAAAAAAATATAATTTCACACTATAGTTTAGGATGATGAGTCAGTGATTGATAACTGACGATATTAGTATTACACGTGGTCTACGATTACTTGATAAATAAAAACTAAAAAAAAAAAATACTTAAATAAAAAATTGATAAATAATAAAAAAAAATGATATAAATAATTGATATCAGTACAAATTTTATAATCATTTACAATAATAGTACATTACTGCAGCGGCTAGCAAAAGAGGCATTGATAGACGAACGTGTAACACGTAGGTATAGGGCCGAGGCGAAGCCGAGGCACAAACATGTAGGGAAGTCAGCTCAAAGCGGCCATAGAAGGCAAAGCGGCCACGATTCATTTTTCGGATATTTGAAGTGATAGCGCGACGTTGCCATTCTGCACGCATAATAAACCTCCCACCCCATACCGATCAGTCATTTGGTAGCAGTGGAATCGAGCGGGTGGCTCTTAGTGACGAAAAATACGTTTTCGCGTCTTTTGTTAAAATAATACAAGGTCAGTTCAACCTGTTTTGGTCAAACCTGTTTAAGTTTAAAGCTTGCATTACACGTTTATTGTTACTTGCCTATTTGGCTTTGTTACTTTAGTATTATCTCCAAAATTTGATAAATAATGTGGGAGTAGTTAATTTTTATAACAAAATGGGCGATAAAGGCAAAGCGGCTCGGGCAAAGTAGCCAGGTGACCGCTTTAAAATATTATGATTCGATTGATAATGCTCAGTTATTTTGTTTAGATGGTTAACAATTACAAACGTAAAACTACTCAGGCGTCTTGGGATGAAGTTACGATGTGATGACTGCCAGTTATGGGCTCATGAATCGTGTACGACATATTCCGGAACTGGAGCTTACTACTGTGATAACTGTCAAGAAATCAGAGGGCAATCCTCGTAATTTTAAGAACGTTCACAGTCTGATCTCAGTCTCAATCTGTCAAAAATACTTCTAATTTCCCTACATTTTGACAAGTTTTTGACATTTGTTTGTCGCCGAGATGAGACTGCGATTAGATTTTGAACATTTTAAATTACGAGAATTGGCCCTCTAATCTCTGTTGTTATTTATATAATTTAATTTTAATTGTTTTATTTAAAAAAAGAGGATTAATTTTGATAAAAGATAAAGACTGTTAAAAGACTTAAGTAATAGAAGTAACTGTGATTAATAAAAATGTCAAGTATCAACCTAATAGGTAGTAGTTCCTAAAATTTTAACTAAAGTTTTAAACTAAATATTACAAAGTTAAGTTAAATTACTTTTAAGACTGATTGTGATTAAAACGGGTCGAAAATTTTGATTATTTTATTAAAAATATGTTTAATAATAATAAATAATGTTTTTAATATTTATTTTTTTTTAATTTTTATTTTGTCTAGCACGATATATTTCAACAAAAAATAAACATTTCCGAAGAATTTTTTGGGATGGCCTCTATGCCCTTACCACCATGGCCGCTTTGGGCGACCCCTCGGGCAAAGCGGTTTTTTGACAAGATTTTGTAATCTACAAATCTAAGGCTTATATTTAAATTTGCACGAACTTTAAATTGCAAATTACAAAAATTAAATAAATTCTCTACCTATTAGTATAAAATTATTTTCAAAAATGAATCGTTTTATAGGTTTTTTCTTAATTTAAAGTTAAGGTGGCCGCTTTGAGCTGACCTCCCCTACCTAAGTTCATGAATGCCTAGTTGTGGCCAAGGCTTGTATAGTACTTTTCTCAAATAATGCGTGGAAATTAAAACTAAGTACTTAGTACTTCTACCTAGGCAGAACTTTTTACTTGAAAATACAATAAAATTATTTTTCAAAATCAATGTCGAACAACAATAATTCATTTGTTTTTTTTTTTCATTATACAGCTTTCTGTTTGCAAGCCAGTTCGAAATTTAAATAAAACCTTTGATAAGTTACCTACTTGGTTGCCATGTTTCGGAGTAAAAGATCGTTCCATTTTTAAATTACACGACAGAGTTTACTATGTAGGTATTTATTTGGCCGCTAAACCACGACAGAAATGGATTTTCATACAACTTTTGCCGGCTGCTGCTCGCATGTTTTTGGCTATAGTACCTACGTACAGCAATTTCGATTTATCTCGAAGAAGGTTGTCAAAATTATGCTCAAATTTCCTTTGAGAAAATTATAAAATTAGTAGTGATAGCAGTTTTGTATTAATTTTTACGCGGGTCATATTATTGTTGTTTTCAGTTAAATAACATTAGCATTAAGAACTAATTTGTACTTTATTAATGTTTTTAACTCGTCTTTCCAAGGGTCCCTATCCCGGATGTTCAACTTATTTATATAGTTTAGCATCTAAGTACTTTTTTTTTAATGTTTGGTTATTCTAAATGATGGTGAAACCCGCATCAAAATTTATTGTGCAGATTAGAAGATATAGATACCTAAGTGGTCACACAGGCAGACACGAAAGGCGACTTTGTCTTGCACTATGTCTATGTAAGTAGGTAAAAATTCCTAGAAACCTGATGCTAATTGTGACAATAAAGACATCATGTATTTCCTTGCACACTCCCCAATACTAAGTATAATAGCAAAACATAAGTAGCTACAGTTTTTTTAACATTACCCTTTACATACTCATTGTCATCATCAAATTTAATTAGAGCAAAAAGCTGACGTCACACTTTCGACTTTCTTGTTGGTAATGGATAGGCAGCGGAGCACGTTGTGCGGCACGGTGCACGAGGGTCAGTGTCAACACATTCAGTGACCACTTCATTACTGTCAGCGCGAGGATGTGCAGCGGCCGCGCAGTCGCGCTGAGAACACGCCGCCGTAGCTCCACTGTGTGTAGCAAGTAACACGAGGAGCCATTGCATTCGCCACGGGTGTATAAAACTCGCTACTCACTGCAAATGTCGTTGGTCAGTTGTTTCGGCAGGCAGATGAGTTGCGAGCAGGGACTGTTCGTGAGTGGTCGTGCTGTGTGTTGTACCTATTGTATACCTACTTACAGTACTCACCAACCTTCGTAGTTGCTTGCTTTCAGGTAAGTACTACGAAGAAATGCACCTAGCTTCTGACGTTTCATAAGTGCCCATGTAGCCTTATGTGAAATAAAATATTTAGATTTTGATTTTGAAAGAGACGACTACTACGACGATCACATTTTCTTTATCTAATAAAAGTACATATACAACTTTGTAGACCCCGGTTGTAATTTCATTTAAGTAGATTCAATAGGTAGTGTTATTTCGTTGTAATTTGTATACTGTTTGCTCGAGGGTGAAGTGGACCTTCTGTTAGTATATGTGGCTGGTGGCTAGAGCGCAGGTGCGAGGGCGCGATGCCTCACGACTCATTAAACAGAGGCGAGTGGATCAGCCATCGATACCTCATTACCCGCCGCTCACTGATGCACACGCACTCAATGTGCTGATAGTACCTGCTTCATATTCATGTCGTTTACTAACTGCGATATATTATAACACGTTTTTATTAGTATTCATTACCTATGTGCTTACTCTACTAATTTCATGGTTGATTAAGTAGATGCCTTTTCATTCATGTGTCTTTTTAAGGAACGACTACTGTAACTAATCAGCCATGCCGAATCCGCGCAAAAAATGTAGCAAGTTCGTTTTTTTAAAGCCGAGGTATAAAGCAAAGGTTAAAAAAACTAAGTTATATTTTCAGCCACAAACGCATTGAACACAGTGTGGCAGCGTGCGCAGTCGGGCACTCGTATCGAGAACTAACACAATGAACACAGTGTGGCAGCGTGCGCAGTCGGGCACTCGTATCGAGAACTAACACAATGAACACAGTAGTTGACAATACAGAGTAGTTGTCTGTTGCAGTTGTTGATCGATTCATTTTACTTATTTAAAAACATATATTATATTAAGGTAGGTAACTACAAAACTCAACACTTTCGATCGTATCTCTTAAATGAAAAATTAAGAAAACAGTGGTGCCGATTCTCTTGTCATAAATGCGTCTAAACTAGACTAAAAATCATCAAAATTTAGTTTATTCCTGTCAAACGACGATTTCCCATTCTGACAGCACTAAGATTGTACTGAGATATTAGTTTAGTGAAAATAGTAATTTTGCTATTCTGAATTTGACGTTTTCCATCTAAAATTAGATTTTCTAACTAAATCTGAGTATTTTTAATCGCGACTAAAAAGGTGTGGAATAAAACGGCTCAAAAAAAAACACGGGGACGGCCCGGTGGCTAAATAATAACAGCCGCACAGGTCGATCGATCAGGTTAAGCTACGCTTGCCGCGGATGGGTGACCATCTTTACATACCGACACCCCTTGCCCCTCCGTGCCTCGGAAAGCACGTTAAGCCGTTGATCCCGGGTGTCATTCATGGAGCTTGGACAGTCGTTACGGGTAGTCAGAAGCCCGAAAGTCTGACAACCAGTCTCACAAAGGGGTATCGTATTACCCAGTAACTGGGTTATGGAGGTCAGATAGGCAGTCACTCCATGTAAAACACTGGTATTCAGCTGCATCCGGTTAGACTGGAAGCCGACCCCAACATAGTTTGGAAAAGGCTAGGCAGATGATGACGATGAGGGCAAATAAGTACCTACTTTTTGGCTGAATGCATAAACCATGCGAAGCCAAACAAACAAAAAAAAAGTACCTACTTACTACGAGGAGTCGCGATTGTCAAATTCGATTTGGTTGTGTCAAAATTATTTTTAAATTTAGAGATATTTTAATGCAGAATAGCTCTATGATTCGGTGTACAAGAGAATCGGCACCAGTATTTACTAATACCAATGACTAATAGTTTTGGCCATAGCAAAGGAAAACTGTGCGATGTAAAGGTGAAAAACACCTACAAATACAACTACATAACTTCTTTACTAATTTGCTGCACGTTTGTTGCACATTTCAAATGTGTTTGTTCAAAACTATTAATATGTATATCTGGAACAGTGCTGTATCGAGCGCGTCTCTGAAGGAATGCTCATAAACGGCGCTCTGCTGAACGCACAGCGCTTGAAGCGCTATAAATCTTTTATAATGTCGCCGTGAGCTGCTCATCTGTTCCGAGGTTAGCACGGAGTGACACCTGAGACATGGCGCGGTACTGAGCTACAATACAATAATAATGTTGACCGAAAATAAATACCTACTCGTACTTATTACCTACTTGGTGAGTAATGGTGGGTAAAAGACCCTTTTGAAAGTGCATTCCACTTTCAAGATCAATGAGGCATTTCTCAAAATAGGACATAAGTAGGTTGGTACAGTCAGCAATGACAGACGATTTACACAGTTTAAGTTTTAAAATTAAGTTTAAAAAATAGGTTTAAATAATAATGAATATCTTAGGAAATATCATAGTTTAAAAATATACTGACTATACCTATTAATAAAAAAACTTTTTTACAAAAAAAACAATCGACAACAATGTAGTCACAATTTCCACACTCGTGTAGCACCCAAAACCAATTTGATACCACCACCAACAAAAATTAAAGGTTTTTAGGTTTATTTTGACTGACAGGGTTCAAATTTATACCAGTCGATTTTCGTGTCGACACAATTCATACGGAGGACAATAAGTTAAGTGTCACCATCCGGAATTCCGCCAAAGAGCAAGTAAAGATATCCAATCGCAGAGAGACTCTGTTGAGTATCTTTATTGCCCGCCGTACCGGTGCAAACTTTAACAAGTTTGTACGGACCACCAGGACTTTAAACAGTCTCCCTCTCGGCCCCTGTCGCAGCCTACTGTTCGGAACGAGCAACCCCAAAGATTCCAGTATTTGCGAATTATTCAACATACCACGGAAAACCATAAAAACATATTTAACCAGTGCAAAATTGCGCCTTACTTCCAACTTATAGTAACCAACCAGCCCTATTACAAAGAGGGTTGGATACATAAGTGGATAGAATGAGTAGACGCCAAATTGTTTCATATAAAGGAACCGGGTATATTATTTTGCATTTTTTCTACCATAAGACAATATTTAGTTTCAAATGGATTCCAGATGATAGCACTCGTTTCCAAGTTACTTCTAACTAAAGCATTATAAAACGACTTCACAGCTGCTGTGTTTGTAAATTCACGGGTTTCACCAATATCATTGGGTTTCACGTATTACAAATCCAAGATTCTTGAAGGCTTTCTTTCTGGAGTTGTACCTTCCATCATCAGCTCAGCTACCTGAGATGGTGACAACTATACGCAAATACACAAGATACTTCATAAGATACATATGTGCAAAACAATAAGTGAGCCTATAAAATTTGAGAGTTGCCATCGATTTCTCTAAGATCCCATCATCAGATCCTAACTTGGTGACAGTGGGAACACCTCAGAAATATTTACTTTCGAACAAAATAGTAGATTATACAACAAGTGAAAAAAAAGGGAATTTAATTCGAGGGACTACGTTGGATCCCGAGAGCAGCGAAGGATTCTAGAATAGAATCCCGAGCGTAGCGAGGTATTCTAGATTTGAATCCTGAGCGGAGCGAGGGATACAAGGACCGAGATGAATTATTTTTTTCACGAGTTGTGTACTCTACTTTTTACCATTGACTGCGAGAAAATAAATAGTAGTATAGTATTTATCACATTTTACTATAATTGCTGCTTTATTTCGAAATGATTCCGGAGTTAGTGTCTCATTTTCGTCACTGGAAGAACTCATTTTATTATAATTTATGTTATTAGATTTTCCAATGACTTAAAACAACGATAACAGATAGAAAAGAACCTAAAATGGCGGTTTTTTTTTTATTATGGAATAGCTCCGTATAGCCAGCCAGTACGTACTTTCAGCACGTTTTATTTATTTTTGAATTATATAAATTCGTATATTCGTGCTTGTTCCAAATTCAAAATGTTTTTATTCACTCAGTGACTAAAAGAGAGTTTTATTCACTGTTTTCGATGAATAAAATGCCCTTTTTCGAGTGGCAATGGTAAAAAAATAATTTTGAACATCCGTCGACAATTGACGGAGTATTCGATGAACAAACATACAATCATCCGAACATAGTACCTCCTCCTTTTTGTGAACTCGGTAAAAATAATAAAGCTGAAGAGTTTGTTCGTTTGAAAGCTCTAATCTCTGGAAATATCGGTCGGATTTATAAAAATCCCAATTCTTGAAGAAGGCTATAGGCTATTAAACATCACGCTAGGACCATTAGGAGCTGTGCAAAAAGAAAAAAAATCAGAAGTTATCGCTAAGCGAAAATAAAATTAAAATTAAAAATTTTAGGTAACCCCAGACAAAAAAAAACTAATTTTTTTTCTCGGCATTTAACTTCTATAAAAGAACCTATTTATATTTTTATTAAATTGAGCGTCGCCCCGTCTGGGGACCGTTAAGTGAAGAAGTATAATTAGTTATATCTACATAGGTGTAACGAATAGAAAATATCTACAAATTGTACGTATGAACTTAGTTTTGTCATCAATCTATCTTACAAGGTCTACTAAGTTCCAGACTGATCTGTTCCATGGGTCAGTTCCGAGTCAAGCCCCACTGAAGCTATCCGACCATAACGCTAACTCGGACTAATTGTAGACCCATGGCGGCAGCACACCACACGTAAATCTTGCGCTTTCACCACTAAATGACTTATCGGAACAAATAATGATCTGTGCGCGACCATTGTTCTGCGAAGCTGTTTCGTGCTATACATACGTAGCTACGTCGGCAGTGCGGCATTGTTGGCGGGGGCGTGGCGCGGCGAGATCACACGCCGCCCCGCCCCCGCAGCTCCCCGCACCGCACATCACCACCCCGCACCTCGCTGCCCCGCACCACCCCGCAACGTCCCGCACAGCCCCCGCACGCACGCCGACAAAGGCTCCGCATCGCGAGCGACGTCAGACGTGGACAAAGACAACTGTAGGACATACCGATACCACGATGTTAATGGACGGTATCGCTGTAACTACATCACTGACGACTGGATAACATTGCTCACCGGTGACCGCGCGCTGCAGCGCGGATGATACTGAAACATCACAATGTTATTCTTATTAATCTTCGAAAATATGAATTTGCTACGTGGTGCTACGCGGCGCTACGCCGTGCTACGTTTTGCTACGGGGCGTAGCAATTACTAATTATTACTTCATAGTTACATGCTCACTTGAACACATTACTTTTTTAATATTATTATGCAAATGGCTAAACAAATTAATTATAATCATACTTTAATTTTAATATAGTCCATTAAAAAGTTTATTGAGTACGTAAATCAGCTCTCGTCATAAAATTTGGAGGCTCTCGTGCGTAGAGCCTGTGTGAATTATGTTTATAATGGAAGTGCCACATCATAATTTTCAGTTAGAATAACATATCATGGTCTAGGCCGAAGGTCGAACCCAAATTTAATGTAGGAACGGCAGGTTTTCTTTCATGAAACAGCCATAATAGGAAGAAAGAAATAAAATAAAACAAAATAAAAATAAGCTATGCACAATGCGAACAGTTTGGACTGTTTTAGGTTTTAGGGAATGGCCAAAAGTAAACTTTTTGTTTTAACATACCAAACTGAATTTGTTTGGATTCTCCGAGGCCGCGTGTTCCAACTAAATGATATCGAGTTAGCTGGGTTCCGAACACAGCGGATTGGCGACGGGCTAGTGCCGGTAGTGGTAACACCTAGCACCGCGCGCGACGACGTGTGCGCAGTGGGCACGCTGCACACGCGCAACACACGTGCACCCGCTGCATCACCAACATATTATATCTCACCAGGCAACGTAACGCCATGCTGAACACAAGTTCATGGTATTGCATTCACTATATTATGTAAGCAGTTTGTACGCAGGTACTTACCTATTCATCATAAAGATAAAAGAATATCTTCTATCTGATCTACTTACCTGTATTCCGTCTGTTCAGATACAACTCATACAAGTTTATTATCTGGCTACACCGCGAGTGACACGCCGTGAACATAAGCGCGGCGGCACGCAGGTAATTAGTGGCGTATGCTAATATTTGATATTAAAGCCTCTGGCCGGCCGTTAACATAATTATATGGCTTCGAGATTAAACTAATATAATTAAGTGATCATAATTTGTCGGTTTTGGGATTCCTATTCAGTCCGTTAAGAGAACCGTCGAGCTCGAGTTCTGTCGGCGGCGGCGGCGCAGCGTCACCGCGGCGGCTCGACGCTCGCACATAGCCATCTTGTAGGTATACTATAATAATAACTAATTGTAGATATTTACTGATTGTGTTTATAGTGAGAGACGCTTAGCTTCAGGCCTAGCTGTGCGAGCTTTACGCCGAAATAGACCATGGCCGTCGCTAAAGCACTAAGTAATGCCGGGAATTACAAGTCAGTGAAGGGCGGGCGTTTTGGGGGGACTGTCTTTTGTAATTTTGACGTTCAAAAAGTGCTGACTCTCAGCCTAGTTTCAATAAATGATTTTTGATTTTGATTTACATGAGGCATATGTACCAATGTACAAGTACCGGTACCTAAAAACATAATTAATTGCGATATCCTGCAAGTGCTTAGGTACAATATTTTCCATCGCGTCTAAAAGACTTGTGAGTAGCGCGAGCTCCGTCGGTGAACTTCAAAGCTCACGCAACAATCAGCGCTCACACAACTATCACGATGAAGACTTAACTGTAAGCTCACATTAGCGCGAAGAGCCGCAACCCTCGCTCAATTACTATTACCAGGTAATCGCGTGTGATGGCAGTAGAACGTTCTTACGTCATTCCTGGGTTGCGTGCTAATATTGAGTGTAGTCTAATATCAGCAAGAAATAGGAAAAGAAAGAGCCGACAAAAATAGTTATCATTTTTATGTTAATCTATATACGTTAACTTAGTTTTATCAATGCAGTCATTGACGGCTTGCTGGGGGGCGATTCTACTAATTTGCAACGTTACACGTTCAATTGTGTTTTAATAACAGTTCGATTTCGATCGCCGTTCGATAGTTACTTATAAAGTCACTCTAACTACTATTTCCTATGCAAACTGGAAACTAAACCTATGCTGAATCGCAACTGAATGGTAGCGGGAACGAAGCAGCGGGTAAACTGTTACCAACATGTTAATATGTTTTAATAATACCACAGAAAAAAAAGTTGAACCTAAAATGTTACATATATTGCACCTTCAGAAATCGAGTTATGATCATAGAAGGTCACTAAAAGGTACGCACTTTTAAAGCGAAGAAGCGACGTTTTTATGGTGGAATAAAGACTTTATTCCACCTTATAAACATCGCTTCTTTAATATTCACTTAAAAGTGCGCGTACCTTTTAGTGACCTTCAATGATCGTAACTCGATTTCTTAGATTTGAGTTAGGTCACCGAAAGTATTTTCGAATACAAAATTATATTTAGACCATTCGATTCTAACAAATGTCAAAATAACAGTAGAATGTGACTAAACGTCACGCTCATGTTCGATTTTGTTAGCAGAATATATTTTGAAATTATTTCGATCGATCGTTGGTTTAAACGAAAACGTAACCGCAGTTGAATCGTTCATTAGTAGAATATGAAAACGCTTAACAGCCGTGATTCAGCTGTGGTTCCATTGCGATTTTTGAACAATTTTTTAGTAGAATCGGCCCACAGGTTTCATGGTCACCAGTGAGCGTACCATGATCTGCAATCGGATTTATAATTTACAAATGCTCGCATTGTGGTTGTGATAAAAAATCCTCAATGAAAACGTTTAAATAGAGACCGCGAAGTGCAGGCTCATTAAGTACGCACAGTTCGACAAACAATTGTAAGGTAATCTGTTCCGAACAATTCCAGCGAGTGAACAATAAAGAGGGAAGGTAATTGTCACCGAGGGAGTCCCACAATGAGCTGTTTGTATGATAATAACAGGCGAAGTTCGCGGGTTCAGCCACCGAGAGCGTCGCCGCCGCCGCGCCGCCCGGGGCCCGACGGACGACGTCTCGGCGCGCGTGACGTGGGGAAATCGCGGGAAGTGAGCTGCGCGAGTCTGCACCAGCGATTAAGATCGCATTAGCAAGTATTTTAATGAACCGTAATTAGTCATAGGTGGAATGTCGTATTACGCAACCGCAATCGCCCCGTACCTACCATGTACGCGTAACTGGAGGAAATCACATAATTCAACACTCCACGCTGGCGGAATTTTATCAAAAAGTTAATGACCTGATTTTACAACACGATAATTAAATATAGCTTTGGAACAATAAATTGCGGCGGAGCCGCATATTTCAGGTTATTTCGAGTGATCGTGGACGCAAACAATGCTGAGCTCGGCCAAACTTCGCGATGATGAAACGTTACGTAAATCTAAACTCATTCATACCCCGGCTTAGTAAGTAATAGTTTCTGTAGTACAAGGTCTCTGAAACACTTCATTGCTTCAATGAGTGCTGAAGAAACAACACACTGATGTTATTTTAAAGTAATTTAGAAGAAGGTTAAACATAACATGCTCACTGGGGGGAGCTGACTTCGCGTGAACTTTTCTCGGTCGTCATCCCCTTCCCCTTCATGCTAACATGAAAGTTGATCGCTTCAAGTGGTACATCTCGAGCTCATATTAAAAACGTACGTGATAGGCAGGTGTGTAATGAACACTGCTCTTCGAACTCTTCAGTTAATCTCACACTCAATTAGCGAAGTTCGAGCTCTCACCCGGTGCGCGGCGCGGCGGCGCGTACCCGCTCCACAATATTACTCATGGGTTTACACGTGATATCCAGTTATCCACCCACTCTGGCTACAAGTTTCCACTCCGGGGTCATGTGATCTCACTACAAGTAGACATTTCTAATTTAAACCCGGGCTCGCCCTAATTACATAAAGGGTTGAGTTTCCACTGTGCGCACGCATCACGTAGCAATTTACGCACAGGCTGAGCATACTTAATTGTTGTTTGTGAAAAATTCTTGAAGAGAAATTACAAAAAAAAAAACCGTTTTCCAAAAAACCACTACAATGTGAAAAATAACTTTAATTTCGGAAGTCGGTGACACCGACTTCCGAAATTAGTTATTTTCACTTTGTAGTATTTTTTGGAAGTCTGTTTTTTTTTGTAAAAAGTTTTTTAATTTTCGCTTTTTAGTGGGCTAGTTGCAACGGCTCCTCACCTTTTACAAAACATTGATTTTCCCGATGGAGGGACGTTAATTGTTTAGGAGTTCTCCTTGTAAAAACCAGGAGATCTGGATCTGATTGAGAAGTCACCATCAGCTCCACTTCACGATACGCATTGTGCTTAGCAACCACATAAAAGTACCTAATCGAATTGCAACCCGTGAAATATTTATTATTGAGTAGTTCCGAAGGCCATCTGTGGTCTTCATTATCAGTTCCATTTCACCGGATGGTGCTTTCTGAGAGCAAATGCACGAGTTACTATAAAAAATACCCAAATCGCTATAGGTGTGCCTACAAAATTTAAGGGTTTCCCTCGATTTCCATGGGATTACTTAATCAGATTCCGATTTGGTGACAATGGGACCACCTCGGGAGCATACCCTTTCAAATAAAAAAAGAATTTTGAAAATCCGTCGACAAATGGCGGAGTATTCGATGAACAAACATACAAAAAAAACAAAAACATACAAACATCCGAACATAGTACCTCCTCCTTTTTGTGAAGTCGGTAAAAAATCTGTTTATAAGCTTGCTTCGTTCATGCCTGTGTGTTTCTGATTATTATGTTTTCCATCAATTTGTCAAATACTTCCGGGCCTCCGATTTTTCTCGAATTGTTGCCCAACAAATTACTGATATGGATAATTATGTAGTAGATAAGTACGTATAGTATGTACCTACCTATTATACAATGTGTATTTACACTTAATTGTAAACCAGGAAACAAAACGGTTTTATTCAGTTGAAGGGTGGTTAAAGTATGCAATATTTATTGTTATTAAAGTAAGCATGACGTTTGTATAGAGTCCACGCGGCCGCATGTGTCCGCACATGTCCAGTGTCCAGTGACGTCAGTCAGCTGGCGCGGGCGCCGCCAGGTCTGCGCGCGCCGGAACCGGAACCCTATTGTTTTAAATGGAGCGACAGATGCTGCCGTCCCGAAAGCCACTGTCCCGCTGTCCCGCTGCCGCAATACACTGCACTACAGTGGATGCGAACAGATATACTAAGCTTAAGTACTACAATGTTCGCTGAACTAACAGCCGGAATGAAGGACAAATAATTATGAATTTGAGAGTGCAGTGCCTCGAGCGTGGCCCGCATAACTTGCTGTAGAGACCTGCAGGTTCCTAAGGGAATTCTTGATTGGTTGAGTGGGCCTTCTGCGCCGGGTCCTGCGCCGCCGCACTGCGCCTCCCGCCAGCCAGCGTGTCGCGTTGCGCCCGCGCGCTCACGTCGCGATATTTATGCGCATCATCCACCTGGCAGCCACAAGCGCCCGCCGGCCTGCGCGGTGACACACTTAGCCACTTCTTACAATTTCGATTATGATTGTTCAACGTATTTATTTACAAAATGAAACGAGTGAACCCCGCGCATACCGGCCGCGACCGCTCCGCACGACCCGTCGACGTCTCAACTGCGCGTGCCGTGTCATTTCAATAAGCGCTAATTTAATTTTCATGCGGAGTGCCTGGCGCGCCATTGTGCGGCAACTGTCTCAACTGTCACCGCTATACATACCTCGTCAATTTGCGACGACCTCGAAGTAGGTACATATCTATAGATATTTTTGTCACGAACCGCACCGTGACAGATTTTTATTTTGCGCGAGTTTTTGTATAGTCAACACTTATTAAGAGCTTTGTGTCGCAACAGACAGCGGATGGTTAATGGTGACAACCGCGCCGACAGCTGCGCCACTAAATATGCTCAGAGTAGCGCCAGTGGCTGGTCACTTAGCGCTGGATCTACACACTACGACACCGCTACAGAGTACAGAGTACAGCGACTACAGCGCTACTACACGACGGCTGCGTTGTACACGTCACGCTACTTTTTGCTCGCTTCAAATGTTCGCTTGGTGTTAGGTGTGTTCGCAGTTTGGCTGTATTAGCATACAATAGCCGACAGCTGGCCCGCACTTATCAGATCAGCGCCGCGGTGCCGCGGTGTGAGCGGAGTGACCGCGTGACCGCGCGGCCGGCGCGGCACACGTTTTCATTACGATCGGTCCAACTTAGCTTATTTATTGTACGAGCCACTAATAAATAACGCTAATAATGTCAGCATTAACTAACAAATCAGAACTAGTCGAGTTCCGTCCCGCCGCAGCCCGCACACCTACCGCTCTGTACAGCTGACTGTTTATGGTTAACCTGTCTACCTGTCTAGTTAGAACAAACTTATTGGTAATTATGCCGGTAGTTACTATAGGCACCTACTAGGGTAGGTAGGTATGCCTCCCTCTACTAGTAACATAAATCTTAATATGTTGAGTTGTAGTGTTAACACTGGTGCCGGCCGCCCGGTCCGCTCGCGTGCTGCTGGCAATACATTGTCCAAACGTTGAGTTGTAGTGTTCACATTCGGTGCCGGCCGCCCGGTCTGCTCGCGTGCTGCTGGCAATACGTTGCTCAAACGTTGAGTTGTAGTGTTAACACTGGTGCCGGCCGCCCGGTCTGCTCGCGTGCTGCTGGCAATACGTTGCTCAAACGTTGAGTTGTAGTGTTAACACTGGTGCCGGCCGCCCGGTCCGCTTGCGTGCTGCTGGCAATACGTTTCTCAAACGTTGACTTATAGTGTTAACACTGGTGCCGGCCGCCCGGTCCGCTCGCGTGCTGCTGGCAATACGTTGCTCAAACGTTGACTTATAGTGTTAACACTGGTGCCGGCCGCCCGGTCCGCTCGCGTGCTGCTGGCAATACGTTGCTTAAACGTTGAGTTGTAGTGTTCACACTGGTGCCGGCCGCCCGGTCCGCTCGCGTGCTGCTGGCAATACGTTGTTCAAACGTTGACTTATAGTGTTGACACTGGTGCCGGCCGCCCGGTCCGCTCGCGTGCTGCTGGCAATACGTTGCTTAAACGTTGAGTTGTAGTGTTCACACTGGTGCCGGCCGCCCGGTCCGCTCGCGTGCTGCTGGCAATACGTTGCTCAAACGTTGACTTATAGTGTTAACACTGGTGCCGGCCGCCCGGTCCGCTCGCGTGCTGCTGGCAATACGTTGCTTAAACGTTGAGTTGTAGTGTTCACACGCAGTGCCGGACGGCCGGTACGCTCGCGTGCTGGTGATTTCGAATCATTTGCGCGTGTCTATGTAAATTTAATGATAGGATATCGATATTGATCGTCAGTAGTAGCATATTTGCACGGAAATTATTCCCACAGCGAATGGGGTGAGAACTTGAGCACGCGGCACGGCGCGGTGTCTTTCCGGCAGCGGGCATTTTTTGTGCGTCTCGACTCGCGCAGCGCGCTGCTTGCGAATCCCTGAATACATGAATTTCTATAACGTTTAACGTCACCCTTCGATCCACGATGTCACTCAAGTGTCCAACAATTTAAATAATTAATAATAATAATAACAATAATGTTTATTTGCCAAATATAATATAATATATATTAAGTAATTTATAATTTTCAATTGTTTAACTAGCCTGTTTCTGTAGCCGACTGTAATATAATTATTGTTCAACGGTGAACAGGCAAGTATTACACGCGCCAGCAACAGCATCAAGAGCGACATACATTCGTTCCACGAGCCGGCAATACCGGCACACCGTCAGCGCTAAGAAGTGACCTACTGAGATCTTCGCTTCATCGGCTCGATACACACACAACACACATGTAAATAGGTATCAATGTGTATTGACCGCTAAAATTGCATATAATTAAGTTAATTATTGTAATAAATTAGTCATCAAGTTGGAGTCGAGTTTGATTCATCTTCCATAACTCCTCTCGCTGTGGCCAAGACACCTTTAGCCATCATTGGTCCTATGAGTCTGTGGGGTCGGCAGTGAGGACACTATTTCCTGTGTACACATTGCACGACGTACACAAGCCCCTATTCCTACCTAAATCCCGTCTGTTCCCGTAGCTCTCCTGGTAACGTACTTCCCGCACGTAACACACGTTTGGTGTGGTTTGTATGATAGGTAGGGCGTTAGGATATCTAGGGTGCTAGGTAGTTACTGTAGGGCTAGGTTTATGATCAGTACCAGGCTCAATTGTTTCAAACTGAGCCACACGGTACGCATTTGGAATAACAGCCGTACTAAGCTGAAAGTCCCGGTGCGTACAGTTATGTTATCCTGGTGCTCACCCTCATTACAACAACGTTGTGGGTTGCGCATGTACTCGCCGTGTGTAGCGCAGGCCGCGTCCGCCGGCCGGTCGCCGCGCGGCCGCAGTGAGGCGCGACGATCGCTCGCGTGCGGCCCCGTCTCCCGCCAATGATTATGAAGTATGAACGGATCAATTTCGCAGCCGCCGCTCAAAGCTGCCGCCCACACCCCCGCGCACCTCCCCGCCTCCCCGCGATACATGCACAGAATACAGCACCGACTTTACTTTCTCACCACAGACTACAAATTTTCTTTCGCAATCTGGCAGTATTATCCAGCCTGTCAAAATATGTATGCTATAAAATATCAGTCTGTGGTGAAATATGCGCGGAAGGCACAATGTACGTATCATAATATAATAGCAGGTATCGCTTCACTCATTGACGTGGCATTTCATATTCCCGGCTGTATTATGGCAAGTTGGAGCGCAGGTTCGAGGTTACTTCACTCAATTTGCGCCGTTAGCGGCGCGGTCTCCATTTTTCACAGTTATCGAACAATTTCCCGGAGCCCCGCGAAACGACGCTAAATAAGAGTTCGTTCAATTTTCTTTTTCCTCTTTGTGTGTACGTTTTTGCTTGCGACGATGCTTTAAATTAATTCACAACGGGCGCCTCAAAATGGAATTCCTCTCCTTTTGATTCCTTTGATCATTTCGATGCTGTGGAACACGATTGCGAATGTTGGCAATTTGGCACGATCGGCGACCGCTACCGGCTGGCACTTTCTATGACAAGCGGCACTCGTCTGCCTCGAGCATGTAAATAAGATATCCAGCGCGGAGCGATCGGTGATTACCCTAACTAATGACACCGTATATGGTGTTTGTGCGAGCAACATCGCTAACATGGCGACACGACATGTTGTTATGAGTGACTGGCTCTCCTCGCGCGCCGCGTACGGGCACAGCTATGCGGCCGCCTGGCCGGTCGCCGCGCGCTGTCTGTAGCGTGGCTTATGTTAATGACCCGCAGCAAATACATGCAATTGCACATCTAGCCTTCCAAAAGCTTTAATTATTATGATGGCGAGGTGCGACATTGCCGCGAGATTTGTCAGACATCTTCGTTCAGCTACAAAGTGAATCATCAATCTGAAAAGAGTAATCCACGTATAGTTTAGCTGAGACGGTGTACAACAACGACTCTTCCGGCTGCTGGTACTTTAATTAAACGTGCATAAATTACGGAGTGGTTGTAAATCAATCGGCGGTGGTTGGCGGTGGCATGCGGCCGGCGGGCGGCGTGCGGGCGGCGTGCGGGCGGCGAGCGGGCGGCGAGCGGGCGGCGAGCGGGCGCGCTGCGGGCGCGGGACGGCACGGCTATTATTAGGCTGCTGCTCAATGGACGCGCGCACCGACGGACCACTTCAAATACGCGTCGCTGAGATTCTAGTGCGCGATGCTCGGCGATCATTGTCTTCTTGGTACATTTCGCGCGGCACATGACGCCCGTGTGATTGATATCCGTGCTCGACGACAACAGATAGCCAGCGGACGATATGGCGCGACTCACGCTCACGCTGGATTCGCCTATTTAAGATTGCCCCAAATACCATGTGTAGTACATAATTATGTAAGGGAGTACATCACAAACAGAAATGTTTCATTGATCCTCTTAAAACATCCTAAAAACTTGTTGATCTCCGAATGGTGATTTTTTAATCCACTAAAAACTATTTCGTATTCTGAAGATGTTCGAAATCATAAATGAGCCTAGGGAATCAAAATGAGAATTAGGTATCTCGGGATCACAAAAAGACTCACTTATCATATTAGTGTATAAATATTGTGGTAAAACGTACAGGATTAAAAAAAAAACATCGTCATCAACCTGCTATAAAAAATCACTTTCATACAAATAAATAAATTCTAATTCCGATTACAATCAAAACGGGAATTAAATTTGTGGATCGATTAAATACATAAGTACTGTATGCATTAAAACATTTAGGTTAGCTACTTACTTTCATCATCTGCCTAACCTTTTCTCAACTATGTTGGGGTCGGTTCCAGTCCAGTCTTACCGGATGCAGCTGAATACCAGTATTTTACATGGAGCGACTGCCGATCTGACCTCCACAACCCAGTTACTGGGTAATACGATATTTCTTGGTAAGACTGGTTGTCAGACCTTCGGGCTTCTGACTACCCGTAACGACTGTCAAAGATCCACGAATGACAGCCGGAACCAACGGCTTAACGTGGTTTCCGAGGCATGGAAGGGTCCTCGGTATGTAAAGATGGTCACCCATCCACAGACCAACCGCGGCAAGTGTAGCTTAACCTGATCGATCGACCTGTGCGGCTATTATTTAGCCACGGGCCCCTTTTACTTTATTTCCTTGAATAGGTACCTATCGAACCTACATAAATTACCTATAGAGATACAGTGTTTCATGGGACTGCGATTTCAATACCGATTAAATATTATTTTACTTACTAGCGTCTGCCCGCAACTTCGTCCGCGTAAAATTGCAACCTTCCCACCGCGTGGGATCCGATACCAGCCCGAGCTACTACTTTTTTGGCGGTTATTATCGTTGTTTCTGACTTTTTTCATTTTGTTCGGCTCCTAAGGGTAATTCCGTGATGTTAAATAGAATAATGTACCCAAGATTTTCTAATATCTTTTTAAAAGAGTGTCCTTGGAGTTTCACTTTTTTTTTTCAGATTTTTTTTTTCTTTATATTTTTTTCCGTAAGAACCTTGTACAGAGTATTAGAAAACTACAAAAAAAAAAAAACAGCCAAATCGGTCAAGCCGTTTTCATGTTATGTCGTGACAACGGAAAACGGGTTTCATTTTTATATATATAGATGAGTTCTTCGCACCCGGCGGTGTTCAACCACCATTAGGCCTAAGTCTCGTACTTTATAAAGAATGCTCTCACAACTAGCTCGTTTATGTTTAGGGATCACGTTCAGAGGCACGGTGATAGGGCTGCATCTGATGAGTGCATGCAGATTGAATCAAACTCCCACAATCAGATTTACGACCCTCTCGGGAGCGCACGGGATGTCCTGACTCCTGAATGCAGCCGGAAACAACGCGCCAGCGCAGCGTGCAGGCGTGCAGTGTGGAATGGGATGTTTTCAAATATATACTTTTTTTCTTGCCTCGGTTATAATAATAATAATATAAATAAAGGAATAATAATATTTAATAAAAACGTTTACAAAAGGTGTACATTTAGCCAAGAAAAGTAAATTCTCCATACAATTATAGTGCCTAAAAATTAACCTAAAACTATTTTTTTTACTATATTGATTATTAGTTATACATTTTATTAGAGACGAAGAAAAGACGCATACGATACGACACTTATATCCGTGTCCTGTTAGTCCTGTTACAAGTGTGAGTGCGCCGGCGCCGAGGGGCGTCGCCGACCGCCGTCACTCCACAACACCGCGGTACATACTTATAGTACAGTGTGGGATACGATACCGAGCAGTTTGACGCTCGGCAGACATTTTTTGGCTGCGGATGATATCATGTCATAATCACACCAATGCTGCACTCTATCAAAGTCACCTGTTTTAGATACAAATAGAATTTGGCAATTACTGATACCTCCCGCCGCCGCCGCTGTAGCAGTAGGTACACATATATTAATATCAGCTAACATCATGTGGGTCCCTACTGGACCCGACAGATTGTTATCAGCGCGGCGGAGCAGGCTCCAGTACCGGCCACCGCCGCATTGATGGCCACTGACCAATAAAATCGACATTACTGCCAAGAAAATAAAATTTATCTTTAACATCTTGTTACTTATAAAAGGGTTTATGAGTTTTATATCTGAATACTGGTTACGATTAAATAACGAGTTAGAGGCAGTCCACTGCGTGTGCTAGAACACAGCGGATTGAGTGGGCTAACTAACTTAGAACACAGCGGATTGAGTGGGCCAACTAACTTAGAACACAGCGGATTGAGTGGGCCAACTAACTTAGAACACAGCGGATTGAGTGGGCCAACTAACTTAGAACACAGCGGATTGAGTGGGCTAACTAACTTAGAACACAGCGGATTGAGTGGGCTAACTAACTTAGAACACAGCGGATTGAGTGGGCCAACTAACTTAGAACACAGCGGATTGAGTGGGCTAACTAACTTAGAACACAGCGGATTGAGTGGGCTAACTAACTTAGAACACAGCGGATTGAGTGGGCTAACTAACTTTTATGAGAATTAGTCGCAGCTTGTTAACTTGTGGCTCGGACACAGTTGCGAATGTGGTAACATATGAATATAGCGTGAGTTTCGCTGAAAACGACGTCGCGCGTTGCGGCAACGTGACGGCGGCGTGACGCGTGACGCAGCGCACATACATCACGCGGAGAGACGCGCCACGATTAAGTAGACGTGTGTCGTCCTCGACGAGCCGTTACACTATTAGTTGCCAACACGTTACGTGCGTCCGTCCCGCCGGCTCTGACATATTGATGAACTGCGCACTTCATTTACAATAACGCATTGCCAATTATTTATAGATCCACGTCTTGCATACGCTCTTCCGATGGGCTCCGCGTGAGTACGTCGCCATACATTGTCTCTTAGACGTTCCTAGAACGACTTTGAAACAAAATTCATATGAGTAAAAGCTCCAATAAACTATAGAGAACAAAGCTCGCCCCTCGGGCCAACGAACTGTGATTTCAATTTGTGACAGATTTATCGAGGAGCGAACTGATGCTAACTGCTATCGAGGCGGTAGTATCTCATGCCCTTCGCGGAACTGCGCAGCCTCGCAGCAGTCCTCTAGTATATACGACTATATCGGATTAGGTAGATACAAGGTAGATCTTTCGGCGGAATTCAACACTAGGACAGTGTCTCGTCGGCTTAATACAGAGCGCGGGAGTGACTAATGATATATTATTATACTAGCTTCTGCCCGCGACTTCGTACGCGGAACCTGTTGCTTATGCCAGCGACAACGGGATCGTCAAAATCGAAGATCTGAAACGTCTGATGTCGAATTCTAAGAGCCCGGGGACGGGAAAACAACGGGATGCGCGAGACGATTCGAGACGTTCCAGATCTTTCATTTTTGTAAGTCAACAGGAAATGCCCATCAGACTTAACAACTTTTGCTAAGACGTCATTCCTTCCTATATACCTATATTATAGTGTCGCTGGGCTTTGGAGTTCCACAAAAGGTGTTCCAGATCTTCAAATTTATTCTCACAGCAGAAAATGCTCTTCACGTGGAATAATTTCTGCTATGGCACCATTTTTATATCTCTTATACTTTAGCTGGTCTGTTGCGGTTCTGCATCAGGTGTTCCATTTTCCAAAATAAATTATAGCCTATATGTTGCCCAGACTTAATACCTATAAAACAAAAAAACTTTTTTTCCCGTAATTCCGCAGCGGATCCCAAGGGTACACTGAATTATCAATAATATTGCAAATAACTTAAAAAAAATTTCTTTATAAACTATATTTGGGGTTTTTCCTTCAGGAGCTAATATATAAAGACTGGAAGCGTTGCTGACCCGTGAAAAAAGCAACATAAAGTTGGCCATGAGAAAAACAGACGGTTGTCAGGTGAACACCAGCGGCTTTAAGCGTCTGCCCTTGTGACTTATCTATAATTGTCATGGCAAAACATGTAGTCACAGGGAACTGTGTGCGCTTAAATTGAAAGGGGAAATTGTTGGGGATGAGTGGTATGCGCGGTATGAACAGAGTCTCACCGGCACCACACCCAGTGAGGATTGTAGCAACAATTATATTACGTTGTAAAGCGTTGACAATAAAAGACGGGTTTCTTTGCATGGTTTTGGCGGAGTTCAATTTCGCATCAGCATTATTATATCGACATTCTGTTCAGAGAATGTCGAAGTCCATCAGAATTCAGACGTTCGTTGCGCTCTTCTTCTGTCTCTTCATGCCGTACTCCAGCAATTCTTTCTCTCTCTTTTTCTAACTGATTATGAATATTTTGTTGTGTGCGTGTTCGGGACAATGTATGATAATCTCGATCACCAGTTAGTCGCACATCACGTTCATCACTCGTTTCAAAAGACCTGTTAGTAGATGTGCGAATACGCTGAGAACTCAAGCGTGATTCTGTATCGGTAAACGTTTCCGATTCGCGAGACAATGCATGTCGCTCACGATCAGCGGACAGTCGCGCATCACGTTCCGCACTTGTCTGTAGAGACCTCGAAGCAGATGCATAGATACGCTGAGAACTCAAGCGCAATTCTCTATCCGTGAACGTCTCCGACTCGCGAGACAATGCGTGACGTTCACGATCAGCGGTCAGTCGCGCTTCACGTTCCCCACTTATCTCTAGAGACCTAGAAGTCGATGCGTAGATACGCTGAGAACGCAGGCGAGCTTCGCGATCCGAAGAGGTTTCCACGGAGCGAGTTGCAGCCTGATGTTCTCGAACAGCATCAAGTCTCTCCTGACGCTCTTTGGTAGATTCTTGGGATCTTATGATCCTCAATCTTTTAGCTCCTTTGGAACATTGGGAAAGATTTGACCTTTTTCTAGCCATGGTTATAGTTTTATTGTGAACATACCTGATCAATTAAAATCTAAGTGACTGCTCCCCTGTGTTACCGGGAAGGCTACCGTGTCACGAAGATAAATGGCAAAGAAAATTAAACACTCAAATGACATAAGCCCGAAGGCATATTTATTCGATAAAATAAAAAAATAAATGGGAGTGTTGGCCATTAGAGTCAAATTTTCAATGATATACCATCGTCATCGAAAATCAGTCCTAAACTGTTACCGCCTTCACCGCGTGGAGGTACTCGATAGCTTTGATTTCCACATCAGATGTTTCTGATCTTCGATTTTTATAAGTCAACAGGAAATGCCCATCAGACCGAACAGCTTTTGCTAAGACGTCATCCCTATATGTGTTATGGTATAGCTGGGCTCTTGGAGTTCCACAACAGGTGTTCCAGATCTTTGATTTTTATAAGTCAACAGAGAGTGCTCATCAGATTGAAAAACTTTTGCTAAAACGTCATTCCTATATATCTTATAGTGTAGCTGGGCTCTTGGAGTTCCACAACAGGTGTTCCAGATCTTCGATTTTTATAAGTCAACAGAGAGTGCTCATCAGATTGAACAACTTTTGCTAAATCGTCATTCCTATATATGTTATAGTGTAGCTGGGCTCTTGGAGTTCCACATCAGGTGTTCCAGATCTTCAAATTTATTCTCTCAGCAGAAAATGCTCATCACGTGAAACAATTTTTGCTATGGTACCATTTTTGTATCTCTTTTACTTTAGCTGATCTGTTGCGGTTCTGCATCAGGTGTTCCATTTTCCAAAATAAATTATAGCCTATATGTTGCCTAGACTTAATACCTATACAACAAAAAACAAATCATTCAAATCCGTCCAGTAGTTCCGAAGATTAGCGTGCACAAACACACAGACAAACAGACAAACAGACAAACCGACAAAAAAAAATTTAATTACAATTTCGGGTTCGGCATCGATATAATAACAACCCCTGCTACTTTTTTTTTATATATTTCCATTGTACAGACACCACTTTTCTACAATTTTATTATATGTATAGATATAGAAGAAGATAGCACGGCGGGACAGGCGACGGGTTCCTGGAACCGGAGCCGCGTAAGGCTAACCATTTTAATTTGTAAAGTAGTCGGTTCCCACGCGGCCGTCGCCGCCGCCACCGCCGGCGGCAGCTGGTTCATGTCCACGGGTTATGAATGCAGCTGCAGCGACTCAGCTCATGTAGAGAATTTTTCAGCAGTGCGTGTATGTGAGGAGCGAGCTGGGCGCACGCCAACAATGCCGTTGTGCGGCGACGCCCTGCGCCACTACATCACGTGACATCACACACTAACCGTCTCAAATATTCACCGTTTCAATTAGAAATTTGCCAAACAGCCGAATAAAACGTTAATTGAGAGCATTCGTCGGATGCCATCGCCGACAT
The DNA here is from genome assembly GCA_949316385.1 of Globia sparganii. Lineage (NCBI taxonomy): Eukaryota > Metazoa > Arthropoda > Insecta > Lepidoptera > Noctuidae > Globia > Globia sparganii. The sequence goes on from OX438657.1 coordinate 25,304,906, forward strand.
TCCGGCGTCGACTGTAACGCTTCAAACTCGCGCTCGGATTAGTCGGTATTAGCTCGTTTGTAGTTTAATTTGTAACGTAAAGAATATAATAAGAGTGCGGAGAGAAAGGGATGCGCAGCCGAGAGGAAGATGAATGACAAGAAAGGCGCGCGATTGTCTCCGCGCAGAGAGGGCGCACCCCGGCCGCTCGGCGCGTCATCAAAGCAAATATGCGGATCGTCGGAGGATCGCTGTCGCCGCGAAAAAACTAATAAAAGGCAATATTACACGCGCAGATATATCGCTCGAGACGAGTGAGGGTCGCTACGAGCCAACCGCGCCCCGTCCCCCGCACGCCTCCCCTACGCGTAACACGCGGAACACGCTCCACTTTGATGCTCCACTGAATTTCAGCAGCCGCCGTACACCCTCAAAAACAAATTTTGCTAGACTGTTATACTTACCTGCGCCCAGATGCCTACCTCAAGTTCCATTATCGTTGTGTTTGAGAGCGCGTAGGTGGACTGTAGAGGTGCGCTCTCCGGCGGTCGCCGGTACCGGTACTAGTGTCACGCCGGGGGGAGATCCACACTCGAGCGAGTCAATAAGCGCATTCCACTTGCACCGAGCCGAATTAAAAATCAAATAATGTTGTGTATAGCGAATTAGGAGAGGAGCACCCGCCGACTGCCTGGGTAGGGTTGAACCCCAGGGTCGAACAAATTAATGTTTTCGTCATTCGCTTTCATTATCGAAAAGCCCACCAGCATCGGGAACATAATTTATTATTGCGATAATAATTTATAACATAATTAATTAGTATGCTAATAGAAATGTACTTACTTGTATTTTTATAACGAACAACAACATGTTCTCGATACGACAGTATTAATAAAGTATTTTAAATACCTACATTAAACGGGAAGATATGATCTATTAGCAATGGAATTAATCAAATAAGTATTCCTAGAATGCACAGTTGGAATGTGCTGCGAACAAAGTACTGCTTACCAGGTAAAATGTAGCTGTTATACCTATATAAGGCATGAAGTACCTACTTGTGCGTATCTAACATCAAAACAAAGCAGGTAGCGAACCCTGCGTAATGAAAAAGCGGTCCGGGTGGCAGCCCTAACTCATAGTTGAACAAGTGCAAGGGTCAGAGCGGGGCCCGGGCCCCGGCCCCGGGTCGCGCCGGTGCGCGGAGATATGTCCGCGCGGCTAATGAAAAGTTTAATAACGGCTAGCACGTGTGCCCACTTCCCCACTCGCCCCCCTCGCCCCACTCGCCCCTCGCCGCATTATCTCTCAATGCACAATTTATTGAGAGCAATTTCGCATGTCATAAAACCGAATTAATATTGTCCCGGAAAGTGGGGACTATTTGACAAGTGCCAGCGATGTATTCATGCGCGATGTTGGGCACACTACGTCGCCGGCTGGTGCACCGCGCACCGCGCACGGCTCTGCTAATTCATTCGCGACGCTCAACACGTGGACGCGGGCTCTCACTCTTAACAAAGGCGATAGTTGTCCACTTGGCAATATACGGCACTGCAGGAAATGCGAAACATATCTGATGAATAATACAAAATAAGTATATCAAAGATAACTTTGTAATAAATTGTGATGATTCATGTGAATGTGTGACCACTTGCGCAATATCTAACTGGTTTCTTTATTACGAAAGCTATACCTAAGTATAATAACTATCATAGACTTTGTTTATTCTTGAAATGTTAAATGTAAGTTTTTTCTGGAGTGATATCCCAACTTTGGAATCCTTTCAATAATGCGGCAGTCCGCTGGATCTACCCTTCAATATCACTGTTGACAGCTTCCTGCTTGTAATGGAGCATCGCTGATGTGACATTATTAGGTAATGAGCAGCGACAATGAGAGCACCTCCGTGTGCACCAGACAAGGGCGACTCAGAACAGTGACACCGTGTCGAGGGGTGTGCTCGCACGCCGTAAAGGAGTCCGACACGGTGTGCCGCTAGCTGGAACACGCGGCTGCGGCGCGAGGCGTCGTCGCCAGCTCACTGAGCGTGAAATGGAGCGCGATCCGCCAATTGTATTAATGAAAAGCATCTTGAGGACATTATCGGGCTCGAGACGTCGCGCACTGAGTCAGGACGATGTCTCCGGAGGGTGAGCACTGAGATCGCGCACACAACAATACCTATCTACTGAGTGTGGCTCATAATGGCGAATGTGAGACAAACTAACTTTTAATCTTAAAATTTTATTTTTACTATTGTTCGATAAATAAGTTTTGAAAGTATGTAATTAATAATATTATGTCACTTAGTCCTATGCCTCTGCCGAGGCCACTTATAGTGTGCGTAGAGGCTGCTTAGACGCCGCGTATAGGCTGCGTAGACACCACGTAGAGGCTGCGTAGACACCACGTAGAAGTTGCTTAGAAGTCACTTAGATACCGTGTGAAGCTAGACGCCGCGTATAGGCTGCATAAACTATACCTAATTAAGGGTACCCAATTATCAGCACTTTAAGAAGTCCTCTAATTTCAATTATTTTTTAAATATATGTGTAAAACTATATTAGTCGTTTAATTATATTTAAAATATATTTTATTGGATTTTGCAGCTAATGAAATAGCATTTAAAGTACAATTTAAAAATGAACGTAGGTACTTCCAATTGTTGGTACACTTGTTGCCAGCACATTGTGTTGGTACCAAATTGTCAATATCAGCACTTAGACTATGGGCAAATAAAATACATTAAGGGGGAAGCGCCAGTGTAGCCCGCGATATTCAAATTTTCTTACGATTTTTGCAATTTGCTGCTCAGTGTCTGGGTGTACGTTGATTAAAATATATTGTAATTCTGTAAATACATATTTGTTACGGTCGCGAACCATATTTTAATCAACGTATAACTTAATGCTGACCAGCAAATTGCAAAAAACGTAAGAGAATTTTAATTTGGCGGGCTACCCTACGTGAAAAACCAAAACATAGGGACATAATAGTGAAAGCTAAAGAACTGTTTATCTAGTAATTAGTTTTTTTTTTCTTTTTTAACTTAAACTTTTTTATTTGGACTCGTAAAGACACAATATCATATATATGATTCAACACTCGAGCGGTTAATTACTAGCAGTTATCAAGAGTTTCGTTATGTAGCGTCCAGGTCAGTCATCAGGTCCTCGTCATCAGGTAAAATGAACAGTACTAGTTGAGATACATTTAGTGAACCCATATTCGAGGAGAGTTCCGTTAAGTTGCGTTCAGGCCAGTTATGATGGGGTCCTCGTTATCTGATAAAAGGATCAGGACTCCTTGAGAAAGATACAATGAGCCCACACTCGAGCGGTTTACTAGCAGTTATTCAAGAGTTATCTAGCGTCCAGTAGGCCAATTCTGCTAATTTAAAACGTTCAAAATCTAGTCGCAGTCTCATCTCGGCGACAAACAAATGTCAAAAACTTGTCAAAATGTAGGGAAATTTGAGGTATTTTTTACAGATTGAGACTGAGATCAGACTGTGAACGTTCTTAAAAATTACGAGGATTGCCCCTCAGATTTTTCACTTGACCAGCTCGATGGTACCATATTATTTTGTTATCATCGGAGTTCATACATTACCGAATATTCAAACTAAGACCACTTGAACCGCCGTAGTAGTTATTGCTCTATATTAAAATGCCTATCTAATGACATATTTTGACGTTCAAAAAACTTTTTAACAAAAAAAAACAACCGACTTCAAAAAAAAAAAAACACTACTTACAAAGTGTAAAATAACTTTAATTTTAATTTCGGAAGTCGGTGTCTTTGGTTTTGTATTTACGTTTTTGCCACCGACTTCCAAAATTAAAATTAAAGTTATTTTACACTTTGTAGTGTTTTTTTTTTTTTGAAGTCGGTTGTTTTTTTTTTTTGTTAAAAAGTTTTTATTTTTTACTTTTTATAGTCAGAGTGCATCTCATGACAATTCCAATAAGCCCAAACACGGCTAGAATACATGGTTTTATTACGAAGTTCCGGTACCTACCTTCCAGCTTCATCATCAGATCGGTTTGATGGTACCATTTTCGTCAGAACCATTTATTTAAATTTGCTTCGTCATAGTCGCTTAACTATCTTAATCGAGATATCTTATCGCCACCCGTGAAATACTTATTATCATTGAAGTATTACACGGGTGAGTTCCTGTGGCTATCTGTGGTCTCCTTCATCAGTTCCACTTCACCAAATTATACTTTTTGAATGCAAATGCTTGACATGTTGATGAAAATACCAAAATTGCTATATGTATGCCTATAATATTTGAGGAGTTCCCTCAATTCCTCATGGATCCCATCATCAGAACTGGATTTTGACAAGAATGGGACCAATCTGGAAGCATATCCTTTCAAATTAAAAAAAAATCCAAATCGGTTCATAAATGACGGCGTACTGAGGTAACAAACATAAAAAAAAAAAAAAAAATACAACCGAATTGATAACCTCCTCCTTTTTGAAGTCGGTTAAAAAGTGCCTTTTATGTGCCTATTTGAAATAAATCCTTTGACATTGACTATGTTCGGTTGTTTTTGGCTGTGGGGACCATGTTGTCCGGTCTTCCCATTTCCCTTTCCTGCTCCATCATCAGCCCCTGAACACGGGGGAGTTGGATTTTCTGCAAACTCCAGGTGATGTTGCTGCAGCAGTTTAAGGTTACTATCACAAATTCATCAACTGAAAAGAGCTGATAATCTTCGAACGGCTGAACCGATTTTCTTGAATTATAGCTAAGAACACTCTCAATCAAGTCACCTTTCAAACAAAAAAAAAACTAAATCGGTTCAGCTATTTGGGAGTTACGATAGCGCAGACAGACACACAGATGCCTCTGTTTTTGTCGGGGGTACAAAAAAAACAACCGACTTCCAACAAAACAATATAAAGTGAAAAATAACTTTAATGTCGGAAGTCGGTGTCGTTGGTTCCACATTTTCGTTTTTTGCCACCGACTTCCGAAAGTAAAGAGAACACCTATTGCAACTTTTACTTTGTACGCTATTACTTATTGTCTAAACTCAACACAAACTGCAATTTGTAGGTACTGTTACTGATGTTTTTGAAAATAAATTATCTTTTACCTTTTGAGGGTTTAGTACCCCAAAACCCAGGGTACCTACATAGGGTATGTACTTCCCGTTGGCCTAGAATCATGAAATTTGGCAAAAAGCAAGGTCTCACAGCACAAATAAAGGAAAAAGTCCGAAAATCGTTAATTTGTAGTTTTATCACATAAAAATCGCGATTAGTAACTTACATTTGCAGTTGGAGAATTGACCGTGACGTACATCGATTTATGGGAGAACATTTTTTAAAGTATAAAGTTATTCTTGGGAAAAATTCATCCCAAGTACAGAACCCTTCATTGTGCGTGGTCCGGCACGCACTTTGCCGGTTTTTAATCTTATATGAATTAAATTCATGAATGAAATGAAATACGAATTGAAATCAATCGTTTGTTCATCAGAGATTAGTATTGAATAATTTTACAATAAAAACACAGCCAGGCTGGTGATGAATGTGCTCTGCGATATTGCGCTTTTAGAGTGGCCAGCTCAGTCCGCTGAACTCAATCCCATGGAGCATGTGTGGGATTTGCTCGAGAGATGAGCGTTCAGTGACCTCCAAAATTTGATTCCGGGAAATGAGGTTTTTGCACATCTTTCCAGAGTATGGAGCAATATCCCACAGGTGCCCACAGACAACTTGATACTCAATATGCCACGCCAATGTAGAGCCGTCGCTAATGCTTTTGAAGGTCCAGCAGATTGAAATTTGCTAGAAATGTTTTATTATTTAATGTTATCTGGGCGCTAAAATGTTTTTATCCACAAAAAAGTGTTTTTTTTTTCCTTTTTGGTACCATTTTAGATTTTCATATTAATATTTTTTATTTTGTCTATACCGACTCTTTTATTTAATTAATTAATTTTTTTAATTTAATCAAATAGTTAAAAGCTGTATAAAATTACGCTTCTATTGACATAAAATAAGTTCCAAAAAATATTAAAATGTTAGAATTAAAATAATTACTTACTTATCTACTATGAATATCCTTGTTTCCTAGACTGTTGAATAGTGTACATATATTTTGATCGTCACAAAAGCAAACCCATGACTTTTCGCAGATTTAAGAATAGCCGGTAGGTAAATAGATATAATTTTATTTTATACTAGCTGACCCGGCGAACTTCGTACCGCCTTAGCGTAGCTTTGATGCACTACTTTATTTTGTATAGCTGACCTATCTTATTTATGAGTACCTATGAGATTTTCTTTATATTTTTTTCCGTAAGAACCTTGTACAGAGTATTAGAAAACTACAAAAAAAAAAAATCAGCCAAATCGGTCAAGCCGTTTTCATGTTATGTCGTGACAACGGAAAACGGGTTTCATTTTTATATACAGGGTGCAATTGAAGTCATGGGCATTATTTTAACCTAAGGCACTACTCATGATACTAATTGCATTAGGGCTACTATTACGCAAATCAAAAATATTATTAATGCAAGTATGGAAAACCTTAAAATGTAGTAAGTCATAGAAAGTATCAAATACTTCGCGCTTCTCGATAACAAATGCGTAGGTACACTACGCCTTACGCGTCATTGGGCGTGAATTCTTTGACCCCGCCCGACTTACGTGACATTCGTAAGTTGCCAATGAATTGATTCATAATAAATTCCAACTTTCCCTTCATACTTTGCCGACTTAGGACGGTCAAAACTACGTCAACTAACATGCATTAAAAAAAACATTTACGTACCTAGCTTGTGGATTGTTTTGAAAAAACCTTATTTGTCGGTAAAGTGACAGAGAGTAAACGGGTGCTCTTCCACGAGCTTGTGCATGTGCTGGCACGTGAAAAGACGAAAAATCCAACAGGTTCTTAGTGGTTCTGGTGGAATGAGACCCCGTGAAGGAATAGGGTCGTTTGGGTTGCGGCTATGGAACATTTCACGAGTTCATGCTAAATTTCTTGTGCGATCGTAAATTACAACCATTTGTGGGTATTGTTGGTTGGTGTACCTAGCCTGCACATTACGCGGTCGAGGCATCGTGTACACAAACACACACACAACAACTACACTAACACTTAATACACTGCAATCCAAGCACCGTATGACGCGAGCGGCAAGTACGGTGATTACGTCACGGGATCAATAAATCAATTACGCGTCAATGCACCTGCCCAGTCGTTATGACACTGGTTCAGGGTTCGTGTTGCGGCGGGAAGCAGACCCCGCGCGGGGGTGATATTCGTATTTTTGCGAGTGAGGGAGTGGGACGGAGAGAGTTCAGGGAATCCCGCCGGACGGCATGTCTTTTAGCCCATTTTTATTATTACTTGTAAGGAAAAACCCGCGCGCGCGCAGGTGATGTTTGTTTACATTTCGCTTTGCGCTGTACTGCGCTTTAAGGTTTTGATACTTCAACATTTATTGGCGTTAACGAAGTATTTTGTTTTAATTACTTTAAGTGTTTATTTGTAATAATAAGCCTTGTGCAATTTGACTTACTACATTTTTAAGGTTTTCCTTAATTGCATTAATAATATTTTTGATTTGCGTATTAATAGCCCTAATGCAATCAGTATCGTGAGTAGTGCCTTAGGTTAAAATAATGCCCATGACTTCAATTCCACCCTGTATATAGATTAATAACGTGTCAATTTTACAAAAATTTGAAGCAAACCTACAATCATCATTCTCCTGCCCTTATCCCAATTTATTATAGCATACCTACAATATTTATAAAAAAATGTCCTTATGTAGGTACTGTTGGTGGCTACTTACACTAACACTTCAAGGCCAAAATAAATCGTTACAATCGGACAAGCTCCTAGGTAGTAGAAGCTTATACACTCTCTAAACACATTTCAGCAAACAAAGTACATACCACAGAACAGATAATCTGTTCTGTGGTACATACCTACCGACCAGCACCCTAATTGCGTAACACACTATCAATCAGAATGTGAATCATTTTGAAGCAAATTGCTAATCCATTGCTTCATAAGTTCGAAAAATTTGTTAGCTCAACACGTAAATAAAGCAATGAATGTTTTTGTACTGTCAAAATGAAACCGATTCCCATTGATAATGTGTTACGCAATTGCCCCGCTGGAAGGTAAGTTCCTACTAGGTATTCACCACTGCATTCTATGACATATTTTTGATTCGAGATAACGAAGAATTATTTTCAGTTGTTTTGTGGTATACTACAATCGAACTAGCAGGTAAGTAGCCTGTGGCCTAGTGGTGATGAATCTTAAGGCGTTGCTCAACATTACTTATAGTACATCGATGTACCATGAGTGCGTAAATTGACGTAAATGTCGAATACGTGCATAAGGGTCAGCGCACACCAAGAGCAGAGCAGAGCAGAGCATTTACTGAGATTATTGAAAAAAATATCTTATGATTATTATCATACTTCGCAAAATTGAATACACGCCCAAAGATGCTCGACCATGCTCGAGCAAGCCGACTGCGTGTTCGAGTATGCATTCTACATGCAGTAAAAATTTTGGTCGACCATGCGCGAGCATTTTGCAGTTCAAAACTGCTCATATTTGGGCATGTATTCAATTTTGCGAAGTATGATAATAATCATAAGATATTTTTTTCAATAATCTCAGTAAATGCTCTGCTCTGCTCTGCTCTTGGTGTGCGCTGACCCTAATGCGGGCTCTGGCGCGCGGCGCCGTATAAGGGCAAAATATATAAGTGCATACGTTGATATTGCCGACGGACACCGCGGCACCAGGGCGGCCGTCTCTGAGACGTCACACGCGTCATAATCTGATCACTAGATAGCCACTTCTTTACGACCGACAGCGAACCAATTGCTAGTAACTGGAAAGTAAAGTAAAGTAAATAAGTACCTACCTATTATACGATACGACGTAGTTAGTTGCTTACCTACACAAGTCATTAGGCCTGAATAGTAACGCGCCAGCTAGTTTAAATGTGCTTTGAAAAGAATATGCTAAGAAAATATTTTTTTTGATATTTAGCTGGCTAAAAAAACGCTCGTGCACATCGGGTTTAGTATTTATTATTCAGTGAGCGCTTGCTAATTTCATAGAAGCTAAATAATAACGTAGTACGAAAACATAATATTTTTTTGCGCATTACAAACTTCTAAATCTGAAACATTATTGTTATAGTTATTTGTGCAACAAGAGAGCAAAGTCGTTTTTTGCTGCGAGTGCTGATTTTGAATCCTGAGTGTGGCGAGTCGCCACTGCACTATTTGCAGTAAATACTTATTTTCGTTTAAATACAACAATAAGTAAAAAATTAAATAAATTACATTATAAGACGTAATTAGCTTTTTGCAAAATTTCTTTAGTTCGTACGAAATTCCGAACGTGTTTGTCTTTGAGGTCGAATTCAAAATCGGAACTTCGAAAGGGCTGGTCTTTGTCTCTCTCTCTTTCTAATGGCTGGACAGAGATAGAGTGTGAATGTTTCGAATTGTATGATTAACCCAAGGCTGAATAAGATATTCGCGGCTTTCTGAAAAAAAAAATAATAAAAAGTTACTTGGTCTCACTCAGTGAGCAAAATCGGATTTTGCTCACTGATTTCAGGCAGCAGAACCTACATGTTTGAGCTACTGAAGTGAAAAAATAATTATTGCTTCTTTTTATTCGGTCATTCTGATGCCTTAAGTCATCCTTTCCTCGTAACATTTAAAGCATTTTTATTTCGATTCTTGTCTGCTGGTCTCACTGTCGTTCTGTAAATATTTTAAGTTATTTCTATGACATCACCTCATGGTGGACGAGGGTGAACGCTTGCCTACGACTATAAGTGAACTTGTACTATCTATATTTCTTGTAGAATAACTCTTTGATTTTCTATTCAAGTATTCTTAGTTTCAATGTAGTTTTGAGCACCTGCTTCCTTGTCATAAATAAATACTATATAAGACATAACATATTATTAATCGAATCATAGCCAGCCAACTCTTTAGCGATTGTTCAAACATAATAAATGTAAATAGTTGTTCGAACAGCACGTGGTGAGGCAGCTAATTGTCGTGCAAACGTAGGGGAGCATCCTTGCCAGCGAGTACAGAGTACTTGTCAGGGGCCCCTCCCGTATTCATTACATTCACCACTTATTGGAACTTATTAATATCATCGCTTGATTTATTGCTGTGCCGTGATGCACGCTCTAATGTCGACATTATTGAATTTTATTAACTTTCGGACAAAGGGGTCGCCTGTCCCAAGCGCGAGGAGAATACGCTTTGAACTTTCACTTGTCGGTGCTTATTGAGACATATCATTTGGACGCCATATTGTCTGGTATCATCATTAATATTACTTAAAAATTCTATTAAATCGAAAGAACGAAAAGACATCGTCGGGCTGTCTGTTGAACACACCATTGAATTGTCCTGTGTTGAGCTTGATAAGCATGTTATAGTATGCGTATACAGACCTCCCAGTTACCAGAATCTATCTGTATTTGATTCTGTAATGGAAGATGTGTTAAAGAAACTTAGTACTAGTAGTAAATCAATAATCGTATGTGGAGATTTTAATATTAATTTATTGGAAAATAACTTGAATACTGTCAGATTGTTAAGCCTTTTTAGGTCATTTGATTTGTCAAATGTTTTTATTGAACCAACCCGAGTGACAGCTTCCTCTGCCACTTGTATAGATAATATTTTTTGTAATTGTGATTACTTACACAAACAAATTGTAAATAAGTTGCCGTCTGATCACAGTGGACAAACAATTACATTTAGCTCCTACATGCCGTTACAAAAAATTCAAATAAGGTTTAGGACAATTACATGTAAAAATTTGGAAAAATTAAATAATTCTTTGGCCAGTAAATTATGTGACCAGAATTTTAATAATATAGGTGACCCAAATGAGTTCTATGCCGAGTTCTTTTCACTGTTAAACGATCAGTTTAATAACACTTTTCCACTAAAAACTAAAAGCATTTACACAAAGTTTTTATTTAGTGACTGGGCGACTCCAGGTATTCGTAAAAGCAGGGAAAAACTTTTTGAACTTTATGGCTTAAAGCAACATTTGAAAAATGAAAACTTTCATCGGTATGTTGCAAAATATTCAAAAACTTTTAAAAGTGTGTGCCAAATAGCTAAAGCTCTTTATATTAGCAATAAAATAAAATCAGCTGATGATAAAATAAAGACTACCTGGCAAATAATAAATAATGAAACAGGTAGGAAAAAACAGCGTAATACTGAATTTAATTTAGAGACTGCACATGGCCCCATCAACTCAGATGTAGAAATAGCTCAGGAATTTGAAAATTTTTTTGCGAATATTCCCTTTAAAACTACTGAAGCTTTAAATTCATCCCCCACACTTTCTGCTGCCTTGCTTAAAAATAATGTAAAGCCATGCCCTTTGGAGTTTAGGTTTCAGCATACAAATCCCCAGGCTGTTATAAAAGCTTTTAAAGATCTTAAAATTAAATCAACAGAAGATCTCTGGGGAATGTCTGTAAAAGTATGTAGATCTCTCATAGAAACCATTGCGCCTTATTTAGCTTTCATATTTAACACCAGTGTTGATCAAGGAGTTTTTCCGGATCTTATGAAACATAGTAAAGTAGTTCCATTATTCAAATCCGGTGACAGTAAAGAACCCAACAATTATAGGCCTGTGTCGATTCTGCCAGTTCTCAGTAAGGTGTTTGAAAAGCTTATGCTCAATCAAATGTTACGTCACTTTAATAAAAATTCCATCTTTCATGAACACCAGTACGGTTTCACCAAAGGGCGTTGTACTACTGACGCCGGTGTTACCCTAATAAAGAACATTTTTAACGCCTGGGAAGAAGCACAAGATGCCATTGGAATCTTTTGCGACCTCTCTAAGGCGTTCGATTGCGTAAACCATGAGACACTTCTGATGAAACTGGAGCACTATGGGATTAGAAAAAAAGCACTTGATTTGCTAAGATCGTACCTGAAAGATAGAAAGGTTAAAGTTCAAGTAAACGGCATAAACTCATTAGGGTCTGAAATGACAATGGGCGTTCCTCAAGGTTCGATATTGGGTCCATTCCTCTTTTTAGTTTATATTAACGATTTACCCCAATTACTTCAAAATCAACCAAAGATGGTGTTATTTGCAGATGATACATCATTGATCTTTAAAATAGACCGACGGTCACAAAATCTTGACGACGTGAATAACTCTATTCTTCAGGTCCAAGATTGGTTTACGGTAAATAATTTAGTACTTAATGAAAAAAAAACCAAATGCATTAAATTTAAATTGCCTAATGTTAGAAGCAGCGAATGTGACATCATATTGAATGGCCAAAAACTAGAGTTTATTGATCAGACAGTTTTCCTAGGAATCACGCTAGACGAGAAATTACAATGGGGGCCTCATATAACATCTATTGCGGGGCGGCTAAGCTCGGCCGCTTATGCTGTTAGAAAGATAAGACAGTTAACAGATGTAGAAACCGCGCGTTTGGTCTATTTTAGTTACTTCCACAGTATTATGTCATATGGCATTTTACTGTGGGGTCGGGCTGCTGATATTGAATCCATTTTTATTTTGCAAAAGAGAGCTGTCAGAGCCATTTACAATCTACGTCGTCGTGAATCTCTTAGGGAACTATTTAAAAAGGTTAATATTATGACGGTACCTTGCCAATACATTTATGAAAATATTATGTATGTAAGAAAAAATCAACATCTTTTTAATAAAATAAGTGATAGACATAATTTTAATACTAGAAATAAAGATAAATTAGATCAACCTTTTTTCAGGTTATCTAAAGTGCAAACATCTTTTATGGGGTACTGTGTTAAATGCTACAACAAAATACCTTTTGATATATTACAATTAAATGAAAGAAAATTTAAAACTCATACAAAAAGTACACTTTGTAAACAAGGATATTACAAATTGGAGGATTATATCCAAGATAACAATGTTTGGAAACATGCTGGTCCTGCTCCATAGGACAATCTAGAGTCTAGACAAAATCAAACTGGTTGCTAATTTAATTTATACATACACATTTTTTTTTTTTTTTTTTTTTTTACATTGATTTTTACATTCTTTGACAAATGTAACTCACACACTTTTTAAAATACTAGTAAAATTTTTCAATCTTTGTAAATATGTGGACACCATGTATCTATCACATAATTGATTTACCAGTCTGTTATATTTTTAATTCTTTTACCATTTTTGGTAGACTAAATTTTATTTTAGGTGCATCGTCTTCACATATAATTATATAAACAATGTATACAAAAACTTGTAAAACATTTTAAAAGAGTAACGGTGGAGTTTCTTGCCCATTCTTCTCCACACGAAAACTACATTTTGGAATGGGCGACTAGAATCAATTCTATTTTTTCATTTTAAATTTTGACGTTCAAAAGTGCCTTTTAAGTGCCTATTTGAAATAAATGATTTGACTTTGACTTTGACTTTGACTTTGACATCATCGAGTTCGCCAAGAAATGTTGTGTGTTGCGTGTGTGAGGTGGACCTCATTGAGGTCTTACATTCTTACACTGTAAATTAGGGCTTTTTGTAAGTCTACAGTAACAAAACTTTTTCAAATAAAAAAACATCCGACTTCCAAAAAAAACACTAAGTACAAAGTGAAAAATAACTTTAATTTCGGAAGTCGGTGTCGTTGGTTCCACATTTTCGTTTTTTGACACCGACCGGAAGTTAGTTGTTTTTTTTATCTAAAAAAGTTTTTATTTTCATTTTTTAGTTGTACCTACCTCACACAAACTCATGTAACACTACTTACTTGTTAATTATGTAAAAATCAGTCAGGAAGTGAAAAATCACAATATTGAAGCTAACTCAAAAACTATCTAAGCAAAGTTGATGGTAGGAGGTACCTAAGTATACCTCTCTTTGTGTGATTATTTTATTAATTTTGAAAATCCGTATTTATAATGACGGAGTTAAGCCCGAATATATATAAAAAATATATATATAAACATCCAAATTCAGAACCTCCTCCTATTTTGAAGTCGGTTAAAAAGACAGGAAATGGGACCCGTCACAACTTCCTGGTTCATATACAAATGAGAGGAAGATGTGGCGAAACAAAATTCCCCAGCATCACGTGAGTCTGTTGTTTACTACGACACTCGATCTAGTTCGCCTGTGAAGGTGCACGGCGACTGGCGTGCTGTCGGTGGGACACAGCTTGCTCGTTTTTGTGTGTTCTTGTGATCTCGGTGGACGTGGTGACAGTGTAAGACGAATGCAGAGAGCGCGGCGCCCCGCGGGGCGGCCGGCGCGCGCGCATGGGAACCGACCCCGCCACAAAAACACCTAGATCTGTATCGAACAGCTACACATCAATCTTCAGTTGTAACCCCCCGTCCCCGCACCCCCCCACCCCCTGCTACTACCGAGACAAGCGATCGTTTGTCATTTGCGCATATAAATAATGATTGAATAATGACAACAAACACGGCGGATCCTCCAAACAGCGGATTGCTTCATCATGCTGGACAGGACAGCCGCTGCGCTGGGAGCACACTGTTACATTCATTAATTGACATGCCTCGGAGCAGCAGTGGACGCGTACCTTGCAGCTCAATGCATCGACTTAGGTATATCTCGGAGACTCTGGTACGTTTACCATGTCCTGAGTGAGAAACTTGGATGGCATGGCACCTCCATATCATGACCTTCCCTTGCAACATCGAAAAATAGAGTTAGGTACTTTTGTCGGTGATCACCTTTCTCTTGCCCTTATCCTAATGATACTATAATCATAATCGATGTTGTAGCTGCACGCCCTTGTAACACACACATGTGAGAACATCAGGGCGGCGCATACCTACAGAATAAGTCAGTGAGTGTCGAATACGGAAATACTCAGTAACGGGGCGCTGCAACAATGGTGATCTCGATCCCCTCGCCTGATCGCCTGCGAGCCGAGTGTTAAGATATCAGAGAACAAAGGAGTGTCTCCTGCGAGCGTTGCGCTCACTGACACACGTGACGTCACCAGTTTTTGTCGCAATTTGTTCAATTGTTCACCTGTCCGCACGGTATCGCTTTATTTCGCAGCGCGAATTCGTTTTCCGTGTAATTTAACCGGAGCATCGCAACGGTAAGTTCTCACAGAAATCCACAATTTTAAAAATGTCCGCGGGTAAGCCTTCGCATTCGATTCCCATCGGGTCGTGTGAGATGTCCACAGATAAGCTCTATAAATTTAATTAAATGTCTCGGAGTGGTCTCACGGGTGAAGGCGGCGGGGCGGTGCGGCCCGCGGGACGGGGGGAGTGAGCTGGTACTCGCTCGGGTCGGACAGAAGTGCCGAGGGCAGGCAAATTTGTTTGGTGCTGAGTTCGGTCCACTTGTATTAATTAAGTGCGGCGGCTCCTCAAAGACGGAGACGTCGCTTCTACACAAGGAGCGCAAAAAATAAGTCTCCCTCGGCGACACGACAGCCGGGCTGTGCCCGCTGCTACCGATTGTTTTATAAACAACTACACGACGCTCCAGCTAATAATATAAACATCGTCGTCGCCGGTTCACTGGGAAATGCACTTTGATTCCGTTCGATTTACAAAATTCTTTAAATTGTTGAGTTTCAACATTCAACGATGTTGGCAATTTTCAAAATCATCTTACGTCAGCTCGTAGTCTAAATAATATACGAGGGGCGGCTGAAAAGTTTTGAGCCTAAGGTATAAAAAATGGTGATAGATATGTATTAAAAAAAAAAAACAATGTAATCTCCATCTATTTCAATACACTTCTTACATTTATTAAAAAGGACTCTTAACCCGATCAAAAAATATTCACCGTCTTTCGCTTCAAAATGTTCATTTATGGCCTCCTTCATTTCCTCGTCGCTGGAAAGTCTCCGTCCTCGGAGATCCTTTTTCAAATTAGAAAAGAGGAAATAATCGCTGGGGGCCAGGTCTGGACTGTAGGGTGGGTGCCGGTGGTCGATTTCTTCAAATCCTGGCTCGGCTAGGGCACGCTTTGCAACGCGTGCAGTGATGTTTACGGTTCAATAACTTAAAGCGTAATGATGCTAATTACATTAAACTTGTCATTTATATTAATAAGGGTACCCTCAATTAATGATGAGCTGCCAGAGTCAATAATGACTCATGAAGGTACCTAGGCTCAAATCTTTTCAGCCGCCCCTCGTATTTAGTGTAATATGTATGTGGCTGACGACTGAGTGTGCGTCTATTATAGCAATAACGGGACACTATTGACTGAAATAAGCTCATGAAATAGGTAGGTATCACATGTCACTTGTCTCTGGTTTCGTGTTTCTACTTAGTAAACTAGGTAACGGCTCGATATAAGTGCGGTATTTGCAAGAAAGTGACAGCTCGCTTAGCCAGAACTGAGCCGGTGTCCGCTGGAGTCCGCATCAGGTCATGCGTTACATGGAAAACAGCATGTCCGTACTCCCCGGCGCGCACGCCGCTGTCGCACCGCTGGCGCGCCCAATGTCGCGCCACTCACTCCCGCGCATCATTTATCATCTCTCTGAGACGAAAACAATGCCTCTGCTAACGAAGACAGCCGAGTGCACGATCCTAAGCTAGAATCATTGGTCGATGGAAATGCTGCCGCGCAATTAATAGATGCAGTAAGCAACAATTTCGTTAAAATTGAGTTTTCGTTATCACCAAAATATGTTAGAGTTAAAGACCTTTTTTATCAATAATGGTGTATTGAAAAAAACAGGCCAGAAGACCGAATCTTTAAAAACAAAACGCAGCAAATACATTCATTTGTACATGTCCCCTAAACATAAGCGCAGTATGTATGCTATTGCTACGGGCTTTCCTTACAAGTAAACTTAAGAATTGGTTTGAAAAAATACTTAGTTTATTTGTAGTAGTGGTTGACAGAGAACATCAATAAAAGTCAATGGCCTTAGTCCATTCCTTCTTAAGGTGAATGCGCAGTGGTAGACTGCGAAATTCAAATGTTCTTAGGTTTTGTGTAACTTTCAGGTCAGTGTCAGGTTGTATGTTGATCAAAATATGATTTGCGACTATAACAGGTACCTACGTATTTACAAAATTAGAATCATTAATACATCTTTCTAAGTTAGATTTGTACCATAAGCATGGCAAATCATATTTTGGTCAAGATACAACCTGACACTGACTGAATTTCGGGAGAGTGTTACTCCGCTGTTTGACATTGTGGATCCAAAGTTAAACATGATATCGTTATTAATTAATTATGTCTGTACGGAATCAGAATAGTAAAATAAAAGCCATTAAAAAGTTATGAACCAACAAAGATTCGTTTTCTTGTTAATTTTAACGTAACTTTGAGTGTAAATAAGTAATAAAAGGCCTGTAAAATCTTCAAAACCAAGCCCGTACCGACAAAGCTCAGTTATCAAAGAATTCTATAAACTTTATTTGTAATTGATTTATGTAGTGGTTCTTCATAAAACTCGATTTTCCGAAGCTCTTTTAGATTTTTTTTATGCGACTCTCAGTTCGCAACGGTGTTTCTATGCGTGAGAACTATTATAGACGTTGCTCGTGTAGACTAGCGTCTAACTGCTCATCACTGATACTAGCGCTGTCGGACACGAAGCCAGGCGAGACAGCGTGCTTTTTGGCCATGACCACCAGTGAGTTCGAGCTCACGACTAGTTTACTCTTAAGGATTACGCTTGTCAAACACCGCATAAAGAACCAAAATCACAAATGCTTCAACTGGAAGCTCTTCGTCACCCACCATACTCGTCAGACCTAGCACCAACCAACTTCCATTTTTTTTTGAAAATTGGATAATTAAAAAAAACAAAATTCTTAAGAAATGAGCCTGTGAAAAAACACCTTTCATGAGTTCATCGACTTTCGTCCGCAGGATTTCTTTAGCGCAACCTAAGTATCAGTGGACTTCCTTTAAAATGGTAAAGATGTCAACCAATATATCCGCTCGGTGAATATAACAATTTCCTCAAAAGTGTACGGGTAGCAATAAAATGAGTTATGCTAATCAGTTCGCGACTTGCAACAGATGACACATCTATTGTGCGCGCCCGGGCGCAGCCGGGAATGCGGCGCGGGCGCAGCGGACCGGCCGCTGGCACAGTGGCGCTCCCTACAGAAGCCCTACTGTACACAACACGCACCAACGTCCTCCTAGTTAACGAGACAGAACAACTGCGCCCACCAGCTGCAGTCATTGATGGGACACGCTTAGCGATACAGCCTATCGATTCTGTAACAATCTCACCGTGATAACATAGGTGAAGTGAGCGTGAAGTGAACTATCAATGGAGGCAATCCCTTACATCAGGTGGAATGACAGCTCACTTCACCTTAGTTTTCACGGTGAGATTTTTACAGAATAGCACTGCTGTAAAAAGTCGGTCGTGTGTGCGCACGTGGTCACAACACACCATCACGTCCTGGCGCGCGCAGTCCTTCTGCGCGCGCCGCGCATGCGCACGGTGCAGCGCGCACTCTGCGCTACTGATATGTTTATTAGCGCACGCCGCGCCGCGCCGCCGGGAGCCGGCAGATGTCCCTCCAACACTTCCCCATATCTGGCATATCTGAATAGATAGCTCTCTAATTTTATTGCTCCCCACTTGTAAAAATTTTTCGACGTTTCCGAGAACTTGCCGTACGTTTAGTCGACAACTAAAGCTCATTAGTTAAATACGTTGCATGTATCGATTCGACGAACGAATTCCATTTCCAATACGAGATAATAATCTAACTGACGTAATAAACGTGTACTACTCAAGACTAGACAGAACTAACTTGGAAAATGATGGGATTAAACAGACAACTGTTAATCTTATTGCCTATAGCGGTTGTCAGTAACTTGCTATCTGATGCTCCCCCTCCTGCGGGACCCGCTCCCGTGCGCGGGTCGCGTGGTGCCACAGGAAGGTAACCGTGCCCGCGCGGCGGCGGCGGCTAGGGGCGCAGGTACTGCCTGCACGGCGCGCAACAAGCGACCAGAAGCGCGGCCTACTGGGAACGTCTCACAACACAAACCAATATAAACGTTTATCGCGCCACGGATCAACAGCCGAAAACAAGCAATATTTATTGATATCAAACTCATGATTAATTTAACTTTTATTAAAACGCCCTCCAAAGTGACCTTAATCGTATCCCGACTTGTGGAGACAGGCACGTTATAATATTCGGAAGTAAATTATGTCTCTATCAGTATCGGTCGATCGCTGGACATTTGTCTAGGATTTATGAGGCGATGTGCGGTGGGAGCGGGCCCCTGGCGGGGTGGCGCCCCGGGAGCCGCCAGGACATAAATAATGACGTTTAATAATTGATTAATCGCGGTGCTCCCGTCGCCGGCGATAGTATCGCACATACCTGCCCGCACCGCTATAAAGATGAGTCGCTAATTAATTTAAATGAGTAGAGACCGCCTGGCGGACACAAAAAGTGGCGGCGGGTCGCTCACTATCGCGACATCGCCGCCGGCGCACTGTGCTCCAGCGGCTGCGCGCACGAATTATACTTGATTTAGATGATATCGAGCGCAGAGCGATCTGTCGGCCGCCGCACCGCCAGCGCCCCGCAAGTCTTGGTCGAAAGCAGCTTACAGATTGATGTAAACTGATTTTGTACACGAAAGAGATGTTTACTAGAGGATTGTTATTTCGTATACTTACTTATGTAATGTTACCATTTATCGTGCGTACCTAGGTACCTACCGCCAAAAAGTGGAGTTCATTTCCTTCTTGATACGTAAGTATAAATATCTTCTTCTTCTTATATCTTTTTGTTTTCAAAAGATCCTCTATGTAGGGTAGATACCCATATGGGGTCCTTAAAACACAAGTCGAAAGTGAAGTACTTTCTTCTAGACAAGTGTATGCCATCTACAATCGCATCAGATATCTACATCTACAATCGCATCAGCTTTGAGATATTATACATAATGAGGAAAGTTGTTTGTGTGTTTGTAAAACTAAAAGGTAATACAAATCTTATTATTTACAAAAATTTCTACATTAACAGAAATTACACTACTTTTAACGAGTGACTATACAATACTGTCACGCCAGAAAAAATCACGTTTCCTGTGGAAATCTCCATCCGGGTGAAACTTTACTAACATCATTCTTCTGACACTATCCTAATTTATTTGTGGTCGGCGCAACATGTCTTATTCTTCCTTAGGTACTTCTCCATTAATCGATATTTCAGTCTATCAATTGCTAGTTTGGTCTTCCCCTACTCTTATCGACGTTCATACTCAAAAGTTTCCTCACGGGTTAATCTTTACTGTGAAAGGTTAAAGGTAGATACAAATATCACACCAAAAAAAAATTTCATGTAAAATGTTGCCAAGACGAGACCATATGGCTCGCACTGTCAAAAAGTTAATGCACATGTAGAGCCAAGCTTCTAACTCTACACGCCCTAACACTCTACAAGCCCTAACTCTACAAGCACTAACTTCACAAACCTTAAACCTTAGTCAAAATATGTGGCTTAGCCGTTTCGCAACCGTCACATGGGCGTAAGGTGAAACATTTATTCACTGTTCATTACTTTTCTGCTCTACAATAGTTCTTGTAGTCACGAACTTTTTGGCAATGCGAGCCATATGGTCTCGTCTTGGCAATATTTTACATGAAAATGTTTTTGGTGGGATTTCACTTCTTTTTTACCCGACTACGGCGAAGCAAAAAGGAGGGTTATGTAAGTTGCTCATGACATTTATTTTCCAAGTTTTAGAATGTTTTTATTGTTTGTGCACTAATACTAGCTTAACACCAAATTACAGTTTTCTAAGACTTCAGGAAGTGCCCTAAGAATTTTGATGATCATCAGTGAGTGAGTGACGAAATCAGGGTTTTTTAGACATCAATAAAATCTAAAGTATAAAAGCTAAGCAAATGGAACTTTATGTTTAATAAGTCCACTATTGACATCATGTTCCGAGAATTTTGTTTATCTGGTATAATCCGAACCCAAGTTATGAGGGTTCAAAAAAACGACGAAGCACTTCGAGAAAAGGTAGTTAGTGCCCTTGCGCTTCGCTTGGCTCGTCTTGGCGGAGGCACTACCGTGCTCCCAGATCTTTTGTTTTACTCCGGCCCGGCCACCTACTCGGAAGGCCCTTCCCTTTGGTTGATTTCTCTATCCCAAGTGTAAGACTTAATAAATAAAAAATCAAAACAATAATTTGGCCGCTAGTACCAAGTCCGGTCGGTCAGAGTATACCGGCTAAGCATAGGTAATACACAAGATTTGAGATGAAAGGAAAAAACAACAGAATCCTTCATTGATTTACAACTATCGATGACGATCGATAACCCTGTGTACCCGACGAGGCCGGGCGTGTCATTACGTACCCCGCGCTTGCGCCAGTGCCGACTCACGAGCAGTATACTAGCCAATAGCCACCATATTGTTTTATAACTGAATACTGATGTAGTAGTATTACCTAGTGAAGTAAATTTAAATCTCGTAAAGTGGGGTTACCTTGACGAAGCAGCAGCACGGTGCTGCACGGTGCTGCACTGTGCTGCACTGTGCTGCACTGTGCTGCACTGTGCTGCACTGCTGCAGCTATGTCGCAAACCATTCAGCTCCCATCAGTCCCGTCTTGCCGCCTGCCCTCGGTGCCTCAGAATCTCCAATCAAGGTGACCTTGTGTCGTCATCTGACATTGTGCTGAGCTGAGGCCCTTTTGACATTATAATCATCGTTGTCTGTTGTGTATAGTTCTAAGGTGTATTCTTTGCTGTAATGGAAAGAAACGCATTTTTCTTTCTTTCTCTGGACGTAGTGTGCCAAAAAGATCTGAAACCGACATGTGTGTGTAGGTAATAATAAAAATAATAAATAAAATTCATTTATTTCAGATAACTCATCCATAATTCCATACAGTAATTTAAACTTAAACTAAATAAAAAAAATCGACGGGTTGCACTCCGGGAGTGCCGGCAGAAGTGAAAACTTAAATATTAATGTTCTGCATTTTTGATATTTTGGAATGGTTAGAGAATAATTTTGTACGAATTGCTTTCGTTATCAGTATAAAAGTATTATTATTTATGTGGTAGGATACAATATTTATTCATTGCGCTATCGTACACAAACATGACAATTATCGAACATTCGCGCAAGCGCCTTGCGCCGCCTGCCCTCTCTCCATCCGTCTTACGAATTCTCGATCAGGTCACGTGTCCTGACGCGAGTTTAGAGATTTTTACCCATTCCAAAAAAAATACGCAGCGCCGCTAAAGAAGTTTTCACTTCAACATTCGCGCAAGCGCCTTGCGCCGCCTGCCCTCTCTCCATCCGTCTTACGAATTCTCGATCAGGTCACGTGTCCTGACGCGAGTTTAGAGATTTTTACCCATTCCAAAAAAAATACGCAGCGCCGCTAAAGAAGTTTTCACTTCAATAAAAAAAAAAAATTAATACCTATAAGTAATTATGATACAGCAGATCATCATAACTGTAATATCATCCAAAGACAGTTCATAAAATATCTTTGCTTTCAGCAAAAGATTCCTTAACAGTCAACCGATTATCTTGAACTTGTAAGAAGTATCATCTGCTACCACTGGTAGATCGACGTAACATTGCAGACTGTTTGTTCTTGTTGAAAATCCTCAATAACAATATTGATAACCCTGAGTTATTCATGAGTCGCGCGCGCGCACCTAGCGACGCAAGGTGTGTGTACTTACGAACGCGGATCGTATAATTTCGTTAAAAAAAAAAAAAATGACTTCGACGGTGAAGTGCATTACGTGCAATATTGTAATAGACGAATTGTTAGCATATGTGCAAAACAAAATATCGATTATTGATGAAGACAGTTTAACCAGAATATGTGTGTCGGCGTTTAAAAGTGAAGAAATTAATCGATCAAAATCGTTACTTTTTGAATCGCTACCGACGGGCAAGCGAAAAATCTCGCGTAAAAGGCAAGGGAAAGAAAACCGAGACGTTGAGGATATAATATCTCTTTTCAAGGGAACTGATCCTGAAGTGATGCCAGTGTTTGTAGCCCGTGATTTAGAAAAACTTCCACCGGTGACATTCGACCATCTAGATGTCACAAAATTATTAAAGGATATTTTGATCCTCCAAACAGAACTGAAAGACATAAAGACTAAGTATGTTACGTCGGATCAGCTAGAGGATCTCAAGCTGGTGATAGGAAATGTGATTTCTACATCGGACCAGTCAACCCCGAATAAATATCAATATCGGAATATGAGGATAAATACTAAGCGCGGTGCGTATCTGGACAGTGGCCCTATGGGACTTACACATCTAGATGCGACAGTTACGGATCATAATATTGATTCGATATCGACTTCACCTAAAGAAACCCCAGTGCCGAAAGGCGAGCGGTCATCACAAAATTACCCGCAAGTTGTAAAAGTGAACGCGGTCAGCGAAGAGACTTCGTCGCAAGCGACAGGGGCGCTGCAGCCAGGGCCCGCGTGTCGAGAGAACGGGTCGCAAATCGTTCCGCATGAGAGTGTGATTATTACGGATAATCAAAGTGAAAAAAGATCTTTTGCGGAGACAGTGAAAACAGGTGTGGATAGTGACTGGAAATTGGTACAGCGTCGAAAAAATAAGGCGAACTATCGATATCTTGGCAAAATGGGAATGTCAAACGATACGGACTGTAAGTTCAAAGCCGCAGACAGGGAGGTTCCAATGTTTATTACCAAAGTACATAAGGATACAACGGAAAGTGATATAACAGATTACGTTTATCGAAAAACAAATGAAACGATTAAATTAGAAAAAATATCATTTTTACGAGATAAATATCATAATGCGTACAAGTTTTTTATCTCAGAACAAAAGTTGCCCACGTTCTTGGATGACAAACTTTGGCCCCGGGGCGTTATATTTAGGCGTTTCACAAACTTCAAGCAAAAGAATGCGAACGGTGGACGCGACACTGTAAGCGGCCCTGCCACGGAAAATTATGATAGACAACAGTCATGATAGATACAAATTAGTCAGCTACAACTGTAAAAATGTGAAACGAGCAGTTCATGGTATTAAAGAGCTATGCCAGTCCTCGGACATAATTGCTTTACAAGAGACGTGGTTGTTGCCCGGCGACTTACAGTTTCTGAGCGGAATCGACGACAACTTCGGGTGCACCGGTACATCCGCGGTGGATACCACCGCGGAATGCTTCGCGGCCGGCCCTACGGAGGAGTTGCACTTCTTTGGAATAAAGGAGTTTTTCAGAATGTGTCGGTCATACAAAGTGATAACCCGCGTGTGTGTGCAATTAAAATAACTATGGGTCTGAAGTCAATATTAGTGTTCAGTGTTTACATGCCTACAGATAAGTTGATAAACTTAACGGATTTCACGGATTGTCTCAGTTTGGTGAGTGCGATTGTTAGTAATGAGGATATTGAGTCGGCGTACGTAATGGGTGATTTTAATGCCCATCCAAATGAATTATTTTACAACGAGCTTAATGGTTTTTGTAGTGGATTAGAGTGGACATGTGCGGACGTTGAGATATTAGGACTTGATTCGGACACGTTTAGCTTTGTTAGTGAGGCGAATGGTTCGAGACGCTGGCTAGACCACTGTGTGACCACTAACGCCGCCTTGCAATCCATAATTAATGTTTACATAAATTATGACGTCTTGTGGTCAGATCATTACCCTCTGATTGTAGAATGTAATTTTAATGTTATTAAATCAAAAATATCTTGTAACACGGGATCGTTAGTCAATAAGGTACTATGGGGTGAAAGAAAACCAGACCAAATTTTACTATATAGTGAGATCTGTCATGAGAGATTGAGACTTGTTGATTTTCCTAGGGTGTTTCGCGACTGTAGTGACTATGTTTGTAGTAATGTAGATCACAGAGAACACATTGATAAACTTTACGACGAGTTAATTTTTGTTTTAAGCAAGGCTGCCACTGAAAGTTATGTCGTCGTAACACGGCGTAACATTAAGAAGCCTGTGGTTGGATGGAACAGATATGTTAGTGATTCTCATAGGGAGGCTAGATGTAAATTTCAGCAGTGGGTATGGTGTGGAAAACCAAAGTCGGGCCGTGTTTTTGAGGAAATGCAAGTTGGTCGAAATGTTTTTAAGTCTCGCTTAAAATGGTGTCAGAATCATAGCGAACAAATAAAAATGGACATTTTGGCTTCGCACCACGCGGAACATAACTTTAAACACTTTTGGAAGTCCACCAAGAAGTTCAATGGCAAGCCTAGCCTCCCAGTGAGCGTTAATGGTATCAGTGAACACAGCTGTATAGCTGATATGTTTAAGGACCACTTCACGGTAAAATCACCATTGGGACCATCACAGTTAGTGAACGATGTGGGGCTGCAGTGTCAGGAGATTGGAACTATAATTACAGCTAAAGATGTTAAAGAAGCGATTAAAGCTATGTCACGTGGAAAGTCTCCTGGTCATGACGGCATCAGCATCGAACATTTGAAACACGCAGGCCCTCACCTGCCCAGAGTGCTCGCGATGTTCTATACCCTATGTATAGGGCATTCGTACTTACCTCCTGCACTTATGAAAACTGTGGTGGTGCCAATTGTGAAAAATAAGACGGGTGATTTCTGAAAAATCCAACTACAGGCCGATTTCACTTGCCACTACAGTAGCAAAAGTGCTTGATAGTTTGCTTAACAATCAACTTGAGAAATACCTGAACATTAGTGACAACCAGTTCGGTTTCAGGCCGAGACTCTCTACAGAGACAGCCATTTTGTGTGTGAAGCAAACTATCAAGTACTACACAGAAAGACGAACGCCAATTTATGCATGTTTTCTCGACCTGTCGAGGGCATTTGACCTGGTTAACTACGATATCCTGTGGCAGAAACTGAAAGATATATCCTTGCCAACAGAATTCATCAGGATCTTTAAATTTTGGTACCATAACCAGGTCAATGTCGTGCGATGGTCGAGTGCATATTCCGAGCCGTACAGGTTGGAATGTGGGGTGAGGCAAGGGGGGCTAACTTCGCCTAAACTTTTCAACTTGTACGTCAACGCGCTGATAGAGGAGCTCAGCAGTACCCGTGTCGGCTGCCATATTGATGATATATGTCTCAATAATATCAGTTACGCGGACGACATGGTGCTGCTGAGTGCTTCTGTGTGTGGCCTTTCAAAACTGTTGGGCATCTGTGAAGACTACGCTCGCAGCCATGGCTTGATTTATAATGTCAAAAAAAGTGAATGCATGGTCTTTCAGGCCAGAGGAAAATGTCCGAACACAATACCTGCCATAAAATTATGTGGAACACCATTGAAGAGGGTGGAACACTTTAAATATCTTGGGCATATGATGTCCTCTGATCTGAAAGATGATGCAGACATAGAGCGAGAACGCAGGGCGTTGTCTGTAAGAGCGAATATGATGGCCCGCAGGTTTGCTCGGTGTACCACTGAGGTGAAAAAAAGCATTGTTCAGAGCATATTGTACATCTTTCTACACGAGCAGCCTGTGGGTCTCATACACGTGCAGACAGTACAACGCCTTGCGTGTGCAATATAATAATGCATTCAGGGTGCTGATGGGGCTGCCCCGATTCTGTAGCGCATCAGGTATGTTCGCCGAGTCGCAAGTAGACTGTTTTTATTCTACTATGCGAAAACGATGCACATCCCTGGTGCGCAGGGTTCGGGCTAGCTCCAGCAGCATCCTGAGGGCATTCGCGCAGAGGTTCGATTGCCAGTACCTGAACCATTGCTGTATGATTCACATACTGGGCAATCGAAGTATGTAATAATAATATCTTTAAATGGTCTTTCTAATTGTGTTTTTTTTTTTTTTTAATTTTATCTGATTTATTTGTGGTTGTTTTTTTTTTTTTGTGTGTCTTATATGATCCTATGTTGGTCGAAATAAACGATTTTTATTTTTATTTATTTATTGTCGAAAATTTTATTTTAATGTGCCAAGTAAAGCACTTCGTTTTAATCCACCCATACGTGTACCTCATACATCTTCCAATTATAGGCAGAACAGTTAACTACATTGTACGCGAAAGCAAAAAATTTCTAAAATGATTTTGATCCATTCACAATTAGTGTAAATTCGGCTAGAAGGCGCTTAAGCCTCTTTTTCAAGTAGCGGTAGGTTATATTATTTGTTTTTGTTATTTTATTATTTTTTCTATTATTATAGTCATATAAACGCAAACTAAGTATTTATATTGCTTCTTACTTTAATTTAGGCGATGTGTTTTTTTTTATTCTTGAGCATAAATTATTATTATAAGTCTATACGTGAGTATTTGTAACTATTGCTATAACTATTGCTTTCGGGTAACTATTGTTTCCTTCTTGTATTTGTTTTAATATCTGTAAGTCCTGCATGCAAAAATAAATGCGTAAACAATCAACCAGCCATACCTACCAGAGATTGCCTTTTGTTTTGCAATGGATACCTACATTAGTTACGCAGTTACAACGATGCCCGGAAACATTCGCAGCTATCGATAAGTTGTTTAAATAAAATAAAATAAAATAATTATCCTGAATTTTCAAAATACCTAAGTACAGTATAGGATAGGAAATCAATGCAATGCATTGAAGATCACCGGTCTACATAGGAATAAATACATAAATCTAACACCAACTACCACCTCGCCGCGTTTACGTTTACAGACTCGCTCAGCAGCTCAGTTACGCGCGCGTCGCGAGCGCATGAGAACTGGCGCTGTATTATATAGCTTGTTATAGCTAGGTGGAATGAGACAGACGCTATTAGTGCATACTCCGCGTGACTTAAGAGTACAATTAAAAAGTTAATTACCGCACGGCTAATAATCCGTCTGAAACATTCGGCTGATGCATAATGAGGTGCGTTGGCGACCGTGAGCACGGTCTGTCTGTCTGTGTGCATGTGTGTCGGCTATGACGGATGTCTCCGCCACTCTTCGCTAATGACTGATAATTGAAAGCTCGTAGATCAACGCAGGCGAACCCGGTCACACTCGGTATAAATCCGTATGCTTCATATATTTTTTGGCTGTAAGTAAATATAAAGCCATTATCGTTCTCTTCCTATGCGACGACGAGGTCTGCTAATGGCCTGTCGGCTCCTAGAGGCTGACTTGTTCGTAATTAATTCAGTATTGTATAGGGATATGTGGAAAGCCACTCGCATGTAATAGGTAATAGAATAGACTTCACTTTAATGCTCAGTAGGTATGTACATGTTTTTCACAACAGTTTAATCGATCAATAATAGAGAATACCCACGGAGGGCGATCTCTTTCAATAATAGAGAATACCCACGGAGGGCGATCTCTTTCAATAATAGAGAATACTCACGGAGGGCGATCTCTTTCAATAATAGAGAATACTCACGGAGGGCGATCTCTTTCAATAATAGAGAATACCCACGGAGGGCGATCTCCTTCAATAATAGAGAATACTCACGGAGGGCGATCTCTTTCAATAATAGAGAATACCCACGGAGGGCGATCTCTTTCAATAATAGAGAATACCCACGGAGGGCGATCTCTTTCAATAATAGAGAATACCCACGGAGGGCGATCTCTTTCAATAATAGAGAATACTCACGGAGGGCGATCTCTTTCAATAATAGAGAATACCCACGGAGGGCGATCTCTTTCAATAATAGAGAATACCCACGGAGGGCGATCTCTTTCAATAATAGAGAATACCCAAGGAGGGCGATCTCTTTCAATAATAGAGAATACTCACGGAGGGCGATCTCTTTCAATAATAGAGAATACTCACGGAGGGCGATCTCTTTCAATAATAGAGAATACCCACGGAGGGCGATCTCCTTCAATAATAGAGAATACTCACGGAGGGCGATCTCTTTCAATAATAGAGAATACCCACGGAGGGCGATCTCTTTCAATAATAGAGAATACCCACGGAGGGCGATCTCTTTCAATAATAGAGAATACCCACGGAGGGCGATCTCTTTCAATAATAGAGAATACTCACGGAGGGCGATCTCTTTAATACAAGCTATCGTCAACTAAAAGTGGCAACTTCCGCGAGTTTTTGATATGTATGACGAGACAAACATTGATTTTTATTTAGAAGAGAAGAAAAAGCGTACTTATTTCATGAGGCACCGTCTTCAGTACCAGTTTCCCATTGCTTGCGAATGGTTTACTGGTGACGCGGGAGCAGCAGCTCCTATTACTAGTGTTACCTACAGAGATATGTCAATGGCTTGGCTTGCGGACAAGGTCGGGATATTATGTACCTTAACGATGCAGACGATGTGAGGTATGCATTACTGATATGTTCAGGGTTGCCCGGCAGTAGGCCGCGCATAACCGATGAATACAAGAATATATTCGGACAGAGAAGCCCCAGCTCCGTGCGAGTGCGGCTCCGCAACGTATATTTCACGGCAGTCTAATTAGTGCTAATTTATTGTACAGCGATCTGCCAGCATTGTACTTATGTATAAAGTACTAGCGATGATTCCAATTAATTTTGTTTTCTGCACAAAGCCAAGTTTTTAGCCGGAAAAGGCCATTAGTGGTGGACACCGAACACCGTCAGAAGTGTATTATGTCTCTGAGATTTCTTCGATGCAATGCTACTTTTTTAAGTCATTACATCTGAGGTAGGTAAAGTATGTTAATTGCATCTAATCAATTTTGGGAGCATAATCCTAAGATTTCTATTACAAAGAGGTAGTAACAATGACGATTAACACAAGTGTGTGTAGACGCAGCCGATGAATATCGCGAGACCGGCTACCGACGACTCCGCACCTCCGTTATCTTATCTATGACATTAAAAGTAGCTCTTTAATGTCCACACGTCCTCAGGACAAAATAAAGAGCTACGTTCACACTCAACTCTAACCCGACTCCAGAAGGTTGTTATTCGAGTGTCAGTGTGTTGAGATTACGCTTCCTACCGCGCACCTCGTAAAAACAAACGGCTCCTCGAAACCATTAAGCGCTATCGAAGTGTCCACTTAATAACGAGTCCTAACTAATTAGGCGGCGACCCGTCTGACGCGGGACGCGCAGCAGTGCGCAGGACCCGGGGCAGGGGGGGGGCTGGTACAGTCCGCAGTCACTGCAGTCTGCAGTATCTATATGGCAAACAAATCGAATGCAATATCGAAGCATTTAACAAACCGGACGTTTAATTCTTGTGTTGGCAGGCAAACGCTGGCGCGGCAATGCGGCGCAATGTATGTAGCTATTTAGTTAAGGAGCGGGCAGCCATTACCGAAACACATCATGAGCTATTAGCTAACTCAGCGTCGCACTGCAACTGGCCGCTAATTGTGGTGTCGGCGGCTTGATGCGGCGCGAGCGGTCGCCGCGCTTTATGTTAATTGCCGATAATTGTCCGAGCGGAGGGCGCGGCGCGGCGCGGTGGCGCGGCGGCCGCGGTGCGGAGACAAGATGGCCGCAGCGGATGCGGTAATTGCTTTCGTGGAAACCGCCGCGGGCCGCATACAGATTGAAGCGCGGCGCCCGCAAAAACAACGGCGCGGTGCAATTAGACGCCCCCGCCCGGCCCGCGCCCCGCGCCCGGCCGCCGCCTGCCCCGCGGTAATAGCCGCGACCCGCCTCCCATCCGCCGCGATTAGCTCCTAACCTTGTGACGGACGGAAGATTTATAGCGAACACACGTGTAACTATGTGTACTCGGAACCCTCACCACCGGCAGCCTCCCTCGTGGAAGCGAGGAAAAACCACTACAATAGCAACTTTGATCGATGCACCAAGCTTGCTCTGCATTGCACTTTTTATTCACATAAGTCATACTAAGGTATCTAACTCTTTCAGGAGCTCCATTATACTGCGCCGCTATGAAACGTGTCGGAGCTCCATGAAACGATCCCTGATTCGGACGAAGCATAAATGGTTTCTGTTAGGTACCTACTTACTGCAAAAGTCCCGGATCGCAACTGTGCAATATTAACGGTGGTAGCTTCGCTCTTATTATAGATAAACATGAGATAAACTTAACTTTATTGAAACTAAACTATGGAATCTAATTATTTGCATCGCGATTATGAAAATAAGTAGGTACACTGTGCAAGTTGGACATTATCTTCACCTAAACTGAATCATAATGTGTTCGGTCAAAATAATATACAAACAATAATGTATTGGCAGACTTTGCGTTAATTTTTTGCGTCACCGGCAGCGACCTGTCGTCGAATACATTGTGCTTTCAATGTGGAATGATTGCTCGCGCAGCATTTACTGAACACGCCTGTTGAGACATTGCGAATTGCGCTTGCATAGTCAGCGAGTGCGTCGCATGCCGCACCGCACCGCCGCACCTCCGCACCGCGCCTGCACTGCGGCGCACTGGCCCGGAGTGTTCACGTAGTGGCACTGTCTGCCCACGTGCTGCGATGTCTCCATACGTTCCTGCTGGGAGCAACGCTGACGATGACTGTCGCATGTCGCATAAAAAATGTGCCTTTGAAGCGCTATTCTGTTTCTAACAGCCTAATTCGGTGACGAATCTTTTTGAAATGTTAAAAGTTTATATTGTTGGTAGGTAGGGACTTTATTATTGTTTGACAAATGACGAGTGATACCCAGGCAGTGAGGCACCACCCACTACAGGCTACCCCTTCCTAACGAGGACAGCTTGAATAAACTACCCTTCGGAATTTCGGATTAACAAATATGCGACTGTTAATAAATATTTCTTTCTAATCTTGAAGCAAGTTAGATAATTTATTTTCGTTTTTTTGGATCGCTTGTCGAACGACAGCGGCACCTTGGGCTGCATGTTGTGTGCGCACCTTGCGTTTGCCGCCCGAACGACTCACGGCAATCTGACTTGTGACAGTTATTCCACAGAAACAACAGCGAATGCATTGCAGCTAATATCTTACCCAAAGTAAGTCCTGTAAGTGGTGTCCTAATGAGCAACCACGAAGGAAAAACCAAATGAATGATAAACTAGCCTTATTAGTTATTACAAGCATGAACACAATCATCCTAACATTCCCCAGCCGGGACACAGCCTCCTCTGTTTGGAAGGCAGTGTCCCGAGTGCCCTCGCGGACTCAGTGCGGGTCGGTCGATGTCCACAAGTCTTAAATTTTTTTATTCTAGGACATACCTACTTAGCCTTACAGGTTTTCTTACTATGTAGGTATTGCATTTTTCCTTTATCGTTATGAGAGCTGTAGCAATGAAATAATATAGGTACACAATGTAAAGTGCTGCCTGGATTTGCAACTCGTAAGTTTGTCCGCTATCACCGTTTAACAATAATGAATTATATCTATATTTTTTTTTTTATGATGGGAAATCATCAAATGACCCCTACCGCTCTGGGTGGAGCAGAAGGGAGTGTCAGACTCTTACTGACTAAAACCCACCCGTGTTCCTTCCTTAGCCCTTTGTGTTCCGGGGTAGCGGTAGGGCAATTTTCCGAAATATGATGTTTTTGTATAATTTATCTGGCATAATTTTATTTTCTATTTTTTGCTAATTCGTCATGGTCACATCATAGTGGTTTTAGAAAGACACATAACAATAATAAAGGCACCCAAATAGCTGCATTGGTTATTTAAACATAACGGATTGAAAAATTTAAGTACCAGGTGAATGAGATGTGGCCAGATGAATGAGAAGTAGGATACATGTAAATTAGAAAGATGTGGAAGGTGAATGAGATGTGGCCAGATTAATGAGAAAAAGGTTACACGTAAATTAGAAAAATACGAAATAAGTCCAGTATTTATGTTTTGGCGTTTAATCAATAAATCACAGTCAAGACTAATTAGGGAATTTCACCACAATCATTTAAAGGTAATTTCTATATAAAAATTAAGTAGGTACTTATATCTAGTAAAATTCTTTAAAAGAATTCAACAAAATCAGTTCGTTTCTTAATTAAATAAAAATATATTGAATCTTTTAATTTTCTTCAGGAATGAGCTTAATTTTAAACTATTAAATCTAATCATAAAAAGGGCTAAAGTTAAATGTTAAAAATAATCAACATGAGGTTGACAACCATTTTGTAAAAATATTAAAAAAAGAAACAAAAGCAGTTCTCCTCTTATTTCAACAGAAAAATATTATATTTTTTTAAAATAAATGAGATAATTTTAAGGTATATCTAAATTTGTACCCTTTGACTATTGAGAATCTAAATCTAATCATTAACAGCATCACAGTTTAATAGGAACGTTTAAAAGTAACAAATAATTAACTTGAGGTAGACAATTATTTTCTAAAATTATCAAAAAAACAAAAACTAACAAAAATATACTTTGTCTTTGATATTTCTCCTTTACCTTACTTTCAAATATGATTCCAACTACGATTCGATTTAGAAAATTAGTAAAAAAATTATTAACCCCCGAAATCGAATCATGAAATGAATCACAGTATAATAGTCCACGAAAAAATCAAGTTGACAGAGTATTAGGTAGTAAAATAACTACAAATAATAACAAAGACAGTGTAAACACATTAAAAAATATTTAAGTCGTCATCTGAGTCCTCTCCTTTCCATGGAGGAATGTCCATTAAGTTCTCCAGCATTTCAAAGTTTGATAAATTTTGTTCATTTGTCTGTTTATTTTCTTTTTCAACAGTTTCTTCTATCACCAATAATGTATTATCTTTCACAGTATTTAAAGCAGGTTTAATTAATATATTGGATAAAATGTTAACTTTGTTTTCTTTACGTTTAGTGTTTATTAGGGAAGCACATGTTTGTGTCCCACTTGCACTCGGTGTATTGGCCCAGCCCTGTTCTCGCAATAAATTAATTTCTCTTGTAGATTCTGATAATGGTAAAACAGCATCAACCGTGTTCCTGGATGGCAATGTATAAAAACCGAGATGTTTTCCGTGAGGACACAAAATAGCTTCTTCAGCGCATAAATTATCGGTACAGCTTAAGGTCCGAGCAGCAATTATATTTGAATCGAAGGTCCATACAATTTGATGCATTTTCATGCTACCAGGAAAGTTTTTTACTTTTTGGGGAAATAGTAAATCCTTTTCATAAACGTCGTATTCTGTTACTGGCTTAATAATTACGTTCTGAATGTTCTGAGAAATTATATTCTTGAAGTCACCAAAGTCAGTGATATCCATACCACAAGATACTGCTCGATCAGCAGCTTGCTTCATCGCAGCTCCAACTCCATCGGGCGCTCCCTTTCCGTGACCTGATTCGGTATAGTTCCATGTGATTGTGCGCAGTGATTTAACATATTGGTTAAAAGAAGATATTACATGGAAAATCTTTTTGTTTCTATATTGACTTGAAGGTGAATCGGATATAAAATGGATACACTGCAGGTTTGGGCAGATTTCTTCTAATATGTACTCTAAAATAGGGACGATATGGGCCCAGACAGCCGACACATCATGCCTCGGACACTCACTGATGGTACAAAATGATTGATGTTTAAGATCACCTCCATCAACATCCCTGTAATAAATAACTGCAGTGTGTAAAGTGATTTGCTTGCGGCTTCCGCCAAAATGGTAAGACTGTATCTCTTCATTGCACTTTACGGCATAATTCTCGCTGAAGTCTATATGTATAATACAACGGTTTTCCGAAAGACTATTTTTTAAACATGTGATAGCTCGATATTGCCCAGATATATTGCCGCAGTGTATGAAGAAATCTGCAAGGAGTGAATGTAATTCAGCAATGACGTCCAATGGTAGATTCCGCATTTTAATTTTTTCAGTAACACGCATTTTTCTTTGAGTATCTCTTACGTTTTGGATTTTAGTCTTCCACTGCCAATAACATATTTCTTGATCATTACTGAATTCTAATTATGGCACGACCTTACGCTTACAGTTATTGCAATTTCTATGTAAACAAGTGACGTTGTAGGGATCACAGCAAGTTTTAGCCAATAAATCACGATAACTGTTCACAGTTGTTATTTTTCGTTGCCATAATGCTTGAATTATCAAATTTACATTAACATGTAGTTTACATAGGCAGGTCTCTCTGGAATTTATATCCGGAATCAGAATCCAGAACGGCCTTAGTCTACAAAAAGCTGGATAACTGATTTTAACATTCTTTTCCTTTATATATTTTTCATGCAAATTCTTTAAAGTATCCGATAAGTATCGTTTTTGTTTCTTTACTTTATTCTTCACAATGCATTCTTTCTTGCCTGCACAGAGACGACTATGCCTATCTTCTCCTAAAAAGCCTACAATATCTTCTTTGATATCTGCTGCTATACCTCTCGTCACTACACGTGCGTGTTTAGTCTGATTCCTAACTATTGTCTTTGTTTTTTCTGTACTGTTGTATATGTTTCTCATTCTCGGAGTCAAACGACCATTGAAAGAATTTCTCTCAATTTGTTTTCTATATCTTTCATTAATTTTTCTCAGATTGCGTATTTCAGCGTTTAATTTAAATATGTTTTTGTCTTTTTTGTAACGTAAATGTCGTTGAGCCGAGCTAGAACATGGTGTAACTTGTTTTATAATATTAATAGGTGAGGTACATACCATAAGGTTTTCATCGGACAAAATTGAAGGTGACGACGGTAAAACCACATCATTTTGTCGAACATGTTCATCACCTAAATCGTATTCACTCTCAGGGGGAGTATTATTTGCCAGTAAAAGAGCAGTTCTTTTTTCTTCTTTTTTTCTTGAATAATAAGCGTTGAAATTCTTTCTCCATCTCTGTCTCTGTGCTCTCTGTTGCCTTGGGGACATTTCTCTGATACTCAGTTGTTTCTTGTATTCTATACGTTTAAGATATCTAAGTTTATCTTTCTCTTGTTTTTCTTTCCACAACTGTTCGTCATTTTTAATACGTTCATACCTTCGTCTCTCTGCTAACCGTTTTTTTTTAAGTCTTTCTTCTCTAGTCTGTTTCTTTATCTTCCCCATTTTTAGTACCTTAAAAGATATTGGATTATTTGTTTACAATATGTATTATTTTACAAGGAGAAAAACAAAAAACCCGTCTGCATAAAACTTTTTTTAAAGTTGATATAACCAGTACCAGTCTAACAAATAAGACAAATATAACGACACTCTCAAGTGAAAATCCATTAAACTATTAAAGCTACAGAGCGTGCCAAAGAAATATACATACATAAGTACCTAAATATACTTGAAAAACAGTACTCCTTTTGGCGTAGTTGGGTAAAACGTCCAACATTACTTAAAATCTAATTTATCTGGATTCTATCTAATTCATCTGGCGCAAATTCGCCAGAGAAATCCAGAATAATTAGAACCAGATGAATTAGATTTATTTACTAAAACTGATTTGTCTCGTAAATTTGATACAGTTCGTGAACAATAAAAACACTTCAACAATATAAAACTTCTTCGATTTTATATGATTTATTTTCCAAAATATTCTACGTATTATTGTTTAAGAAAATATGACCATATAAATGAGATAACATACCTTACAAAACCCAATCTCGACGCCGATATCGTGTATAATTTTCTATGCGGGCAGCGAGGACACGTCCACACTTCACCTAAGCACGGCGGCGTCTGACAGCGGGCGGGTGGGAAGCCGCGCCAAGCATTGCGTTGACGGTTTATTGTAGGTAGTTAACGGAAGGACGAGCCAGATAAATTATGCTTATACCCTTGGACATTTTTTAATCTTCTATAATTATAATTTTTGATTATGTAATTAAAGATTTCACACATGAAATTACAGGTAAATATTTGAAGTACTTTTACAAATGTTTAAATTAAGTGAATGTGTAATAAATTTATATATTTTTAATGTTCAGTTTTAGTCATAACGCGTTAGGACGCGCCATGTAAATTAGATTTTGGACGTACTTTAATTTTTTATAATTTTTTTATAATATTTTTTGCGGTATAATCTATAGTCCTTAATAGATAACAAATGCATGGGTAATAATAATACATATACATCTAAATAAAAAGTGCTCATTAACTAACGTTATCTGACGAAAAACCTGTCTAACTCACGGTTCAGAGAATTGCCCGGTAACCCTTTCGGACAATCCCGCTGCATGAATATCTAAAATGATGCAAAAATATTAGGCTCGTTAATAAGAACAACCTTTTACTACTGCTTCTCGGTACCGAAAAAACCTTTGTTTTATAGAGAACAATGGCGAGGAAATTGTTGATGAAATTATTGAGCGTCTACGTACGGCACCGCGACAGATATCAACACACTGGATGACTCTTTGCAGTCTGGCAATATCCTTTTATCAGTATTAGTATTGAACGGACTAGTATCTACAAGCGCTTGGCATAGAAGTAAGTATACTTAGGAACCTATCGATTTCGATAGTAGCCAGTTCTTTAAAATGTATTTTCTAGCTTACGAGTTTATTGCTAGCGAGTCCTACAATATTAAGGCATTATGTAAGTAAGTATGACTCGCCAGACCGAATTTAATTTCAAATACCATTCTTGAAAGTAACCAACGCGGTATTGGACACTCTTATACCTATCATATCGTACGCTACCATCTAGTGAGTAGTAACTGAGCTGGGCTAGTAAATAGCTCGCAGGTCGCGGGCCACTGGGGCCACTCGGGCCAGCCGGAATGCGGCTCGGATTCGGGGCAGCGCGGAGAGCAGCGGACCAGCGGTTCGCAGAACTGTCCGTTCCCAGAACTTCGACAGCCGCTTGATATACGCAACTCGTCACATACCTGTGCAACTAATGAGCCAGCTTGTGCCACTCGCGCCGCGCCTGCGGGCGCCTGGCGAGAGCAGCAGTAGGTACGTGCGCGGTGGCGTGTGTCAACTAGGACTGCTATTATGGAGGTACCTATACTATAAACAACTATTAACAGGTATAATACTATTACATATTTTCTTGGTTCAGCGTTTGAAATGCCTAGTGGAGGAACAGCGAATAACGTTGCGCGATTCAGCTGAATACGTAAACGCAGGTTACCGCTGTTATTTACATTCAGCTCTGCACCGCATCCACTTTTATTATTGCACCGGTATTAAATTATTCAGTCGGTGGCACTTACTCGTTCATCACATAACTTAAAGGAAGTATAATGAATGAAACACAAATCTAATATATCAAGTAGGAACGCGGGGAATGTGCGCGTACAGGGGCTCGCAGGGCCCGCCGGCCGCCATCTATTTTTTAATGAGCTCGGTAAATGATTCATTTGCTAGTGAGACTGTCAAAAATAAAATATTGCATTACTGATATCATTAAACCACAAATTATAATAATACTAGCGACCCACCCCTGCTTCGCACGGTTTTTACGACTTGACTAAACACCGGGATTTATTTATTATATTATGACAGTTTAATACTAATGTATATACCTATAAACCATCCGGAATATATGCTCTAAATGATAGTTAGCACTGTATTAAGATGTACCGCGTGTTTAGAAGATCTAACCAGTCACAGACAGACATGAAAAGCGTCTTTGTTTTAGACTATTCATAGAACTCACTATTCCTGAAATCTGCATGCTCTCACAATCAAACGCTGCTTATAAGGCGAAATTATCTGTTGCCAAAAGATTGCCTATGTTAGTATTGAACTTTTGACAGTCCGTTCCATGTTCACATAGAGGTACTATGTGAACATGGAACGGACTGTCAAAAGTTGCATTCGGTACTGTGTGCACTCTGGCGCACAGCTAGAGCGGACAGCGTGTGTCTGTTGTCAATGTTGTCATAGTACACATTGAGAGGAACATTACACAGTGCAGCAATCTTGTTGAAGCCTTTATTAAGTAATACGTTTTTTCGAGTGAATTCAATTTATTTATTACAGACGAATTACTTACAATAAAATTTAAAGTCGTGAATTAAATCCATTAATTTTTGAAAATTTATTAAAAGTACCATGAATGAATAAGATGATATTGAAAACCAAAATCATGGAATTGAAACAATGAGTGAGGCTGTAGTTGTCACGACGCAGCAGTGTGCAGCGTGCACCGGTGCTGCATGTCGACACCGAACCGGTGCCTTCAGCATGCTGAGTACATGGGGCATACTGAAAGTTTGTGGATCTGGCCACTTACAATAAAAAAATTAAAAAACAATTATGGAATTCGAAAATGGAACTCTTTGGGAACATGTCGCTTTCTAATTTGAGAGACAGTCATTTGTTTTTCATTGTGTCGTCCTTTCGAAAACTGTGTGTCGCTATCAAAATAAATTTAACTCGTGAACATTTTCGTTCAATGATTTTTATGATTTTAATTGTGGCTTAAGTCAACAAGAGAGTTGCGAGAGACTTCAAATGGCATTTGGTGATGAAGCACCATGTCGAAGCTCTGTGTGTTCGTGGTTTGGAGAATTTAGACGTGGACGTGATCAACTCCATGACGACGTACGTGAAGGTCGGCCGGCGACTGCGGTTACAGACTCTAATATTGACACCGTACGACAACTTATTGAAACTGACAAAAAAGTTACTTGCCAGCAAATTCGTGCTTTGTTAGGCATTGGAGTGAGCCAAGTGCAAAACATTTTACATGTGCATCTGAAGGTTCGGAAGCTTTGCACTCGATGGATACCGCATGACTTAACGGAGGATCGACTGACATTGACTGTATATAATATCGTGACAGATGACGAAACCTGAATGTACTGCTTTGAACCCAAAAGAAAAAGCTAGTCGGCAGAGTGGGTCTTTCCTTTTGAAGATTTGCCGACGCCGACGAAAGTTAAGAAAAAACGAAGCATTAGTAAAAAATGGTTGCTTCTTTTTTCGGCAAATCAGGACATTACAGTACAGTATCGCTTGAAGATCAAAGGACAGTGACTGCAGATTGGTTCGTCATCACTTGCTTTCCCAGAGTCTTAGAAAAAATTCGTGAAAAGCGTCCTCGAAGCAATGTCATCCTTCGCCACGATAACGCATCCTCACATTCCGCTAAGGTAACAGAAGCCTATTTGAAGGCTTCAATTGTGGAACCGATGACGCATCCGCCTTACAGCCCGAACCTCTGACACTGCGACTTTTTGTTTCCAAAAATTAAAGACACACTTAACACGTTTTATGAGCCCTGATGCGGCGGTGAATGCGTTCCATGAAGACATTGAAGAAGTCCCTAAGGAAGACTGGTCCAATGCTTTGTACAGTGGTTTCAGGCTTTTCAGCGAATGCAAAAATACTTTAATTG
Organism: Globia sparganii; assembly: GCA_949316385.1. Lineage (NCBI taxonomy): Eukaryota > Metazoa > Arthropoda > Insecta > Lepidoptera > Noctuidae > Globia > Globia sparganii. The sequence goes on from OX438657.1 coordinate 25,345,039, forward strand.
CGAGAGAATATACTTTGAAAAACAATAAATGTTTCGTAAGTCTCATATCTAGTCTTTATTTATCAGAATCCAGAAACTTTCAGCATGTCCTAAGTACTGCTGTTCACAGCAGCAATACCACAACTGGTCCAAAAAGGAATCTCAGCCAAACAAGCCTGGACAAGGTTTGTAAGCAGCTCCAAGTCAGGGTAGGTATGTTACGTGCTTGCCAATAAGCCATCTTACCAGCCGTTAACACATTATGGTAAGTGACTGCATTTCGCAGCCGACTATATTTAGATATCTGAATAAAGCAATCAGTTGCAGAGAGTCGATATTAGGAAAGCGGTCGCAGGTCGGTGCAGCCCTACTGGGCGACGCGTCCACGCGGCCGCGCTGTGGCGACCACACTCTCACGGAGGGCTTGTGTGCCATGTTAAATATGTCTTGAGCAACACTATTTCGTACAAAGCGATGGTATAGTTCTATGAAGCAGCTTCGTGTTCCAGCTGAAGTGCGAAAATTAACGATATACTCGTCCGTAATGTGGTAATGACATAATAAGTTTGACTCCACTTATTCCTTCAGTATGAACTACTTCTATGAACCGTCTCCCTGCCCGCAGTGCCCTCCGCGCCCGCCGCGGTCACACACGTAGGCGAGCTCATTATCTCGCGCGTTCATCTCGCTGTAAAAGCTGACGCGTTACGTGACGATCTTTATGGCTATTTTCTCGAAGATGATACTGGTGGGTGTTTTAATTGTTCTGTATGTACCTGTGTAAGTATTCGAGGCAAGTATGATCTCGGTAGTTTGCACGGCTCGGCAGCCTGTGGGCGTGGCAAGCGCGTACCGCCCACTCGTGCACACATGCACACGTGCAGCCATGCACGAGTGTGTGGAGCTTAAAAAACTCATGCAAATCAGCTGCTGTTTGATGCGAGATAAAGTGAAGCTACGCGACTACGTGTAAAGTACCGCGCAACACGGAACCTGCTACGCCGTAGCATCGTAGACCCTCCTGTATTGTCGTAGCACGAAATCATCATAATAATCATATATTTTTCAGGACATCAGTACACGATACCTAATACTTGCACGCGTTGCTCAGGAGCACTAGACTACTGGTTGAATGGCCGCTATACCTATATTTTTTGTTTTACGTTAATCATAAATTATCAGTATTCAAGAGATACCTACTGATTGGTTCGTGATAGATAGGTACATAACGAGGTACAGTCAGCAAAGGAGATAAGTATGCAGAGTCGTCGAATATAGTTGAAGTTTACTAAGAAACCGATAGATGTTTTCGAATAAAATGTAATTAAATTAATAGAAAACAAACAGTTTATTTATCAAATTAAGTTTCATTCGAAAACATCAATCGGTTTCTTACTAAACTTCAACTATATCTATTCGACGACCCTGCATACTTATCTCCTTTGTTGACTGTACGTATAGTTGCATTTTCTACAGCATGTTGGTGTGTATGTATCGGCAAGTGATGCATGCGACAGTGTCGTCATTAGCATGCCAGTAACTGGGTTGCGCTGTGCAGCTCGCGCGGGCGGATGCGGGCGCATCGCACGAACTAGTCGCGATATGCAGATGAGCACTAAACTGTCGCGTGTCTGAATCACTCAACAGACTCACATAGGTACGTACTACACATACTCATAAATTTATTTGCATTCCATAATGTTAAACAAGATCTTTCAATGGCACACTCGACATGATGTCCGTTATTCAATATTGGCTACCAGGACGATATGTACCTACCTGCTAACTGTTTATGATCATTAGAGCTTTTGTTATTATGTCAAACATTACACACCCGTTATGTTGTGTGTGTGTGTGTGTACTCTATGTTTATTGTTATTTAAAGACAATTAATACTGGGAGGCAGTCACCTCCTTCTGCGAAGCAGTCATGCTAGCGAAGGAGGTGGCGGGACGGCTGAGGGAGAGAGCCTCACGTCCCAGCCGCCGCGGGAGACGCTCCAGGCGTCGGGAGCCGCGAGACGACTCCCGGCCACCGTAGGCGCGGGCCTGCGGGCGGAGAGTAATGGGTAACTCTCCGTCCGATCAGGACCAGGCCCGTGCCGGACGGCGCGTACGTGTTCCACGCGCGTCTCAAAGAGATGTCAGCATAAAGGAAGGGGCCCGTAAGGGCCGAAGCCTGCCGGGGCAGCGGGATTGCCCGAAAGGGTTACCGCTACCCCGGAACACAAAGGGCTAAGGAAGGAACACGGGTGGGTTTTAGTCAGTAAGAGTCTGACACTCCCTTCTGCTCCACCCAGAGCGGGAGGGGTCATTTGATGTTTTCCCATCCACAAAAAAAAAAAAAAACAATTAATACGGATTTTATTCTTTGAAAACCACGTTCTCCAAATGTTGACCATCGAGCCTAGCACACTCGTCAAGAATTTTCAGTCACAGAAACCATAACACGTTCAACATCTTCGTCCGTGACTACCTACTGCTGGTCCGCTGGCAGGTCCTGGTCTGGTGCTGTTTAATGTTGATCCTATAGCTCTAAACTTTGCTACCCAAGGCTAAATAAGATTGAACGATGGTCCATCACGTAATCGACGAATATCGTAACGATTACTAAATCGAGGACGTGTTTCAGTAACCGAATATCCACTTAAAATGTACGCCTCGATGTCAAAAGCGCGGTGCACTCCACACCACCGCTCTATGGCTGCTAAAAAGTCCGCAAAGCCACAGATAATATAATACTCTAGCAAAGCTTACGCTTCCGACGATGCCCCCTGCGCCACTCTGCACTCTCATGTGTTGCGTTCACAAATTAGGTCTGTACGTTTGTTCAAACTTTGAAATCTGCTACTGGACACCCTATATAATCGTTTTAATAAATCAGATTAGTGTCCGGTTGACTATTAATAGGTACTTAGGAGTACGAGAATTCAATGTTTCATACATTTGAATATACCTAATTACATTGAAATATCACCACCTTGTTAGTGCCCTTGTACTTAAGGATATCTACGTAAACTGAGTATAGAAGTATAAATATTTTTGTGCTGCGCACTTAGTTATTTAATTTTTATGAGCTATGCATAATTAAAACTCATTAGGAAAATAAAATGATTGTTGGGCACATCTGCGCGGTATTCGTGTTGGAACGCGCTTATACACTGTGTGCCTGCGCAGTGTGCTTAGTGGCTCGCCGGGCGCTGGCGGTGCCACGCAATTAGGAGTTCGTAGCTAATTGTATCGGGCTGCTAATTAGCAGTGTGGAGCAGTGGAGCGTGAAGTACCTCCCCCCCGCGCCCCCGCGACCCGCGCCCCCGGCGTGCGGCGGCGGTGGTTGCCATCACTAGCCACTATCGACCCCCGACTAGATATTCATGTGCGTGTTGGGGCTGATAGACTTCAGAGAGCTATGAAGTCCATACAGTACGGACATACAATAAAGCAGCTCTGACTCCACATTATGACAGCAATATTTTATATATTTTGAAAATCACAACAACTCGCAAGTGGCAGGCAGCACTGAGAGAACACCTTCCATTGGGTGCACTGTCGCGCAGCACTACGATCCTCACTAACTTGATAGCGTTCTCTGTTGTTCGCAAAAGCTCGCTACATGATAAGACGTTACGTTTGCGTCTTATCTAAATACTAGGAAGTGATGATATTCGGGCTTTTCAGGGGTTACATTCTGTTACTTCTACATTGATGCTCAAAAGTATTGATTCTTAGTCATATAATAATTGATTGCTACCCCGTATCCACCTTCCTTGTAGTGCCGTGACAAACCTAAAGCTTTGGTTTCCTAAGAAAGCAGTTGTATCATATAAATCTGTCATTTTCCTCAGTATTTGACACTAAGGTCTCAATAAACGACGACTCTAAGCTCTATACTCGACAGTCGTTATTGTGTGATATGTCGTTCACCGCTTTCTTAGGAAACGAAAGCTTTAAGGCCACAATGACGGTCGTCATAATAGAGAACGTTTTGTGACACTGCCAAGTCAAGCAGTGGCGTTAGTTCTTTGGAAGTCTAAGCGTAGCGGTAGCGGAACATACCTGCTGAAAATTACGCGACTGAAATTTTGAAATAACATGTTTTCTATGAAAATTATCGACATACTTTGCTGCCTGATATGTTACAGGTTATTTGAAAAGCATGAGAGGCGAAAACACGCCGAAAATCCCGAGAAGATATGTTGCTACACTGTTGTATTGTACACAATTACATCATATTAAAACGTAATCATAGGATCAATATAAGTCAACCTTTAACAGTATTTCATAATTTTTAATCACACCACTTTCCGGCTCGCTACTAGTCTGCGTCTGGGCCACCGGGCCTGTCCTGTAGCACGAGCGCTGGTCGTTTGGCACGTCATGTCAGCGCGGGCTCTTGTTACCGCCGGGGTCAGCACCATCATCTGCCTAGCCTTTTATCAAGTATGTTGGGGTCAGCTTCCAGTCTAACCAGATGCAACTGGATACAGTATTTTACATGGAGCGACTACCGTGAAACCAGCCAACATTGCCCTTAGCGGATATCTTTGCCCGAACACGAAAAATATCTAAAATCTTAAATTGTAAATAATAACCCTTTCGGACAATCCCTAAATGTTGTCACCTACCTATATAAATTTATTTACAATTCAAGATTTTAGTTGTTTTTCGTGTTTGGGCAAAGATATCCGCTAAGGGCAATTATGGCCGATTTTCCCGGTACCTATCTGACCTCGACAACCCAGTGACTGGGTAATACTATACCCCTTGGTAAGACTGGTTGTCAGACCTTCGGCCTTCTGACTACCCGTAACGACTGTCAAAGATCCACGAATGACAGCCGGGACCAACGGCTTAACGTGCTTTCCAGGGCATGGAGGGTCTCGTTATGTAAAGATGGTCACCCATCCACAGACCAACCGCGGCAAACGAGCTAATCGAGCGACCTGTGCGGCTGTTTTTATTTAGCCACGGGCCCCTCACCGCCGGTGTGCCAGCTGAAAAAAAAATACTACGGTCCGCGGTGTCCTTCGACAATCTGAAAATAGGATTTCTGACCCGCCTAGCGCCTTCGTAAAATGACCATCTCTGTTACGTTCACATTTAGTTTAGCACTTATATGGTTATGTTAGCGTCACTACCTGCCTCGCTAAAACTAGAATCTTAGGCGGATCACTCACTAAGGCGGATCACCCACTGCAACATTTCACGACGGAGCGCGGGAAACGCAGCCAAATTCCCCGCGCGGAAGCGCGTTTTTATTGAATTTGTATGTAAAAAATCACGCGCGGTGGCGCGTTATCTGCGTCCGCCGCGTGAAGCGGTGTAGTGGGTGATCCGCCATATAGTTACGGCCTTGAGTTCAGTAGAATAATTTTTAAGTAAGTAAGAAAAAATTGTTAAAAACTGGGTTTCTTTGCAAAAGAAGAAATTGTCCGCAATTTAAGAACTAATCTAGCAAGTGTTATACCATTTTGGAATCCTTATTACATAAGCCAACTTTTAATGTTACTTGCCAAACTCGCCTAGTTTGTAAATTTTTTTTTCAGTACAGTCAGTCACAGTTGGGCGAAGTAAAGTGTCATTTTGTTCCAAGCTGGAGCAGTTGGCTTTACATTTTAGGCAAGAATTTACAGAAACATTATTCAGGATCATTTTATTTAACTGCAAATAACCCCAGCTATTGTTTTGTTTCGTTTGATCCACGATTTTTTACCCACCCTGTATATTATAGTATTAGATTGTATACAGGATGAAATTGTAATCACCATTTTCCTCTTAAGGGATCATTGTACTCATCATTATGAACAACTTTTACAAAGGAACCAAAACTGAAATCGTGAAAAAAAAAACTGTTCCCTACATTTAAGTTCGCATAACTCGTCAAAATGCAGGGAACAGCTGATTGTAGCTAGAGTAGGTTATTTTGTTATGACTTATGTACGACTTTATTGTAAAAACAATGTATCAGGGCCATTTGTGGACTTCTTCATGTACAGTATAAGGAATAGTTATAAAAGTGTATGAAGTAATCTTTCGGGTACGTATCAAAATCCCGAATTTTAAAAGACCGAATTTTAAAATCCCGATGTTCAAAATCCCGAAATTACATCCCAAAGCCTAAGACAATGACAAAAAAGGAGCTTAACATAATAGGTATGTATGATACCAATAACATAAAATACCGATTGGACTAAATAACTAATGTTTAAAATATCAACATTTATTACACCTAAGTTTGATACACCAACATTTGGTGATTAATCTAATGATTGTTTAAGATATTTGGATATTTCAACCATGTATGAAATACCTAATGGACGACTCGACTACAGCTTATTAATACTGAACGCTCGTTTTAGTTCTTTCGATGTCAGGTCGACGGAGCCCCGCTGCGCGGGGCTCCTATTTCTGTCTGCAGGGCTTAAAGGAACCTAACCAAACCGAACCTCGGTGTGCCCCTGGCGTCTAGTCTTCTTCTGGTTGAAAAGCACAAAAATAGACAAAATCAGGGTTAACGGTGAGGTAAACCAATTTAAGGAACTTTTGGAATTTCAATTTTTTTTAGCTTTATGCACTTCAGTAACATATCCAATTGACATTTTAAGCTTTCGGTATTTTGAATATAAGTGAAACAATCATTAGGTATTTATATTTTAGGGATTCTGAACGTAGGTTATCTTACGTTAGTTCTTTTAATTTTAGATATTGCAATTCGTTCCCAGAATGCCCACCGTCATAAATGTGCTGTAGAGTCATCTATGAGTAATCGCGTGTACTAAGCTACGTCGCCGCTCTTTGGGATTTCATCCATCGGTATTTCGTCCATTCGGGATTTCGTCCTATCGGGCATTTGAACATCGGAATTTTGTGTTTCGATATAACGACTATCGGCATTTAAAACTTTCGGTATTTTGAATTTCGGTGTTTTGGACGTCGGTATTCCAATCATAGGTATTATGAACTTTCGGGATTTTGATACGTACCCAATCTTTCGACCAAGAAGGACCTCAATACACACAGACTCTTAATAAAAGATAATCCTATGACAACCAAAAGCTGCCTTGTGATGTGTGTACGTATCTTTGTATGTATATAATTATTCAATACTTAATAATGTGTATGTTACTGATCGATTTTAATTAAATATGTGTTTGAGTGTGTCCCTGGATGAATTGGACCCGATAAGTGGCGCAAGTGGCGCTGTTTGGGCAGGACAGCGTCTGATAAATAAACAACAAAATACCAAAAGAACTAAAATTTATTAGATAATACTAACTCATTTAAAAACATACTATATAAATGGATATAACTTTTATAACATTTGAAAACACAACTTGTAAAATATAAAATATTTACAGTGCCCTCCAAAAGTTAGTGGACATTTTTCTACTTCAGCTAAAATTCTAGTTTTAAATGTTTGAAATGTACATTATAACGTTTTTATGGACAAATTTAAGTACCTAAGATAAGCGATTACCTGATATTGTTTTTTAGGGTTCAGTCCCACAAAAGGAAAAACAGAATCCATACAAGATCACTTCGTTGTCCATCTGTCTGTCCTTCTGTCAAGACCCTTTTTCTCAGGAACACGTGAAGTTATCAAGTTGAAACTAATATTAAATACTCAGAGCTGTAATCCCTTCAAGCAGTGAGAGAATCAAACTTCTTAATCAACGCAAACAAAAGTTAAGAGCGTTTTATGTTCCATTTATGCCGCATATTATGACACTCGCAAGAGAATCAAAACCTATAGAGTTACCAATCTCTGTTACCAATAATCTGCGACATTGTATAGTTTACCTTTATATTAACTCGTGTATTAATTATATTGCGTGCAATTGATACAATATTCTGTACAGCTAAACATCTGAGCATTATATCAAAACACTGGAACAACTTTATATACCTATCAAGTTTAAGGCAAGTAAAGACTTATTTCATCTCTTTATCAAGGGCATCTGTGACGTTGTACTGTTTGCAGATGATACCTCTCTTATTTTTAAAGTAGACAGGAATAGACAAGATTTTGACGACGTAAACAGTGCACTCTCTATTGTTACGGATTGGTTTACGTCAAATAACCTAGTTCTCAATGCCAAGAAAACGAAATGTGTAAAGTTCGCCTTACCGAATGTTAGAAATCTAGGACCCAACATCGTCTTAGATAAAGAGGTGCTTGAAACTGTGGGCTCGGCAGTTTTTCTTGGAATAACATTAGATGCCAAACTTCAGTGGGGACCACATATATCAAGCCTAGCAGGAAGGCTCAGTTCGGCTGCCTACGCCGTCAGGAAAGTAAGACAATTCACTGACGTTGATACAGCTCGTTTAGTTTATTTTAGTTATTTTCACAGTGTTATGTCCTACGGTATTCTGCTATGGGGCAAAGCTGCTGATATACAAAATATATTTGTCCTGCAAAAACGAGCTGTTCGAGCAATTTACCAGCTAGGTGCTAGAGTTTCTCTAAGAGATTTTTTTAAAGATATTGGTATTCTCACGGTTGCATCACAGTTCATCTTAGCCAACATCTTATATATTAGGCAAAATATACACTTGTACACTAAAAACAGTGATATTCACAATGTTAACACCAGAAACAAGGACAAACTACGTGCTCCCTTTCACCGGCTTCATAAGGTTCATAACTCATTTGTTGGGCTTGGTATAGCCTTTTATAATAAGCTACCTTCTTCTTGGCTAGATTTGCCTTTTAATGCGTTTAAAGCTCAAGTAAAATCTAACCTTTGTTCAAAGGCATACTATTCCATCAACGACTACTTAAACGATAAGAATAGTTGGTCGCCCTGATTAACTCAAGACAATGTTTATGTTCTTTCTCCAGAATTAGCTTACTGACAGGTTATATGAGTTCATATAATTTTTTTTTTTCTGTTTTTAGTTGACTTTATAAGTCAATTAATTTTATTTTAATTTATTGTTGACATAATCTACTCATTTCAATGTTTTCTAATGAGTTGATTGCAACATATGTGGTTAGCTAGCGACCTCTACGATTGATCACATTTATCTTGCCTGAGCAACCGGCAGCAAGTTCGTCATGCTCCCTTAGATGTCACTGCTTGCGGTAGCGTCGGGGGTCGGGTTGCCTCCTTCCCTCAAATATGGCGAGGGGGGTAATGGCTGATCTTTGCGTTATGCTCGTGAACGGGTGCTGCTTGTGGTGACTGGTCGTCTTGCTGACCTTGGTTTTACTGTTGTTATTACTAATAACTTTTTTAAATTTATTTTACTTCGATGGTCCTAGTTTACCATTCACAGCTATGTGAACTGAACCCAGTATTGCATACATATGTAAGCTGTCACGCCCTTTATACCTGGAGGCTTTTATTTAGGTAGCAAGTTTTTGTTTACATTTTTAATTTTTGCTTGAGTACGTATTGTTTTTATTGTATTTGTGGGTATATTGGCGTGGCAAGCTAACATATGGCAAATAATTTAATTTAATGTGTTCTGTAACGTCAATAACTTTGCATATCTAGTATTGTATACAATTAAATATTTTCTAACTGAACAGACAGCTGTGCTGCTGGGGAGTTTGTTGCGCCACTTCTTCTCCCCAGCGAAAGCACTAGGAAGTGGTGAAGGGCGGGCGTTTTGGGGGGACTGTCTTTTGTAATTGACGTTCGAAAAGTGCTGATTCTCAGCCTAGTTTGAATAAATGACTTTTGATTTGATTTGATTTGATTTATCTATTTCACTTATCCTGCCTACTCCTGAAGGTTCTGATTCCCATTTTCAGTTCACTACCATAATTTCAGTTTTGTTGTGGTTTGCTTTGAGTCTAATCTGGCAAATGGTGAAAGGTCTCTTCAATTTAGCCGACTACCAAGATTTTGTTGTGCCCAGAAAGCAGCGAAGGTGGCACCGACTACTACTAACTACTGTTGATATTTATTTGTATTGGTCCACGTCACAGTGCTGCGAGGGTGCGCTTGACAAATGTGCGCGCGCACCGAGGCCTGCACGCCCGCGCCGCCGCGCCGCCGCCGCCGCTTCCCGCCGACACTTTGTTTGACATCTTTTTAACGGCGCGCATTACTTACTGTCATAACTCTCCCCCCCCCCCCCCGCGCCGCCGCCGCCGCACCCCGAACTCCGCCGCTCTAATTAATGAGCGACGCACAACAACATCACTAACTTATTACTCGCAGTCCTTAACCTTTTGATACACACCAATATATATTTCTCTCTGACATGTCTTTATTCCATATACCGATCAAAGTAACTTTGATCCTCCTCGTGAATAAATAAATGGATGCTGTCAAAACAATCACGAGTTAGTTCACAACTGTTGCGTCGACGTATCGCCGTTAAAGTCATGTCTACGTCCATGTGACGACTTGTAGCAAAAATCCTAAAAAGGTAATCGGGGAAGTGTTAGTTGATACATACCCCGTATGTATTTTATTGCAACTGTAAATTCATAGATGCTTTGATTTTGTTCTCTGTATTATCCATTTTTGTCCATTATGTAGTTAATGTCATATAATTGACGACAAAGCTAGTTGTACACTATTTACTTGCGCAGTACATCTGAGCTGTACCTGCACTATTGTCGAAGTTGCGTACTTACTATTACGGGTACCATTGTTTGTGTCTGCATCACCCACAGGTTGACTGATAAGTATTAATTGCTTGAAGTATTAACTTACTAAACAAATATCTGCTAAGTGCTGTAATGACGACAACAGTCTTATATGAATGTTTACCTAAGGAAGCTTTCTTGCCCTTCAAGGGCGAGACACAACAGTTCAATCTACTTCACTACATAGTATAAAACAAAGTCGGTTTCTCTGTCCGTATGTATGCTTAAATCTTTAAAACTACGCAACGGATTTTGATGCGGTTTTTTTAATAGATAAAGTGATTCAAGAGGAAGGTTTATATGTATAATACATGCATAACATAGTAGAGAAACACTGATAATTTTAGAGGTTTCCAATGTGATGTCGTAAATAAAGATAAACCCTTTTTTTGCGCTTACATTGCAAAGGCTGGCTGAACCCTATGAGATACATCAAAATAATGTACTACAGTATTGTACACCTTAAAAAGGTCTACAAAAAAATCCGCGATGGTATATGTCTATCTCTTAGGGATAACCCACAATAACCATTTTTTTTCCTTTTCTTTTTACGAGAAATGATGGCTTATTTACGAAGCGATTTTAAGCAAATCCAATTAAGTACCTTAAATACATGTGCATTTTATATAGATCAATATGGTCCTTTACAGCAAGTTATTTAAATTAATATTTTCGAAGATATAGATTTAAAATGCAGGGACATAGCGGTTGCTGCGGTATCGGCGGCAGGGGCTGGCTGCAAGTTATAAAAAAAAAACATTAAATTAAAATGTTTAATTAAATTTATTAAATTGCATTGCACCCGTGCGAAGCCGGGGCGGGTCGCTAGTTGTACATATGTATTCGTTTCCGACGCGGCGCGGTATCGCTTTTGTTTCCGACGCGGCATCGCTTTTGATCGTGCACAGTCGCCGTTTGATTAAACTGTTGTCAAATGAAACAGCCGCTTCAGATAAAAGTAACATCAAGTCACTGGACTGGACTGTTCAGAATGTCACCTTGCGGAGTTCTCCAAATCCAAAAATGATTTGTTTAGTACCTAGTGTTGTGTGCACTCTGTAGCAGGTCAATATTAGACAAGTATTGTAGAGGAGCCCAGATGTTGTTTGAGCAATCATTATGCAGGGGGAAAGTTGATGGCTGAGATGGTGCGGCATGATGAGAGAACACCGAAAATATATTTGAAAGTTTCAGGTAGGTTCCCGCGGTCAGGAGTCCACTTTCAGAATTCGAAAATGGACGAAAATTAAAGTCATCTTCAGAGACGTTGGTTTTGGTATTTTTGTTTTGATCGTGAGCGACCCAACCCAAAACAAAACCCTACGACATTGGCCCCGATTCTGTTGTTCACAAACTAAACTAAATGTAACTTCAGTGCATCTTTTTCTGTCTATTACAATATGAAAAGGACCGAAGATAAATATTAGTTTAGTCCTGTCAAATTAGTCAGCGCCTGACGTAAATTGACGTATTTTTAGTAGCCAATATTTTATTCACGTCTAAACTTGTCTATGGATTATCTAATTTGACAGGACTAAACTAATATTTATCTTCTGTCCTTTTCTTAGTGAAATAGAAAGAAAAAGATGCACTGAACTTAAATTTAGTTTAGTTTGTGAACAATAGAATCAGGGCCATTGTGGGCTTTTCCTAAATCTGACGACTTTGATAACTCAAATTTGGACATTCTATATAAGGATATTAAAGGCGAATAAAAGTTATTCCGTGCAATAGTGTCATATGTCCTGAAAGCACAATATATAGGTAAATAGCTGAAGAATTGATAGCGCCGTTTGGCAAATATGACGAAATATCATTGATTCGCAGAAGTACCCAAAAATAGTTAAAATTTTGCATTTATCTCTAATTCAACGAACCAAGTAGCTTAATTGCTATTTGAATTTGAACCTTGATTGTTCGGCATTCAAAAGTTCTAAAATATCGATGATACCTAGTTGAGTAGCAAAATTAAAACATCCTCGGAGTAGATACCTACACCATAAACACGGATGGTTACTTCAACATTTTAATATGACACACCAATTGTTATGGAAAAACATCAACAGATTTTGTGGGCTATCCAACGGGCTATCAACTATAAAAAATATTCAATTATTGTTTAATATAGGCTTCCGCAGAAAGTCGCGACTCTACAGCAAGACGCGACTCTAGTTAACACAAAAGGCTAAGGAACACGGGTGGGTTTTAGTCAGTAAGAGTCTGACACCTCCTCATGCTCAACCCTGAGCGGGAGGGGTCATTTGATGATTTCCCATCCACAAAAAAAAAGTGCTATGAAAATTTTTGAAAAATGAATTGCTCTATCTAGAAATCGAACTCGTACAATCAGCAAAGGAGATAAGAAGGGTCGTCGAATATAGTTGAAGTTTACTAAGCAACCGATTGATGTTTTCGAATTACATTTAATTTAATTAATAGATGAAAAATAAAAACTTTTTTTCAAAAAAAAAAAAAAAAACAACCGACTTCCAAAAAAACACTACAAAGTGAAAAATAATTTTCAATCAATCAGTTTATTTGTGAAACATAGGTGTTTAAATAGATGTTTACATAAAAAGGGGGTGCGCTATGTTTTGTCATAATTAAGACATACAAATTTATGTGACCCGTCAGGTGTCATTACATTACTTATGTCATTAAAAAATATATATATATATATTTAGACAATTTTAAATTAATTAATACATGAGATAAAAAAGAAAGAGAAGCATCAAAAAAAAAAAATACTTTGTAATAAAAATTCATCATTCTAATAACTGGTCGTCAAAAAATTCGTCTACAGTATAATAAAATTTATCAATTAATAATTTGTTAAGAGCTTTTTTAAACTTATGTAATGTCATGTTTTTTATGTCATCAGGAATTTTATTAAACACTTTAGGTGCCATACCAAAAAAACTTTTTCGCATCAATGCAGTCTTACATTTTAAATGACATAGTTTATTTACGTATTGTGTTCGCAATGGAGTTTTTTTAGTGGAAGATATTTTTTCAAATAAAATATTGTGTGTTTCTTTTGACAAACAACGCAGTTTCAAATATGTATAATGCTGGAAGGGTCAGAATTTTAAAAGACTTAAAATAGGTTCTACAGCTATCCGTTGTTTTTATATTACACATTGCTCCGACACATCTTTTTTGCATCGTCCTGCTTACTATTGTTGTGCTCGTCGTTAGACGATCATCATTTGCACAGTGAGGATGTGCGCTGTCCTGCTTACTATTGTTGTGCTCGTCGTTAGACGATCATCATTTGCACAGTGAGGATGTGCGCTGTCCTGCTTACTATTGTTGTGCTCGTCGTTAGACGATCATCATTTGTACAGTGAGGATGTGCGCTGTCCTGCTTACTATTGTTGTGCTCGTCGTTAGACGATCATCATTTGCACAGTGAGGATGTGCGCTGTCCTGCTTACTATTGTTGTGCTCGTCGTTAGACGATCATCATTTGCACAGTGAGGATGTGCGCTGTCCTGCTTACTATGGTTGTGCTCGTCGTTAGACGATCATCATTTGCACAGTGAGGATGTGCGCTGTCCTGCTTACTATTGTTGTGCTCGTCGTTAGACGATCATCATTTGCACAGTGAGGATGTGCGCTGTCCTGCTTACTATGGTTGTGCTCGTCGTTAGACGATCATCATTTGCACAGTGAGGATGTGCGCTGTCCTGCTTCCTATTGTTGTGCTCGTCGTTAGACGATCATCATTTCCAGCTACAACACAAAGCCTATGCTATGCCTGTTATAATTGTGAATAAAAGACTCCGTCATAACTTCGCCTCAAAGGAGAAAGTTATAAAGATGTATGGGTATGTAAGCAGAATTAAGAAATCAATCAAAATTTGAGGCAGACAAGCCTTCTCATAAATCTATATTCATTTATTATTCGTATTAACAGTTCACGATATGAAATTGCTAATCCGCCCGGTCACTGGCTCATAGGTATCTAAATGAACAGGTCAGGATCGGATTCCATGTCAAACATTCGATAAGCATCATGGGAGTATCTACTTAGATGCATTCCTAAATTATTAACCGACAGATAATGACATGCCGTCATCTTGAGGTCACGTCTAAACATGGGCTTTCCGCACAAATACCTACAAATAATAAACACTTACTGGGTACTGTTTACATCGCTTTGTTTCCGTATTCGCATATTATAGAGTCAATACGACACTACAGTGAATGTAGTCACAGAATTCATTATTATTACACATGACACATGAGTGTTTTATTAGTAGCTCTAAATCAGTCTCTTAAGTGATATTATTGTAGAACTATGTCAGTGTGTGTGTATCCGTCCACGAACAGCTTTACCAATAATAATGTTCAGTGTTGTAACGAGCCGTGCAACACACGTCCCATTCACACCGCTGCCGCTGCGCCGCACTCGTGAAGCCGCTCCCAGGGCTCCGAGCGCTCCGAGCGCGTCGAGCGCATCGAGCGCGCCGAGCGCGGCGTGCATGCAGCGTGCAGCGGTAACAATGCTGACAGTACTCACATAGTTTATATTTACGCGCGCGACGGATTTATGCGACACAAGAGATTTATCACGCGCCGCCTGCGCACGTGTCCCGCTCCTGCGACACTCGCTAGCTATACACGACACATGCCGCAGCGCCATGCCATAGTGTCTTACTACTCGAACACTTTTGTTACATCGCAAGAGAGTGCGACTGTTCCAAGAGATTGCGACTTTTCCAAGAGATTGCGACTGTTCCAATCCGAGGCTCTTGTGCTCCAAAACGACCAGCAACTGGTTTCACAGCAGTCGACCACTTAACAGTAAGAAATAGGAATTTATGTAGACCACCGACATGACGGGTCAGCGGTGGACTGATGGTTGCTAGACCGCTCACCACTGGATTTGCAGACATCTTAAAAGCTGATAGTCCAAACTCCAAGTTAGCAATCAAGTTCCTTGGCTTTCCATAGAAATGTAGGTCCTTGATATTCAACAGTCGAGACTGACTAACTATCGACCTTAAATGGTGTGTGTTGTACAGCGGCCCGGAGTGTCGCACATGTGAGCTGTTCCATTTGTACCTGTAAGTACTTACTGGCAAGCAGTAGCCACACCACTCAAATGAACGCATGCGTTGCACTCTGATCGCATGCTCCGCGACTCTGCACTGCGACGCAGTGATCTAGTGCGCACACTACAGCGACCAACAGATTTACAACGGTGATTATTAGCCGCGATAAATCCACAGCGGGCAGCTTTGAGTTGGAACTGTCTGTCCAGCAGTTATACTACAGTAAATATATTATCAGCAGCGTCGCTCGCTTCGGCCGCGTCGGTCGCTGGTGCGGGGCGAGGGACGTGGGGCAGCGGGCGCGGGCAAGGGGCGCGGGGCGGACGGTCCACTCTGTGTCGCTCTCCGACGTTTCCTCCATTTAAATTAATTTATTTGCTCGCTCACGAGCGGCGCCCGCGCAATGCAATAAGAAGTCGCGGGGCGAGGGATGCGGGGGTGTCAGGCGAGCCGCCGTAAACGTGTCAGCGGCGAGATGTATCGGCGGCCGGCACGCCCGCGACCAGCTGTCCGAGCGCGACACTACCCAGCACAGCCAGCACTTCTCACCGGCGGTACACACACACCGCTACATGCACTCAGAAGAGACAATAATAAAAACCAACATGCTGAGAATGTCAACCAAAGTTCTTGCAGAAGTATGAATGGGGCAGAGCATGTACAGAGGCCAGCACATCAAGCTACCCCAATCTGTCAGATTTTCCCAATTGAATATGAACCTTATTCCTTTGTGCTAAAGTTGAAAATCTATCAAAGAAATTTGACAGATTGGGGTAGGTTGACCTGCTGGCGTCTGTACAACAGAACGTTCCCGCGAGCAGCCGCGACATCAAGATAAATGACGATCAGATTCCATTAAACACTAAACAGTACTACGGTGACAAAACCGACGCAGACGGAATTAGGTGCATAGTGAATAATGTATGTGAGTGGGCGTTTAACGATCGGCGCATATCTCAATACGCGCAACGGATAGCCAAATCTGTAGAACGGTCTCGTGAGATTAAGGCGACAACGCGCGCCGCAACAAGACGCGCATTCTTGGGGGATTTATTGTGCGTTATTTGTAGGCGGGCTCCGACCGCTCGATTTAGTGCCGGATTAAAACACAAAGGTAAATGTCGCGTGTTATATTTTTAGTGTTGCATTTACGTCGCGCGGCTAATGTGCGCCGTGAGGGCCGTCACACCGCAGCGCCGGGCCCGTCTCCTCCGAGCTCGTATCGCTGATGATTATGAAAATGAGGTCGATTGTGTCTTAAATGGTAACGCGCAGTGATTATGCGCGCCCTGAAGGAGCCGGTATGTGCAGAAGGGGCGCGCAAAGACGACGCGCACGCACCTCCAGCGATACATAATGCAGTGCGAACATTAGAGAATAGTTGAATAATATAGCGGCAGCATCGGGGTGGCCCATTTACATGATACGGGTGTGAACTGTATCCGCATGAACTGTATCCGCAGTTCATTGCACAACTACACGTTTTAAAACTTTCAGGTGTTAATAAAAGATATCAAATTATATTTGTTTGACTTGCCTAAAATGCTTTACCGATTTTGCTGACGACTGTCGTTCGACAATCGTCGGAAAAATCGATAATCGACTATGTACAAGTGCTCGGTGTCGAAGCTGCGTACGAATAAATAAATACGGTTCAGCTAGTTATAAATGTGCTTAGAAACTACTTCCATTATTCTATTTAGGGCTATCTCTTTCGGTAGTGACAATGTTCGCTGCAGGGAAGCTGTAAATAACCGCTGCTCCGCCTATTATGTCCTCTGATGAATGTCCTCGCAGTCCCGAGCCCGCGCCGCGCCGAGCTAGCCCGAGATTCTTCCGGGATGCTACGGAGCGGAACTACTTTCATACATAGACAATGAAAAACAAAAACTTTTCGTTTCGGGATTTGTATTATGTAGGTACACCCCTACACCTACATAATACAAATCCCGAAACGAAAAGTATCATTGCATTCCACAGTGTGGTATTTTGCCTTAGTAGCGGACATGCTGGTTTTATGTGTTTTTAGGAAAGCTTAAAATCAAACAAAACTCTTAATAAAACTCCGCCGGCTCTAACTACAGTAGGTTAAGAGAAATAAATAAAATCGAGAAAATCCTTAAAAACCATAAAAACAACAGTACATTGAGAGGATACCTATCCATAAAACAAAGAAAGCTGCTGTGTCGGCGTCATTACATGCTTGACAAGGAGACTGCACCTTGTTTAAACAAAATGAAAGAAATATTATTATGTCTCCAAGAAAAACACTTTTACTCGTCATTTTAGAACAAACAATCGTCTGTTTCTGATAAAATTTAAGAACGAGTCTTCAATTTTGTTGTATGTTTAAAAGTCCACATTGGCAAAGAAGACATTGTAGCAGAGAAGCACGTTATGAAGTCTTTCAACGTTGGGTAATGCCTGGAACGGGCTTTCTAAGAAAGAATCATTGCAAGTTTGACTGGGCCAGCCCCGATAGACACCTCGCATCATTGAGGAGCTCGGAGACGCTAGTGGTCTGCAGGACACCTGTGTAGGTCATAAGACGCCGCCAGACAGTTGCAACGTTCGTGAACGTTATTTCTAGCTCAGAACTGCGGTCACAGTAGGTACTTAATTCAAAACGCGCTCCACGCTTTTTGAATTCAATTTCAGTGAATTTAACTATTTTATATTTTTTTTTGTGCGTGATAAAAGCGTGTTATTAGTTTTCTAAAAACTACAGATTTTTATTTTTAATGTTTACGTCTAGTATATTCTTCATTAAGTTAATAAGTATATATTCAACGATGTTATGAAAAGAGGGGCTACTAACAAACTCGAGGGGCTTACAAGTAGCCCCCAAGGAGTTCCACTATCCACCTCCTGGCTCGATCGTCAGATCCTCGACATCTAGTGCAATATATTGGACTTGCTCCAAGATACCAAATTATAGTTTTGTCATCCGAACTACATACACATACCTACAAAGTTTCGTTTCGATACGACATTAGGAGTAGCTTAAAATTGGCTTCTTAAATATCTTCTTACATTGTTTTTTGGTTACATACAAGTGAAGCTAATAAAAGTGTGTTCAAAATGGCAAAGTGCGTTGTTGCGTCGCGGCTGCTCGGCTGAGCCCATTAACAAGGACACGTAGCAACTGTCAGTGAAGTCATAAAGAGGTGATAGTCGACTATTAAGAGGATTGACTAGGCCTGTCTCGCGCCTTAACCCTCGGCTTAACACGTCAACGTATTCCGTGCAGTGTCGCGCGTGCACCGTACATACAGCTACACATCTGGCCACTAATCCTTCCGGATTACCGCTCGGCTCCCGCGCACCGCCGCGCACGCGCCGCCATCTGCTCGCTGAACAAACACGACACTTGACGAGTGTTTACATTGCCACTCGCACTCGGATTAGTAGATGTAATCCGCGCGATGCTCCCAGTTCAACTGGTCGAACATTACGTGGAGAGCGACAGCCGGCGCCGGCGCGCGGCGTTGCGTACAAACAACACGAAACATTCAGCGCTGCTCGTAGTCACTATTCTGACGTGCTAAACGCAATAGCGGTATCTCAGGAAAAGCTAATTTCGAGAAAATTTAAGTTTTGCTCTTAATTTCTTAGTGATTTGAGGTAAAACTGAGATAGGGAAACTTTTTAAGGTTTTTTTTATTAAGATTCCAGTATTTGGCTTAGCTCATTGGATGCGTATTTTTTTAAGCTATCGGATACCATCAAAATCAACTATATGATTTTTTTTTTTTAGATACTGCTTTTGCGCTTAGTACGGCAGTATTGCTCCCCTGAACTCTCTACCCAAGTAGAGTGTTACTTACTAATAAAATTGTAAATAGTTAGAATTCAAATAAAATTATTATTTCACAAAAATCTAATATTCTAGTCTTTTTAGGGTTCCGTACCTCAAAAGGAAAAATGGAACCCTTATAAGATCACTTCGTTGTCTGTCTGTCTGTCCATCTGTCA
Source organism: Globia sparganii (assembly GCA_949316385.1). Taxonomy (NCBI): domain Eukaryota; kingdom Metazoa; phylum Arthropoda; class Insecta; order Lepidoptera; family Noctuidae; genus Globia; species Globia sparganii. The sequence goes on from OX438657.1 coordinate 25,364,661, forward strand.
AGACCCTTTTTCTCAGGAACGCATAGAGTTATCAAATTGAAATGAATATCAAATACACAGGGCTGCAATCCCCTGACGCAGTAAAAAAATCAAAGTTCTAATTCAACGCAATCAAAAGATACGGGCGTTTAGGTATGTTCCGTTTAGGCCTCATATTTTGACACTCGCAAGGGAATCAAAACCTATAGGCTACTGCCCGTTCACCTAGAATCATGAAATTTGGCAAAAAGCAAAATCATGTAGCCCAAAAAGTCGAAAACCGTAAATTAATAAATTGTAAAGGAAAAAAATCGAAAACCGTAAATTAATAAATTTATAGTTACATACCTAAAAAAATAAAAATACCTAAAGTAAATTTATAGTTACATACCTAAAAATTTGTACGGAACCCTCGGTGCGCGAGTCCGACTCGCCCTTGACCGGTTTTAAAAAAAAAACTTTTTAACAAAAAAAAACAACCGACTTCAAAAAAAAAACACTACAAAGTGTAAAATAACTTTAATTTTAATTTCGGAAGTCGGTGTCTTTGGTTTTGTATTTACGTTTTTGCCACCGACTTCCAAAATTAAAATTAAAGTTATTTTACACTTTGTAGTGTTTTTTTTTTAAGTCGGTTGTTTTTTTTTTTTGTTAAAAAGTTTTTATTTTTTACTTTTTATAGTCAGAGTGCATCTCATGACAATTCCAATAAGCCCAAACACGGCTAGAATACATGGTTTTATTACGAAGTTCCGGTACCTACCTGCCAGCTTCATCATCAGATCGGTTTGATGGTACCATTTTCGTCAGAACCATTTATTTTTTGCTTCGTCATAGTCGCTTAACTATCTTAATCGAGATATCTTATCGCCACCCGTGAAATACTTATTATCATTGAAGAGTTCCTGTGGCTATCTGTGGTCTCCTTCATCAGTTCCACTTCACCAAATTATACTTTTTGAATGCAAATGCTTGACATGTTGATGAAAATACCAAAATTTCTATATGTATGCCTATAATATTTGAGGAGTTCCCTCAATTCCTCATGGATCCCATCATCAGAACTGGATTTTGACAAAAATCCTTTCAAATAAAAAAAAAAATCCAAATCGGTTCATAAATGACGGCGTACTGAGGTAACAAACATAAAAAAAAAAAATACAACCGAATTGATAACCTACTCCTTTTTGAAGTCGGTTAAAAATGGTTGGGTACTTAGGTAGGACTGCCCCGTTGGTCTCGTGGTCGCAAAAGCACGTTAAGCCGTTAGTCCTGCGACCCTTGCGCTTGATCCTTGTCTAGCGGGGACGCCCTTTCCGACGCCTATAAGTGCAGAGGCGACACGATTTCCTTTAATTACAAGCTTTTTTATTTAATCTCACCTGTCCCGGTGTCTGTAATGAAATGTTGCAAGTTAAATTTGACACACTTCCTGGTTTCCGATTGAGCTGAAATTTTGCATGCTTACTTTGAAATTTTGCAACAATGCAATATTATGATGACATAGAACTGATCTGATGCTGGAGCTGGAAGGTGGCCATAGGAAACCCATCGAGTTTGGGCTCGTTTGATTCGTATTGAGGAGTACTTTGATCCTATATGGTAACCAGGGCCTGATGCTGGAGCTGGAACGTGGCCATAGGAACTCCGCAATAAAACGACACAACCCCATCATATTTAGGCTCGTTTAATTCGTATGAATATTTTGATCCTATATTTATTTATTTATCCATTTATTTCAGGTATCAAGGCTCATATAAACACATAAAATAAAATACAATATTAATATAACGACACAAACCCACCGAGTTTGTGCTCGTTTGATTCGTCTTGATGAGTACTTTGGTCCTAAGATAATATCAGTATGTAACCCCATCAAATTTGGGAAAATAAGTTTTATTCATTTGGTATGAATGTGGATTCTGTCTGATCAGATGCATGACACCCGACGCCAAGGTGAGCACGTGCCGAGGGCTGAATGCTATGAGGGTGTATAGACATGTCATATCGCTAACGCTGCGCCTCAGAGTACCAGGGTACCCTGGTGCACTGCAGCCCTTATCTGTCTACAGTGGACCTCTGGGGGTTGGTCCGTTTTTGTCCTATACCTACTCGTGGGAACAACAAAAAAAAAGAAACTACTACACAAAGGAAAAGACGTTTAGAGAAGTCGAAATTGAAGCGACAGGAGAAAATCGCTACAGACGTGCTCAACTATACCATAGCGATATACCATCGGGTCGCGTACACTTGGTAATAACGGCATTCACATAATACAGCCCAAATCAGTTCAATTCCCTGCTAAATTTAATCACGGCACAGTTGAAAGAAGAATGCTTCCGATTGTCTTGTCTTGGGCTTCAACCGTGCATAGAATGCAGGGAACTACTTAGATCATGCTGTTATTTATCTTAGTTCCAAATTGTTTGCTGCAGGTCAAGCTTGCGTGGCTTTAAGCCAAGTTAGGTCTTTAGCAGGTCTTCAAATCGAAGAATTAGACTGCTTCAAAAGAAACCTTGTATTTTTGACGCATTAAACAAAATGGACCGAACGAGAAACGTTACAAATAACTAACCAGTAATTACATAACTAATTTAAACATTATTTTACCAAAACCTAAAAAAATCCTACTAATAAAATAGATGTAAGTTATTACAACAACAACAACTACAATACATGATAATACTTTAAGTGCTCAACACAACACTTATGTGTTGGTTATTATCACGAGCTACATAACGGAAAAACGCTGCTACGAACTACGCCGTGCATCATAAATACTAAAAAGTTAAAAATATTTTTTTTTTTAAGTGAAACTTTTATTACATCGTCTCAAACTTTTTCGTCTGTGTGTTGCATGTCGCGTGACGGTCGGCCGCGGAGTAGGAATAAAGTTTCACTTTTACCGTGGTTTCATAAAACCACACAATCTTTTTTTTTAAAAAAACAAGCTTTTATTATTAAGTACTTCATAATAAACGAACTAACAAGTTAAAAAATAATTTAATTGTGATAAGAAATACACTATTTTATACATAACCTTTAACGATCATTAAGACGCTGAAATCCAATATTGAGCTCCGATGTTTAGGTATTTTAGCCACGCCCACTATTTCTCCGATATCCTAGCGCCATTCTTAAAAGGATGTGATACAGCGAACTACCAAGGATGAAACAAAGTGACGCGGTCAATAATAATTACCAATGAACCAATAGAGGGCGCTCTTATATATTTATTGTTCTGTATGAAGTGCTAAAATCAAATTAGACAAGGCGATTAAAAAAACAAATGCATATTTTTACCCCTTTTTTTTAATTATTTTAAGTATTTACACTGATTTTTTTTAACTATTTACACTGAATTAGACGCTGACAAGAACCAAATAGGCTTGTCTCAAACAATTTTTTAGCCAAATCTATACAGTTTGTGACGGCGAAAAAAATATATGTTAATTTTGAACATATTTCTGAGAACCCTGTTGTATTCAAAACAGGTTTTTGAAAAGTTTTCTCGATACAATAAAATGGTAAACTAACCTCTTAAAATGATCTTTTAACAAAAATATCTCTATTAATTATCAACGTACATTGGTAAAATTTATAACAATAACGTATCATATTTAAATACAGAACTTGGTTGTTTTTTATTTTTGACTACTCGACCTATTTTTAAGTAATTAATTATTTTTTGGTTTGTATAAAGTTACGAGCGTCGCGTCATCGCGCTTCTCTTTCTTATGTTTCATTTAATATTTTGTTTTTGAGAACTTATTTTATTTTGTTCTTTTAGCTACAATAAATTGTAAAAATATTAGCATTAGCACGTAGACATTTGTATAGGTGATTTTATAAGTTGTACAGGTACATATTGTATAAGTTATTTTATAAGTTGTACAGGTACCTACATATAGTTCTAAGTTGTGTAAATATTTTCTGTGTAAAATGGGAAACAAACAAAAATGCCGGAGGCCAGCAAAAAAGCGCTTCTATAATAATAAACAAAAACATCTCATGGAAGTAGTAAAGTAAGTAATTTTTATAATGTAATATCACAGTATAATTATATACAGTATTGTAACTCGGCTGTATCTTGGACATAAATGCCTACAGCCGCGCGGTACGTAAACATGCGATAGGGCTGCCCGCCTCCAGCATTTGAATTACATTTGCCTACTTTGCGTTTCCATTTAGTTTTGTGATTGTAATATACTTTATTTTATATAAAAAAAATAAAATAAGTACTTTGTGAATTGAATAGGAAGTGTTCAACAAAAATGCATGTTCTTTTTTGATTGGTAGATTTAATTAAAAAACCATGTTTATGTTTGAATAACAAATCGGTCTTATAAATTTGCGACCGAAAAATATTTGCGCCTTGACTGAGACGTACGAAACGCTTTATTATCAAATTTTAAAGTATAAAGAATCCGCATTCTAATATAGAGCTTAATTAAAAATTGTTTTGGGAAACATGGACAAGGTGGGGAACTCCAATCTTTACAAACTTCAACACCTACCTACTCAACTACAATGCAAGAAACAGCTGACGAGTAATTTTAATAACTTTTTATCTCAGCTTATTAACGTCTCTATAAATTAGATACCTACAACTCGCAACAATTCAAAACAAAAATTCTTTGGTCACCAATGCCAAGCTGAACAGCTGGCTACGAATGTTTTAAAATCACAACCCTCTCAAACATCTAAATATTCTGTGAATATCTCATGAGTCTAGCTGTTGTTGTCGTTATTAATACCGAGAAAAAAAAACGGTTTTTTGTGGTATAATTGTTGTTATAGCAGCAGCCGAAATACTTAGTCTGAGAAAATTTCAACTATTTAGTGACAGACAGACGGTCAAATTTATTTTTTTCTAGTATTATTCATACACACAGTACAATAAACAACTATTATTAATAATAAAATACCACGTCTTTACTTTGAATTATACAAACTAACAAAACAAAACACACATGCCCCGAGGTTTCTAACACAAGCGTAAGTACCTACCGTATCATGATTCATGAACCGCCTATAACTACCTATTTCACTCTTGTCAATCACTTTCCTTTACTCTATTCACTTTACACCAGACATCGTTTTTTTCGGGAGATAAAAGGAAATACTTATCCATTAAAAAGACACATTATGTACCTACCTACTAGTAAGTAAAATTATTTTATAGTCTTACCTTTCAAAGTTTCCAGATAATCTAAAAAAAGTTATCCCTGGACGAATTCATGCAACCAAAAACAGCACAATATATCCTACTCGTCATATTAAATATGTACTTGAACTTATTTGTAGTGAAAAAATCGCGCGGTTATTGTTAAAAAAACAACACACCGACCGTTCGTCACTGCGGCACAGTCGCGAATGTCTGCCTGCCGAGCGAATGCCGAGATTGAGGCGCGTAGGCATAGCTCGCGCATCGTCCGTTTGTATGAAGATAGAATACTGCATATAATTATACCGTGGTAATATTGACAAAATAGGTATGAGAACAAAAATTAAATTTTTGTACAACCCATAGCGTAAATTCGACTATAATGATAACGCTAGGTTGGTCTAGAGGTATTAGCTTAAGTTCAAAAGAGCAAGTTCCGAGTTCGTACCCGGGAGTATTTTTAGCAAATTTGAAATGGTTTCTTTTTTTTATTTATTTGTAATTTTGAGGAAATTTTCATTTTTTTATATTTATTTTTATATAAAAAAAATATATATACATATAAATATTTTAATTATTAATTTTCTTTACAGTAAAAAGAGACGTTTGGCGAACAGTTTAGAAGCAGGTGAAGCTTCGGAAATTGTTTTTCACCAGTAAGTTTGTAATAATTACAGACGCCAGCACATCAAGCTACCTGAAAGTGTCAAATTTTTCCAATCAACTTTGAACCTTATGCTTTAGTGATAAGGTTCTAAATCTATTAAATAAATTTTACAGATTATAGTAGCTTGATGTGCTGGCGTCTGTACATACTTATACAGGTTGAAATTGAAAACATGTGACTAAACGAAATGGGAGATTGTACTACTCAACATTATGAACAACTTTAGTAAAGGGACGAAAACTGCAGTCGCGAATAAAAAAATCAGGTGTTCCTTATATTTTGACGAGTTATGCAAACATAAATGTAATGTAATAGATTTAGAACCTTATCACTAAAGCATACGGTTCAAAGTTGATTGGGAAAATTTGACACTGTCGGGTAGCTTGATGTGCTGGCATCTGTACTTATTACAAACTTACTGGTGAAAAACAATTTCCGAAGCTTCACCTACTTCTGAACTGTTCACCAAACGTCTCTTTTTACTGAATAAATATATATATTTTTTAAAATATAAAAATAAAACAATGAATTTCCTAAAATTACAAAATAAAAAATGGATCCTATTCAAATTCTGTAAGACTTGGGTTGAGTTACGAACTCTAAACTAGTTCGTCAGAACCGATGCTAATACCACTAGACCAACCATGCATTATCATTGTTGACGAATTTGCGCTATGGGTTGTACAAAATAGCCTTTAAAGTACCTATTTAATTATAATTTCATTTTTGTTCGTGTACTTGTTTTTTCAATATTACATTATAAAAAATTACTTATTTTACTACTTCCATGAGATATTTTTGTTTATTAGCTTAAAAGCGCTTTTTTTGCTGGCTTCGGCATTTTTGTTTGCTTCCCATTTTGCACAGAAAATATTTACACAACTTAGACCTATAATTATGTGCAACTTATAAAATATCCTATACAAATATGTTTACGTGCCAATATTTTTACAATGTATTGTAGTTATAAAAACATAATAAAATAAGTTGTCAAACAACAAAATATTAAAGGAACGGATAGCGGGACTGCGGGGCTGCGGGGCAAAGCGACATACGTCCGTCTAGCAGCGCGTCTATGCGATCACTGTCGAACTGCATACATAAGAAAGAGAAGCGCGATGACGCGACGCTCCTAACTTTATACATATCATAAAATAATTAATTACTTTTATATAAGTTGAGTATTCAAAAATAAAAAACAACCAAGTTCTGTATTTAAATATGATACGTTATTGTTATAAATTTTACCAACGTACGTTGATGAGTAATACAGATATTTTTGTTAGAAGATCATTTTAAGAGGTTAGTTTACTATTTTTTTGTATCGAGAAAACTTTTCAAAAACGTGTTTTGAAGACAACAAGGTTCTCAGAAATATGTTCAAGATTAACATATATTTTTTTCGCCGTTACAAACTGTACAGATTTGGCTAAAAAATTGTTTGAGACAAGCCTATTTCGGTCTTATCAGCGTCTTAACACTTTCTTCGTCTACTTCAAAATAATCTCATAACGTACGTGTACACCCCAAAACTTCCTGCAATCAAAATGTAACACGCTTTTATTTAAATAATTGAGATTGTCATAACAATGAAAACATTTAATACATGCTGTAAAGTTTTAGGATATAATTATAAAATGGTATTTTATATTTTTTTTATTAAAGTAATAATAAAAGCTGGTTTTAAAAAGTTTTTTTTTACCATATCGCTGGCGCTCCTATTGTATTAGCATAATTATTATAGATCGATCAAATTTTGCTAATAATACGTATATGCCTGGCCACATTTTGTAAATAATACGTATATGCCTGGCCACATTTTGCAAATAATACGTATATGCCTGGCCACATTTTGCAAATAATACGTATATGCCTGGCCACATTTTGTAAATAATACGTATATGCCTGGCCACATTTTGCAAATAATACGTATATGCCTGGCCACATTTTGCAAATAATACGTATATGCCTGGCCACATTTTGCAAATAATACGTATATGCCTGGCCACATTTTGTAAATAATACGTATATGCCTGGCCACATTTTGCAAATAATACGTATATGCCTGGCCGCATTTTGCTAATAATACGTATATGCCTGGCAACATTTCGCTAATAATACGTATATGCCTGGCCACATTTTCGAGCTCACTTCGTGCTCTCTTGCAGCTTTGACTCTTAATATTCTTAAAACATTCCTGTATACTTACGTCGATTAACAGTGGCGTAAATATACTGTTTGGGGCCCATGGCAAATTCAAGGGATGGGGCCCTCACTCAATGTAAAGAAGCTCAACCAACGTTATAGTTTTTTTTACTAGCACTTCTCTCGCTACTTCTTCCGCGTCCGTCTCATATTATTTCCCCTACAAAATGTAACACCTGACTGCTTCGTGGTCTAGTGGTCTAGCGCTACTACTGAGCACGAGGTCCTGTCCAACAAATTAGACAAACAATGGGAAAACAACGTCAACGTCGTTATGTCATCACAACGTTAATGTTTTCCCATTGTTTGTTTTGTTTTTGTTGTTGAACTTTTAGTTTAAAGGATGATCGGTTGATTGCCATCATCCTGATTTCATTGAAGAACGGGATTATTTGATGAACGAAAGATTTTTATTGTGGTGGGCACAAATGTACTGAATGTAGCGATAGGGTGTAGTGTATAGAGCTAGATAACTTAAGAGAAGTGGGGGAGTCAAAAAATTAAAACAAGGTGGTCAACGCCTTTTGCTCTCTGCTCTGGCGTGTGGTAACCACATTAGAAGCGACCGATGCGCAGAGATCAGAAGAGCAATTCAAGCAATTTTAAGAACGTTCACAGTCTGCTCTCAGTTTCATTCTGTCAAAAATACCTTTAATTTCTCTAAATCTTTTTACATTTGTTTGTCGCCGAGATGAGACTAGTTACGACTAATTTTGAAAAATTTTAACTATGAGAATTGCCCTTACGCAGATTGAAAACAAATCGTATGCAGTCATTGAGGATGGTCAAGTTTGTCGACGACATCTGCATTCAGGTCATAGTTGCACACATCACCATAATCGTTGTTACGAAAAATTAAGGACCGCACAAACATTGTTTTCTTACTCATTGGTAATAAATGTATCAGTCGGTACAGAGCCCGCAGTGTTCCAGCAACTTTCTGGCTGACCACGCCAGCTCAAAGTACTATCAATGTGCAAGCCTAGGACAAATGGAACGATCGGACACTGAAGAGAACTGGTGGCAAAGTTATATCATCCACCCACCTTACTCATACTCCGAGAATTACCGATGATGATCGCCTGACACTTATTAGGGTTTACTGCTACCTCAAATCTATCACACCAGGTTTTTATAACTATCAAGTCCCTACTTAATTTGTCGATAGCTTCAGGTATTTCATCAACACTCCTTTGACAGTATAATTGCAAATTATCTGCATACATATATGATATTGTGCGAGCGAGCCTGGCGCTCTGTGTGTGTGTGTGTAGGGTGACGTGACATGTGAGCGTGTCGTGTCGTGAGTGACGCGCGTGATGAATTTATTCGCGAAATGAAGTGAGAGCACCGCGGTGCGCCGCGCGCCCGACCGGCGCCGCGGGGAGACTGAGGGGCGGGGGGCGGGGGGCGGGGGGGAGGGGGCCCAGCACCTCGACGCTGCCTTTACAGTTTCATTAACCGTGAAAATTACATTTCTCGTATCACTGGCGACCTGCTTTATATCAAATTGCTCGCGCGAATCTCTTGTGCAATCACAAGATCAATATTCTCCTGATTCGAAGGGGCCGGCTTCCTGTGTTTATTGTATTATTATTTTATAGAATCAAGCAATTATTTTAGAGTGTCTTCTCTAAAATAATTGCAACTTAAGCCTGTCAGCTTCTGGTCTCTACGAACTTCTCTAAGTCCAAAACAAAATGAGTGCCTTTAAACAAAGTAAGAGTTAACCCATGTACTGAGTCATTTTTTCAGGCGGTTTTTAGATATAATTTATAAATAAGGTGTATTGTACGTGGATCGGTTCAAAGAATTGTGTCGATATCATTAGAGCATGATGTTTCTTGTGGACTGTATCAATACACCATCCTTTTATGCGACACGTAAGAAACGTAATTATATCGCGGAGATAGCATCAGCGCAGCCTCCGGCCCCGCCCCCGCCTCCTGCGCCTGCGGCGGCTGCGGCGCGGCGCCGTGTAGCGCCCCCTGCAGCACCGCGGTGCCGGCAGCAACTAAGGCTCAACTCACACTGGCGCAGAGTCGAAGCGACGCGACGCGTCATATTTTTCTGCCTAAAGATTATTCATCTCTATTGTTCTATTATTTAAGTTCCACTCGAAAGCGAACCCACTCGACTCCAGCCGAGCGTCGAAGCGCGAATCCACGCGTCAACGCGCGTCGACGCGCGCTTCCATATTTACATAGCACAAATTTGTACTTAAATAATAGAACAATAGAGATGAATATGCTTTAGGCGGAAAAATATGACGCGTCCCGTCGCTTCAACTCTGCGCCAGTGTGAGTTGAGCCTAATAGCCTCACCGATATTGACAGCAGTTTATTATTCATTGGGAGGAAACTTGTCAATCAATGCACACCGTTTTGAGGCTTATACCCGTTTACTGACCTACGTGAAACAAAGTGATGTCTAGGTGATGACAAACGTAAACATCTCCTAACCACTCCCGTTTCACCATTCGTTCCGAAATCTACATTATTGACTTTCGTTTTTTAGGTCAAGTTCTGTGTGCCTATTGGTAGAAATTTACTGCTTGGCGAAACTGTGTCGTAACTTTAATCATTGCCTAGTGGTTAGCTTAAGAGGCCTCTTACAAAAATGCGCGGAGATGCATAATTTCGTCGTTGAAATTGAAATACTATTCGTTGATTGGAATAAATAGCAATTAATTGGTAAAGATAATTCGTTTTGTCTTCTACAATAATAATTCAGCGATTTTTTATTATTGGTCTATTTATTTTGCAATAATCGTTCTCCTGATGCATGTTTAGGCAAAAACTCATGGAGAGCTGATTTGAGAGCTCTAATTTGCAGATGCTGTTGAATATAATCATAATTTTTCATATCATAAATATCATTTACCTACTTGAATAATAATAGAATACATTTTTGTTAAAAAAAAAAAAAACCTACCAAAAATTATAAATAAATAAAAAATTATTAGACCTAATTCAATTTTCTACTGGAAACAAGTCTGAATATCTCCGAACTTCAACATCATTTTCACGTAGCATTTATACCAAAATAGTCTTCAGTAATTGCTTAAACAATATCAATTTAAAAAAAAAGCAAATTTTGATACTTTGATTTTTAATAAATAAAATAAAAGTACTCTAATTTCACTGCGCCGGCGATGCGCGCTCGCCCTGGCTGGAGGCCTTAATTTATTGAGGCATCCACAGACAATCCCAGTTAAGAAGACGACAATCTCATAGGTTGAACTCCGAGATGCCATTTATGACCAAAAATAAGAAAAGATGCGCGGAGAGTACCAAAATGTAAGAGGGCTCTTAATTAGTCATCCAGTTAACTGCTTATGTGCCGAGTCTTTTAACTAAACGGCGCCGTTCAAATAGCGGCCTAATGATATTCAGAAATTAGCAACCAGTTTGATTTTGTATAGCTAGACTCTAGATTGTCCTATGGAGCAGGACCAGCATGTTTCCTCCTCTAATTTGTAATATACTTGTCTACAAAGTGTACTCTTTTAATATGAGTTTTAAAGGATGATGCGAAAAGATGTCCTGTAGGTCGTTAACAAGATCTTTAGACTGTCCTTTGTTACTGTGGCGGGTAGTCTCAAATCATTGTGGGAAACAGTTGCAGCTGAAAGAAAAACCTGTGCCATTGTGGTACAGTAAAACATACATAAAACATTACGTTTTACTCTACGAATAATAAAAAAAAATAATCATCATAATCATAACCGATAATGCACAATAATTGTGACTTTTTTAGATGGACCGCCGAACAACTATTTCTACTCCGCATACCTGGCCGATGACAAGTTACGATGTGCGAACAAGTGTGGGAAGGGACTGTAAACGTGTTCCATCTTAGATAATGTAACACTGGAGAAGCCTTACGAACACTTCTCCCTTTGTAAAAGTACAAGAACCCCCGTTCTAGTCCCCGCTCCTCTCTCTAATAATGCTAGTGACCGATATATTCAATGGTGCTTTGAGCAATCTTTCCGCAAACGTGGAAAGAGGCCACCGTTATCGGTATCCCTAAGCCAAGCAAAAGCCCATGAGTTACCGTCCCGTCAGTCTCTGTAATGTTCGCGCGTCATTCTCTATAAGCGTCTCAAAGACTATGCTGAAGCAAAGAGCCCAACGAGCAGCTTGTTTCCGAACAGAACACACTCGCATCCAACGAGTGCACCGCATCCGAGAGCACTAACCTGCAAGATCCCAAACTAAAGAAATGACGGGCGTGTTATTCTTCGACTTAGCGAAAGCAGTCAACAAAGTCTGGGACCACAGCTTAAGTATTATATAACGATTTTTTCAATACAATGACATCGGTTTTTCTTTCAGCTGTAACTCTTTTCCCACAGTGAAATGAAAGTGACCTCCGTAGTAATAAGTTACAGTTATGAAAAGAGCTTTTCAACGACGTTGGTTATTATTGGTCGCTAAGGACGCGTCCCATAAATTTTTGCCCATCCTCCTTTTCTTTCATTTCACCACAGTACACAGCTTGTACTATTTATTCTGTACCCACACACATAGTAAGTACCATGTACCTTTCATTGTCCCAGTACATAGGTCCCTAGTACCACCGTACTACCTATGTGGAGGCAACACACTTGAAAAATTATTCATCAGAAAATCTTTCTCTCTCTTCAAACATTGAAAGAAATTGACGAACTAAAACAAATAATCTCTTGAAACATTATACATCGGCCAAAATACCTACCAAAAGAAATGTGAAAGGGGTTAGTCATTATTTCATTACTGCCTTTTGTAGGAACCACTTCGCCGCGCTGTCGTGGAGCGTCGCAAGTACGTAGGGCTCGTACAGACGACAGCGCGGGGCCGCACCGTCAGCACATAGCTAGGCGTCATTATGAACAGCGCAGCCGCAATTACCGGCTAAACGCGTGAAATGTGCGGCGTGCCGCGCCCGCGCCCGCGCCGCCCGCATAAATAAACGATAGTGGCGAAGTGAGACAAAGCCGATGGGCCGATAGCGAACAAAGCGCGCGTCGTTTTGGTCGCGTTGCGGCGCGACGTGTTAATTCCGCGCAGCCGCCGATAGCATCGCGCGGCGACCGACACAGATATATTATCGCCGTGACAATTATTCCGATAAGGCACGCCGCCAGGGGCCCCCGCCCCCGCCTGCAGGCTCCTCGCCGGAGGCTGCTGGACCCGCGACCATTTAATTGCAACTCTTGCGCACACGCACCACCGCACTTACGACACATGCCATCATTCCTGGATACCAGTTAATGTGCAAGTAGCTGTTGATTTTATGATCATCAATATCTGACATCAGTCCAATGTTCCTCAAAATTGTGTAGGCCTTCAAAATGTACTCTTCTGGCTATTTTTGGGGCCATTTGTCAATAATGTCTACATTAATACTTTTTGCAACGTTAGGTAGGTACTCAAACTATAGTATAGCGAGATTGCTCAAACGTTTTTAACAAATCTGTGATCGTATTATATATTTATTAACTTTAATTTGCTGAAAGTTTTTTCACAGCTTGCCATCTGAGGTCGTGTCCGCGTCTGTTCGGGGTGTTCATCGTAGACACTGGCAGGATTAGAACAATAGTTATTGTGTGACAACAGCGAGCTCGCTTCGCTCCAAAATTTTAGCACCCGCCGCGGACATGAAGGATATCGTTTTGTCTATACTTAAGCAAATAGTAGTCACACTGACAACTTATGCGGAAAAGCTTAAAGCATGTGTTTATGATGTTTTTGCGACCCTTTTCAGATAGGTAGAGGTTACATTCTCTAGTGATCGTTCAAACAGAAATAGGAGTTATTTGTCGAGTCATTCAGAAAAACTTAAGAATTGTGAGAACGAATGATGCAAGAACGAGCGAAACGAGCGCGACGTTTATAATATTGCTCAATCTCGGATAGATTTGTTATTCTTTTGGCCAAAGGAGGGCAAACTGTGGGTCTGCAAAGTGCCCCCCTCTGAAGGTTGCGCCGCTGGTAGTGCCGCCTAGCCAGCCCCTAACTCCGGCCTTGTTTGCATTCAATAAAGGTCAAATTCGAGAGGTGACGACAATTTTCATCAACACTAAATTTTCTGCAAAGAAAATCACAATGTTCTTTGAAGAAAATTAAGTGTTCGTTCTTTAGAGCTTGTCTCAATTCAATATTACATTACCATGAGCAATGTTTCGTTCGATCATTTATATTTTGCTGGTTTACTTTGCTCACACTGTATCATACCAGAAGACCATCTCCTGTGGACGCTCACAGCGCCGCGCCGCTCGACCATGTTGGCGATTGAGCGAAGTAACGACGTTCGAGTGTGACGGAGACACCTCATTATACCGACAACGATGAATGCGCATATAAATACCGCTAGCAAGTGTACCCACTCCAATTAAAGTAATGTCACACTTGTCGCGAGGTTCGGCACTCCGATATCCGCCGCGGTCGCACAGTGCCATGCGAGCTGATGTGGCCGCCCGATATCACCTTGTGACAGCTTGACGTGGATTTCATCGCGCGCGCCAAATAAGTTGGCCGCATCAAACTACAAATTCTTATTGAATTCGTCTGGTCACACTTTGCGGACGCAGTACCTTAAGGGGACTACAGCCGATCAATTCTGTAAAAATCTCACCGTGATAACTTAGGTGAAGTGAGCGTGAAGTGAGCTAACAATAGGGGTAATCCCTAACATCAGGTGGAATGACAGCTCACTTCACTTAAGTTTTCACGGTGAGATTTTTACAGAATAGCACTGCTGGACCTAGACGCAAAAATCTTAAGGATATATGCTAGTTAGATAATGTGTTGAAAGCTTAATACAACTAATTTGATACGATAGAAAAAAATCATGAAGATAGGTACCTCTAAAAAATTTCTTTTCACAATAAAAATCATACTAATATACATACAATCACTCTGACTTTTTGTCAGATTATTCAAGCAACATACTAAAGCACTAGTGTTTTCATTTTTTAATCCAAACTATTTGTGTAAATAGATAATTGCTTCATATTTTGCAATAAATTGCCAGCGTTGTGTCATCGCGCTTCTCTTTCTTCTCTATCCAGTCCGACAGTGACCGCGCTTTAGGTCATGTAGTCCTCTTAACTAGGTATAGTAGGCCGCACGTCAGTGGTATCACTTTGTTCTGCATTCTACTGATTATACGTTTCCTACTTCAAAAGGAAAAACGGAACCCTGATAAGATCACTTCGTTGTCCGTCAGTCAAGTCCCTTTTCTCAGGCACGCGTGACAGTATCAATCAAACTTCTAAGTCAACGAAATCAAAATATACGAGCCTTTATGTTCCGGAATCAAAACATAAGGGGTCCCGTTGACCTAGAATCATGTAATTTGGCAAGAAGCAATGTCATATAGCACAAAAAAAATCCGAAAACTGCAAAGGAGTTACATTACAAAAAATATTTTCTTCCCTTGATAAACTATTTAGGTATATATAAGTACAAAACCCTCGGTGCGTGAGTCCAACTCGCACTTGATCGGTTTTTTAATAGAATAAGAACTATACGAGGTCAGTTTAAACTGGTTTGTGTAGGTACCACTGACGTGAATCTCCTAGGTGCAGCGGTGCAGCGGTGCAGCGGAGCAGCGGTGCAGCGGTGCAGCGGTGCAGCGGTGCAGCGGTGCAGCGGTGCAGCGGTGCAGCGGTGCAGAGCTCTCGCTCAAATAACAATCCAACATGACGGTGACGAACTGACGAGGTGTAACCCACTTACATTCAAAATAGCCAGCGAGCGGCACCGGCTCCTCGCATAATCTGAGAGTGGCACCGCTACCGACTAATAATTAGCTAATGGGTGTCGCACAATCAAATTCATTAGGAGAACATCTCATCCAATTAACGTCAAAACGTGTGTGGAGGCGGCGGCGGCGCGGCGTCTGAAACACGACACTGGGACGTTTTTACACTATCTAGTGTAGCAGGCAAAAAGTCCGTAATGCGTTGTGGGGCGGTGCGGGTTGCGGGCGTTACGGGCGCGGCGGTAACAAACAAACCGTTAACGTCACCGAGGCGGCGCGCGCGCATGTGTGCCGCAGCCGCCGCCGGTGATCGATGGCAGTTCCGCCAACACGCAACAGTATGTCCAATTATCTTCCTCTTACACGTCACTAATCACTTGTGCCACTGTCTAGTTACACACACACACAACACAGATTCGGATTCAAAAAACTTTACGGAAATGAAAATTCAAGATTTGGTGCTCATTAGAAGGAGGAAGCGCCGCGGCCGCCGCGAACAAACTCGCGAGGAGTTTTTTATAATGAAAGAAGGTCATAATATACATTGTTATAACAACAATCGGGCGGGCTGTACCAGGGCCGCAGCCGCACTGGACATCTACATGGACGTCTTGTGCGTGCTGGCACTGCCACCTTGTTTGCTATATTCATGTAATTTGTTGTAAAGTAATTTATTTGTGCTTTTTATAATTATGTTTGTGATTTTTATAGTAATGTTTTAAGATACTTTTTAAATGTTCCTATAGGTTGCTCTTTAATCGTTGTTGGTACATGTTTATAAACAAGAGGAGCCATGCACTTACCTATCACTCTTTCTCAATACTTAATGCAGTTTTTTTCCACCTATGCACAAGTTGTCTTCGTATTGATTTCTTAAACTGGTAGCTAGTAGTCCTGTTTCTAGCATTTTTCAAAGTCGGGAATAAGTGTTGTGCTATGTCATATGTGTGCACTGAATAAATGGTCTATCATCTATCTAGATCCGCGTGGTGGATTACGGCCCACTCCCTCTCACGGAGAGGAAGCCTGTGTCCTAGCACCGGGAGCATTATAGGCTGATTATGATGATCTATCTAGATAGGTATAGGTACGTCCGAATGTACATTTAAAATAGCCTGCCCGTCGGCCGCCGAGGTGCGCTGGGTCCCGACTGTCATTACAGACCCTTGACAGTCGCAACGGTGTGCGCTGGGCCCCGACTGTCATTACAGACCCTTGACAGTCGCAACGATGTGCGCTGGGTCCCGACTGTCATTACAGACCCTTGACAGTCGCAACGGTGTGCGCTGGGCCCCGACTGTCATTACAGACCCTTGACAGTCGCAACGATGTGCGCTGGGCCCCGACTGTCATTACAGACCCTTGACAGTCGCAACGGTGTGCGCTGGGCCCCGACTGTCATTACAGACCCTTGACAGTCGCAACGATGTGCGCTGGGCCCCGACTGTCATTACAGACCCTTGACAGTCGCAACGATGTGCGCGGGGTCCCGACTGTCATTACAGACCCTTGACAGTCGCAACGCCCGGCCATAAGACCGAATGTCTGACAAGCAGTCTTACCAAGGGGTATCACGTTATCAAACTGGATTGCGCTTGCGGAGGTCAGATAAGCAGCCACTCCATGTAAAATACTGGTATTCAGCTGCATCCGGTTAGACTAGAAGTCGATCAGGAATAGTCAGGATGTCTAGTCGAGGTGTGAGTGAAACCGGCGCGCGCGCACATCTGCGGGAGTCCCGCTACTTCGCTAATGAGCGCTGCACTTCCGGCGCCGCCCGTGCTCGCTCCGCTGCTTGCACTTTAGGTGTACCGAACTTCGCTTGCAACATCACAATGTCATCGCGATGTCTATTGAAATGAAAGTACGTACGATAACTAGTACCCATCTAGTACCCATCCACCCGGACTAAATGTTTGGGGGGATGGTACTTTATAATGGGCACCGCGCCTTACTTCTTACTAAACATGTCGCGGTTGAAAATATTAGTGAGTCAGTACAGTGGTCGTTGGCCTCATTTAAAATGCTATTGTTACTTCCAGAATGTTCCGATTGTTCCTTCATTAAGTCGGATGATGATAATGATGATGAAGAATATTTGCGTAAGGATTTTGGTGTTTGTGTAGCATGGTGTCGAACTGTCGCGCCGCCGCGGCACCGGTTCCCACGCCGCGCGCGCATTCCCAAACGACGCGCACCTTTTGCTCTGTTTGTAAATCTTATGCCCGAGGTCGCTGCTATCCTGCACGTTCTGCCGGCCATACTTAGTACGATGTTCCGCTGAAACGCGTTGCAGGAAAACTACCTGTATGTAGGTACTGTAACATTGTGGGGTATGTAAGGTAGGTAGGTCTAAGTATGTTACCTACCTAGTTCTGTGCAAGACATTGTCAATTTAACAACACGGAAATCACAGTAATATGAAAACCTCAATAATGTTGATAATTAATCTTCCTTATCCTAATATTTATAAGAACACAAAGTATACTATCCTAGAGATGACCCCAGTATCTTCTTATCCCGCTCGTTCGAGTGTGATACGCATTCGCACTGCGCACATGCGTACTATGAGTGGTGCGCGCCTTTTTTTGCGCATTGCTTTGTTCTGTTCATTATTTAGCGATACATTCTAATAACTCATAATTTATTACATTCACTAACAGCAAAGTGTCTCATCTGTAATTCAATAGGCAGATTCCACGCCGAGCTACGGCTGCGGGATGGTAATTCGGTTAATTTATGTCCATTGCTTGATCGTCCAAACGTGGGAGCGCTTGTAAAAATGTCTTCAGTTAATGGGAGAGGCTCGTCGGGATACAAAATCGTTTGGAGCAGAATCTGTATTCTCTGGCGGGCACTCGTTTATTGCTCAATACTTAGTGGAGTGGCCGCAGAGTGTGATGTGCATACTAACGGGCGGCGAGGGGCGCGAGCCAGGCGTCAAGTAGTCCCGAGGGAGCAAAGCGCGGCGGGGCGGGCGCGCTGCGCCTGCGCTGCAGCAGCCAGCACGAGTCCACGACGCGTCAGATTACGTTTGAGTAATCGGACGCGCAAACAACTCCATATGTCCTCACCGAAGAGCGCGTAACCGACAGTAATTATAATATTTATGACGCCATTAAAGATCCATTAGCATAAATTAAGTGTCGCGACAAATTTCACGGTGTCGCGAAGCGCCGGAGTTTTATTTCAGTGCACGATGTTTAGTTAGGTGAGCTTTCGCCGTGAAGCCGTGGAATGCGTATAATGTGTCCAAAAGCGTCCGCGGCGTACTTTTAGTACGGCGGCACGTTATTTGTGATCGGCAGCTCGCTTATTGTCTCGAGGTGACAATGCTCGTCTATTTCAGCGGCGTAATGTGTCGCGTGTTTACAAACATCGTCCGCAGCTAATGGCGCTATTTCCGTGCGCTGCGGCGGCGTGTCGTGCCGCGTCGCGCCGCGTCGTACCGCATCGCCGCCGCGTCGCGGCTGCAGTCGCACTCAAATTCCGGATTGATTAACAGACGTTTTACGAGCGCCTCTCCAAAATAATACCAACAAAATACTCGAACACAATGGTTCCGATTTAGAATCACATTAAGCGACATGAGAACAAAACACTCCACACGCACACATCTACTTATTTATTCAGATTTAAAGTGTCGGACTTTTACGATAGAAATGAAATAAAACGTTGCTTCGCTGCTCCACGCGGGATGGCTGCCGGGACAGCTATTGTTCCGGGCTACTTGCTGTAGGTACTTACCTGTAGCGCAGGAGAGTGATGCTGTGACCGGCACAAGTAGTATCTAACAATGTTCCTAATACTACTATAGGCTTCGTAAAAAACCGATATCTACATCTACACTAGAGAAAAAATTTGTTTGTTTGTTTAAAATGAATAAGTTTAGACTGCGAATGTTGTTTTATTTTATTTTGCGATTTTACACTTCTTTTTTTTCTTAATATCTATTTACATAAACAATGACATGAACATTTACTATTTACTGTGTAAAGTATTATATTATTTTATTTATTGTGAATGTGAGGACTATGTGGGTCATTGTTTCCGTTTTAATCATGGTCTGGCGGTTTGAGTAATTTATGCGGCCTACCCAAATGTCCTTTCTTTGGTATTGTTCGTCGAATCGCTGAGCTCCCTAAGTTTGAGTTGAGCAGCATGATTACTGACAAATGCGTGCACTGACTGGACAGGTCCACTCAAATTTGTGTGGTTCTTTCCTCAAAAGACCATTTCAGACACCAATCTACATGGTCCTCAAAATGATCTGACCAAGACTATTTCTGGATTTTTATATACACATTGACATTGATAAATTTTACATATACAGTGACATGAATATTTACTTTGTAAAGTATTATATTATTTTAATGACTGTGAATGTGAAGACTATGTGGGTTATTATTTTTTTTTTTGCCTTTTTTTTTATTTTCTCAGATAGTTTTAGTCATGGTCTGGCAGTTTGAGTAATTTATGCGACCCACCCAAATGTCCTTTCTTTGGTATTGTTCGTCGAATCGTTGAGCTCCTTAAGTTTGAGTTGAGCTGCATGATTACTGACAAATGCGTGCACTGACTGGACAGGTCCACTCAATCGGTGTGGTTCTTTCCTCAAAAGACCATTTCAGACACTAATCTACATGGTCTCCACATGATCTGACCAAGATTATGTCTGGACTTTAAAAGAGACTGTGACCTCTGAGTTTGTTTCGGCCTTTCTTCTCAGAGTAGTCAGTTAGGAAACGCCGACCTCATCTCGTTTTAAAAAATATGATTGACATGTAAAAGTGTTTGTACAAACCTACTTACAGAAATAAAATCATTTATCATTAATGGGCTCCGAAACTAGGTAGGTACAGGACCGATTTGAAAAAATATTTTTGTGTTGCATAGTCCATTTATCGAGGAATGATATCTACACTAATATAATATAATATATTAGTGTAGATATCATTCCTCTATAATTTCATTATTATTATTTTTTTTTTTTTGATTTCTTTGAATTGAAATGAATAGGCTCCGAAACTAATGGACCTATTTAAAAAAATATTTTTGTGTTGGATAGTCCATTATCGAGGAATATAATATCACGCTACAACCAATAGGAGCGTCGCACCAATGAAAACTGTTGCAAAAACGAGAAAAATTATTCCTTTTGAGAGCTCCATTGCGTGCGCTGTGTAATCGATTAAAGTTACGCAAAAATAATGTATGTCGGAATTGTTCCCCCTTAAAAGTTCTAAAAAAAAAGTCCGCGACAGCGTATGCCTATCTTTTGAGGTTGACTCACTATAACCTTTTTTTATGATAATCAAATTTGTTCTAAAATAATGTACTATTTGCGAAGGTGTTTTTATAAACATGATATTAATCCTTATCCAAATAAATAAGTTATTCATCATAAGTATTTAATTTTGAACAAAATTGTGCGTAACATCTTTTGATTTCAATGAATATTTTAGGAGATATCATAGTTTTAAAATAAATCAGCACGGCCGCCGCGCGCCGGTAGCTGTGCGAGGTTTACTATAGTTCCACTCTTACTGATCATAGCGTGATGCACCTAAAATAGCTTCTTAAAGTAATGTACACACGGCTCCACATCAAGCTGTACATTTCCAGTTTTAGCTGACCTCGCATTGCATATATTTTGGTACAATCAGAAGTCAGCTTATAGGTTAATAGCTTGATGAGTAGCCGTGCGTACTAAGTAGGTAATAATCTTAAAGTAATGGAATATATTTTAGTAGTAGTACCTAGTTCCTGAAATTAACGGGAGTGAAACCGCGGGGCACTGCTAGTTGTAAATCGATTTCACGAACTCAACGACACTGTCATTGGGTTCGCATTTTTGTTGTTTGCCATCGACTTCCAAAATTAAAGTTATTTGTCACTTTAAAGTGTCTTTTTTGGAAGTCGGTTATTTTTTTTTTTTTTTTTGTAAAAAAGTTTTTATTTTTCTCTTTTAAGTTGTACTTACCCCACACCAATTCGTATCCCTGAAGCTAACTCAAAAACTACCCAAGCAAAGTTAATTATATTATTTTATCATGTCATTGTACTCATCATTATGAACAACTTTTACTATGGGACTAAACATGAAATCGCAAAAAAAAATCAGCTGTTCCCTGCATTTTGACGAGTTAGCATTATGTGCGAACATAAATGTAGGGAACAGCTGATTTTTTTTCACGATTTCAGGTTTGGTCCGATAGTAAAAGTTGTTCATAATGATGAGCACAATGACCTCTTAAGAGGAAAACAGTGATTAAAATTTCATCCTGTATAGTATACAGTCGTATTGAGGACCTCCTCCTTTTTGAAGTCGGTTAAAAATCGAATCGCAACCCGTGAAATACTTATTATTGAGTAGTACCGGTGGCCATCTGTGGTCTTCATCATCAGTTCACTTCACCAAATGGTGCTGTCCGAAAGAAAACGCACAAGTCACTATAAAAAATACGCTAAAATCGCTATGTGTGTGCCTATAATATTTCAAGAGTTCCTTCGATTTCTCCATGATCCCATCATCAGATCCTGACCTGATGACAATGGGACCACCTGGAAATTATACACTTTCAAATCGGTCTAGCCGTCTTCGAGTAATCAGGGAACATACATAAAAAAAAGATTCCAACGAACTGAGAACTTCCTCCTTTTTTTGAAGTCGGTTAAAAATTAACAAAGAAATCTACACTGGCCTCATGAAGAGCCCGATAGTAGCCCGTGAAGCTCCTTGCTATGCCATACCTTCTTGCACTCATCGGTAGCACTACAGGTTTGCGTCAGTTCTGTTTAGCCATGAAGAGCGGCGTGAGCCGTTTTATATTATATTATGTATTTATTATTATTACTTGCTGACTCGCTAAGTCAACAAGTGCATCAGTAATATACAATTAATAGTGTTGTTAGCATTAAGTACAAAATATTGCCAAATTAGTTAGCCGATTTCATTCGTACGGTCTTATCCCAACCTAGGTACTGTATTAGGTATATGTATACCTATGTATACCTGCTCATATCTATGATGCCTAAAACTGAGCAGAATAAAGCTGAAGTTTGATTTTTGAAAGCTCTAATCTCTGGAAGTATCGATTTATAAAAATCTTTCTGCATTTGATAGCCCAATTCTTGAGGAAGCCTATAAAGGCTATTAAATATCACGCTAGAACCCTTAAGAGTTGAGCAAAAAGAAAAAAGTCAGAAACCGAAGTAATAGCGCAGGCAGGCGATGCGATGCGACGGGGTGGGAAGAAGTCGCAGGTACAGTCAACAGCAAAAGTAGATGATGAAAATCAGAAATTCAATACTAATGAACGGAGTTCGCGTCAGAACTGTGTGGAGTCGAAGTGTCGTTATGTGATTGTAAATTACACCAAACATTTACTACTTCGACGCCACACAGTTCTGACGCGAACTCCGTTCATTAATTAGTATTGAATTTCTGATTTTCATCATCTACTTTTGCTGTTGACTGTACAAGCTAGTAAATTGTATTTCGCAACTGCTTTCCGTTTTGCGACGAGATGATTCCCATGATGTAAATTTTCCTTCTAGAAAATCGAAAAAATCTGCTACGTTTTGGGTAGCTCACACGGCTCCGCCAAGTAGGTAGTCGTTATGAGTCACCGTATCCAACTTTTGTAAAAGCAAATAAACCAATACCTATTGGGTCCACGATGACGCGTCTACAACAACCAAGGTTCTTGATTGCATTGATACATGCTGTCGTGAATATCAAGCACTGAATCATAAGGTCAACTGTAGTAACGTGACAGCGGCTTGCTATTTACTTCACCATTGTGTTCAGCGCGCCGATTCCATAACTACGGCGTTAAAAAATGGTCTACAGGGCCTACAAAATCCTCACACTTACAAGATAAGAATCTATCAAATGAATAAATAAAATATAAAAACCTATTAAAACCAAGTGATATGATTTCTATTCACAAACTAAGCTAAATTTAAGTTCAGTGCATCTTTTTCTTTCTATTTCATTAATAAAAAGACAGAAGACATTCATCAATTCAGTCATTGTAGTCTAAAGATACGCGAATATTTGGGTAAACTTGATTACACAGACACAGAAAGACTTCTAGAAATACTTCAATAATGATGTAGTTATTAAATTGGTAATTTTTAATTGTATTTAGTACCTATTATAATAAAAAAAATAATAATAAATAAATAAAAAATAAAAAATAATAAATCCCCAATGCAGTTTAGGCTCAACTAGCAATTTAATCCCTCCATCCATTTTAAAAATCCCAACCACAATCAGAATAACCACATGATGCGAAAACAACGGGGTAATTGCGTAACACACCAACAATAACAAAGTTTAAGTTTGTAATAAATAAATGTTTTATTATAATATTAGTTGTATTTAGTACCTACTATAATATTAAATAGGATAGTATTACTGTAAAAAATAACTAACTATGAATAAATAATTAGCTGATCGCTTAGTGTGGGGATGGCCTGAAACACAGGTTTTTAATAACCTAGCTCAGGCAGGTCGCTACAAGTTAGAATGACAGTATCAACGCACCTTTCATAGATAAGTAAAAATCGTGTAAATTAAACTAGCTTTAATATGAGTATTTAAGCAAATCCCTTAAGAACTTGGTACTCCTAAGTATTTATAAGTTAGTAAATGTATTAAATGTAATGTATAATCCATAGAAAAGTTTAGACGTGATTAAAAAACTGGCTAAGTATTAAAAATACGTCAATTTACGTCTAGCGCTGACTAATTTGACAGGACTAAACTAATATTTATCTTCTGTCCTTTTCATAATGAAATAGAAAGAAAAAGATGCACTGAACTTAAATTTAATTTAGTTTGTGAATAACAGAATCGGGGCCAATGTCAAATAATAAAAAGATTATGTCAAAGAAGTATGTAAAAAATTTAAAAAAATCGTAATTTGAGAGCAGTTAATAGAAATTTACTTAGTTATACCGTTAATGATGTGAGAAAGACCTCATGTCATTGATCTTGCGATGGAGGCAAATCAGTTCCCGTATACGGCGGATACAGAAAAATGTATCGACAGATACTTTGCAACACTGAACATCATGCCTATCAGAATATACTATGGAGGAATTGTCCTGACTAACGTTTACGTGAACATCAGCTCACGACAGTCACTCACGGCATGAAAGCAGCTCCATTCTTAGCTATGATGACGTTGAAACAGTTGGCTGCTGATGAAGGCCACAAGTATCAGCACAGCAAGACAGCACAAGCGCTGCAAGAATTCTATATGGATGACCTTGTAAGTGGAAACTTCACGTTATCGTCAGCCAAATAACTGCAAGGCGATTTGATCCGGTTCGAAGGACCAAAAAGATGTATGCGCTGCTGAATGGGTCGCACACACCTTGGATGTTAGCTTGAATGATAAGTCACGGATAGCCAAAGATGATGTTTTATTGAATACTTTAATTACCACGTAACTAATGCTAGATGAACGTTGTGGAATGAGTACAGCTGACTATGAACGCTGATCGTGTACTGTCGCGTTACACTATAAGAGACTATAATTTGTGCATGGCGACGGAAAGTGTTAATCTCTGCAATGCGCGCGTGCCACGTACGATACATGTCTCGTACAGTGTACTTACCTCGCGATGGCAGCTCGCACCTCAACATGCTCAAGTAATAAATGGCACATCAGCGTAGCAGTCGTAGCAGGTTGGTGTAGGCACTGTAAGTCAACATATGTCAAACACTTCCAAATGTTTCATGTTGCCACTGCTTTATAGCGTAAAACATTTATTGAGGGTGATATTCTCACAGCATGTAGCTATGTCTATTTCCTGTTTAGTAAATGTTCTATTACTTTTATATTAAACTAGCTTTTGCCCGCGACTTCGTACGCGTGGGTTTCGTACTTTCCTCAAATACATTTAACACCCTCTCCACCTCTCCTTAGTAAAATTACTAAAATTAATGTTTACGATCTTTAGACTTTATTTACAGATAAGTATTCGGACCAATTTTTTAGTTAAACTACCTAAGATGTTTCAAATAAACTGTCCTCCCTTTTCATCACGACAGGGCTTGTTTCTATTAAAAAAGCGTTTGGTTCGTTTCCATTTTTATGACTTAAAGATTATTTATACCTATTTTCGAATTAATGGAAATTGGAGTTTCTACCCCTTAAACTTTATTACCCTTTTCCACTCCGGTAGGAGTCGATTACATAAAACCCTAAAACTCATACGTTTTTATTTTAAGTAAGTAAGTAGTAAAACCCTAAAAGTGACAATCTTTATTATTCACTCAGGCAAATGTTGAAAAGTTTCAAGTTTCTGAACCAAAGGGATAAGACCGCCTTTTCACCTTCACAGTTTTTATGCCCATAGGGGCGAAATATTGAAAACACGTTTGGGACTCAAAGATTATTTATACCAATTTCCCATTGAATCAAGCCACGCAATAAAATACTCCTCTGTGAAATGGACTACCTCCGTTCACCCCGTTAGGGTTAGATTTTCGAAAAACTCAGTTACACTTTATTATTTTTCACCCCCACACAGGAGGAATTTTGAAAAAACGTTTGGGATGTGTTTATAACTTGACTCAAAGATTATGTCCAACAATTTTCGAGTTAATCAGGCCACGCAGTAAAATGGAAAATTAACTACCCCTTTTCTCCCCGTTAGGGGTAGATTTTTGAAAAACCCTGATACACATAATTCTTTATTTTTGGTATTTAGTATAAATACTGAGTTTTGAGTTTATCGGACCGCGCGTTAAAATTCTTCCATACAAATGTTGACACCCCCCAATCCCCTGATAGGGGGTAGTTTAGAAAAACAAAAAATGCCAAACTTTATAATTTACTTAGATAAGTATTCGTACCAAGTTTCAAGTTTATTAACCAAGGAATAAGATTTTTCATACAAACTTTCATCCCCTATTTAACTCCCTTAGGGGTCAAATTTCGAAAATTCCTGCCTTATTCCTCGTTCACATTATAAAGGGAACATCTGTGCAAAATTTCAGCTTTCTAGGTCCAAGGATTTAGGCTGGGCGTTGATGAGTCATTCAGTCAGTCAGTCAGGACTTCTCTTTTTATATATATAGATCAGACAACTTTATTTTCAAAGCCAATTGGCAACTTCGTATCTAAATTGTAAGGGGTAGTTAATTTTTCATTTTACTGCGTGGCCTGATCAACTCGAAAATTGTTGGACATTATCTTTGAGTCAAGTTATAAACACATCCCAAACGTTTTTTTTCAAAATTCCTCCTGTGTGGGGGTGAAAAATAATAAAGTGTAACTGAGTTTTTCGAAAATCTAACCCTAACGGGGTGAACGGAGGTAGTCCATTTCACAGAGGAGTATTTTATTGCGTGGCTTGATTAAATGGGAAATTGTTAGGGTTTTACTACTTACTTACTTAAAATAAAAACGTATGAGTTTTAGGGTTTTACTTGTTCGACTCCTACCGGGGTGGAAAAGGGTATAATAAAGTTTAAGGGGTAGAAACTTCAATTTCCATTAACTCGAAAATGGGTATAAATAATCTTTAAGTCATAAAAATGGAAACGAACCAAACGCTTTTTTAATAGAAACAAGCCCTGTCGTGATGAAAAGGGAGGACAGTTTATTTGAAACATCTTAGGTAGTTTAACTACAAAATTGGTCCGAATACTTATCTGTAAATAAAGTCTAAAGATCGTAAACATTAATTTTAATAATTTTACTAAGGAGAGGTGGAGAGGGTATTAAATGTATTTGAGGAAAGTACGAAACCCACGCGTACGAAGTCGCGGTCAAAAGCTAGTATTACATATAACTACTTGGTACAGGTGCGGAAGGTGAACAGGGAGGTCGGTTGGGGCAACTAACGACTTTTGGTTTGGAAGTGGGTGGGTATGCATCGATAGTAGGTGCAAGTAAATAAAACAATAGAGTGAAACAATCATAGCAGATAATGGAATTTATATTTAAAGTTCTTTTATCTATGAATGTTGAGGCGATACATTTTGTGTTGTCGAGCCGTTCAACAATGAGATATGATATGTACAAAGTGCTTGCGGTCCGCCCCTCACCTCACTCGAGGACGAGTGGGCAGACCACTCGCCCTGCGGTACCTACATCCTAATTGCGTAACACACTATTTATCGGAATCTGAATCATTTTGAAGCAAATTGCTAATCCATTGCTTCAGAAGTTCGAAAAATTTGTTTGTTCAACACGTAAATAACGCAATGAATGTTGTTGAACTGTCAACATGAAACCGATTCCCATTGATAATATGTTACGCAATTGCCCCGCGGATCAACTCCGAGCAGTAAACAGCTGGAGGACTTACATGTTTAGACACAAACTGCCTAAATATCATAAGCAGGAATTTTATTTCCCTAGACGCAAAGTAAGCCACTGCAAACTGATTGTACAATTTCCAGGGAGCAGCACTCCATGTGTCTACTGGCGGGGGTCGCGCGGCCCGGGGCCCGCGCGGCCCGGGGCCCGCGCCCGCTCCCTGCTCACTAGTGAATCATATTACAATACAACATCAATATTTGTTTCCTCTAGGCACCCGCCACTCGTACGGACAAGTTTTACAACGAATTCACCTAAGCGTTCATTATCTACAATGTCTGCCGCAATTTCAATATTATCTATATATAGTCTACACTAACTAAGTATGTACATTATGTGATTACAGCTAGTTACTCACTACGTACGTACACAGTACACTATGAGTGCGCCACCGCTGTCGGCTGCGAGTCGCGGGCCGGCGCGTGCGCCTGCTGCCGTCCGCGCTCGGTGTTCACGTGCACGAGCTCTACGTATCAACACTATCAACTAATCTGACTAGCCAACGCCTCTATTAACATCAGGCAACGTGGTGTTGTGAAGGTGATCCCTCATCAAGGCTGCGCTTCCCGACCCGATGGACAATGCTGCATACAAAAGTAGCAAGGCTCATAAAGACTGATCTGCTTCCCACTTTTGTATTAAGACAGGATCGAGCAGGGCACAAAATAATTGCAAAAATTAGAAATGACTGGAGATATACAGGGTTATTTGTAAAACACCAGCAAACTTTTAAGAGGTTGCTGGTGTTTTACAAATAACCCTGTATAGATTAACTAAACTTGTCGTTATATTATCGCGAGTTCAGTTTAGAAGACAGTAGATATGCCAAACGCTGAGGTGTCAGAGGCTTTGAAACGTGCACAATAATACAGCGCTCCTCGTGGCGTCACGTCGCGGACTCGCGGCGCGCACGGCACACCACCTGCTTATATTTTATTCAGGAGCGAGCGTGTCGCCGGCTGACACATTGCGACGCATATTTATTAAGCAAAAACAACGCACACAATGAAGACACGCAAGCAGATACGAACTGCAGCAGGCGACACCACCGCACCACCGAGCCGAGGGCGGCGCCGCGCCGCGGACTACGTCGCGCACAACTTTTACAAAAGTATCTAACTAATGCATAACAGGAAGTTTCACAATATATCAGTTTCATTTGTAGTTGATCATTGCGTACTATAAATCGTACTGTAGTCCCTCTTGTCGCAACAGGACGTCACCACGCGTGCGGCAGTAGCAATGTCTCTGCACTGTTCACTAGTTCGGTCGAGCAGTCTGTCGACGAGCCCTGCTCTGAAGCAGCCCTGCACTGTCGCCGGCGCGGGGGGGGCGCGCTCCCCCTCGCTGCTCCCTCAGAACCAGTACAGGTCCTTGGACGTGTCCTGCACCTGCGCCTCCAGACCTGCGCCACAAAAACATATTTGTTAGGTTTCTTCTCGTTCTATTCAGGTGCGGCTGTATGCGGCTATATGATACAACTGGGTTGTTCTTTGTGCCAAACATACTGATCTCAAGGAGGAGATAAGCACATGGTTTGTAATGAAACTGAATAACCAGTAGGTATGAATAAAATCAATAGTAAGTACTACCTATCTAAGTACGCTAGGTATCTAATATACAATTTGTTTTCAATTATTGGGACAGCACTGTCCAGGCAAGCCGATTGTTCGAGATGCTAGCAGCTCGCGATGCTATCACTGCGCTCGTGCGCCGCGTCATCTGAGCAGCACTCACGTCACCGGTGCGGCTCTCTCCGTGTGCTAGGTTTGTACGGCTACGTGAAGGAACTTGGTAACGGCAACGGTCCAAGGCGACTTCACATCTGTACCCAATACAATGTTAACGACTCGCACTATGCACCATGCTACTGACGGGCGACCGGGCGACGAGAAACAATAGCACTGTCTACTGACGGGCGACCGGGCAACGAGAAACAATAGCACTGGCTACTGACGGGCGACCGGGCAACGAGAAACAATGGCACTGGCTACTGACGGGCGACCGGGCGACGAGAAACAATAGCACTGGCTACTGAAGGGCGACCGAGCGACGAGAAACAATAGCACTGGCTACTGACGGGCGACCGGGCGACGAGAAACAATAGCACTGGCTACTGACGGGCGACCGGGCGACGAGAAACAATAGCGCTGGCTACTGACGGGCGACCGGGCGACGAGAAACAATAGCACTGGCTACTGACGGGCGACCGGGCGACGAGAAACAATAGCACTGGCTACTGATGGGCGACCGGGCGACGAGAAACAATAGCACTGGCTACTGACGGGCGACCGGGCGACGAGAAACAATAGCACTGGCTACTGACGGGCGACCGGGCGACGAGAAACAATAGCACTGGCTACTGACGGGCGACCGGGCGACGAGAAACAATAGCACTGGCTACTGACGGGCGACCGAGCGACGAGAAACAATAGCACTGGCTACTGACGGGCGACCGGGCGACGAGAAACAATAGCACTGGCTACTGACGGGCGACCGGGCGACGAGAAACAATAGCGCTGGCTACTGACGGGCGACCGGGCGACGAGAAACAATAGCACTGGCTACTGACGGGCGACCGGGCGACGAGAAACAATAGCACTGGCTACTGACGGGCGACCGGGCGACGAGAAACAATAGCACTGGCTACTGATGGGCGACCGGGCGACGAGAAACAATAGCACTGGCTACTGACGGGCGACCGGGCGACGAGAAACAATAGCACTGGCTACTGACGGGCGACCGGGCGACGAGAAACAATAGCACTGGCTACTGACGGGCGACCGGGCGACGAGAAACAATAGTACTGGCTACTGACGGGCGACCGGGCAACGAGAAACAATAGCACTGGCTACTGACGGGCGACCGGGCGACGAGAGAGAGAACCACATTTAGTCCTTAACCAATATAAAGAATGCAAAATGAAACTAACAGACGTCGACACTGCTCGGCTGGAAAAGAGTGGTTGAAATAAGTATTGATAAATTAGGTAGAGAATTTAGAAGGAATTTACCAAGCGACTATCAAGTCCCCCACCGGTAGGTTCTGTTGGTGGACACAAAACACTTTAACAATCTGTGTTTCGGAAACTGAACATATCTTTTGTTAACTGATTAAAAACAATATTATTTATAACATGGATATGAATATGTACCTATAGCTTGAGCTATCTAATTATAGACGGCGTCAGTCTCACTGAGCACACACGTCTAAATCGCGTGTGCTCGTGTGTCTGTGGCCGTGCCCCAGCGCACAGCGGCTCCGTAATTGACACGGGCGTGTGATTTAGTGGCCCGGGGGCGGGGGTGGTGGGGCGTGGGGTGGCGCAGGGGGCGCGCGCCCGCCGGTCAGCGCGCCCTGATTGGCCAAGCCCGCGCCCCCGCACACCGCGCCGCCGCGCCCCACGCTGGACGCTCCGGCGCGTCGATATTGCTCGATGCTACTCGACCTATCGAGCGCCCATTGAATTAGATTGCAATAGTAGCTACTTCAGTTCTATACTTAGCTACACCGGCGGCGGCGCAGTGACAATGTTGCTGATTTTGAAACTCGATCCATTAATAATAATCAGGTAGGTAAATCAGATGTCTGTTTATGATGATGATGAGTATTTTAGAGAGAATGACTTTCCGACTGGAATAAAATTAGGTACTTATGGCATACTGAAAGTTTCTGGATTCTGATAAATAAGACTAGATATAAGATTTACGATACATTTATTGTTTTTATACCTATTTCCTCGCAATTAATGTATTTTTGCATTCGCTGAAACCTCTGTACAAAGCAGTTGGCAGTCTTCCTTAGGGACCTCTTCAATGGCTTCATGGAACGCATTCAACGCCGATTCAGGGCTCGCCAAACGTGTGCCTCTAAGTTTGTCTTTAATTTTTGAAAACAAAAAGGTTGCAGGGTGCGAGGTCCAGGCTGGAAGGCGGATGCGTCATCAGTTCCACATTTGAAGCCTTCAAATAGGCTTCTGTTACCATAGCGGAATGTGAGGATTCGTTATCGTGATGAAGGAGGACATTGCTTCGAGGACACTTTTCGCGAACTTTTTCTAAGACTGGGCAGGCAAGTGATGATGTAGGTACCTATCTGCAGTCACTGTCCTTTGATCTTCAAGCGATACTGTAATTTAATATCCTGATTTGCCGAAAAAAGAAGCAATCATTTCTCCTAGGTATATTAAATTCATAGTGCTTACGATTTTATCAAATAGTATTTTGTTGTAACTATGTCATTTCAATGTATTTTCAAGTGCTATTTTTCTATCTCTAATCCAGTCACTATTTGATTTTTCTTCTTTTAATTCATTCGGTAATATTTTGAAATCTTCACCATATAAAAGATAACTTGGTGTAAAACTAGTGACCGAATGATTAGCTTTATTATATTTATTGACGCATTCTTGAGGGACTGTTGTCCAAGCTTTCTTTTTTCCTGCTCCATTTATTTTGTATCTGATTTTGTTAACTAATGTTTGATTTAACCTCTCATTTAGGCCATTTGAAAATGGTGCATTTACTGCTGTGAAGACCATCGGTATCTGCTTGTCATTTAAAAATTCCTTAAATTCTTTCGAATTGATTCCCGGGTACCTACTGATCAGTAAGAATCATACCAATGTGATCCGTTTCTGTTATATTCTTGACTAGTTTTATGAAATCATTGGCACTTTGGGTCTTAGAGGTGAGAATAAATGCGTACCTAGTGAAGTGATCTACTAATAGATGTAAATACCTTTTTGTCGATCTCTAACCTCCAAAACCTCCAATAGTGTCCATAGATATTATTTCGAAAGGCTTTGTGGCTGGACCTAGGTGAGACATCAAGCCAAAGCGATCGTGTCCTCTTGATTTATTTTCAATACAAATTTCACAGCTTCTACAAGTACTTTTTATAGTTTTGGTCAAATTTTTGGCAGTATAAAGTGGACTTACCATTATTTTCATTTGTCTTATTCCAATGTGGCACAGGTATTCATGTATGTGTTTTAGGAGTTTGATGCTAAACTCTTCTGATAGCATTATTTTTTCTTTTCCCCTGTCTTTTCTTAAATATATACCATGTTTTTCAATCAATTTGTTTTTGTTACTTTGTATTCTTCATTCTTATTTTGATCTATATAATATCCTGTAGTTTTATTAAATTAACAACTTTTAATTGTTCATCTCTATTTTCATCTGATTCTAATACTGGATTTCTGCTTAGACAGTCTGCTTCTAAGTTATTTTTTCCTGGAGCATATTTTATTTTAAAGTCATATTGCGTTAGATAATAAGTTAAATCACCACAACTCTTCGTCTTTTCTAGATTTTAGGTTCATGTTTTCTAGTGGTTTGTGATCTGAATAAACTGTAACATAACATAATCAGCCTATAATGTTCCCACTGCTGGGACACAGGCCTCCTCTGTGAGAGGGAGTGGGCTGTAATCCACCACGCGGGCCCAGTGCGGGTTGGTAGATGTCACATGTCTTCAAATTTTTGGTTCTAGGACATGCCGGTTTCCTCACGATGTTTTCCTTCACCGTTTTAAGAGCAATGGTAATGAAATAATTTACACAAAGTAAAGCGCCTGACGGGTTTCGAACCTACGACCTACAATTCGGTAAGTCGCGGCCGTTACCACTGGGCCACCACTGCTCTTTACTGGGCCACCACTGCTGTTTACTGGATAAACTGTAAATGATTTACCTATTAACCAGTATTGCTAATATCTCGCCGCTTCTTTTATAGCGAAACATTCCAAGTATATTGCTTTTTTTCTTTCGAGCTTCATTAATATTTTTTTGAAAAATTAGCCACTGGTTTCTCTTTACCATTAGGCTGTATCTATTTTAAAATGGCTCCAACTCCTTCCAAAGAAGCATCTGTATAAATATTATTGGTAAATCTTGATCAAAAATTTCCAAGACTGGTTGAGAACATAACAGGCTTTTTATCATCTCAAATGTTTTGGCATTCATCAGACCGAACGAATTTTTGATTTTTCCTTAGTAAATTATGCAACGGATCTGATATTATTGCACTTCTTGGTATATACTCATGGTAAAAATTGATCTTTCCAAGAAATTGTCTTATGTTCTTTTGTGTTTTAGGAACAGGAAAATTCTTTATTGAAATCAAATTATCCTTAATGGGTTTGACCGAATTATTTTGTATTATATGACCCAGATATTTAACTTGGTCTGTCGCAAAAGTACATTTTGTAAACTTTAACCTGAACCCCTCTGTTTTGATGGCTTCCAGCAACTGTGTTAGATGATTGATGTGTTCAGAATACGTTTTTGAGAATAATAAAATGTCATCGATATAATTTACAGCAAAATCAGTAAGTTTCTATTTCCTTAATATGTTGCTTAATATCCTCTGAAAAATTGCTGGTGAGGTTTTTAATCCGAATGGTAAGCAGTTCCATTGGTAATGTCCGTCCTGTGTCACAAATCCAGTCTTTTTCCTGTCTTCAATTCTTAAAGGGATCGACCAAAATGCAGAATTTATATCTAAACTTGAAAAAAATTTACAGTTCCTCGCTTTTATCATTAGATCATCAATCAACGGAAATGGTTGAACTTGTGGTACTACTATTTTATTCAAGTCTCTGAAGTCTATACATAGTCTGGATTTTTTGTTATCGTCTTTTTTAATGCTAATGTAACAGGTGCAGCAAATGGACTGTATGACTCTTCTGTTAATTTGCTATCGAGTAATTTTGCTATTTGTTCTTCTATTTCTTTTTATCTTCAACAGGGTAAGGTTTCTTACTACAATATTTGTCCACCAATAAGTCTATTCTCGCCTCATATCCATTAACCGTGCCCACATCATATTTGTGTTTTGAAAAAATCGAATCATATTTGCAAATCAGTTTATCTATTTCAGACTTTTCAAACTGATTCAAATGATTTATTTTTATTTCAAAATCTTCTTCTTTTACATGCTCATTATAATTTATTTTGTATTCTTGTATAGTGTCATTGCTTTCTTTATCCGTAGAAATTACTTCTACAATATTTTCATTGTTTAAACTCTGTTTACAATTAGTTTTTTTGATCAGTTACAATTAGTTTTTTTGATCAGTTTCATTTAACTCCGCTTCTATGATTGAATTGTTTACATGTTTGATGAAACTTTTCTTTACTTTATCATCTTCTTTTATTCTAAACCAACTAGTAGCCTCAGAGTGATACCGAGTACCTTTATTTAGCTTTTTAAAAATTTTACATGGATTTTGTTCTTCATTTTTACCTTTGGTTCTTTGATACATATTTTTTCTATTATCCACAAAGCTCTTTTTATTTCCAACTGTTCGTACTTGCTCACTTCATTAAATAAATCCACAGTGTCTTTTAACGTTTCTCTATCAATTTTATTATGAATGAATTCCGGTAAACCAGCTGCAATAAGATCTATCAAGGTACCAGTGTCAATTGATTCTCTCATAACTAATAAGAGTTTTTCTTTTCTCATAGCATAATCCAACAGTGAACCATCCTTGTATTTAAACAATAATGCATAAGTAACTGGAATCCATCCCTTGTTTGCAAACGTTTCACAGAATTTATTTTTCCATTTCGTTTCCCATTCCGAGTTCATTGTTAATTTTATAATCATTGAGCCGTACCAATCCATACAAGACTTATCCATGAATAACCTGAGTATTTCTATTTTATTTTTATCTGTTGTCACATCAAAACGTGTACATTATTTTTCAAAAATATTCATCCACTGGTTTGCTTTCGAAGTTTTGCTTGTAAATTTTTCGATCACAAACTGTTCTGCAATGTGTTTTAAGTTCTGATGTTTATGATTCTGTGAATTTTCTATTAATTTCTCTAATAATCTCTCCAATGTACTCGATTCATTTTGATGTGCATCAGCAAATTGTTCTTGATTTATCTCTTCTAGAAATTGATCCCCAAATTGTAAATTATCATCTTCATCCATGTAAATTGTTCTAAGTTCTTCTGTCATTGTTATCCAAACTCTTCTTGTCTGGTTAAACCTTTTTTTTTAACTATTTTTTATTTTACGAAATAATAAAAACGAATGCGTATCATTCGTTTTTATTATTTCCACATGAAAAGAAGCTGATTGTAACTCTTCTGGTATTGCGTACTTATACTTTATTATCACATGTACCTATTGCGCTTATAGACAAAATATTAGTTTTTCCATCATTTCCAGGCAATAGTGTGAATTCAAAGCGAAGTTTCTCCATTTTGGACATATTTTTTAACAAAAAATGTCGTTTTATAAGATTTTTGTTCTTGTGCCGTAGGTGTAACAATAAAACCAAAATGTGTTGGTGTAATTAAATAAATGTATTTAAAATATAAATAAATAAAATATAAACTAAAAAGATGTATTATAAACTAAAAACATACCTGTAATTAAAGAAACGACATTTTAAGCGTTATATTACACCTGTCGATTCTCGTTATAATAACTATTATTAATTAAAATGTTTTACAATGAAAATAAACTATTTTTCAATCTTCTATGTCATCTTGACATCCCTCTCTGCATACGTAGGTACAACTGTCATAAATAAACTCTTTTGAGTTACTAACCAAAAAGTCCTTATCAACTATTAAGAAATATATTTTCTTTACATCTATCTACCCAATTTGAAGTTAACTTTATACTACTATCATTTCAGTAGGTATCAAAACAAAAAAAAACAAAAAAAATGATATCAACATTCAAATTATTAAGTAGGTATTATTGGTAGTAGTAGTTAATTATTACCTATAGGTAATCTGGCCTGCCACCATGGAATAGTTGATGTTCACCTACCTACTACCCTGCTCATCTTGTGAAGGCACCTAGGTTAATAGGAGTGTCTGTAACTGTTACAAGTGTTCCAACTGTGCCGAGCAAACATTATGGCCACAGGCACCTATGTGAACTACTACATAGTTACGTTCTTATGACAAGTCATTCAAACATTATGGCCACAGGCCCCTATGTGAACTACTACATAGTTACGTTCTTATGGCAAGTCTTCAAACATTATGGCCACAGGCACCTATGTGAACTACTACATAGTTACGTTCTTATGACAAGTCATTCAAACATTATGGCCACAGGCACCTATGTGAACTACTACATAGTTACGTTCTTATGGCAAGTCATTCAAACATTAGGACTGTGCCGACCCTACAGTGGCGCCCTCATCGTTTGTTTGGTTATTTCATACAATTTAGAATGAAAATGCAGAAAATAAGCACGTTAAGTTGTGCTTCACAAGATTATACGTTAATATTATTATAAAAGGTAGTTTTATATTGTTTAGTTTCATTATAATCCTTAAAACGGATAAAAGTGGCCACTATATTCCGTTTTAAGGATTATGATAAAACTAAACAATATAAAACTACCGATGAGGGCGATGAGGGCGCCACTGTAGGGTCGGCACAGTCTTAGGGCCACAGGCACCGATGTGAACTACTATATAATTACATTCTTATGGCGTCATCCAAACATTATGTGAACTACTTAATACAAAATAAAACTTCCTTAAAAATGCAGTGTTCTTTAATATAAAATAAAATGATATAACTTGAGAGAACTAACGAGACACCGACTTAACGAGATAACTTGAGAAATATGTGAAGCTATTAAAGAATCTAATTCATTCACCAATAAGTACTGACTTTATTTAATAGATAGTGTGTGATGGACCAAATAAGTACTCTGGCTCGTCAAACACATTAGGTATGTTTACTATTTATTTGAAATGATTATTTATAGTACCATCGTGTGTTTGATCTGAAGGCGAAATCTCGAAATTCAAACAGTTCAAAATCTAGTCGCAGTCTCATCTCGGCGACTAATAAAAATATGTCATAAACTTGTCAAAATGTAGGGATAATAGAGATAGGTATTGTTGACATATTGAGAATGAAATCAGCTGTGAACATTCGTAAGATTGCGAGAATTGCCTCTCAGTACAATGTTTATATTTATAAGTAGAACTATAGCCTCCTGTACCTAGATAGCTCAGCTAGGTAAGAAGATATTTTATCATGCGATGGACAGACAGCGGCCGCGTAGATTGCTCCCAACCCTATGTGTACGAGGAGCGCGTGAAGCACACAGTACACATGTACTCGCTCATGATGTGTTGTGCGGTCGCAGAAGGGGCGCGTGCATGACGTTGCTCGGTATTTGTCAATAAGCGGCCACATCTCGCCCCGACCCTCGCCCCCCCGTGCGGAATGCGCCGGGCGGAGGGCCGCCTCCCCCACAGCGCTGCGGGCGACATCCCGGGGTCCCCCCCGATAGCGGCTCGCTTGCCTACAACTACCTACCAGCACTCGAGTGGGAGTATGACACATCAAGCTTCAGAACGAGACTATCGCTGAAGTAAGAACGATGGGTACGATGCTCTACAAATTCGATGTGTTTCTGAAACTCGGTATATTTAAAGTCAGATTCGATAAAATTCGTGTTAACTGTCAGAGACGAGACGCTCGCCCCCGCTAGCACGCACATACCTGTGCGTGCTAATAATTAAAGTACAGTGGGCAGGTATCAGTCAGCGGCTAGAGGTGCCTCTGCTGCGCTCAACTATTAAGTACCGTGTCTCGCCGCGTAAAATTAGGTAACTGAGCACTTCCCAAATGTCAAAACGTAGGTACATCTACTTAAATATTCTATAAAGTAAGATAAACTTTTAAATGGTTTTAGTGTTTATCTTCAGAAGTCCCCGTAAACGTAAACATAAAAATGCTCCGCCCTCTACGGCGTCGTAGCACTCTCGTAGCTACCGCTACGAAAAAATGTATGTCTATTAAATTATTTTTATAATTTACTCTTTTCTTGTTTTAGTTTCATCTTACAAGTGTCCTCTCTTATGTAGTCATGCAAGTGTTGGGGATTGAGAGCATTCCTCATGATTTACATTGACAACACACATCTACATTTTAAAAAAGGTTAAATCGGTAACTAATTATCTGCTATACTTATAAGTATTCGTTCCCTATTCAGCCCAGTGAAGTAATGGAATGATTCTACTGTTGACATACACTAGCATACTATAATGTATTGTGTTACACACATTAAAAAGATTTCCAATTTATATATTGTCTCAATTTTTCAAGATGTTTCAAAAGTTTTTAAATTAAAATACATGTGGCTTGGCCGTTCCATTGAACTATTGCATGTCACGTGACGAGTGTAGGACGACGGCAGCGAAACTTGGAACAGCATAATGGGTAGTCGGGCAAAACTTGGTTAATATAATAGGTAGTCGGGCAAAACTTGGTTAATATAATAGGTAGTAGGGAAAAACTTGGTTAATATAATAGGTAGTAGGGAAAAACTTGGTTAATATAATAGGTAGTAGCGAAAAACTTGGTTAATATAATAGGTAGTCGGGCAAAACTTGGTTAATATAATAGGTAGTAGGGAAAAACTTGGTTAATATAATAGGTAGTCGGGCAAAACTTGGTTAATATAATAGGTAGTAGGGCAAAACTTGGTTAATATAATAGGTAGTCGGGCAAAACTTGGTTAATATAATAGGTAGTAGGGAAAAACTTGGTTAATATAATAGGTAGTAGGGAAAAACTTGGTTAATATAATAGGTAGTAGCGAAAAACTTGGTTAATATAATAGGTAGTCGGGCAAAACTTGGTTAATATAATAGGTAGTCGGGCAAAACTTGGTTAATATAATAGGTAGTAGGGCAAAACTTGGTTAATATAATAGGTAGTAGGGCAAAACTTGGTTAATATAATAGGTAGTAGGGAAAAACTTGGTTAATATAATAGGTAGTAGCGAAAAACTTGGTTAATATA
Source organism: Globia sparganii (assembly GCA_949316385.1). Classification (NCBI taxonomy): domain Eukaryota; kingdom Metazoa; phylum Arthropoda; class Insecta; order Lepidoptera; family Noctuidae; genus Globia; species Globia sparganii. Next base: position 25,404,587 of record OX438657.1, read on the forward strand.
ATAGGTAGTCGGGCAAAACTTGGTTAATATAATAGGTAGTAGGGAAAAACTTGGTTAATATAATAGGTAGTAGGGAAAAACTTGGTTAATATAATAGGTAGTAGCGAAAAACTTGGTTAATATAATAGGTAGTCGGGCAAAACTTGGTTAATATAATAGGTAGTAGGGAAAAACTTGGTTAATATAATAGGTAGTAGGGAAAAACTTGGTTAATATAATAGGTAGTAGCGAAAAACTTGGTTAATATAATAGGTAGTCGGGCAAAACTTGGTTAATATAATAGGTAGTAGGGAAAAACTTGGTTAATATAATAGGTAGTAGGGAAAAACTTGGTTAATATAATAGGTAGTAGCGAAAAACTTGGTTAATATAATAGGTAGTCGGGCAAAACTTGGTTAATATAATAGGTAGTAGGGAAAAACTTGGTTAATATAATAGGTAGTAGGGAAAAACTTGGTTAATATAATAGGTAGTAGCGAAAAACTTGGTTAATATAATAGGTAGTCGGGCAAAACTTGGTTAATATAATAGGTAGTAGGGAAAAACTTGGTTAATATAATAGGTAGTCGGGCAAAACTTGGTTAATATAATAGGTAGTAGGGCAAAACTTGGTTAATATAATAGGTAGTCGGGCAAAACTTGGTTAATATAATAGGTAGTAGGGAAAAACTTGGTTAATATAATAGGTAGTAGGGAAAAACTTGGTTAATATAATAGGTAGTAGCGAAAAACTTGGTTAATATAATAGGTAGTCGGGCAAAACTTGGTTAATATAATAGGTAGTCGGGCAAAACTTGGTTAATATAATAGGTAGTAGGGCAAAACTTGGTTAATATAATAGGTAGTAGGGCAAAACTTGGTTAATATAATAGGTAGTAGTGAAAAACTTGGTTAATATAATAGGTAGTAGGGAAAAACTTGGTTAATATAATAGGTAGTAGCGAAAAACTTGGTTAATATAATAGGTAGTCGGGCAAAACTTGGTTAATATAATAGGTAGTAGGGAAAAACTTGGTTAATATAATAGGTAGTAGGGAAAAACTTGGTTAATATAATAGGTAGTAGCGAAAAACTTGGTTAATATAATAGGTAGTCGGGCAAAACTTAGTTAATATAATAGGTAGTAGGGAAAAACTTGGTTAATATAATAGGTAGTAGGGAAAAACTTGGTTAATATAATAGGTAGTAGCGAAAAACTTGGTTAATATAATAGGTAGTCGGGCAAAACTTGGTTAATATAATAGGTAGTAGGGAAAAACTTGGTTAATATAATAGGTAGTCGGGCAAAACTTGGTTAATATAATAGGTAGTAGGGCAAAACTTGGTTAATATAATAGGTAGTCGGGCAAAACTTGGTTAATATAATAGGTAGTAGGGAAAAACTTGGTTAATATAATAGGTAGTCGGGCAAAACTTGGTTAATATAATAGGTAGTAGCGAAAAACTTGGTTAATATAATAGGTAGTCGGGCAAAACTTGGTTAATATAATAGGTAGTAGGGAAAAACTTGGTTAATATAATAGGTAGTAGGGCAAAATTGGTTAATCGGGGATATCATGATGTGTAGTAATTGTGTGATAGTTTGTTAGTCCTTTATATCAAAGTTACTACATAGGGCAAAACTCGGTTAAGAGGCCGCTTACAAAAATGCGCGGAGATGCATGATTTCGTCGTTGAAATTGAATACTATTCGTTAATTGGTATAAATAGCAATTAATTGGTAAAGATAATTCGTTTTCTCATCTACAATAATAATATTATCGATTTTTTTATTATTTGTCTATTAATTTAGCAATAATCGTTCTCTTGATGCATGTTTAGGCAAAAACACATGGAGAGCTGATTTGAGAGCTCTAATTTGCAGATTCTGTTGAAAAAAAAAATAAATAAAGAAAAAAAATACTGGACCTAATTCAATTTTCTACTGGAAGTGGAAACAAGTTTAAATATCTCCGAACTTCCACTTCATTTTCACGTAGCATTTCTACCAAAATAGTGTACAATAATTGCTTAAACAATATCAAAAATAAAACTACTTACTCTAAATTTCATTGCGTCGGCAATGCACGCTCACCCTGGCGGGAGGCCTTAATTTATTGAGGCATCCACAGACAATCCCGGTTAAAAAGACGACAATCTCATAGGTTGAACTCCGAGATGCCATTTATAACCAAAAATAAAAAATAGATGCGCGCAGAATACCAAAATGTAAGAGGGCTCTTAATCGGTGATAGTTTGATGATTTGACTGCGAAATTTTATTTTCCAATTGGATAATTTATTAAATATACTATGTATGTAATAACTTTGATATAAAGGACGAACAAACTATCACATAATTACTACATATCACCGACTAACCAAGTTTTGCCCTAAGTATATCAAAATGTAAAAAAAAGAATCTAAAAGATAGAAAAAAAGAAGAAGTTGAGAACCGATCCCGAACATATAGCACGAGGTTAGCGATGCCGTCGTCGTCCAACATATAACACGAGGTTAGCGATGCCGGCGTCGTCGAACATATAACACGAGGTTAGCGATGCCGGCGTCGTCGAACATATAGCACGAGGTTAGCGATGCCGGCGTCGTCGAACATATAGCACGAGGTTAGCGATGCCGGCGTCGTCGAACATATAGCACGAGGTTAGCGATGCCGGCGTCGTCGAACATATAGCACGAGGTTAGCGATGCCGGCGTCGTCGAACATATAGCACGAGGTTAGCGATGCCGGCGTCCTCGAACATATAACACGAGGTTAGCGATGCCGGCGTCGTCGAACATATAACACGAGGTTAGCGATGCCGGCGTCGTCGAACATATAACACGAGGTTAGCGATGCCGGCGTCGTCGAACATATAACACGAGGTTAGCGATGCCGGCGTCGTCGAACATATAACACGAGGTTAGCGATGCCGGCGTCGTCGAACATATAGCACGAGGTTAGCGATGCCGGCGTCGTCGCATCGCTGAGCTAATTACATTGTTTGAAGTTCACTAGAATAGCTATTCTTATATAGGTATGTCATGATTACGAATGCTTAGCTTCGTAAAAGCATATCGTTATCATTTAAAAGCTTAAATCTGTAAATATGTGCAATATTCTAACCTTTGGATCGTCTTGTTACAATTTGCGGTAAACTATAAGTAGGAGATTACGAATAGAATACAATATTTACTTTTGATTTCACTACGATGTCATTACATGTTGATAAAGAAATAGCATAGGTATATGAAAGCATGTATAGATAATCACTTTTTACATGATAAAAATTAAAAACGTATTTTGGTTATAAAATAAATGTAAGTACGAGAATGAGAAATTTTATGAACTGGCATGTATCTTTGAAACCCCTTTTAAACGTACGTGTTGTACTTTACACCCAGATACAAAGTCTCAATAACAAAATTACGAAGGTACTTAAGCATAAACACCCACGTTCTGTACAAACGCGATTTCCGTTGACTAAAATAAAATGCACATTATGTGAATCAAAAGGGCTTCCCCTAACCTTCAAGCAAAACATTATCAGTCAAGTGGACGGATGCGATCATGAAGACAAAAGGGAGCGTTGCATACCTTGTGAGGGCGGCGCGGGGAGACGGGCGAGGAGGGGAGGCTCGATCGCGACTCAAGAATTTAATTTGGTCGCGGAGAGGGGTGCGGGCTCCGCGCAACGCGCAAATTAATTTTAATCGCCGTCATTAGGGAGAGCGCCGCCCCCCCCCCCCGGCCCCGACCCGCGTGCTCGCTCATTACGTACACTAGAGACCCTTTCAACTCGCCGCCACTGTCCACCGTTTTTACCGCATCAACCGTCATTTATAATCGTTTCTTATCCGACGCGGCAATTATGCCTATCCTTAGAGGCGAATCTAAATTCCGGTTCGGACGATTCCGAATCACGCGAGGGTTTTTCTAACTTTCCGTCTGCGTCTGCGCAGATGGCACCGCGTACAGCTGCGTATTAGTATTTGCGTTCGAGATCTTGTGAGCTCTTCCTGCCGCGCCCAGCACTGTTACACAGCGCCTGGCTCAGTGGCTCCCGGAGTGCGGCTCACAGGTTCAAACACAGAGAACCACAAAGTGGAATGCTTTGTTTTGTCATTCGGACAGCGCGCTTAAATCATCATAATTAAAATATTTGCGCCAGACGCGTCTAGAATCTCTTTGAAAATTAAAATATATGCGACCGCGAGGCGCGCCCGCTTACAAGACCGTTAGGAAAACATTTTGTCATTAAAGTATGTACCTACGGTAATTTATCGCAGCGTTTGATCGTTTACTCTGCGACTGAATTATAGAAATGCCTTTGATATCGCCCCACATTAGCGTCGTCGCTACCGGGATGCCTCGCATGCCGCCGGCCAGCCCTGCGCGCACGGGCCCCGGGGCGGGACTTACGTACCGCCGGGCCCCGGGGCGGGACATGCGTACCGCCGGGCCCCGGCGCGGGACATACGTACCGCCGCACTCCGTGGCCATCATCCGCTAGCAGTAGACATTACCATCCTTACGTTGCTTGGCTCAGTGGAACACTGATTGACACAATACCCAGTTTTCCAAGCCAACATTCCTTATGAAAATTCTTTGCAAAAGAAGAAGTTAAAGTCAGTTCAGTTTAGAACTGTGCACCCTCGCGGGCGTGGTACTCTGGTGATCTGAGTGGTACGTACCGGGCACGGCGGGGTAGGAGTAGGGCGAGCAGGCGGCCGGGTCGAGGTGGTGCGAGGCGTGGTGCTGCGCCGGCCAGTCCACGGGCTTGTACTGGTGGTGCAGGCCGCCGCGGCCCAACAGCAGGCCGCCGTAGCCGGCCGCGGCCGCCATGTTGTGGTGCGCGGCCGCCGCGTGGTACTCGGCCGCGTGCCGGTGCGCCGCGTGCCCGTACCTGCAGAGCGCGCACTCTACTATTACACACGGTACACACTCCAACGCCGCGTTAAACTCTCCTCTCAAATACTTAGAGCACATTGGTGTACGTTAGGCTGCACGTTAGTGGCAACACCTACACGCTAGAACAGCTCAAGATGAAAGTGTTACCACAGACATGCGGTCGACTGTATTCAAGTGGTGAAGCTGCGATGATTTTAAATTAGACCAATTAAAGCTACAATCTATCAGTAGGTACGGTTCAATATTAACACACTCGGAATTACAAACTATGTCTTTAATTTCGACAATTTAATAATAACTAGGTATTTATTGCTTTATTTTTGTTTTATATTTGAAGCATTGCGTGTTGTTATTGTTGTCATTCCGAGAGTGTCAGGCGTCATCGGGCCGCGCGACCTGCAGAGCGCAGGCGCCGGCGCACTCACCCCGTGTAGTGCTGGTGCCACGGGTCGTAGTCGTAGATGTCGACGCCGGCGCAGGCGCCGCCCGGCGGCACGCCCGCCACGCCGGCCGCCGCCGCCGCGTTGAAGAACGACGCCGGCAGGTTGCGCGACACCATCGGCACGCTCTCTGCACACAAACCGCGCACTACAGACCACTGTCACATCTTTGGTATGACTAACATGCCTACGCTACTCACTACTGTTTTGTTTTTGCATTGGGTACATAATTATGTTAAGCAAAAGCAAAATAGGCCTTAGTATTTATAAAGTTCCTTCACTGAATCATGATTATTGGTATTTCACTTAACAACTCATTATGTGAACCAGTTGTATTTGCACCTTCTCAAACCTTACTTTATTAAAGTTCACGAAGGTACCTACAACATACCACATTCACAAGGGAGGCGGAGGCACACCTTGTGAGTTGGTGACTGCGAGCTAGAGCTAGCCGAGCTGCGTGTACCGACGCGCAGGCGAGCGGTGCGCGCTAGAGGCCTACATCTGCGGAGTGCGCGGCGCGGGCAGGCGCTCACGTCAACAGCGCGGTGGGGGGCACCGCTGCCCACTTGCGGCTCGTGCTCACAGGCGCGATGTACCAACACACTCTGTCTGCCTGTGACTCACTCAACCTACCCAGGCTTTTCCCAACTATGTTGGGAGCTTCCAGATTAACCGGCTGCAGCTGATTCCCAGTACTCGTATTTTACATGGGGCGACTGCCTATCTGACCTCCACAACCCAGTTACTGGGTAACACGACACCCCTTGTTAAGACTGGTCGTCAGACTGTTGCGCGTCTGACTACCCATTACGACTGTCAAATGACAGCCAGGACCAAGGTGCAAGTCGCCCATCCACGAACCAACCGCGGCAAGCGTAGATTAACCTTCGATCGACCCATGCGGCTGTTATCATTTAGACACGAGATCAAATTATAAAAGGGAATATTTTTTGGTAAATTGAAAATCGGATTTGACAAAATTAGCAAAACGGCTCACCAACTGTTTGTGTCCCTGTTTGCCAATTTCTCAGCACGCAGCACTACCGAGGAAGTTTTACCATAGATAAAGATGCTGAAAGGTATTTTCACGGAAAAGTCGATTTATTAATCGGTAACCGGAACCACCTTTCTCATAAATCATGTACCTTTTTCATACATAATTAAAATAAATGTGACTTTGACTTGACAGAATAATATCAGAACGGGCACGCCACATATTAGTAAGATGTAGCAAGCTAGGGCACGCACACGTGTTTAGTATAGGTCTAGCTGGACTTTTCGCCACATGTTCAATTCTTGTAACGAGGTCTCTACCCACAGTTCTTTATTATCTGTCCGCCACGCATCGAACATGCGGGCGGGTTATCGGGTAGCACGGTACAGAAAAAACCGACGTAGATTTCGTCTTACTAATCACCACAGTGCCGAAGCGGTTCGAAAATAAGAATACGAGTATGTCTGTTTTTCAGAGAATTTTGTAAAAAAAAAACCACTATCAACGACTCAAATTACTTGTTTTATAATCTGTAGTCGTCTTTTATTTTCGTTTTGTAATTTTCACAGACGGGATAGGTTTCGATATCTGAACACGGTAAAATAAAATAAAAAAAGTAATCAAAAACCCGACTGCGGTAAAAAACGCTTTTTAGTTTACAAATGTGAAAGATTTCGCAGACGATTTAGTTTGTGTTTTTTACGATTTTTCACTTCGAATTACTTTTAACCATATAAATTGTAAGTATATTATTGTAATCACCTTTTAAAACCCTTTATTTTGATACTCCTTCGATAGGTTTTGAGAAAAAAAAAAATTCTTGAAGAGCATGTTTAAGGCGCCAAAAATCGGCCATTAAATTTTATTATTTTTTTATTTTTTTTAGTATTCCAGTGTCATTCTAACAATTAAGACGAATCTAACGGCACCTCTAGCTGAAATCGATGAAACTGTTTAGGCTACAGAGCCTGCCAAAGAAATATACATACATACACTAGAAAAACATAACCCTCCTTCTGGCGCAGTCGGGTAAAAAAGATTGGATGTAGGTATTTTTTGGGGGGTCAACGACCGCTGATAATGTTGTTACCTGAAGCATAATACGAGAACATCTGTTTTGTTTTGTTTTATCTTGTTCAGATATCGATAGCAATCACATCAGTGAACACTACACAAAAAAAGTGATTTTTAAAAGTGACATTACAAGACGTGTCTACACTGCGGTCTTTGACCCCACAAAAGTCATCATTTTAATTTATTTTGTGATTTATCATGTTTCTAGTATATCAATACCCATCACGTCTGCAGTTTCGCTAGCTAATTTTATTGGACCCTATATAGCTATGTATCTATTTTAGTACGTATATTGTATCTATATAGGTACTTATTATTTTGCACCAAAGAGAACACAATTTTTACATCCACGCAATCACTGTCCATTCCAAGGTTGATGAAGAAAGCGCTAATTCCGCCCACTGTATGTTTTGTAGTGTTAATGCTATTTTTTTTGTTATGTATTTTCTGGTGTACCTACAATAAAGTATACATACAAATATTTGCTCGATGCGACAATACCCTACTGCGTCATCAGTTCGCTAAGACAGCACTAATACGCAAAAGTGTTTACTTCATAGCTCCGCGCGGTCATTATCATAATTATGATAAACAACCTACTTAAAAGTTGGAAAGAATTGCCGCTAAGCATCGTTATTTAAAAAAGGCTTCGGAGCTTTTTATTTTTGAAATTTTTGCGCCTACTGGTAAAGTCAAAGTCAAAGTCAAATCATTTATTTCAAATAGGCACTTAAAAGGCACTTTTGAACGTCAAAATTAAAAATTAAAAAACATACCTCCCTGCCTACTGGTAACATATCAACTCAGCCTAGCGCAGTCCACTGCTGGACATACCTCCCTATCTACTGGTAACATATCAACTCAGCCTAGCGCAGTCCACTGCTGGACATACCTCCCTGCCTACTGGTAACATATTAACTCAGCCTAGCGCAGTCCACTGCTGGACATACCTCCCTATCTACTGGTAACATATCAACTCAGCCTAGCACAGTCCACTGCTGGACATACCTCCCTATCTACTGGTAACATATCAACTCAGCCTAGCGCAGTCCACTGCTGGACATACCTCCCTATCTACTGGTAACATATCAACTCAGCCTAGCGCAGTCCACTGCTGGACATACCTCCCTGCCTACTGGTAACATATTAACTCAGCCTAGCGCAGTCCACTGCTGGACATACCTCCCTATCTACTGGTAACATATCAACTCAGCCTAGCACAGTCCACTGCTGGACATACCTCCCTATCTGCTGGTAACATATCAACTCAGCCTAGCGCAGTCCACTGCTGGACATACCTCCCTATCTACTGGTAACATATGAACTCAGCCTAGCGCAGTCCACTGCTGGACATACTTCCCTACCTACTGGTAACACATCAACTCAGCCTGTCCAGTCCACTGAGCTGGACATACCTCCCTACCTACTGGTAACATGTGGCTGAACCCATTTCCCTATTACTTACTATAATATATACTGTATCAATCCATATTTGCAAAATAAAATTTAATCTTTATCTTTGTTTTGTAGGTAATGTTACATAAAACAATCCATGCTCCGAGGAGGCAGTACAATTCGCGCCGCCCGGAGCGAGTTCCTCCTCGCCGCCTCCTAGCCCTAATCGCCTAGCCTAGCCGCTTCTGCTCGGTCCCTATAAACAAAAACGAGTCGTTTTGCTTTCCAATGGCAGTGTTTTTTATTGCCAACTATGTAGGCATATAAACAGATTCGTAAGCTAATGTTACCTGCGATAGCTACGGTACTTCCTTATGGGAGGGTTTACTATGCAAAGCTATAAGGTCTTTGCTGCGTTATTGGTAAAGATACAACAGTCATGATTGTAAGCAATAGCGGTCCGTAAATTATAGGAATCGGCCATCCTAGCCACAGTAGCCACAGTTGCCATGCTAGCTGTCTCCTCCACAATATCAAATAACACATTAAACAATTTAATTTAGTAAAACCTTTGGGCTGCGCATACAATTCGGGATTCCTATTTGTTGTTTTATTAGTTTGTCTATGATTGCTACATAATCTTGCCCGTGTCGTTCATGAGGTATGTATAGACAGTGCGTGTAGTACTTAGTGGTCAGATATGTCCTTGTGAACAGATCGACAAACGTTGTTCGGAAGTAACAATTGGGCGAGTGTGGCGTATGATGTCGAGCGGCATTAGTTTAAAAGTGGTCGCGCGTGGTTTTTGCTGGCGCGCGCGGTATGCGCGGCGCGTCGGCCGCGGCGCGCTGCACAAAGCCGGCTGGCCGCGCCCGCTGCCCGCGAGCCCGCGACTATGCCAACGTTGTGCGTTTTTGTCGCGCGGTTCCTTTCGGCCAACTTTTAAGTAATGGCCTGAGTTTTTCCGATCTAATCACGGCCGCGTAACTATGTCTCGACTCTCGTCCCTCGGTCTCGCATGTAATCGACGATTCGCAACATTTTTTGGTCCGTAGCTGCCCTCGACCGACGAAACCGGTTCCGTGTTGCGTCACCATCGCGAACGTCATTGGTGTCATCATCGCTATGCAGCTGTACCTACACGGGACACATATGTACAGTACGTACGGACTACACAGCGCACATATTATACAGTACTTACGGGCTCCAGTTCGGGGAGTACTTACGCGACGCACTTTTAACAAACTTGGCTGATGTTGGAGTACGTTTTAAAACTATTTTAAAGTTAAACGGTTTTAATGAAAACAATGATGTAGATAATGTACTAAAAGCTAAAAAATAATTTGGTAGGTCCTAGGTACCAGTCATCACACCACTTTCCTCATCAATCAAAGGCATTGATCAGACAAAAAAATAAAATCGTGGGGCGTGGTGAAATTTCTATCAATAGCTAGTCAACCGCTCTTACCATTATAAATGCTATTTATTACTTATTCGTAGGCTATTTACATATTTACTCAGCGGGGTAATTGCGTAACACACTATCAGTAGCGATGGGTTTCATTTTGACAGTTCAACGACGTTCATTGCGTTTTTTACGTTGTTAAGCAGACACATTTTTCGAAGATAAGAAGCAATGGATTAGCAATATCATTCAAAATGATTTAGATTGAGACTGATAGTGTGTTACGTAATTAGGGTACAGGTTACGCTACGCCCCACCATTTTATTTGTTTTATCTGATCAATGCCTTAGATTGATGAGGAAAGTGGTGTGATGACGGGTATACCTAGGACCTACCAAATTATTTTGGTATTATTTTGGTGTGTACCAAATATTAGATCAAACTTCCAACAGGAAAGGGGCAAAATTTCAAGTACTAAATTTGACCCAAATAAATAAACAAATACCTAAATAAATAAGTAAAAAACATGGCAATTATAAATAAAACCGTTTAATAATAAATCTTTAGTTGAACGCAAGTACAATAATTAAGGAAAATAATAATTATAAATTATTAATTAATAATTACATTAATCAAGAACTTACGATGATTCAACTCAGTTAGTTAGACTCCAGGTGTTGTAACTGTTTTTAAGAAACTCCTCGATGAACCTCTCCAGAAGGTACATAATGGGCTCTCAAATGAAGTGCACCGAGCATGGCGGGGGGAGTAAAGAGGTGGAGTGAGATAATGAGATGAGGATGGCGGTGAAGCGGCCGAGGGGCGAGGTTGGGCGGCGGGACGGGCTCTAGTTTGTAATTAAACGTCGGGTTTAATTAAGGCGGGTCTGAGAACCACTTCAGTGATTTATCTAGTTAGTGGCGGAGGGCGCCGCGGACGCCGGCCACATTGCTCCGGCGTCAATACAATCGCTGCGCTCTTCTTCGAACCGCTGGCGGAGTGTTTTTGCACAAAGTTCTCGGTATCCAGACACACGGCTGCGAGTTCGCGCCTCGCTCGCACAGCCTCATCGTTACACGTTACCTACTTAAGTTACACTATTACGAATCAATCGTTTCCGTTCGCTATATAAGTTGTGCATTGCTTATTTTTCTTACCTTCAACTGTTTCAGGTATTTTACAAACAAAATTACTTATCAAATTGATATTTTTCGGTTGCAATGTGTAGTTTTCAATGAGAGTCAAGAAGGCTCAGGCTTTTTTCTTTTGAGCATTATGACGAACTTCCTCCCGTATGTCAGCATCAAAATATCAAGGCAGTACCTATCATCGGCACGCATGATGTTTCTGTTTGTAGTAACCTTGAGGTCGGACCAAAGATACTACCCTGTGGAATTGTAAAACTAATTCTTTTTCTTCTTAGCGTGTCAAACACGATAAAATATATTCAGTTTTTTTTTTTTTATTTGTTTGGTCCTAAATCATCAAAGCAGCAAGAGCAACGCAGCTGACGCAGCCATTAGATCCTCACGTGCAAGTGACAGAGCATGCGGTACAAACTAGCAGGTGAGCCCTCGTCTGTAGAGAGGCGCCGCATACACACCGGAGGTCTGAGCCTTCCATGAACTCCCACGTGTGGAGGTTGTCCTTGATGCGGCCTACTTGGGTACGAAGTATCTTTAAGGTTTTCAAGTAGGCTACTATAACCTAGGTTTAAGCAGTTTTTGTCTAAGATCACATCTTCCTGTGGAGGGGTTGCCTTTGGCTGAACTCACGCATCTAAGAACTCTATGACACTGGAATAAAAGAGAGCGAATTTACAGGATGACCACGCATTTGATCGCGTGGGTCATCCTGTATCTTCGCTCTCTTGCACTGGGGCACTGCTAGTATTTAATAGTTTGCGGTTTACGAGATAGATAGTCTAGTCAGTGAACAGTTGAAGAGTACCTATCTGTTGATACTGTGACAAAAGGTTTGACCAACTCTGGATAAATTATTTGAAGCTAACGGCACCAGTTGTTGATCTGCCAAGAATGATGATGATGCGAGGATTTATGTAAAGCGCTGACCTTTGGGCTTGTCGAGCGAGAGTGCCCGGGCGAAGTGCTCGTCCACGACGGCTGCGACGTCACCCGAGTAGTGCGTGAACACGACGCAGTTGGCGCTGACGTACTGCGCACGCGCACGCGCCGCGCCCGCGCCTCCGCACTCGCCCTCCGACTCCGATGACCCGCCGCCTGCACACACACACAATCAGCTCCTCGTCGCTGCACCGCGCGCTGTCGCAGCCTATGGACAGGGACAGCACGCGTGTCTACATGGAGTGCGCTGCGCAGTTGGACAGGGACAGCACGCGTGTCTACATGGAGTGCGCTGCGCAGTGGGACAGGGACAGCACGCGTGTCTACATGGAGTGCGCTACGCAGTGGGACAGGGACAGCACGCGTGTCTACATGGAGTGCGCTGCGCAGTGGGACAGGGACAGCACGCGTGTCTACATGGAGTGCGCTGCGCAGTGGGACAGGGACAGCACGCGTGTCTACATGGAGTGCGCTGCGCAGTTGGACAGGGACAGCACGCGTGTCTACATGGAGTGCGCTACGCAGTTGGACAGGGACAGCACGCGTGTCTACATGGAGTGCGCTGCGCAGTTGGACAGGGACAGCACGCGTGTCTACATGGAGTGCGCTACGCAGTTGGACAGGGACAGCACGCGTGTCTACATGGAGTGCGCTGCGCAGTTGGACAGGGACAGCACGCGTGTCTACATGGAGTGCGCTGCGCAGTGGGACAGGGACAGCACGCGTGTCTACATGGAGTGCGCTGCGCAGTGGGACAGGGACAGCACGCGTGTCTACATGGAGTGCGCTACGCAGTGGGACAGGGACAGCACGCGTGTCTACATGGAGTGCGCTGCGCAGTGGGACAGGGACAGCACGCGTGTCTACATGAAGTGCGCTGCGCAGTTGGACAGGGACAGCACGCGTGTCTACATGGAGTGCGCTACGCAGTTGGACAGGGACAGCACGCGTGTCTACATGGAGTGCGCTGCGCAGTTGGACAGGGACAGCACGCGTGTCTACATGGAGTGCGCTACGCAGTTGGACAGGGACAGCACGCGTGTCTACATGGAGTGCGCTGCGCAGTTGGACAGGGACAGCACGCGTGTCTACATGGAGTGCGCTGCGCAGTTGGACAGGGACAGCACGCGTGTCTACATGGAGTGCGCTGCGCAGTTGGACAGGGACAGCACGCGTGTCTACATGGAGTGCGCTGCGCAGTTGGACAGGGACAGCACGCGTGTCTACATGGAGTGCGCTACGCAGTTGATTCAGGCTTCTGGAGTTGTGACAGGGGCCACGTCGTCACTCGTTTGCTAGTGTATGGTGCCTTCTTCAGCAAGGCTTCCGAAGCAATGTTGAAGTGATGTAAGCTTTGGTGAGGTACGTACCGTCAGCGCTGGCGCGGCCGTGCGCGGACAGGTCCTCCTCCTTGGCGCGCAGGCGCGCGGCGTGGTGCGCGAGATGCGCGTGCGGCGGGCTGCCGGGTGACTGCGCGCCGGACGACGCGGAGCCCGAGCTGAGCGCCGCCGCGCCGCCGCTGTACGCCTCGCCGCCGGCATTACCCTGCACGTTGAACTGCAAACCACTGCACGGTTACTACTGTCGCCGCCATCGCTCCATTAATATGAGACCAAGATGCTTCTGGACACAACTGTTTTGCTAATTTCGCACTACCCCTGTCACGCCCTCTGCCCCCAGAATTAAGCCGGCTCTATAGAACCTAACAATCAAACACTCAAAAGTCTTGTTATTGGTATTTACGATGTCTATGAGCATGGAGAACCGAAACAAAAAGCAAAGTTAATCAAATTTATATGGGACCACCCCTGAGGAGGCATTATCTTATCCATTAAAAAAAGAAATTTGCAAATCCGTCTGTAGATGACGAAGTTATGCCTGAACTTACATAAAAAAATATATTTAGGTATATAAACATCAGAATTGAGAACCTCCTATTTTTTGAAGTCGGTTAAAAAATGTTAACAGCACAAATCAAGGGTACTTGTAAAATTTCGGGCAAAAAGCCTAAATTAACAGCGCACCCTAAAAAGACTTATTACACCATGTGGAGTCTAAACTAGGGCGAGGGTGATACAGAGGTGCAGCTAGGATCACCTATAGCAGCGATTTGGTTGCGCCCTACTCTGCAGTCTCCAGAGACACTTACAGCTCTGGAGAGCAAACACCCCGCCCCGGCAGATGAGCTCTCCTTCCCTGACCCACCCGATCCTGTATCTAATTCACTTGAAATTACAGCTCAACAAGTATTTGCGGCCGTGTGCCTTTCGAAATGGCTCTGCCGGGGGCTCGACGATATGACGCCTTAACATTTGAAGAACCATATGTGTTCAAGCGCCGGGGAGGTTGGTGGGTACCTTTTAAAGGAGCTGACGGCCCTCATCAGTCTCGTGCTCTCCGGCAATGTGATGCGATGGTGTCATTGATATATTGTATGGGACAAATCTACGTACCCTGCGCAAGAAGGATGGCGGCATTCGTGCCATTGCCTTAAGGTTTAATTTTTGCATACGAAATGAATGATATCCTTTGCTGTGCTTTTTACAGCGAAACACTGGTCAGCATATTCCGGCCCGTACAGCTGGGCTTCGGGTCTTAAGGAAGCTGTGGCAAGTGTGGTGTGGAAGGTTGGCCTATAGAATGTTTTCAATTCCGTAAACAGGGACCCTTGTTGGCAGACGTTTAAAAATAAATGCCCAAAATTTACAGTTTTCTCTATCAATGTTACAGGCACCTCTATTACTTTATAAAGACAACCTTTTGAAATCAGCCGTTGGTTGTCAACAGGGTGACCCTCTTGGGCCAGTCATTTTTCGTTTTGCAATAAATCCAATTATTCAACAACTAAAGTCTGAATACAACCATGGTATTGTATTGGGTCATGGTATTTGGATGACGGAACCCTAGGAGGTGACGTAGACACAGTCTTATAAAGATTTAACTTTTAAACAAAAATTCAGTTCCACTTACCTTAAACTTATACCTCAACCTTTCAAAATGTGAAATGGATCTTCCCCAAACCACTGATATACTCGTACAGACTACCATAGCAAAATTTAATAAAATAGCACCGAAAATCAAAATACGGGAACAAATTCTCTTCACCTCCTGCAGGGCTCTCCAATTTTTGACGAATATAACTGTGGTAACTGTATTGAACCGCAATATAACTGTGGTAACTGTATTGAACCGCAATGTAGTGACACTACAATGGATAAAAGGACATAGTGGATCGCTAGGTAACGACGCAGCTGACGAGCTGGCCAGAAGGGCATCCACTTCGTCAGTTTGTGGACCGAAACCTGTCGTGCCCATCCTCTTCAACCAACTACGCAGCTGGCTACAGGAGCACACCGACACACAAGCAGAAAGCTGGTGTGTAGTTGTGCTCCTGTAGCCAACAGTAAAACTCGAAACTCAGTGCGTAAGACGGGCAAACCAAAATAAATAATAAAGTGTACCAGGGTTTGTCGAAAATCTACCCCTAACGGGGTGAAGAGGGGTAGTTAATTTCACAAGGGATTATTCTATTACTTGGCTTGATTAATTGGAATATTGGTATAATTGGAATAAATAATCTTTAAGTCAAGTTAAATTTGTCGTACGCAAAATACGCGTATTGACGTGGAGTTGCGGACACCAGCCCGTATCACACAGATAGTTTATAATCAGGAATAACACATAGGATAGGTAATAACCTATCCTATGTGTTATTCCTGATTATAAACTATCTGTGTGAAAAATTTCATCCAAATCTGTACAGCTGTTTGTGCGTGATTGAGTAACAAACATCCAAACATCTTCAAAAACTTTCACCTTTATAATATTAGTGGGATTACTTAGTATGTAATAATAATATTTTAAATAGTCTTTCTAATTGTGTTTTTTTTTATTATTTTTTTTTATTTTATCTGATTTATTTGTGGTTGTTTTTTTTTTGTGTATCTTATATGATCCTATGTTGGTCGAAATAAACGATTTTTTTTTTAGTACGCACGGCTAAACATAAAGCTTTAAATAACCAGTATAAGCTGACTTCTGATTGTACGAAACACCTATACAGTGCGAGGTCAGTAAAAACTGGAAATGTATAGCTTGATGTGTAGCCGTGTGTACAGTCGCCAGCACATCAAGCTACCCGAAACTGTCAAATTTTCCCAATCAACTTTGAACCTTATGCTGTAGTGATAAAGTTGAAAATATATTAAAGAAATTTGACAGATTGTAGTAGCTTGATGTGCAGCCTATCGATTCTGTAAAAATCTCACCGTGATAACATAGGTGAAGTGAGCGTGAAGTATATATATATAGTACTATCAATGGAGGCAATCCCTAACATCAGGTGGAATGACAGCTTTCTTCAGCTTAGTTTTCACGGTGAGATTTTTACAGAATAGCACTGCTGGCGTCTGTACATTACTTTAAGAAGTTATTTTAGGACATCACGCTATGATCAGTAAGAGTGAAACTATAGTAAACCTCGTACAGCTAACAGCGCGCGGCGGCCGTGCTGATTATTTTAAAACTGTGATATCTCCTAAGATATTCATTGAAATCAAAAGATGTCAAGCGCAATTTTGTTCAAAATTAAATACTTGTGATTAATAACGTGTTTATTTGGATAAGGATTAATATCATGTTTATAAAAACACCGTCGCAAATAATGCATTATTTTAGAACAAATTTGATTATCATAAAAACGGTTATAGTGAATGAACCTGAAAAGATAGACATATGCTGTCGCGGACTTTTTTTTTATAACTTTTAAGGGGAAACAATTCTGTCGTACATTATTTTTGCGTAACTTTAACCGTTTACGACCGTTTTGGCAAAATCTTTCATTGCTGCGACGCTCCTATTGATCGTAGCGTGATGTTATATAGCCTATAGCATTCCCCGATAAATGAATTATATAACACAAAAAGAATTTCTTAAATCGGTCTAGTAGTTTCGGAGCCTATTCATTACAACAAACAAACAAATCTTTCCTCTTTAAAATACATATTATTATTATATTATTAGTGTAGAACTGTAGATAGTGTAGAAAACTTATCCCACAAAAACATTTCATGTTAAATGTTGTCAAGACGAGACCATGTAGCTCGCACTGTCAAAAAGTAATCAGATCTCATGTAGAGCCAAGCTTCTAACTCTACACGCCCTAACTCTACAAGGCCTAACTTCGCTAACGACACCTTAGTCAAAATATATGGCTTGGCCGTTTCGTTACTAGAAGAACCATTGTATAACAGTATGAGAGTTTTTCACCTTACGCTCATGTGAATGTAGCGAAATGGCCAAGCCATATATTTTGACTAAGGTGTAGTTTGAGAAACTTCTCAAACTACACCTTAGTCAAAATATATGGCTATAGCTAGAGTTATATAAAAAAGTAATCAGATCTCATGTAGAGCCAAGCTTCTAAAAGCTTGGCTCTACATGAGATCTGATTACTTTTTGACAGTGCGAGCTACATGGTCTCGTCTTGGCAACATTTAACATGAAATGTTTTTGTGGGATTTCATTTCTTTTTGTATGTTGCTTATGATATTTATACGAGTATTTTTCTGTTGTTCATTTTTCTTTCTTTTTTTGGAGTGTATTTCTTGTACATCAGAGGTGCCTGTTTCCATAGCCCTTCCTAGTATTAATATTATTCGTTAGTACTTATAGGTAATACAAGTATAAGTATGTAATTAAGAATAGAATCTGAAACCATATTATACACTTTTATCCCGTAATGCAAGGGTTTGAGGGATGTTTTTTTTTAAAATTATGTTTTAATTTGTAAGAAGAATGTACTTGTACAATTTTCAAATCTCAAGCATGAAATTAAGTTTGTATGGGAAAACCGAAACAAGTAATTCCTTAATTTAAAGGGTAGGGGATGATTTACTAAAAATCCTGAAATACATATCTTATTATTTATAACAAGGTTTTGATGCTAGAGGTCTGAAAATTTATATAGGGGCTCTATATAAATTTTCAGACCTCTAGCATCAAAGTTTACGGAAGTCTCATACAAACTTTCACCCCCTAGTTTAAGGGGTTGA
Organism: Globia sparganii; assembly: GCA_949316385.1. Lineage (NCBI taxonomy): Eukaryota > Metazoa > Arthropoda > Insecta > Lepidoptera > Noctuidae > Globia > Globia sparganii. The sequence goes on from OX438657.1 coordinate 25,422,925, forward strand.
GGGGGTAAAAATTTTAAGATTTTTTTGTTGTTTGTGTACTATTACTAGCTTAAATACCAAATTTCAGCTTTCTAGGACTTCAGGGAGAACCTTAAGAATATGGATGATCATCAGTGAGTCAGTGAATCAGTGACGAAATCGGGGTATTTTAGATATCAATAAAATCTAAAGTATAAGAGCTAAGCAATTGAAACTTTATAGGTTTAATAAGTCAACCACTAACATCATATCCCGAAAATTTTGTTTATCTGGTATAATCCAAACCCAAGTTAAGAAGGTTCAAAAAGACGACGAAGTGCTTCGAGAAAAGGTAGGTAGTGCCCTTGCGCTTCGCTCGTCAGATTCATTTGATTAACAAACTTGGCAATATTTGGCTCAGTAATTAATGAGGATTGTCAGTTTTAATTTTAGTTTCACCACCTAACCCGGGAAGTATTTCTTTTAATTTAAGCCTCTTTATGTAAAATCTGATTAGTTCGTATTGCACCTTTTCCCATTTAATGTTTATACTGCTCATCCCAGTGAACAACTTAGTAAACAATCCTATAATTGTCTTTAATGTGCTGAACCTTATGTTCATGAATTATTAGGATAAATAATTTAAAATACTTTAGAGACTCCTTAGAAATCACTGCACTTTATTATTAAACATACTGCTGTGAGGTTTAATTATTGAATTAGAACCACTTTATGAAATGAATGTCGGAAACTAGATTTTCAATAACTTGACATTAGTAGTACCCCCAATTATTATGCAAACTTAATTTTGTTGTTTTTCTCTTTTTACTATCGAATATTACTATTTCAATTAAGACATCTATGAATAATTACATTTTTCATCCCACCTGAGATAACACGCTCATCATAACATTTATTCCTTTGTTTTTGTTCACTTCATCCTAGTACTGAGGTACTACCCACGTCTCATCCCTCTCTCTTATTCCTTTCACTCACTTGGCTTTCTCTTCACTCTTTCCAGGGTGCTAAGGTTGGTCTGTCAATATGTTGACCCGTAGAGCTACATCCTTGGATGAAGAACTGAGGGCTACATTGAAAGAATTGGAATCTACTTTAAAACTGAACAAACAGCTACTACAGGAAAGGGATGACAGCGAGGTGGAAATAAAGTTCATTAGTGACAAGAACACTGAGCTTATGAACCAGTTGCCTGAACTACATGTTCAACATATGGACATACTGGACCAGCATCAACACGTCCGGCAACTTGTGTCAAATTTCCAAGAATGTAGCGACACCCACGAACTGGCTTTGAGACGCATATCTGAACTAGAACGGGAATTAAGCAGGGCCCACAACACAATAACCCATTTGGAATCCCTGAAAGCCAGTGAAGAGTCTGCGATCACCTGCAGTCTTTATGATGAGTTGGTCGGTAGCGGGTCCGGACCCACATGTGTTGAGCCATTTGTAACAATCAACTCAGCCTATCGCAGTCCACTGCTGGACATAGGCCTCTCCCAGGCTGCGCCACAACAGAACTAGACACAAAGTTACAAATCTTAGCCCAAATGTAATTTAAATAAGAATAGAACTGTTGCGTTTTGTAAAAATAGTATTCGATGAGCCGACGACAATGAAGCAGTCACTGAGCACGAACACTCGCCCGAGAGGCGCCCGGCCGCGGCGCGGTGGCCGGCGGATCGGTTTTTGCGCGCGTGGTATATGGGCCGGTCGGACCGGCCGCGCTCCTAGCCAGTAGCCACATAAAAACTAATTTAACTCTATGAACCGCTTCTGCCTCACATGCGTGTGACGATTTTTACTTTCGAGATGATCGCACTCGGATGCGTTGACACCGCAACATAAAAACGATGAGAAGCGAAGCAGATAAACCAGCTGACCCGTCCGCCGCGCGACCGCCACGATGGCGGCCGGCAGGAATACCTGAATATGAACACAACTGCCACCGAGCTGGCGCTGGCTGGCAGGGAGCCGCCTACAGTACGCGCCGATGTAGGTCGCGATAATGTCACCTAACTTATAATAACGGCTCTGATATTATAATAACAGACCTTTTTCAATGATTGATTCAAGCCATGTGGGCGTGGTTGCAACAGCGTTATAACGTTGTTATAGTGACTTGTAACATCACCTTGGATGATTCTGTAAAGATGTTATAATTGTGGTTTCAATAAATAAATAAATAATAAATAAACTTGGGGTTATGATGAATTCCTTCTCCCTAACCGGCCATTCTTTCTAAGCCTCTACTAAACGAAAGTCGGACTTGGTTAGAGGCAAGGTAGGGGAGGTTAGACTAACCACCTTAGTAGGAGACCCATATAGAGACTAATATGAACCCTTAGATCAATAAATACCTACTATTTATTGATCGAGGGATTCTAGTCATTTCGAATTCAGTAGGTAAGTAGTGTGATGTGGACGATACCTGCAGGCCAATTCTGCTAATTTAAAACGTTCAAAATCTAGTCGCAGTCTCATCTCGGCGACAAACAAATGTCAAAAACTTGTCAAAATGTAGGGAACTTTGAAGTATTTTTGACAGAATGAGACTGAGATCAGACTGTGAACGTTCTTAAAAATTACGAGAATTGCCCCTCAGTAAACCATTAACTAATCAAATTAACAATGTAATGTGAAATCTCCAGCGATAAACAGTAACATTTTAAAAAATGCTCTTCGCACGACCACTCGCAACAACGTGTACTCTCACGTGTGTGTACGTTCGGTTTGCTGTCTCGCTGACATTAAGACTGTGCCGACCGAACAGTGGCGCCCTCATCGTTTGTTTGGTTATTTCATACAATTTAGAATGAAAATGCAGAAAATAAGCACGTTAAGTTGTGCTTCACAAGATTATACGTTAATATTATTAGAAACGGTAGTTTTATTATAATCCTTAAAACGGATTCCGCTTTCGTTTCCATCACAGGCCTCTTCTCGGTGACAGGGAGCGGGCCGTAATCCACCATGCGGCAGCCCAGGGTTGGCACCCCTGGATGCAAAATCAGCAAATAATCAGTAGGCCCGCTTACTGACCAGGAGCATTAGGTACTTGCTCGGGAAGACTACGTATGGTGTGTGTAGGTCTGCGTGCGGAGCTGGTACTGACCCGATCGTACTGGAAGTGCGGCGCGTGGTGGAAGGAGCGCGCCGCCCCGCGCCCGTACAGGTAGGGGTAGTAGGCGCCGTACATCACCTCGGGACAGCTCACCGCCATGCCGCCGGCCGGCCGCGCGCGCGCGCCATGCCGCCGCGCCGCCCGCCGCGCACTGCTCCTGCACAACACACGAACATCTGAACTTTGTTGTCTAACCTAAAGAGTCTGTCTATTGCCGCCTGATCCCTATCGCACATGGCCTCCAAATCTCCGCCACGAAGGATGGTGGACTAATATGAAGAGGAAAGGAATCATAATATATGCTTGGCAGGCAGGTTAATGATCGTCGGAAGCTGGGTAGTGTTTCCCTTGATCAATAATGAACCCACGGATTAGATCAAATCGTGTCAAGCGCAGATCACCGTAGTGGCACGGAGGCTTGCCCACAACCCTAATTGAGGTCGGTAGGCTGATGTAAGCAGGACGTACGCACACACTGTGAGCGAGCAAAGCCTTACTAAAGGAGACTGGGCAAAAGTGGTCTATGGACTTACAGTTACAGTAATATGGTTTTGATATTAAAATTTGTGTGAACGGTGTTTTCTCTAAATAGCCGGGTAAAAATTATTCAAAATTATTTAAAAAGATTAGTGCTCGTCGCGTAGCCCAATTATCTTAAATAATAAAATCTATGGCAAAAACCTAAAGTATTTCTTACATCTATTTAATTTCTACCAACCCGATACAGTGTAACGAACGTGACAAGTTCCTTTACGAGTTTTTGTATTTTCTACATCTTTTAAATTATTTTTGATATTTTTTTTTATATTCGGTCATGATTTAAACAAAAATTAAACGTGTTCTGTGGCGGAGAATATCAGCAAAGTTTTCTTTTTTCGCTACATAATGTAAGGTTAGACAAGGAAAGGGGGGAGGCCTTCGCCCCGCGGTGAGACAATACAGGCCGGTTATTATTATCATGTGTCGTATACATACTAATGTAAGAACAAACTCATTCTCTGCCTGACTATCAGTCTATTGCTTTTTCACGCCTAAACACCTTCAAGTCTTTCGTGGTGCGTGTTCCGACACATCATCTCGAGAAGTTCCTCAAGGAAGAGTTCTGGCCGCAGGGTGTTGTGTACCGCCGGTTTCTTGGCCGGCTACATGAAACCAGTCAGCGAAACGTGACGCTGACACTTCGTGTGCGTTAGTTAGTTTTTTAGTTTAATTATAAAGTTGTATGTATTTATACCATTTTAAGTTATATTAATATTGTATTGTATGTGTTTATATATGGGCCTTGATGCCTAAAATAAATGGATAAATCATAAATAAACCATTAAACCGATCGAATGTTTGACAAATAGGTAACATGATAACATCCTATCTGATAATATCCATCCTAACCTAACATCTAGATATTTTTACCTATAAAAAAATTATGAAATACAAACGTTGTCATAATTCAATGTCGCACTGCTACATTTACTAATTCGCAGTAACATAATGACGTATGAAATTGGGTCATTAGCTAACAGTATAAATACTTTGTAATGCATTAGACATTAGGCTTTGCTATGGAGAATGCTGAAATGTAAACTTATTCAGCACTTATTGTTATTATTTTTTACACCTTTTTAATTTCAAAATTTGTAATCCATTGTTAGACGAGAACAACTGCGGACAAACTTTTATACAGTTTGCAGACTTTATGTATGCTATTGTTTATACAGATTTTGAACAAATAAATACAAAAAACTTCACGCTGAGTTTCTCTTGTCTTCGAGAGCTCCTCTGTCAACTTACACATGGCGACCCAGCCAGGATTTGGAATGGCGTTAACAAATCAAGACCACGAAGATCTTACTCGCAAGAGTTCCTGTAAACCTTAAGAAGCCTGCCGGGGCAGCGGGATTGTCCGAAAAAGTTACCGCTACCCCGGAACACAAAGAGCTAAGGAAGGAACACGGGTGGTTTTTAGTCAGTAAGAGTCTGACACTCCCTTCTGCTCCACCCAGAGCGGGAGGGGTCTTTTGATGATTTCCCATCCACAAAAAAAAAACCTTAAGAAGAGTTCCTGTAAACCTAAACAAGAGTTCCTAAAAACCAAAAGAAGAGCTACATTATAAAAGATGCGTTGTGAACTTGTGAGTTCCTGAGAGAAGACGGAGACGACTCCAGGGTATAGCCCGGCCAGAACGAACGGTGTCCAGGGAAATACCGGCCCACGGAGGGTATATCGCGGTCCAATCAGCGAGCATCGAGCATTGGCAGCTATCCACAGCAACCACGCGGCTCGCTTCGTGACTTCAACGGCATCGAGTCATCCGGTCATCGTTCGCAACTCTGCATCGTCTAAAAAATGGACTGCAAGCAACTGACCCATTTTTGTAGCTAAGTACTTAATTATTTTGTTAAGTAGAAAATCAATTTAACTATGTATTTCGTCACGTTTTTTTTTTTTAATTTTTATAGTCTATCTTTATTATGGTCGAAAATCTAGTAACATGTCGCGATAAATTAGGGGAGAGCGGGGTTAGAAGTTACCGGAGTAAATTGTTCCGAGTGAAATAGCTCTAAGAAGAAAAGAGATAAATGTATGCACGAAGTGTGTCGTCAAAAGGTAGCAGCGCACCGACGGCCGTCATCTTAGTAACGCCAGTATATAATAGTATTCTATGGTATCGCCAGTGGTGTCCTGCGAAATCAATGCGAAATCGTCGTGTGTGTGCATATACGAGTACCTCTGACCCAATGAGTAAATATTAATGTTTTTGGTCTATTTCACTTACTATGATAATTCGGTTTTAGGTTTTTTGTGTGTTTGTGTAAAAATACATCTGGTAATCATATTCTAACGTCAAAATTAAGTTAATTTTATAACTTTACCTAACATTTGCCGTTTTGTAGGAGCATGTCATTTGGGGCTAGATGTTCCAGTTTTTGGGGCATGTTCTGACTTTGGAACAACTTACCCCATTGAATTCTAACCACAAGTGTAGGTATCCTAATTTAAATTTTATAAGAGAAAATCAAGTCGGGGTACAATCTCTCAACAGTTGATGCAAAGAGCTGCAGACGCAGTCATTAAACAAGAAAAATAAAAACTGTTGCTTAGCAACTTGAAATTTGTCATATGACACTATACCTACAGATTTGTAAAGAAGTTAAAATTGGGAGAAAATGTTACAGTTGGCTACAAAAAAGTGAGATTGGTTTTTAGTGAAGAACAGGAAAAACAGATTGTAGAGTATTTACTGAAATGTGCATCCTTTTTTTTGGTCTATTATCACACAAAGTTCGACGTGCCTAATATTCCACAGTCTTGATATAAGAACAAAACCGCTGGCCCAGATTGATGTATTTCCTCAGTTCTAAAAGATGATTATGATAATATAAGCTATGAATGTCAAATTAAGATAATGTTTAACCTGAAAGTACAATTTATAGATGTTAAACACAAGAAGTTAATTAAATGTTTTGTTTAATATTCCTTTTACTTGTTTTTCGTTAAATTTACGTAAAAACTTGCCTATTACTCTTAAGACATGTTAATTAGTCTATAAATAAATGAATACCTAATCAAGCCATGTTTTCTTTTATCAACTTTACACCCAATAATCCTCGTAACATCTTACCCCAGCTCGTTAACAATGAAGGGGCAAGTTGTTATTTTCCAACTTTCCGCATTTAAAACTGTATACTTACATAAAAAGTTGTTGATTAGACCCAAAAACTTTCAGAATAATAAAATAGAATATATTTAACAAATTGTACCTTAATTTTAACTTTGCCAATATTACATTTTCTACGTCATTTTAGAGGTTATTCCAAAATCGGCACTTCTAACCCCGCTCGCCCCTACAACAAATTAAAGAGTATTTGGTTAAAATAGGACCGGAACGTGGGCCAAAACAAACTGCTTCAAGGAAAATTTCGGCGACGGCAGCCATCTCAACGGAGATTTGCCTTCGGCGCAGGAGATATTATAGTACACAATTGTGCGCGCAGACACATTTGAACTCCCTCTTCTCTCTTAAAAGTATGCCGTTGTAAATTCGGACATAATATAAACATTCGGCCAAACAATAATTATATTAAATATTTTTATGCCTTAAAAATATTTCGTTTAAAGAAGATTATGCCAAGTGTGTTATGCCAAATAAATATCAGAGCATCAAGATTCTGCCAGATAGAGGGCACCCGATTTAAGCAAATGTATGAAATGATGTACTAAATAATTAAATATATACGCGAACCGACTTTAACAAAAGAGGTTTCCTTAGTTTCGTATTAATGGTGTCAGTGGCACTGTCGCTGACTCGGTACATTATACATCACATGACCATGTGGAGTGTCAATATACAGGGCTCGAACAACTAAACAGTTCAAAACAAGATCACCTTTTAATCGACTTGAAAAAAAGAGAATCGAGAAAAAGCCAAATTAGTAAGTACTTATTTGGCTTTTTTTTTCGTATACCAGCGTCACTCGAGAGCCGTGATTTTAAAAACGATACTTCATGTTTTGCAATCCATCGAGCCTACGGAGCGTGCCAAAGAAATTGACGTGGGTACCTCTACCTATACGGATGCCTACTAAAGACGTAGGAATGTTGCTGTAGCTATGAGAGACTACTTATGGCCTATCGGTGCTGACATGCAACCTCCGCGAGTTACAAGTTATTGGCGTGAAATACGACATCATCATTAACATAGTTTAAAGTTAGAAGAGATCAGGCGTCGGATTTGGCTGACAAATGGAATGAAAAAATATCTAAAATATGTGGTATGGTTCCTAGGAATAATTGAACATTCATGATAATTATAATTATAATGAGCCTGTTATGCCCCACTGCAGGGCAAAGGCCTCCCTTCCGTCTTTCCATAATCTCCTGTCTCTTGCTACATTCGTGATAAACCGTGTTTTAATTGATTCCTCCCGGTAACCTGAAGCTCGTAGAAAGCTTCACAGTACCTACAATGGATATAGTTATATTACCAGGGCAGCCAGGGCAGCTCTTACGGATTTTGGAAACGTAAAGCGAAGAGAAACTCGAGGAGGCGCCGCTCGTATGGGAGGCATCGCGGCTGAGGGTTGGGGTCCGCGGCGGGAGAGGAGTGCCGGTATTGCGATGCGCCGCTCTCCCTACCTTCCGCGGCTTGACGGGGTCGCCACCGTCTGATGGCGGACGCGGTGGGGCCGCAGGGGAGCAGGAGTGTTGGTATGACGTTGACCGCTCTCCCTATCCCTTACGGCCGAAAATTGGCAGGCGGCGGGGCCAATGACCTGACCCGTCGCGGGGGGACCAAGGGTGCCCAGACACGGGGTCGTCTGGCGCCCATGTACTGGTTTCATCCCTGGGCTGGTCACGGCGTGCTATGTGTTCTGGTGCGCCGGTGATGGGGAGTACTCCCCAGAGGGTCCGGTGACGGACAGCCGCGGCGGGTTCACGGATGAGTACTAACACGTGCCCGTGTTCCCGCCATAAGCAGCGGAGGAGGACACCGTGGAGTTTTAGTGGGTTAGAGTCCCACATAACTGCACTATCTCCCCGTAGTAGTGCAGAATGCATGAGCATTTCTCCACCTTATAAAAAAAAGGTTAGGACATAGAATACTAACTATATCCTATGAGGACGTACTATTACTGGGAGTAATAGTACGTCCTCATAGGATATAGTTTCCGTCTACCATGCGGCACGCTTGTTATTTGAAACGAATCTCTCGTCGTTACGTTGTGACAGCTGGCCAGTATCATATCATTGTCTACATAGCATAAGCCAATTCCTTATCAAAACATAACTAAACTCTACTTAGGCAGTTACTGTCATTCTTATAAGTAGTAGATAGCTTTTGCCCGCAACTTTACCCGCGTGGAGGTTGGAAATAATCCACAGTAGGATAATTATTATTATTGGGCGCCCAGTAATATAAATGATATCCATGCAGTAAAATACTGGTTCGGCACCTATTCCAGTTCGACGCCTATTCCAATTCGACGCCTATTCCAGTTCGACGACTATTCCAGTTCGACGCCTATTCCAGTTCGACGCCTATTCCACCCGATGAAACGGATACATTTTTACGTGTGTGGTTTAGACACTACTCTACTTTTTGAATCTCGTTTGGTTTCCAACCGAGTAGGGTTTAGTATCGCTACGATCAACTCGATCGCTACCAAACGAGATTCAAAAAGTGGAATAGGGCTTAAACCACACACTGAACATTATTTTCGTTCCATCGGGTGGTTCGGCGAACTGGAATAGGCGCCGAAACAGTATTTTCGTACCACTTGCTCAAAAAAGTGACATTCTATGCCACAAAAAGCGAACATAACAATAGTCATTTTCAATCTGTTATAAACAGGGAAAGAAAATTGTACTGAAATTCATTCATCCTCTAGGGGGAGGATGTGGTTTAAATTTGGAATACTTACAGAAATTTATACTGGACTACATCTGTGTTTACACCATTGAGTTTGTATATAAAGCATTATACATCTTTTTGAAAAAGGAATACGCATTAAGCAGTCAAATTAACAAAATTATAAAACTTAATCCACCAGAGCCAAAACCATCAACTTCCGGCATCTTATCTTCGTCCGTAACTCACGATACACCACCAGCACTATCTCCGACGTATACTATCTACAATGAAACGCAAGTTCCTCAGACGCAAGAACAGAGAAATACTCAAATCAACTCATCAACAATAAATGTACCAAACAAAAATGTAGCTCTCTCTATCAATAATTGGACCAATGTTTCGAATGTTAACTTTTACTTTTAATTGTCATTATTTTTAATAAATGCTTATCTCATATTATTATTGTGTTAATTTTTTCGCAAATGGTACGAAAAGTAGAATATTTTCCTCGGTGATGACTAAGACAGCTGTCTTAGTCTTGAGTGAACTTAAATCCTTTGCTACACTCAGGACTCTCCTTAAATCCCTCACTCCGCCCGTGATTTAAGTTTTTAACACCCTCGCTACGCTCGGGAGTAAACCTCGAGTCCTTCGTTACGCTCGCGATTTAAATCGTCATCCGCGACAGAAGACACTGCTTTTTCCCTGTTGGCGACAGATCTGGCAACCCCGTTGCTAGGGACTTGTTGTTGTTGGTTGGCTAGCAACGGGGCGGCTTACGTATTTTTATATTATTTTGTGTGATATAATTCTTTACATAGTAAACCCAATTGCACCTTTGCTTTCTTTTATTTGGTGCCAGGGCCGTCTTAACCATATTGGGCGCCGGGGTGCGAAAATCAGCCTGCGCCCCCTTGCCAACAAAAAAAACAACATTTTTTTTTACACGTCTGCCCAAAAAAATTAGTGTTTTGTTTTCAGGGTTTATGTATGTTTCTTTATTCCACCATAACTTGTAAACGGCTTAACCAATATCAATGTATGTGGTATCGTTAGAAGCGTTGCGTAATTTAAAAAATATAATGAGGGTTAAGAAAAACACAACTTTTTCAACTTTTTGCATCGCTATATCTTTGAAATAGTGATTCTTAGGAAAAAAAAGTGTAAGAACCATTTTTGTAGATAATTGCATGATGAACAATTTTTAACAATTTTTTCGTACCAGTTTTTATGATAAACCTTACCGTTTAGCTGAAAAATGAAAAAAACGATTTTTGCAATATTTGACCTTGAATAAAAATTATTGAACGCTTCGGATCGATGGGGACTTTTGAAAATTTATTTTTAATGGTGTTCCCAACCTTCATACCAATTTTCAGCTTTATGCGAATTAATGTAAACCTTGAATGTCTATTTTGACCACCGGGCTAACACAAAGATATGCAGATATTTTAACCTGAAATGGTCCATTTTCTGTTATAAATAATCTTAATTTATTAGGTATTGTTTGTGGACAGAGAGCAGGGTCATTCGCGATATCTTCAGAAAATCGTACACCCGATGACAGACGCCAGCACATTAAGCTGCTAGAATCTGTTTTTCTTTAAAAGATTTTCAACGTTATCACTGCAGCATAAGGTCCAAGGTTGATTGAAAAATTTGACAGTTTGTTGCGTCTGTACCCAGCTGCACATTAATTTTATTATGTTTTTCAAGGGACGTAGCCCTTACATTTCTGGGGTTGTTACTTAATAACGCTGCCAAATTGGTTGTATGTAACAGAACGGCAAAGTATGTAGGGTGGGGAGAGCGAGCGAAGCGAGCTCGAAAATTTTAACAACCCGTCTCGATTTGCTCAGGTTTTGTTTTATATTTTCAAACAGAAATAGAATTTACATTGTCTACTTATGCAGGCAAGCCCAAAAAGCAACTAGCAGAATGTAGAGTACCTAAGAGCGAGCGTAGCGAGCTCGAAAAATTTGCACACTCGTATAGGTACGATTTTCTTTCGATCATTCCAAAAGGACTAGGAATTACTTGCTATATCGACTTCTAAAGAAAAGTTCAAGAATCTATAGATTTTAAATCGCAAGAGCGAGCGAAGCGAGCTTAAAATTTTTAGCACCACACCTTGAATAGTCTCTATTTGCTATTAACCATCATATAGAAAGATAACCTACACTATCGAATTATGACGAAAAGCTTAAACTCGTTTTAAAGCAGTTTAGGTTTTGGAATCTGGCCATAATCTAAGCCTTTCAAACCTTACGTACGAGCGGGGTGCCCAATATCCCGAGTTTGCTTCGCTCGCTCTTGCATCCTAGATTCTATATTTTATAACAGGCTTTTTAGGCGCGTTAAAAACCCACTGTCACTTCATAGTTTTAAGTTTTTACTCCTGTCAGCAATTGCCCATCGGGGTTTTCGTGGCTCAAGTACAGTTTTAAGTTAGTAATGCAAGTAAATCGTTCAGACTCTCGGCAGCTTGACTGATTTTGGGAGGGGGGGGTCATGACCCCACAACCCCCCTCCCCTCGGACCGCGCCTGCCCGATAGTTTCTCTTTACCACCCGTTGAACAAACAAACCACAATACAATAATTATCTCATGCCTACAGATCAGCAGGTTTTATAGGTATTTTTACATAGACAGTTATTTTTTTAAATTCTGGTAAAGATTTTTTGCGATAAACCGGTCATGATTTTTGTTAAAAACTTACTTTATTTCTGCAGTACATTTTCACTGCATCACTTAAAAAAAATTAAAACTAGCACACCCCCCCTGCGTTAGGTAGCACGCGAAATTCAAATTTTCTTACGTTTTACGCAATTTTCAGGTCAGAGTCAGGATAATTTTGAACAAAATATGATTCGCGACTCGCGAATCATACGCGAGCATAATAAGTACTCGCTAAGTTCATATACTCCTATTGATTGATATTTCATGAAATAGTAATTGTTTCGGGGGCTTCCCTGGCGCTTCATCCTTAAAATTTTTAAACTGAAAAAAAAAAACTTGTCTCACCTCCCTTGACAACGTAAAATTAATTTCCACAAAACAACAAATTTACACTTCTTGCACATAATTAGCATTTCGTTACACGAATCAAGTAAATAACTTTTTTCATTACACAATAAGTAGGATGCCAAACGATGCCTATGGTCACTTAGGTACTATATTGGCTCATGGCTGTCGCAATTTTAATGGTAGTTGTAGACTGAAACTTTTGTTGATACAATTTTTATTGGTAACTAGATATCTACCTTCAAGCGGGCGGTGATAATGTCAAAAGGCGGGCGTCGTGTATCAAAGGGCGCGCGCGCACTTGTAGCCGCAAGCTCTCTTTGAATTTGCCGCGTGTGTTTGTTGGAATATAAATTTAATTTTTGTACTAAGAAGATCTAAATTGGCTTGCACATTGCAAGTCAGCAAATAAATATTTGTTAAAACTGATTTTGATTACGCATCACGCATGGTTTGGGTAAGTACCTATAAGGCGAGCGGCCAGCGCCTCCTAAGACCCTGCGCCGGGGTGCCACGCACCCCTTGCACCCCCGGGTAAAGACGGCCCTGTTTGGTGCTCAACAATCCCCTTGGTTAATAATCTACTATTTCGTACCACTTGCTCAAAAAAGTGACATTCTATGCCACAAAAAGCGAACAATAGTCATTTTTAATCTGTTAAAAACAGGGAAAGGAAATTGTACTGAATTTAATTCATCCTCTAGGGGGAGAATGTGATTAAAATTTGGAATACTTACCGAAATTTATACTGAACTACATCGGTGTTTACACCATTGAGTTTGTTGAAAAAGCATTATACATCTTTTTGCAAAAGGAATACGCATTTATTATGCAGTTATGATTATTAAATAAAATTAAGAAAACCGACGAGGCCGTATGAGCTTGATGCGTTTGCTTTTCCGACAAAAAAATATTAGTCTAGGAATTTGCCGCGTTTATGTTTTCTTCAAATACAAACGTTAAGTTTATTTTAATTTATTTTTAATTGTCATTATTTTTAATAAATGCTTATCTCATATTATTATTGTGTTAATTTTTTCGCAAACGGTACGAAAAGTAGAGTATTTTCCTCGGTGATAAAGCTGTCTTAGTCTTGGGTGAACTTAAATCCTTCTCTACACTCAGGACTCGTCTTAAATACCTCGCTTCGCTCGTGATTTAAGTTTTTAATACCCTCGCTGCGCTCGGGAGTAAACCTCGAGTCCTTCGTTACGCTCGCGATTTAAATCGTCATCCGCGACAGAAGGCACTGCTTTATAATCTACTATTTATTTCATTACCTACGAACCCGACTAATTAGATAAACAATCAAACGCCGCTCGTACAAGGTCACTTATTCTTTCTAGTCGCGTCGTCGTCGTTCCCGCCATTTTTTTTACGCTCCGCACGACAACCAACCCTACTAGAGTTCACACACTGATTAATATAGGCTTTTTTTTTCTTTTTTTTCCACCCGTGCGAAGCCGGGACGGGCCGCTAGTAGGTAATTAAGGTGATACACCAAACTGTTCACTTCGTAGCTTATTGCTACGAAATTCCTACTTTACTTATTCGGTTATTGTTGTAATTTTGTTAATGTTTAATAGACTTTTTGTTTTGTGTGGGTCCAAGCCAAAAATGCGTATTTTACACGCATATTGTACAAAATTTCATGCGTCTCCACCCAGTGGTTTTAGGCTATGCGTAAAACGCTGTCAGTGTTTTTATTAAGTGGATTTTTAAAGTTTTGTTATTAAAACCCATAAACCAGGAGTTTGACATTTTTTTCGCACATCTATGAAGCCGCGGAGGCTCTGCGCGTAGCACTAGATGGGGCTGCTCGCAGCAACCGTGCGGCGCGGGCGGTGCACCGAAGTGTCGGAGAGTCATGTGAGCACGTCTAGCAGTGCTGCAGTGGAATAGCTCCCAGTGTTCAGTATTATTGCATTCTAAGAGGTGACACGTCTTTTTGAAGCCGATGCAGCATCCTATGTTCTGCCTCCTGCATCTCGTCGCACGTCTCGTCAAATAGTTTTGCGTTCCTTCGATGTTATTATCTGTGCTGCCACTTGTATACACCTTCCACAAAGTTTCACTTAGCCTATTTGCCGTTATTTTGACAATAGATATTAATGGGTAAATCATGAAATCAGAATGTTGTGATTACCGAGGTGTCCATAGTAGGTAATATTTAATTCTCGTGATTGTACATGCCCACAGTTCATTATTTTATAACATTATTCCGTATCGGCTCACCGAGGCTGATCCGAGTCATGTATGCTTTTCATCGATATCCGTTCAGGGGTACCTAATACCAGTGGCGAAGGTACGGTCAGCATCAAAAGTCGATTAACACTTCAGTTTTTTTAATCTCAGTCATTGAGCAAAATATAAACGGTTCAGTTTTTTTTTAATATCAGTTATTGTACAAAATATTTGTTCAAAATTACATTGTATTTCTGCTGCAATTTTGAACAAATATTTAGCTCAATAATTGAGATTAAAAAAACTGAAGTGTTAATCGACTTTTGATGCTGACCGTACCATACAACTCGATTCCCGCCGGCTTCCCTTCAAAAATTCAGAACACAACCACTCTATAGTCAATTCATCATTGAAATATAATGAAACGGTTTATTGACTTTTTTTTTTGCTCCGGCTTACCTCTGTCTTAAATTCACCCTTCGCCACTGCCTAATACACTTAAGGGTCCCTATCAATTTCGCGGTCTATAAACAGAAAATTCAAGTTTTTTCAGCGCAAATTTCTCAATAACCTTAGGTTAACTAGTTTGTTTTTAAATACAAAGTTATTTATCAACTATTTATCTAGTATGTTTAAAATTTTAAATTTTGATAACTACTTAATATAAATTACAAAAAATAAAAATCTAACGCACGTTTTTACGTAAGCACTAAACACCATGTTTTTCAATTGCTTTCATAACTTACTGGCAGAAAATAACAATCTAAAAAAAATATATAAATACTGAGCATATATTATATTAGTAAGTGTCCAATTTTGTTTTTTAAAATTTAATGATTTAGTACTTGTAAAAAAATGTTGATCACGCTGAAAAAACCCAATAAAATCATGTGCAAAACCCTTGTCTACGCGTAAGAATTTATTGAAAATAATAATAAGTGTTAAATATTTTTAAATTTAAGGTATTTATCTACCAAAATCAATGTTTATATTTTTATTTTGACTACTTATTTAATTGTAGTAAAATATCTAAATAATGCCTTATAAACTTAAATTCGATCGTTCGTTTACTAAATTTAAATTCTTAAACTTACTAGATAAATAGGTGATAAATAACTGTGTATTTAAAAAAAGAATGTAGATAACTTAAGGTTGTTGAGAAAATTGCGCTAAAAAAACTGATTTTCTGTTTTCACCCCGTGAAATTGATAGGGACTCTTAAGGACAGAGCCTGTGTATATTATTAGTAGGTATTGTATACTGTAACCGCGCGACTGTACTCGTATCGAACTGGTATGTGTCCCTAGACAAGTTGTAATACCTAAGTGAACTTGTTCAACAAGTCTGCTAAAAGACTTCTAGTAGTGTTGACATTGTTTGGGATGTAAGTAAGTACCTGCTAGTTTTTTACATCCGAAACAATGTCAATAATGTTAAATATTCTAAGTACTGTTAAAAAAATGTACTAGTTTTGTACAAGTTTTGTAGCCGACTTCTCTATAAAACTAGGGACTCTTCAAAACTGATTTTAGATGTGAACGATAAACGGAGACAATAGACAAATAGACAAGATGTTTTATACCGTGGCGTGGTGTAAAAGCGGGGTAAGATCGTATGATGTTCCATAAAGAACAACGTAAAAATTATGAATGCGTTCAACTATAACTTTGAGGGTCGAGAAGTTGGAGTCGCGTCACAACACGAACTTCAAGTCGTTCGTGGTGCGTGTTCCGACACATCATCTCGAGAAGTTCCTCAAGGAAGAGTTCTGGCCGCAGGGTGTTGTGTACCGCCGGTTTCTTGGCCGGCTACATGAAACCAGTCAGCGAAACACGACGCAGACACTTCGTGTGCGTTAGTTTTTAACACGCTTTTATTAGTTTCACCTGTATGTTTGTTTGTTTGTTTATTTGTATGTATGTAACTGACTCATTTGGGCTCGATTTTGCCCAATTTTAAGCGATCAGATTTACTTTAAAAGTTGTAGACTTATCAACGACCGACGACTATACAATATTTTGATAAGCTTATCTTAAAGATGGTCACCCATCCACAGACCAACCGCAGCAAGAGTAGCTTAACCTGATCGATCAACCTGCGCGGCTGTATTATTTAGCCACGGGCCCCTCGCTAGTCCCTAGCTGTTACTGGGTAACAGCTTGATGTGTAGTCGTGCGTAGGTACTAAACAAATATATTTTAGTGGTTTAAGTAAGTAGTAGGTTTTTTCCTCAACTTAACGCGGATGAAACCGCGGGGCAATGCTAGTTCGCAAATAAAGTTACACCACTATGTCACGCTGTTTATGTTGGCACCCATAGAAATCCTTGAATATGTTTTCTATCGAGATGTAACTGTTAACACATCTGTAGGTACATACTAAAAACGGTTTTATAGCAAATAGAACTAAAAAGTGAAAAATAAATTATAGTTTAAAAAAACTAAAAAAACACGCTTTAATAGCAAATCGAACTAAAAATCAGAAAATAACTTTTATATTTATATTTTATTCAACTGTTATAAAAAGTATAGGTACTAACTCAATATGTTTCAATCATTTTCAAAAATTCTAAAATTTAAATAAAGTTATGAAAAGAAAATTAATTTCATTGTAAAAAAAGCGTGGGGTGCTTTTTATATCATATTTCTATATTAACTCTATGTGTAACTACTAATTATATATTTACAACAATCAATATCGAGCACCCCACGCTTTTTTACAATGAAATTAATTTTCGTTTCATAGCTTTATTTATATTTTAGAATTTTTGAAAATTATTGAAACATATTGAGTTAGTATACTTTTTATAACAGTTGAATAAAATATAAATATAAAAGTTATTTTCTGATTTTTAGTTCGATTTGCTATTAAAGCGTGTTTTTTTAGTTTTTTTAAACTATTATTTATTTAGTGTAATTATAATTTGTATGTATTTATAGTAGGTATTTTAAAGTTATATTAATATTGTATTGTATGTGTTTATATGGGCCTTGATGCCTGAAATAAATAGATAAATAAATAAATAATAATAATCCTACGTTCTAATAAGCAAAACTACGTAGGTAGTATTTTTGAATATACTTACGATTAAATGGCTACCTGTTATTTCCCCTGCTTTAAAAAAAAAATAATGATGACCAATGATAACATTAATCAATATTTTTGGTATCAGCTGGGTCACAAATTCTGTTTTTATCGTAGTACGAAATGGCCATTGTTCTTTAAGAGAGGTACCTATTACCTGTGTCTGCCTATAAGGATTACTTCCTTTCCTTTATCATTTTTTAACCGACTTCCAAAAAGGAGGAAGTTATAATACTTATGTTCGACTTAATGTGTTTTTTTTAATGTATGTTCACAGATTTCTACGTCAATTGTAGACCTATTTTATTTTTTATTTTTTCTAAACGGTATACTCTCGACGTAGTCCCATTGTCACCAAGTCGGAATCTGATGAGGGAATCCCATGGAAATCGAGGGAAATCCTCAAATTTATAGGCACACCTATAGCGATTTGGGTATTTTTTATAGTAACTCGTACATTCGCTCTCGGAAAGCAACATTTGGTGAAGTGGAATTGATGATGAAGACCACAGATGGCCATCGGAATTATCACTACATAGTATAAAACAAAGTCGCTTTCTCTGTCCCTATATCCCTATGTATGCTTAAATCTTTAAAACTACGAAACGGATTTTGATGCGGTTTTTTTAAGGTGATTGCGCAGTGATTACCGCGAAGTTCAAATTTTCTTACGTTTTTTGCAATTTGCAGATCAGTGTCAGGTTGTATCTTGATCAAAATATGATTCGCGACTATAACAGGTACTTATTCGCAGAGTTATAGTCATTAGAATCATTAGGTAATATATCTTCCTAAGTTAGATTTGTACCACAAGAAGAAATCTCCTAGGGAAAAGTGTTTAGATATGGTACAAATCTCACTTAAGAAACATTCATACACCTTTCGGTGTATGAATGTTTCTTATGATTATAATTCTGTAAATACGTACCTGTTATAGTCGCGAATCAAATATTGATCCAGATTCAACCTGACACTGACCTGCAAATTGCAAAACACGCAAGAAAAATTTGAATTTCGCGGTCTACCACTTCCCATTCACCTTAATAGATAAAGTGATTCAAGAGGAAGGTTTATCATTATATAAGTAGTATAAAACAAAGTCGCTTTCTCTGTCCCTATATCCCTATGTATGCTTAAATCTTTAAAACTACGCAACGGATTTTGATGCGGTTTTTTTAATAGATACAGTGATTCAAGAGGAAGGTTTATATGTATAATACATGCATAACATAGTAGAGAAACACTGATAATTTTAGAGGTTTCCAATGTGATGTCGTAAATAAACCTTTTTTTTGCGCTTACATTGCAAACGCTGGCTGAACCCTATGAGATACATCAAAATAATGTACTACAGTATTGTACACCTTAAAAAGGTCTACAAAAAAATCCGCGATGGTATTATGTCTATCTCTTTGGGATAACCCACAATAACCATTTTTTTTCCTTTACTTTTTACGAGAAATAATGGATTATTTACGAAGCGATTTTAAGCAATACAGCATTAATCCTGATCCAATTTAGTACCTTAAATACATTGTGCATTTAATATAGATCAACATGGCCCTTTACAGCATGTTATTTAAATTAATATTTTCGAAGATATTACAGATTTATAATGCAGGGACATAGCGGTTGCTGCGGTATCGGCGGCTGGCGTATTTCCCTTTCCGTGTTCAACTGGCGACATCGGTCTCGCGAAATCCACACGCTTTTGTTTTACTACGGAATCCTACGAGTCCGTGTTCAATTCGCGTCAACTGAGCACGCCTTTGTGATCAAGCAACGTTAAAAGAAGTTTCACAACTATTAGACGAATGACGTGATGAAGTATACCTACAACAGAAGTCTAAGGTGACTTGAAACTAACTGATTGAAATTTCGATGGCGTACCTACATAACAAAAATTTATTTACAAATGATAATTAAGTATGTATTTACTACTGATTAAAACAACAGTTCGAAACATCATACGTGAATTTTTAAATTAACAGGTTCTCAATTACTAATCAAACTGTGATTTAAATTCAACCACTTTTACTAAATTTTAGTATGCTACCTATTGTGATTTTGAAATATTATTATAAAATATCAAGTCGTAACTGTTTTATTTTCATGAAACACTTTTCTACTCGACTGTACATTCAAACTTTGAAATTAGCTTGTACCTAAACATAGTGGTTCGAATCGCCCCATTCTTATGAGCTATTGGTCGACTAACACCGCTTGGCGCTCCAAGGACCGCCGCGGTCCGAAACAGCCAATTCCTAAGAGCTCTTCGGCGTTTCACACCGCGGTCCGAACCACTCGTGGTGCGAAACGACGAAACACCCGTCAAAATATTTAGACTTGTTGAAAAACTAGGTGTAGGTACCTACATACCTACAATAATTGAAGAAATCAATCAAGGGTCACTCTCCGCACTCCGACACTTTTGTCCACTTTTATCACTGTATATTAATAGCACAACATTATGTGGTCAATGAGCAGTAAACTTTGAGAAACTGATCACCGGTAAGTGTCGGTATCCTTATCCAGACGAGAGCACAAGCGGCAGGCGCTCAGAGCGCTCAGAGTGCGCAGCGGCGGGCCAGGGTCACAACACTAGCTATCACACGGTCACACACTCGCGGCGAGCACGGCGCGGTGGCAGCGCGGCGGTACAGTCGGGACAGCGCGGCGCGCAGCACTGGCGCGGCGCGCGCCCGGCGCCCCGCCCGCCGCGCGGCCCCGCCTCCTCCGCGGCACCGGCGCCGCCCCGCGCCACGCGTTGTTCCTCGGACCGCCCCGCCCACCGCCCCTGCGTTTTTATAACGCACCCGTCAAACAGATTCTGTGAATCTATGTGACCTGTATCCTGATTATTGGTTTTCACTTGCTTATAGCTTCGATAGATAGACACTAAATATTCATACATAGCTAGCTACCTATAACCTATGGCAAACATTATTTTAGTAATACAAAATAAGTAGGTAGGTATTAGCCTAGAACTGGTAAAGAAATCCCTTTGAACACTCGAGACTTTCACAACGTTCCCTCGTTGTAGAACAAGCCTTGCGCTCCTCGTAGTGGAGCTCGCCGAGACGTACCTACTTACTTGCGCTCCTCGTAGTGGAGCTCGCCGAGACGTACCTAGACATCTCCAGGACAGCTTAAAATCATCGTCTTCAAAAGGAAAAGCCCCTGGAGAGCACGGGATTCGGACCGAAACCCTGAAATCGGGAGGAAGTCATTAATTCGTTCAAAATAAAATAAGTAGGTAGGTATGTTTTAGTCTCCTGCATCGCATCCGTCGAGCGGATAATCCTACCCGTCATACTAAACAACTTTCGCTATGAAACCCTCAGATTCGTAGGAAAGAAAATCAAATTCCTCTAATTACCTACGACTGTAGACAGACTAATTTAATGCATGTAGCTATGAAAAGTTTTTTTTAGATACCTACCAATCGGTTTTGGATTTCGAAGGAAAAGTTGTTCAGTAGGACGCGACGGGTAGAATCACCCCCTTGACGAATAGGTAGGTACAGGCGACTAAATCATCTGCAACCTGTTTATTATTTGTTCAGTAGGACGCGACGGGTAGAATCACCCCCTTGACCAATAGGTAGGTACAGGCGACTAAATCATCTGCAACCTGTTTATTATTTGTTCAGTAGGACGCGACGGGTAGAATCACCCCCTTGACCAATAGGTAGGTACAGGCGACTAAATCATCTGCAACCTGTTTATTATCCTGCGTTATGATAAGTAAACATTGTTCATTTGAAGGAGTTTATTTAATATACCCTTAATTTAAAAATAAATTATTGATATCCTATTGTTACATTAGCAATGTACCTAATTCATTTTGGTAAGCAATAGTCCCATCTCGCAAATTCTGTGTTTCCATAGTCCAAAATGGCCGTCGTTCTTTGCAGTTTGGTCAACACAACTTTGAGAGGGCGGCTAACAGAAGAATTCAGCTAACTATTGGGCGGCGTTTGGGAAACTTCGCCGAGTCTTCCCGTCGCCTATTTCGCAGGGTTTAACCTTTCGGAAGCCAGCCGGGCCTCACTGCGTACGAGTGCTATAATAACGCTTAGCTAGTTTACATTTACTTATCGTAATGATTAAAAACGGAAATAAAGCTTAAATTGCACTGAACAAAGCCTAAAACTGAAAATATTAAACAATTAAATGTTAAACAATAAAAAATAAAATCTAAACAATGAAAAATAAAATATCAGATAGGGTAAACTTGGGTATTTAAGTGATACATCTAATTCCGTGACAACATGTTTCGAATTTAATACTAAAATATACGAGACGATTTCACACTTTTAAAATACACCTTATGACGACGCAATAAGTCTTCTTTTTGTGTGTAAAAATCTGGTTCAATTGGGCGAGCGAGATAATAACAATCCGCATTTTTTTCACTCAACTCGCAGTTTTGTTTACCGCGGGGCCATTGAAGTTTTGATGCGTCTAAATAAATCAAATTTTAATAGAAATAGTGATCGGATTTCCACAAAACTTACAAATAACGGTAAGTAAAGCTTGAACTTTATGCTACAGCATAAATTATTAGCCAATAATGCATAGATTTGAAATAGTTCCTTATTTTGTTCACTCGAAAAGTTAACGATTTTACAAGTTTTGAATTGAAGACGGCCACGGAATTAACCAAGGGAATTTTAAAGAACGTGTGTTATTGTGTTAATATTAAGTGTTTTTAATGATTAATAGCAAAATAATATAAATTAATGTTTTTTAAACCAAAGGAGCCGTTTGAGTTCCGTTACAGACCACTTTTAAATTATTTTATCACGGAATTAAGTGAGCTAATATTTTACTTACGCAGATATTACGATATTTGATTCAGATTATGGAGGTTGACCATCAAAATAAAAAAAAAACGATAATACAATGAAGCAGCATTGAAAGCTGCCGTTGATAACGTATTACAAGGAAATATGACCGTATACAGAGCATCCAAAGAATTTTCTATTCCTTGGACTTCGCTCAGAGAGAATGTTCGTCGCACGAAAGAAAACAACGAGAATCGGCCCTTAGTTTAATATTATTATGCTCTATTTTCTTATTCCGTGATATAAAAATTATTATGTCTGACGTAATTTCGTGACAACTTAATTAGGTGAGTATGTATCACGGACTTAAGGTGACTGTCACTTAATTACCAAAGATAACAATGTCTAATAAAACACATATAATTTTATGTTTATTTGTGTTATTTATCACGTCGATGGATAAAACTATGTACGGAAGACTGATTTATGTTCCTAATTAAAATTAAAAAAAATCTATTATTTTAACTGTATATTTTATTTCATAATGTGTTTTACCACGTAATTAGATGAGGTCACCCTACCTAATCAAAAATAGGGGTGTAGGTGAGGGTGTGTATGCGCGTGTGGTGTGCAGGTGACAGTGTCTGTGGTCGGAGTAGGATTCCGAGTGTGAAGAGGGAAAGTTCTTTTGGGTCACAAGGCAAACTACTGGTGACTTTGATATAGTTACACAAAAGTGTGTAGATTATAGGCAGTGCAGCGTGTTGTTAGGAGAGATGTGGTTCGTTGTAGCGGCATGTGAGAGACACGTTTGGAAGTTAATGAGTGGAGTGGTAGTCAAATCGGATTTTAGAGTTTTGTCTGCGTAGGTGCGTGTGGTTATTGAGAATAAATAGTTGGCGGACACGTACTTAGAAGTTTATAGTCTTTGTACAGGGAGTCTGTGGGTAGAAAAATGTATTTTTTAGGAAAACTTTTTTAACAGCTCTCTGGGCTCTTTCAAGCTCAATCATTATTATTTTCCCAGCTCCACCCCAAATAGATACGCCATATTATATAGGTAATGGACTGACATATTGCAAAATAAACCATTCGCAGGATGTTTTTGGAGTGCGGTCTCTTTATTATATGTAGGTATAAGTTTCCTTACTCAGCCAGCGAGAAATTGAATGTGGGCTTTAAATTATAGGTTTTCGTCAATGAGTAAACCTAATAAACAAATAGATTGTGTCCGGTTAATACAATCGCATGAGCAGTCTTCGCGTGATGTGTTCAAATAGTTCATGTGTGAAATTACAAAGTTAGATACATATTTATCTAGCCCTCTTCCCAAGGAGGGCTAGATAAATGTGTTTTGGAAAACGTTATAAGTTTTGGTTTTCTTTATATTGAGCGTAAGTACCTAAGTTATGGTCCAGTGTTTGCGCTACTGTTGCTAATTCTTCTTCCGCAAGGCGATAGACCTGTTCCCAGGTGGGTGCGTGAAATGTGATATAATAATAATAAATAAATAAAATTTATTTAGGTCCTTTTACAAAGTAATACATTTACAAACTTATAAATACTTAGTAGTACCAAGTTCTTAAGGGATTGAAGCTAGTTTAATTTACACGATTTTTACGTATCTATGAAAGGTGCGTTGGTACTGTCATTCTAACTTGTAGCGACCTGCCTGAGCTAGGTTAATAAAAACCTGTGTTTCAGGCCATCCCCATACTAAGCGGTCAGCTAATTATTTATCCATAGTTAGTTATTTTTTACAATAATACTATCCCGTGTTAACCGTGTCGTCTGCGTAAGATATTAGTTCCTCGTTTGGAAGAGTGAGGTTCATGTAGGTAGATTATAGTATTGGGCCTAGTAAGCTGCCCTATGGAACTCCAAAATTGATAGGAAGTTGACCACTTGAGTGTTCACATGCTACTAACTATTAATTTTAGTTTAAAATGTATTAAATTGTTTTTTTTTTCTTTACGCACTTCACATTTATGTGATTTATTTAATCTAAGTTTCATATAATAAAACAACTCTCGAGCAGTTTAATAAATAAATAATAATAATAATATAAATAAATATTTTTTTTATTTGTACACTTTGAAAACATAAGTACACACACAGGATTTAATGTATATTGTACAGTAGAGTCACATTCAAGGGCGAACTGATGCCTCCTAAACTAGGCCAAAAGCCTGTGTTTTAGGAGTCAAAGTTCCTCTAGGAATGACATACAACTGTTAATGTGTCATGCAAGTACTTATATTTACTTAAATTAAACAAACAATGCCTTAGTTTAACTACAGTAATAGTTCAGTTAAGAGACAATTGTAATAAGATCTTCGGTTTCGTCATACGTTAACTTCTGCAACCAATTTGTAAGTTTGGTTTTAACATCGTGTTTAGTTAGGGAGTATATGTCTATAAGTTTATGTATTCTATTATACAGTCGAGAGCTAGTTGACGCATACTGTCGGCTGGCAAACTTGGATCGGCATTGGACATTATCGCACACGGGAGTGCCTTTGCGTCTTTTTAGCTTTAAGCTTAGCATGATCTAGATGTAGAGTGGAGTGTTTTCGGAGCGTAGCGCGGAGCACAGTTGCAAAAGCTGTCTCACAGTCAATACTTTGGCTTCTAAATAAAGTTGATAGGTCGAAAAGTCCTTGCGCTTAAAGTGCATGACTTTCAAGATCGCCCTTTGAGCTCTTTCAACTTTTAGTAAGGAGGTTTTGTAGGTTCCGCCCCAAACCGGGATACAATCTATACTATATAATATATAATATAATATATAATAATATTATAAAGCTGAAGAGTTTGTTTGTTTGTTTGTTTGTTTGTTTGTTTGAACGCGCTAATCTCAAGAACTACTAGTCCGATTTAAAAAACTCTTTCAGTGTTAGATAGCCCATTTATCGAGGAAGGCTATAGGTTATATATCATCACGCTAAAACCAATAGGAGCGGAGCACCAATGAAGAATGTTTCAAAATTGGGGGATTTTTTTCCTATTGAGAGCTTCCGCTGCGTGCGCTGCGTAAACGGTTAAAGTTTCGCAAAAATCATATATGACAGAAGTGTTCCCCTTTAAAAGCTCTAAAAAAAAGTCCGCGACAGCATATGTCTATCTTTTAAGGTTAGCTCACTATAACCTCTTTTATGCTAACCAAATTTGTTCTAAAATAATGCATTATTTGCGAAGGTGTTTTTATAAACATGGTATTAATCCTTATCCAAATAAATACGTTATTCATCACATGTATTTAATTTTGAACAAAATTGCCTCTGACATCATTTGATTTCAATGTATATCTTAGGAGATATCATAGTTTTAAAATAATACTAATAATAAAGCTGAAGAGTTTGTTTGTTTGAAACACGGTTTGAAAGCTCTAAATCTCTGGAAGTATTGGTCACATATATAAAAATATTTTTGCGTTTGATAGCCCAGTTCTTGAGGAAGGGCTATATTCTATTAAACTTGACGCTAGGACCCTTAGGAGTTGAGCAAAAAGAAAAAGTCTGAAGTTTTCGCCAAGCGAAAACGAAGTAATAGCGCAGGCCGGCGACACAAACAAAAAAAAAAATTACGCGGACGTAGTCGCGGACAGAAGCTAGTATAAAATAATGGATTGGCAAAGACTCTGGTAAACCATCAAAGCTAGATCGGGATCTACAGAGTGCCTAAGTTCCTTAAATATATAAATTAATTTCCTGATCCTTGTACACAGGGCTTAAATATATAAATTAATTTCCTGATCCTTGTACACAGGGCTTCAATTCAAACTATTTCTTTTCTAATTTTCAAGAACGAAGTGACGAAGATCTGTACACGAACCTGATAGTCAGACTGCTGGTTGCGTTTCAGACATAAGCTCTATTAAGGTACGGGAAGAGGAAGTGTTTCGGTTGCTTAAACAAGTGGACCTAAACAAAACTGCGGGCCCAGATAACATTTCGCCGATTTTTATATCTAAATGTGCCAGGTGCCTATCCCTTCCGTTAACAATATTATTTAAGCGATCATTTGAATTAGGGGTAGTGCCTATCATCTGGAAGTCAGCGTATATAACGCCGATTCATAAAAAAGGAGCTAAAGCCAATATAGGCAACTACAGACCAATTTCTAAACTTTGTGTGTTTGCTAAAATTATGGAGAAAATTGTGCACAGACAACTGTCTTCTTCACTCAAATTAAGTTTCTGTGAACATCAACATGGGTTTCTGAAAGGTCGCTCGACCACATCCAATCTCGTGGTCTGTAGTGACTATCTCACAGAGCACATGTCCAGACGGTCTCAGGTTGACGTTATATACACTGATTACAGCAAGTGTTTTGATCGAATAGATCATGTGCTTCTTATGCGTAAACTCTTGTTGGTTGGTGTGAGGGGTAATTTGTTTAGGTGGTTTTCGTCATACGTGGAAAATAGGTGCCAGACGGTGGTTCTCAATGGGTATATGTCGAGAGCTATGTACATTCCGTCGGGAGTTCCCCAAGGATCCTTGTTGGGACCTCTCTTATTTAATATTTTTATAAATGACGTTGCCTCTTGTTTCCTTAATTCTAAAGTCTTATTGTATGCGGACGATATGAAGATTTTGGGTCAAGTGTCTACTGTTGAGGATGCACACTTACTACAGGATGATCTGGACCGGTTCCACGAATACTGCGTTAGAAACAGGTTGGATTTAAATGTATCTAAATGCTATGTATGTACATTTACGCATAAGCCAAACCCTATTAAATTCGATTATATGCTTTCGAATGCCTTGGTAGCCAGAGTGAGTGTCATCAGGGATCTTGGAGTTACTTTTGACTCTAAGCTACTGTTCGATGCACATATTGATAACATAGTCAACAAGGCTTCTAAAGCCTTGGGTTTTATTTTTATGTGTATATAAAAATACGAACATAATACTTGAGGACCATGTAGGTTGGTGTCTGAAATGGTCTTTTGAGGAAAGAACCACAGATTGAGTGGACCTGTCCAGTCAGTGCACGCATTTGTCAGTAACCGTGCAGCTCAACTCAAACTTAAGGAGCTCAACGATTCGACGAACAATACCAAAGACAGGACATTTGGGTAGGTCGCATAAACTACTCAAACTGCCAGACCATGATTAAAACGGAAACAATGACCCACATAGTCCTCACATTCAAAATAAATAAAATAATATAATACTTTACACAGTAAATGGTAAATGTTCATGTCATTGTTTATGTAAATAGATATTTATAAAAAAAATAAAGTGTAAAATCTATATACATATAATAAAACAGTAAAAAAACTGTGTCTGTACATTGAATATATTAAAAAAAAAATACTTGAGGGGGGTTTAGAAACAGTAATAGAGCACGAATCTAAAAAAAAAAATGTGTCTGTTTGTCTGTTTGTCTGTTTGTCTGTTTGTCTGTTTGTTTGTACACGCTAATCTTCGGAACTACTGGACGGATTTGAATGATTTTTTTTTTGTTGTATAGGTATTAAATCTGGGCAACATATAGGCTATAATTTATTTTGGAAAATGGAACACCTGATGCAGAACCGCAACAGACCAGCTAAAGTATAAGAGATACAATAATGGTACCGTAGCAAAAATTGTTTCACGTGATGAGCATTTTCTGCTGAGAGAATAAATTTGAAGATCTGGAACACCTGATGTGGAACTTCAAGAGCCCAGCTACACCATAACATATATAGGAATGACGATTTAGCAAAAGTTGTTCAATCTGATGAGCACTCTCTGTTGACTTATAAAAATCGAAGATCTGGAACACCTGTTGTGGAACTCCAAGAGCCCAGCTACACCATAACACATATAGGAATGACGTTTTAGCAAAAGTTGTTCAATCTAATGAGAACTCTCTGTTGACTTATAAAAATCGAAGATCTGGAACACCTGTTGTGGAACTCCAAGAGCCCAGCTACACCATAACACATTTATAGGAATGACGTTTTAGCAAAAGTTGTTCAATCTGATGAGAACTCTCTGTTGACTTATAAAAATTGAAGATCTGGAACACCTGATGTGGAACTCCATGAGCCCAGCTACACTATAACATATATAGGAATGACGTTTAGCAAAAGTTGTTCAATCTGATAAGCACTCTCTGTTGACTTATAAAAATCGAAGATCTGGAACACCTGTTGTGGAACTCCGAGAGCCCAGCTACACCAAAACACATATAGGAATGACGTCTTAGCAAAAGTTGTTCGATCTGATGGGCATTTCCTGTTGACTTATAAAAATCGAAGATCAGAAACATCTGATGTGGAAATCAAAGCTATCACTAATTTCACTGTATAATTATAAAATAACATAAGCTGGGAGTACCTCCACGCGGTGAAGGCGGTAACAGTTTAGGACTGATTTTCGGTGACGATGGTATATCATTGAAAAGTTGAATCTACTGGTCAAAACTCCCATTTATATTTTTACTTTATCAATAAATATGCCTTCGGGCTTATGTTATTTGAGTGTTTAATTTCCTTTGCCATTTATCTTCGTGACACAGTAGCCTACCCGGTAACGCAGGGGAGCAGTCACTTAGATTTTAATTGATCAGGTATATTCACAATAAAAGTATAACCATGCCTAGAAAGAGGTCAAATCTTTCCCAATGTTTCAAAGGAGCTGAAAGATTGAGGATCATAAGATCCCAAGAATCTACCGAAGAGCGTCAGGAGAGACTTGATGCTGTTCGAAAACATCAGATTGCAACTCGCTCCGTGGAAACCTCTTCGGATCGCGAAGCACGCCTGCGTTCTCAGCGTATTCGCACATCTACTAACAGGTCTTTTGAAACGAGTGATGAACGTGATGCGTGAGTAACTGGTGATCGAGATTATCATACATTGTCCCGAACACGCACACAACAAAATATTCATAATCAGTTAGAAAGTGAGAGAGAAAGAATTGCTGGAGTACGGCATGAAGAGACAGAAGAAGAGCGCAACGAACGTTTGAATTCTGATCGACTTCGACATTCTCTGAACAGAATGTCGATATCATCTGAAGAATCGGATGTGTCTCAAGACAGAGACACATCCGATCCGACAGAGATATAGCCGTAAGACGTGGCAACCTTCCTTGGGTTGATAAGGAACGGAGTGCATTTACGTATACTCTTATGAATGACTTGATTGACTACGCCACGTATTCCGCCATCGGAGGTATGGTTCAAAATTGTACTTTTTGTGAAGCTGTTAAATGGCAAAAAGAAACAAACGGTATGTGTTGCTCAGGTGGAAAAGTACATATTGAAATATTACAAAATCCTCCAGAAATATTAAGATCACTGCTAATTGGTGACCATCCACAGTCAAAACATTTCTTGGACAACATCCGTATACAATGCCTTTCAAATTACATCTTTTGGTGCGAAACAGATTTCAGGAGGCCCATTTATGCCAACATTCAAAGTGCAAGGCCAAGTTTACCACCTTATTGGTTCATTATTGTCTGAAAATGACCCCAAGTATATTTATGACCCCAAATATATTTCGTATCCAATTATCAAGATCAGGCAAATATTAGAAACCAAAACTTTCCGTACTTGAACAAATAGTCTGATTTCACTGCTTCAAAATATGTTGCATGAAGTAAATCCCTACGTACACAGTTTTAAATCTGCCTTAGAATCTATAAAAATATATATAAAAATGGTGCCATAGCAAAAATTATTCCACGTGAAGAGCATTTTCTGCTGTGAGAATAAATCTGAAGATCTGGAACACCTGTTGTGGAACTCCAAAGCCCAGCGACACTACAACATATATAGGAATGACGTCTTAGCAAAAGTTGTTTAGTCTGATGGGAATTTTCTGTTGACTCACAAAAATTAAAGATCTGGAACGTCTCGAATCGTCTCGCGCATCCCGTTGTTTTCCCGTCCCCGGGCTCTTAGAATTCGACATCAGACGTTTCAGATCTTCGATTTTGACGACCCCGTTGTCGCTGGCATAATCAACAGGATCCGCGTACGAAGTCGCGGGCAGAAGCTAGTAGCAAAATAAAGTAAAACAACATTCGCAGTTTAAATCTATTGGAGCAGCTCAATCCCAAGCCTTTTTGTCCTCAATAAAGTCTTTTACAGTATAATAGGCTTTTTGGCATAGTTTTCGCTTTATAAAAGATTTGAATTTATTTAGGCTTAGTTCTTGAATGTGGCTAGGAAGTTTATTATAAAAACGAATGCATTGGCAACGAGCCACCTATTTTCTTGAGCCTTGTTGTAGGAACAACAAATTTGTGTTTGTTCCTAGTATTTATGTTATGGATCAATCAATCAATCAGTTTATTTGCGAAACATAGGTGTTTAAATAGATGTTTACATAAATAGGGGGTGCGCTATGTTTTGGATATCACTGTATTTTTTAAACAGATTAATATTTTTATGTGCATATACAAAAGATTATCATAAATGTACTGAGAGGGCACAGTCATTATATTCATCTCTTTAAATTTCTCTCTGAGGGAGTGTCTAGGACTTAATTTATAAATGGAACGAATTGCTCTTTTTTGTAAAATAAAAATTGTCTGAATATCGGGGGCATTCCCCCACAACAGAATACCGTACGACATCACACTATGAAAATAACTAAAGTAAACCAAACGGGCTGTCTCTAAATCAATTAAATCACGAATTTTCCTAACGGCGTATGCTGCAGAGCTAAGCTTTTTTGACAATTTATCTATATGGGGGCCCCATTGAAGATTAGCATCCAATGTTATGCCTAAGAATACTGTGATATCTTCGGGTTTTAACTCTTCATCTTTTATGAGAACACTGGTGGTTAGACTGGAAGCCGACCCCAACATAGTTGGGAAAAGGCTAGGCAGTTGATGATGATGAGGGCAAATAAGTACCTACTCTTTGGCTGAATGCACAAACCGTGCGAAACAAAACAAACAAACAAAAAGTACCTACTTACCACTTGGAGTCGCGATCGTCAAATTCGATTTGGTTGTGTCAAAATTATTTTTTGAATTTAGAGATATTTTAATGCAGATGGAATAGCTCTAAGATTCTCATAGCCAAAAGTAAGGAATTTTAGTGATAGTTTAGTTAGTTTAGTCCGGTGTACAAGAGAATAAGCACCAATATATAAGCTGACCTCTCGTTATAAGTACGGAAATCCTATACAATGCGAGATCAGCTTATACTGGAAATGTATAGCTGGATGTGTAGCCGTGCGTACCTATACCTACGAAATAACAAACAACTAATCAGTTTATATGAAGTAACTATCTACTATCTTTGAGCCACTTCGTACGAGTTAGCAAAGATATCTTAGCACTTTAACTAAAAATTAAAGAAATATGCATAAGTCCCCACTTGAGTTTTTTTGTTCACATTACCTTATTTTGATTTACGATAACTTAAATATTGAATACTACGTTGGTGCGTTACCCCTCACTAGTTGCTTAGCCATTTGACAAATCGTGCTGTCAAAAGAATGTTTAAGTTCGGATCAGCAGGTTTTGAGAAAATCGCGGACATACAAACAAACATACATACATACGAGTCGAATAAAGAACCTCGTTTTATGAAGTCAGTTAAAAACGTCAACTTGTTGTTGCTGATCAAATCATCTTGCAAGGTTTGACCCTTTTATACATACAGATATGTATACATATACATGTACCTATATACTTTCCTACATACAAGTGTGGTTACATATAAGAAAGCAGATAAAAAAAAATTATGATTTCTCTAAAATAGTTATGGTTTCATCACCAATGAAGTATCGTGGATAGCTTGTTTCTTTTCTTTAGTTTATCAGTAAGAAAATAAATGCGAAAATTAAAATTTTCGTTTGGATAATGTAGATAAGCATAAAAACTAACACCCTGCAAACCGCTATTTTATCCTACTATGCAATTATATAAAGTAAAATATGTTTTCTATTTACACGTTTCTTGCCAATGTTGCCGGCAAGTTTGGAAACATTCGCGGCAGTTTTGGCAACTTTCGCAATATTGCCGGCAATTTTCATGCCTAAACCCTATTTCCATAGAAATTTAATAAAAACTTAGAAACGCAATATTTCTGAGATCTCGCTAGATACATACCTAATTAGAATTCTCTCCAGTTGAAGGTACTTTACATAAGTATATTATGAAAATAAAAAAAAATGCGACCCGTAAATAGCTAATTTTATATATTTTTTTTTCGTTTATTGATAAAATATTTTTTTTATTCTCGCTCCTGTTACGTTAGAGACTTGCAAATTTTTCAATACAAACATTTCAAA
The DNA here is from genome assembly GCA_949316385.1 of Globia sparganii. NCBI lineage: Eukaryota > Metazoa > Arthropoda > Insecta > Lepidoptera > Noctuidae > Globia > Globia sparganii. Next base: position 25,455,714 of record OX438657.1, read on the forward strand.
CCAACAATTAAGTGGTAGTTTATAAGTCACTGAAATTTGCTATATTCAAGAAATACAGACGAAAAACTTTTTCAAGAAGGTCGGTAACCTTTCACTAAAAATATTTGTATCTCCTAAATTAAGTGCAATTTCAAAACGGGTTTTTTTTAGAATGTTTTATTAAGTTTATTTAATTTTTATTATTTATCTATAAAGAAAAAAAATAAAACTGTCATGTCCGCAACTAAGGCAATGATGATGAATATCTCAATATAATTTCAAATCAATAAAGTTACAGAGCTTGTAGGTGTAAAGTATCCACAACGTGGTGTTATTGGATTTAGTTTAGATGTAAGTTTTAGCTGCTTATTTAAAGCTTCCTCTCTCCTACCATTTTTTGCTGTGCCCGACAGGGTCCATAATGATCACTATTTTTTAATTTACCACCTAAGTACACATTGTGGAATGCAAATAAAATTTGAGTATTGAGTAAGGCAAAATAATGCACTGTGCGCAGTCACCACTGTTGTCATAAGCTTGACCTGAGCGGAGGCCCCGTCGCCCTCGGGAATAGCTGTAGCAGGTACCTTATTCAATGAAAGGCTTAAAAAATGGTAAATAATATAATAGTATGAAAGTCTGAGAGAGTAGGAACAATTAGATATGAAAAAAACGACTTGACGGTTTCACTTGATATGACACACAGTTTTTTCTTTTATATGTCACTGCAGCTGTAGCATGCCAAAGAGGCTTTAACACTTTCCCTCAGCTGCTAGTCGACCTTCTAATCTTTAACACTTTCCCTCAGCTGCTAGTCGACCTTCTAATCTTTAACACTTTCCCTCAGCTGCTAGTCGACCTTCTAATCTTTAACACTTTCCCTCAGCTGCTAGTCGACCTTCTAATCTTTAACACTTTCCCTCAGCTGCTAGTCGACCTTCTAATCTTTAACACTTTCCCTCAGCTGCTAGTCGACCTTCTAATCTTTAACACTTTCCCTCAGCTGCTAGTCGACCTTCTAATCTTTAACACTTTCCCTCAGCTGCTAGTCGACCTTCTAATCTTTAACACTTTCCCTCAGCTGCTAGTCGACCTTCTAATCTTTAACACTTTCCCTCAGCTGCTAGTCGACCTTCTAATCTTTAACACTTTCCTTCAGCTGCTAGTCGACCTTCTAATCTTTAACACTTTCCCTCAGCTGCTAGTCGACCTTCTAATCTTTAACACTTTCCTTCAGCTGCTAGTCGACCTTCTAATCTTTAACACTTTCCCTCAGCTGCTAGTCGACCTTCTAATCTTTAACACTTTCCCTCAGCTGCTAGTCGACCTTCTAATCTTTAACACTTTCCCTCAGCTGCTAGTCGACCTTCTAATCTTTAACACTTTCCTTCAGCTGCTAGTCGACCTTCTAATCTTTAACACTTTCCCTCAGCTGCTAGTCGACCTTCTAATCTTTAACACTTTCCCTCAGCTGCTAGTCGACCTTCTAATCTTTAACACTTTCCCTCAGCTGCTAGTCGACCTTCTAATCTTTAACACTTTCCCTCAGCTGCTAGTCGACCTTCTAATCTTTAACACTTTCCCTCAGCTGCTAGTCGACCTTCTAATCTTTAACACTTTCCCTCAGCTGCTAGTCGACCTTCTAATCTTTAACACTTTCCCTCAGCTGCTAGTCGACCTTCTAATCTTTAACACTTTCCTTCAGCTGCTAGTCGACCTTCTAATCTTTAACACTTTCCCTCAGCTGCTAGTCGACCTTCTAATCTTTAACACTTTCCCTCAGCTGCTAGTCGACCTTCTAATCTTTAACACTTTCCCTCAGCTGCTAGTCGACCTTCTAATCTTTAACACTTTCCCTCAGCTGCTAGTCGACCTTCTAATCTTTAACACTTTCCCTCAGCTGCTAGTCGACCTTCTAATCTTTAACACTTTCCCTCAGCTGCTAGTCGACCTTCTAATCTTTAACACTTTCCCTCAGCTGCTAGTCGACCTTCTAATCTTTAACACTTTCCCTCAGCTGCTAGTCGACCTTCTAATCTTTAACACTTTCCCTCAGCTGCTAGTCGACCTTCTAATCTTTCAGACCTATGTCCTGACAAAGTTCCTGCAACCTCGGCCTGGGCAGGGCTTTAGTCAGCAGATCTGCTAGCTGTGTAGCGGAACTAGTCCTTTCGACCACAATGTTGTTTTGGAGCACAAGTTCTCTTACAAAAAAGTGTCTCACACGAACATAACATGTTTCGTTCTTCGATGAAACTCGGGATTATGCGCTAGTTTCACCGTAGCTTCATTGTCCACAAATAAAACTGGAATTTCTTTTTGACCATTTATGTCTTTAAATAGTTGTTTTAACCAAAATAATTCCCTTGCAGCCTCGCTTGCTGCCACAAGCTCGGCTTCTGTGGTGCTAATCGCAACTGAAGCTTGTCGTTGACTAATCCAAGAGATTGCTCCTTTAGAAAATAAACACAATACTCCTGTCGTAGAGCGACCTGTTTTTAAACATCCAGCATGATCAGCATCACTGTAGGCTTTGATTTGATTGGGAGAATCCGCATCATGCACATACTTTATTCCTCTTGATAATGTTCCTTTTACATATCGCATTATGCGCTTCACCACACACCAATCACTTGAAGTCGGCTTTTCTAAGCTTCTCGAAGCCACTCCTACAGCATACGCCAAATCAAGGCGAGTGCCTACCATCAAGTAGGCGAGCGAGCCTACTGCTTCTCTGTATGGAAATGACTGTGACTCATTCTCAGCTTTCCCTTTTTCAATAATTCCTTCTTTCTGTAAAGGAGTCGACACTGGATTGCAGTCTCTCATATTGAACCTCTGCAAAACCTTTCTTGCGTAAGCTTCTTGCTTTATTAAAATCGAGCCATCTTCCATTTGCTCTATTTCTAACCCGAGATAATATGAAGCTGGTTTGGTTGTGATCAGCAAAATCTTTTTCAGGTCATTGATGAACTCATTTGCAAGGTTTTTTATCACTCGCTGCAACTAAACCATCATCGACGTAGAGTGCTATTATGATTTTCTTATTACCCATGGTTTTCATATATAGGCATGGATCAGCGTCGCTAGTTTTAAAACCTAAAGATTTAAGTGTTTCTGAAAAACAATAGTTCCAGCAACGGGGTGCCTGCTTTAATCCGTAGAGGCTCTTTTTTAGGTGACATACTCTTGATGTCCCATCCTCAAAGCCTTCTGGCTGCGTCATAAATTCTTTCTTCTTTCAAAACACCGTTGAGAAAGGCTGTTGCAATATCAAACTGAATAAGATGCAGTTTCTCTCTTGCTGCAACACTGAGCAAAGATCTTACAGTTGCCAGCCTGGCTACCGGGCTGAAAGTTTCATTATAGTCAAAACCCTTCTTTTGCCTAAACCCTTTCACGACTAATCGGGCTTTATATTTCTCAACTGTACCGTCAGGGTTGGATTTAACTTTATAAACCCATTTACGCGGCAGGGCTTTTCGGTCTCTCGGTAGATTTTCCAAGTCCCACACTTTAAACTTCTGTAAAGAATCGATTTCATTCTTCATGGGTTCTAACCATCTATCTTTACTTTTACTACTTGATACTGCTTCTTTCTTTTTTCTTTATATGTTAAAGGTTCTCTTTCGATTATCGAATCGACCAAGTATAATTTAAAGTCATCCAATTTTTGTGGAGGTCGTAGAGTACTTCTGTCTCTGAGATTATACCTTGGAACATCCGGTATAGAAATATCGTTCTCTGAATTCATCGGTATCTCAATATCAGGAGGAATAGCATCTACAAACTCTTCAGGTTCACAATCTGAAAATGCGTTTTCATTTTCTATGATCTCATTTTCTTGTTCTCCCTCTAATTGGACTGACTGTCTTATAGGAGAAGCTACATGTTGCGGAAAATCATCTTCCGGAAAGATCACTCCCTCTGTCTCCTGTCTTATCAAATCAGAATCTCCCTCTATCTCACCGCTCACTGGTAAAGTTACATCTTCCTGAGGACCTGGTCCTAAGGCCGTTGGGATTCTCAATTCCATGGTTGGACAAAAAGGGACATCTCTGGATCTTTCGGTCTGTTTTCCATTCCAGATGCGATATCCGTCGTCGTTATCGTATCCAATAAGTCTCCCTTGGGTAGCTTTCTTATTTAGCTTCTTCCTTTTATGTTTGGGAATGTGAAAGAAACATTCACTCGCAAGTGTGAGATTTTAGGCTTTTTCTTATGCCACAACTCATACGGTACTTTCCCTTCTTCTCTTGTGGGTCCCGTGCGATTGAGAACGTATGCAGCTGTATTGATAAGCTCTGCCCACGGGGCTTGTGGAAATTCGTCTCCTGCATGCATGTATGATCGAGCTGTTTCCACGAGTCCTGTTCTCTCTTTCTGCGCACCCATTTTGCTCGGGTGTGTATGGCATCGTGAGCCGCTGGATTATTCCCTGCCTGCTAAGTATATCCCGAACCGCGTTATTGTCAAATTCCCCACCATTGTCGCTCAATAACGTTTTGACTATATGTCCAGCATTTTTGGCTTCATTCAGAAATTGAACAATCTTGTCTTTTACATCACTTTTGTTTCGAATGAAATAAACATGATGAAATGAGGAGAAGTCATCCTTTAAAAGGACAAAGTAGCGACATTTCGAGTAACTTTCAGGGAATGGTCCGCACACATCGGCATGAACCAGCTCTCCAGGCATACTAGCTCTTTCTCTTTTGCCAAATTTAAGACGCTGTCTTCCCATAAATGCAGCCCTCGCACTGTATATCATCTTTATCATTTAGATTAATCCCCAGTTCCCTCTTGACAAGATCTTTGATGTATTTCTTGTTCTGGTGACCAAATCTCTCATGATATAGCTGGAGTAAGCTCGATGGATTAATAGCATTAATCTCTACAGGTTTGTTTGGTAGAACTGTCTTCATTTGTAACTTATACAGTCCTCCACTCTGCTTCCTGTGCCCAACTACTAAAATCTGACCGTTTAGTTCCAGCCTGCACTCTTTCGTGGTGGAAATAAATGTGCTATTTTGCAGTTTATCTTGTGCAGCTAACATGGATAGCAAATTCTTTGTAAGCTTTGGTACGTACCAGACATCACTCAGAGTTATGTTCATTGTTTTGCCATTAACTTTGGTTTGAACTACCACAGACCCTTTCCCTTTTGCAGGAACTACAGTCCCATCTGCCGTTGTAACAGTGTGGTTCGATCCAAAGTCCTCAAAATATGTGAATATGTCTCCCCTATTGGTAACGTGAGTCGTGGCACCATTATCCACATACCAATTTTCTGTATCGCTTTCTTCAGAGCAAGTGTAAATCATCAACGTTATATTCTGTACTTGCTGCTGCTTGGACAAAGACTGTGTAGGTTTCTTCTGTCTACCATCATTAATCCACTGCTTGCAATTCTTAATGCGGTGGCCTATTTTTGAGCAGTACCTGCATCTTATGTTCTCGTCCCTTAACTGCGACTTATGCTGTTTGCCGGTAAGGTACTTGATGTGTGTAATCAGAAGGTTGGCAAATGAAAGAGCGTGTTCTCGGTTGAAGGTTTACTGAACGACTGGTGTTGTGTACAGAAGTTGAGAGGGCTTAGAATTAACTTACGAGCTACGTCATACATTGCCTAAGATTATAGATATTTAATATGCCTACGCGCTACAATCCTCCCCCCTTAGATTAAACCATTAAGTTTTAGTTACTCCCTAAATGAATATAAAATTATGAACTAAGCTACAAACGGTACAAACGTTAAAATAAACAAATTATGTAAGTTAAGGACATACTTATACTCGTATAAACATTATCTTACGTCATTGGTTGTGGACAATTGTTTTACTTATAACTTTATAAGTACTAGAGCGTTCACGGTCTTTCGACGGAAATTGTTTACACTACACTTAAGTTTGTTTGAGGTTTGCACTTTGCACTCGCGATATTTGCTTGTAGGTTGGCGTCTCTAGTGGTACGCCATTAGCACGTTGTGTGATCGCGCAGCTGATTCTTGATTCGACGGCGGCGGCTTCGATGCGACGCCTGCCATAGCTCCACCCCACGTAGAGTAGGTATACATAGGGTTACCGCGGCTGTTGACTAGGATGATTGCGGCTAGTAACATCTTGTAGGTGATGTGATGGTAATGGTTTCATCTTCCACTTATGTTGGCTGCGCTGTTCTAGTGCGCAACGATGGTCATTTTGTTAGCTGGCTGGCCCATGTTGTTGCTGACTGGTATGAGTGCAGCGATAGTGAGCGTTTGTTGACGTCTGACGGTTATGGAAACAGTTGATAACGACGTTGAAGTGGCGGCTCAAATGTCGAATCTTACGGTCCTCTTAACGACGCGGCCCGATTTCGTTATAACTGGCGGTGTCGTAGTGCTTGAAGTGTCGTATGAAGTGGTAACGTTCGCCGGATGTGGGACGGTGTCGGGTGGCTTTGTTTGGGTCTCTTGGCGTGGGACCGGCACATTATCAAAGTCTAATAAATAAGCTGGTTTTAGACGATCAAGTGATACTGTGACTTGCCTGTTGTTACAGTCTAAAGTGTAAAATTTTGGATGACGTGTTAGTACTTTATATGGGCCTTCGTATGGTGGTACCAAAGAACGCCGTGCTTCGTTCCTAACAAACACATGAGTGTTAATGGATAAGTCTTTATGAATAAATACACTATTGTTATTGTTATGTGAACTTGAATGTGAGAGGTTGGGAACGGATGACAATGAATTGGTTAACTGTTTGATGTAATCGCTCTCGTTAATGTTGGTTGTAGGCTTTGAAAGAAATAGGTCACCTGGGAGTCTGAGACTACTGCCGTATAAAAATTGTGATGGACTGTATCCCAGATCTAATTTAACTGCTGAGCGTAATCCTAGGAGTACTAGAGGTAATTCCCGTAACCATTGTGAACTATTTGAACATTTTGCCATGATAGCAGCTTTTAAGGTACGGTGCAGTCTTTCGATCATGCCGTTCGCCTTTGGGTTGTATGCAGTTGTACGAACTCGTTCGATGCCGAGTCTTTTTAATAACTGCCGAAATAAGTCTGATTCGAATTGACGACCTTGATCTGAGGTTATACGTTTTGGACAACCGAAACGAGCAATCCAATGCTCTACGAACACTTTAGCAACCGTTTCAGCTGTTATGTCTTTAACGGGTATAACTTCAGGCCATTTCGTCACCCTGTCGATGATGGTGACGCAATATTTGAAATCCTCTGCCGGTGGCAGTGGTCCTATTATATCTATGTGTACGTGTTCGAAACGATTTCCTGTGTTGTCAAATTCGCCTATCGGTGTTACTGTGTGGCGTTGAATTTTACATTTTTGACAGGGAACACACATTTTCACATATTTTCTTATGTCATTATTCATGCTGCTCCAAAAATACCTTGACTTAACTAAGCGTTGGGTAGCTGCGACGCCGGGATGACTCACATTGTGTAAAGTTTTGATGGCGAGTTCCCGAAACTGTATAGGTAGATAAGGACGTATGTCGTTTGTTGATGTTTCGCAGGCTATTTTTATATCCGAATTGGGCATGGTGATTAATTTAAATTGGAGTTTATCATGTTTACGTAGGTTTTGTAATTCCGAATCGCTTTTTTGTAGTTCGGCTAACTTTTGATAGTCGAATAATGATGGCACGATAATCTCATCAATTCGGGATAGTGCGTCGGCGACTGTATTTTTGTCACCTTCTATGTACATGATGTTATCACAAAATTGAGAAATGAAGTCTAATTGTCTTAATCGCCTAGGTGAGTCTGACGGCGACACCTTTTTCGATAGGGCGAATGTTAATGGCTTGTGGTCTGTTAGGACTGTTAGCTTTCTGCCTTCTACCAAATGGCGGAAGTGTTTTATTGCCATGTATATTGCTAAAAGTTCCCTATCATAAGTACTATATCTTGTTTGAGTGTCAGTGAGTTTCTTTGAGTAAAATCCTAGTGGTTCTAATTTATCACTAACTCTCTGATTTAAAACTGCACCTACGCAAGTACCGGAAGCATCTGTCATCAACACTAGTGGCACGGTTGCGTCGGGATGTGATAACATCACTGTATTATTGATGATTTGTTTACATCGACTGAATGCTTCTAATGCACTTTCAGTCCACGTAATTTCGGTTTTGTCGCGTTTTTTTGAATTATGTAAATACGCGTTTAGTGGTGCTTGAATTTCTGCAGCTTTTGGGATATTTAGTCTGTAGAAATTCATCATTCCGAGGAAACGTCGGAGTTCCTCAATTGTTTTGGGTTGTGGATAGTCATTTATAAGTTGCGTTTTTTTTGCACTCGGTTTTATGCCCTTTGAGTTGATGTGATAACCGAGGAAGTCCAATTCGGATTTACCAAATTCACATTTATCTGTGTTGATCGTTAAGCCGTAATTATTTAAACGTTCCAAAACTATCTCTAAATGTTTTACATGCATTTCTTTCGATTCTGAAGCTATAATTACGTCATCAAGATAAGGAAATGCAAAATCTAGACTTTTTAATGCATTATTGACTAGTCTTTGAAAATCTTGCGCTGCGTTACGTAACCCAAAGTTCATTCTTGTAAATTCGAATAAACCGAATGGAGTTATGACTGCAGTTTTTGGAATGTCTTCGGGAGCCATTGGTATATTATGGTAAGCTTTCCGAACGTCAATTTTTGAAAATATAGATTTCCCTTTGAGTAAGTATGTGAAATCAAGTAGTCTTGGTAATGGGTAACGGTCGGGAGTAGTTTGTGCGTTGAGTCTACGATAATCTCCGCATGGTCTTATCTCACCGTTTTTTTTACTAACGCATACAAGTGGGTTAGCCCAAGGGCTATTCGAAGGTCTACAAATACCTAATTGCATCATCCTCTCGAATTCTGCTTTGGCTACTTTGTATTTCTCCGGATTAAGCGGTCGTACCTTTTCATGAACCGGAGGTCCAGTAGTATAAATGTGGTGTTGTACATCATGTTTAGGATGTGTTTTGAAGTTTTCCAATTTGGTGATGTCGGGAAATTTTTGTAATATAAGATGGTATTCGTCGTTTACATCGATTGATCGAATACTCGGTTCGTGGCAATTTGTAATATTCGTTGCGCGCGATATTAAAGTGATTTTGTCTATTAGTTTCCTACCATGTAAATCAACTATTAATTTGTGAGCAGCAAGGAAGTCAGCCCCTATAATTGAACGTTGAACATCGGCTAGTATGAACTTCCATTGGAATGGGCGACGTAAACCTAAGTTAACCGTAATAGTTTTTTCGCCGTATGTTTTAATTTTTGTGCCATTGGCTGCGTATAATATGTAATCTGACGTGGATGCGTTTTGCCTTTTACCGGCTAAAACCGACACGTCAGCACCAGTGTCGATAAGAAATCGTGCACCAGTTTTATTATCTGTAACACATAAACGATAGGAATTTGCGACACCGGCGACATTGTGTATTTGACCCGGTGTCTGTATTAGTTTTCCGGGTTCTTTCTGCCGCAATTTATTGTGTCGCCGCATTTACGCGCATTGGTACCGTAAGTGAAGTGGTAGAAACACAAGTAATTCGCATCACCTGGTTTCGCTTTTTGGCTCAGGTATTTTTCCGTATTTTTTTGAGTGTTTTCGCGACTTTTAGAACGTGACCGGGATGTGCTAGAGCCATAACGCTCTCGACTTCGCGAGTTACGGTTTTTATGCGTATATGAACTGTTTAGTTTACTGCTTAACTCCGAAATTTCTAATTTCATTTGTTTCAATTCGCTAACAATGGTTTCGGGGATTGTATGGTCTACACTCGGGGTTGTTTTGGTAACCGGGGCTATTTCTGATGGCCTGGTATTTTCTATGATTTTATCGGCGATATTAGCCAAACTGTCGAGTTTTACCTCACTAGTGTCGCATGCGGTTATTACGGCCCTAATTGAATGTGGAAGACGGCCTGACCACAATAATTTTAGAGTGTCGTCTGGCACTCTATTTTTTCCTAAATCTCGCATACGCCTTAATAATTGTGAAGGTTTTTGGTCTCCGAGTTCGATTTCGTTTAAGAGTTGGTTCAGTTGTTTGGTTTCCGACTCTTCGTAAACCGAAATTAATCTATTTTTGAGAGTTTCAAATTTATTATTTTCAGGCATGTTTTCTAGGATGTCACTTATATCAGGTAATTCGTCAGGTTTCAGCCTAGCTATTAGAAGTTGACTTTTGTGCAGGTCACTTGCCTTTTGGGGATCCACGATGGCATTGAATTGATGGAACCAGAGCCTTGGTCGATCTCGCCAAAAGTCCGGTATCCTCGGTGTGATGGAAACTGCCGTCATTTGCTGCGGTTGTGACTCCGCCGGGGTTGACATGGCTGCGATTTGTTGGAGAGCTGCGGCCTGGTAACGCGGGTCGTTTATTTTTACGCGCGATAAGAGTCTATAGCAGACTCTCGGTTACTGTAATAATTTGGAACTCGATCGCGCGCGGACACGTCGGGTGTCACCACTTTGCCGGTAAGGTACTTGATGTGTGTAATCAGAAGGTTGGCAAATGAAAGAGCGTGTTCTCGGTTGAAGGTTTACTGAACGACTGGTGTTGTGTACAGAAGTTGAGAGGGCTTAGAATTAACTTACGAGCTACGTCATACATTGCCTAAGATTATAGATAGGTACAGGCGAGCACTTCCTGAGTCTCCTCAATATGACCACCTAGCGCTCTCTCGTACCCGCACAGTTGTGCTATCAGTGATTCAATTGTCCTCTCTTGTTTGTTTAACAGCATCCAACTTGATTTGAAACTGAAAAATTTTTCATTGAGGGAATCTAAAATTTTACAGATCAAGAACATTTCCGGCAACTTCATGTTAGGATCGGTCTTCAAAATTTCAGCATTCAAATTGTTCCAAATGTTTTTAAGATTCGACATCACGGTAGATACGTCATCATTACAGTTATTTTTGAAGCTAAAGAATTGCATGCACAAAGTGTATGCTCTGTCTTCTATTGACCGTCAAACAAGCGGTGAAGTTCCTGCCACACTTCGTTTGCTGTTTCAAATCGCATGACTTTCATTAAATTCTCTCCGGTCATGTTGCTTGTAATTATTAGTAGAGCGTTGCTGTCTGCCTTCCTATATTTTAGCAATTCTGCATTATAGACCATCAGCGCACCATCGCCTGTTCCTAAAATTGGCTTTGTTAGTTTTCCTTCTGCCGCCTCCATGGCACATTCTGTGCCCCGCAGCATGATGGACACCTTATACTTCCATGTAGCCCAATTCTGGCTACCTACGAGCTGACCGATCTGAATCTTGGTAGTGGTAAAATTTTCCATTTTGACAGCACCGAAAAAACTTTTGTTTTTTGCTTACTTGTGTACTGGGTCTTATCCTGGGTATCCTGAATATACCGGGTATATGGGGTGTTCTGGGCCCATAACCTGTAGCAGGTACCTTATTCAGTGAAAGGCTTAAAAAATAGTAAATAATATAATAGTATGAAAGTCTTAGAGAGTAGGAACAATTAGATATGAAAAAAACGACTTGACGGTTTCACTTGATATGACACACAGTTTTTTCTTTTATATGTCACTGCAGCTGTAGCATGCCAAAGAGGCTTTAACAATAGCATAGCTAGGAGGTTAAGGGATAGGATAGCCCCGCAGTCCATCCCTGGAACCACACATTAGTGTTGCCTACCGATAGTCGACTATACAGAATTTTCACATTATGGTATTTACTAGTGTTGTCTACCGATAGTCCACTATCGCTAAACTATCGATAGTGTATCGATAGTTGACGTCATATCAATAGTATCGATAGCCTATCGATATTATCGATACTATCAATATTATCGTAGTATGATACAGGGCAATAGTATTGATACACAAAAATAGTATCGATAGTATCGATACTATCGAAGACCAGCATATGTTTAGGAGCAATACTATCGATAGTATTGATAGTATCGATAGCTCACACTATCGATAGTTTAATAAACGGCGATAGTATTGCCTTCCAATATTCAATAGTAAGTATTATATATTATTATTTTATTTAGTATTGATAGTTTTTATTATTTAATACAACGATACTAATGATAATATCGATAGTATTACTCAAAAATAATCGATACTATTGATAGTATTATCATGTAATAGTATCGATACTATCGATTCTATTGCTTCCAATCAATAGTATTAGTTAACTTGTGATATCGATAGTATCGATAGTATCGATACTATCGATAGCACTATCGGTATTGTTACTAGTTTTCGAGGACATCTATCGATAGAGAAACTATCGATAGTTGGGCAACTCTGCCACACATAGGTTTTGTCTACTGTCATCGTTGGTTATATTATATCATAGAGTACTATTGTATTATTATATTCAACCGCCACCATTCTAACACTCATTATTATTTTCAATTTCAACTTCAATTAATTCTTACGCGTAGACAACTGTTTTGCACACAATGACGTAATATTATATAGACACGTCATGAACCATCATCGCGGCGCTTAAAAACGGCGAAAATACTAGTTAACTACATAGACGCTTGAAGAAAGGGAAAGAAAATATGACACCGCCCCAATCTGTCAGATTTTCCCAATTGAATATGAACCTTATTCCTGTGTGCTAAAGTTGAAAATCTATCAAAGAAATTTGACAGATTGGGGTAAGTTGACCTGCTGGCGGCAGTGGTGCCAACTTTGGGGTTTTCCCCCTAAATTTAGGGGGAAGAAGTGTTAAAAGGGGGATTTTTAGGGACAGAAATTTTTTGGGGATATTTTTAGGGGCTTCATAAAACATGTGCAATTTTAATCGACCAATAGTAGGAATAGAATGACATCACCTCACCGCGATTTAGTTCTCGAATGAATGAAGCGAACGTGGCCTGTGCGTGGAATGGAACGAGCTGCGCTGCTGTGTCAATCCAAAATCAACTTAGTGAGTTTCTATAAGTCCGTTTAGTACCCCTGACCAACAATTTTTGACGTGATAACGTCCTATGAATCAATGAACACCGGCACCTGCCCTGCCAATCCAATACACTGTATAAAAAGTTACAGTGTATTAGATTGGCAGGGCAGTTGCGACTTGCGAGCCTCGATCTTTTCATATTAATTTTCATTCGATTATTTATCCGTATCTGAGAGGTTTGCACCTTTGTTTTATGACTTGTTTGCTCAATCCTTCGCCCCGTGACGTCTGACAGGTGACAACTGACAACCTGACGTAATGACGTTTGTTTATTTCTCTTGTCTCTTGAATTGTTCGTAAAATAAAATAAAACGCATAGGTACTTACCTATGCGTTTTATTTTATGAGTTACGATCGATTTAGGGAGTTGGGCACTACATGAAAGAAATTTAACTTATGAGAAACTTAGGGTTTTTTAGGGGGATTTTTAAAAAATCTTGGGGGTAATTTTTGGTATAGGTTGGTAACACTGACTGGCCGCCTGGCGTCTGCAATGATGTCAGACGTACCAACTTCTTGGTACACATACTAGTTTTTAGTGTCACGTACCATGTACCAAGGCTACTCAGTCCTTGTACGCAAAAATACCAAGATTCGCCGTTGACCGACAAAAATACACTGACAACGACAAATTTCAGAGATTCATGTAAAAAAAATCCAATCAGTACGTGCTTATAAACGATTAATATTCTTCAATTGATGAAAGAATCGAGTATTTTCAAATAAAAATGATCAATTATTTAATATTTTTTCTGAACATGAAATTGAATCTAACACGGACAGAAAATCGCAAGTCAGTTGTCTGCTTTTACCACTGTCGCCACTGAACGGTTGGTAAGAAGTCGAAAATAGAGAGTCTGCATTTTTTTCGGCATCCAAATTTGTTTACGTCTGAGTTATTTTCTATAGTTTGCTCAAGCGAACCGTCGTTTTCCATAAAAGATCTTCGTTATAAATCATTTATTTACTTTTTTCAATATATTTTACATATTATATCCGAAATGCAATATAATATAAAAAAAAAAAAATGTTAAAAGTGATATTTCTTCCGTGTGTTCGATAATTACTGCCCTCTATTAACGGTCTACGAAATTGAAATGTACATTTTTTTACTGGGATGCAATTTCGATTTCCCACACAGCTCCCAGAATTGGCAGCGCCAGAGCGGAGCACAGGCGTACTAGTTTCCCGTCTCGAATACCAGCTTTCAGCCAGCTCGGCACAAGGATTTCTAGGTGGCCATCTAACATCCCTGGGCGTCTGTACATCGTCTGAAAACACACGACGGCATGTTTTCTGTTTTGCACAGGTTTACACACACGATATAAATTTATGGAGTCATGAGAACGTCATACAACGTAATCAAATGTTCTCTTATTGGTCAATTAAATATTTTAATATTGGTCGCCTAGCAACTAAAATGTAGGTTGGGAAATATGATGTAAGGCAGCAAGAACCACAATAAAAAGGACAATTAATATTCCCTACGTTAATCGAGTTCTTATTTCACACACTCCTTCGTATTCCCAACAATTGGTGACCCCGACGTGATCAAACGGAACGCTTATAAGAAGACCCTTTTCGTGTGGAGCAAGCTGCCATGTCTGAAGAGAAAGAGGCGAAAATCCAGACCGAGATGAGTTTCGACGTGAGCGCGGTGTCCGTGCAGTCGCGGCTCTTACCTTTCTGGAGAGAAATACCCCGTGCCTGGTTCATCCAATTCGAAGCCGTGATTGACCCATTGAAGACCTCAGATGACCAAAAATTCCGATATCTACTGCAACAACTGCAAGCGGTCGACTTACAACATTTGACCGACATACTTTACAATCCGCCTGCAACTGGGAAGTACGAAAAGGTAAAACAACGCTTACTCGAAGCCTACGACAAATCAGATGTCAAGAATTTCCAGAAACTAATCAGCGGACTAGAGCTAGGAGACCAGAAGCCCTCCCAGCTGTTAAGGAAGATGCGAGAACTCGCAAGCGGCATGATTACCGAGGAAGGTCTCAAAATAGAATGGTTAAATCACCTGCCCGCACAAGTTCGAGTCGTCTTGTCCATAAACAAGGAATCATCTTTGGACACCTTAGCTGCGATGGCAGACAAAATGGCGGAGTACGCAGAGAGTCCCAGCGTAGCCGAAGTCACAGCACCAGCACCATCCTCGTCGTCTACAACTTCCATGACGCAACTAGAAACACTGGCAAAGCAAATGGAGAAGCTCACGCTAGAGATCGCTGAACTACGTCGAGGACGGCCACCACACCAACACCGACGCCGCCCGTACAATCCTCGCTTTCGATCCCGTTCACGTTCGCAGTCAACGCAGCGTGGACCTGCACCGAAACCTGGAGACGCCAACTGGGAATGCCGCTACCACCACCGTTTCGGAGACAAAGCAAAACGCTGTGAATCACCATGTTGTAGAAGGAAGAAGCCGTCGGAAAACTAGAGCTGACACCGACCGTGGCGGACGTCGGTGTCCCGTACACCAGTAATCGCCTTTGTGTACACGACCGCAACACTCACGAACGTTTCCTCGTGGACACAGGCGCAGACATTTCCGTTTTGGCCGCCAAGCGCAAAGATAACAAAACTGTAAGCGCCTACAATTTATACGCGGCAAACAATACGCCAATCAAGACCTACGGACAGAAAACTATCAGGCTAAATTTTGGATTACGAAGAGACTTTATTTGGTCATTCGTCGTTGCAGACATCAAAACCTCAATACTGGGAGCTGATTTCCTCCGTCACTTTAAACTGTTGGTAGACCTGGACAAGAAAAAGTTAGTGGACAAGGTTACCGAACTGTCTATCGACGCATTAGAAATTTCTACAAACACCGAATCAGTTCACATCTTAAGCAACAATCAAGTATTTTACGACATTTTGAAGCAATATCCGGATGTCCTACGTCCCATGTCGCTGAAAGAACCATCGAAACATGACGTGGTTCATCATATCGAAACTACCGGCCCCCCACTCTACGCTCGCCCCCGCCCTCTGCCCCCTGACAAGTATAAGGCAGCCAAACAAGAGTTTGACCGCATGTTAGAAATGGGCATCTGCAAGCCATCAAAAAGCCCATGGGCCAGCCCTCTTCATGTTGTAAAGAAAAAAGATGGAAAACTACGCGTGTGTGGCGACTATAGACGTCTAAACGCAGTCACCCAACCGGATCGCTATCCCGTACCTCGCATTCAAGATTTCACGTACCAACTACATAACAAGAAAATATTCTCGAAACTTGATCTAAAAATGGCGTACTATTGGATACCCATCGCCAAGGATGACGCACAGAAAACGGCGATCACAACACCTTTTGGGATGTTTGAGTTCAATTGTATGACATTTGGACTACGCAACGGCAGTCAAACATTTCAAAGATTCATGCACGAGGTACTGAGGGGCATAGACGGCTGTTTCTGTTTCATCGACGATATACTTCTCTTCGAAAAAAACGAAAAAAAGCACGAGCAGCTTCTACATCAAGTTCTACAGCGATTGGATAAATACGGTCTGACACTGAACATAGAAAAATGCGAGTTTGGTAAAGAAACAATAGATTTTCTTGGCTATGAAGTATCGGCGACCGGCTTAAAACCTACAACGGAACGAGTTAAAGCTATATCTACCTACCCAAAACCGAAAACCATTCTCGAACTTCGACGTTTCTTGGGAATGATCAACTTTTACAGAGACTGTCTCCCTCGCCAAGCAGAATTACAGAACGAACTTAACAAGTACCTACATAACAAAAAGCGCAATGACAACACGCCGATCGAGTGGACGACGGACGCAGAGCAAGCCTTTGAGAAGTGCCGCCAAAGCATCACAGAGGCTACTATACTCTCACATCCAGTGCAAGGAAGTACCCTCGCCATCATGTCAGACGCTTCAGATCACAGCCTTGGTGCTGTTCTCCAACAAAAAGTGGACAAAGTTTGGGAACCACTAGCATTTTATTCAAAAGCAATGAGCGCGACACAACGCCGATACAGTGTATACGATCGCGAACTGTTAGCCATGTATACAGCTGTTAAACACTTTCGCCGATTGATAGAGGGTTGCGACGTCGAGATACATACAGACCACAAACCGCTTACTTACGCTCTCACAAGAACAGCAAGTGCCACCGACACTCCGAGACGCGAGAGACAACTGCATTTCATAAGTCAATTCTGTACGAGCATAAAGTACATAAAGGGGGAACAAAATACAGTCGCAGACGCATTATCAAGACTCGAAGAGATCAATTGTCCGACAACTATCGATTATGATCAACTAAGCATCGATCAACAACAAGACGAAGAACTAAAGGAACTCAAGAAACAAAAAAACTTAATACTCAAAGATATATCTATACCCGCATATAATGGACCAATCACATGTGAGCTTTCAACTTCAATACCACGACCATATCTACCCGAAAGACACCGGTACGCAGCTTTCAAAGCGCTACATGATTTATGTCACCCGGGCGTACGTAGTACAAGAGAATTGATAACAAGAAAATTATTTTGGCCGTCTATGAATAAAGAAGTAGCACAGTGGACGCGAGCCTGCATAAGCTGCCAGCGAGCAAAAGTACATCGGCACGTAACAACGCCGTTAGTACAATTCCCGCCGTCACAACGCTTCGAACACATCCATTTAGATATCGTTGGCCCGCTGCGTCTTTCTAATGAATATCGCTACTGCGTCACTATAATTGACCGATGCACCAAATGGCCCGAGGCAGTGCCTGTCCGGGACATCACAGCGGAGATCGTCGCGCAAGTGCTGTACGAAACGTGGATAGTGAGATTCGGCTGCCCACTACGCATCACGACAGATCAAGGACGTCAGTTCGAGTCTTCACTGTTCAACACGCTCATGAAGAGAATGGGAATCAACAGAATTCGTACAACGGCGTACCACCCACAGTCGAATGGACAAGTTGAGCGATGGCACCGAACGATGAAAGCGGCGCTTATGGCTCGCGGGGCAACAACGACATGGACAGAGGAACTTCCAACCGTATTGTTAGGACTACGCACTGCCCTGCGACAAGACAACAACCTCAGCCCAGCTCTAATGACGTATGGTACCACACTTCGCATACCATCTGATTTCTTTGAGCCACAAAGTTCAAGAATCGACGACGCTGAGCTAGTACGCCGTCTCGCCCGTACGATGACGTCACTCACGCCGGCCCCGCACCGCGCGCAATCAGCTGACAAGCCTTTTGTTTACAAGGACCTATCAAAATGTTCCCATGTTTTCGTTCGCAACGATACCGCCAGAGCGCCACTGACACCACCATACGATGGCCCCTATGAAGTTCTGAAGCGATATGACAAGTGTTACAAAATCCAGCTGCCATTACGTACTACGGTGGTGTCACTGGATCGACTAAAACCAGCCTACATCGCGAGCGAAACGGAAACAAGTTTAGCGAGCACCCAGACGACAACGGCACACTCCCATACATCGGCAGCTCACCAGGACTCGACCACTACTGCTGCACCTGCAAATCAACCCTACATCACGAGAAGCGGAAGATTGGTCAAGAGAAACGTACGCTTCTCTTGAGGGGGAGTGATATGGAGTCATGAGAACGTCATACAACGTAATCAAATGTTCTCTTATTGGTCAATTAAATATTTTAATATTGGTCGCCTAGCAACTAAAATGTAGGTTGGGAAATATGATGTAAGGCAGCAAGAACCACAATAAAAAGGACAATTAATATTCCCTACGTTAATCGAGTTCTTATTTCACACACTCCTTCGTATTCCCAACAAATTAAAAACAAACGTAGCGTCGCTCGACAGGACGGTGCGTAACTAAGGGCGATGTGGCCAATTAGCTTCATTTCATGTTGTCATTTTTGAGTGCGGACAACGTATATAAAGTTTTATAATATCATTGTTTGCACATGATTTTATTGGGATTTTTTTTTCAGCGTGATCAAAGTTTTTTACTAGGTACTTAATTCATTAAGCTTTTAAAAAAATTTAGACTTAAGTACCTACTAATGTACTTTAAGTAGGTATGCCCAGTATTTAGATTTTTTTTTCAGATTGTTATTTGCTACCAGTAAGCTGAGAAAGCAATTGAAAAACATGATGTTTCGTGCTTACATAAAGACGTGTGTTAGATTTTTATTTTTGTAATATAAACTAAGTAGTATGTAGTTATCAAAATTTAAATTTGTAGACTTACTGGATAAATAGTTGATAAATAACTGTGTACTTATTAAAAAAAAACTAGTTAACATTATGCTTTTTTGATAAGGACACGTTTGATGAGGGTTTTGTTTGTTGTTTCTGCGATAATTTCATGGTATTTTCAGATTTGTGTCTAGATTTGATGATCTTCACCTGATCTAAACAACGTCGAGTCCAGCTAATGCTTCTCGTTCCAGCATATAATTGTTTTGAATGAGTCGTGAGAAATTGACTCTAGTGAGAGAGTGACTACAGTATTACGGTAGTAATGTATTTGTGACAATGGAAAATGAAAACAAAAGAAAATGTTTTAAGTGCGGGCAGTGCGGCTGCTCACCTGCTAAAGACAGCATGAAGTTGTTTCGATTTCCCAAACCTGAAGTTAATAACCTGGAGAAACCGATTCCAATTGATTTTCAAAACTGGAAAGTGGACCCCTGACCATGGGGCCCTGTTGGAAACTTTTCAAATGTCTTTTCGGTGTTCCCTTTAAATGCCACACCTACTCGGCTATCGAATTTTCACCCTGCATATGCTTTCTCAAAAACCCTCTGGGCTACCATAGAAAAATCAAAAAAATCAAAATATTTTATTTCACATAAACCTACAAGGGTACTTATGAAATGTCAGAAGCTAGATGCACCTACACGGTTCCAATTGGTAATTTCCTATGGAGAAGAACCGGGAAGAAACTCCACGGTTACTCATTTCAAAATAATTGGCTTTTACAATTCAAATTACATTAATTAGGTATGGGAGGACAGCATAGGCCTGTCAACAAGTACCAAGTACTTGATAAAACAAAAAATGGTACAGATCTAGTCTACAGGGCCTACAAAGTCCTCACATTTACAAAATAAGATGTTTTAATGCACAAATAGGATGGACCAAACATTTTTTATAAAACATCATTGTTCACAAAATTAATAAAGGAATGAAAAAAATGCATCAGATTTTTTTCAAGAATAAACCTACAGGGTTACTATAATAAAGCATTCATTATTTTTTTTATATTGAATATTTCACATGCACCTGACGTATCTTTAATCACTACCAAATTGGTTGTTACAAAACTTCTACAACTACTGAGACAGAATCTCCTGGCCTCTCTATTGTCTCCTCTCTTGAGTAACAATTATTCACATAAAAGATACCACCTGCAGAAAGAGGACTTTATTGAAATTCTGGTTCCACCACTATTTATTATATTGAACAAGGGATCAAATGATTGCATCAGAATAGCCTAGGCACATTCACAGAGTAACATGTAATTAATCACAAGTAATAACACTTCCCAGTTTATCTGCTGCTGGCTACTAGTTTGCATTTGACAGTAGATCAATGAGTTTACAGGAACTGAATGGTTAAAAGCATTCAGGCCTGCTTTTAATTTCTGTGATAAGTCCACGTTCAACGAGCGGCATCGTAAAGCGGTCGAACACCAGCCCGCTGCACACGTACACGGGGCGGGCCAGCGCCGCGGACAGCCGGCGAGCCAGCGCCGCCGCCGCGCCCTCCGGGCCCAGCAGCGAGCTGGCCAGCGCGGCGCGGCCTCCGCCCTCCTCGGTCGCCGGCATGCCCAGAGCTACTTCGGTCAGGTCAGCTGCACCGCCGCCGCCCACCCACAGCAGCAGAGCACCCGCCACACGCAACGCAACAGCTCTGCATACCAACTCGCCACTCCATATTTCAAACTGATGAACGCGCCATCCACTAGGCTTATATATAATCCGTTTTCGAGAACTTGTGACTCGAGGAGAAGTACCGATTTCCATTTTAGGACAAAAATAAAAATCAATTAGACTCCTGGGAACACAACGTTTTGATAACACCCGCGGAAGGTTTAAATTTTTACAAAGCAATTTTATATTTTATTGCATGTCATTGAGATTGAGCCAAAAATTATGTTTGTTTACATTTTTACTGTGATTGGTACGTCAGTGATTTTTACAATGGCATGGCTGTCAGCTGTCACTGTCAGTCACTAATGGGCCGCATTCCGAATTAGCTATAATCAACGAATAAATAAGGAAGAGAGGAAGTGCCCTATTGATCTCTACATACTAAACATTATTGAAATATCATACGATTCTATACAGAAATAAAAATATTATACATGTTTCTTTCTAACCTACGTGACTCTGAAAGTGTAAAAAGAGACAACCATATTTTGTCAATTTTCTGAAATTGCAATACCTACTGATATATGACGTCACGTAAGCCCAGCCCATCGGCCGGTTCGCCCAAGACCTAACTACACAAACTACACCTTAGTCAAAATATATGGCTTGGCCATTTCGCTACATTCACATGAGCGTAAGGTGAAAAACTCTCATACTGTTATACAATGGTTCTTGTAGTAAAGAAATGGCCAAGCCATATATTTTGACTAAGGTGTAGTTCGTGAAGTTAGGTCTGGTAGAGTTAGAGCGTGTAGAGTTAGAAGCTTGGCTCTACATGAGATCTGATAACTTTTTGACAGTGCGAGCTATATGGTCTCGTCTTGGCAACATTTAACATGAAATGTTTTTGTGGGTTTAATATTTTGCTCTAGCTTGGCTAACATGAGAAACTTTTGATCATATAATAAATGCGCAGTAGTATTATTGCTAAAACTATCATGTACAAAATTAATTTTAAATTAACCACCAATTTATTATTTATTTATTTAATACTTCAAGCACATACATGTACAGACTGCGGATTTAATGCCATAGGCATTTTCTACCAGTCAACCTTTGGGTGATGCAGAGACAAACAGTAATAGGTGCAATCATTAGAGGAATAAATATTTTAAATATAAATATAATATACACCTAATTACGTATAAATATAAGCACAAATAAATATACATAAATAAATGAATATACTAAAAAGAAATAAGACAAACAATGAGAAAATATTAGCGTTGTGATGATACTGCCAGCTTCTTGCGAAAGTGCTCGCGAACCTTAACTTTAAAGGATAATCGGTTGGTTGCCATCCTGATTTCCTCGGAGAGCGCATTCCACAGAGAGATAGACTGAATTTGATCGCTAAGTTTGAAGATTTTTGCAATTTTTAATTTTATATGGACAGATTGCGCATAGTCAGATTTTTTATACTTAATCCCTACTGCGACGTCCTAGAACGGGGATCGAATAACATCCTACTTCAATACGTCCCTCGTTAAACCATCACTATTCATTTCAAATTACTTAGCCTCATTTCGCGTAATTAGATTTCGAATTTGGTGGTGGCTTGCAAAATGAGCCATACATAGATTCGAATCCCTTCTTAAAATCAAAAACATTATTTTAATGTAACTATGTAATTTCGATTTATCGATTCGTCATCAATACGATTAACAATAGCATTGCAACGAATGAGCAGATATGGACCGCACTAGGTAGTGGGCGGAGCCTACGCCATTTTAGTTTCTGTTTTGGAACGCGTTAGTATCTTTTTGTTCGTGTCCTCTACATATTATTTAGTCGTTGGATAAAATCGCTCACAGCACTCACATCATCTCACATGCGTTCCGATTTAGATATTACGATTATGACAGCTAAGAGCTGTCAACAATTCGGAACGCTCGTGAACGCGCTCACAGTGCTTACTCAATCTCAAAACTATATTACAGTATTTCTTTGTTGTTTAATATAAAGCTTGTATAAATAAGGGTTTTCTTTTTTTTTTTCTTTTCTGATTTCGCTTCTGTGTACTCTTATAGAGATGTATTAATTTTAATTTTCTGACCTTCATTCTGAAACCGTTGTAACACCTCCGCTCCATGTAAAATACTGGTATTCAACTGCTCCCGATTAGACTGGAAGCCGATCCCAGCCTCTCAACTGTGGGAAAATCAAAATTTTATTTATAACTAGCAGTGCCCCGCGGTTTCACCCACATTAATTTGAGGAACAACCTACTATACTACTAAAATATATATAAGCTGACTTCTGATTATACAGAGGCCAGCACATCAAGCTACCCCAATCTGTAAGATTTCTTTGATAGATTTTCAACTTTATTGCAAGAGATTAAACACCATATTTCTTCTTCTTCTTTGGTTAGGTGCCGACTGTCATCCAGAAGCACATTTTCGAAAATGTCACGTTAATTTAAAGATAAGATACAACTCAAAACAAAACACACACTGACACAAACGCACGCACACTCTCGTTTTTGACAGCGCTCACGGTGATATTAATGGTCGGCGTTATCACAAGATGGCGCATGTCATGACGTCATCTATGACGATTCACGGGACATCGTTATCGCGCTCACGCTAATTCGGTGCGGGTTAAAGTACGCTCACATCGATTACAGCGCAACTCGGAACGCGCCCCTAATGCGACATAGGGTTGCCACCCGTACTTTATGTAGTATCGTACTATAATTCAGTCAAGGGATAATATTCTACATCTCAGATGTATTATAAAAAGGGACAATGGCAAAACTGTGAAATTCCATTAAATCAAGTAGACAAGTTGGTAAAAACAGGAACTTATGAAGGAATATCATTCAGCCACCTAAGCACCTTTCTTCACGGATATTTTTTATCTAAATAACTACTCTCGCGATAGGCATATCCTTAATTAACAAGCCCCTAACTGATTTGTGGAACTGTACCGACGTCCAGTGAGGTAGCTGTATCGAGGCTGTATCCTATAAATTCGATTTTTTAGTGAACAAGGTCGCTTTTGTTGTCTTTTGAGCCTTCTGTTATTTAATGGTTCACTTATCGCTGTTGTTTATGGTGTTAAGGTTCAGGAAAAATTTACAGATTGGGGTAGCTTGATGTGCTGGCCTCTGTATCTATACAATGCGAGGTTAGCTTAAACTGGAAATGTATAGCTTGATTCGGAGCCGTGTGTACATTACTATAAGAAGCTATTTTAGGTACAACATCACGCTATGATCAGTAAGAGTGCAACTATAGTACCATAGTACCTCAAAAAAAAATAAACATCGCACAGCTACCGGCGCGCGGCGGCCGTGCTGATTTATTTTAAAACTATGATAATCCTAAGCTAAGGTATTCATTGAAATCAAGAGATGTCAAGGGCAATTTCGTTCAAACTTAAATACAGAAGATAAATAACGTATTTATTTGGATAAGGATTAACATCATGTTTATAAAAACATCTTCGCAAATAATGCATTACTTTAGAAAAATTTTGATTATATCATAAAAAAGGAAGTGAGTCAACCAGAAGCATCTGTTGACTCACTTCCTTTTTTGGTTACATATGTATTTGATGAAAATATATGCTGTCGCGGACTTTTTTTAAACTTTTAAGGGGAACAATATTCCGTCTTATGTTATTTTTGCGGTACTTTAAAACCGTTTACGCAACGCACGCAACAGAAGCTCTCAAAAGGAATTTTTTTTCCGTTTTTGCAACAGTTTTCATTGATATGACGCTCCTATTGGTTGTAGCGTGATGCTAGATAGCCTTTAGCATTTCTCACACAAAATTATTTTTTCAAATCGGTCCAGTAGTTTCGGAGCTTATTCATTTCAAACAAACATACAAATATTTCCTCTTTATAATATTGGTGTACACAATAGAAAAAGTAATTGTGTCTCATTAGGTCATTAGTCACAGTTGAGCTCGCTTGGAAGGGTAGGCTTTACATTCTCTTTGTGTTGACACACTAGGCTGAAGGCGGAGGCAGGAGATTGTTATAAAATATAGACGTATGATTCTAAACGATACTTTAATTAATCTAAGAGTAACCTATTACAATCAGTCTCAAAAAGCGAATGCCGCCGCGCGGTTCGTGTTCGATGTTTTTCTAACGTCGTTCGCGGCGGTTACTCGTATATTTTCAAAATGTTGACACCGTCGTCCGGTAGAGCGTGCTGTCTCGCTCCCACCGGTCGTTGTGTTGCCAACACGGCCATGCTGCATCGTGCCTGCCCCAGGCACGCCTGCTCACGCCTGGTAAACCAATTCTATGGTACACAGACACGAGAACGCTCCTTACTGGAAACATAAATAATTTATATAATTAGATAGTATTTTGTTACATTGTCCCTTCAAACCGACTCGGTCATCATGACGTCCAACTTAGTTATTTAACTTAACCTTAATGCGAAGAACTCCCTTTAGACTTAGGTCGATCAACACATCAAGGACTAGTTGACTCATTATCTCCATGATCCTCGGTCTCTAGGCGTTCCTTTAGGCTTAGGATACGTCTGTCTTACCTCTACTAGATGCTCCTTTAGACTTAGGATACACCTTTCAGAGGTTTAGGTTGATCCGAGAATCAAGTGATTTCCAATGCTCGTTGCCATCATGATGCCAGAAGGTAATTATTCAGATTTATGCTTTCATTGTTATGAAATATGTATACAATTAATATTGAACTAATCGAGTTAGGGGTACCAGAAAATTTAAAAATCTGTGCAGGTTTCTTTAAGTTTTTCGCACACCACAAAATTGAAAAGAAGGAAATATCATAAGACAATTGAAACTCGTTTTACCCACCTTTATAATGAATAATAAAATTCCTTGCCAACACTGCTGGCTAATCGTCTGAATCAAAATCGTTGATATTTATCCAGGGTTTCATGTTTTCAGCCGCTGTACTACCTAAGTATAATTTTATACTTCTTTCACTGCCTCTTAAGTCGCATACTTATTATCTGTCGTTGCCTAGCACTTTTTTGACTTGAAAGGGACCCTTAAATACTGGGAGTAGTTTTCTGCTTTGTCCGTTATTGGTTTGACTAGAGATTTTTACCAGAACTAGATCTCCCTCTTGTTACTGTTTCGCTTTCGCACGGCTACTATCGAACCTTTTCTAGCTCCTGAATACTAGATGCAAAGCAACTATTATATTTCCTAAACAATGTCGTTAACTCGCTAACATTAGAATCTGTATCGAATACAAGACTACTAACATTAACCATTTTGCAAAAATTTTCGAAACCGACGGCATAATCAAACTTTAAGTTATTACCTACCCGTGAATACATTATATCGTTTCGTTCAGTAATATTTCTGCCTATTAATATGTCGCAACCGGATAATTCGTTCAAAACGTAGAACTCAATATTTTCTAGACAGACCGAATCTAATTTAATGTTCACTTGAATTTTTGCATTAACAGTTTTTATACTATCGCTAGAAAACCCTTGTAAGATCACCGGGGTTGTTAGAGTTATTAGGGGTATCAAAAACTTCCTAGCTAAGTTCTCTGTTATAATAGAACAGCTACTACCCGTATCAACGAATGCGCTATGTATATACCCATTAATGTGGATATTTTTACAGAATTTGTCTCTATAATCGGATATGGAAACACATTTTATTTCTTGGTTATTTGATTTTTCGGCTACCGAAGAAGTGTTCTTTTTATAAAAACAAACACTTTCAGAGTGACCTCGTTTTTTACAAAACTCACACTTGATACTACAATGTATTCGTTTGTGATTTCCGCCACAAGTAAAACATTCGAGTGGTTTTCGGTTCGTACCCACATTTTGTTGTTTTTCATTATTGGCGATGGACATTTGATTTGTCGATGTATTAGGTGTATATGAGTTCGAAGTATTGCTTTGAGTGGATAACTGTGTGTGTGTGGCCTTAGCTATATTGTCGCGGCCTAAACTCGATGGCATAACTTGTTTCGTTCCGGGTTTTGATTTGTATATTCGACTATGCAAAAACCCCGCCAGACTTTCACAAGATTTAAAATTGCTGGCTTCCACTGAGGCACTGAGATTACTGTCACCTATATTCCCTAAAATGATCGAGATAATATCACATTCCGAGAAGTTTAAACAAAGATCATCTATTTTTTATTTTTGTTCGAAATAAAAAGTATACAAGGACTGATTTTCTGTCGGTTTACCCTCCATAATATCCTTAAGCAACTCAAACATATTACGCTTCACTTGGAACGTTGACCTAATTTTATCACTCCAATCCTTCCACTGCCACGTGGTCCACGAATGCTCATGGCGCAACAATGAATCGTACCATATTTTTGCAGAGCCTGACAGTTTATTAAGAGCCTGATATCGGATCATACTATCGGCCCACGAAAATGTCCTTGCGTAAGATTCTATTACTTTCAGCCATGCGGTAATATTATCTTTTAACGGATCAAAGGTCGGAATCATATTGTGAAGAGTAATTGTGCTTGTACTCACAGTCAGTTGCTCAT
The DNA here is from genome assembly GCA_949316385.1 of Globia sparganii. Lineage (NCBI taxonomy): Eukaryota > Metazoa > Arthropoda > Insecta > Lepidoptera > Noctuidae > Globia > Globia sparganii. The sequence continues at coordinate 25,483,032 of OX438657.1, forward strand.
TTGTGCGAGATACCTTTCGTCCCTTCCTTCGTCTACTGGAGGATGGTGGTGATGGAGTCCTCCCACTGCTACTCCCGCTGTTGCTGCTGCTGCTACTGGAGCTGGAAGTTCGTGCACGTTTCCTACCCTTTCTTTTACCCATTTTTAGGACGTGGATGTTCACTTCTGATGTTGACACACTAGGCTGAAGGCGGAGGCAGGAGATTGTTATAAAATTTAGACGTATGATTCTAAACGATACTTTAATTAATCTAAGAGTAACCTATTACAATCAGTCTCAAAAAGCGAATGCCGCCGCGCGGTTCGTGTTCGATGTTTTTCTAACGTCGTTCGCGGCGGTTACTCGTATATTTTCAAAATGTTGACACCGTCGTCCGGTAGAGCGTGCTGTCTCGCTCCCACCGGTCGTTGTGTTGCCAACATTTGGGCAAGGCATAAGGCAGACTAGCTGATAGAATAATGAGAATATCCACTACTCTATGGTTTCCTTCGTGTATTGTCTATGATTTCTTGTAAATTTGAAGTGATTGTAATATCGGCCAATGAAAAAACGACATTTGTATTTCACTATCTACTATTTGCTGATTTATTGGCGTGGGTGTATCCTATTTGTCCATTTGTTAGTAGTCAATATTTTCTTACCAATAAGCAGCAAAGTGTAACTAATGAGAAACGTCAAATTACTTCCAAAACTCATTTCTAGAAGAAAAGCAAGCGGAGTTCACACGCTTTTGGAGAACGTAGACCGCCGAGGTTCTTGTTTAGGTTAAATGTTTTCCTGTCTGTGAGAACTACTGGGGAGAACTCAACTAAGTTCGTGTTGTTAGGTTTTGAAATACGATGAAGTATTTTAATTTATTAGTTGTCGGCGTCCTGTTACTTGCAGGTGAGTTGTTTTGTCTACGTAGCGCGTCTATGTATTTTACGGATTTTCATAATCAATGATAAAGTTTCCTGTGATTTATGAAAGACATATATTATGATCGAAGTATAAAAATGTAATAGCCCAATAAAAGTTTAGAAAATCTTCGTACTTTCGTAGATTTAATTTTTCCAGTTGCGACTAGAATTTTCTGCGGCAGTCGGTACTTCGGTAGTATGTGTTTGATTTGGAAGTAGTTTGCATTGTGTTGTGGTTTGATAAAGCAAATGTGTAATTTTTGAAATGTTACAGGATGGTCCGTAGCGCAGGAGACGGGCGCGGGCGTGGGCTCGGTGGAGGAGGTGACCGTGGACGCCGACCTGGGCGCGTCGCGCGAGGGATCACGCACCGGTAACTAGTCCCAACGCAGCCTTGCCTGCTGTGGCTTGTCCATTCCCTTGCACACACTGTTCTGCCACTGTGCTGGTATTTACACATAGTTTAGTGGATCTTATCAGATATTGAGTAACCAGAGCATGACTGGCTATAGTACACTGTATTGACATACTGATTAAATAACTACTTTGAATCAGTGTCAGGCATGATGACAAAATCTAATTCAAAACCATCTTCTCGCTACCTACTTATTTAGAATTGATGATATCCACAGGCTTATTGCTTGCAATTTGACCTGTATTCTTGGAGCGCAACTTTTTATTTTCTAGTTTTTATTTTCTTTGGATTCAGTTCAATATTACAAGAAATAACAGATACAATTATGTTTTTAGATCTATAAATAAAAAAAATGGACTTCCCTCAAAAATGATGAAGGGCTCTATATTTGAATCAAGAATAGGAATACTTGTAGCTGACTATTCTTAATTCCACAATAGCGACAGAGGGTCATACAAGCATGGTTTAACCTGATTGTACTATATTGATAAAATAAAATAATGTAAAGGATTAATTTTCCAAGTTTATTATCAGTTTATCTAATACATTAAACACACTGATAATTCACTTTAGGAAAGTAGATTGGAATTCAAGTACTGTTAGATTAAGGGGCCGGCGAAGCATGTGTAGTTCATGCAAACAATACCAAAATAATTTGTAAATCAAGCATATTCATAATTATCACGGTGTTTATTTATTCCGATTGGATTACAGAATATCTATGTTCCCAAATATATATTTTGAAAGGACGCTGATATAAACATGAGATAATGAGGAATTTCAAATTTCTATAGAAAACTTATTTTTCTCATAACTCGTCTTTAAATCAGTGTCCATTCAAAATATACATTTGGGAACCTATAAATTCTGTAATCCAATCGGAATAAATACAAACTACCTTAAGAATATGTTTGATTTACAAATTATTTTGGTATTACGTTTGTATGAACTATGTAATACTATGCAAGCTTCGCCAGCCCCCTAAGGAATGAAAAAAATTTTTTAATCATCTGATAACTTTTTTTCGTTATTTTTCATTTTGTAGTGTTTTTTGTGGAAGTTGGTTGTTTTTTTTTAAATAGTTTTTTTGTTTCAAGTGTTTATCAGTGGAAACTTGTAAATGGCCTTCAAATGCATATTGTTTATGAATACTGTTTTACATTAGCTGTCATTTTCCCGATTATAATAAAATAAAATAAAATTACAAAAACTCAAAATTTTATTCCTTGAACAAAAATTATCAATTCAATTATTCAATCTGTCAATTGAAAAATTTGCCCTAAGAAATATATTTTATTTAGTGAACCTCCTGGTTCATGACTGCATTATGTATGCTGGTGTGCTCCTGGATGCGGCTCACAGGGAGGAGGTTGCTCTCTTTATAACTCTAGAACCCCAACTACTGGGAGCTTGGACTCTTTTCTAACAGTTTTTGACTTTGCCATAACATAACGCCTGTAAATACTTCATGAAGGGTTTAGCAGAATTTTCCATACTGAGTTAGTTTATGTCAAAATCATGAATGATTGAAGATTACAGAGATTTATTTGAGAAAAGGAAACATTATAAGTACTAATTCTATAAATAAACTTTTATTTCTAATAATCACGAACACAATACATTATTCTTACTTTTTACTATTAAATACTTGAGCCACGCCGAGTCGCGCACGTGGTGCGCCAGGCGCCGGTCGCCGCGCGGCATGGCAGTGGGAACAGTCCGTAACACAGAACTATCGTTGCTTGAGCTTGTCGTCCGCGGCGAGCACGCACAGGCGCGCCTTCAGCCACGCCGAGTCGCGCACGTGGTGCGCCAGGCGCCGGTCGCCGCGCGGCATGGCAGTGGGAACAGTCCGTAACACAGAACTATCGTTGCTTGAGCTTGTCGTCCGCGGCGAGCACGCACAGGCGCGCCTTCAGCCACGCCGAGTCGCGCACGTGGTGCGCCAGGCGCCGGTCGCCGCGCGGCATGGCAGTGGGAACAGTCCGTAACACAGAACTATCGTTGCTTGAGCTTGTCGTCCGCGGCGAGCACGCACAGGCGCGCCTTCAGCCACGCCGAGTCGCGCACGTGGTGCGCCAGGCGCCGGTCGCCGCGCGGCATGGCAGTGGGAACAGTCCGTAACACAGAACTATCGTTGCTTGAGCTTGTCGTCCGCGGCGAGCACGCACAGGCGCGCCTTCAGCCACGCCGAGTCGCGCACGTGGTGCGCCAGGCGCCGGTCGCCGCGCGGCATGGCAGTGGGAACAGTCCGTAACACAGAACTATCGTTGCTTGAGCTTGTCGTCCGCGGCGAGCACGCACAGGCGCGCCTTCAGCCACGCCGAGTCGCGCACGTGGTGCGCCAGGCGCCGGTCGCCGCGCGGCATGGCAGTGGGAACAGTCCGTAACACAGAACTATCGTTGCTTGAGCTTGTCGTCCGCGGCGAGCACGCACAGGCGCGCCTTCAGCCACGCCGAGTCGCGCACGTGGTGCGCCAGGCGCCGGTCGCCGCGCGGCATGGCAGTGGGAACAGTCCGTAACACAGAACTATCGTTGCTTGAGCTTGTCGTCCGCGGCGAGCACGCACAGGCGCGCCTTCAGCCACGCCGAGTCGCGCACGTGGTGCGCCAGGCGCCGGTCGCCGCGCGGCGCGGGCGGGCGGCCCGCTGCCCACCAGCCCACCCTGCACGCAACATTAAAGCAGCCCTAGTGTGATCAGAAATACTAAAATCGCGTGACACACTATGTTCTTAATCTACGAATAAAATTAATGATAATTACTGAATAAAATGTTGCTAAATTATGCTAAGTACGTAAGATGTGGACTAACACTTGCGAGCTGGTGAGCGGCGCGTCGTACTTGTCGCGCGGGCCGCGGTCGAACATGTCCTCTATGCGCCGCAGTGCGCGCCGCGTGTCCTCGTCGGCCGCGCGCGCCTGCTCGCGCACGTAGAACTTGCCCGTCACCGTGGCAGCTGCAACACACTCCACATCACACAGCGCTCGCTCGACTCGGAGCGGCTAGCGCCACAACTTACGCAGGCCGAGAGGTTTTACGAGCGACACGTAGGAGCGGCCCTGCTCGCGCTGCGTCGCAAAGCGCAGCTTGAAGGAGCGCGCGTGCAGGTCGCGCGCGCCGGTCTCGCCCGGGCCTGGCCCGCTTGGGCCTGGCCCCCTTGGGCCTGGCCCGCCCGGGCCGGCCTCGCCAGCCGCGCCGGCCTCGCCGGTGCCCTCCGACGCCATTCCTGACAGCTATGCTTTCACTCACAGTGAGACCGATGAATGACCAGTTGGATCGATGTGTCGAGTTGCTAGGCAGGAAATATAATAGACAATTGTCCCGCAGACACGCATCAAGCTTCGTCGCTAACTAAAGCCGGCAGAAAGATACTTATGATATATTTATACCTATTTCAGTAATGCTATAAGCATTGCTTCCACGATGCACCAAGGCGCGTGTATGTATATGGTCCCAGTTATGTTTTTAGAAGCGTTTATCAAATACCCAAAGACAGAAACACTTGAAGGAAATTAATTTATTTTGTCCTTATTAAATTAACATGTTTTAGTAAAGAGTCCATGCAATTTCTGAATTTGTTTTAAACTAAATTCGTTTCAAAGTTTTGATATTTTATCATCATTCATTTCTTACAACATGGTACCAGGAGAATAATAAAAAAAACTCATGAATTTGCTTCCTTTAGATGCTGAGGCAGTGTTACGGGAGGAGGAGGCTATCTCGCCGGACGAGCTGAGCGTCGCGCAGATGCGAGAGATCAAGGAGCAGGCGCAGAACTACACCTTCCAGACAGAAGTCAACCGCATGATGAAACTCATCATCAACTCGCTGTACAGGAACAAAGAGGTGCGCCCGTCTCATTCTGTCTGATGGAGCTGCAGGTAGTGATGGCGAGTAGTGAGCGGTAGTAACGAGAGCGGCATTTCAGATATTCCTGCGAGAGTTGATCTCGAACGGCTCGGACGCGCTGGACAAGATCCGGCTGATGTCGCTGACGGACCGCGACGTGCTGGAGACCAACTCCGACCTCAGCATCCGCATCAAGGCCGAGCCCGAGAAGCGCCTGCTGCACATCATCGACTCCGGCATCGGCATGTCGCGCAACGAGCTCATCAACAACCTCGGCACTATCGCCAAGTCCGGCACCGCCGAGTTCCTGTCCAAGATGCAGGACGCGGAGAAGGTACGTGTCTCGTCGCAGTACTGCAGTCTGTAGCGCACCGGTACCACTCACTACATCCTACTGCTTGCAGAGCGAGGCGCACGAGATGAACGACATGATCGGCCAGTTCGGCGTGGGCTTCTACTCCGCCTTCCTGGTGGCCGACAAGGTGACCGTGGTGTCCAAGAACAACGCCGACAAGCAGCACGTGTGGGAGTCGGACGCCAACGCCTTCAGCGTGGCCGAGGACCCGCGCGGCGACACGCTCAAGCGCGGCACGCACATCACGTCAGTACCTCGCGACACGCACGCTCCGCCGCGCCGAGCACGGGCTACAGCTGCTCTGTTGCAGGCTGCACGTGAAGGAGGAGGCGGCCGACTACCTGCAGCCCGACACCATCCGCAACCTCGTGAAGAAGTACTCGCAGTTCATCAACTTCCCCATCTACCTGTGGGCCTCGCGCACCGAGACCGTGGAGGAGCCCGACGTCGACGCCGACGCCGACGACAAGGCCGACGCCGACGACGACGTGCAGGTATGAGTGTGTGACGAGCACTGCTGCTAGTTGAACCTATATTAATATGATAAAACTGGAGTAATCAGTTAATGTTTTTGGCAGGTCGAGGACGCTGCCGAAGACAAGCGCGAGACCAAGAAGACCGAGAAGACCGTGTGGGACTGGGAGCTGATGAACGACAACAAGCCCATCTGGACGCGCAAGCCTAGCGAGGTCAATGACGACGAGTACACGCAGTTCTACAAGAGCCTCACCAAGGACACCTCGCCGCCGCTGGCCAAGTACGTGCGCCTCTGTCTGCATCACCCGTGTATTGTGCCTCGAACTCGATCTTAAATAATATTCTAAGTCTACACACTTGTTTTAGTTGTGAAATTGACAAATTTTTTAGTTAACTTTTGAAAACTAAAAAAAAAGGAACTGATAAGGGGAAAAATCTTAACATGGTGGGGCCTATGTTAAGGTTTTTGAGGAGAGTACGAAATCAACGCAGTCGAGGCAAAGTGCTAGTTTTCATAATATATTATTATGTATGATCATACAACCTCGGGATGGAGCACAGGATAGCATGTTTCTTAATAAATGTCGTTTATTGTGTGGCCAAATAGATTAGCGTTTTGTGTGTTGTGAGCATATAGATACATATAAGAGTAGTTATCTATACATGTATACTTACAGTCCACTATGTTCCCCAGTAGCGAATAAACTAAATGATGTCTATTGGCATGTAACTGGTATGGCTTGTCTCCACAATGCGGCCTGGTGGCATGGCTGTCCGCAGGGCGCACTTCGTGGCCGAGGGCGAGGTGACGTTCCGCGCGCTGCTGTTCGTGCCTCGCGTGCAGCCCGCGGACTCCTTCAACCGCTACGGCACCAAGACCGACCACATCAAGCTCTACGTGCGCCGCGTCTTCATCACCGACGAGTTCAACGACCTCATGCCCAACTACCTCGCCTTCATACAGGTAGGCCCCGGCCGGCCGCGCCGCCGCGTACTGGCCGCGCACTGACCGCGCACTGACCGCGCACTGACCGCGTGTGTGTGCAGGGCATCGTGGACAGCGACGACCTGCCGCTCAACGTGAGCCGCGAGACGCTGCAGCAGCACAAGCTCATCAAGATCATCAAGAAGAAGCTGGTGCGCAAGGTGCTGGACATGCTCAAGAAGATCCCCGACGCCGAGTACGACGGCTTCTGGAAGGAGTACTCCACCAAGTTAGTTCACGATTCGACTGTACCGTGTCAGTAACGAGTGCCGCAGTGTGTAACGATGTGTTCCCGCAGCATGAAGCTGGGCGTGATCGAGGACCCCAGCAACCGCTCGCGCCTGGCCAAGCTGCTGCGCTTCCAGTCGTCGCGCGGCGAGGCCATGACGTTCCTGGCCGACTACGTGGCGCGCATGAAGCCCAACCAGAACCACATCTACTACATCGCCGGCTCCAGCCGCGCCGAGGTGACCGCATTCTGATTATTTATAAATAGTATCTTTCTATGTGACCAGTTATTAGTTCTTTTAAACTACATAATGAATTTAGATGCGGTTTTTATTTGGAGAATTTCTTCTGGAAGGTTTCTATGTTCTATGTTATGGGTTTGATTTCCGCACTTAGTCCTTCTAATGGACTATTATGCGTGGGCCATGGCGGCCGCCGGTGGTTATCCAAACCAGCCCACCTCCCTCCAAAAGCTGATTAAGTTGGGAGTGGTGCTGTCGAGTCCGTGTCCATGAGTAAGTTTTCCAGGCCTACTTTGACCAGCTGGGCCTCTTTTGTCAAGTCTCTGAAGGGGGGAGGGAAGCAGATTGTTACGGCGAGCTGCGCAGGAATATCCTTTCTGGCCCGCGCCTCCCCCGGGCGGAGTGGACCCTTAGTGAAGCCGAGTGGGCGGGCGGAGTGGACCCTTAGTGAGGCCGAGTGGGCGGGCGGAGTGGACCCTTAGTGAGGCCGAGTGGGCGGGCGGAGTGGACCCTTAGTGAGGCCGAGTGGGCGGGCGGAGTGGACCCTTAGTAAGGCCGAGTGGGCGGGCGGAGTGGACCCTTAGTGAGGCCGAGTGGGCGGGCGGAGTGGACCCTTAGTGAGGCCGAGTGGGCGGGTGGAGTGGACACTTAGTGAGGCCGAGTGGGCGGGCGGAGTGGACCCTTAGTGAGGCCGAGTGGGCGGGCGGAGTGGACCCTTAGTGAGGCCGAGTGGGCGGGCGGAGTGGACCCTTAGTGAGGCCGAGTGGGCGGGCGGAGTGGACCCTTAGTGAGGCCGAGTGGGCGGGCGGAGTGGACCCTTAGTGAGGCCGAGTGGGCGGGCTCTGCGGACCCTTAGTGAGGCCGATTGGGCGGGCGCTGCGGACCCTTAGTGAGGCCGAGTGGGCGGGCGCTGCGGACCCTTAGTGAGGCCGAGTGGGCGGGCGCTGCGGACCCTTAGTGAGGCCGAGTGGGCGGGCGCTGCGGACCCTTAGTGAGGCCGAGTGGGCGGGCGCTGGGGACCCTTAGTGAGTCGTCCGATGGCACTTCGCGCTGGCTAGTGCCTTCGCGGGTGCTGCGCTTTCGGTCGCCTACTTTCCTCCTCCGGCTTGTGATTTTTCCGCGCTTCTTCAGTAGTACTCTACCAACTGGGCGGTGGTGGTGGTGGGTGGTGGTCGCCAGGTTCGTCATACTTCCCCATCCCTTTCTGTCCGTGTCCGTCAATGTCTGGGTTGGTGATGCTGTTCCGCACGATGCTCTGTTGCCAGAGGCTCGAGGGAGGCACTTCATAGCGGGCGCGTAAGTCACTGCCAGTGTGATGGGCGCTAAATCAGCAGCCAGCCGTGCTGAGGAGCACAGCAAGGTTGGCCAGTAGGTTGCCCAGAATACGTTGCGGGCTGGGACCAACGGGATGTAGGGATAGGAGGGAGGGTGTTTTGTGGTAGGGTATTGGTTATTGGGGGGTCGCCCTAGGTTTGGGATTCGGGGATTGACGGGATTTTATGGATAGGGAAGGGTTGGAATGATTAGGATTATTTGGTACATACATAGGATAAGGTATATGGGTTGCCCTAAACCTGGGATTTGGCGTTTGAGCACTTCTCTTGTCCGGGATCTCTTTCGAAATGCTCCGGGTGCGAGATCGACTGTTTGCTGTCGGTCCCGTAGCCGGAGTTGGGCTATCCTGCCCACCTGCTCGGTTGCAAGAGAAGAAGTGCCAGCAATTTGGGTCTCCACCATTGATGTACGTATAAATTCGCGTTTGTTTCGGTCCAGCTAGGCCCGAGAAGGTTTATATTACTGTTTTAACATGTCGCCACATCAGGTAGTTATATAATATTCAACAATAACCAGAGTTGTACTTGTGCAGGTTGAGAAGTCTCCGTTCGCAGAGCGTCTAGTGCGTCGCGGTTACGAAGTGCTGTATCTCACGGAGGCGGTGGACGAGTACTGCCTGTCCTCGCTGCCCGAGTACGACGGCAAGAAGTTTCAGAACATCGCAAAGGAGATCTTCGACTTGGAAGAGAGTGAGTACCCACTCCCGTGCTATCCGTATATCGTCAGCGACCAACGGGACTGACAGTATCGTACGTGTTCCGCAGACGAGCAGCAGAAGGAGCGCCTGGAAGCGTACAAGAAGCAGTTCGAGCCGCTGACGACGTGGCTCGGCAACAAGCTGAGCACGTGGGTGACGCGCTGCGTCGTGTCGCGCCGCCTCGACCGCTCGCCCGCCGCGCTGGCCGCCACCGCCTTCGGCTGGACCGGCAACATGGAGCGCCTGGCGCTGTCCAACGCGCACCAGAAGGTACGTGTCGGCCCCGCGGCCTCCGCGCGCACTCGCTCGCACTCGCACCGCACTCACCCGCACTCTGTCCGCGCAGGCCGACGACGCGCAGCGCAAGCACCACCTGACGCAGAAGAAGATGCTGGAGATCAACCCGCGGCACCCGCTCATCGCGGAGCTGCTGCGGCGCGTGCGCGACGAGCCCGACGCGCCCGCCACGGCCCGCGCGGCCCACACGCTGTACCGCACGGCCGCCATCCGCTCGGGCTACCTGCTGCAGGAGGAGCAGGCCGCGGACTTCGCCGACGCCGTGGACGACATGCTGCAGCAGGCACTGGGCCTGCCGCCCGGTGCCGCGCCCGCCGACGACGACGACGAGCTGGAGGCCGACGCCGCGCCCGACCAGGACGAGCTGGCGGCCGAGCACGAGGAGCTGTAGACTGATGCGAGTGTGTGGGGACGAGGACGACGTTTTATATTGCTGGCATGTTCGTGTGAGATTATGAATTGATAGTTTACTGTAAATAAATTATATATTTATTAGGTGTTATATTTTATTACAATATCCGTAACGACGATTCCTATTTATATGAGGCACGTAATGAAAATATGAAGAGTAATTTGTTCAAACATTACAAAGGCTTCAACCGGTGCGGAAATATAACTTATCCAAGTCGCGGAGCTCGGATTTTCTGAAAAAGTATTTTAACGTAATGGAGATAAAAACTGCCTATTGCTCACTTCAGAAGCGACTTCTTGTAAGTACGCATAATTAATTAATATGCACCTTTGCGCTGCTGTTGACTGCTAAAATACGGGTACACAAGTATTGCCAAAGATGCTAAAAGACTAAAACAGTGGGGGAAAGCTCTTAAAAAAAAAAAAAGAAACCCGACATTTCGTCGATACTTAGTGCCAGTGGCGGAGCTAGGGAACGGCGGCTCACCGTTCTCTAGCTCCGTCCTGTCAAATTAGATAATCCATAGACAAGTTAGACGAGAATTAAAAATTGGCTACTAAAAATACGTCAATTTACGTCAGGCGCTGACTAATTTGACAGGACTAAACTAATATTTTATCTTCTGTCCTTTTCATAATGAAATAGAAAGAAAAAGATGCACTGAACATAAAGAACAATGGCAAGTGCCCATACATCATTTTATTTGAAGTAAAAAGCTTGTTACATTAATGAAAACTACCTTAGAATGTTCATAATAAGTTTCTAGACTCATAATAGAAAAGATTTTCAACAAAAAACACTCCGGTGTTAAAGTTAATAAATATTGAGACTTTCGTCTTTGGCGGGAATTTTGAATTTGGAACAATTTTTATGTAATAATTAGGTATCTAATAAGTTTAGTTGCGCTTGGTTGGTTGCGCTTTGAGGAATACCCCAGTTTTTGTGACTGTCATGTGAATTTTAACACCGTCAGGACCGTTCGCCGACCCACCAGACAAATTACAGCCAGCATACCAGTACGACTAGGATTATTATTTTCAATTATTACATAGATAAAGGAAGTATGCCAGGTGAACTTACTTTGTCTATTCTGAATCGATCGAGACTCCATAAAACAATCCGGGTCTAATAAAATTCGAATAAATATAATCCAATCTAAAACACACGAAACCCAAATAAAACGACAACAACAGCGACTCGAGAGCACCTGTCAGTGTCACTGTTTTGTCAGTGTACTCAGTGTTGCTAACAACGCAAAGTCTGAACTGCCATTTTTATCATTTTTTTCGGACAAATAAAACAAAAAAAAAATTTTACAAGTTTCAAACGACAAAGTATATAGGTATATACAAAATAAACAGGTATGTTGTATAAATCAATTTATTTATTTAACACACCACCACCACCGAGTAGGTATTTCTCAGGCATATAAATGCACTGTACAGCAAAAAAAAGTGCTAGATCTGGGGCGAAAAGCATTCAGTTGGCAACATTGTTGTGATTAGCTGTTATAGTACCGGTAAAAACCAAAGAATGAAACTCTCAAATTCTCAATATTTACTAATCACGGAGTTTAAATTTTTTTTTCTTTCTATAATATGCTTAGGAATTAGTAACGAAAATTTTACAATATTTTTTATTTATGTAACAAGCTTTTTTTGTTCAAATAATTAGCCGCCATTGTTCTTTACTTTAGTTTGTGAACAACAGAATCGGCGCCAATGTGTTACGCAATTGTGGTGCTAGTCAGAGGACCCCTCCTCAATGGAGAATAAGAAAATTTCCACCCTGCTCCTACAGTATACCTACTCCTAAATCTACGTAGATCGGGGCCTTACGAACGAAGGGGCCCAGGCGCCATAAAGATTTATATTCATACAGATTCACACGTCTCGCACACAAGAGGTTCCGTTTTACCGTTTCAGATACCTACCTGCGGAACACGAACAGTAATATAAACAATTAAAAAAATAAATAAAACAAAGAAAAACCAAATAATCACAAGCATTTATTTAAAAAAAAACAATTTCCTATTAAAACAAAACGGCTAAGCCGAACGCTAGTTACAATACTGTTACTTTGATGACGTCTCAGTCTACGACTGTACGTCACGTCACAGTTTAAAGATATGAACAGTACAGAAACTACGTACAAACGTTCGAAACGGCACACTCACCCAGACGCGCGCATCTACGTTACCCCTAAGCGATAGTCGCGGTGCTCTCAGCAGTCACGGGTGCCGTGTTGGAACGAGTAGTCGCGTAATACATAAACTGCACAAATTCAAAAATAAAATTTTTGTCTTCATTGAACGTTGCTTTTATTAGATTATTATTACTATTTTCTTAGGTAATAAAACTGTTCATGTTGTCGTAATTTTGAGCATGTATACATTTTAATTGTTCTTTTTTTTATCACGTAGCCAAATAATTGCAAGTGCTATGTACGCCGTTATTGTCATATACATCAGAGAAAATGCTCCTAACTATTTACCAAGAATGTTAAATGTATGTGATGTGGCAGTACTTAAATAAATAAATAATACATACATAATATTCGTCCGTCCATCTTTTTAAAAATGATGGCGGCTGCTAACATGTTTATTTATTTTTTCGTTAATTACTATTACATCCATTCTCGAGTTGAAACGGTAAGGTGCAGGGTTAACTAGGCATCGGTCGAGCGATGCGCATTTTGATTTCACTATCGAAAACTATGAAAATGATTTTCACGATGAAATATTTGAATTTTTTAACAGCCGCCAACTTGGATTTACGTTTTGACCAGAAGGAGGAAAAGATAACCAGCCAACTCCTAACCGCAAACCGCGTTAAAAAAACTTCGTTACAATAAAACACATCAATTTTACAGACATTAAGAGTGACAACCCTAACTCTCCAATGGAGCGTAGGTAACTATTTCAATAAATAGGCCTAGCTTCCATACTGTTCATATTTATACTGTGGGCACGTCATCAGTAGGCGCGGGCACCACTGACTACTGTAGTTTTAGCGAGGTTCGTTCGTTCATTTGCGTTCCAGGCCGGCCGGTCACACCTCCGAGCTAGAGCACTGGCTCTGTGTACAGTCGAGTTCATTAATATATTGGCAGTGACAAAGTCAAGACAAGAACTCGACTGTACAGTCACGCATCACAATCGCACATCAGTGGTAACATTCGCACTACGAAAACCGTCCTTACTGCTATGACGTATAGGCTATATCGATATCAAATTTTTACCACTGATCTGCGGTTGACTGTACTAACGCGTTCAACAGGACCACAACTGTCACCTCCACACTAACATAGACTACCATTATTCAACACAAAATGTTGTTATGGTATAAAATATAAATATTTATTTATTAGCAGTAGAATACGGAATTTCGATGCACAAAATATCGATAAATGCTAATACGATACTACAAAATTGCGATGCGAAAGGCGGTATCTGCAGTCACTATAATTCGATGCACGTTACCGCGAAAGATTTTCATTGCGATACTACTTGACTTCGATGCACGTTACCGCATCCGAACGCAATGGGCGACGCAGGATGCAAGAGCGAGCGAAAGTCACCCCGAGGTTAGGTTTAGTTAGGTTACTACAGCAATAGGAGCCACGCTTCGCGGAGCTCTGTCGACTTATGATGCAAGAGAGCGAGCGAATGAGAATACAAATACCTTTACCGTGCATCGAAGTCAGTATCGCAGTGAAGATCTATCGCGGTAATGTGCATCGAAGTGTAGTGGGTAGTGGCTTCGCAGAGACGGTCTTTCGCAGTAACGTGCATCACAATTTTGTAGCATCGCATTTATCGATATTTTATGCGTCGAAATTCCGTATTTTACTCTTTTTGCACAAAAGTATAAAAATATAATTTATGCTAAGTTATCATTTTATACATAGAATAAGGCAGATTTTTCTGTCGCCAGATGTCATCTACCAAAGGATGTTTCTTTTACTCTTGAGTAAAATTACCAAATAAAATTGTAGGCTTTAGTTATTTCGCCACTCTGTTGTGAATTTATAAAATGAGTATATACACTTAACTAGTGAACAGATTCAAGTGCGTAAGCAGGCCGCCCGCTCGCGCGAATCTGATTGCGCACTGAATGTTTCAAGTGGCCCAACTCGAAGCCACCCAGCGCGGGTGACGTCACACGGGCAGCGCGGGCTGGCGGCGCGCCTGCAGCCTGGCGCGGTTGTAGGCCAGCACGCCCAGCGCCGCCAGCGCCATGCCGGCCAGGTTCAGCGGCGGCGCCGGGTTGCGCAGCAGCAGCAGCGACGCGCCCACCACGGCGGCGCGCTTGGCGGCCGACGCCACGGCGTAGCCCAGCGGCGACACGCGCGACAGCACGCTGAAGGCGGCCACGGCCTGCAGCCACGCCAGCGCGCCGTCCGCCGCCAGCAGCGCGCCGCCCGCCGCCCAGCCCGCGCCCGGCGCCGCGCCCGCCCGCAGCGCGGCGCCGTCGTGCCACGCCCACAGCGGCGCCAACAGCAGCAGCGCCAGGCGGCCCAGCGACTGCAGCAGGCGCAGGTGGTGCGCGCCCGTGTCGCGCATGACGCGCTTGGAGTACAGGTGCTGCAGGCTCAGCAGCGCCGCCGCCGCCAGCGCCGCGCCCAGCCCCAGCGCGTCGAACTGCAGCTCGGTGGCCGACGCCACGCCCACGCCCAGCGCGATCACCACCAGCGCCAGCTGCACGCCGCGCGTCTGGCGCTCGCCGAACAGCAGCCACGCCAGCCCCGCTGTCCACAGCGGCGTCGTCGCCTTCACTGCGAGACCGTACACCGTTTCAATTTTTGGTTCTGGTTTATTGTGACAGATTCCTTGACATCTTTTCCTTCACTGATTTGAGAACGACTGTAAGACGTTGCACAAAGTAAAGAGCATGCCTGCCTGGGTTCGAACCGATGGCCACTTGTTAGTTACTACTGGACCACCACTGCTTTTGTCGATCTTAAACCATGGTTATAAAAACTAACCTGTGTGTGCATAGGAGATGGGCACTTTCCAAATGGACACTTGCGAGCATATGGTGGTGAGGAACTTGGCGAAGGCGAGCGGCACAAGCGTGCGCCAGTAGTAACGGCGCGGGAAGTCGGGTGCACGCCGCACGCCGCACAGCGCGAAGGCGGGTGCGCTGCACAGCACGATGCTCAGCAGCTGCACCATGGTCACCGTGACCGGGTACGGGAAGTCCGTCAGCACCAGCTTGCCCACCACGTTGCTGGCCGAGCTGGCGGCATACCACGCCAGACACAGCGCCACTACCACCAGCGACTCGCGCCGCGACCCCTCCAGCCCCATGGCGCTCACTGATCACGCCCCGGCCTCGCTACTATTACTTGCCACCACTTTGACAACCCTCATATTTCGCTTCCAAGGATCATAATGTGTTCATTTGTAATGAAATTAGAAGAATGATGAGTTAAGTTCCAAAATACTTTTTGCTAAATGGCATAACATCCGGCAGAGGTTTATATGAATATTTTAGAATATACAGTAGAATATTATACAAATAAATATGGTCGAAATGAAAAGTGTCTCTGTAACATACCCCTTGGGTGTACAATAAAAAGAAAGTAAAATTTTCAAATTAACTTATCTATAGCAAAACATTGAAACATCGCTTCAGCACAGCGTTATAAAAACGGCTAAGTAACAGTCAACGAGTACATGCTTAAGCACAAGTGTAACTTTTTCAACACGAGCAGCTCATCAACATGAATTGTTTTAATGTATTTTTCTTAATAATGTGCTATTTGATGTTACGACTATCGATACTCCCTCAATCAACACTCATAACAGCTGGCTTGGATCATGGTTTGGATCTGTGATGTCATGTCATGTCAAATGGCTAAAAATGCCAAAACGACAAACGTCAAAATTAGTATGTGGCATGACCACAGACCTACATTTTTGTTCTTGCCAACATTTATGTGTACATTTCAAGCAGTAAGCAAAAAATCAAGCCCTCGAAAAACGATATTGCCGGATCCATGCAATTTCAAGGCACTGAAGAACTGAGAGGAACAGATTGATACTTTAATGCTCGGGTGGCATTGATCTATAATTTTTAGATGGTGCCCATCATCATCATCATTTCAGCCGAAGACGTCCACTGCTGTATAAGCCTCTGCCAAGTACCACCACTTCGACAGGTTCTTTGCTTCCCGTATTCAAAGAATTCCTGCGGCCTTCACAAGGTCATTGGTCCACCTTTTAGGAGGCATTCCAACGCGGCTTCGTCTATAATTGATCTAATGTGACCATTGCTCAAAAGTCATGTGCCCGACAGCAGACTACCTATTATGTAATATGTCACGTCCAGAGCAACATAGTGTCTAAGGCCCGTATTACAGAACGTCACTCAATACTCAAGCGTTACTTAAAACTAGTTTCAACCAATCAAATGGCTTGAATCTAGTTTTAAGTAATGCTTGAGTATTGAGTGACGTTCTGTAATACGGGCCTAAGTGTGCTACAAATCTGTACGTGTTTTACGTAGTAATTACTATTTCCATGGTCTGACCACTGAACTGATCACAGAATAGTTAGAGTTATGGAACAGACTGATTCAAGAAAAATTAAATTATCTAGGGTTGCCAATTTTTTTTTTTATATCAATTGTAGTATTTTTGAAGCCATTGCCTGTAAAAAGTAGATGGTGAAAAAATAAAAACAATTTATTAGGGGTGTTTAATTTTTTAAAATTTCCTAACCAATAATACATTCTAAATTAGGGTTTACCATTAATTCAGCTTTTATTAGAATACTACTAGCCATAATTTAATTGCACTCATCTCGCCATTTTGTATTGCAATGAAAACATAGTAGTATCGTCTACTATATTTTTTAAAAAGAAATATTGTATTTAGGCCTCGTACGTGTATCGCCGACGACGGCCCAATTTGTTCGCGGTGCCGCGCGGTCGAACTAAACTGTTGGATAACGTCCCTCTAACGCGAACAATGCGCACACTAAATTTGGTAGCCGACAGAATAGATATTTTCTCATGTTCACTGAGCGAGTTCGCAAAGGTAACGTTACACGTGATATGTTCGTAATTTGTAAATCTTATGTTTGTGTCCATGAACTGTTAATTAACTATACACTATCGAATTGGGAAACTGTAATGGTAGCGTATTTATGTAATGTAATAAATAATAAAAAAAATTAAGTTCCCACGCTTTAGTTACTCGTTTAGTAGGATACTATATTACTTAATAGGATTGGCAACCCTCTACAGCTGTCATGTAGAATGTAGAAAACAAGAAAGTTTTTAGTTTGGTAATAAAACTATCAATTTAGGCAAGTTATTTTGATCAAATATTGGCAGCTAAATAATCACACTATTCGGAATAAAGTTTTTTAGAAATAACACGTGTACATATAAAGTTTGTATAAAATTATTAAAAGAGATTAATAGCGAAGTTGAAAACAATCTCTACATTCTATGGACTATATTATGGACAGCTTGTCATCTCCAGGACATCTTCTGTAATTGTAATTAAGGTTAGTGTATTCTTAGTGCTAAGCAAAGTCGCTTTAAATTATACCGGCCAGATCTCGCAGAAGCCAGTTACTCCACCCATAGATAGAAATTGAAACATGCAAGAAAATTATTATTATTGATATCAGCTTTTATGATGTGCTGAAAGAAATGAGGGCACACCTACCAACAGCTTGGCGAAAAGTAATAGTTGATAGCATAACTTTCAGGGCTCATAAAACTCACATAATTTATTGTAATGATGTTAGACATTGAGTCAAGTTGGTTGGGT
Source organism: Globia sparganii (assembly GCA_949316385.1). Classification (NCBI taxonomy): domain Eukaryota; kingdom Metazoa; phylum Arthropoda; class Insecta; order Lepidoptera; family Noctuidae; genus Globia; species Globia sparganii. The sequence continues at coordinate 25,501,014 of OX438657.1, forward strand.
AAGTCATTCTAGTACTTACTTCCTTATTTGAATGAAGCATAAGCCAACTCTAATTTCAGTGAAGCGGTGGACTTCACTAAGACATATTATGTTTCACAATGTGAGCTTTCTTCCTTCCTTACCTTGCTTCCTCGACATTCAACCTTCAATACTAAATGTTTGAGGTGGGCGGTGATTCATGCTCTTAGTGAAATCAAATCATAGAAGATAAATATCAATTATATGAACAAAATAATCATAATTTTATTGGCTGTCAAGTTTTATGCTGCCAGTGTTCCCAAATATTTTCAATCACAATGAGGTATCACATTCCTCTAAATTTAACTGACTAGTTAGATATGTTGCAAGTCATGTCCGTTAATATTGCATTGACACATATTTTGGAAGCCGATGCAGTTATAGGGTCGCTTGTCTTGTCGGAGAGTTTTGGTGTTCCTTGACGTCTCGTTTGTGTTGCCACTTGTATATAATGCCTTCCACAAATTATCACATAATTATATTAACGGACGATCCATGCAATTAGATATGATTGCCGAGCTGCTTATAGTAATATATAACATGCTTGCAAGGCTGGACTTAGACTACAGCCTAGCAGACCATGTCAATGGTGTCAATAGTGTTCCAACCCACCACAAAAAGTGCCATTTTTAGAAAAAAATTCTTTGTGCATTGAACCATTCATAGATGGTTGTTGTCAGTATCCCCAAATCTAGTGTGTGTTATTTGTGTAACCTAACTAAAACTATCTGTAACAACTTATTTGCTACAGATATTTGTAGTGCAATCTGTGCAACCATCATTACCATTTATTTAACATAAAATTAACTTTTAGGGTCCCATACCTCAAAAGGAAAAATGGAACCCTTTTAAGATCACTTCATTGTCCGTCTGTCAAGAACCTTTGTGTGCGAGTCCAACTCGCGCTTGATCGGTTTATCTTTTGTTAAGACTGCTCGACTCTGTGATTAAAACTGTCTATCCCTTTATAAGTAGTATCCCTAAATTATTAATTTTATACATAATTTACAAATCATAACATCATCAACTGTTTCTTACTGCATTTCTTACTAGTAAAATAAATTATGTTCAAACAAATACTGGAAGGCAACGAGCAGTAATTTGTCTTACTGCAGCTGCAGCTGTTGTGCTTAGAAATTTACTTCTCAGCAAGAAATATACTGCGTTTTTGCTTATTAAAAGTACCACTTCCTGAATAGCTCTCAAAATAAGGATCAAATCACCATATAGAGATCATCACGAGGATTCCGAATTTATAAGTAACTCAATTTTCCAAAAATCTTTCCTTACTGCGTTTAATTAACGCGGCAGAGCAGCAGTCAGTGCAGATCATAATTATTATAATATTAGGTAGCAGTAGTAGCCACATAATGTGTTGCCTTAGAACAGAGCTTCATTATTGTGGTGCTCACATTCTTATCAGCTGATTTGTCATCCTATTATGTCACACAGGATTTAGTAGAAGCATGTAAGTATCTCAATTCTTAATAATATGTTTTATCTTGTAAATGTAATTTGCAATCTTTCTATACAACAATCTTAATATTGATAGGAATAGACCTTGACAACTTTATGTATGTTGATAACAGCTGGTGACTTAATAGCTCTGCCTCTGATACTTACTGATTAAACACGGGGGCGAGGTTAAAATAATGGAAATGTCCTTCCCAATTGATAGGAGCGTGCCAGCCGGGACGAGTCTGTGCGCTGTTAGCGGTGCGGGCGCGGTGCGGGGCGCTGCGGCGGCGGACGGCGCGGCGGTGATGCGGCCATGGCCTCGCGCCGCGTGACGCGCAAGTGGGAGGTGTTCGCGGGCCGCAACCGCTTCTGGTGCGACGGGCGCCTCATGACGGCGCCGCGGCCCGGCGTGTTCGCGCTCACGCTGGCGCTCATCTGCGGCACGTGCGCGCTGCACTTCGCCTTCGACTGCCCCTTCCTGGCGGCGCGCGTGTCGGCCGCGGTGCCGGCGGCCGGCGCGGCGCTGAGCGCGCTGACGCTGGCGGCGCTGCTGCGCACGGCGCTGTCGGACCCCGGCATCCTCCCGCGCGCCGCGGCGGCCGAGGCGGCGGCGCTGGAGGCGGCCGAGGCGGGCCGGCCGCCGCCGCGCGCGCGCGAGGTGCTGGTGCGCGGCCGCGCCGTCAAGCTCAAGTACTGCTTCACGTGCAAGATGTTCCGCCCGCCGCGCGCCTCGCACTGCTCGCTGTGCGACAACTGCGTGGACCGCTTCGACCACCACTGCCCCTGGGTGGGCAACTGCGTGGGCAAGCGCAACTACCGCTACTTCTACACGTTCGTGGTGTCGCTGTCGTTCCTGGCCGTGTTCGTGTTCGCGTGCGCGGTGACGCACGTGGCGCTGCTGGCGCGCGGCGCGGGGCTGGCGGGCGCGCTGCGGGCCACGCCCGCGTCGGCCGTGGTGGCGGCCGTGTGCTTCCTGTCCGTGTGGTCCGTGCTGGGCCTGGCCGGCTTCCACACCTACCTCGCCTCCACGGACCAGACCACTAACGAGGACGTGAGTCGCGCGCCCCGAACGTATCGCTCTCGGGATTGCCACGCCATACACCGATGTTAACGCGATTCTCCGTTTTCAGATCAAGGGCTCGTTTTCGACACGCCGCGGCGTGTCCAACCCGAACCCGTACTCGCGCGGCAACGCGTGCGCCAACTGCTGGCACGTGCTGTGCGGCCCGCTGGCGCCCAGCCTCATCGACCGGTGCGTGCGCGTTCGCAGCTCTCTCGTAGCGCGGCGCGCTGCAGTCGCTCTCATGGCCCCTTTGTGTCGCAGACGCGGCGTGTTCACGATCGACGTCAAGGACGAGCTGCCGCCGCACTTCGCGCGCGCACTGAGCGCGGCCGCCCCGGTGGCGGCGCCGGCGGGGACGGGGCCGGCGGGCGCGGGCTGCGAGCCGCAGCCGGGCGGCTCGCCGGCGCGCCACGCCTACATGAACCGCTCGCTGGAGCCGGAGCCGGCGCCGCGGCCGGAGCGGCGGCGCGCGCGCTCGCCGCCCGCGCTGGCGCTGGCCGCGCCGCCGTCGGGCCTGAGCGCGTCGCGCCTGCGCCTGCTGCACGACACCACGATGATCGACGCGGCGCTGGACCTGGACGAGCCGGAGCCGCCGGCGCACCTGGCCGCGCCGCACCTGGCCGGGCCGCCCCTGGCCGCGCCGCACCTGGCCGGGCCGCCCCTGGCCGGGCCGCCCCTGGCCGCGCCGGTGCACGCCCGCGCGCTGGCCGCGCTCTGACGCGTGCTGCAGGCGCGGCCGCGCCGGGGCCGCGATGTACATAAATTATGATAATAATAAATAGCTTGTATTGTAGAGTTCGTTTGTCTTTTATTTTTATTCCGAACTTGCTGCCCTTGCCCGTGTACCTGTTTAGTCCAGTAGCCAGAAGACTATGCCCTTCGATAATTCAAAAGTTATTTATTTTCGCTGAGGGGATAAGTTTAGTGAATTCATTGCTATGTACAAAAATGCTAACAGTTTAGAGATAAGCAATAGGTATTATTAGCATATTGGCTATAATATTAAGAATATTTTCAGACTTATCAGGATTGCTTGTACTTTCCGTTGGGAAAGCACAGCCATTTTGGGAGGGAGAAAAGGAGTAATCCTGAGTAAGGGCTCGATGAGCCTGCTTGTCATAGCTAGGTGAAAGAGGGGCATGAATTTTGACTCCAGCCGGCGGGAGGAAGCTAGTTCCTCCCATAACCGCGGCCGTCGTGGTGACCATCACCCCGGAGGCCGCGGAGCGGGGCGAAACCTATGAGTCCGTCCTCAGACGGGCTTGTAGCAATGCTGATCCCTCACAGCTTGGGATCAGCAAAATCACGTGCCGCCGAACCCTGACCGGGGCTCGAATTTTCGAGTTCTCGGGGGAACAGCGCGGCACAAATGCGGTCATCGCGGATGCGGCAACGGTCGTCAGGTCTGTCAAGACCGCAGCCTTAGAGGTGGCCGATCTGGACGATTCGGTCACCAAAGAGGATGTGGTGGCGGTCGTCGCGGCAGCTGGGGGCTGCGACGCCGGAGCGGTGAAGGGCGGAGCCATCAGGCCCGGCCGCCGCGGCATGGGTATCATCCGCGTCGAGTGCCCAATCGCCGTGGCTAGGGCCGCCCTTGCTGCGACCAAGGGACGGCTGCTGGTGGGGTTTAGCTCGGCTGTGGTCCGGACACTTGAAGAACAGCCTATGCGCTGCTTCAAGTGTTTCGCGTCCGGCCACACCCGGGCCATGTGTCCCTCCAAATTCGATTGGGGGGATACATGCTACCAATGTGGGAAAGAGGGGCACAAGAGTGCCACTTGCCGCGCCACCACGCCACACTGCGCGGCGTGTGCCGCCAGTGGCCACCCTGCGGACCACAGGATGACGGGCAGGAGCTGCAAGCCTCCCGTAAGGAAGGGCATAGTGCCGGCGCAGGTTCGCCCTGTTGCCACCACTGCCGCCGTTGCCGCTGCTGTAGTTCCAGCGGCGGCAGCCGAGGAGGGAGCTGTAATGTCGGAATAATGGTTTCCGACTACCGCATCCTCCAGGCGAACACCAACCACTGCAGAGCGGCTCAGGACCTGCTAGTGCAGACCATGGCCGAGTGGTTGGTGAACGTAGCGGTGGTCGCCGAGCCCTACTCGATCCCCGGCAGCTGGCTGGGTGACGAGGACGACTCGGTGGCACTAGCGGCGCGGTCTTCCACAGACTCCCCTCCCCTCTCGCTATTAGAGAGAGGACCGGGATACGTGGCCGCCGCGTGGGGAGACATAGCCCTTGTGGGCGTCTATTTCTCCCCAAACCGCCCTCTCCAGGACTTTGAGAACTATCTCGGAGTCCTGGCCACCGTGGTCGGCAGGGCGGCACCGCGTCAGGTCTCCGTACTGGGAGACCTGAATGCCAAGTCGGTGACCTGGGGCAACCCGGCTACCGACGCACGCGGGCGGGCGGTGGAGATGTGGGCAGCCTCCTCTGGACTCTCCCTCTTGAACAGAGGAAGCGTCCAGACATGCGTGCGGCGTCAGGGTGGCTCAATAGTGGACGTCACTTTCGCCACGCCTGCGTTGGCCGCGCGCGTGCTGAACTGGCGGGTGGACCTGGTGGAGACTATGTCAGACCACCGTTACGTGCGGTTCGACATCTCCACCAGTGGCTCCAGAGGGATGCAGCCCCCCTCGGGGCGATCACCGTTCCCGCGGTGGGCTCTAACCCGCCTGGACAGGGAGGCGGCGTTCATCCAGGACTGGCTGTCGCCGCCTTCTGCCGACCTGGATGTGGACACCGTAGCGGGGCAACTGAGGGAGTCTCTGACCGAGGTATGCAACTCTAGCATGCCTCGGTCCGGCCGACCGCTACCCAGACGCGCCGTGTACTGGTGGTCAACGGAGCTGGCGGGGCTTCGAGCGGCGTGTGTCGAGGCAAGGAGGGCCTACACGCGGAGCCGGCGGCGGCGTCGACGGGACCTGGCCGACGAGGACCACCTCTATGAGGTATACGTGGAGGCAAAAGCGGTCCTCGATCGGGCCATCGCCACCGCCAGAGACTCGGCGAGAGCTGAGCTGCTGGAGGGTCTCGACGACGACCCCTACGGGAGACCATATAAGGCGGCGCGGAACAAATTGCGCCCCTCTGGTCCCCCGGTTGCCGAGACCCTGGAGCCCTCATTTCTGGACGGGGTGGTTCATGCGCCGGGAGGGTTGTGGAAGTAAAGGTTGAACCGGTTTCCCATGACCCTCCCATCACGGCGATGCGGGAACACCGCTGAGTTTTAGTGGGTATACTGTCATTCCGACAGGGAGTCCCACATACCCCGTCTCGTCCCCCACGAGCGGGCATGCGTAATAGCATTTCTCAGCGAAAAAAAAAAAAAAAAAAAAAGGTTAGGTTAGGTTAGGTGCCCTCCCCCCCCGGTGGGTTCCCGCATTGTCGAGGCGGGGGGGCTCAGTAGCCGTGGCTTGGTCACCCACGGTGAAGCGAAGAGGAACCCGAGGAGGGGCCGCTCGTCAGGGCTTTTGCCTGTAAGCCGACGACGTAGCGGCCAACAAGTAGGTTGCGGTGCCGCTTGGGCGACATCGCAACTGAGGCGGGCCGCGATGTCGTATGTGAGGGAGGCATCGCGGCTGAAGGTTGGAGGCCGCGGCGGGAGAGGAGTGCCGGTATTGCGGTGCGCCGCTCTCCCTACCTTCCGCGGCCTTGACGGGGTCGCCACCGTTGATGGCGGACGCGGTGGGGCCGCAGGGGAGGAGGAGTGTTGGTATTACGTTGGCCACTCTCCCTATCCTCTGCGGCCGAAAATTGGCAGGCGGCGGGGCCAACGACCTGTCCCGCCGCAAGGGGACCAAGGGTGCCCAGACACGGGGTCGTCTGGCGCCCATGTGCTGGTTTGGTCCCTGGGGTGGTCACGGCGTGCTATGTGTTCTGGTGCGCCGGTGATGGGGAGCACTCCCCAGAGGAGGGTCCGGTGACGGACAGCCGCGGCGGGTTCACGGATGAGTGCTAACGCGTGCCCGTGTTCCCGCCATAAGCGGTGGAGGAGGACACCGTGGAGTTTTAGTGGGTAAGAGTCCCACATAACTGCACTATCTCCCCGTGGTAGTGCAGTATGCATGAGCATTTCTCCACGTTAAAAAAAAAAAAAAAAAAAAAGGTTAGGTTAGGTTAGGTTAGGTTCGGCGGTGGCCCCGCGGTGGACACTCACCCCCGCGGTGGACACTCACCCGCCTGGACCGGGAGGCAGCCGAGGAGGCGGCCTTCCTCCAGGACTGGCTGTCGCCCCCTGTCGAGGTCCCAGACGTGGACGCCGCAGCGGTCCGGCTCAGGGAGTCCTTGACCGAGGTGTGCGACTACAGCATGCCTCGGTCTCGCCGTCCGCCTCCCCGTCGTGCCGTCTATTGGTGGACGGGGGAGCTGGCGGGGCTCCGGGCCGACTGCGTGGCGGCCAGAAGGGCCTACGCGCGGAGCCGAAGGCGCAGCGCCCAGAACCGAGTCCGGGCAGAAGAGGACCGCCTATACGCCTCCTATCGAGAGGCGACGCTGGTCCTCAAGTCTGCAATGGGCGCTGCGCAAGACTCGGCGAGGGCTGAGATGCTGGAGGGTCTCGACCGGGACCCTTATGGGAGGCCATATAAGGCGGCGCGGAGCCAGCTTCGCCCCTATGGTCCCCCACTGACGGAGACCCTCGAGCCAGCGTTGCTGGATGGGGTGGTCCGGTCCCTGTTTCCGTGCAGGACCGACTTCGCCCCACCAGCGATGGATCCCCCGCAAGAGGCGGCCCCACCGGAGGAGGGGATTCCCCCGGTGACGGCGGCGGAGCTCTACGCGGGGGTGCTCAGCCTCCGCGCAAAGAAGACGGCCCCCGGGCCGGACGGCGTCCCCGCACGGGTGGTGGCGATCGCCGCCTCCCAAATGGAGGAGAGGTTTCGGGACCTCTTCAGCGCGTGCTTATAGCATCTACCTACTACAGACCTATGTATATACTTACACTTTACATACATTCACATTTATTCATCATACTCTTTTATCAGGTTTACATTTTATTTTGCGAATCGGCCTAAAACGATTCATTTCCTTATTTATTTACCAAATTAAATATTTCTATAGTTTTCATTGTTATGACATTTACGTCAGGCTGTCAAACTGCTATTACTTTTTTCTGTAAATTTTCTCTCATAATTTCTTACTGGCTTAGTCCATGAAGGTTGCTTTTGATTTGTATAATTTTAAATTATTTTTATGTTTATGTTAGCTCAAATATTGTATTTTATAGATAATTGTGACTGTTTATTGAATAACTGTATCCTAATTTAAATTCATAAAAATAATTAACACTCTCTCAGTATTCATCAAAGAGGTTTTTAAACAAATATTTCTGGCCGCTTCAAGCTCATGACAGGAGCATATGTTATGAAGAAAACTTCAATTTTCGAAAGAGCTAAAAGAAATGAAGATGAAAAAACAAATGGGAGACTCATATAAAAGGACCTCTGACATATTATTTGGATGATTCTGCTCTGGTTTCACTCAAAGAAACATCTCCGCTACAGACCACGTCCAATTACTATAGGAAAAGTACAACAGAAGTCAAGCCTCAACTAAACTTAACTAAACTACTATTTTGACTTCATATCTTGACGGAGTGACTACGCTGAAGTCCAGAGGACCATCTTCTCTTCATCTATTCTCCACTATCTATCACTACTGTGACCTGTGGCTTCGCACTTGAAAAAAGAAAAACGGACTGCGACTACAAAAACCTCTCTTCTTTCTACTGAGTGATATTGGTATCTTTTTTAATCATTTATGTATTTTTAATCTCTAATTATATTGTTCAAATTTACTTCATACCCTTTTTATTTTGTTAGGTTAGTAGATTTGTTACAGTTTGGCGCCCAATGTAAAATAGCTAGTTCTTTCAAATTTTTAATATCTAATTTTTCCTCCTCAGGCCCTCAGCACTCCTCTTGAAGACTCCTTTACTCAACACATCTTCATACTTCACTTATACTACACCCCCACACACATTCCTTTACCCACTGGTAATTGGCATCCATTCTTCGCTTGGAAGTGTTCTTAAAACCATTCGTGGTCACTTGCAAGTTGGGTTTGGCTTACTCTACGACGTACTATAGGAGAATATCCTGTAGTCGTTACCACTTACACATAACTCTCTACTTATACCTCACTACTCTGCACCCCACACACTTGCACACCACTACGTTTACCCACTGGTAATCGTACCCAGTCTTTGCTTGTAAGTGTTCTTAAAACCACTTGTGGTCATTTACAAGTTGAGGACTGGTACACTCCACGACAACTACAGGACAATATCCTGTGGTAGTTTATACAATCTTAAACTTATAACACTTTAACAAATACTTCACTATTCTACATACACACAACACATGTATCATACGATTCACTCTCCCTAAATTAAACACTCTTGGGTCCTCTTAAACTCCCGAGTCCTCTTAAATACTCTCGAGTAGTCGAGTCTTAAACTCGTCTTTAGCACTCACTCCGAGTCGTCTTTAGCACTCTAATCATCTACCTCCCTTTAACACTATTTTATCCTCATTTAACATTAATTTTTAATTATGGATAGGACTATTTTCTTTGAACTTCTAAACAAAGCTGAGCTTGAGTATGAAATAAAAATTAGATTAGAGGAACCAAAAAATACAGTAATACAACTTAAAAAACAAATTCTTCAACTCGCACCTCATACTCCCTCTGAAGATATTTTAGATTCAATATTGGAAGTTAAAACTGATTTGGACGAACTTACCACTTCACTAAATTATATTGAATCAAAACTACTATTGTTAGAACAGGGTAACCATAGATTCAACAAAAAAATTAAAACTTTTATTAATCATGTATTTCATCGAATAGAGAGGATTGATACTGATTCAGATCCCTCGGAGGTAAATCGTTTAGCTCAAACTAAAGAGAGATTTTTCACCTTAGAATCAAAATTTATTTCTTTAACAACTGTTTCCAATGACATCAACCCTCAATCTATATTAGTCAATCGTCCCTCTGCTACTCCTAATAGCCCTAATGATAGTACTATGTTTCATACTATACTCCCCGATATTCAGTCTCAACCTCTAAACTCAATTTCCTATAATTCCCTTAACGAATTAAAACGAATTAAATACGACGGAAACTCTTGTCCACGTTCATTTATCCAGAAAATCCAGGAATTTAGTATTTCTAGGAATATTTCTTCAAACAAATTATTAGATCATGCTTTCGAATTACTTACCGACAACGCTTTACACTGGTACCGTTTTAAACGTGACTCTTTGTTATCATGGGACGAACTTTGTGAAGGTTTGGTTACAGACTTTGGCGGTTTTGACTATGACCATAAATTATTAGAAGCAATTAATAGCCGAACTCAAGGCAAGGATGAACCTATAGTTATTTTTGTTTCCATACTGACTGGCATGTTTTCCAGACTTTCTGAAAAATTATCGGAAACTAAAAAACTTCAAATCATTATTCGTAACATCCGACCTTGTTACTCACCTTATATCGCGAATAATAATATTAATTCTATTCTTGCGCTTATTTCATGTTGTCAAAAATATGAAGAATTCCTAGACAAAGAGAAACGTTTCCGCGAACCTGAAACTACAAATAATCCTTTAACTGTCGAATTTAACTATAAATCTTCTAATCTAACGTCAAAGCCCTCAACCTCTAACGCGTTTTCTCCTAGAACAAATTTTAATCGATTTAACAATAAACCTCGAGTTAATACTATTAATAAAATTAATAATAATGCTTTTTGTGTACGCTGCCGTACTAATGGTCATACATTAACTAATTGTTCGCAACCTCGTACATTAATTTGTTTTAAATGTGGTTTAAAAGATGTTAAATCTACTGATTGCCCTATTTGTAAAACTAACAATCCAAAAAACTAGATAATGACTTGGGTAATAAAAACTTTAATCAATCAGACTGGCATGATTGGTTACAAACCATTAAAAATTTCTTTCATTGTTACAAAACCACTTCAATATACGATACTGAAAAAGATTTTAATCGTCCTTTTATTGATATTGCTATAAATGACAAAATATTTTCCGGCTTACTAGATAGCGGTAGTTCTATTACAATACTTGGTAATAACTCCCATCTAGAAATCTTAAAATTAGGCTTCACGTTATCCAAGTCATTTTCAATGACAATTACTACTGCCAGTAATCATAAAAGTAAATCCCTTGGCTCAATTGACATTCCGATTAAATACAATAATCAAACTCATCTAATCCAAGCCTTCGTGTTCCCAGATATATCTCCTTCAATTATCCTGGGAGTCGACTTTTGGAAAAAATTTAATCTTATTCCACATATACTTTCCTCGGCTTTTAAAGTAAATACTAAATGTTCAGTAGTTACTGAAACTACAAAACAAGTACTTCCTTATAATCATCTCACTTTAGAGCAAAAAACTATCGCTGATGACATGATTAATCGATTTAAAGCTATATCATTTGAAAGTAGAGGAATACTGGGACGCACTCATCTTATTAGTCACCATATTGATACTGGGGATACACCTCCTATTAAACAACGTTGTTACCGTCTTTCTCCTGAAAAACAAAAAGCTCTCATTATGGAAGTTGATAAAATGTTAGAATGGGGTGTTATTGAAAAATGCGAAAGTCCTTGGCTTTCTCCGGTTATCATTACACCTAAAAAGAATGGCGAATGGCGTTTCTGTGTAGATAGTCGTAAATTAAATTCAGTTACTCGTAGAGACGCGTACAGCCTTCCATTTGTTAATGAAATTTTAGATAATCTTAAAAACGCTAAATTTCTTTCTAGCATCGATATTGCTAAAGCATTTTGGGAGATTCCTCTGAAAGAAGCAGATAAAGATAAAACGGCTTTTTATGTTCCTGGTCGAGGCATGTATCGTTTTGTAATGATGCCTTTTGGTTTAACTAATGCTCCGGCTACTCAGCAAAGACTTATGGACATGCTTTTTACTCCTGAATTTGACAATAAAGTCTTTTGTTATCTTGATGATATAATAATCGTTTCTGAATCATTTGAAGAGCATATCTCTTATCTAGTTAAAGTTCTTGAGAAATTAACGTTTGCTAATTTGACTATTAATTTCGATAAAAGTCAATTCTTTAAAAATGAACTAAAATACTTAGGTTTCATTGTAGATGAAAACGGTTTACGCTCAGATCCGGCTAAAATTAAATCAATACTCGAATTTCCTATTCCCACTACTCGTAAAGAAGTGAGAAAATTTATTGGAACTTGTAGCTGGTTTCGTCGTTTCATTCCTAACTTCAGCACAATTGCAACTCCACTTAATAAATTAACTTCTTCCGGTAAAAACGCCCCGAAATTCATTTGGGATAATGATGCTACTCTAGCTTTTAATAAATTAAAAGAAGCTCTTACTACTACTCCTATACTAGCTTGTCCTAACTATGATCTTCCTTTCTCTGTACATTGTGATGCTTCTAACTTTGGCATCGGTGGTATGTTGACCCAAACTAAGGATGATAAAGAAGTAGTTATAGCCTATATGAGCAAATCTTTTAATAAAAATGAGCGCAATTACTCAACTACAGAAAGAGAAACTCTTGCGGTAATTACAGCTTTAGAACATTGGCGTTGTTATATCGATAATGGTAAACAGTTCACTGTTTATACGGATCACGCAGCACTTAAATGGTTTCTAAACTTATCCAATCCATCCGGTAGGCTCGCGCGGTGGGCTCTGAGGTTGTCATCTTTTAATTTTATTCTAAAACACAAAAGAGGTAAAGACAATTTAGTTCCTGATTTACTCTCTCGTAATTCTACATGTCCACTTGGTGTTAATCCTATCTCACTTAATTCTCAACCCGTATCTCCAGCATTGGAACAATATAACAAACTACTTTTGGAATGCCGTAACAATCCTGATCAATATCCCAATTATACTATTCGCGAAAATAAATTATTCCGCTATACTCTATCTCCTTACGCTTTATCTGAAGATTTCGCGTGGAAAGAAGTTCCTCATCCTAATCTCCGGGAAACCCTTATCAAAGATAACCATGGATTCCCAGATCAACCACATTTAGGAATTTTTAAAACTTATAAAAAATTATCACTTCTTTATTACTGGCCAGCTATGTTTAAGGATATCGCTAAAATAATTTCTAGCTGTGATAATTGCTTAACTTACAAACACGCAAATCACTCTCCCTTTGGCCTTATGGGTAAACCAAAAATTTGTTCCAGGCCTTTTCAAACAATTTCTTTGGATCTAATGGGTCCTCTACCTATGACTAGACGTAGAAATCAATTCATCTTAGTGGTTAACTGTTGTTTCACTAAATATTCCCTGATCTTTCCACTAAAACGAGCTACTAGCGCTAATGTCATCTCTAACTTAGAAAATTTTGTTTTTCTAGTTCATGGAGTACCTCAGACTATTATTATGGACAATGGATCGCAATTCCAATCCCATGAATTTAGAAACTTTCTGGGCAGATATAATATACCATACGTATCTTTCTCTCCTAACTACTGCCCTCAGGTTAATCCCACTGAAAGATACAATCGTACTATAATCACAGCTTTGTCATCTTTGGTTGGTGAAGACCATAGATCTTGGGACACCCATCTTCCTAAAGTCCAATACGCTATGAATAGTACAACTAATACTACTACTGGTTTCACTCCTAACTTTTTGCTCTTTGGACGTGAAACAGTTACTTCTGGCTCACTTTATACGCCAACTAATAATCTTGATGAAATCGTGTTTCTACCTAGGGACATCTATGCTACTAACATAGGTTTATTGTCTGCAACTTTTGATAAAGTTCAGATAGCCCTCCATATTGCTCATGCTCGTAACACTTCAAGTTACAACGAAAGTCGTTCCTTTAAAGAATATAACGTGGGAGATATAGTCTGGAGAAGAAACTATGTAAATAGTCAGGCTGGGACTTATTTCAGCGCAAAATTAGCGCCAAAATATGTTAAGTCCACTGTGTTGCAGAAATTATCCCCATTGGTTTATATACTAGAGGATCCTAATGGCAACCAAGCTAAATGGCATATAAAAGATTTTAAAATATAATGTATATAATTATGTAAATAATTCTCTTAAAACTAGATTTTTTTTTAATGGTTGGTAAACCATTCAGAAGATTATTTTAATTTCTCTTTTTATCTGTTCTTTTCAGATAATTTTATTTAGGTATGTTGCCTAACCTTTATTATTTGACTGACTTATTTTTCTCTTTGATGACTAATTTGTCTTCATCAACTATTGTAGTTGATTGGATCAATTCCTTGTAGGAATTGTTTTTCTTTTCAAAATTCAAAAAAAATACTACCTCTAGTATGGAAACTTTTGGAATTGCCTTTTCGATTTAAAAATTATATCTAAACCTTTCTAACAAAAAAAAAACTAGGATGTTTTCCTTGGTTATTTCCTCCTATAATAATGATTATAGCGTGGGCTCGACTCTTTTCAAAATTCCAAAAAATACTATCTCTAGTATAGAAACTTTTGGAATTACCTTTTCGATTTAAATTATATCTAAACCATTTAATAATTTGATAGGATTTTTCTGTTCTTCTTAATAAAAACTGATTTGTGGTAAAAACTCTCTCTTTAAACCAATAACTAGACTTTTTAGAAATATTTTCTCTGAAGATATTATCTTAAACTTACTGAATCATTTTAAACTTATCATTTCACTCATCAACATTAAAACACTCAGCTCTCCTTTAAAACCTATTTGGTAAAATCTTATTCCATCTTTCTCTTTTTGAGCGGTAGCAACTCACTAAATAAGCCCCTAATGCCTTGTTTTCGGAGCGGTAGCAACTCATTAAATAAGCCCCTAATGCAAATTTTTTTTAGAGGTTTTCTTAAACCCTCTAATTCTTAAACTCAAGTTTTACTTGAGCTTTTCTTAAACTAGGACTCAAATTTGAGTTCTCTCAAAGTTTTTCTTAAACTTGGGTGATTCTTAAACTCAAAACTAACTTGAGTTTTCTCTCAACTGGAGGTTTTTCTTAAACCTTGAACCTTTCGAGCGGATAAGCAACTCGTTAAAAAAGCCCTAATGCTCTCTTTCTAATTGGGTTTTCAAACAGGTGCGGGTTACGACACCTAATTAAAAAAAATAAGCCTTCGTAATTATAAATAAATATTTCCTTCTTGGAGTATGCGTCATTAAATGTGAACCATATCTCCTATGTGTGATTGAATGGGAGTGTTCGACGAAAGCATGGAAGAGGTTGTGTGTTAGATCAAGGACTTATTTTTAACCTTTACAAAATTTTTGTTCTAGACCAAAAATTTTCTCGGGGTCGATGGGGAAATATAGCATCTACCTACTACAGACCTATGTATATACTTACACTTTACATACATTCACATTTATTCATCATACTCTTTTATCAGGTTTACATTTTATTTTGCGAATCGGCCTAAAACGATTCATTTCCTTATTTATTTACCAAATTAAATATTTCTATAGTTTTCATTGTTATGACATTTACGTCAGGCTGTCAAACTGCTATTACTTTTTTCTGTAAATTTTCTCTCATAATTTCTTACTGGCTTAGTCCATGAAGGTTGCTTTTGATTTGTATAATTTTAAATTATTTTTATGTTTATGTTAGCTCAAATATTGTATTTTATAGATAATTGTGACTGTTTATTGAATAACTGTATCCTAATTTAAATTCATAAAAATAATTAACACTCTCTCAGTATTCATCAAAGAGGTTTTTAAACAAATATTTCTGGCCGCTTCAAGCTCATGACAGGAGCATATGTTATGAAGAAAACTTCAATTTTCGAAAGAGCTAAAAGAAATGAAGATGAAAAAACAAATGGGAGACTCATATAAAAGGACCTCTGACATATTATTTGGATGATTCTGCTCTGGTTTCACTCAAAGAAACATCTCCGCTACAGACCACGTCCAATTACTATAGGAAAAGTACAACAGAAGTCAAGCCTCAACTAAACTTAACTAAACTACTATTTTGACTTCATATCTTGACGGAGTGACTACGCTGAAGTCCAGAGGACCATCTTCTCTTCATCTATTCTCCACTATCTATCACTACTGTGACCTGTGGCTTCGCACTTGAAAAAAGAAAAACGGACTGCGACTACAAAAACCTCTCTTCTTTCTACTGAGTGATATTGGTATCTTTTTTAATCATTTATGTATTTTTAATCTCTAATTATATTGTTCAAATTTACTTCATACCCTTTTTATTTTGTTAGGTTAGTAGATTTGTTACATGCTTTACGGCTGGGAGGTTCCCGAAACTGTGGAAGGAGGGGCAGCTGTGCCTCCTCCGAAAGGACGGACGCCCGGTGGACTCCCCCTCGTCATACCGGCCCATCGTTCTGCTCGATGAGGTCGGTAAACTGTTCGAGGGGATTATCGCCACCCGGCTTGATAGCCATTTGCGGGGGGTAGGGCCGGACCTGTCGGACGCCCAATTCGGTTTTCGTCGAGGGCGTTCGACGATCGATGCGCTGGCCCTACTCAAGGGCCAGGTAAAGGAGGCGGTGGAGGCGGGGGACGGAGTGCTGGCGGTGTCATTCGACATTGCAAACGCCTTCAACTCCGTCCCCCACTCGACGATATTGGAGGCGCTCCGGTATCACGGAGTGCCCCAATACCTGCGGGACGTCCTGGCCAGCTACCTGGAGGACCGAGAGGTCCTCCTCGTGGACAAGACGGCCACGTTGAGGCGGTACGGCGCAGAGTCCGGTGTTCCGCAGGGGTCGGTACTAGGGCCCCCCCTGTGGAACATCGGGTTCGATTGGCTCCTGCGGGGAGGCCTCCTCCAGGGCACGAGTGTCATCTGCTACGCGGATGACACTCTCCTCACCGCCCGGGGGAGGAACTTTGCAGACGCGGCCTGTCTGGCCTCGGCTGGCGGATCCTTGGTTGCGGAGAGGATCCGCCGCCTGGGATTGAGGGTGGCGCTGAACAAGACCGAGGCCGTGTTCTTTCGCGGGCCTCGGCAGCGCTGCCCACCCGATGCCCACATCGTCGTAGGGGGCGTCCGGATAGAGGTCCAGGCCCAGATGAAGTATCTGGGCCTGGTGCTGGACGACAGGTGGCGCTTCGGCCCGCATTTCAGCGGGCTGTCGACGCGCCTGCTGAAGGCCGCGGACGCCCTCTCGTGGCTCCTCCCGAACCTGGGGGGGCCCAAGGCGAAATGCCGGCGCCTCTATGCCGGCATCCTGCGGAGCATGGCCCTGTACGGGGCTCCCATCTGGGCGGACTCCCTCCACAGGAGGGAGAATGCGACCGCCATCCGCAGGCCCCAAAGAGCCATTGCACAGCGGGTGGCGAGGGCCTACCGCTCGGTGGGCTTTTCGGCGGCGTGCGCTCTGGCCGGCACCCCTCCTTGGGAGTTGGAGGCTTGGGTGCTCGCCAGAGTGTACGAGTGGACGGCGCGTCGGAAGGCGCTCGGGGAGCACCCCGTCGCGGAAGAGCGGGAGGCCGTGCGGCGGGAGGCGAAGGACGCCATCGTCCTCCATTGGACGGAGGACCTCGCTGCCGCCGCCTTTGGCCGCCGGACGTTGGACGCGCTCGGTCCGGTCCTGCGGGACTGGCTCGAGCGGTCCCACGGTTTCCTCTCCTTCCGTCTGGTGCAGGTGTTGTCCGGCCATGGCTGTTTCGGATCGCACCTGCACCGGATCGGGAGGGAGGAGTCCCCGGCGTGCCACGACTGCGGCGCGGCGGAGGACACGGCGCAGCACACCCTCGAGGTGTGCCCGGCTTGGTCCGAGCAGCGCCGCGGTCTGACCGCGGCGATCGGTCAGGACCTCTCGCTTCCCGGCGTGATAAACGCCATGCTGGGGAGCGAGGGGGCCTGGACAGCGGTTGCCTCCTTTTGCGAGGACGTGATGTCGCGAAAGGAGGAGGCGGAGCGCGCGCGGGAGGACGATCCTCTCGCTGCGCCGCTCCGCAGACGAAGAAGGGGTCGGAGAGGGCGCCGTCCTCCCCCTCCTCGTGGTGGCGACGGGCGGGCGACAGGCGCGGGGGCGCCTCCGCCCGCATTACACCCGTCACCACCTTCGTCGGTCACTCCCGGGCCCGTCCCCCTCCCCACGGGGAGGGTGTGAGGGGCTCGCGTTGCGGGCAATCGTCGGCGGTGGACTGGACGTAAAGGCTGTGCCGGATTCCCAGTCCCCCGCCACTAAGACGAAGCGGGAGTGCCGCTGGGTTATTTTAGTGGGTATACCGGGTCCCAGACCCGGGGAGTCCCACATAGCCCCCCATCCCCCGATGGGAGGGTATGCGTAACGCATTTTTTCCCAGCGCAAACAAAAAAAAAAAAAAAAAGGTTCGGCGGTGGCGGGGGACCCCCCCACAGCGCTTACGTCCTCGTCGTGTCCCCTGGAAACAGCCCAGCTCTGACCACCGTAACGGAGTGGCAGACTGGGTTGGCCAAAGTGCGCTGTGCGATCGCACACTATTTTATTGCCGTGCGAGTGCGAACCTGCGGAGGCTATGCCACCACCACCGCGCGACGCCTTCGGGCGTTTTTTAAAATCCAAAGGCCCTTCTCAGGGCCAACCAAACGGCCCTTCTCAGGGCCAACCAAACGGCCCTTCTCAGGGCCAACCAAACGGCCCTTCTCAGGGCCACCCCGACGCTTCGGCGTCAGAATCCAGCCGCGCGCCGTCTGCGGCTGGCTTCTTTGCAGGGGTCGACGAGTCGTCCGACAACGACTCACTTATTAGTGTGTCGGACTTGGACGACTCTCGGTCGCGGAAGCGGGTCCACCTGAGCGGTGGGTCCGAAGGCTCCTCGGCCTCGGGGTCGAAGCCGAAGAGGGCGTCAAAGGCCAAAAAGCCGACGGTGGCTTCGGACACCCATGTCGTTGGGCTCGCGGACGCCCAACGCCAGTTGGACCTGGCCCGGCGAGCGCAGCTCCAGCAAGAGCTGGAGGAGCGGATTGTCGCGAAGGAGCAACGTGCGCACATCGCTCGGGCCAGGTCTGGGTACGGTGCGTCCCGCGTTGTATACGCCGACCATTCTCTGGCCGAGCTGCAGAGAATGGCGGAAGAGGACGAGGAGGAGATCAAGGAGGTCGCCTCTAAGTCCTCCAACCTGAAGGGCACGCTGCAGAAGGCCCTCAAGTGCAGGGCTGCGAGCATGCGTGGTGTCGTCGCTGAGCTGGTGCAGCGGACGACCAGCGACGAGACGCGGCAACTGCAGGCGAGAATAGATCGCCTGCAGTCTGAGAACAGCCAGCTTCACCAGAGGCTGGCCGAAGCCACGGCCCGGCCACAGCAGGCCAAAACGAGCAGCCTGCCAGACCGAAGCCCTGCGGCAGAGGGCCCCTCTTCCAACCTTGAGGACATCATCCGCAAGGTCGTAATGGAGGAGAGGGCCTTCACGAGGTCCTGCTTGGCAGGGATAGAGGACCGGCTCCTGCCGGAGAAACGCCTCCGACCACCACTCGCGGCGGATAAGAGGCGGTCCGAGCCGGAGCCGTCCACCTCGACAGCGGAGGATGCCCTTCTCCCGTCCACCACCCCGTCCAACGAGTGGACGGAAGTAGCCCGCAAGGGCAAGGGGAAGGGCAAGGGGAAGGGCAAGGGGAAGAAGTCGGCGTCGGCCGTCCCTGCTGTCCCCGCCGCCACCGCTCCCAGCCAGTCGCAGACGACCGGCAAGGGAAAGCCGAAGGGGAAGGCGAAGAAGAGGCTAGTCCCCCCTAGAACCGCGGCCGTCGTGGTGACGCTCACCGCGGAGGCTGCGGAGCGAGGGGAGACGTACGCGTCCGTTTTGGTGCGGGCGCGTGCCAATGCCGACCCTTCCCAGCTGGGGATCGGCAGCGTTTCCTGCCGGCGGACCCAAGCCGGGGCTCGAATTTTCGAGTTCCCCGGGGCCGAGGGGAGTGCCCACGCAGACCTCTTCGCAGCCAAGCTGCAGGAGGTCATAGCGGACTCGGCAAAGGTGGCCCGGCCAGTCAAGTCGGCGACCATTGAGGTGACGGACCTGGACGACTCCGTCACCAAGGAGGAGGTGGTGGCGGCGGTCGCAGCGATAGGGGGCTGCGGCGCCGCGGCGGTCCAAGGCCGGGACATTAGGCCCGGCCGTGGTGGCATGGGCACGATTCGCCTCGAGTGCCCGGTCGCCGCTGCCAAAGCCGTCCTTGCCAAGGGACGGCTCACAGTCGGGTTCAGCTCGGCCGCGGTCCGGGCTCTCGAGGACCGGCCGCTGCGGTGTTTCCGGTGCTTCGGCATCGGACACATACGGCTCCAGTGTCCGTCCGCAGTGGACAGGTCGGACGCGTGCTACCGCTGTGGCAGGGACGGCCACAAAACCGTCTCGTGCGAGGCCGCCACGCCGCACTGCGCGGTGTGTGCCGCCAGTGGCCGCCCGGCAGGCCACGTAATGAAGGGGAGGAATTGTAATCCTCCCCCAACGCGGGGAAAAGCGCAGGTGCCGACCGGGCCTGCTGCCGCTGCCGCTGGCGCCGTCGTTCCTGCGGCGGCTGCGGAGGAGGGTGCGATGTCCGAGTGATGGATAGGGTCGAACATCGCATCCTTCAGGCGAACACCAACCACTGCAGGGCAGCCCAGGATCTGCTGATGCAGACCATGGCTGAGTGGTTGGTGGACTTGGCGGTGGTCGCCGAACCCTACTCGGTCCCTGGCAGTTGGCTGGGCGACCGGGACGGCTCGGTGGCAATGGTGACGCGGTCTTCCACAGACTCCCCTCCCCTCTCGCTCTTAGAGAGGGGACCGGGATACGTGGCCGCCGCGTGGGGAGACATGGCCCTGGTGGGGGTCTATTTCTCCCCAAACCGCCCTCTCTCGGACTTTGAGGATTTCCTAGAGATCCTCACCGCAGTCGTCGGGAGGGCGGCGCCGCGCCAGGTCGTGGTGTTGGGCGACCTGAACGCCAAGTCGGTGGCCTGGGGCAACCCGGCCGCCGGATGCAACGTCCGGGGGCGCGCCGTCCAGTTTTGGGCGGCCTCTTGCGGTGTGTCCCTCCTCAACAGGGGGACGGTCCACACGTGTGTGCGGCAACAGGGCGGGTCGGTGGTGGACGTCTCGTTTGCCACCCCCGCGCTAGCCGCCCGCGTCGTCAACTGGCGGGTAGAGATGGCGGAGACCTTGTCGGACCACCGATATGTGCGGTTCGACATCTCCGCCCAGGGGGGGGGGACGGCCCGCGCTGGGCAATCTCCCTTCCCGCGGTGGACACTCACCCGCCTGGACCGGGAGGCAGCCGAGGAGGCGGCCTTCCTCCAGGACTGGCTGTCGCCCCCTGTCGAGGTCCCAGACGTGGACGCCGCAGCAGTCCGGCTCAGGGAGTCCCTGACCGAGGTGTGCGACTACAGCATGCCTCGGTCTCGCCGTCCGCCTCCCCGACGTGCCGTCTATTGGTGGACGGGGGAGCTGGCGGGGCTCCGGGCCGACTGCGTGGCGGCCAGAAGGGCCTACGCGCGGAGCCGAAGGCGCAGCGCCCAGAACCGAGTCCGGGCAGAAGAGGACCGCCTATACGCCTCCTATCGAGAGGCGACGCTGGTCCTCAAGTCTGCAATGGGCGCTGCGCAAGACTCGGCGAGGGCTGAGATGCTGGAGGGTCTCGACCGGGACCCTTATGGGAGACCATACAGGGCGGCGCGGAGCCAGCTTCGCCCCTATGGTCCCCCACTGACGGAGACCCTCGAGCCAGCGTTGCTGGATGGGGTGGTCCGGTCCCTGTTTCCGTGCAGGACCGACTTCGCCCCACCAGCGATGGATCCCCCGCAAGAGGCGGCCCCACCGGAGGAGGGGATTCCCCCGGTGACGGCGGCGGAGCTCTACGCGGGGGTGCTCAGCCTCCGCGCAAAGAAGACGGCCCCCGGGCCGGACGGCGTCCCCGCACGGGTGGTGGCGATCGCCGCCTCCCAAATGGAGGAGAGGTTTCGGGACCTCTTCAGCGCGTGCTTTACGGCTGGGAGGTTCCCGAAACTGTGGAAGGAGGGGCAGCTGTGCCTCCTCCGAAAGGAAGGACGCCCGGTGGACTCCCCCTCGTCATACCGGCCCATCGTTCTGCTCGATGAGGTCGGTAAACTGTTCGAGGGGATTATCGCCACCCGGCTTGATAGCCATTTGCGGGGGGTAGGGCCGGACCTGTCGGACGCCCAATTCGGTTTTCGTCGGGGGCGTTCGACGATCGATGCGCTGGCCCTACTCAAGGGCCAGGTAAAGGAGGCGGTGGAGGCGGGGGACGGAGTGCTGGCGGTGTCATTCGACATTGCAAACGCCTTCAACTCCGTCCCCCACTCGACGATATTGGAGGCGCTCCGGTATCACGGAGTGCCCCGATACCTGCGGGACGTCCTGGCCAGCTACCTGGAGGACCGAGAGGTCCTCCTCGTGGACAAGACGGCCACGTTGAGGCGGTACGGCGCAGAGTCCGGTGTTCCGCAGGGGTCGGTACTAGGGCCCCCCCTGTGGAACATCGGGTTCGATTGGCTCCTGCGGGGAGGCCTCCTCCAGGGCACGAGTGTCATCTGCTACGCGGATGACACTCTCCTCACCGCCCGGGGGAGGAACTTTGCAGACGCGGCCTGTCTGGCCTCGGCTGGCGGATCCTTGGTTGCGGAGAGGATCCGCCGCCTGGGATTGAGGGTGGCGCTGAACAAGACCGAGGCCGTGTTCTTTCGCGGGCCTCGGCAGCGCTGCCCACCCGATGCCCACATCGTCGTAGGGGGCGTCCGGATAGAGGTCCAGGCCCAGATGAAGTATCTGGGCCTGGTGCTGGACGACAGGTGGCGCTTCGGCCCGCATTTCAGCGGGCTGTCGACGCGCCTGCTGAAGGCCGCGGACGCCCTCTCGTGGCTCCTCCCGAACCTGGGGGGACCCAAGGCGAAATGCCGGCGCCTCTATGCCGGCATCCTGCGGAGCATGGCCCTGTACGGGGCTCCCATCTGGGCGGACTCCCTCCACAGGAGGGAGAATGCGACCGCCATCCGCAGGCCCCAAAGAGCCATTGCACAGCGGGTGGCGAGGGCCTACCGCTCGGTGGGCTTTTCGGCGGCGTGCGCTCTGGCCGGCACCCCTCCTTGGGAGTTGGAGGCTTGGGTGCTCGCCAGAGTGTACGAGTGGACGGCGCGTCGGAAGGCGCTCGGGGAGCACCCCGTCGCGGAAGAGCGGGAGGCCGTGCGGCGGGAGGCGAAGGACGCCATCGTCCTCCATTGGACGGAGGACCTCGCTGCCGCCGCCTTTGGCCGCCGGACGTTGGACGCGCTCGGTCCGGTCCTGCGGGACTGGCTCGAGCGGTCCCACGGTTTTCTCTCCTTCCGTCTGGTGCAGGTGTTGTCCGGCCATGGCTGTTTCGGATCGCACCTGCACCGGATCGGGAGGGAAGAGTCCCCGGCGTGTCACGACTGCGGCGCGGCGGAGGACACGGCGCAGCACACCCTCGAGGTGTGCCCGTCTTGGTCCGAGCAGCGCCGCGGTCTGACCGCGGTGATCGGTCAGGACCTCTCGCTTCCCGGCGTGATAAACGCCATGCTGGGGAGCGAGGGGGCCTGGACAGCGGTTGCCTCCTTTTGCGAGGACGTGATGTCGCGAAAGGAGGAGGCGGAGCGCGCGCGGGAGGACGATCCTCTCGCTGCGCCGCTCCGCAGACGAAGAAGGGGTCGGAGAGGGCGCCGTCCTCCCCCTCCTCGTGGTGGCGACGGGCGGGCGACAGGCGCGGGGGCGCCTCCGCCCGCATTGCACCCGTCACCACCTTCGTCGGTCACTCCCGGGCCCGTCCCCCTCCCCACGGGGGGGGTGTGAGGGGCTCGCGTTGCGGGCAATCGTCGGCGGTGGACTGGACGTAAAGGCTGTGCCGGATTCCCAGTCCTCCACCACTAAGACGAAGCGGGAGTGCCGCTGGGTTATTTTAGTGGGTATACCGGGTCCCAGACCCGGGGAGTCCCACATAGCCCCCCATCCCCCGATGGGAGGGTATGCGTAACGCATTTTTTCCCAGCGCAAACAAAAAAAAAAAAAAAAAAAAAAAAAAAAAAAAAAAAAAAAAGGTTCGGCGGTGGCGCTCAGTCGCCAAGTTCTGGACGGTGTGGACATCGTCCTGAAGGTTGCCACTAAATCTGGCAGCCTGAAGGGCACGTTCACCCGCGCCCTGAAGGAGGCGGCTGACGACATCAAGGAGGCGGTTGGGGTCCTCCTTAGTCGTACGAGTACGGAGGAGACGGCGAAGTTATGGGAGGAGAACGGCCGTCTCCGATCCGAGCTGGAGGACCTCAAGAGGGAACTTGCCGCGCAGAGGGCAGAATGGCAACGGAAGCGTCCTGTGGCCACCGGTCCCGCTCCGGTCGCTGCGCCACCGCCGCCGGCCCCGTCATCAGTTCCTGCCCCTACACCTGTGCATGCGGATGCGGAGATCGAGAAGATCGTTCGCGTCTGTATGCTGCAGTGTGGGGGTATGATGAATGCCCGTCTGCAGGCCCTAGAGTCCAGGCTCCTCCCGGCAGAGACTCTCCGTCCGCCGCTCGCTGCCGATGGGCGAAGGAAGGAGGAGCCCTCTAAGTCTGGCCCCGCAACCACAGTCGGGAAAGGCAAAGGGGCAAAAAAGACCGCGGAGGGAGGCAAAAAGCCCGCGGAGGGACCCAGGAAGACCGCGGAGGGTGCCTCCGTGCCTACTTCCCAGACAGTCACGCCCCCGGCGACCGCACCCACTTCCACCACGGAGACCTGGACGACGGTCGTTAAGAAGGGACGGAAAAAGAAAGCGGCGGCGCCGGCACTCACTCCGCCCACAACCGCAACCAAGAGGACCCAGAAGCCGCTTAGAATGCGTGCCCCACGCTCCGAGGCTGTAATCATTACGCTGCAGCCCGGAGCCATCGAAAGGGGGCTGTCATACAAGGCGGTCCTAACAGAGGCGAAAGCCAAGGTCGCGTTCCCCGACCTTGGCACACCGACCGGCTTCAAAATGAGGCCGGCAATGACGGGGGCGCGGCTGTTCGAGGTGTCGGGTGCCTCTAGCAGCGAGAAGGCGGACATCCTGGCCGCCAAGCTGAGAGAGGTCCTCAACCCGGAGGACGTTCGGGTGTCCAGGCCGATGAAGACCGCTGAACTGCGCGTCGACGGACTGGACGACTCGACGACTCCGGCGGAGGTCGTGGCGGCCATCGCCCGAGCCGGAGGATGCCCGCCCGAGGAAGTGCGGACGGGCGAGATCCGCGTCGATGCCTCCGGGCTCGGCGCGATTTGGGTGCGGTGCCCGGTGGCGGCGGCGAACAAAGTCGCCGACGCTGGGCGTCTGTTGGTGGGGTGGGTGGCAGCGAGGGTGAAGCCGCTGCAGCCCAGGGCCTTGCGGTGCTACCGTTGCCTCGACATTGGGCATGTCAGGGCACGGTGCACCTCCGAAATAGACCGCAGCGAACAGTGCTATCGCTGCGGTCAGGCCGGTCACAAGGCGGCCCAGTGCTCCGCGGCGCCAAACTGCAGCCTCTGTACAGCTGCAGGGAGGCCCGCTGGGCACAGAGCGGGCGGAAAGGCCTGTGGCGCACCCGCCCAGAAAGGAAAGAGAAGGGGTGCCAAGGCTGTCGGGGGCTCTTTACCCCCCCCTCAGCCTGGCTGCCCTTCGGCCGACTCCCGGCCTAGGAATGGTGCGGAGGGAATGGATTGCGCATAATGGCGCTCTACCATTTCCTCCAGGGCAATATCAACCACTCTGCTAGAGCTCAGGATCTCTTGCTCCAGAGCATGGCAGAGTGGTCGATTCACGTGGCTGTGGTCGCCGAACCGTATTTTGTCCCCCCTAGGGATAACTGGGTGGGAGACCTAGACGGTTTGGTGGCCATCATTGGCGGGGCTCTTGTCAACCCGTCCCGAGGTCACGGCTGGGTGGCCGCCCTCGCGGACGGCATTGGCACGGTTGGGGCGTATTTTTCGCCCAACAAGAGTCTCGCCGACTTCGAGAGGTTCCTTGTCGAGTTGGGTGCCGTCGTGGGCCGACTCCACCCTCGCCCGGTGCTGTTGCTGGGGGATCTCAACGCCAAGTCTGTGGCGTGGGGATCCCCTGTGACCGATGCTAGGGGTGAGGTGTTGGAGGAGTGGGCGGTCACGACTGGCTTGACCGTCCTAAATCGGGGCTCGGTGCACACGTGCGTGCGGCAGCGGGGCGGATCTATAGTGGACGTCTCGTTCGCTAGCCCCGCTGTCGCGAGCCGTGTCCGCGACTGGCGTGTCGCCGCGGAGGTGGAGACGTTGTCGGATCACCGATACATCCGTTTCGACGTCTCCGCCCAGACCGCCGGTGGCCGCGGTTCGCCGGCCCCGCGAACGGACGGTCCGCGCTGGGCGCGTAAGCGCATCGACAGGGAGCTTCTCGAGGAGGCCGCTATTGTCCAGGCCTGGGTCCGGGAGTCGGCAACGGACGGACCCGTCGACGTCGAGCAGGAGGCGCTGTGGTTCCGCGGGGCGATGACGCAAATAAGCGACGCGTCAATGCCCCGGGTCCACGCACAGTCAGCAAGGCGCCAGGTGTACTGGTGGACCGCCGAGATCGCGCAGTTGCGCGTCGCGTGCGTGGCGGTCAGGCGCCAGTACACCCGATACCGGAGGAGACGTCGTCGGGTCCCTGACGAAGAAGCCGCGCTGTATGAGGTGTACCGCGCGGCGAAGGAGACTCTGTGGCTGGCCATCGGCGAGGCGAGGACGCGAGCCAGGGAGGAGATGTTGGAGACTCTAGACGGGGATCCGTGGGGGCGCCCTTATCGCGCGGTCCGAGGGAAACTTCGGGCCGCGGCGCCCCCACTTACGGAGAGTCTCCAACCCGAGCTGCTGGAGGAGGTGGTGGCAGCCCTCTTCCCGGCAAGAGCGGAGCATACTCCGCCGCCGATGGCTTTGCCCACGGCCGCAGAGTCTACAGAGGAGAACGCCATCAGCGTCCCAGAGGTGACACAGGCAGAGATGGGGGCAGCCGTGATGCGGCTCCGGGCCAAGAACGTGGCTCCGGGGCCCGACGGGATCCACGGCTGCGTGTTAGCCCTCACTCTGAAGGAACTTGAGCCCCAACTGAGAGGACTCTACACAGCGTGCCTTGAGCGGGGCCAGTTTCCCACTTTGTGGAAATCTGGTCGTCTGGTCCTGCTCAGGAAGGCGGGGCGCCCTGCGGACTCGCCGTCCGCGTACCGGCCCATAGTGCTGCTAGACGAGGTGGGTAAGCTGTTTGAGCGAGTAATCGCAGCCCGCCTCGTCGGCCACTTGTGCGGAGAGGGACCGGACCTGGACGGTAGCCAGTTCGGTTTTCGGCATGGGCGCTCCACCATTCACGCTGTGTCGCGGGTGAGAGTCCTGGCGGAGGATGCGGTGTCCCGGGGCGGGGTGATGTTGGCGGTGTCCTTGGACATCACCAACGCCTTCAACACCCTGCCCTGGAGTTGTATTCGGGAGGCACTGCGGTATCATCGTGTGCCTCCCTACCTCCGCAACATCGTTGGGGCTTATCTGTCGGAGAGGTGTGTCACCTACGTGGGACGTGATGGCGCAAACCAGCACCGCATGTCGTGCGGTGTTCCGCAGGGCTCGGTCCTAGGCCCGCTCCTGTGGAACATCGGGTACGACTGGGTGCTGAGGGGCGAGCTCCAACCGGGGGTGGACCTGACGTGTTATGCTGACGACACGCTGGTCACGGCCCGGGGGAGCTCGCACAGGGAGGCAGCGTTGCTGGCGACGGCTGCGGTGTCACAGGTGGTGAGCCGCATACGTCGCCTGGGCTTGGAGGTGGCCCTCAGCAAGTCGGAGGCCATGGTGTTTCATGGCCCCCGACGGGCGCCGCCGCCCGGCCTACACATCGTGGTCGGGGGGGCTCGGATCGCTGTCGAGTCTACCATGAAGTACCTGGGATTGGTGCTCGACAGCCGGTGGGACTTTGAGCCCCACTTCCGACGGCTGGCGCCCAAGTTGCTGGGCGCGGCTGGCGCGCTCTCAACGCTGCTTCCCAATCTGGGGGGCCCGAGCGCCGCCTGTAGGCGGCTCTACGTAGGGATCGTGCGATCGATGGCCCTGTATGGGGCCCCGATCTGGGCGACTGACCTGACGGCCGGTAGCATCGCCGTTTTGCGGAGGCCGCAGAGAGCGATGGCCGTCAGAGTCGTCCGGGGGTATCGCACGATCTCCTACGAGGCGGCTTGCGTACTGGCCGGATCCCCGCCCTGGGACCTGGAGGCGAAAGTACTCGCGTCATTGTATCGGTGGCGCGAGGAAGCGAGGGCGCGGGGCGAGCAACCGATGCAGCAACACATAGAGCTGCGTCGGTCTCAGCTCCGCGAGGTCCTGGTGGCGGAATGGCGGGACAGGCTTTCACGCCCTACCGCCGGCCTCGTCACCATCGAGGCGGTCCGGCCGGTGCTCGAGCAATGGCTCGGGAGGAGGCACGGCTCCCTGTCGTTTCGGGTGACGCAGGTGCTCTCGGGGCATGGTTGCTTCGGGAAGTACCTGTGTCGCATAAACAGGGAGCCGGACGCCCGGTGTCACCACTGCGTCGACTGCCGGGAGGACACGGCGTGGCATACGCTGGCAGAGTGTGCCGCTTGGGAGGAGCCACGCCGTGCCCTCATCTCAGAAGTAGGCAGTGACCTGTCGCTGCCGGCCGTGGTCGAGTCGATGGTCGGCAGCGAGGAGTCCTGGGACGCGGTGGTTTCCTTCTGCGAAACAGTCGTCTCGCAGAAGGAGGCTGCGGAAAGGGAGAGGGAGATCTCGTCCACTCACCCGGCCCGCAGCAGGCGCACCGGGCGTCGGCGGAGGGCGGATAACGCCCTCTTCCAGCCCCCCTAAATGGGTCCAGGGGCGACGGACTCGGGGACGTCCGTCGCCCCCCACACATCAGGACCCGAGGTGGCGGCGCGTAGTGTTCCACGCGCGCCCCTCTTAGACGTCGCGGGGGGAGTCAAACACCTCACTCCCCCCCCTGACCCGAGGAGGCCCGCAGTGGCGGGCCGGCACCAGTCGGGGGTTGCGGAAGGATCGTACGTTCCCGCGACCCCCGGCGTAGGTGTGAGATGGAACACCGGGGTGGTTTTTAGTCAGTAAGAGTCTGACAGACCCCGCCGCCCGCCCCAGGGCGGCGGACATCCATGAGGATTTTCCACCCCGGAACAAAAAAAAAAAAAAGGTTAGGTTAGGTTGGGGTGCATGTTGAAGAGCCTCCTCGTGGCGCACCCTGGGCAACGTCGGTTCCAATTGCCCACCAGGTTCTGGGGGACAATTGGGGTTGGCGGCTAATCTTCAACACACGGGGAAGGGTCATGGTTCCAATCACCGATCATCTTGGATGGTCGGTGAAGGGAACCTGGCTATAGATGGAGTCATACGTCTACTCCCCCTCTGCTTACAGAGGAAGGTGAGTGGGCGTAGGCTGGGAAGGGGCGGTTTTGCGCCGCTGCACCCACGAGAGTGTGGGTGGTAGAAGGTGTCCCATGCCCGCGCTGCGTCTGTCCGGCATCCGGCGGCAGCGTGAGGACGCCGGGGCGGCGGTTGGTTCTGCCCAGCCGTCGGCCACCCCGTAATCCTGAGTTCTGGACCGGGGGTCCGGGCCACTGAGGTCTGGGCCGCGAGGAAGACAACCTCTCTAAAAAATTACCCCAATCCCAAGGTCGAGCGTGCCGAGGGGATGAATGGCCGGAGGGGATCCGGTCGTTAGCGCGGCGAAAAGGGACCCCACCCTTAAAAAGGAACAAAAATGAATAAGGCTAATGCGAAAACTATTCCCCAGGCGGGTACCCTCCTACCCAAGGAGGGTCAATCCCGCCCTTCTTCAGAAGGCAGCCCCATCGTATCTGGGGGGGGCAACACTAGTCTCGTGGGCCGGCAGACCTCCGCCGACCTGCGTCAACCACTTGCGTTGCAAGAAAAGGAACTCCGGGTTAGCCTGGAGCGCCTGTGCGACGCAAAAGAACCGCTTGCAGTCAATGACAGCAACAGGAGCCGAGGAGGCTCATGTCCTGAAAAGGACCTAGACTCGCGTGGGTGCACCTCCAAATCTTGGAGGAAGCGCCCGCGAAGTGAGGATGCGGGGTCGATGGACCTCTCCTCCAGTGAGGAGAACCTATCGGCTGCCAAGGTGCCAACAGCCCAGAGAGGGCGGGGTCGCGCGAAGGTGGGCGGAACTCCCGCTCGATTGCCGGTCCGTGACCAAATGGGTCGCTTCGTCCCAGTATCTCGGCCTGCTACACCCGTGGAGCGTCTAGCGGAGAGTGTAGAGAGCGACCCCGGGCCCTCGATAGTGGACCTGAGCGAGGACTCTTCGGTGTCCTTGCTAGGGTGTAATAAGGCGGAGGCGAACGCTGCCAAGCGGGCGCAAAGGAAGGCTGTCGCGGCTGACGAGGTCAGCGAGATGGCACGACTGGCCCGAGAGCGACGTTCTGCCCAGGCGGCTGTCGGAGAGAGCCTGTCGGCGGTGGCGCTCAGTCGCCAAGTTCTGGACGGTGTGGACATCGTCCTGAAGGTTGCCACTAAATCTGGCAGCCTGAAGGGCACGTTCACCCGCGCCCTGAAGGAGGCGGCTGACGACATCAAGGAGGCGGTTGGGGTCCTCCTTAGTCGTACGAGTACGGAGGAGACGGCGAAGTTATGGGAGGAGAACGGCCGTCTCCGATCCGAGCTGGAGGACCTCAAGAGGGAACTTGCCGCGCAGAGGGCAGAATGGCAACGGAAGTGTCCTGTGGCCACCGGTCCCGCTCCGGTCGCTGCGCCACCGCCGCCGGCCCCGTCATCAGTTCCTGCCCCTACACCTGTGCATGCGGATGCGGAGATCGAGAAGATCGTTCGCGTCTGTATGCTGCAGTGTGGGGGTATGATGAATGCCCGTCTGCAGGCCCTAGAGTCCAGGCTCCTCCCGGCAGAGACTCTCCGTCCGCCGCTCGCTGCCGATGGGCGAAGGAAGGAGGAGCCCTCTAAGTCTGGCCCCGCAACCACAGTCGGGAAAGGCAAAGGGGCAAAAAAGACCGCGGAGGGAGGCAAAAAGCTCGCGGAGGGACCCAGGAAGACCGCGGAGGGTGCCTCCGTGCCTACTTCCCAGACAGTCACGCCCCCGGCGACCGCACCCACTTCCACCACGGAGACCTGGACGACGGTCGTTAAGAAGGGACGGAAAAAGAAAGCGGCGGCGCCGGCACTCACTCCGCCCACAACCGCAACCAAGAGGACCCAGAAGCCGCTTAGAATGCGTGCCCCACGCTCCGAGGCTGTAATCATTACGCTGCAGCCCGGAGCCATCGAAAGGGGGCTGTCATACAAGGCGGTCCTAACAGAGGCGAAAGCCAAGGTCGCGTTCCCCGACCTTGGCACACCGACCGGCTTCAAAATGAGGCCGGCAATGACGGGGGCGCGGCTGTTCGAGGTGTCGGGTGCCTCTAGCAGCGAGAAGGCGGACATCCTGGCCGCCAAGCTGAGAGAGGTCCTCAACCCGGAGGACGTTCGGGTGTCCAGGCCGATGAAGACCGCTGAACTGCGCGTCGACGGACTGGACGACTCGACGACTCCGGCGGAGGTCGTGGCGGCCATCGCCCGAGCCGGAGGATGCCCGCCCGAGGAAGTGCGGACGGGCGAGATCCGCGTCGATGCCTCCGGGCTCGGCGCGATTTGGGTGCGGTGCCCGGTGGCGGCGGCGAACAAAGTCGCCGACGCTGGGCGTCTGTTGGTGGGGTGGGTGGCAGCGAGGGTGAAGCCGCTGCAGCCCAGGGCCTTGCGGTGCTACCGTTGCCTCGACATTGGGCATGTCAGGGCACGGTGCACCTCCGAAATAGACCGCAGCGAACAGTGCTATCGCTGCGGTCAGGCCGGTCACAAGGCGGCCCAGTGCTCCGCGGCGCCAAACTGCAGCCTCTGTACAGCTGCAGGGAGGCCCGCTGGGCACAGAGCGGGCGGAAAGGCCTGTGGCGCACCCGCCCAGAAAGGAAAGAGAAGGGGTGCCAAGGCTGTCGGGGGCTCTTTACCCCCCCCTCAGCCTGGCTGCCCTTCGGCCGACTCCCGGCCTAGGAATGGTGCGGAGGGAATGGATTGCGCATAATGGCGCTCTACCATTTCCTCCAGGGCAATATCAACCACTCTGCTAGAGCTCAGGATCTCTTGCTCCAGAGCATGGCAGAGTGGTCGATTCACGTGGCTGTGGTCGCCGAACCGTATTTTGTCCCCCCTAGGGATAACTGGGTGGGAGACCTAGACGGTTTGGTGGCCATCATTGGCGGGGCTCTTGTCAACCCGTCCCGAGGTCACGGCTGGGTGGCCGCCCTCGCGGACGGCATTGGCACGGTTGGGGCGTATTTTTCGCCCAACAAGAGTCTCGCCGACTTCGAGAGGTTCCTTGTCGAGTTGGGTGCCGTCGTGGGCCGACTCCACCCTCGCCCGGTGCTGTTGCTGGGGGATCTCAACGCCAAGTCTGTGGCGTGGGGATCCCCTGTGACCGATGCTAGGGGTGAGGTGTTGGAGGAGTGGGCGGTCACGACTGGCTTGACCGTCCTAAATCGGGGCTCGGTGCACACGTGCGTGCGGCAGCGGGGCGGATCTATAGTGGACGTCTCGTTCGCTAGCCCCGCTGTCGCGAGCCGTGTCCGCGACTGGCGTGTCGCCGCGGAGGTGGAGACGTTGTCGGATCACCGATACATCCGTTTCGACGTCTCCGCCCAGACCGCCGGTGGCCGCGGTTCGCCGGCCCCGCGAACGGACGGTCCGCGCTGGGCGCGTAAGCGCATCGACAGGGAGCTTCTCGAGGAGGCCGCTATTGTCCAGGCCTGGGTCCGGGAGTCGGCAACGGACGGACCCGTCGACGTCGAGCAGGAGGCGCTGTGGTTCCGCGGGGCGATGACGCAAATAAGCGACGCGTCAATGCCCCGGGTCCACGCACAGTCAGCAAGGCGCCAGGTGTACTGGTGGACCGCCGAGATCGCGCAGTTGCGCGTCGCGTGCGTGGCGGTCAGGCGCCAGTACACCCGATACCGGAGGAGACGTCGTCGGGTCCCTGACGAAGAAGCCGCGCTGTATGAGGTGTACCGCGCGGCGAAGGAGACTCTGTGGCTGGCCATCGGCGAGGCGAGGACGCGAGCCAGGGAGGAGATGTTGGAGACTCTAGACGGGGATCCGTGGGGGCGCCCTTATCGCGCGGTCCGAGGGAAACTTCGGGCCGCGGCGCCCCCACTTACGGAGAGTCTCCAACCCGAGCTGCTGGAGGAGGTGGTGGCAGCCCTCTTCCCGGCAAGAGCGGAGCATACTCCGCCGCCGATGGCTTTGCCCACGGCCGCAGAGTCTACAGAGGAGAACGCCATCAGCGTCCCAGAGGTGACACAGGCAGAGATGGGGGCAGCCGTGATGCGGCTCCGGGCCAAGAACGTGGCTCCGGGGCCCGACGGGATCCACGGCTGCGTGTTAGCCCTCACTCTGAAGGAACTTGAGCCCCAACTGAGAGGACTCTACACAGCGTGCCTTGAGCGGGGCCAGTTTCCCACTTTGTGGAAATCTGGTCGTCTGGTCCTGCTCAGGAAGGCGGGGCGCCCTGCGGACTCGCCGTCCGCGTACCGGCCCATAGTGCTGCTAGACGAGGTGGGTAAGCTGTTTGAGCGAGTAATCGCAGCCCGCCTCGTCGGCCACTTGTGCGGAGAGGGACCGGACCTGGACGGTAGCCAGTTCGGTTTTCGGCATGGGCGCTCCACCATTCACGCTGTGTCGCGGGTGAGAGTCCTGGCGGAGGATGCGGTGTCCCGGGGCGGGGTGATGTTGGCGGTGTCCTTGGACATCACCAACGCCTTCAACACCCTGCCCTGGAGTTGTATTCGGGAGGCACTGCGGTATCATCGTGTGCCTCCCTACCTCCGCAACATCGTTGGGGCTTATCTGTCGGAGAGGTGTGTCACCTACGTGGGACGTGATGGCGCAAACCAGCACCGCATGTCGTGCGGTGTTCCGCAGGGCTCGGTCCTAGGCCCGCTCCTGTGGAACATCGGGTACGACTGGGTGCTGAGGGGCGAGCTCCAACCGGGGGTGGACCTGACGTGTTATGCTGACGACACGCTGGTCACGGCCCGGGGGAGCTCGCACAGGGAGGCAGCGTTGCTGGCGACGGCTGCGGTGTCACAGGTGGTGAGCCGCATACGTCGCCTGGGCTTGGAGGTGGCCCTCAGCAAGTCGGAGGCCATGGTGTTTCATGGCCCCCGACGGGCGCCGCCGCCCGGCCTACACATCGTGGTCGGGGGGGCTCGGATCGCTGTCGAGTCTACCATGAAGTACCTGGGATTGGTGCTCGACAGCCGGTGGGACTTTGAGCCCCACTTCCGACGGCTGGCGCCCAAGTTGCTGGGCGCGGCTGGCGCGCTCTCAACGCTGCTTCCCAATCTGGGGGGCCCGAGCGCCGCCTGTAGGCGGCTCTACGTAGGGATCGTGCGATCGATGGCCCTGTATGGGGCCCCGATCTGGGCGACTGACCTGACGGCCGGTAGCATCGCCGTTTTGCGGAGGCCGCAGAGAGCGATGGCCGTCAGAGTCGTCCGGGGGTATCGCACGATCTCCTACGAGGCGGCTTGCGTACTGGCCGGATCCCCGCCCTGGGACCTGGAGGCGAAAGTACTCGCGTCATTGTATCGGTGGCGCGAGGAAGCGAGGGCGCGGGGCGAGCAACCGATGCAGCAACACATAGAGCTGCGTCGGTCTCAGCTCCGCGAGGTCCTGGTGGCGGAATGGCGGGACAGGCTTTCACGCCCTACCGCCGGCCTCGTCACCATCGAGGCGGTCCGGCCGGTGCTCGAGCAATGGCTCGGGAGGAGGCACGGCTCCCTGTCGTTTCGGGTGACGCAGGTGCTCTCGGGGCATGGTTGCTTCGGGAAGTACCTGTGTCGCATAAACAGGGAGCCGGACGCCCGGTGTCACCACTGCGTCGACTGCCGGGAGGACACGGCGTGGCATACGCTGGCAGAGTGTGCCGCTTGGGAGGAGCCACGCCGTGCCCTCATCTCAGAAGTAGGCAGTGACCTGTCGCTGCCGGCCGTGGTCGAGTCGATGGTCGGCAGCGAGGAGTCCTGGGACGCGGTGGTTTCCTTCTGCGAAACAGTCGTCTCGCAGAAGGAGGCTGCGGAAAGGGAGAGGGAGATCTCGTCCACTCACCCGGCCCGCAGCAGGCGCACCGGGCGTCGGCGGAGGGCGGATAACGCCCTCTTCCAGCCCCCCTAAATGGGTCCAGGGGCGACGGACTCGGGGACGTCCGTCGCCCCCCACACATCAGGACCCGAGGTGGCGGCGCGTAGTGTTCCACGCGCGCCCCTCTTAGACGTCGCGGGGGGAGTCAAACACCTCACTCCCCCCCCTGACCCGAGGAGGCCCGCAGTGGCGGGCCGGCACCAGTCGGGGGTTGCGGAAGGATCGTACGTTCCCGCGACCCCCGGCGTAGGTGTGAGATGGAACACCGGGGTGGTTTTTAGTCAGTAAGAGTCTGACAGACCCCGCCGCCCGCCCCAGGGCGGCGGACATCCATGAGGATTTTCCACCCCGGAACAAAAAAAAAAAAAAAAAAAAAAGGTTAGGTTAGGTTAGGTTAGGTTCCCCCCCGGTGGGGGGAACCCCCACAGCGCATACTTCCACGTAGTTTCCCCCGGGCAACGCCGTGTCTGACCACCGTAACGGAGTGGCAGACCGGCGGCTAAAGTGCGCTGTGATTCGCAGACACAAACGCGGACGTCTGCGAATTATGAAGACAAAACCATGTCGTGCCGCCTCTGGGCGTTTTATCGCGAGTCGCTCCTCCCAGGGCGACTCAAAAGGCCCTTCTCAGGGCCAACCCAACGGCCCTTCTCAGGGCCAACCCAACGGCCCTTCTCAGGGCCAATCCAACGGCCCTTCTCAGGGCCAATCCAACGGCCCTTCTCAGGGCCTCGCCGGCGACGCTTCGGCGTCGGAAGCTGGCCGAGCACCGTCTGCGGCCAGCATGTTCAGCAGGCCAGGCGAGTTTTCGGACTCCGACGACTCCGTTATGGACACGTCGGCGGCCGAAAACGACCGCATTAAGCGGAAGAGGGCCGCTCTGAAGACCGGGTCTGCGGGCTCCTCGGAGTCGGTTGGAGGTAGGGCGAAGAAGAAGCCGAAGTCTAAAAAGGCTTCGACTTCTTCTTCGGCCTTGGCCCACGATGTGGGCTTGGTGGACGCCGAGCGCCAGTTGAGCCTGGCAAAGAGGGCACAACTCCAGGAAGACCTGGAGGAGAGGGTTGCCGCCAAGGAGCGCCAGGCGCAAGCCGCCAGGTCGAGGGCTGGCTACGGCGCATCAAATGTGCTGTATGCTGACCACTCCCTGGCGGAACTGGAGCGCATGGCGCTCGAGGACAAGGAGGAGGTTCTGGAGGTCGCCTCAAAGTCCTCCAATTTGAAGGGGACCTTCCAGAAGGCCCTCAAATGCCGGGCCGCCAGCATGTTCGGCATTGTCAAGGAGCTGGCGACTCGCACGGCCACGGACGAGACGCGGCAACTGCAGGCGAAGGTGGATCGCCTGCAGGCGGAGGTCAGCCAGCTTCACCAGAAGCTGGCTGAAGCCACGGCCCGGCCTGCCCAACCTGCCCCTGTGCCGGTGGCAGGAGGCTCCTTCTCCTCCCCTTCCAACCTTGAGGACATTATTCGAAAGGTTGTTATGGAGGAGAGGGCCTTCACCAGAGCCTGCCTTGCAGGCATCGAGGACCGGCTCTTGCCGGAAAGGCGGCTCCGCCCGCCGCTAGCGGCGGATAAGAGCCCGCCTCCACCGGGAGAGCCGGAACCTGCGCCTGTAGCAGGCCCGGCATCGGGTGCGCAGCTCCAGGCCCCGAAGCCCTCCAAGGGCAAAGGCAGGGGCAAGAGGACAAACGCGGCTCCTCAAACCCCTGCCACAAGCGCGGAGGGAGCGTCTGGGTCGCCTGCCGCTCCAGCAGCCTCGCAGGGGGAAGACGCCCTTCTTCCCTCCACCACCCCGTCCAACATGTCGTGGACGGAAGTGGTCAGGAGGGGAAAAGGCAAGTCGACCCCCAAGCCCGCTGCGACTGCTCCTGCAGCCAAAAAGGCTCCAGCCGGCGGGAGGAAGCTGGCTCCTCCCAAAACCGCGGCCGTCGTGGTGACCATCACCCCGGAGGCCGCGGAACGGGGTGAAACGTACGAGTCCGTCCTAAGGCGGGCTCGTACCAACGCGGATCCCACCAGGCTGGGGATCGGTGGCATCACGTGCCGCCGAACCGCAACCGGGGCTCGAATTTTCGAGTTCTCGGGGGAGCAGCGCGGTGCAAACGCAGACCTCTTCGCAACAAAGTTGCAAGAGGTCATAGCGGATGCGGCAACGGTCGTCAGGCCCGTCAAGACCGCAGCCTTGGAGGTGGCCGATTTGGAGGACTCGGTCACCAAAGAGGATGTGGTGGCGGCCGTTGCGGCGGCTGGAGGCTGCGACGCTGGCGCGGTGAAGTGCGGAGCCATCAGGCTCGGCCGCCGCGGCATGGGCACCATCCGCGTCGAGTGCCCGGTTGCCGCGGCTGGGGCTGCCCTTGCTGCGACCAAGGGACGGCTGCTTGTGGGGCTCAGCTCGGCTGTGGTCCGGCCGCTTGAAGACCAGCCTATGCGCTGCTTCAAGTGCTTCGCCTTTGGCCACACCCGAGCCACGTGTCCCTCCAAGTCCGACTGGGGGGAGTGTTGCTACCTATGCGGGCAGGAGGGACACAGGAGCGCCACTTGCCGCGCCACCACACCACGCTGCGCAGCGTGTGCCGCCAGTGGCCGCCCCGCGGACCACAGGATGGCGGGCAGGAGCTGCAAGCCTCCCGCGAGGAAGGGCATAGTGCCGGCGCAGGTTCGCCCTGTTGCCACCACCGCCGCCGCTGTCGTCGCCGCCGCTGTAGCTCCAGCAGCGGTAGCTGAGGAGGGGGGTGCGATGTCGGAATAATGGTTTCCGACTACCGCATCCTCCAGGCGAACACCAACCACTGCAGAGCGGCCCAGGACCTGGTGGTGCAGGTCATGGCCGAGTGGTTGGTGAACGTAGCGGTGGTCTCCGAGCCCTACTCGATCCCCGGCAGCTGGCTGGGTGACGAGGACGGCTTGGTGGCACTCGCGGCGCGGTCTTCCACAGACTCCCCTCCCCTCTCGCTATTAGAGAAGGGACCGGGATACGTGGCCGCCGCGTGGGGAGACTTAGCCCTTGTGGGCGTCTATTTCTCCCCAAACCGCCCTCTTCAGGACTTCGAGAACTATCTCGGAGTCCTGGCCGCCGTGATCGGCAGGGCGGCGCCGCGTCAGGTCTCCGTACTGGGAGACCTGAATGCCAAGTCGGTGACCTGGGGCAACCGGGCCACCGATCCTCGCGGGCGAGCAGTGGAAATGTGGGCAGCCTCCTCTGGACTCTCCCTCTTGAACAGAGGAAGCGTCCAGACATGCGTGCGGCGGCAGGGTGGCTCGATAGTGGACGTCACTTTCGCCACCCCTGCGTTGGCCGCGCGCGTGCTGAACTGGCGGGTGGACCTGGTGGAGACTATGTCGGACCACCGCTACGTGCGGTTCGACATCTCCACCGGCGCCCCGGGAGAGACGCGGCCCTTCTCGGGGCGATCACCGTTCCCACGGTGGGCTCTCACTCGCCTGGACAGGGAGGCAGCGGGGGAGGCGGCGTTCATCCAGGACTGGCTTTCGCCGCCTTCCGCTGGCCTGGATGTGGACACCGTGGCGGGGCAACTCAGGGAGTCTCTGACCGAGGTATGCAACTCTAGCATGCCTCGGTCTCGCCGACCACTACCCAAACGGGCCGTGTACTGGTGGTCGGCGGAGCTGGCGGAGCTTCGAGCGGCGTGCGTGGAGGCAAGGAGGGCCTACACGCGGAGCCGGCGGCGGCGTCGACGAGACCACGCCGACGAGGACCACCTCTACGAGGTGTACGTAGAGGCTAAAATGGTCCTCGATAGGGCCATCGCCGCCGCCAGAGACTCGGCGAGAGCGGAGGTGCTGGAGGGTCTCGACAACGACCCCTACGGGAGACCATACAAGGCGGCGCGCAACAAGTTGCGTCCCTTTGGTCCCCCCGTGGCCGAGACCCTGGAGCCCTCATTTCTGGATGGGGTGGTACAGTGCCTGTTTCCACGCAGGGACGACTTCACCCCACCAGTGATGGACCCTCCGCGGGGGACAGCTCCGCCAGCTGAGGAGGAAGAGGAGGCTCCCCCTCCTGTCACGGAGTCGGAACTTGGCGCGGCTATTCTCCGTATCCGCGCCAAGAAGACGGCTCCGGGCCCCGACGGTGTCCCCGCCAGAGTGGTGGCGATCGCCGCCACTCAAATGGAGGAGAGGTTTCGGGACCTCTTCAGCGCATGCCTTGCGTCGGGGAGGTTCCCGAAACCGTGGAAGGAGGGGCAGTTGTGCCTCCTTCGGAAGGAGGGCCGCCCGGCGGATTCCCCCTCGGCATACCGACCCATCGTTCTGCTCGATGAGGTCGGCAAAATGTTCGAGGGGATAATCGCTGGCCGCCTAAAGAGCCATTTGCGGCGTATCGGGCCGGACTTGTCGGACGCTCAGTACGGTTTTCGTGCTGAGCGCTCCACGGTGGACGCGCTGGCCTGCCTTAAGGGCCAGGTGAAGGAGGCGATGGAGGCGGGGGACGGTTTGTTGGCTGTGTCATTCGACATAGCCAACGCCTTCAACTCCGTTCCCCACTCCACCATCCTAGAGGCGCTCCGATTCCACGGAGTGCCTCGTCACATGCGTCGTCTGCTGGCCAGCTACCTGGAGGATCGGGCGATCGTCCTGGTGGACAGGACTGGCCAAGTCCGGCGGTACGCCGCTGAAGCCGGCGTTCCACAGGGGTCAGTCTTAGGACCTCTCCTCTGGAACGTCGGCTACGATTGGCTCTTGCGGGGAACTCTCCTCCGAGGCACGAGTGTCGTTTGCTATGCGGATGACACTCTCCTCACCGCCCGGGGGGGGAGTTTCAGGGAGGCGGCCAACTTGGCCTCGGCGGGCGGATCCTTGGTCGCAGGGAGGATCCGCCGCCTAGGTTTAACGGTGGCGCTGCACAAGACCGAGGCCGTGTTCTTCCACGGACCTCGGCAGCGCCCCCCACCTGACGCCCACATTTTCGTGGAGGGCGTCAGAATCGAGGTGAAGGCCCAGATGAAATATCTGGGCCTTGTACTCGACAGCAGGTGGCGCTTCGGCCCGCATTTTAGCGGGCTGTCGTCGCGCCTGCTGAAGACCGCAGGCGCCCTCTCGTGGCTGCTGCCCAACTTGGGGGGGCCCAGCGCGCGATGCCGGCAACTCTACGCCGGCATCCTGAGGAGCATGGCCCTTTACGGGGCTCCCATCTGGGAGGACTCCCTCCGGAGGAGGGAGAACGCCGCCGCGTTGCGGGCACCCCAAAGGGCCATAGCCCAGCGGGTCGCGCGGGCCTACCGCACGGTGGGATTCGCGGCAGCATGCGCTCTGGCCGGCACCCCGCCTTGGGAACTCGAGGCGTGGGTGCTCGCCAGAGTGTATGAATGGACGGCGGGGCGGAGGGCGAGAGGAGAACGCCCAGCCCCGGAAGAGCGGGAGGCTGTCCGGCGAGAGGCGAGGGACGCCATCGTCGTCCATTGGACGGGGGACCTCGCCACCGCAGCCTTCGGCCGCCGAACCCTCGACGCGATCGGGCCGGTCTTGCGAGACTGGCTCGAGCGGTCGCACGGGTTCCTCTCCTTCCGTCTAGTGCAGGTGCTGTCCGGACACGGTTGCTTCGGATCGTACCTGCACCGAATCGGACGGGAGGAGACGCCGTCCTGCTGCGACTGTGGCGCGGCGGAGGACACGGCGCAGCACACCCTCGAGGTGTGCCCGTCGTGGTCCGAGACGCGCCGCAGTCTCACCGCGGTGATCGGGCCGGACCTCTCACTCCCCGGCTTGGTTAACGCCATGCTGGGGGACGAGAGGTGCTGGGCAGCAGTGGCCTCCTTCTGCGAACACGTCATGTCCCAGAAGGAGGCGGCGGAGCGCGCGCGGGAGGACGATCCCGACGCGGCGCCGCTCCGAAGGCGGAGGAGGGGTCGAAGAAGACGTCAGTATGACCGTCATCTTCGGCTCCTCCCAGGTGGGGGCCAGCAGGTAACGGGTGTGGGGGCACCCTTGCCTGCATTGCACAGGCCTCCACCAGTGTCGGACGGGAATGGCCAGGTGTTCCCGGCCATTCCCATAGCCCCCCAACCTGGGGGGCACGCGGGGCCCGCCAGTTAGGCGGGCATGCGCCGGGAGGGTTGTGGAAGTAAAGGTTGAACCGGTTTCCCATGACCCTCCCATCACGGCGATGCGGGAACACCGCTGAGTTTTAGTGGGTATACTGTCCTTCCGACAGGGAGTCCCACATACCCCGTCTCGTCCCCTACGAGCGGGCATGCGTAATAGCATTTCTCAGCGAGAAAAAAAAAAAAAAAAAAAAAAAAAAAAAAAAAAAAAAAAAAAAAAAAAAAAAAAGGTTCCCCCCCGGTGGGTTCCCGCATTGTCGAGGCGGGGGGGCTCAGTAGCCGTGGCTTGGTCACCCACGGTGAAGCGAAGAGGAACCCGAGGAGGGGCCGCTCGTCAGGGCTTTTGCCTGTAAGCCGACGACGTAGCGGCCAACAAGTAGGTTGCGGTGCCGCTTGGGCGACATCGCAACTGAGGCGGGCCGCGATGTCGTATGTGAGGGAGGCATCGCGGCTGAAGGTTAGAGGCCGCGGCGGGAGAGGAGTGCCGGTATTGCGGTGCGCCGCTCTCCCTACCTTCCGCGGCCTTGACGGGGTCGCCACCGTTGATGGCGGACGCGGTGGGGCCGCAGGGGAGGAGGAGTGTTGGTATTACGTTGGCCACTCTCCCTATCCTCTGCGGTCGAAAATTGGCAGGCGGCGGGGCCAACGACCTGTCCCGCCGCAAGGGGACCAAGGGTGACCAGACACGGGGTCGTCTGGCGCCCATGTGCTGGTTTGGTCCTTGGGGTGGTCACGGCGTGCTATGTGTTCTGGTGCGCCGGTGATGGGGAGCACTCCCCAGAGGAGGGTCCGGTGACGGACAGCCGCGGCGGGTTCACGGATGAGTGCTAACGCGTGCCCGTGTTCCCGCCATAAGCGGCGGAGGAGGACACCGTGGAGTTTTAGTGGGTAAGAGTCCCACATAACTGCACTATCTCCCCGTGGTAGTGCAGTATGCATGAGCATTTCTCCACGTTAAAAAAAAATAAAAAAAAAAAAAAAAAAAAAAAAAAAAGGTTAGGTTAGGTTGGGGGACCCCGGGGGAACCCCCACAGCGCATACTTCCACGTAGTTTCCCCCGGGCAACGCCGTGTCTGACCACCGTAACGGAGTGGCAGACCGGCGGCTAAAGTGCGCTGTGATTCGCAGACACAAACGCGGACGTCTGCGAATTATGAAGAAAAACCAATGCCGTGCCGCCTCTGGGCGTTTTATCGCGAGTCGCTCCTCCCAGGGCGACTCAAAAGGCCCTTCTCAGGGCCAACCCAACGGCCCTTCTCAGGGCCAATCCAACGGCCCTTCTCAGGGCCAATCCAACGGCCCTTCTCAGGGCCTCGCCGGCGACGCTTCGGCGTCGGAAGCTGGCCGAGCACCGTCTGCGGCCAGCTTGTTCAGCAGGCCAGGCGAGTTTTCGGACTCCGACGACTCCGTTATGGACACGTCGGCGGCCGAAAACGACCGCATTAAGCGGAAGAGGGCCGCTCTGAAGACCGGGTCTGCCGGCTCCTCGGAGTCGGTTGGAGGTAGGGCGAAGAAGAAGCCGAAGTCTAAAAAGGCTTCGACTTCTTCTTCGGCCTTGGCCCACGATGTGGGCTTGGTGGACGCCGAGCGCCAGTTGAGCCTGGCAAAGAGGGCGCAACTCCAGGAAGACCTGGAGGAGAGGGTTGCCGCCAAGGAGCGCCAGGCGCAAGCCGCCAGGTCGAGGGCTGGCTACGGCGCATCAAATGTGCTGTATGCTGACCACTCCCTGGCGGAATTGGAGCGCATGGCGCTCGAGGACAAGGAGGAGGTTCTGGAGGTCGCCTCAAAGTCCTCCAATTTGAAGGGGACCTTCCAGAAGGCCCTCAAATGCCGGGCCGCCAGCATGTTCGGCATTGTCAAGGAGCTGGCGACTCGTACGGCCACGGACGAGACGCGGCAACTGCAGGCGAAGGTGGATCGCCTGCAGGCGGAGGTCAGCCAGCTTCACCAGAAGCTGGCTGAAGCCACGGCCCGGCCTGCCCAACCTGCCCCTGTGCCGGTGGCAGGAGGCTCCTTCTCCCCCCCTTCCAACCTTGAGGACATTATCCGAAAGGTTGTTATGGAGGAGAGGGCCTTCACCAGAGCCTGCCTTGCAGGCATCGAGGACCGGCTCTTGCCGGAAAGGCGGCTCCGCCCGCCGCTAGCGGCGGATAAGAGCCCGCCTCCACCGAGAGAGCCGGAACCTGCGCCTGTAGCAGGCCCGGCATCGGGTGCGCAGCTCCAGGCCCCGAAGCCCTCCAAGGGCAAAGGCCGGGGCAAGAGGACAAACGCGGCTCCTCAAACCCCTGCCACAAGCGCGGAGGGAGCGTCTGGGTCGCCTGCCGCTCCAGCAGCCTCG
Organism: Globia sparganii; assembly: GCA_949316385.1. NCBI lineage: Eukaryota > Metazoa > Arthropoda > Insecta > Lepidoptera > Noctuidae > Globia > Globia sparganii. The sequence goes on from OX438657.1 coordinate 25,544,081, forward strand.
CAGGGGGAAGACGCCCTTCTTCCCTCCACCACCCCGTCCAACATGTCGTGGACGGAAGTGGTCAGGAGGGGAAAAGGCAAGTCGACCCCCAAGCCCGCTGCGACTGCTCCTGCAGCCAAAAAGGCTCCAGCCGGCGGGAGGAAGCTGGTTCCTCCCAAAACCGCGGCCGTCGTGGTGACCATCACCCCGGAGGCCGCGGAACGGGGTGAAACGTACGAGTCCGTCCTAAGGCGGGCTCGTACCAACGCGGATCCCACCAGGCTGGGGATCGGCGGCATCACGTGCCGCCGAACCGCAACCGGGGCTCGAATTTTCGAGTTCTCGGGGGAGCAGCGCGGTGCAAACGCAGACCTCTTCGCAACAAAGTTGCAAGAGGTCATAGCGGATGCGGCAACGGTCGTCAGGCCCGTCAAGACCGCAGCCTTGGAGGTGGCCGATTTGGAGGACTCGGTCACCAAAGAGGATGTGGTGGCGGCCGTTGCGGCGGCTGGAGGCTGCGACGCTGGCGCGGTGAAGTGCGGAGCCATCAGGCTCGGCCGCCGCGGCATGGGCACCATCCGCGTCGAGTGCCCGGTTGCCGCGGCTGGGGCTGCCCTTGCTGCGACCAAGGGACGGCTGCTTGTGGGGCTCAGCTCGGCTGTGGTCCGGCCGCTTGAAGACCAGCCTATGCGCTGCTTCAAGTGCTTCGCCTTTGGCCACACCCGAGCCACGTGTCCCTCCAAGTCCGACTGGGGGGAGTGTTGCTACCTATGCGGGCAGGAGGGACACAGGAGCGCCACTTGCCGCGCCACCACACCACGCTGCGCAGCGTGTGCCGCCAGTGGCCGCCCCGCGGACCACAGGATGGCGGGCAGGAGCTGCAAGCCGCCCGCGAGGAAGGGCATAGTGCCGGCGCAGGTTCGCCCTGTTGCCACCACCGCCGCCGCTGTCGTCGCCGCCGCTGTAGCTCCAGCAGCGGTAGCTGAGGAGGGGGGTGCGATGTCGGAATAATGGTTTCCGACTACCGCATCCTCCAGGCGAACACCAACCACTGCAGAGCGGCCCAGGACCTGGTGGTGCAGGTCATGGCCGAGTGGTTGGTGAACGTAGCGGTGGTCTCCGAGCCCTACTCGATCCCCGGCAGCTGGCTGGGCGACGAGGACGGCTTGGTGGCACTAGCGGCGCGGTCTTCCACAGACTCCCCTCCCCTCTCGCTATTAGAGAAGGGACCGGGATACGTGGCCGCCGCGTGGGGAGACTTAGCCCTTGTGGGCGTCTATTTCTCCCCAAACCGCCCTCTTCAGGACTTCGAGAACTATCTCGGAGTCCTGGCCGCCGTGATCGGCAGGGCGGCGCCGCGTCAGGTCTCCGTACTGGGAGACCTGAATGCCAAGTCGGTGACCTGGGGCAACCGGGCCACCGATCCTCGCGGGCGAGCAGTGGAAATGTGGGCAGCCTCCTCTGGACTCTCCCTCTTAAACAGAGGAAGCGTCCAGACATGCGTGCGGCGGCAGGGTGGCTCGATAGTGGACGTCACTTTCGCCACCCCTGCGTTGGCCGCGCGCGTGCTGAACTGGCGGGTGGACCTGGTGGAGACTATGTCGGACCACCGCTACGTGCGGTTCGACATCTCCACCGGCGCCCCGGGAGAGACGCGGCCCTTCTCGGGGCGATCACCGTTCCCACGGTGGGCTCTCACTCGCCTGGACAGGGAGGCAGCGGGGGAGGCGGCGTTCATCCAGGACTGGCTTTCGCCGCCTTCCGCTGGCCTGGATGTGGACACCGTGGCGGGGCACCTCAGGGAGTCTCTGACCGAGGTATGCAACTCTAGCATGCCTCGGTCTCGCCGACCACTACCCAAACGGGCCGTGTACTGGTGGTCGGCGGAGCTGGCGGAGCTTCGAGCGGCGTGCGTAGAGGCAAGGAGGGCCTACACGCGGAGTCGGCGGCGGCGTCGACGAGACCACGCCGACGAGGACCACCTCTACGAGGTGTACGTAGAGGCTAAAATGGTCCTCGATAGGGCCATCGCCGCCGCCAGAGACTCGGCGAGAGCGGAGGTGCTGGAGGGTCTCGACAACGACCCCTACGGGAGACCATACAAGGCGGCGCGCAACAAGTTGCGTCCCTTTGGTCCCCCCGTGGCCGAGACCCTGGAGCCCTCATTTCTGGATGGGGTGGTTCAGTCCCTGTTTCCACGCAGGGACAACTTCACCCCACCAGTGATGGACCCTCCGCGGGGGACAGCTCCGCCAGCTGAGGAGGAAGAGGAGGCTCCCCCTCCTGTCACGGAGTCGGAACTTGGCGCGGCTATTCTCCGTATCCGCGCCAAGAAGACGGCTCCGGGCCCCGACGGTGTCCCCGCCAGAGTGGTGGCGATCGCCGCCACTCAAATGGAGGAGAGGTTTCGGGACCTCTTCAGCGCATGCCTTGCGTCGGGGAGGTTCCCGAAACCGTGGAAGGAGGGGCAGTTGTGCCTCCTTCGGAAGGAGGGCCGCCCGGCGGATTCCCCCTCGGCATACCGACCCATCGTTCTGCTCGATGAGGTCGGCAAAATGTTCGAGGGGATAATCGCTGGCCGCCTAAAGAGCCATTTGCGGCGTATCGGGCCGGACTTGTCGGACGCTCAGTACGGTTTTCGTGCTGAGCGCTCCACGGTGGACGCGCTGGCCTGCCTTAAGGGCCAGGTGAAGGAGGCGATGGAGGCGGGGGACGGTTTGTTGGCTGTGTCATTCGACATAGCCAACGCCTTCAACTCCGTTCCCCACTCCACCATCCTAGAGGCGCTCCGATTCCACGGAGTGCCTCGTCACATGCGTCGTCTGCTGGCCAGCTACCTGGAGGATCGGGCGATCGTCCTGGTGGACAGGACTGGCCAAGTCCGGCGGTACGCCGCTGAAGCCGGCGTTCCACAGGGGTCAGTCTTAGGACCTCTCCTCTGGAACGTCGGCTACGATTGGCTCTTGCGGGGAACTCTCCTCCGAGGCACGAGTGTCGTTTGCTATGCGGATGACACTCTCCTCACCGCCCGGGGGGGGAGTTTCAGGGAGGCGGCCAACTTGGCCTCGGCGGGCGGATCCTTGGTCGCAGGGAGGATCCGCCGCCTAGGTTTAACGGTGGCGCTGCACAAGACCGAGGCCGTGTTCTTCCACGGACCTCGGCAGCGCCCCCCACCTGACGCCCACATTTTCGTGGAGGGCGTCAGAATCGAGGTGAAGGCCCAGATGAAATATCTGGGCCTTGTACTCGACAGCAGGTGGCGCTTCGGCCCGCATTTTAGCGGGCTGTCGTCGCGCCTGCTGAAGACCGCAGGCGCCCTCTCGTGGCTGCTGCCCAACTTGGGGGGGCCCAGCGCGCGATGCCGGCAACTCTACGCCGGCATCCTGAGGAGCATGGCCCTTTACGGGGCTCCCATCTGGGAGGACTCCCTCCGGAGGAGGGAGAACGCCGCCGCGTTGCGGGCACCCCAAAGGGCCATAGCCCAGCGGGTCGCGCGGGCCTACCGCACGGTGGGATTCGCGGCAGCATGCGCTCTGGCCGGCACCCCGCCTTGGGAACTCGAGGCGTGGGTGCTCGCCAGAGTGTATGAATGGACGGCGGGGCGGAGGGCGAGAGGAGAACGCCCAGCTCCGGAAGAGCGGGAGGCTGTCCGGCGGGAGGCGAGGGACGCCATCGTCGTCCATTGGACGGGGGACCTCGCCACCGCAGCCTTCGGCCGCCGAACCCTCGACGCGATCGGGCCGGTCTTGCGAGACTGGCTCGAGCGGTCGCACGGGTTCCTCTCCTTCCGTCTAGTGCAGGTGCTGTCCGGACACGGTTGCTTCGGATCGTACCTGCACCGAATCGGACGGGAGGAGACGCCGTCCTGCCGCGACTGTGGCGCGGCGGAGGACACGGCGCAGCACACCCTCGAGGTGTGCCCGTCGTGGTCCGAGACGCGCCGCAGTCTCACCGCGGTGATCGGGCCGGACCTCTCACTCCCCGGCTTGGTTAACGCCATGCTGGGGGACGAGAGGTGCTGGGCAGCAGTGGCCTCCTTCTGCGAACACGTCATGTCCCAGAAGGAGGCGGCGGAGCGCGCGCGGGAGGACGATCCCGACGCGACGCCGCTCCGAAGGCGGAGGAGGGGTCGAAGAAGACGTCAGTATGACCGTCATCTTCGGCTCCTCCCAGGTGGGGGCCAGCAGGTAACGGGTGTGGGGGCACCCTTGCCTGCATTGCACAGGCCTCCACCAGTGTCGGACGGGAATGACCAGGTGTTCCCGGCCATTCCCGTAGCCCCCCAACCTGGGGGGCACGCGGGGCCCGCCAGTTAGGCGGGCATGCGCCGGGAGGGTTGTGGAAGTAATGGTTGAACCGGTTTCCCATGACCCTCCCATCACGGCGATGCGGGAACACCGCTGAGTTTTAGTGGGTATACTGTCATTCCGACAGGGAGTCCCACATACCCCGTCTCGTCCCCCACGAGCGGGCATGCGTAATAGCATTTCTCAGCGAAAAAAAAAAAAAAAAAAAAAAAAAAAAAAAAAGGTTGGGGGACCCCCCCACAGCGCTTACGTCCTCGTCGTGTCCCCTGGAAACAGCCCAGCTCTGACCACCGTAACGGAGTGGCAGACTGGGTTGGCCAAAGTGCGCTGTGCGATCGTACACTATTTTATTGCCGTGTGAGTGCGAAACTGCGGAGGCTATGCCACCACCACCGCGCGACGCCTTCGGGCGTATTTTAAAATCCAAAGGCCCTTCTCAGGGCCAACCAAACGGCCCTTCTCAGGGCCAACCAAACGGCCCTTCTCAGGGCCAACCAAACGGCCCTTCTCAGGGCCACCCCGACGCTTCGGCGTCAGAATCCAGCCGCGCGCCGTCTGCGGCTGGCTTCTTTGTGGGGGTCGACGAGTCGTCCGACAACGACTCACTTATTAGTGTGTCGGACTTGGACGACTCTCGGTCGCGGAAGCGGGTCCACCTGAGCGGCGGGTCCGAAGGCTCCTCGGCCTCGGGGTCGAAGCCGAAGAGGGCGTCAAAGGCCAAAAAGCCGACGGTGGCTTCGGACACCCATGTCGTTGGGCTCGCGGACGCCCAACGCCAGTTGGACCTGGCCCGGCGAGCGCAGCTCCAGCAAGAGCTGGAGGAGCGGATTGTTGCGAAGGAGCAACGTGCGCACGTCGCTCGGGCCAGGTCTGGGTACGGTGCGTCCCGCGTTGTATACGCCGACTATTCCCTGGCCGAGCTGCAAAAAATGGCGGAAGAGGACGAGGAGGAGATCATGGAGGTCGCCTCTAAGTCCTCCAACCTGAAGGGCACGCTGCAGAAGGCCCTGAAGTGCAGGGCCGCGAGCATGCGTGGTGTCGTCGCTGAGCTGGTGCAGCGAACGACCAGCGACGAGACGCGGCAACTGCAGGCGAGAGTAGATCGCCTGCAGTCTGAGGTCAGCCAGCTTCATCAGAGGCTGGCCGAAGCCACGGCCCGGCCACAGCAGGCCAAGACAAGCAGCCTGCCAGACCGAAGCCCTGCGGCAGAGGGCCCCTCTTCCAACCTTGAGGACATCATCCGCAAGGTCGTAATGGAGGAGAGGGCCTTCACGAGGTCCTGCTTCGCAGGGATAGAGGACCGGCTCCTGCCGGAGAAACGCCTCCGACCACCGCTCGCAGCGGATAAGAGGCGGTCCGAGCCGGAGCCGTCCACCTCGACAGCGGAGGATGCCCTTCTCCCGTCCACCACCCCGTCCAACGAGTGGACGGAAGTGGCCCGCAAGGGCAAGGGGAAGGGCAAGGGGAAGGGCAAGGGGAAGAAGTCGGCGTCGGCCGTCCCTGCCGTCCCCGCCGCCACCGCTCCCAGCCAGTCGCAGACGACCGGCAAGGGAAAGCCGAAGGGGAAGGGGAAGAAGAGGCTAGTCCCCCCTAGAACCGCGGCCGTCGTGGTGACGCTCACCGCGGAGGCTGCGGAGCGAGGGGAGACGTACGCGTCCGTTTTGGTGCGGGCGCGTGCCAATGCCGACCCTTCCCAGCTGGGGATCGGCAGCGTTTCGTGCCGGCGGACCCAAGCCGGGGCTCGAATTTTCGAGTTCCCCGGGGCCGAGGGGAGTGCCCACGCAGACCTCTTCGCAGCCAAGCTGCAGGAGGTCATAGCGGACTCGGCAAAGGTGGCCCGGCCAGTCAAGTCGGCGACCATTGAGGTGACGGACCTGGACGACTCCGTCACCAAGGAGGAGGTGGTGGCGGCGGTCGCAGCGATAGGGGGCTGCGGCACCGCGGCGGTCCAAGGCCGGGACATTAGGCCCGGCCGTGGTGGCATGGGCACGATTCGCCTCGAGTGCCCGGTCGCCGCTGCCAAAGCCGTCCTTGCCAAGGGACGGCTCACAGTCGGGTTCAGCTCGGCCGCGGTCCGGGCTCTCGAGGACCGGCCGCTGCGGTGTTTCCGGTGCTTCGGCATCGGACACATACGGCTCCAGTGTCCGTCCGCAGTGGACAGGTCGGACGCGTGCTACCGCTGTGGCAGGGACGGCCACAAAACCGTCTCGTGCGAGGCCGCCACGCCGCACTGCGCGGTGTGTGCCGCCAGTGGCCGCCCGGCAGGCCACGTAATGAAGGGGAGGAATTGTAATCCTCCCCCAACGCGGGGAAAAGCGCAGGCGCCGACCGGGCCTGCTGCCGCTGCCGCTGGCGCCGTCGTTCCTGCGGCGGCTGCGGAGGAGGGTGCGATGTCCGAGTGATGGATAGGGTCGAACATCGCATCCTTCAGGCGAACACCAACCACTGCAGGGCAGCCCAGGATCTGCTGATGCAGACCATGGCTGAGTGGTTGGTGGACTTGGCGGTGGTCGCCGAACCCTACTCGGTCCCTGGCAGTTGGCTGGGCGACCGGGACGGCTCGGTGGCAATGGTGACGCGGTCTTCCACAGACTCCCCTCCCCTCTCGCTCTTAGAGAGGGGACCGGGATACGTGGCCGCCGCGTGGGGAGACATGGCCCTGGTGGGGGTCTATTTCTCCCCAAACCGCCCTCTCTCGGACTTTGAGGATTTCCTAGAGATCCTCACCGCAGTCGTCGGGAGGGCGGCGCCGCGCCAGGTCGTGGTGTTGGGCGACCTGAACGCCAAGTCGGTGGCCTGGGGCAACCCGGCCGCCGGATGCAACGTCCGGGGGCGCGCCGTCCAGTTTTGGGCGGCCTCTTGCGGTGTGTCCCTCCTCAACAGGGGGACGGTCCACACGTGTGTGCGGCAACAGGGCGGGTCGGTGGTGGACGTCTCGTTTGCCACCCCCGCGCTAGCCGCCCGCGTCGTCAACTGGCGGGTAGAGATGGCGGAGACCTTGTCGGACCACCGATATGTGCGGTTCGACATCTCCGCCCAGGGGGGGAGGACGGCCCGCGCTGGGCAATCTCCCTTCCCGCGGTGGACACTCACCCGCCTGGACCGGGAGGCAGCCGAGGAGGCGGCCTTCCTCCAGGACTGGCTGTCGCCCCCTGTCGAGGTCCCGGACGTGGACGCCGCAGCGGTCCGGCTCAGGGAGTCCCTGACCGAGGTGTGCGACTACAGCATGCCTCGGTCTCGCCGTCCGCCTCCCCGACGTGCCGTCTATTGGTGGACGGGGGAGCTGGCGGGGCTCCGGGCCGACTGCGTGGCGGCCAGAAGGGCCTACGCGCGGAGCCGAAGGCGCAGCGCCCAGAACCGAGTCCGGGCAGAAGAGGACCGCCTATACGCCTCCTATCGAGAGGCGACGCTGGTCCTCAAGTCTGCAATGGGCGCTGCGCAAGACTCGGCGAGGGCTGAGATGCTAGAGGGTCTCGACCGGGACCCTTATGGGAGACCATACAGGGCGGCGCGGAGCCAGCTTCGCCCCTATGGTCCCCCACTGACGGAGACCCTCGAGCCAGCGTTGCTGGATGGGGTGGTCCGGTCCCTGTTTCCGTGCAGGACCGACTTCGCCCCACCAGCGATGGATCCCCCGCAAGGGGCGGCCCCACCGGAGGAGGAGATTCCCCCGGTGACGGCGGCGGAGCTCTACGCGGGGGTGCTCAGCCTCCGCGCAAAGAAGACGGCTCCCGGGCCGGACGGCGTCCCCGCACGGGTGGTGGCGATCGCCGCCTCCCAAATGGAGGAGAGGTTTCGGGACCTCTTCAGCGCGTGCTTTACGGCTGGGAGGTTCCCGAAGCTGTGGAAGGAGGGGCAGCTGTGCCTCCTCCGAAAGGACGGACGCCCGGTGGACTCCCCCTCGTCATACCGGCCCATCGTTCTGCTCGATGAGGTCGGTAAACTGTTCGAGGGGATTATCGCCACCCGGCTTGATAGCCATTTGCGGGGGGTAGGGCCGGACCTGTCGGACGCCCAATTCGGTTTTCGTCGAGGGCGTTCGACGATCGATGCGCTGGCCCTACTCAAGGGCCAGGTAAAGGAGGCGGTGGAGGCGGGGGACGGAGTGCTGGCGGTGTCATTCGACATTGCAAACGCCTTCAACTCCGTCCCCCACTCGACGATATTGGAGGCGCTCCGGTATCACGGAGTGCCCCAATACCTGCGGGACGTCCTGGCCAGCTACCTGGAGGACCGAGAGGTCCTCCTCGTGGACAAGACGGCCACGTTGAGGCGGTACGGCGCAGAGTCCGGTGTTCCGCAGGGGTCGGTACTAGGGCCCCCCCTGTGGAACATCGGGTTCGATTGGCTCCTGCGGGGAGGCCTCCTCCAGGGCACGAGTGTCATCTGCTACGCGGATGACACTCTCCTCACCGCCCGGGGGAGGAACTTTGCAGACGCGGCCTGTCTGGCCTCGGCTGGCGGATCCTTGGTTGCGGAGAGGATCCGCCGCCTGGGATTGAGGGTGGCGCTGAACAAGACCGAGGCCGTGTTCTTTCGCGGGCCTCGGCAGCGCTGCCCACCCGATGCCCACATCGTCGTAGGGGGCGTCCGGATAGAGGTCCAGGCCCGGATGAAGTATCTGGGCCTGGTGCTGGACGACAGGTGGCGCTTCGGCCCGCATTTCAGCGGGCTGTCGACGCGCCTGCTGAAGGCCGCGGACGCCCTCTCGTGGCTCCTCCCGAACCTGGGGGGGCCCAAGGCGAAATGCCGGCGCCTCTATGCCGGCATCCTGCGGAGCATGGCCCTGTACGGGGCTCCCATCTGGGCGGACTCCCTCCACAGGAGGGAGAATGCGACCGCCATCCGCAGGCCCCAAAGAGCCATTGCACAGCGGGTGGCGAGGGCCTACCGCTCGGTGGGCTTTTCGGCGGCGTGCGCTCTGGCCGGCACCCCTCCTTGGGAGTTGGAGGCTTGGGTGCTCGCCAGAGTGTACGAGTGGACGGCGCGTCGGAAGGCGCTCGGGGAGCACCCCGTCGCGGAAGAGCGGGAGGCCGTGCGGCGGGAGGCGAAGGACGCCATCGTCCTCCATTGGACGGAGGACCTCGCTGCCGCCGCCTTTGGCCGCCGGACGTTGGACGCGCTCGGTCCGGTCCTGCGGGACTGGCTCGAGCGGTCCCACGGTTTCCTCTCCTTCCGTCTGGTGCAGGTGTTGTCCGGCCATGGCTGTTTCGGATCGCACCTGCACCGGATCGGGAGGGAGGAGTCCCCGGCGTGCCACGACTGCGGCGCGGCGGAGGACACGGCGCGGCACACCCTCGAGGTGTGCCCGGCTTGGTCCGAGCAGCGCCGCGGTCTGACCGCGGTGATCGGTCAGGACCTCTCGCTTCCCGGCGTGATAAACGCCATGCTGGGGAGCGAGGGGGCCTGGACAGCGGTTGCCTCCTTTTGCGAGGACGTGATGTCGCGAAAGGAGGAGGCGGAGCGCGCGCGGGAGGACGATCCTCTCGCTGCGCCGCTCCGCAGACGAAGAAGGGGTCGGAGAGGGCGCCGTCCTCCCCCTCCTCGTGGTGGCGACGGGCGGGCGACAGGCGCGGGGGCGCCTCTGCCCGCATTGCACCCGTCACCACCTTCGTCGGTCACTCCCGGGCCCGTCCCCCTCCCCAGGGGGGGGGTGTGAGGGGCTCGCGTTGCGGGCAATCGTCGGCGGTGGACTGGACGTAAAGGCTGTGCCGGATTCCCAGTCCTCCACCACTAAGACGAAGCGGGAGTGCCGCTGGGTTATTTTAGTGGGTATACCGGGTCCCAGACCCGGGGAGTCCCACATAGCCCCCCATCCCCCGATGGGAGGGTATGCGTAACGCATTTTTTCCCAGCGCAAAAAAAAAAAAAAAAAAAAAAAAGGTTAGGTTAGGTTGGGGGACCCCGGGGGACCCCCCCACAGCGCTTACGTCCTCGTCGTGTCCCCTGGAAACAGCCCAGCTCTGACCACCGTAACGGAGTGGCAGACTGGGTTGGCCAAAGTGCGCTGTGCGATCGCATAATTTTAATTGCCGTGTGAGTGCGAACCTGCGGAGGCTATGCCACCACCACCGCGCGACGCCTTCGGGCGTTTTTTAAAATCCAAAGGCCCTTCTCAGGGCCAACCAAACGGCCCTTCTGAGGGCCAACCAAACGGCCCTTCTCAGGGCCAACCAAACGGCCCTTCTCAGGGCCACCCCGACGCTTCGGCGTCAGAACCTAGCCGCGCGCCGTCTGCGGCTGGGTTCTTTGTAGGGGTCGACGAGTCGTCCGACAACGACTCACTTATTAGTGTGTCGGACTTGGACGACTCTCGGTCGCGGAAGCGGGTCCACCTGAGCGGTGGGTCCGAAGGCTCCTCGGCCTCGGGGTCGAAGCCGAAGAGGGCTTCAAAGGCCAAAAAGCCGACGGTGGCTTCGGACACCCATGTCGTTGGGCTCGCGGACGCCCAACGCCAGTTGGACCTGGCCCGGCGAGCGCAGCTCCAGCAAGAGCTGGAGGAGCGGATTGTCGCGAAGGAGCAACGTGCGCACGTCGCTCGGGCCAGGTCTGGGTACGGTGCGTCCCACGTTGTATACGCCGACCATTCTCTGGCCGAGCTGCAGAGAATGGCGGAAGAGGACGAGGAGGAGATCAGGGAGGTCGCCTCTAAGTCCTCCAACCTGAAGGGCACGCTGCAGAAGGCCCTCAAGTGCAGGGCTGCGAGCATGCGTGGTGTCGTCGCTGAGCTGGTGCAGCGGACGACCAGCGACGAGACGCGGCAACTGCAGGCGAGAATAGATCGCCTGCAGTCTGAGAACAGCCAGCTTCACCAGAGGCTGGCCGAAGCCACGGCCCGGCCACAGCAGGCCAAAACGAGCAGCCTGCCAGACCGAAGCCCTGCGGCAGAGGGCCCCTCTTCCAACCTTGAGGACATCATCCGCAAGGTCGTAATGGAGGAGAGGGCCTTCACGAGGTCCTGCTTGGCAGGGATAGAGGACCGGCTCCTGCCGGAGAAACGCCTCCGACCACCACTCGCGGCGGATAAGAGGCGGTCCGAGCCAGAGCCGTCCACCTCGACAGCGGAGGATGCCCTTCTCCCGTCCACCACCCCGTCCAACGAGTGGACGGAAGTAGCCCGCAAGGGCAAAAGGAAGGGCAAGGGGAAGGGCAAGGGGAAGAAGTCGGCGTCGGCCGTCCCTGCCGTCCCCGCCGCCACCGCTCCCAGCCAGTCGCAGACGACCGGCAAGGGAAAGCCGAAGGGGAAGGGGAAGAAGAGGCTAGTCCCCCCTAGAACCGCGGCCGTCGTGGTGACGCTCACCGCGGAGGCTGCGGAGCGAGGGGAGACGTACGCGTCCGTTTTGGTGCGGGCGCGTGCCAATGCCGACCCTTCCCAGCTGGGGATCGACAGCGTTTCCTGCCGGCGGACCCAAGCCGGGGCTCGAATTTTCGAGTTCCCCGGGGCCGAGGGGAGTGCCCACGCAGACCTCTTCGCAGCCAAGCTGCAGGAGGTCATAGCGGACTCGGCAAAGGTGGCCCGGCCAGTCAAGTCGGCGACCATTGAGGTGACGGACCTGGACGACTCCGTCACCAAGGAGGAGGTGGTGGCGGCGGTCGCAGCGATAGGGGGCTGCGGCACCGCGGCGGTCCAAGGCCGGGACATTAGGCCCGGCCGTGGTGGCATGGGCACGATTCGCCTCGAGTGCCCGGTCGCCGCTGCCAAAGCCGTCCTTGCCAAGGGACGGCTCACAGTCGGGTTCAGCTCGGCCGCGGTCCGGGCTCTCGAGGACCGGCCGCTGCGGTGTTTCCGGTGCTTCGGCATCGGACACATACGGCTCCAGTGTCCGTCCGCAGTGGACAGGTCGGACGCGTGCTACCGCTGCGGCAGGGACGGCCACAAAACCGTCTCGTGCGAGGCCGCCACGCCGCACTGCGCGGTGTGTGCCGCCAGTGGCCGCCCGGCAGGCCACGTAATGAAGGGGAGGAATTGTAATCCTCCCCCAACGCGGGGAAAAGCGCAGGCGCCGACCGGGCCTGCTGCCGCTGCCGCTGGCGCCGTCGTTCCTGCGGCGGCTGCGGAGGAGGGTGCGATGTCCGAGTGATGGATAGGGTCGAACATCGCATCCTTCAGGCGAACACCAACCACTGCAGGGCAGCCCAGGATCTGCTGATGCAGACCATGGCTGAGTGGTTGGTGGACTTGGCGGTGGTCGCCGAACCCTACTCGGTCCCTGGCAGTTGGCTGGGCGACCGGGACGGCTCGGTGGCAATGGTGACGCAGTCTTCCACAGACTCCCCTCCCCTCTCGCTCTTAGAGAGGGGACCGGGATAAGTGGCCGCCGCGTGGGGAGACATGGCCCTGGTGGGGGTCTATTTCTCCCCAAACCGCCCTCTCTCGGACTTTGAGGATTTCCTAGAGATCCTCACCGTAGTCGTCGGGAGGGCGGCGCCGCGCCAGGTCGTGGTGTTGGGCGACCTGAACGCCAAGTCGGTGGCCTGGGGCAACCCGGCCGCCGGATGCAACGTCCGGGGGCGCGCCGTCCAGTTTTGGGCGGCCTCTTGTGGTGTGTCCCTCCTCAACAGGGGGACGGTCCACACGTGTGTGCGGCAACAGGGCGGGTCGGTGGTGGACGTCTCGTTTGCCACCCCCGCGCTAGCCGCCCGCGTCGTCAACTGGCGGGTAGAGATGGCGGAGACCTTGTCGGACCACCGATATGTGCGGTTCGACATCTCCGCCCAGGGGGGGGGGACGGCCCGCGCTGGGCAATCTCCCTTCCCGCGGTGGACACTCACCCGCCTGGACCGGGAGGCAGCCGAGGAGGCGGCCTTCCTCCAGGACTGGCTGTCGCCCCCTGTCGAGGTCCCAGACGTGGACGCCGCAGCGGTCCGGCTCAGGGAGTCCTTGACCGAGGTGTGCGACTACAGCATGCCTCGGTCTCGCCGTCCGCCTCCCCGCCGTGCCGTCTATTGGTGGACGGGGGAGCTGGCGGGGCTCCGGGCCGACTGCGTGGCGGCCAGAAGGGCCTACGCGCGGAGCCGAAGGCGCAGCGCCCAGAACCGAGTCCGGGCAGAAGAGGACCGCCTATACGCAATGGGCGCTGCGCAAGACTCGGCGAGGGCTGAGATGCTGGAGGGTCTCGACCGGGACCCTTATGGGAGGCCATATAAGGCGGCGCGGAGCCAGCTTCGCCCCTATGGTCCCCCACTGACGGAGACCCTCGAGCCAGCGTTGCTGGATGGGGTGGTCCGGTCCCTGTTTCCGTGCAGGACCGACTTCGCCCCACCAGCGATGGATCCCCCGCAAGGGGCGGCCCCGCCGGACGAGGAGATTCCCCCGGTGACGGCGGCGGAGCTCTACGCGGGGGTGCTCAGCCTCCGCGCAAAGAAGACGGCCCCCGGGCCGGACGGCGTCCCCGCACGGGTGGTGGCGATCGCCGCCTCCCAAATGGAGGAGAGGTTTCGGGACCTCTTCAGCGCGTGCTTTACGGCTGGGAGGTTCCCGAAACTGTGGAAGGAGGGGCAGCTGTGCCTCCTCCGAAAGGACGGACGCCCGGTGGACTCCCCCTCGTCATACCGGCCCATCGTTCTGCTCGATGAGGTCGGTAAACTGTTCGAGGGGATTATCGCCACCCGGCTTGATAGCCATTTGCGGGGGGTAGGGCCGGACCTGTCGGACGCCCAATTCGGTTTTCGTCGAGGGCATTCGACGATCGATGCGCTGGCCCTACTCAAGGGCCAGGTAAAGGAGGCGGTGGAGGCGGGGGACGGAGTGCTGGCGGTGTCATTCGACATTGCAAACGCCTTCAACTCCGTCCCCCACTCGACGATATTGGAGGCGCTCCGGTATCACGGAGTGCCCCAATACCTGCGGGACGTCCTGGCCAGCTACCTGGAGGACCGAGAGGTCCTTCTCGTGGACAAGACGGCCACGTTGAGGCGGTACGGCGCAGAGTCCGGTGTTCCGCAGGGGTCGGTACTAGGGCCCCCCCTGTGGAACATCGGGTTCGATTGGCTCCTGCGGGGAGGCCTCCTCCAGGGCACGAGTGTCATCTGCTACGCGGATGACACTCTCCTCACCGCCCGGGGGAGGAACTTTACAGACGCGGCCTGTCTGGCCTCGGCTGGCGGATCCTTGGTTGCGGAGAGGATCCGCCGCCTGGGATTGAGGGTGGCGCTGAACAAGACCGAGGCCGTGTTCTTTCGCGGGCCTCGGCAGCGCTGCCCACCCGATGCCCACATCGTCGTAGGGGGCGTCCGGATAGAGGTCCAGGCCCGGATGAAGTATCTGGGCCTGGTGCTGGACGACAGGTGGCGCTTCGGCCCGCATTTCAGCGGGCTGTCGACGCGCCTGCTGAAGGCCGCGGACGCCCTCTCGTGGCTCCTCCCGAACCTGGGGGGGCCCAAGGCGAAATGCCGGCGCCTCTATGCCGGCATCCTGCGGAGCATGGCCCTGTACGGGGCTCCCATCTGGGCGGACTCCCTCCACAGGAGGGAGAATGCGACCGCCATCCGCAGGCCCCAAAGAGCCATTGCACAGCGGGTGGCGAGGGCCTACCGCTCGGTGGGCTTTTCGGCGGCGTGCGCTCTGGCCGGCACCCCTCCTTGGGAGTTGGAGGCTTGGGTGCTCGCCAGAGTGTACGAGTGGACGGCGCGTCGGAAGGCGCTCGGGGAGCACCCCGTCGCGGAAGAGCGGGAGGCCGTGCGGCGGGAGGCGAAGGACGCCATCGTCCTCCATTGGACGGAGGACCTCGCTGCCGCCGCCTTTGGCCGCCGGACGTTGGACGCGCTCGGTCCGGTCCTGCGGGACTGGCTCGAGCGGTCCCACGGTTTCCTCTCCTTCCGTCTGGTGCAGGTGTTGTCCGGCCATGGCTGTTTCGGATCGCACCTGCACCGGATCGGGAGGGAGGAGTCCCCGGCGTGCCACGACTGCGGCGCGGCGGAGGACACGGCGCAGCACACCCTCGAGGTGTGCCCGGCTTGGTCCGAGCAGCGCCGCGGTCTGACCGCGGTGATCGGTCAGGACCTCTCGCTTCCCGGCGTGATGAACGCCATGCTGGGGACCGAGGGGGCCTGGACAGCGGTTGCCTCCTTTTGCGAGGACGTGATGTCGCGAAAGGAGGAGGCGGAGCGCGCGCGGGAGGACGATCCTCTCGCTGCGCCGCTCCGCAGACGAAGAAGGGGTCGGAGAGGGCGCCGTCCTCCCCCTCCTCGTGGTGGCGACGGGCGGGCGACAGGCGCGGGGGCGCCTCCGCCCGCATTGCACCCGTCACCACCTTCGTCGGTCACTCCCGGGCCCGTCCCCCTCCCCACGGGGGGGGTGTGAGGGGCTCGCGTTGCGGGCAATCGTCGGCGGTGGACTGGACGTAAAGGCTGTGCCGGATTCCCAGTCCCCCACCACTAAGACGAAGCGGGAGTGCCGCTGGGTTATTTTAGTGGGTATACCGGGTCCCAGACCCGGGGAGTCCCACATAGCCCCCCATCCCCCGATGGGAGGGTATGCGTAACGCATTTTTTCCCAGCGCAAACAAAAAAAAAAAAAAAAAAAAAAAAAGGTTGGGGGACCCCCCCACAGCGCTTACGTCCTCGTCGTGTCCCCTGGAAACAGCCCAGCTCTGACCACCGTAACGGAGTGGCAGACTGGGTTGGCCAAAGTGCGCTGTGCGATCGCACACTATTTTATTGCCGTGCGAGTGCGAACCTGCGGAGGCTATGCCACCACCACCGCGCGACGCCTTCGGGCGTTTTTTAAAATCCAAAGGCCCTTCTCAGGGCCAACCAAACGGCCCTTCTCAGGGCCAACCAAACGGCCCTTCTCAGGGCCACCCCGACGCTTCGGCGTCAGAATCCAGCCGCGCGCCGTCTGCGGCTGGCTTCTTTGTGGGGGTCGACGAGTCGTCCGACAACGACTCACTTATTAGTGTGTCGGACTTGGACGACTCTCGGTCGCGGAAGCGGGTCCACCTGAGCGGCGGGTCCGAAGGCTCCTCGGCCTCGGGGTCGAAGCCGAAGAGGGCGTCAAAGGCCAAAAAGCCGACGGTGGCTTCGGACACCCATGTCGTTGGGCTCGCGGACGCCCAACGCCAGTTGGACCTGGCCCGGCGAGCGCAGCTCCAGCAAGAGCTGGAGGAGCGGATTGTTGCGAAGGAGCAACGTGCGCACGTCGCTCGGGCCAGGTCTGGGTACGGTGCGTCCCGCGTTGTATACGCCGACTATTCCCTGGCCGAGCTGCAGAAAATGGCGGAAGAGGACGAGGAGGAGATCATGGAGGTCGCCTCTAAGTCCTCCAACCTGAAGGGCACGCTGCAGAAGGCCCTGAAGTGCAGGGCCGCGAGCATGCGTGGTGTCGTCGCTGAGCTGGTGCAGCGGACGACCAGCGACGAGACGCGGCAACTGCAGGCGAGAGTAGATCGCCTGCAGTCTGAGGTCAGCCAGCTTCATCAGAGGCTGGCCGAAGCCACGGCCCGGCCACAGCAGGCCAAGACAAGCAGCCTGCCAGACCGAAGCCCTGCGGCAGAGGGCCCCTCTTCCAACCTTGAGGACATCATCCGCAAGGTCGTAATGGAGGAGAGGGCCTTCACGAGGTCCTGCCTCGCAGGGATAGAGGACCGGCTCCTGCCGGAGAAACGCCTCCGACCACCGCTCGCAGCGGATAAGAGGCGGTCCGAGCCGGAGCCGTCCACCTCGACAGCGGAGGATGCCCTTCTCCCGTCCACCACCCCGTCCAACGAGTGGACGGAAGTGGCCCGCAAGGGCAAGAGGAAGGGCAAGGGGAAGGGCAAGGGGAAGAA
Organism: Globia sparganii; assembly: GCA_949316385.1. NCBI lineage: Eukaryota > Metazoa > Arthropoda > Insecta > Lepidoptera > Noctuidae > Globia > Globia sparganii. The sequence continues at coordinate 25,561,134 of OX438657.1, forward strand.
GTCGGCGTCGGCCGTCCCTGCCGTCCCCGCCGCCACCGCTCCCAGCCAGTCGCAGACGACCGGCAAGGGAAAGCCGAAGGGGAAGGGGAAGAAGAGGCTAGTCCCCCCTAGAACCGCGGCCGTCGTGGTGACGCTCACCGCGGAGGCTGCGGAGCGAGGGGAGACGTACGCGTCCGTTTTGGTGCGGGCGCGTGCCAATGCCGACCCTTCCCAGCTGGGGATCGGCAGCGTTTCCTGCCGGCGGACCCAAGCCGGGGCTCGAATTTTCGAGTTCCCCGGGGCCGAGGGGAGTGCCCACGCAGACCTCTTCGCAGCCAAGCTGCAGGAGGTCATAGCGGACTCGGCAAAGGTGGCCCGGCCAGTCAAGTCGGCGACCATTGAGGTGACGGACCTCGACGACTCCGTCACCAAGGAGGAGGTGGTGGCGGCGGTCGCAGCGATAGGGGGCTGCGGCACCGCGGCGGTCCAAGGCCGGGACATTAGGCCCGGCCGTGGTGGCATGGGCACGATTCGCCTCGAGTGCCCGGTCGCCGCTGCCAAAGCCGTCCTTGCCAAGGGACGGCTCACAGTCGGGTTCAGCTCGGCCGCGGTCCGGGCTCTCGAGGACCGGCCGCTGCGGTGTTTCCGGTGCTTTGGCATCGGACACATACGGCTCCAGTGTCCGTCCGCAGTGGACAGGTCGGACGCGTGCTACCGCTGTGGCAGGGACGGCCACAAAACCGTCTCGTGCGAGGCCGCCACGCCGCACTGCGCGGTGTGTGCCGCCAGCGGCCGCCCGGCAGGCCACGTAATGAAGGGGAGGAATTGTAATCCTCCCCCAACGCGGGGAAAAGCGCAGGCGCCGACCGGGCCTGCTGCCGCTGCCGCTGGCGCCGTCGTTCCTGCGGCGGCTGCGGAGGAGGGTGCGATGTCCGAGTGATGGATAGGGTCGAACATCGCATCCTTCAGGCGAACACCAACCACTGCAGGGCAGCCCAGGATCTGCTGATGCAGACCATGGCTGAGTGGTTGGTGGACTTGGCGGTGGTCGCCGAACCCTACTCGGTCCCTGGCAGTTGGCTGGGCGACCGGGACGGCTCGGTGGCAATGGTGACGCGGTCTTCCACAGACTCCCCTCCCCTCTCGCTCTTAGAGAGGGGACCGGGATACGTGGCCACCGCGTGGGGAGACATGGCCCTGGTGGGGGTCTATTTCTCCCCAAACCGCCCTCTCTCGGACTTTGAGGATTTCCTAGAGATCCTCACCGCAGTCGTCGGGAGGGCGGCGCCGCGCCAGGTCGTGGTGTTGGGCGACCTGAACGCCAAGTCGGTGGCCTGGGGCAACCCGGCCGCCGGATGCAACGTCCGGGGGCGCGCCGTCCAGTTTTGGGCGGCCTCTTGCGGTGTGTCCCTCCTCAACAGGGGGACGGTCCACACGTGTGTGCGGCAACAGGGCGGGTCGGTGGTGGACGTCTCGTTTGCCACCCCCGCGCTAGCCGCCCGCGTCGTCAACTGGCGGGTAGAGATGGCGGAGACCTTGTCGGACCACCGATATGTGCGGTTCGACATCTCCGCCCAGGGGGGGGGGACGGCCCGCGCTGGGCAATCTCCCTTCCCGCGGTGGACACTCACCCGCCTGGACCGGGAGGCAGCCGAGGAGGCGGCCTTCCTCCAGGACTGGCTGTCGCCCCCTGTCGAGGTCCCAGACGTGGACGCCGCAGCGGTCCGGCTCAGGGAGTCCCTGACCGAGGTGTGCGACTACAGCATGCCGCGGTCTCGCCGTCCGCCTCCCCGTCGTGCCGTCTATTGGTGGACGGGGGAGCTGGCGGGGCTCCGGGCCGACTGCGTGGCGGCCAGAAGGGCCTACGCGCGGAGCCGAAGGCGCAGCGCCCAGAACCGAGTCCGGGCAGAAGAGGACCGCCTATACGCCTCCTATCGAGAGGCGACGCTGGTCCTCAAGTCTGCAATGGGCGCTGCGCAAGACTCGGCGAGGGCTGAGATGCTGGAGGGTCTCGACCGGGACCCTTATGGGAGACCATACAGGGCGGCGCGGAGCCAGCTTCGCCCCTATGGTCCCCCACTGACGGAGACCCTCGAACCAGCGTTGCTGGATGGGGTGGTCCGGTCCCTGTTTCCGTGCAGGACCGACTTCGCCCCACCAGCGATGGATCCCCCGCAAGAGGCGGCCCCACCGGAGGAGGGGATTCCCCCGGTGACGGCGGCGGAGCTCTACGCGGGGGTGCTCAGCCTCCGCGCAAAGAAGACGGCCCCCGGGCCGGACGGCGTCCCCGCACGGGTGGTGGCGATCGCCGCCTCCCAAATGGAGGAGAGGTTTCGGGACCTCTTCAGCGCGTGCTTTACGGCTGGGAGGTTCCCGAAACTGTGGAAGGAGGGGCAGCTGTGCCTCCTCCGAAAGGACGGACGCCCGGTGGACTCCCCCTCGTCATACCGGCCCATCGTTCTGCTCGATGAGGTCGGTAAACTGTTCGAGGGGATTATCGCCACCCGGCTTGATAGCCATTTGCGGGGGGTAGGGCCGGACCTGTCGGACGCCCAATTCGGTTTTCGTCGAGGGCGTTCGACGATCGATGCGCTGGCCCTACTCAAGGGCCAGGTAAAGGAGGCGGTGGAGGCGGGGGACGGAGTGCTGGCGGTGTCATTCGACATTGCAAACGCCTTCAACTCCGTCCCCCACTCGACGATATTGGAGGCGCTCCGGTATCACGGAGTGCCCCGATACCTGCGGGACGTCCTGGCCAGCTACCTGGAGGACCGAGAGGTCCTCCTCGTGGACAAGACGGCCACGTTGAGGCGGTACGGCGCAGAGTCCGGTGTTCCGCAGGGGTCGGTACTAGGGCCCCCCCTGTGGAACATCGGGTTCGATTGGCTCCTGCGGGGAGGCCTCCTCCAGGGCACGAGTGTCATCTGCTACGCGGATGACACTCTCCTCACCGCCCGGGGGAGGAACTTTGCAGACGCGGCCTGTCTGGCCTCGGCTGGCGGATCCTTGGTTGCGGAGAGGATCCGCCGCCTGGGATTGAGGGTGGCGCTGAACAAGACCGAGGCCGTGTTCTTTCGCGGGCCTCGGCAGCGCTGCCCACCCGATGCCCACATCGTCGTAGGGGGCGTCCGGATAGAGGTCCAGGCCCAGATGAAGTATCTGGGCCTGGTGCTGGACGACAGGTGGCGCTTCGGCCCGCATTTCAGCGGGCTGTCGACGCGCCTGCTGAAGGCCGCGGACGCCCTCTCGTGGCTCCTCCCAAACCTGGGGGGGCCCAAGGCGAAATGCCGGCGCCTCTATGCCGGCATCCTGCGGAGCATGGCCCTGTACGGGGCTCCCATCTGGGCGGACTCCCTCCACAGGAGGGAGAATGCGACCGCCATCCGCAGGCCCCAAAGAGCCATTGCACAGCGGGTGGCGAGGGCCTACCGCTCGGTGGGCTTTTCGGCGGCGTGCGCTCTGGCCGGCACCCCTCCTTGGGAGTTGGAGGCTTGGGTGCTCGCCAGAGTGTACGAGTGGACGGCGCGTCGGAAGGCGCTCGGGGAGCACCCCGTCGCGGAAGAGCGGGAGGCCGTGCGGCGGGAGGCGAAGGACGCCATCGTCCTCCATTGGACGGAGGACCTCGCTGCCGCCGCCTTTGGCCGCCGGACGTTGGACGCGCTCGGTCCGGTCCTGCGGGACTGGCTCGAGCGGTCCCACGGTTTCCTCTCCTTCCGTCTGGTGCAGGTGTTGTCCGGCCATGGCTGTTTCGGATCGCACCTGCACCGGATCGGGAGGGAGGAGTCCCCGGCGTGCCACGACTGCGGCGCGGCGGAGGACACGGCGCAGCACACCCTCGAGGTGTGCCCGGCTTGGTCCGAGCAGCGCCGCGGTCTGACCGCGGTGATCGGTCAGGACCTCTCGCTTCCCGGCGTGATAAACGCCATGCTGGGGAGCGAGGGGGCCTGGACAGCGGTTGCCTCCTTTTGCGAGGACGTGATGTCGCGAAAGGAGGAGGCGGAGCGCGCGCGGGAGGACGATCCTCTCGCTGCGCCGCTCCGCAGACGAAGAAGGGGTCGGAGAGGGCGCCGTCCTCCCCCTCCTCGTGGTGGCGACGGGCGGGCGACAGGCGCGGGGGCGCCTCCGCCCGCATTGCACCCGTCACCACCTTCGTCGGTCACTCCCGGGCCCGTCCCCCTCCCCACGGGGGGGGTGTGAGGGGCTCGCGTTGCGGGCAATCGTCGGCGGTGGACTGGACGTAAAGGCTGTGCCGGATTCCCAGTCCCCCACCACTAAGACGAAGCGGGAGTGCCGCTGGGTTATTTTAGTGGGTATACCGGGTCCCAGACCCGGGGAGTCCCACATAGCCCCCTATCCCCCGATGGGAGGGTATGCGTAACGCATTTTTTCCCAGCGCAAACAAAAAAAAAAAAAAAAAAAAAAAAGGTTAGGTTGGGTTCCCCCCCGGTGGGTTCCCGCATTGTCGAGGCGGGGGGGCTCAGTAGCCGTGGCTTGGTCACCCACGGTGAAGCGAAGAGGAACCCGAGGAGGGGCCGCTCGTCAGGGCTTTTGCCTGTAAGCCGACGACGTAGCGGCCAACAAGTAGGTTGCGGTGCCGCTTGGGCGACATCGCAACTGAGGCGGGCCGCGATGTCGTATGTGAGGGAGGCATCGCGGCTGAAGGTTGGAGGCCGCGGCGGGAGAGGAGTGCCGGTATTGCGGTGCGCCGCTCTCCCTACCTTCCGCGGCCTTGACGGGGTCGCCACCGTTGATGGCGGACGCGGTGGGGCCGCAGGGGAGGAGGAGTGTTGGTATTACGTTGGCCACTCTCCCTATCCTCTGCGGCCGAAAATTGGCAGGCGGCGGGGCCAACGACCTGTCCCGCCGCAAGGGGACCAAGGGTGCCCAGACACGGGGTCGTCTGGCGCCCATGTGCTGGTTTGGTCCCTGGGGTGGTCACGGCGTGCTATGTGTTCTGGTGCGCCGGTGATGGGGAGCACTCCCCAGAGGAGGGTCCGGTGACGGACAGCCGCGGCGGGTTCACGGATGAGTGCTAACGCGTGCCCGTGTTCCCGCCATAAGCGGCGGAGGAGGACACCGTGGAGTTTTAGTGGGTAAGAGTCCCACATAACTGCACTATCTCCCCGTGGTAGTGCAGTATGCATGAGCATTTCTCCACGTTAAAAAAAAAAAAAAAAAAAAAAAAAAAAAGGTTAGGTTCCCTGGGCAACGTCGGTTCCAATTGCCCATCAGGTTCTGGGGGACAATTGGGGTTGGCGGCTAATCTTCAACACACGGGGAAGGGTCATGGTTCCAATCACCGATCATCTTTGATGGTCGGTGAAGGGAACCTGGCTATAGATGGAGTCATACGTCTACTCCCCCTCTGCTTACAGAGGAAGGTGAGTGGGCGTGGGCTGGGAAGGGGCGGTTTTGCGCCGCTGCACCCACGAGCGTGGGTGGTAGAAGGTGTCCCATGCCCGCGCTGCGTCTGTCCGGCATCCGGCGGCAGCGTGGGGACGCCGGGGCGGCGGTTGGTTCTGCCCAGCCGTCGGCCACCCCGTAATCCTGAGTTCTGGACCGGGGGTCCAGGCCACTGAGGTCTGGGCCGCGAGGAAGACAACCTCTCTAAAAAATTACCCCAATCCCAAGGTCTAGCGTGCCGAGGGGATGAATGGCCGGAGGGGATCCGGTCGTTAGCGCGGCGAAAAGGGACCTCACCCTTAAAAAGGAACAAGGAAAATGGTACAGACTAATGAGAAAAATTCTCCCCAGGCGGGTACCCTCCTACACAAGGAGGGTCAATCCCGCCCTTCTTCGGAAGGCAGCCCCATCGTATCTGGGGGGGGCACCACTAGTCTCGTGGGCCGGCAGACCACCGCCGACCTTCGTCAACCTGCGTCGCAAGAAAAGGAGCTCCGGGTTAGCCTGGAGCGACTGTGCGACGCAGAAAAAGCACCGCTTGCCGTCATTGATGGCAACAAGAGCCGAGGAGGCTCAGGTCCTGGAGAGGACCAACTGTCCGATCAGGACACGCGCGGGCACAACCCCGAATTTTTGAGGAAGCGCCCACACAGTGAGGATTTGGGGTCGATGGGGCTCTCCTCTAGCGAGGAGGACCTGTCGGCTGCAAAAATTGCAACCTCACAGAGGGGGCGAGGTCGTGCGGTGGCGGGCGGAGCTTCCGCTCGTTTGCCGGACCGCGACTCACGAGGTCGCTTTTTGCGGCCCTCTACGCCGACACCGGTGCGCCTAGAGAGCGCGGAGAGTGACGGGACCGCTGGGGACCCGAGTGAAGACTCTGCTGCGTCCCCGCTGCTGCTGCAAAGCAACAAGGCGGAGGCGAATGCCGCGAAGCGGGCGCAGCGGAAGGCGGTGGCGGCTGACGAGGTCAGCGAGATGGCTCGACAGGCCCGAGAGCGACGCTCTGCTCAGGCGTCTGCCGGGGAGAGCCTGTCAGCGGTGGCGCTCAGCCGCCAAGTTTTGGACGGCGTGGACGTCGTTCTGAAGGTTGCTACTAAATCTGGCAGCCTGAAGGGCACGTTCACGCGCGCTCTAAAGGAGGCGGCTGAAGGGATAAAGGAGGCAGTCGAGGTCCTTCTTAATCGCACAAGCTCGGAGGAGACGGCGAAGCTGTGGGAGGAGAATGGCCGTCTCAGATCCGAGCTGGAGGACCTCAAGCGGGAGCTTGTCGCGCAGAGGGCGGAATGGCAGCAGAGGCGTCCTGCGGCCACCAGTTCTGCTCCCGTCGCAGCCCCACCACCGTCGGCCCCATCGTCGACCCCTGCCCTCACACCTGCGGATGCGGAGATCGAGAAGATCGTTCGCATCTGCATGCTGCAGTGTGGGGGTATGGTAAATGCCCGTCTGCAGGGCCTGGAGTCGAGGCTACTCCCGGCGGAGACTCTCCGGCCGCCGCTCGCTGCGGATAGGCGGAAAGAGGAGCCCGCTAAACCGGGCCCGGTAGCCGCAACCGGGAAGGCCAAGGGGGCCAAAAAGCCTGCGAAGGGGCCCCGAACGGCTGCACCCCCACCGACCGCACCCCCGGCGACCGCACCCTCGGCGACCGCACCCTCGGCGACCGCGACCGAGTCCACCGCGGATACCTGGACGACGGTCGTCAAGAGAGGCCGCCGTAAGAAGAAGAAGACGGCGCCGCAGCCACCGGTACCCACTGGAGCGCCGGCATCGGCACCCACGAAGGCTCAGGGGCCGCCTAGGGTCAGAGCCCCACGCTCCGCGGCTGTAGTGATTACGCTGCAACCCGGAGCCGTAGAAAGGGGCATCTCCTATAAGGCGGTCCTTATGGAGGCGAAAGCCAAAGTCGCGTTCCCCGACCTTGGCATACCGTCCGGCCTCAGAATGAGACCGGCGATTACGGGGGCGCGACTGCTTGAGGTGTCGGGTGCCTCTAGCGGCGAAAAGGCGGACGTTCTGGCCGCCAAGCTGAGGGAGGTCCTCAACCCGGAGGACGTTCGGGTGTCCAGGCCGATAAAGACCGCTGAACTGCGCGTCGACGGACTGGACGACTCGACGACTCCGGCTGAGGTCGTGGCGGCCGTCGCCCGAGCCGGAGGATGTCCGCCCGAGGACGTGCGGACGGGCGAGATCCGCGTCGACGCTTCCGGGCTCGGCGCGATCTGGGTGCGGTGCCCGGTGGCGGCGGCGAACAAAGTCGCCGACGCTGGGCGTCTGTTGGTGGGGTGGGTGGCAGCGAGGGTGAAGCCGCTGCAACCCAGGGCCTTGCGGTGCTACCGTTGCCTCGACATTGGGCATGTCAGGGCACGGTGCACCTCCGAAATAGACCGCAGCGAACAGTGCTATCGCTGCGGTCAGGCCGGTCACAAGGCGGCCCAGTGCTCCGCGGCGCCAAACTGCAGCCTCTGTACAGCTGCAGGGAGGCCCGCTGGGCACAGAGCGGGCGGAAAGGCCTGTGGCGCGCCCGCCCAGAAAGGGAAGAGAAGGGGTGCCAAGGCTGCCGGGGGCTCTTTACCCCCCCCTCAGCCTGGCTGCCCTTCGGCCGACTCCCGGCCTAGGAATGGTGCGGAGGGAATGGATTGCGCATAATGGCGCTCTACCATTTCCTCCAGGGCAATATCAACCACTCTGCTAGAGCTCAGGATCTCTTGCTCCAGAGCATGGCAGAGTGGTCGATTCACGTGGCTGTGGTCGCCGAACCGTATTTTGTCCCCCCTAGGGATAACTGGGTGGGAGACCTAGACGGTTTGGTGGCCATCATTGGCGGGGCTCTTGTCAACCCGTCCCGAGGTCACGGCTGGGTGGCCGCCCTCGCGGACGGCATTGGCACGGTTGGGGCGTATTTTTCGCCCAACAAGAGTCTCGCCGACTTCGAGAGGTTCCTTGTCGAGTTGGGTGCCGTCGTGGGCCGACTCCACCCTCGCCCGGTGCTGTTGCTGGGGGATCTCAACGCCAAGTCTGGGGCGTGGGGATCCCCTGTGACCGATGCTAGAGGTGAGGTGTTGGAGGAGTGGGCGGTCACGACTGGCTTGACCGTCCTAAATCGGGGCTCGGTGCACACGTGCGTGCGGCAGCGGGGCGGATCTATAGTGGACGTCTCGTTCGCTAGCCCTGCTGTCGCGAGCCGTGTCCGCGACTGGCGTGTCGCCGCGGAGGTGGAGACGTTGTCGGATCACCGATACATCCGTTTCGACGTCTCCGCCCAGACCGCCGGTGGCCGCGGTTCGCCGGCCCCGCGAACGGACGGTCCGCGCTGGGCGCGTAAGCGCATCGACAGGGAGCTTCTCGAGGAGGCCGCTATTGTCCAGGCCTGGGTCCGGGAGTCGGCAACGGACGGACCCGTCGACGTCGAGCAGGAGGCGCTGTGGTTCCGCGGGGCGATGACGCAAATAAGCGACGCGTCAATGCCCCGGGTCCACGCACAGTCAGCAAGGCGCCAGGTGTACTGGTGGACCGCCGAGATCGCGCAGTTGCGCGTCGCGTGCGTGGCGGTCAGGCGCCAGTACACCCGATACCGGAGGAGACGTCGTCGGGTCCCTGACGAAGAAGCCGCGCTGTATGAGGTGTACCGCGCGGCGAAGGAGACTCTGTAGCTGGCCATCGGCGAGGCGAGGACGCGAGCCAGGGAGGAGATGTTGGAGACTCTAGACGGGGATCCGTGGGGGCGCCCTTATCGCGCGGTCCGAGGGAAACTTCGGGCCGCGGCGCCCCCACTTACGGAGAGTCTCCAACCCGAGCTGCTGGAGGAGGTGGTGGCAGCCCTCTTCCCGGCAAGAGCGGAGCATACTCCGCCGCCGATGGCTTTGCCCACGGCCGCAGAGTCTACAGAGGAGAACGCCATCAGCGTCCCAGAGGTGACACAGGCAGAGATGGGGGCAGCCGTGATGCGGCTCCGGGCCAAGAACGTGGCTCCGGGGCCCGACGGGATCCACGGCTGCGTGTTAGCCCTCGCTCTGAAGGAACTTGAGCCCCAACTGAGAGGACTCTACACAGCGTGCCTTGAGCGGGGCCAGTTTCCCACTTTGTGGAAATCTGGTCGTCTGGTCCTGCTCAGGAAGGCGGGGCGCCCTGCGGACTCGCCGTCCGCGTACCGGCCCATAGTGCTGCTAGACGAGGTGGGTAAGCTGTTTGAGCGAGTAATCGCAGCCCGCCTCGTCGGCCACTTGTGCGGAGAGGGACCGGACCTGGACGGCAGCCAGTTCGGTTTTCGGCATGGGCGCTCCACCATTCACGCTGTGTCGCGGGTGAGAGTCCTGGCGGAGGATGCGGTGTCCCGGGGCGGGATGATGTTGGCGGTGTCCTTGGACATCACCAACGCCTTCAACACCCTGCCCTGGAGTTGTATTCGGGAGGCACTGCGGTATCATCGTGTGCCTCCCTACCTCCGCAACATCGTTGGGGCTTATCTGTCGGAGAGGTGTGTCACCTACGTGGGACGTGATGGCGCAAACCAGCACCGCATGTCGTGCGGTGTTCCGCAGGGCTCGGTCCTAGGCCCGCTCCTGTGGAACATCGGGTACGACTGGGTGCTGAGGGGCGAGCTCCAACCGGGGGTGGACCTGACGTGTTATGCTGACGACACGCTGGTCACGGCCCGGGGGAGCTCGCACAGGGAGGCAGCGTTGCTGGCGACGGCTGCGGTGTCACAGGTGGTGAGCCGCATACGTCGCCTGGGCTTGGAGGTGGCCCTCAGCAAGTCGGAGGCCATGGTGTTTCATGGCCCCCGACGGGCGCCGCCGCCCGGCCTACACATCGTGGTCGGGGGGGCTCGGATCGCTGTCGAGTCTACCATGAAGTACCTGGGATTGGTGCTCGACAGCCGGTGGGACTTTGAGCCCCACTTCCGACGGCTGGCGCCCAAGTTGCTGGGCGCGGCTGGCGCGCTCTCAACGCTGCTTCCCAATCTGGGGGGCCCGAGCGCCGCCTGTAGGCGGCTCTACGTAGGGATCGTGCGATCGATGGCCCTGTATGGGGCCCCGATCTGGGCGACTGACCTGACGGCCGGTAGCATCGCCGTTTTGCGGAGGCCGCAGAGAGCGATGGCCGTCAGAGTCGTCCGGGGGTATCGCACGATCTCCTACGAGGCGGCTTGCGTACTGGCCGGATCCCCGCCCTGGGACCTGGAGGCGAAAGTACTCGCGTCATTGTATCGGTGGCGCGAGGAAGCGAGGGCGCGGGGCGAGCAACCGATGCAGCAACACATAGAGCTGCGTCGGTCTCAGCTCCGCGAGGTCCTGGTGGCGGAATGGCGGGACAGGCTTTCACGCCCTACCGCCGGCCTCGTCACCATCGAGGCGGTCCGGCCGGTGCTCGAGCAATGGCTCGGGAGGAGGCACGGCTCCCTGTCGTTTCGGGTGACGCAGGTGCTCTCGGGGCATGGTTGCTTCGGGAAGTACCTGTGTCGCATAAACAGGGAGCCGGACGCCCGGTGTCACCACTGCGTCGACTGCCGGGAGGACACGGCGTGGCATACGCTGGCAGAGTGTGCCGCTTGGGAGGAGCCACGCCGTGCCCTCATCTCAGAAGTAGGCAGTGACCTGTCGCTGCCGGCCGTGGTCGAGTCGATGGTCGGCAGCGAGGAGTCCTGGGACGCGGTGGTTTCCTTCTGCGAAACAGTCGTCTCGCAGAAGGAGGCTGCGGAAAGGGAGAGGGAGATCTCGTCCACTCACCCGGCCCGCAGCAGGCGCACCGGGCGTCGGCGGAGGGCGGATAACGCCCTCTTCCAGCCCCCCTAAATGGGTCCAGGGGCGACGGACTCGGGGACGTCCGTCGCCCCCCACACATCAGGACCCGAGGTGGCGGCGCGTAGTGTTCCACGCGCGCCCCTCTTAGACGTCGCGGGGGGAGTCAAACACCTCACTCCCCCCCCTGACCCGAGGAGGCCCGCAGTGGCGGGCCGGCACCAGTCGGGGGTTGCGGAAGGATCGTACGTTCCCGCGACCCCCGGCGTAGGTGTGAGATGGAACACCGGGGTGGTTTTTAGTCAGTAAGAGTCTGACAGACCCCGCCGCCCGCCCCAGGGCGGCGGACATCCATGAGGATTTTCCACCCCGGAACAAAAAAAAAAAAAAAAAAAAAAGGTTAGGTTAGGTTAGGTTAAATGTTCGTATGGCGTAAAACTTAACGACAGTGCCTGTGGATCAAATGGTCGTGGTTTCTAATCCCAGTCGCAAAGTTTACTTTTGGGGGACCCCCCCACAGCGCTTACGTCCTCGTCGTGTCCCCTGGAAACAGCCCAGCTCTGACCACCGTAACGGAGTGGCAGACTGGGTTGGCCAAAGTGCGCTGTGCGATCGCACACTATTTTATTGCCGTGCGAGTGCGAACCTGCGGAGGCTATGCCACCACCACCGCGCGACGCCTTCGGGCGTTTTTTAAAATCCAAAGGCCCTTCTCAGGGCCAACCAAACGGCCCTTCTCAGGGCCAACCAAACGGCCCTTCTCAGGGCCACCCCGACGCTTCGGCGTCAGAATCCAGCCGCGCGCCGTCTGCGGCTGGCTTCTTTGTGGGGGTCGACGAGTCGTCCGACAACGACTCACTTATTAGTGTGTCGGACTTGGACGACTCTCGGTCGCGGAAGCGGGTCCACCTGAGCGGCGGGTCCGAAGGCTCCTCGGCCTCGGGGTCGAAGCCGAAGAGGGCGTCAAAGGCCAAAAAGCCGACGGTGGCTTCGGACACCCATGTCGTTGGGCTCGCGGACGCCCAACGCCAGTTGGACCTGGCCCGGCGAGCGCAGCTCCAGCAAGAGCTGGAGGAGCGGATTGTTGCGAAGGAGCAACGTGCGCACGTCGCTCGGGCCAGGTCTGGGTACGGTGCGTCCCGCGTTGTATACGCCGACTATTCCCTGGCCGAGCTGCAGAAAATGGCGGAAGAGGACGAGGAGGAGATCATGGAGGTCGCCTCTAAGTCCTCCAACCTGAAGGGCACGCTGCAGAAGGCCCTGAAGTGCAGGGCCGCGAGCATGCGTGGTGTCGTCGCTGAGCTGGTGCAGCGGACGACCAGCGACGAGACGCGGCAACTGCAGGCGAGAGTAGATCGCCTGCAGTCTGAGGTCAGCCAGCTTCATCAGAGGCTGGCCGAAGCCACGGCCCGGCCACAGCAGGCCAAGACAAGCAGCCTGCCAGACCGAAGCCCTGCGGCAGAGGGCCCCTCTTCCAACCTTGAGGACATCATCCGCAAGGTCGTAATGGAGGAGAGGGCCTTCACGAGGTCCTGCCTCGCAGGGATAGAGGACCGGCTCCTGCCGGAGAAACGCCTCCGACCACCGCTCGCAGCGGATAAGAGGCGGTCCGAGCCGGAGCCGTCCACCTCGACAGCGGAGGATGCCCTTCTCCCGTCCACCACCCCGTCCAACGAGTGGACGGAAGTGGCCCGCAAGGGCAAGAGGAAGGGCAAGGGGAAGGGCAAGGGGAAGAAGTCGGCGTCGGCCGTCCCTGCCGTCCCCGCCGCCACCGCTCCCAGCCAGTCGCAGACGACCGGCAAGGGAAAGCCGAAGGGGAAGGGGAAGAAGAGGCTAGTCCCCCCTAGAACCGCGGCCGTCGTGGTGACGCTCACCGCGGAGGCTGCGGAGCGAGGGGAGACGTACGCGTCCGTTTTGGTGCGGGCGCGTGCCAATGCCGACCCTTCCCAGCTGGGGATCGGCAGCGTTTCCTGCCGGCGGACCCAAGCCGGGGCTCGAATTTTCGAGTTCCCCGGGGCCGAGGGGAGTGCCCACGCAGACCTCTTCGCAGCCAAGCTGCAGGAGGTCATAGCGGACTCGGCAAAGGTGGCCCGGCCAGTCAAGTCGGCGACCATTGAGGTGACGGACCTCGACGACTCCGTCACCAAGGAGGAGGTGGTGGCGGCGGTCGCAGCGATAGGGGGCTGCGGCACCGCGGCGGTCCAAGGCCGGGACATTAGGCCCGGCCGTGGTGGCATGGGCACGATTCGCCTCGAGTGCCCGGTCGCCGCTGCCAAAGCCGTCCTTGCCAAGGGACGGCTCACAGTCGGGTTCAGCTCGGCCGCGGTCCGGGCTCTCGAGGACCGGCCGCTGCGGTGTTTCCGGTGCTTTGGCATCGGACACATACGGCTCCAGTGTCCGTCCGCAGTGGACAGGTCGGACGCGTGCTACCGCTGTGGCAGGGACGGCCACAAAACCGTCTCGTGCGAGGCCGCCACGCCGCACTGCGCGGTGTGTGCCGCCAGCGGCCGCCCGGCAGGCCACGTAATGAAGGGGAGGAATTGTAATCCTCCCCCAACGCGGGGAAAAGCGCAGGCGCCGACCGGGCCTGCTGCCGCTGCCGCTGGCGCCGTCGTTCCTGCGGCGGCTGCGGAGGAGGGTGCGATGTCCGAGTGATGGATAGGGTCGAACATCGCATCCTTCAGGCGAACACCAACCACTGCAGGGCAGCCCAGGATCTGCTGATGCAGACCATGGCTGAGTGGTTGGTGGACTTGGCGGTGGTCGCCGAACCCTACTCGGTCCCTGGCAGTTGGCTGGGCGACCGGGACGGCTCGGTGGCAATGGTGACGCGGTCTTCCACAGACTCCCCTCCCCTCTCGCTCTTAGAGAGGGGACCGGGATACGTGGCCGCCGCGTGGGGAGACATGGCCCTGGTGGGGGTCTATTTCTCCCCAAACCGCCCTCTCTCGGACTTTGAGGATTTCCTAGAGATCCTCACCGCAGTCGTCGGGAGGGCGGCGCCGCGCCAGGTCGTGGTGTTGGGCGACCTGAACGCCAAGTCGGTGGCCTGGGGCAACCCGGCCGCCGGATGCAACGTCCGGGGGCGCGCCGTCCAGTTTTGGGCGGCCTCTTGCGGTGTGTCCCTCCTCAACAGGGGGACGGTCCACACGTGTGTGCGGCAACAGGGCGGGTCGGTGGTGGACGTCTCGTTTGCCACCCCCGCGCTAGCCGCCCGCGTCGTCAACTGGCGGGTAGAGATGGCGGAGACCTTGTCGGACCACCGATATGTGCGGTTCGACATCTCCGCCCAGGGGGGGGGGACGGCCCGCGCTGGGCAATCTCCCTTCCCGCGGTGGACACTCACCCGCCTGGACCGGGAGGCAGCCGAGGAGGCGGCCTTCCTCCAGGACTGGCTGTCGCCCCCTGTCGAGGTCCCAGACGTGGACGCCGCAGCGGTCCGGCTCAGGGAGTCCCTGACCGAGGTGTGCGACTACAGCATGCCGCGGTCTCGCCGTCCGCCTCCCCGTCGTGCCGTCTATTGGTGGACGGGGGAGCTGGCGGGGCTCCGGGCCGACTGCGTGGCGGCCAGAAGGGCCTACGCGCGGAGCCGAAGGCGCAGCGCCCAGAACCGAGTCCGGGCAGAAGAGGACCGCCTATACGCCTCCTATCGAGAGGCGACGCTGGTCCTCAAGTCTGCAATGGGCGCTGCGCAAGACTCGGCGAGGGCTGAGATGCTGGAGGGTCTCGACCGGGACCCTTATGGGAGACCATACAGGGCGGCGCGGAGCCAGCTTCGCCCCTATGGTCCCCCACTGACGGAGACCCTCGAACCAGCGTTGCTGGATGGGGTGGTCCGGTCCCTGTTTCCGTGCAGGACCGACTTCGCCCCACCAGCGATGGATCCCCCGCAAGAGGCGGCCCCACCGGAGGAGGGGATTCCCCCGGTGACGGCGGCGGAGCTCTACGCGGGGGTGCTCAGCCTCCGCGCAAAGAAGACGGCCCCCGGGCCGGACGGCGTCCCCGCACGGGTGGTGGCGATCGCCGCCTCCCAAATGGAGGAGAGGTTTCGGGACCTCTTCAGCGCGTGCTTTACGGCTGGGAGGTTCCCGAAACTGTGGAAGGAGGGGCAGCTGTGCCTCCTCCGAAAGGACGGACGCCCGGTGGACTCCCCCTCGTCATACCGGCCCATCGTTCTGCTCGATGAGGTCGGTAAACTGTTCGAGGGGATTATCGCCACCCGGCTTGATAGCCATTTGCGGGGGGTAGGGCCGGACCTGTCGGACGCCCAATTCGGTTTTCGTCGAGGGCGTTCGACGATCGATGCGCTGGCCCTACTCAAGGGCCAGGTAAAGGAGGCGGTGGAGGCGGGGGACGGAGTGCTGGCGGTGTCATTCGACATTGCAAACGCCTTCAACTCCGTCCCCCACTCGACGATATTGGAGGCGCTCCGGTATCACGGAGTGCCCCGATACCTGCGGGACGTCCTGGCCAGCTACCTGGAGGACCGAGAGGTCCTCCTCGTGGACAAGACGGCCACGTTGAGGCGGTACGGCGCAGAGTCCGGTGTTCCGCAGGGGTCGGTACTAGGGCCCCCCCTGTGGAACATCGGGTTCGATTGGCTCCTGCGGGGAGGCCTCCTCCAGGGCACGAGTGTCATCTGCTACGCGGATGACACTCTCCTCACCGCCCGGGGGAGGAACTTTGCAGACGCGGCCTGTCTGGCCTCGGCTGGCGGATCCTTGGTTGCGGAGAGGATCCGCCGCCTGGGATTGAGGGTGGCGCTGAACAAGACCGAGGCCGTGTTCTTTCGCGGGCCTCGGCAGCGCTGCCCACCCGATGCCCACATCGTCGTAGGGGGCGTCCGGATAGAGGTCCAGGCCCAGATGAAGTATCTGGGCCTGGTGCTGGACGACAGGTGGCGCTTCGGCCCGCATTTCAGCGGGCTGTCGACGCGCCTGCTGAAGGCCGCGGACGCCCTCTCGTGGCTCCTCCCAAACCTGGGGGGGCCCAAGGCGAAATGCCGGCGCCTCTATGCCGGCATCCTGCGGAGCATGGCCCTGTACGGGGCTCCCATCTGGGCGGACTCCCTCCACAGGAGGGAGAATGCGACCGCCATCCGCAGGCCCCAAAGAGCCATTGCACAGCGGGTGGCGAGGGCCTACCGCTCGGTGGGCTTTTCGGCGGCGTGCGCTCTGGCCGGCACCCCTCCTTGGGAGTTGGAGGCTTGGGTGCTCGCCAGAGTGTACGAGTGGACGGCGCGTCGGAAGGCGCTCGGGGAGCACCCCGTCGCGGAAGAGCGGGAGGCCGTGCGGCGGGAGGCGAAGGACGCCATCGTCCTCCATTGGACGGAGGACCTCGCTGCCGCCGCCTTTGGCCGCCGGACGTTGGACGCGCTCGGTCCGGTCCTGCGGGACTGGCTCGAGCGGTCCCACGGTTTCCTCTCCTTCCGTCTGGTGCAGGTGTTGTCCGGCCATGGCTGTTTCGGATCGCACCTGCACCGGATCGGGAGGGAGGAGTCCCCGGCGTGCCACGACTGCGGCGCGGCGGAGGACACGGCGCAGCACACCCTCGAGGTGTGCCCGGCTTGGTCCGAGCAGCGCCGCGGTCTGACCGCGGTGATCGGTCAGGACCTCTCGCTTCCCGGCGTGATGAACGCCATGCTGGGGACCGAGGGGGCCTGGACAGCGGTTGCCTCCTTTTGCGAGGACGTGATGTCGCGAAAGGAGGAGGCGGAGCGCGCGCGGGAGGACGATCCTCTCGCTGCGCCGCTCCGCAGACGAAGAAGGGGTCGGAGAGGGCGCCGTCCTCCCCCTCCTCGTGGTGGCGACGGGCGGGCGACAGGCGCGGGGGCGCCTCCGCCCGCATTGCACCCGTCACCACCTTCGTCGGTCACTCCCGGGCCCGTCCCCCTCCCCACGGGGGGGGTGTGAGGGGCTCGCGTTGCGGGCAATCGTCGGCGGTGGACTGGACGTAAAGGCTGTGCCGGATTCCCAGTCCTCCACCACTAAGACGAAGCGGGAGTGCCGCTGGGTTATTTTAGTGGGTATACCGGGTCCCAGACCCGGGGAGTCCCACATAGCCCCCCATCCCCCGATGGGTGGGTATGCGTAACGCATTTTTTCCCAGCGCAAAAAAAAAAAAAAAAAAAAAAAAAAAAAAGGTTAGGTTAGGTTAGGTTAGGTTAGGTTTTTTTTTTTTTTTTTTTTTTTTTTTTTTTTTTTTTTTTTTTTTTTTTTTTTTTTTTTACTTCTACTCCCTCTGACACAATATCAGAGCCTATTTTATCTAATGCTACTCTTTCATTCCAGTTCTATCAAGTATTCCTCTCGCACTTTTATTCTGCATACTTTGTCTTTCTTTCTTACTATCTCTATCATACAACTCCCGGTGGGATTCCGGTCTTATGCTTCTTTCTATTCTACTCTAATATCATTATTTCTTTATTATAGGTATCGGGGATACAGCATACACAGTTTTCTTTATTAAATAATTGTGGAGACAGGAAATGTTTGATACATTGTTTTCTTAGCTATCTAGTTTACAAATTGTGCTTACTTTTTATCTTATCATAATACTTATAACTATAATTTAAATCTATTTTACAAATTATAAGTTTGGAATTCCAGGCTTACAATGCCCACTATTTTCTAGAGTTTCTTTTAGCCCAGTATAATTACATTTTTTTTAATTTTTTTTTTTTTTATTTTGTTTATTCAATGTTCTTACATAGTTTGTTTAAATCTAATACTTATTTATAACCTAGACTAAGCTTATTCTTACTTTTAATTCTAATAATCCTTAATAAATTTCGGTGTATGATGTACAATATATTTCATAATACAAGGTCATCATACTTTTGTTACTTGTTTCTCTTTACGACTGTTTCTACTAATTTTAAGCAATAGTCCATGAACTTTTTCCTTCTTTTGTCCACCATAATACATTTTATGTTTTCTACTGTAAGTTTTGTATCCAGTATCTGTTCAATTTTGTATCTTTCACATCCAAACACTGGGCATTCCAAGACAATGTGGGGGACAGACTCATTTACATCCGGGTCACAGGTGCATGAGGGGCTCTCCTTGCGTTTAAAGCGACATAAGTATTCAGAGAATCCCCCATGGCCGGTCAACAATTGAGTGCTAAAAAATGTCGGTTCGAACTTGCGAATCACACTGTATGCAGCAATCACATCCGGGAAGAAGAGTTTCGTAATTCCAGCCACTTCACCCGTCCTATATCTCACATCCCATTCGCGAATCGTCTCCAGTCGGAGTTGTCGCTTCGCAAATGAGACGGGAAACAAATCGTAGTCTGGTTTCCTCTTACTTGATGCTGCAGCGGCTTCTTTGGCAAGCTGGTCAGCTCTTTCATTTCCCTCCAATCCTACGTGTGCTTTAATCCAGAACAGAGATACCACTTTGTTCTGTCGAGATAATTCTGCTAGATTCTCACGGGTTTCTACTGCTAGTGGATGGAGGGAGCCGAGGTTGATAACCGTTTGTAAAGCCGCCATTGAGTCACTGTAAATGCCGAATGTGAGTGCACCGTGCTTTTTTATTCGCCTCGTGGCTTCGCAAACAGCCAGCAATTCCGCTTGGTAGACTGTGCAGTATGGCGGCAAGCAAAGCCTGACGGTCCTTACTTCCACTTCGTCCTCCCACACGGACAGCGCTGCACCGACGCTTCCCCCAATTTTGCTGCCATCTGTGAAGATTTTTACTGCACAGCTACTGTTTGCGTCCACGTCGCTCTGGTCTCTAAGACATGTGAGTTCGAGGTCTGCCACCGCTGCAGGGTGTGGCGCTTCTGTTACTGGCATTGATCGCTCGATCTCTCTGCCCCCTAGTCCCGGCAGAGCCGCCCCCCTCCTGATCCTGTATAGTGAGGCTACCTCGCGTACACGAAGATCAAGTGGGAGCACCCCCGCCAGGACCAGTGCTGAGTTCAGGGAGACCGTGCGATAAGCCTTGCACATTTTTTGTGCGAAACCCCTCTGCACAGTTCCGAGCTGT
This sequence comes from Globia sparganii, assembly GCA_949316385.1. Taxonomy (NCBI): domain Eukaryota; kingdom Metazoa; phylum Arthropoda; class Insecta; order Lepidoptera; family Noctuidae; genus Globia; species Globia sparganii. The sequence continues at coordinate 25,580,248 of OX438657.1, forward strand.
CTCTGCACTCCCAGTTTTTCGGCAGCCGGTGCCCAAACGCTCGCCGCGTACAAAATGATGGGTTCGATGGTCGCTATGTATATTGTTCGTATCACTTCGGGGTGGAGGCCCCAGCTCGCCTTTGCTGCTCTTGCGAGCTGTTTGTAGATGTTTATGGCCTTTCGACAAACAATAGCCACGTGTGCGTTAAAAGTGAGCTTTTCGTCGAACGTCACACCCAATATCTTAATTTGTTTGGACATGCCAATGTCCACCCCGCCCATGCTCAAGTGCGGAGTATCGAATTTAAGCTTGCGAGTGATTACCATTGCATTGGTCTTATGAGGCGCGAATTTGAGCTTATTTTCGACGCCCCACACCCGAACAAGTTCGAGGGCAGCATTTGCTTGTCTTTGCACGTGTTGTGCAGTCTGACCATCGAACACCATGACGACGTCGTCGGCAAATGCTTGCACATAGTGACCTGCAGATTCAAGGGTGTTCAGCAGGGGATCCAGAAGTATGTTCCATAGCATGGGCCCACCTATAGACCCTTGGACGCACCCTTTGTTGGTCGCCTTTGTGTATGTTTCCCCGTTGTACCTGACTGTGACCTTTCTCTGGTCGAGGTAGCTATCAAAAGCTTTTCTGATATTCAGAGGACAGTTCGCTTTTGCCAGTTGAACTCTGATCGCTGGCCACCATGCACTGTCGAAGGCGCCCTCTATATCCAATGACACAACGGTTATGATTTTCTTCTCGTCGAGTTTAGTTTTTATATATTGCATTAGTTTATAGAGGGCGTCTTCGCAGCTCTTTTGGGGCATGAATCCAAACTGGTTGGGGTTTAGTTTCGGTAGCAGGTGGTACTTAAGTCTGGCGACCAACATTTTTTCAAACACTTTACCCAATACCGGTAACAGTCCTATGGGACGGTAAGACTTGGAAGCTGTATACGATTCTTTTCCTGGTTTCCTCAGCACTATCACCGTGGCTTCCTTCCAGATAACTGGGAAATAATGGAGCTCTAGACATTTGTTGAGTACTTCCAGGAAAAGTTTAGGGTCACTCTTTATGGCGTGGCTGCATATGTCGGCCGTGAATCCGTCGGCACCAGGCGCTTTCTTCGGGTTTAAGGAATCCAGTGCGGTGAGCATTTCCGTTATTGTGAATGGAGGATCGTTCCGTCCCTCAGATTGCTGGAGGTTCACGGCTGATGCTCGGTTCCTTATTTCTCGATGCGTCCGGTTATCGTTCTCCCTTAGATCTTCCGGGTAGAACGTTTTCGCCAACAGCTCCACAGAGCCTTTTGCATCAAGAGTGATGCCACCTTCTTCCAAGGGTACGTCCTCTTCCCTCTTGGCTGTTCTCCCTATTACTCGGTAAATTCCCTCCCACATACTCTCCTTGTCCTGTTTGCTACAGAATTCCTTCCAGCTTCCGATATAGGCTTCCATGGCTTTGGCCTCATATTCATCTCTGGCGGTTATGTAGGCGTCCACAACACTTTGTTTTCGGATCGGTGCGGCGTTCTTGATTCTGCGTTTCCTAGTGGTGACTTCCTGCTTCATCTTCGCGAGCTCCTCTGACCACCATGGTAGGGTAAATGTCTCTGTGTTCCTTTTTATTGGCATTGAAATGTTACAAGATTCTGTTATAGCTTTATTGTAATTTTTTAAGAAAAAGTCTAGTTCTTCAACTGTATTAATGGTACAATTTGTTCCGATATCTAAATTGAATTCTAATATTAGTTCTTTAAATTTGCTATGAAATTTTTCCCAATTTGCTTTTTTAGTATTATAAAGTCTTGTGGTTCTTTTGACATTTACCCCAACCGATTTTTTGAGTTTAATATTAAAACTAATACCACTGTGGTCAGCGCACGTGAGATTAGCGATAACTTTCCAGTCCTCCACTAGGTCCAGCATATCAATAGTGCAGGCCGTCACGTCAACAAAACTGGTGTAGTGTCTCCCGCCACGAATGGTATCAAAGGTTGGAGCGTCACCTTTGTTAAGGATGTGAAGGTCCAGCTCGTGAAGCGTGCCAGCCACATCGTCCCCCCTATGGTCGATTTCAGGGCTTCCCCACCAGGTGCTCTTTGCATTGGAGTCGCCTCCTATGATGAGCCTCCGTGTTATGGTTGTTGCAATTTTCTTGACGTGATCCAGGTACGGGTCTATGGGCTGATCCGGTTCAAAATAATATGAAACCAAAGTTAGTTTCCATTTTTTGGTGCTTACGCTCACCACTACAATGTTATTTGTGGAGAGCTCCGGGTGTTGGGTGACGTCTAGGTTGGGGTCAAACACAGCGATAGCGGCTTTGACCGTGCCCCCTCCGGTGTTCTGGTATATTCTGACACCACGGTATGTCTTCATATTATTTGACCCACCCACATAAGGTTCCTGGACCAACGCTATTGCAACTCTGCCTTTAGTTGCTTCAAACATTAGTTCCTCTGTAGCTAACTTCCTTCGCTGAAGGTTGCACTGGAACACCCGGTACAGGTGTTTGTCCTCCTGGACGCCCTTAGCAATACGCTACCGACATGCGAGCTATAGCGTCACGCTTTCTGCGTATGGGACAATCTTTGCTAAAAGCGTTGTGGTCATTGCGATCGAGCTTGGCCGCCGTGCAGTTCCTGCATGTGGGTTCGCCTCCTGCAAGCCACTCCGGGCATTGCGCCCTAAGGTGCGGACCTCCGCAGTGGCTGCACAGATCCAATGGAGCCGCGCAGAACCTCTTGCTGTGACCATATCCAAGGCACCTCGAGCATTGTACCAATGGTGACTGGTCCGACACTCGGATGCGTTGAAGGTCAATATAGACTGCTCCAGCGTCGGTCGCTCTTTTCCATATAGCTGGTGATGCACTGAGGACGATGTGGCTAGTATGCGGATTGCGGGCTTTCCTTTTATACTTGATTTCAAGTCTGTCGTCATTCTCTTTTAGGTCGTGGAATATGCCCCGGTTTTGGTTCCTGAATGCCCTTAAGACATCCTCATCAGTGTTGACTGTTAGTACGTCTGCCAGCTTCAGGAGAGGGTCTCTGTTTTTGACCTCTTCCACGACCAGGCTCTTACCGGAGTTTTCCAACCTCTGTTTTACTTTCTGTCTGTCTTCGGCTGTGTTACAACTCATAATTACTTTTCTGTCCTTGCCTTTCCGAGTCCTTTCCACCTTGATCCACCCTTCTTTGGCATTCACTGCCTCTCTAACTTTTGTTAGGACTTGGTCTCCTGTGTCGTTTTCGTCCTGGGACGTAACAACTACCGAGTGCAGTGCGTTCTGTGGGGGTGAATGCAATGTAGATCGGGCTGCCGTTACCTCTGCGTAGTTTCTTGCGCTTATGAGTTGGTGCTGTTGTTCCATCTTGTCCTTCAGCTCCTCTATCTTTTTATTATTTTCCACAAGGAGGTTTGTTTGGAGTTCCATTTTTTCCAAAATTGTGGTAGTGTCTGCTATTTCGAGAGAAGTTCTGGCAACTGGTTGAGGCTCTGGAGGTGCAGGCCCTTCCCTAGTCATGTTTCTTTTAGCTAGTTTTAGCTCCGATTCGGCATCCTTTACCAGTTGGTAAAGGCGTTCTGTAACTTCAAAAATTGCATTCTTAATCTCTGTCTTTGTATTCCTGGAGCTGTTTAAGTGTAACTTTGCCTTGACGAGGCAGGCCTTTGCTTCCGCAGTTCGGTCCGGATATTTAACGTTTTGCGGTGAGAGTGTGTCGACAGGTTTTCTTGTTTGTGTCACGGCCACACTCTCTTGCGTAAAAGCAAGTTTTGTTTTTATTTTTGCAGGGCCGGCCTGCAACGTCTGCTCAGTTGTAGCGGGACCGGGGCTGCTGCTTGGGCCTTCCCAGTTCTCTATGCTGCGTCTTACATTTGTGGAAACAACTGCTCCAGGTTTAGGCGGTGACTTTTTACTTTCGACCGCTTTTAGCGGTGTTCTATGGCCGAACATGTCGGAGAGTATGCGTCAAAATAAGTACGTCAATAGGACAAATAAGGTAAAAATAAAATAATGTATAAAAATAAAAAAAAGCGAACAAAAATGCGCGCGTAAAATAGAAAGTAAAACCGCACAAGAATTTATAACTAAAATAATTTATACAATTTAAATATTGTAAAATTTGTCTCTACGTGAGCTCTACCCTAAATAGCTTGGTTGTGGGTAGCTGTCAGGGGCTCTGTATAGGTCTTAGGGTCAGTTTTCTCTGTCGGAGCCTGTCTATGCTTGCTCTTCTTAAATGGCTCTGTGTAGAGTCTATGTAGAGTCAATCCAGTACGATCACTGGATAGAGCCCGCCGAGCCCGTTTCAACAAACCCAAACACGAGGCAGCTAGCCCCAAGGGTTCCGGAGGAATCAGAGTTTAAAAATTCCGGTTACCATCCAAGATGGCGGCCAGAATGTGGTTAAAAGCCGATAGCTCAGCAACCCCCAGGCCGAACCCCCCCGTGCCGGGGCTTATCTTACCGAGCTCGACGAGATCTATGCAATGATATGACTTTCAGGCTGAAAAAATTTTTCCTGCTGAAAACGCCTGAAAGACAGTCCACCAGCAAGACAAGCTCTAGTCAAACCCCGCAAAGCAAATCCGGCTGCTCTACGACCTTCCGTTACGGAGATATGGGTGTTTAAAATTTCACAAAGATGGCGGCACGGCTGTCAAAGTTAATCTTTGACAGGTGATATCTCCGCTTTGGCTGGCCGCAGAACACCCGTGTTTGGATTTTTCTGACTTGGCCCGACCCGTTCCTTCATGCAAAGTGGTCTGCAGATTCCTGAAAATTTTCAGCCCCAAAACGCCTGAAACCTATTTCATGCGATAGAGTTTATGCCCTCAAACAAGAATATCGAAACGGCAACTCTCTGCGACCACTGAGTCAGGAGTTACGTAGAGTCAAAGATTTCCAATATGGCCGCCCAACTGTCAAATGCCAACTTTAAGTGGCTGTAACTCCGTAACCGTTTGTCAGAGAAAGTTGCGGTTTCAAATGTGGGGCTTGCCCTGATCTCCCGCATATAGCGAAGGCGTTTTCAGTGCTGAAAATTTTCAGGCCTGAAAAACGCCTGAAAGTAATTTTTAAAAGTTCCCACAAGTGCCCCGCTCAGAAATGTTCAAACCCGGCTCCTGTGCGCCCAATAACTTTGGAGATATTAACAGTTAAATATTCTAACCAATAAAACCAAAATGGCTGAAAAAGCTATTTCCGTCAGTTTTAAAGTTTTTGGGCGCGTCTTTGGGCTTAAACTATTCACAATATACATATATAAGTCAATTCTATTGTCAAAAAATAATTATTTCTATTTATTTCTATTTTATATGCAAAAATAACAAAAAATTTAATAACTTTGGAACCAGTAATCAAAAAATTTTGAAAAAAATTGGTAAATATTCTACAAATGGTACACTATAAGATTCTAGTAAAACATTTTAGGAAATTAAAATTTTTCTTGTCAATTTATATATATATGTACATTTTACGGTTTTTTAATTACTACGTTAAATCTAAAAAGGCTAAAAATCTAATTTTTTCAGGACCTCTTCTTCTAATTAGCGCGCAAAAGATAGCAGTTGAAGATTAGTGAATTTCGTGTTTTTTCAGGAGTTATAGGTGTCCGAATTTTCAACTTTCAATTAGTGATAAAATAGAAAGTATATAACATAAAAATCAAAAACTTGCAAATATAGTCTCCTCCAATAGTCCTCTTGCGTACTGCAAAGTTTCAGGCCGCTGACGTGTCCCGTTCAGGTTTTTCAGACCACGTGCTTTTTGTTTTTTTTCTGAATATCTCTGAAAATGCTGATTCGATGTGTTTTCAGAGGGTGCCGGAACAAAGGTAAAGCTGCTTCGGTATGTTTTCCAAAAGAAAAACATAGGGTCGTCGATCTTGTTTCGTTGCAAATGCGTAAAATAGTCCTTTTCACAAAAACTTAACCTCTAAAAGAGGGTTTTAGTTATTACACTGCACAGCACTGCAATCCGGTTTGCGAATTAGCTTGGGAGCGTGGGGGTAACTTTCCTCTACACGCTACCTTTTGATTTATCAAAATCCGAGCACTTTTTACCACTTTTTCGAATTTTTATTTGCGGAGCGACTCCAAAAACGATCCGACCACCGTGAGGGCTGGGGGGGAACTGGGTTAGGTTAGGTTAGGTTAGGTTAGGTTAGGTTAGGTTAGGTTCCCCCCCGGTGGGTTCCCGCATTGTCGAGGCGGGGGGGCTCAGTAGCCGTGGCTTGGTCACCCACGGTGAAGCGAAGAGGAACCCGAGGAGGGGCCGCTCGTCAGGGCTTTTGCCTGTAAGCCGACGACGTAGCGGCCAACAAGTAGGTTGCGGTGCCGCTTGGGCGACATCGCAACTGAGGCGGGCCGCGATGTCGTATGTGAGGGAGGCATCGCGGCTGAAGGTTGGAGGCCGCGGCGGGAGAGGAGTGCCGGTATTGCGGTGCGCCGCTCTCCCTACCTTCCGCGGCCTTGACGGGGTCGCCACCGTTGATGGCGGACGCGGTGGGGCCGCAGGGGAGGAGGAGTGTTGGTATTACGTTGGCCACTCTCCCTATCCTCTGCGGCCGAAAATTGGCAGGCGGCGGGGCCAACGACCTGTCCCGCCGCAAGGGGACCAAGGGTACCCAGACACGGGGTCGTCTGGCGCCCATGTGCTGGTTTGGTCCCTGGGGTGGTCACGGCGTGCTATGTGTTCTGGTGCGCCGGTGATGGGGAGCACTCCCCAGAGGAGGGTCCGGTGACGGACAGCCGCGGCGGGTTCACGGATGAGTGCTAACGCGTGCCCGTGTTCCCGCCATAAGCGGCGGAGGAGGACACCGTGGAGTTTTAGTGGGTAAGAGTCCCACATAACTGCACTATCTCCCCGTGGTAGTGCAGTATGCATGAGCATTTCTCCACGTTAAAAAAAAAAAAAAAAAAAAAAAAAAGGTTAGGTTAGGTTAGGTTAGGTTAGGTTAGGTTGGGGGACCCCCCCACAGCGCTTACGTCCTCGTCGTGTCCCCTGGAAACAGCCCAGCTCTGACCACCGTAACGGAGTGGCAGACTGGGTTGGCTAAAGTGCGCTGTGCGATCGTACAGAATTTTATTGCCGTGTGAGTGCGAACCTGCGGAGGCTATGCCTGCACAACCACCGCGGGACGCCTTCGGGCGTTTTTTAAAATCCAAAGGCCCTTCTCAGGGCCAACCAAACGGCTCTTCTCAGGGCCAACCAAACAGCCCTTCTCAGGGCCAACCCAACGGCCCTTCTCAGGGCCAACCCAACGGCCCTTCTCAGGGCCAATCCAACGGCCCTTCTCAGGGCCAATCCAACGGCCCTTCTCAGGGCCACGCCGGCGATGCTTCGGCGTCGGAAGCTGGCCGCGCACCGTCTGCGGCCAGCTTGTTCAGCAGGCCAGGCGAGTTTTCGGACTCCGACGACTCCGTTATGGACACGTCGGCGGCCGAAAACGACCGCATTAAGCGGAAGAGGGCCGCTCTGAGGACCGGGTCTGCGGGTTCCTCGGAGTCGGTTGGAGGTAGGGCGAAGAAGAAGCCGAAGCCTAAAAAGGCTTCGACTTCTTCTTCGATCTTGGCCCACGATGTGGGCTTGGTGGACGCCGAGCGCCAGCTGAGCCTGGTAAAGAGGGCGCAACTCCAGGAAGACCTGGAGGAGAGGGTTGCCGCCAAGGAGCGCCAGGCGCAAGCCGCCAGGTCGAGGGCTGGCTACGGCGCATCAAATGTGCTGTATGCTGACCACTCCCTGGCGGAACTGGAGCGCATGGCGCTCGAGGACAAGGAGGAGGTTCTGGAGGTCGCCTCAAAGTCCTCCAATTTGAAGGGGACCTTCCAGAAGGCCCTCAAATGCCGGGCCGCCAGCATGTTCGGCATAGTCAAGGAGCTGGCGACCCGCACGGCCACGGACGAGACGCGGCAACTGCAGGCGAAGGTGGATCGCCTGCAGGCGGAGGTCAGCCAGCTTCACCAGAAGCTGGCTGAAGCCACGGCCCGGCCTGCCCAACCTGCCCCTGTGCCGGTGGCAGGAGGCTCCTTCTCCCCCCCTTCCAACCTTGAGGACATTATCCGAAAGGTTGTTATGGAGGAGAGGGCCTTCACCAGAGCCTGCCTTGCAGGCATCGAGGACCGGCTCTTGCCGGAAAGGCGGCTCCGCCCGCCGCTAGCGGCGGATAAGAGCCCGCCCCCACCGACAGAGCCGGAACCTGCGCCTGTAGCAGGCCCGGCATCGGGAGCGCAGCTCCAGGCCCCGAAGCCCTCCAAGGGCAAAGGCAGGGGCAAGAGGACAAACGCGGCTCCTCAAACCCCTACCACAAGCGCGGAGGGAGCGTCTGGGTCGCCTGCCGCTCCAGCAGCCTCGCAGGGGGAAGACGCCCTTCTTCCCTCCACCACCCCGTCCAACATGTCGTGGACGGAAGTGGTCAGGAGGGGAAAAGGCAAGTCGACCCCCAAGCCCGCTGCGACTGCTCCTGCAGCCAAAAAGGCTCCAGCCGGCGGGAGGAAGCTGGTTCCTCCCAAAACCGCGGCCGTCGTGGTGACCATCACCCCGGAGGCCGCGGAACGGGGTGAAACGTACGAGTCCGTCCTAAGGCGGGCTCGTACCAACGCGGATCCCACCAGGCTGGGGATCGGCGGCATCACGTGCCGCCGAACCGCAACCGGGGCTCGAATTTTCGAGTTCTCGGGGGAGCAGCGCGGTGCAAACGCTGACCTCTTCGCAACAAAGTTGCAAGAGGTCATAGCGGATGCGGCAACGGTCGTCAGGCCCGTCAAGACCGCAGCCTTGGAGGTGGCCGATTTGGAGGACTCGGTCACCAAAGAGGATGTGGTGGCGGCCGTTGCGGCGGCTGGAGGCTGCGACGCTGGCGCGGTGAAGTGCGGAGCCATCAGGCTCGGCCGCCGCGGCATGGGCGCCATCCGCGTCGAGTGCCCGGTTGCCGCGGCTGGGGCTGCCCTTGCTGCGACCAAGGGACGGCTGCTTGTGGGGCTCAGCTCGGCTGTGGTCCGGCCGCTTGAAGACCAGCCTATGCGCTGCTTCAAGTGCTTCGCCTTTGGCCACACCCGAGCCACGTGTCCCTCCAAGTCCGACTGGGGGGAGTGTTGCTACCTATGCGGGCAGGAGGGACACAGGAGCGCCACTTGCCGCGCCACCACACCACGCTGCGCAGCGTGTGCCGCCAGTGGCCGCCCCGCGGACCACAGGATGGCGGGCAGGAGCTGCAAGCCTCCCGCGAGGAAGGGCATAGTGCCGGTGCAGGTTCGCCCTGTTGCCACCACCGCCGCCGCTGTCGTCGCCGCCGCTGTAGCTCCAGCAGCGGTAGCTGAGGAGGGGGGTGCGATGTCGGAATAATGGTTTCCGACTACCGCATCCTCCAGGCGAACACCAACCACTGCAGAGCGGCCCAGGACCTGGTGGTGCAGGTCATGGCTGAGTGGTTGGTGAACGTAGCGGTGGTCTCCGAGCCCTACTCGATCCCCGGCAGCTGGCTGGGTGACGAGGACGGCTTGGTGGCACTAGCGGCGCGGTCTTCCACAGACTCCCCTCCCCTCTCGCTATTAGAGAAGGGACCGGGATACGTGGCCGCCGCGTGGGGAGACTTAGCCCTTGTGGGCGTCTATTTCTCCCCAAACCGCCCTCTTCAGGACTTCGAGAACTATCTCGGAGTCCTGGCCGCCGTGATCGGCAGGGCGGCGCCGCGTCAGGTCTCCGTACTGGGAGACCTGAATGCCAAGTCGGTGACCTGGGGCAACCGGGCCACCGATCCTCGCGGGCGAGCAGTGGAAATGTGGGCAGCCTCCTCTGGACTCTCCCTCTTGAACAGAGGAAGCGTCCAGACATGCGTGCGGCGGCAGGGTGGCTCGATAGTGGACGTCACTTTCGCCACCCCTGCGTTGGCCGCGCGCGTGCTGAACTGGCGGGTGGACCTGGTGGAGACTATGTCGGACCACCGCTACGTGCGGTTCGACATCTCCACCGGCGCCCCGGGAGAGACGCGGCCCTTCTCGGGGCGATCACCGTTCCCACGGTGGGCTCTCACTCGCCTGGACAGGGAGGCAGCGGGGGAGGCGGCGTTCATCCAGGACTGGCTTTCGCCGCCTTCCGCTGGCCTGGATGTGGACACCGTGGCGGGGCACCTCAGGGAGTCTCTGACCGAGGTATGCAACTCTAGCATGCCTCGGTCTCGCCGACCACTACCCAAACGGGCCGTGTACTGGTGGTCGGCGGAGCTGGCGGAGCTTCGAGCGGCGTGCGTGGAGGCAAGGAGGGCCTACACGCGGAGCCGGCGGCGGCGTCGACGAGACCACGCCGACGAGGACCACCTCTACGAGGTGTACGTAGAGGCTAAAATGGTCCTCGATAGGGCCATCGCCGCCGCCAGAGACTCGGCGAGAGCGGAGGTGCTGGAGGGTCTCGACAACGACCCCTACGGGAGACCATACAAGGCGGCGCGCAACAAGTTGCGTCCCTTTGGTCCCCCCGTGGCCGAGACCCTGGAGCCCTCATTTCTGGATGGGGTGGTTCAGTCCCTGTTTCCACGCAGGGACAACTTCACCCCACCAGTGATGGACCCTCCGCGGGGGACAGCTCCGCCAGCTGAGGAGGAAGAGGAGGCTCCCCCTCCTGTCACGGAGTCGGAACTTGGCGCGGCTATTCTCCGTATCCGCGCCAAGAAGACGGCTCCGGGCCCCGACGGTGTCCCCGCCAGAGTGGTGGCGATCGCCGCCACTCAAATGGAGGAGAGGTTTCGGGACCTCTTCAGCGCATGCCTTGCGTCGGGGAGGTTCCCGAAACCGTGGAAGGAGGGGCAGTTATGCCTCCTTCGGAAGGAGGGCCGCCCGGCGGATTCCCCCTCGGCATACCGACCCATCGTTCTGCTCGATGAGGTCGGCAAAATGTTCGAGGGGATAATCGCTGGCCGCCTAAAGAGCCATCTGCGGCGTATCGGGCCGGACTTGTCGGACGCTCAGTACGGTTTTCGTGCTGAGCGCTCCACGGTGGACGCGCTGGCCTGCCTTAAGGGCCAGGTGAAGGAGGCGATGGAGGCGGGGGACGGTTTGTTGGCTGTGTCATTCGACATAGCCAACGCCTTCAACTCCGTTCCCCACTCCACCATTCTAGAGGCGCTCCGATTCCACGGAGTGCCTCGTCACATGCGTCGTCTGCTGGCCAGCTACCTGGAGGATCGGGCGATCGTCCTGGTGGACAGGACTGGCCAAGTCCGGCGGTACGCCGCTGAAGCCGGCGTTCCACAGGGGTCAGTCTTAGGACCTCTCCTCTGGAACGTCGGCTACGATTGGCTCTTGCGGGGAACTCTCCTCCGAGGCACGAGTGTCGTTTGCTATGCGGATGACACTCTCCTCACCGCCCGGGGGGGGAGTTTCAGGGAGGCGGCCAACTTGGCCTCGGCGGGCGGATCCTTGGTCGCAGGGAGGATCCGCCGCCTAGGTTTAACGGTGGCGCTGCACAAGACCGAGGCCGTGTTCTTCCACGGACCTCGGCAGCGCCCCCCACCTGACGCCCACATTTTCGTGGAGGGCGTCAGAATCGAGGTGAAGGCCCAGATGAAATATCTGGGCCTTGTACTCGACAGCAGGTGGCGCTTCGGCCCGCATTTTAGCGGGCTGTCGTCGCGCCTGCTGAAGACCGCAGGCGCCCTCTCGTGGCTGCTGCCCAACTTGGGGGGGCCCAGCGCGCGATGCCGGCAACTCTACGCCGGCATCCTGAGGAGCATGGCCCTTTACGGGGCTCCCATCTGGGAGGACTCCCTCCGGAGGAGGGAGAACGCCGCCGCGTTGCGGGCACCCCAAAGGGCCATAGCCCAGCGGGTCGCGCGGGCTTACCGCACGGTGGGGTTTGCGGCAGCATGCGCTCTGGCCGGCACCCCGCCTTGGGAACTCGAGGCGTGGGTGCTCGCCAGAGTGTATGAATGGACGGCGGGGCGGAGGGCGAGAGGAGAACGCCCAGCCCCGGAAGAGCGGGAGGCTGTCCGGCGGGAGGCGAGGGACGCCATCGTCATCCATTGGACGGGGGACCTCGCCACCGCAGCCTTCGGCCGCCGAACCCTCGACGCGATCGGGCCGGTCTTGCGAGACTGGCTCGAGCGGTCGCACGGGTTCCTCTCCTTCCGTCTAGTGCAGGTGCTGTCTGGACACGGTTGCTTCGGATCGTACCTGCACCGAATCGGACGGGAGGAGACGCCGTCCTGCCGCGACTGTGGCGCGGCGGAGGACACGGCGCAGCACACCCTCGAGGTGTGCCCGTCGTGGTCCGAGACGCGCCGCAGTCTCACCGCGGTGATCGGGCCGGACCTCTCACTCCCCGGCTTGGTTAACGCCATACTGGGGGACGAGAGGTGCTGGGCAGCAGTGGCCTCCTTCTGCGAACACGTCATGTCCCAGAAGGAGGCGGCGGAGCGCGCGCGGGAGGACGATCCCGACGCGGCGCCGCTCCGAAGGCGGAGGAGGGGTCGAAGAAGACGTCAGTATGACCGTCATCTTCGGCTCCTCCCAGGTGGGGGCCAGCAGGTAACGGGTGTGGGGGCTCCCTTGCCTGCATTGCACAGGCCTCCACCAGTGTCGGACGGGAATGGCCAGGTGTTCCCGGCCATTCCCGTAGCCCCCCAACCTGGGGGGCACGCGGGGCCCGCCAGTTAGGCGGGCATGCGCCGGGAGGGTTGTGGAAGTAAAGGTTGAACCGGTTTCCCATGACCCTCCCATCACGGCGATGCGGGAACACCGCTGAGTTTTAGTGGGTATAGGTTAGGTTAGGTTAGGTTAGGTTTTTTTTTTTTTTTTTTTTTTTTTTTTTTTTTTGTTTTGGCAGGAGTGGGAAATCCTCATGGACGCCCAGACTGTCTCACTTGTAAGACAGTCTGGGCAGTGCCGGACTCTTACCGGCTAAAACCACACTCCTGCCTTTGCTCAGTGTCCCTCTGACATGATCAGAGACCTTTTTATACGATGAGTTCTGATTTTGGTCTTTTATTTTGTTTTTTCAAATTTAGAATTTTTTATTTATATGCCGTTCCTTTTTAGGAGGTAGGGAGTTCCTGGAAGCAATCTTTGCCTCATTATAATCTTATTTTTCCATTTTTTCTGTGTGTTTTATATTAACAAGTGGTTTTTATGGCTAATGTATTAAGCAATTAATTTTAAGACTTATTTACCTATATTATTACTGTATTCTTATTTTATTCTACTTAACTTTATCCAATAATACTTTCATCTTAAACTTAATATATTCTATATTTATGCTATGACTATCCTAATATATATGCAATATATCATATAGACATATTTTCTTAATCTAGTTTATTACCTTTATTTCCTAACATATCATTTTTTATTTCAAGTTTATTAAAATGTTTTCGTCGTGTTCTTTTTGTAAATCCTGACTGACTCGAAGTTGCTGTTTTTCGTGACACATTTATAAATGGTAAATTTAGTCTAACCTGTTTCTTGTTGAGGCATTTTTGGCTCTTAACTAGTGCTTCTTTTTGTTCTAGGTACTGTACGACTGTTGCAGCGCCTCCAATGCAGTGTCTCCCGGTGTTGTCATCTATCTTTTGATCAACGAGCTCGTTGGACCGTCTCGATGTTATATGTTTGTCTCTTATTATTGTTGGCCTATTTATAATAATATTGTCGGTTTTTTTACTAGGTAATTTATAAATTTTGAATGTCGAAGAATTTAAATGGATATCTGCTTTTAATTGAGCCAATTTCTCATGAAATTGGCCCCAATTTGCTTCCATTGTGTTGTAAATTCTTTCGATTCTTTTAGTTGTCATTTTAGCATCTTTTGTTAAAATATTGTAACCGTGCTCCGAGCCCGTGATTCCTTCCGCTTTCTGCCCATAAGTTGCGCGGGTGCAAGAGTCAGATAGTGCCCCACTATACTGGTTCTTACCTCCGGGCGCGGCTATTTGCACTTTAGCAATATGCCACTGACAGACGTGCCAATGCGTCCCATTTCAAGCGGATCGGGCACCCGACATCGAAAGCGCTGTGGTCAGTCTTTTTCAGTTTTGCAGACACACAGTTGTGACATCTAGGAGCCTCCTCTGCCAGCCTTGAAGGGCAATCAGCCCGCATGTGGGGTTCACCACAGTGAATGCAGAGGTCGGCGGGCCGCGTGCACAATTTACGGCTGTGGCCAAAGCTCAGACAGCGAGTGCACTGCACCAGGGGCGACTGATCCTGCACTCGCACTCGCTGTAGGTCAACGTGCACGCGACCCGCCGTAGTCAGCCTCTGCCATACCATAGGGGAAACCTGCAGAATGACGTGGCACATGTGGGGGTTCCTCGTCCTTCGACGGTATTTCACCCCCAACCTCACGTCATCTGCAGGTATGTCCCCAATCAGGTGGGTGTTCTGCTTTTGCAGGGCTTGGACAATCTCCACATCTGAGTGGCAGGAGAGGAGATCCTTAACGATAATAAGCGGATCTTTGTTTTTCACCTCTTCTACCACTAGACTTCCGGCTTTCTTTATCCTTTCCGTAACCCTGCTTAGCTCCTCCCTGGTTTTGAACCCCACTACCACTTTTTGGTCCCTCGCCTTTCGCAGCCTTTCAACTCTTGTACCCTCGTTTCTGGCATCGACCACTGACCTGAGCTTCTCAAGAACCTCTTCACTGGTGTCCTGATCATTCACAGATGATACAACCACCGAGTGAAGAGGTTCCTGGACGTTCTGCTTCGGTCCTGCGGCGATCTCCGCGAAAGTTGGGCCTTGGCCTGCTACGTAGCGGGGAGCCAGCTGGAGTTGCTCCGACAGAGTCTGGGTATATTGTTGGCAGTCCTACAGCGCCTGTTTGTGCTCTTGGAGGCCAGCCACAAGACTCTTCATCAGCTCTGTCGGTTCTGCAGTGGTTAGTTTAGGCTCCTTCTGGGCCTCAATCTGATCTCCCACCTCAGATCCTCTTCCTCTTTCAATTTCTGCCTCTTTAACCAACTGGTATAGTCTCTCGACCGCTTTTGTTATTTCATCCTTTATTTCTTTTTTGAGATTCCGGGAGCTTAAAAGCTGCATTTTCGCCTTTTGGAGACATGCCTTCGCCTCCGTGGTTCGGTTTAGGTACCTCACGGGTGGCGCGTCTCGTGGCGAGCTCTCTTCGGTCCCTTCAGGCTGTTTTGGTCCAAAAAGCGTACTTTGGTGTGCGAGTGTTGCCTTGGACTTGAGTTTCGGGGGGCTAGACAATGGGGCCCTCTTCGGAGGCGTTGGTGTTTTGAGAGGCCGACCAGATTCCGGTCTGTCGGCCTCCCACTCTCCAGAACTACTCGTTCCCGACGGGCCAGCCTGTGCCGGTCGTGGCCTCCCTGTGTCACAACTCTCCTCCGGGACCTTTCCTTTGCCTACTGGTGTCCTAAAACCAAACATTTTTGAGTGATTTGTGGTTCGAGACTGCTCAACAAGCCTAATGTCAGAGGACACTGATGTCTATGCTGAATCCCTGTAAAGGGGGGATCAGCAAGAAGGAAATAAAATAAATACGAGTCCTTTATCAAGGCCTCAGTCGGGTTAACTAAAATAAAAACAAAGGTCAAATTATTGCCTCCGGGACGCGCAGGTATGTTTTTAAAAACCGTCAATCCCCTTATTCTTAACAACAATAATGTATTAATTGAGCCGAAAGATCTAAAAAACAGATTAATTTTTTGTAGGAAACGAAAAGTCTACCTGGCCAGTGACGAAAGGGTGGGTGGGAGGGCAAATTTTTGAAGTTCTATGTGAGCTAGGCTCGCGTGCGAGGTGTCAAAAGACGCGTCTCGGCGCGGGCTAACTATCTGTAAGGTTATTGGAATTTTGACTGAACAAAAATTTTGAATTTTGCAGAAAAAACGGGTTTTTCGACCAAAATGTGAGTAAAAACCTGCAATAACACCGCCGAAACGGGACTCGAACTCGCTGAACGCGCGCCGGAGTGCAGGTAAGGCAGGTAAGTAACTATTGAAACTATAAAAACGTAGATTTAGATTAGAATTTTGAAGATAAAAATTTATAAAGTATTTTCAAAGGGATTTTTTTTTTTAATGAAAATTTTACAAGTCAATATACGAAAAGTGTTTTTCGCAGATTCGTCAATTTCCACTAGTGGGAAAGTTAAACGGAGCCTAGAAACGATTAATTTTGCTGAAAACAGCTTCAAAATGCGTCACCGGGATGCAAAGTTATAATGATTTGATGATTTTGTACTATCCCTTAGGTGGATTTCGTTGGTTAGTGAAAATACCAAATGCAAAAAATTTTTGAAGTTCTATGTGAGCTAGGCTCGCGTGCGAGGTGTCAAAAGACGCGTCTCGGCGCGGGCTAACTATCTGTAAGGTTATTGGAATTTTGACTGAACAAAAATTTTGAATTTTGCAGAAAAAACGGGTTTTTCGACCAAAATGTGAGTAAAAACCTGCAATAACACCGCCGAAACGGGACTCGAACTCGCTGAACGCGCGCCGGAGTGCAGGTAAGGCAGGTAAGTAACTATTGAAACTATAAAAACGTAGATTTAGATTAGAATTTTGAAGATAAAAATTTATAAAGTATTTTCAAAGGGATTTTTTTTTTTAATGAAAATTTTACAAGTCAATATACGAAAAGTGTTTTTCGCAGATTCGTCAATTTCCACTAGTGGGAAAGTTAAACGGAGCCTAGAAACGATTAATTTTGCTGAAAACAGCTTCAAAATGCGTCACCGGGATGCAAAGTTATAATGATTTGATGATTTTGTACTATCCCTTAGGTGGATTTCGTTGGTTAGTGAAAATACCAAATGCAAAAAATTTTTGAAGTTCTATGTGAGCTAGGCTCGCGTGCGAGGTGTCAAAAGACGCGTCTCGGCGCGGGCTAACTATCTGTAAGGTTATTGGAATTTTGACTGAACAAAAATTTTGAATTTTGCAGAAAAAACGGGTTTTTCGACCAAAATGTGAGTAAAAACCTGCAATAACACCGCCGAAACGGGACTCGAACTCGCTGAACGCGCGCCGGAGTGCAGGTAAGGCAGGTAAGTAACTATTGAAACTATAAAAACGTAGATTTAGATTAGAATTTTGAAGATAAAAATTTATAAAGTATTTTCAAAGGGATTTTTTTTTTTAATGAAAATTTTACAAGTCAATATACGAAAAGTGTTTTTCGCAGATTCGTCAATTTCCACTAGTGGGAAAGTTAAACGGAGCCTAGAAACGATTAATTTTGCTGAAAACAGCTTCAAAATGCGTCACCGGGATGCAAAGTTATAATGATTTGATGATTTTGTACTATCCCTTAGGTGGATTTCGTTGGTTAGTGAAAATACCAAATGCAAAAAATTTTTGAAGTTCTATGTGAGCTAGGCTCGCGTGCGAGGTGTCAAAAGACGCGTCTCGGCGCGGGCTAACTATCTGTAAGGTTATTGGAATTTTGACTGAACAAAAATTTTGAATTTTGCAGAAAAAACGGGTTTTTCGACCAAAATGTGAGTAAAAACCTGCAATAACACCGCCGAAACGGGACTCGAACTCGCTGAACGCGCGCCGGAGTGCAGGTAAGGCAGGTAAGTAACTATTGAAACTATAAAAACGTAGATTTAGATTAGAATTTTGAAGATAAAAATTTATAAAGTATTTTCAAAGGGATTTTTTTTTTTAATGAAAATTTTACAAGTCAATATACGAAAAGTGTTTTTCGCAGATTCGTCAATTTCCACTAGTGGGAAAGTTAAACGGAGCCTAGAAACGATTAATTTTGCTGAAAACAGCTTCAAAATGCGTCACCGGGATGCAAAGTTATAATGATTTGATGATTTTGTACTATCCCTTAGGTGGATTTCGTTGGTTAGTGAAAATACCAAATGCAAAAAATTTTTGAAGTTCTATGTGAGCTAGGCTCGCGTGCGAGGTGTCAAAAGACGCGTCTCGGCGCGGGCTAACTATCTGTAAGGTTATTGGAATTTTGACTGAACAAAAATTTTGAATTTTGCAGAAAAAACGGGTTTTTCGACCAAAATGTGAGTAAAAACCTGCAATAACACCGCCGAAACGGGACTCGAACTCGCTGAACGCGCGCCGGAGTGCAGGTAAGGCAGGTAAGTAACTATTGAAACTATAAAAACGTAGATTTAGATTAGAATTTTGAAGATAAAAATTTATAAAGTATTTTCAAAGGGATTTTTTTTTTTAATGAAAATTTTACAAGTCAATATACGAAAAGTGTTTTTCGCAGATTCGTCAATTTCCACTAGTGGGAAAGTTAAACGGAGCCTAGAAACGATTAATTTTGCTGAAAACAGCTTCAAAATGCGTCACCGGGATGCAAAGTTATAATGATTTGATGATTTTGTACTATCCCTTAGGTGGATTTCGTTGGTTAGTGAAAATACCAAATGCAAAAAATTTTTGAAGTTCTATGTGAGCTAGGCTCGCGTGCGAGGTGTCAAAAGACGCGTCTCGGCGCGGGCTAACTATCTGTAAGGTTATTGGAATTTTGACTGAACAAAAATTTTGAATTTTGCAGAAAAAACGGGTTTTTCGACCAAAATGTGAGTAAAAACCTGCAATAACACCGCCGAAACGGGACTCGAACTCGCTGAACGCGCGCCGGAGTGCAGGTAAGGCAGGTAAGTAACTATTGAAACTATAAAAACGTAGATTTAGATTAGAATTTTGAAGATAAAAATTTATAAAGTATTTTCAAAGGGATTTTTTTTTTTAATGAAAATTTTACAAGTCAATATACGAAAAGTGTTTTTCGCAGATTCGTCAATTTCCACTAGTGGGAAAGTTAAACGGAGCCTAGAAACGATTAATTTTGCTGAAAACAGCTTCAAAATGCGTCACCGGGATGCAAAGTTATAATGATTTGATGATTTTGTACTATCCCTTAGGTGGATTTCGTTGGTTAGTGAAAATACCAAATGCAAAAAATTTTTGAAGTTCTATGTGAGCTAGGCTCGCGTGCGAGGTGTCAAAAGACGCGTCTCGGCGCGGGCTAACTATCTGTAAGGTTATTGGAATTTTGACTGAACAAAAATTTTGAATTTTGCAGAAAAAACGGGTTTTTCGACCAAAATGTGAGTAAAAACCTGCAATAACACCGCCGAAACGGGACTCGAACTCGCTGAACGCGCGCCGGAGTGCAGGTAAGGCAGGTAAGTAACTATTGAAACTATAAAAACGTAGATTTAGATTAGAATTTTGAAGATAAAAATTTATAAAGTATTTTCAAAGGGATTTTTTTTTTTAATGAAAATTTTACAAGTCAATATACGAAAAGTGTTTTTCGCAGATTCGTCAATTTCCACTAGTGGGAAAGTTAAACGGAGCCTAGAAACGATTAATTTTGCTGAAAACAGCTTCAAAATGCGTCACCGGGATGCAAAGTTATAATGATTTGATGATTTTGTACTATCCCTTAGGTGGATTTCGTTGGTTAGTGAAAATACCAAATGCAAAAAATTTTTGAAGTTCTATGTGAGCTAGGCTCGCGTGCGAGGTGTCAAAAGACGCGTCTCGGCGCGGGCTAACTATCTGTAAGGTTATTGGAATTTTGACTGAACAAAAATTTTGAATTTTGCAGAAAAAACGGGTTTTTCGACCAAAATGTGAGTAAAAACCTGCAATAACACCGCCGAAACGGGACTCGAACTCGCTGAACGCGCGCCGGAGTGCAGGTAAGGCAGGTAAGTAACTATTGAAACTATAAAAACGTAGATTTAGATTAGAATTTTGAAGATAAAAATTTATAAAGTATTTTCAAAGGGATTTTTTTTTTTAATGAAAATTTTACAAGTCAATATACGAAAAGTGTTTTTCGCAGATTCGTCAATTTCCACTAGTGGGAAAGTTAAACGGAGCCTAGAAACGATTAATTTTGCTGAAAACAGCTTCAAAATGCGTCACCGGGATGCAAAGTTATAATGATTTGATGATTTTGTACTATCCCTTAGGTGGATTTCGTTGGTTAGTGAAAATACCAAATGCAAAAAATTTTTGAAGTTCTATGTGAGCTAGGCTCGCGTGCGAGGTGTCAAAAGACGCGTCTCGGCGCGGGCTAACTATCTGTAAGGTTATTGGAATTTTGACTGAACAAAAATTTTGAATTTTGCAGAAAAAACGGGTTTTTCGACCAAAATGTGAGTAAAAACCTGCAATAACACCGCCGAAACGGGACTCGAACTCGCTGAACGCGCGCCGGAGTGCAGGTAAGGCAGGTAAGTAACTATTGAAACTATAAAAACGTAGATTTAGATTAGAATTTTGAAGATAAAAATTTATAAAGTATTTTCAAAGGGATTTTTTTTTTTAATGAAAATTTTACAAGTCAATATACGAAAAGTGTTTTTCGCAGATTCGTCAATTTCCACTAGTGGGAAAGTTAAACGGAGCCTAGAAACGATTAATTTTGCTGAAAACAGCTTCAAAATGCGTCACCGGGATGCAAAGTTATAATGATTTGATGATTTTGTACTATCCCTTAGGTGGATTTCGTTGGTTAGTGAAAATACCAAATGCAAAAAATTTTTGAAGTTCTATGTGAGCTAGGCTCGCGTGCGAGGTGTCAAAAGACGCGTCTCGGCGCGGGCTAACTATCTGTAAGGTTATTGGAATTTTGACTGAACAAAAATTTTGAATTTTGCAGAAAAAACGGGTTTTTCGACCAAAATGTGAGTAAAAACCTGCAATAACACCGCCGAAACGGGACTCGAACTCGCTGAACGCGCGCCGGAGTGCAGGTAAGGCAGGTAAGTAACTATTGAAACTATAAAAACGTAGATTTAGATTAGAATTTTGAAGATAAAAATTTATAAAGTATTTTCAAAGGGATTTTTTTTTTTAATGAAAATTTTACAAGTCAATATACGAAAAGTGTTTTTCGCAGATTCGTCAATTTCCACTAGTGGGAAAGTTAAACGGAGCCTAGAAACGATTAATTTTGCTGAAAACAGCTTCAAAATGCGTCACCGGGATGCAAAGTTATAATGATTTGATGATTTTGTACTATCCCTTAGGTGGATTTCGTTGGTTAGTGAAAATACCAAATGCAAAAAATTTTTGAAGTTCTATGTGAGCTAGGCTCGCGTGCGAGGTGTCAAAAGACGCGTCTCGGCGCGGGCTAACTATCTGTAAGGTTATTGGAATTTTGACTGAACAAAAATTTTGAATTTTGCAGAAAAAACGGGTTTTTCGACCAAAATGTGAGTAAAAACCTGCAATAACACCGCCGAAACGGGACTCGAACTCGCTGAACGCGCGCCGGAGTGCAGGTAAGGCAGGTAAGTAACTATTGAAACTATAAAAACGTAGATTTAGATTAGAATTTTGAAGATAAAAATTTATAAAGTATTTTCAAAGGGATTTTTTTTTTTAATGAAAATTTTACAAGTCAATATACGAAAAGTGTTTTTCGCAGATTCGTCAATTTCCACTAGTGGGAAAGTTAAACGGAGCCTAGAAACGATTAATTTTGCTGAAAACAGCTTCAAAATGCGTCACCGGGATGCAAAGTTATAATGATTTGATGATTTTGTACTATCCCTTAGGTGGATTTCGTTGGTTAGTGAAAATACCAAATGCAAAAAATTTTTGAAGTTCTATGTGAGCTAGGCTCGCGTGCGAGGTGTCAAAAGACGCGTCTCGGCGCGGGCTAACTATCTGTAAGGTTATTGGAATTTTGACTGAACAAAAATTTTGAATTTTGCAGAAAAAACGGGTTTTTCGACCAAAATGTGAGTAAAAACCTGCAATAACACCGCCGAAACGGGACTCGAACTCGCTGAACGCGCGCCGGAGTGCAGGTAAGGCAGGTAAGTAACTATTGAAACTATAAAAACGTAGATTTAGATTAGAATTTTGAAGATAAAAATTTATAAAGTATTTTCAAAGGGATTTTTTTTTTTAATGAAAATTTTACAAGTCAATATACGAAAAGTGTTTTTCGCAGATTCGTCAATTTCCACTAGTGGGAAAGTTAAACGGAGCCTAGAAACGATTAATTTTGCTGAAAACAGCTTCAAAATGCGTCACCGGGATGCAAAGTTATAATGATTTGATGATTTTGTACTATCCCTTAGGTGGATTTCGTTGGTTAGTGAAAATACCAAATGCAAAAAATTTTTGAAGTTCTATGTGAGCTAGGCTCGCGTGCGAGGTGTCAAAAGACGCGTCTCGGCGCGGGCTAACTATCTGTAAGGTTATTGGAATTTTGACTGAACAAAAATTTTGAATTTTGCAGAAAAAACGGGTTTTTCGACCAAAATGTGAGTAAAAACCTGCAATAACACCGCCGAAACGGGACTCGAACTCGCTGAACGCGCGCCGGAGTGCAGGTAAGGCAGGTAAGTAACTATTGAAACTATAAAAACGTAGATTTAGATTAGAATTTTGAAGATAAAAATTTATAAAGTATTTTCAAAGGGATTTTTTTTTTTAATGAAAATTTTACAAGTCAATATACGAAAAGTGTTTTTCGCAGATTCGTCAATTTCCAC
The DNA here is from genome assembly GCA_949316385.1 of Globia sparganii. NCBI lineage: Eukaryota > Metazoa > Arthropoda > Insecta > Lepidoptera > Noctuidae > Globia > Globia sparganii. The sequence goes on from OX438657.1 coordinate 25,602,697, forward strand.
TAGTGGGAAAGTTAAACGGAGCCTAGAAACGATTAATTTTGCTGAAAACAGCTTCAAAATGCGTCACCGGGATGCAAAGTTATAATGATTTGATGATTTTGTACTATCCCTTAGGTGGATTTCGTTGGTTAGTGAAAATACCAAATGCAAAAAATTTTTGAAGTTCTATGTGAGCTAGGCTCGCGTGCGAGGTGTCAAAAGACGCGTCTCGGCGCGGGCTAACTATCTGTAAGGTTATTGGAATTTTGACTGAACAAAAATTTTGAATTTTGCAGAAAAAACGGGTTTTTCGACCAAAATGTGAGTAAAAACCTGCAATAACACCGCCGAAACGGGACTCGAACTCGCTGAACGCGCGCCGGAGTGCAGGTAAGGCAGGTAAGTAACTATTGAAACTATAAAAACGTAGATTTAGATTAGAATTTTGAAGATAAAAATTTATAAAGTATTTTCAAAGGGATTTTTTTTTTTAATGAAAATTTTACAAGTCAATATACGAAAAGTGTTTTTCGCAGATTCGTCAATTTCCACTAGTGGGAAAGTTAAACGGAGCCTAGAAACGATTAATTTTGCTGAAAACAGCTTCAAAATGCGTCACCGGGATGCAAAGTTATAATGATTTGATGATTTTGTACTATCCCTTAGGTGGATTTCGTTGGTTAGTGAAAATACCAAATGCAAAAAATTTTTGAAGTTCTATGTGAGCTAGGCTCGCGTGCGAGGTGTCAAAAGACGCGTCTCGGCGCGGGCTAACTATCTGTAAGGTTATTGGAATTTTGACTGAACAAAAATTTTGAATTTTGCAGAAAAAACGGGTTTTTCGACCAAAATGTGAGTAAAAACCTGCAATAACACCGCCGAAACGGGACTCGAACTCGCTGAACGCGCGCCGGAGTGCAGGTAAGGCAGGTAAGTAACTATTGAAACTATAAAAACGTAGATTTAGATTAGAATTTTGAAGATAAAAATTTATAAAGTATTTTCAAAGGGATTTTTTTTTTTAATGAAAATTTTACAAGTCAATATACGAAAAGTGTTTTTCGCAGATTCGTCAATTTCCACTAGTGGGAAAGTTAAACGGAGCCTAGAAACGATTAATTTTGCTGAAAACAGCTTCAAAATGCGTCACCGGGATGCAAAGTTATAATGATTTGATGATTTTGTACTATCCCTTAGGTGGATTTCGTTGGTTAGTGAAAATACCAAATGCAAAAAATTTTTGAAGTTCTATGTGAGCTAGGCTCGCGTGCGAGGTGTCAAAAGACGCGTCTCGGCGCGGGCTAACTATCTGTAAGGTTATTGGAATTTTGACTGAACAAAAATTTTGAATTTTGCAGAAAAAACGGGTTTTTCGACCAAAATGTGAGTAAAAACCTGCAATAACACCGCCGAAACGGGACTCGAACTCGCTGAACGCGCGCCGGAGTGCAGGTAAGGCAGGTAAGTAACTATTGAAACTATAAAAACGTAGATTTAGATTAGAATTTTGAAGATAAAAATTTATAAAGTATTTTCAAAGGGATTTTTTTTTTTAATGAAAATTTTACAAGTCAATATACGAAAAGTGTTTTTCGCAGATTCGTCAATTTCCACTAGTGGGAAAGTTAAACGGAGCCTAGAAACGATTAATTTTGCTGAAAACAGCTTCAAAATGCGTCACCGGGATGCAAAGTTATAATGATTTGATGATTTTGTACTATCCCTTAGGTGGATTTCGTTGGTTAGTGAAAATACCAAATGCAAAAAATTTTTGAAGTTCTATGTGAGCTAGGCTCGCGTGCGAGGTGTCAAAAGACGCGTCTCGGCGCGGGCTAACTATCTGTAAGGTTATTGGAATTTTGACTGAACAAAAATTTTGAATTTTGCAGAAAAAACGGGTTTTTCGACCAAAATGTGAGTAAAAACCTGCAATAACACCGCCGAAACGGGACTCGAACTCGCTGAACGCGCGCCGGAGTGCAGGTAAGGCAGGTAAGTAACTATTGAAACTATAAAAACGTAGATTTAGATTAGAATTTTGAAGATAAAAATTTATAAAGTATTTTCAAAGGGATTTTTTTTTTTAATGAAAATTTTACAAGTCAATATACGAAAAGTGTTTTTCGCAGATTCGTCAATTTCCACTAGTGGGAAAGTTAAACGGAGCCTAGAAACGATTAATTTTGCTGAAAACAGCTTCAAAATGCGTCACCGGGATGCAAAGTTATAATGATTTGATGATTTTGTACTATCCCTTAGGTGGATTTCGTTGGTTAGTGAAAATACCAAATGCAAAAAATTTTTGAAGTTCTATGTGAGCTAGGCTCGCGTGCGAGGTGTCAAAAGACGCGTCTCGGCGCGGGCTAACTATCTGTAAGGTTATTGGAATTTTGACTGAACAAAAATTTTGAATTTTGCAGAAAAAACGGGTTTTTCGACCAAAATGTGAGTAAAAACCTGCAATAACACCGCCGAAACGGGACTCGAACTCGCTGAACGCGCGCCGGAGTGCAGGTAAGGCAGGTAAGTAACTATTGAAACTATAAAAACGTAGATTTAGATTAGAATTTTGAAGATAAAAATTTATAAAGTATTTTCAAAGGGATTTTTTTTTTTAATGAAAATTTTACAAGTCAATATACGAAAAGTGTTTTTCGCAGATTCGTCAATTTCCACTAGTGGGAAAGTTAAACGGAGCCTAGAAACGATTAATTTTGCTGAAAACAGCTTCAAAATGCGTCACCGGGATGCAAAGTTATAATGATTTGATGATTTTGTACTATCCCTTAGGTGGATTTCGTTGGTTAGTGAAAATACCAAATGCAAAAAATTTTTGAAGTTCTATGTGAGCTAGGCTCGCGTGCGAGGTGTCAAAAGACGCGTCTCGGCGCGGGCTAACTATCTGTAAGGTTATTGGAATTTTGACTGAACAAAAATTTTGAATTTTGCAGAAAAAACGGGTTTTTCGACCAAAATGTGAGTAAAAACCTGCAATAACACCGCCGAAACGGGACTCGAACTCGCTGAACGCGCGCCGGAGTGCAGGTAAGGCAGGTAAGTAACTATTGAAACTATAAAAACGTAGATTTAGATTAGAATTTTGAAGATAAAAATTTATAAAGTATTTTCAAAGGGATTTTTTTTTTTAATGAAAATTTTACAAGTCAATATACGAAAAGTGTTTTTCGCAGATTCGTCAATTTCCACTAGTGGGAAAGTTAAACGGAGCCTAGAAACGATTAATTTTGCTGAAAACAGCTTCAAAATGCGTCACCGGGATGCAAAGTTATAATGATTTGATGATTTTGTACTATCCCTTAGGTGGATTTCGTTGGTTAGTGAAAATACCAAATGCAAAAAATTTTTGAAGTTCTATGTGAGCTAGGCTCGCGTGCGAGGTGTCAAAAGACGCGTCTCGGCGCGGGCTAACTATCTGTAAGGTTATTGGAATTTTGACTGAACAAAAATTTTGAATTTTGCAGAAAAAACGGGTTTTTCGACCAAAATGTGAGTAAAAACCTGCAATAACACCGCCGAAACGGGACTCGAACTCGCTGAACGCGCGCCGGAGTGCAGGTAAGGCAGGTAAGTAACTATTGAAACTATAAAAACGTAGATTTAGATTAGAATTTTGAAGATAAAAATTTATAAAGTATTTTCAAAGGGATTTTTTTTTTTAATGAAAATTTTACAAGTCAATATACGAAAAGTGTTTTTCGCAGATTCGTCAATTTCCACTAGTGGGAAAGTTAAACGGAGCCTAGAAACGATTAATTTTGCTGAAAACAGCTTCAAAATGCGTCACCGGGATGCAAAGTTATAATGATTTGATGATTTTGTACTATCCCTTAGGTGGATTTCGTTGGTTAGTGAAAATACCAAATGCAAAAAATTTTTGAAGTTCTATGTGAGCTAGGCTCGCGTGCGAGGTGTCAAAAGACGCGTCTCGGCGCGGGCTAACTATCTGTAAGGTTATTGGAATTTTGACTGAACAAAAATTTTGAATTTTGCAGAAAAAACGGGTTTTTCGACCAAAATGTGAGTAAAAACCTGCAATAACACCGCCGAAACGGGACTCGAACTCGCTGAACGCGCGCCGGAGTGCAGGTAAGGCAGGTAAGTAACTATTGAAACTATAAAAACGTAGATTTAGATTAGAATTTTGAAGATAAAAATTTATAAAGTATTTTCAAAGGGATTTTTTTTTTTAATGAAAATTTTACAAGTCAATATACGAAAAGTGTTTTTCGCAGATTCGTCAATTTCCACTAGTGGGAAAGTTAAACGGAGCCTAGAAACGATTAATTTTGCTGAAAACAGCTTCAAAATGCGTCACCGGGATGCAAAGTTATAATGATTTGATGATTTTGTACTATCCCTTAGGTGGATTTCGTTGGTTAGTGAAAATACCAAATGCAAAAAATTTTTGAAGTTCTATGTGAGCTAGGCTCGCGTGCGAGGTGTCAAAAGACGCGTCTCGGCGCGGGCTAACTATCTGTAAGGTTATTGGAATTTTGACTGAACAAAAATTTTGAATTTTGCAGAAAAAACGGGTTTTTCGACCAAAATGTGAGTAAAAACCTGCAATAACACCGCCGAAACGGGACTCGAACTCGCTGAACGCGCGCCGGAGTGCAGGTAAGGCAGGTAAGTAACTATTGAAACTATAAAAACGTAGATTTAGATTAGAATTTTGAAGATAAAAATTTATAAAGTATTTTCAAAGGGATTTTTTTTTTTAATGAAAATTTTACAAGTCAATATACGAAAAGTGTTTTTCGCAGATTCGTCAATTTCCACTAGTGGGAAAGTTAAACGGAGCCTAGAAACGATTAATTTTGCTGAAAACAGCTTCAAAATGCGTCACCGGGATGCAAAGTTATAATGATTTGATGATTTTGTACTATCCCTTAGGTGGATTTCGTTGGTTAGTGAAAATACCAAATGCAAAAAATTTTTGAAGTTCTATGTGAGCTAGGCTCGCGTGCGAGGTGTCAAAAGACGCGTCTCGGCGCGGGCTAACTATCTGTAAGGTTATTGGAATTTTGACTGAACAAAAATTTTGAATTTTGCAGAAAAAACGGGTTTTTCGACCAAAATGTGAGTAAAAACCTGCAATAACACCGCCGAAACGGGACTCGAACTCGCTGAACGCGCGCCGGAGTGCAGGTAAGGCAGGTAAGTAACTATTGAAACTATAAAAACGTAGATTTAGATTAGAATTTTGAAGATAAAAATTTATAAAGTATTTTCAAAGGGATTTTTTTTTTTAATGAAAATTTTACAAGTCAATATACGAAAAGTGTTTTTCGCAGATTCGTCAATTTCCACTAGTGGGAAAGTTAAACGGAGCCTAGAAACGATTAATTTTGCTGAAAACAGCTTCAAAATGCGTCACCGGGATGCAAAGTTATAATGATTTGATGATTTTGTACTATCCCTTAGGTGGATTTCGTTGGTTAGTGAAAATACCAAATGCAAAAAATTTTTGAAGTTCTATGTGAGCTAGGCTCGCGTGCGAGGTGTCAAAAGACGCGTCTCGGCGCGGGCTAACTATCTGTAAGGTTATTGGAATTTTGACTGAACAAAAATTTTGAATTTTGCAGAAAAAACGGGTTTTTCGACCAAAATGTGAGTAAAAACCTGCAATAACACCGCCGAAACGGGACTCGAACTCGCTGAACGCGCGCCGGAGTGCAGGTAAGGCAGGTAAGTAACTATTGAAACTATAAAAACGTAGATTTAGATTAGAATTTTGAAGATAAAAATTTATAAAGTATTTTCAAAGGGATTTTTTTTTTTAATGAAAATTTTACAAGTCAATATACGAAAAGTGTTTTTCGCAGATTCGTCAATTTCCACTAGTGGGAAAGTTAAACGGAGCCTAGAAACGATTAATTTTGCTGAAAACAGCTTCAAAATGCGTCACCGGGATGCAAAGTTATAATGATTTGATGATTTTGTACTATCCCTTAGGTGGATTTCGTTGGTTAGTGAAAATACCAAATGCAAAAAATTTTTGAAGTTCTATGTGAGCTAGGCTCGCGTGCGAGGTGTCAAAAGACGCGTCTCGGCGCGGGCTAACTATCTGTAAGGTTATTGGAATTTTGACTGAACAAAAATTTTGAATTTTGCAGAAAAAACGGGTTTTTCGACCAAAATGTGAGTAAAAACCTGCAATAACACCGCCGAAACGGGACTCGAACTCGCTGAACGCGCGCCGGAGTGCAGGTAAGGCAGGTAAGTAACTATTGAAACTATAAAAACGTAGATTTAGATTAGAATTTTGAAGATAAAAATTTATAAAGTATTTTCAAAGGGATTTTTTTTTTTAATGAAAATTTTACAAGTCAATATACGAAAAGTGTTTTTCGCAGATTCGTCAATTTCCACTAGTGGGAAAGTTAAACGGAGCCTAGAAACGATTAATTTTGCTGAAAACAGCTTCAAAATGCGTCACCGGGATGCAAAGTTATAATGATTTGATGATTTTGTACTATCCCTTAGGTGGATTTCGTTGGTTAGTGAAAATACCAAATGCAAAAAATTTTTGAAGTTCTATGTGAGCTAGGCTCGCGTGCGAGGTGTCAAAAGACGCGTCTCGGCGCGGGCTAACTATCTGTAAGGTTATTGGAATTTTGACTGAACAAAAATTTTGAATTTTGCAGAAAAAACGGGTTTTTCGACCAAAATGTGAGTAAAAACCTGCAATAACACCGCCGAAACGGGACTCGAACTCGCTGAACGCGCGCCGGAGTGCAGGTAAGGCAGGTAAGTAACTATTGAAACTATAAAAACGTAGATTTAGATTAGAATTTTGAAGATAAAAATTTATAAAGTATTTTCAAAGGGATTTTTTTTTTTAATGAAAATTTTACAAGTCAATATACGAAAAGTGTTTTTCGCAGATTCGTCAATTTCCACTAGTGGGAAAGTTAAACGGAGCCTAGAAACGATTAATTTTGCTGAAAACAGCTTCAAAATGCGTCACCGGGATGCAAAGTTATAATGATTTGATGATTTTGTACTATCCCTTAGGTGGATTTCGTTGGTTAGTGAAAATACCAAATGCAAAAAATTTTTGAAGTTCTATGTGAGCTAGGCTCGCGTGCGAGGTGTCAAAAGACGCGTCTCGGCGCGGGCTAACTATCTGTAAGGTTATTGGAATTTTGACTGAACAAAAATTTTGAATTTTGCAGAAAAAACGGGTTTTTCGACCAAAATGTGAGTAAAAACCTGCAATAACACCGCCGAAACGGGACTCGAACTCGCTGAACGCGCGCCGGAGTGCAGGTAAGGCAGGTAAGTAACTATTGAAACTATAAAAACGTAGATTTAGATTAGAATTTTGAAGATAAAAATTTATAAAGTATTTTCAAAGGGATTTTTTTTTTTAATGAAAATTTTACAAGTCAATATACGAAAAGTGTTTTTCGCAGATTCGTCAATTTCCACTAGTGGGAAAGTTAAACGGAGCCTAGAAACGATTAATTTTGCTGAAAACAGCTTCAAAATGCGTCACCGGGATGCAAAGTTATAATGATTTGATGATTTTGTACTATCCCTTAGGTGGATTTCGTTGGTTAGTGAAAATACCAAATGCAAAAAATTTTTGAAGTTCTATGTGAGCTAGGCTCGCGTGCGAGGTGTCAAAAGACGCGTCTCGGCGCGGGCTAACTATCTGTAAGGTTATTGGAATTTTGACTGAACAAAAATTTTGAATTTTGCAGAAAAAACGGGTTTTTCGACCAAAATGTGAGTAAAAACCTGCAATAACACCGCCGAAACGGGACTCGAACTCGCTGAACGCGCGCCGGAGTGCAGGTAAGGCAGGTAAGTAACTATTGAAACTATAAAAACGTAGATTTAGATTAGAATTTTGAAGATAAAAATTTATAAAGTATTTTCAAAGGGATTTTTTTTTTTAATGAAAATTTTACAAGTCAATATACGAAAAGTGTTTTTCGCAGATTCGTCAATTTCCACTAGTGGGAAAGTTAAACGGAGCCTAGAAACGATTAATTTTGCTGAAAACAGCTTCAAAATGCGTCACCGGGATGCAAAGTTATAATGATTTGATGATTTTGTACTATCCCTTAGGTGGATTTCGTTGGTTAGTGAAAATACCAAATGCAAAAAATTTTTGAAGTTCTATGTGAGCTAGGCTCGCGTGCGAGGTGTCAAAAGACGCGTCTCGGCGCGGGCTAACTATCTGTAAGGTTATTGGAATTTTGACTGAACAAAAATTTTGAATTTTGCAGAAAAAACGGGTTTTTCGACCAAAATGTGAGTAAAAACCTGCAATAACACCGCCGAAACGGGACTCGAACTCGCTGAACGCGCGCCGGAGTGCAGGTAAGGCAGGTAAGTAACTATTGAAACTATAAAAACGTAGATTTAGATTAGAATTTTGAAGATAAAAATTTATAAAGTATTTTCAAAGGGATTTTTTTTTTTAATGAAAATTTTACAAGTCAATATACGAAAAGTGTTTTTCGCAGATTCGTCAATTTCCACTAGTGGGAAAGTTAAACGGAGCCTAGAAACGATTAATTTTGCTGAAAACAGCTTCAAAATGCGTCACCGGGATGCAAAGTTATAATGATTTGATGATTTTGTACTATCCCTTAGGTGGATTTCGTTGGTTAGTGAAAATACCAAATGCAAAAAATTTTTGAAGTTCTATGTGAGCTAGGCTCGCGTGCGAGGTGTCAAAAGACGCGTCTCGGCGCGGGCTAACTATCTGTAAGGTTATTGGAATTTTGACTGAACAAAAATTTTGAATTTTGCAGAAAAAACGGGTTTTTCGACCAAAATGTGAGTAAAAACCTGCAATAACACCGCCGAAACGGGACTCGAACTCGCTGAACGCGCGCCGGAGTGCAGGTAAGGCAGGTAAGTAACTATTGAAACTATAAAAACGTAGATTTAGATTAGAATTTTGAAGATAAAAATTTATAAAGTATTTTCAAAGGGATTTTTTTTTTTAATGAAAATTTTACAAGTCAATATACGAAAAGTGTTTTTCGCAGATTCGTCAATTTCCACTAGTGGGAAAGTTAAACGGAGCCTAGAAACGATTAATTTTGCTGAAAACAGCTTCAAAATGCGTCACCGGGATGCAAAGTTATAATGATTTGATGATTTTGTACTATCCCTTAGGTGGATTTCGTTGGTTAGTGAAAATACCAAATGCAAAAAATTTTTGAAGTTCTATGTGAGCTAGGCTCGCGTGCGAGGTGTCAAAAGACGCGTCTCGGCGCGGGCTAACTATCTGTAAGGTTATTGGAATTTTGACTGAACAAAAATTTTGAATTTTGCAGAAAAAACGGGTTTTTCGACCAAAATGTGAGTAAAAACCTGCAATAACACCGCCGAAACGGGACTCGAACTCGCTGAACGCGCGCCGGAGTGCAGGTAAGGCAGGTAAGTAACTATTGAAACTATAAAAACGTAGATTTAGATTAGAATTTTGAAGATAAAAATTTATAAAGTATTTTCAAAGGGATTTTTTTTTTTAATGAAAATTTTACAAGTCAATATACGAAAAGTGTTTTTCGCAGATTCGTCAATTTCCACTAGTGGGAAAGTTAAACGGAGCCTAGAAACGATTAATTTTGCTGAAAACAGCTTCAAAATGCGTCACCGGGATGCAAAGTTATAATGATTTGATGATTTTGTACTATCCCTTAGGTGGATTTCGTTGGTTAGTGAAAATACCAAATGCAAAAAATTTTTGAAGTTCTATGTGAGCTAGGCTCGCGTGCGAGGTGTCAAAAGACGCGTCTCGGCGCGGGCTAACTATCTGTAAGGTTATTGGAATTTTGACTGAACAAAAATTTTGAATTTTGCAGAAAAAACGGGTTTTTCGACCAAAATGTGAGTAAAAACCTGCAATAACACCGCCGAAACGGGACTCGAACTCGCTGAACGCGCGCCGGAGTGCAGGTAAGGCAGGTAAGTAACTATTGAAACTATAAAAACGTAGATTTAGATTAGAATTTTGAAGATAAAAATTTATAAAGTATTTTCAAAGGGATTTTTTTTTTTAATGAAAATTTTACAAGTCAATATACGAAAAGTGTTTTTCGCAGATTCGTCAATTTCCACTAGTGGGAAAGTTAAACGGAGCCTAGAAACGATTAATTTTGCTGAAAACAGCTTCAAAATGCGTCACCGGGATGCAAAGTTATAATGATTTGATGATTTTGTACTATCCCTTAGGTGGATTTCGTTGGTTAGTGAAAATACCAAATGCAAAAAATTTTTGAAGTTCTATGTGAGCTAGGCTCGCGTGCGAGGTGTCAAAAGACGCGTCTCGGCGCGGGCTAACTATCTGTAAGGTTATTGGAATTTTGACTGAACAAAAATTTTGAATTTTGCAGAAAAAACGGGTTTTTCGACCAAAATGTGAGTAAAAACCTGCAATAACACCGCCGAAACGGGACTCGAACTCGCTGAACGCGCGCCGGAGTGCAGGTAAGGCAGGTAAGTAACTATTGAAACTATAAAAACGTAGATTTAGATTAGAATTTTGAAGATAAAAATTTATAAAGTATTTTCAAAGGGATTTTTTTTTTTAATGAAAATTTTACAAGTCAATATACGAAAAGTGTTTTTCGCAGATTCGTCAATTTCCACTAGTGGGAAAGTTAAACGGAGCCTAGAAACGATTAATTTTGCTGAAAACAGCTTCAAAATGCGTCACCGGGATGCAAAGTTATAATGATTTGATGATTTTGTACTATCCCTTAGGTGGATTTCGTTGGTTAGTGAAAATACCAAATGCAAAAAATTTTTGAAGTTCTATGTGAGCTAGGCTCGCGTGCGAGGTGTCAAAAGACGCGTCTCGGCGCGGGCTAACTATCTGTAAGGTTATTGGAATTTTGACTGAACAAAAATTTTGAATTTTGCAGAAAAAACGGGTTTTTCGACCAAAATGTGAGTAAAAACCTGCAATAACACCGCCGAAACGGGACTCGAACTCGCTGAACGCGCGCCGGAGTGCAGGTAAGGCAGGTAAGTAACTATTGAAACTATAAAAACGTAGATTTAGATTAGAATTTTGAAGATAAAAATTTATAAAGTATTTTCAAAGGGATTTTTTTTTTTAATGAAAATTTTACAAGTCAATATACGAAAAGTGTTTTTCGCAGATTCGTCAATTTCCACTAGTGGGAAAGTTAAACGGAGCCTAGAAACGATTAATTTTGCTGAAAACAGCTTCAAAATGCGTCACCGGGATGCAAAGTTATAATGATTTGATGATTTTGTACTATCCCTTAGGTGGATTTCGTTGGTTAGTGAAAATACCAAATGCAAAAAATTTTTGAAGTTCTATGTGAGCTAGGCTCGCGTGCGAGGTGTCAAAAGACGCGTCTCGGCGCGGGCTAACTATCTGTAAGGTTATTGGAATTTTGACTGAACAAAAATTTTGAATTTTGCAGAAAAAACGGGTTTTTCGACCAAAATGTGAGTAAAAACCTGCAATAACACCGCCGAAACGGGACTCGAACTCGCTGAACGCGCGCCGGAGTGCAGGTAAGGCAGGTAAGTAACTATTGAAACTATAAAAACGTAGATTTAGATTAGAATTTTGAAGATAAAAATTTATAAAGTATTTTCAAAGGGATTTTTTTTTTTAATGAAAATTTTACAAGTCAATATACGAAAAGTGTTTTTCGCAGATTCGTCAATTTCCACTAGTGGGAAAGTTAAACGGAGCCTAGAAACGATTAATTTTGCTGAAAACAGCTTCAAAATGCGTCACCGGGATGCAAAGTTATAATGATTTGATGATTTTGTACTATCCCTTAGGTGGATTTCGTTGGTTAGTGAAAATACCAAATGCAAAAAATTTTTGAAGTTCTATGTGAGCTAGGCTCGCGTGCGAGGTGTCAAAAGACGCGTCTCGGCGCGGGCTAACTATCTGTAAGGTTATTGGAATTTTGACTGAACAAAAATTTTGAATTTTGCAGAAAAAACGGGTTTTTCGACCAAAATGTGAGTAAAAACCTGCAATAACACCGCCGAAACGGGACTCGAACTCGCTGAACGCGCGCCGGAGTGCAGGTAAGGCAGGTAAGTAACTATTGAAACTATAAAAACGTAGATTTAGATTAGAATTTTGAAGATAAAAATTTATAAAGTATTTTCAAAGGGATTTTTTTTTTTAATGAAAATTTTACAAGTCAATATACGAAAAGTGTTTTTCGCAGATTCGTCAATTTCCACTAGTGGGAAAGTTAAACGGAGCCTAGAAACGATTAATTTTGCTGAAAACAGCTTCAAAATGCGTCACCGGGATGCAAAGTTATATAGCCCTCTCTCGGACTTTGAGGATTTCCTAGAGATCCTCACCGCAGTCGTCGGGAGGGCGGCGCCGCGCCAGGTCGTGGTGTTGGGCGACCTGAACGCCAAGTCGGTGGCCTGGGGCAACCCGGCCGCCGGATGCAACGTCCGGGGGCGCGCCGTCCAGTTTTGGGCGGCCTCTTGCGGTGTGTCCCTCCTCAACAGGGGGACGGTCCACACGTGTGTGCGGCAACAGGGCGGGTCGGTGGTGGACGTCTCGTTTGCCACCCCCGCGCTAGCCGCCCGCGTCGTCAACTGGCGGGTAGAGATGGCGGAGACCTTGTCGGACCACCGATATGTGCGGTTCGACATCTCCGCCCAGGGGGGGGGGACGGCCCGCGCTGGGCAATCTCCCTTCCCGCGGTGGACACTCACCCGCCTGGACCGGGAGGCAGCCGAGGAGGCGGCCTTCCTCCAGGACTGGCTGTCGCCCCCTGTCGAGGTCCCAGACGTGGACGCCGCAGCGGTCCGGCTCAGGGAGTCCCTGACCGAGGTGTGCGACTACAGCATGCCTCGGTCTCGCCGTCCGCCTCCCCGACGTGCCGTCTATTGGTGGACGGGGGAGCTGGCGGGGCTCCGGGCCGACTGCGTGGCGGCCAGAAGGGCCTACGCGCGGAGCCGAAGGCGCAGCGCCCAGAACCGAGTCCGGGCAGAAGAGGACCGCCTATACGCCTCCTATCGAGAGGCGACGCTGGCCCTCAAGTCTGCAATGGGCGCTGCGCAAGACTCGGCGAGGGCTGAGATGCTGGAGGGTCTCGACCGGGACCCTTATGGGAGGCCATATAAGGCGGCGCGGAGCCAGCTTCGCCCCTATGGTCCCCCACTGACGGAGACCCTCGAGCCAGCGTTGCTGGATGGGGTGGTCCGGTCCCTGTTTCCGTGCAGGACCGACTTCGCCCCACCAGCGATGGATCCCCCGCAAGAGGCGGCCCCACCGGAGGAGGGGATTCCCCCGGTGACGGCGGCGGAGCTCTACGCGGGGGTGCTCAGCCTCCGCGCAAAGAAGACGGCCCCCGGGCCGGACGGCGTCCCCGCACGGGTGGTGGCGATCGCCGCCTCCCAAATGGAGGAGAGGTTTCGGGACCTCTTCAGCGCGTGCTTTACGGCTGGGAGGTTCCCGAAACTGTGGAAGGAGGGGCAGCTGTGCCTCCTCCGAAAGGAAGGACGCCCGGTGGACTCCCCCTCGTCATACCGGCCCATCGTTCTGCTCGATGAGGTCGGTAAACTGTTCGAGGGGATTATCGCCACCCGGCTTGATAGCCATTTGCGGGGGGTAGGGCCGGACCTGTCGGACGCCCAATTCGGTTTTCGTCGAGGGCGTTCGACGATCGATGCGCTGGCCCTACTCAAGAGCCAGGTAAAGGAGGCGGTGGAGGCGGGGGACGGAGTGCTGGCGGTGTCATTCGACATTGCAAACGCCTTCAACTCCGTCCCCCACTCGACGATATTGGAGGCGCTCCGGTATCACGGAGTGCCCCAATACCTGCGGGACGTCCTGGCCAGCTACCTGGAGGACCGAGAGGTCCTCCTCGTGGACAAGACGGCCACGTTGAGGCGGTACGGCGCAGAGTCCGGTGTTCCGCAGGGGTCGGTACTAGGGCCCCCCCTGTGGAACATCGGGTTCGACTGGCTCCTGCGGGGAGGCCTCCTCCAGGGCACGAGTGTCATCTGCTACGCGGATGACACTCTCCTCACCGCCCGGGGGAGGAACTTTCCAGACGCGGCCTGTCTGGCCTCGGCTGGCGGATCCTTGGTTGCGGAGAGGATCCGCCGCCTGGGATTGAGGGTGGCGCTGAACAAGACCGAGGCCGTGTTCTTTCGCGGGCCTCGGCAGCGCTGCCCACCCGATGCCCACATCGTCGTAGGGGGCGTCCGGATAGAGGTCCAGGCCCAGATGAAGTATCTGGGCCTGGTGCTGGACGACAGGTGGCGCTTCGGCCCGCATTTCAGCGGGCTGTCGACGCGCCTGCTGAAGGCCGCGGACGCCCTCTCGTGGCTCCTCCCGAACCTGGGGGGGCCCAAGGCGAAATGCCGGCGCCTCTATGCCGGCATCCTGCGGAGCATGGCCCTGTACGGGGCTCCCATCTGGGCGGACTCCCTCCACAGGAGGGAGAATGCGACCGCCATCCGCAGGCCCCAAAGAGCCATTGCACAGCGGGTGGCGAGGGCCTACCGCTCGGTGGGCTTTTCGGCGGCGTGCGCTCTGGCCGGCACCCCTCCTTGGGAGTTGGAGGCTTGGGTGCTCGCCAGAGTGTACGAGTGGACGGCGCGTCGGAAGGCGCTCGGGGAGCACCCCGTCGCGGAAGAGCGGGAGGCCGTGCGGCGGGAGGCGAAGGACGCCATCGTCCTCCATTGGACGGAGGACCTCGCTGCCGCCGCCTTTGGCCGCCGGACGTTGGACGCGCTCGGTCCGGTCCTGCGGGACTGGCTCGAGCGGTCCCACGGTTTTCTCTCCTTCCGTCTGGTGCAGGTGTTGTCCGGCCATGGCTGTTTCGGATCGCACCTGCACCGGATCGGGAGGGAAGAGTCCCCGGCGTGTCACGACTGCGGCGCGGCGGAGGACACGGCGCAGCACACCCTCGAGGTGTGCCCGGCTTGGTCCGAGCAGCGCCGCGGTCTGACCGCGGTGATCGGTCAGGACCTCTCGCTTCCCGGCGTGATAAACGCCATGCTGGGGAGCGAGGGGGCCTGGACAGCGGTTGCCTCCTTTTGCGAGGACGTGATGTCGCGAAAGGAGGAGGCGGAGCGCGCGCGGGAGGACGATCCTCTCGCTGCGCCGCTCCGCAGACGAAGAAGGGGTCGGAGAGGGCGCCGTCCTCCCCCTCCTCGTGGTGGCGACGGGCGGGCGACAGGCGCGGGGGCGCCTCCGCCCGCATTGCACCCGTCACCACCTTCGTCGGTCACTCCCGGGCCCGTCCCCCTCCCCACGGGGGGGGTGTGAGGGGCTTGCGTTGCGGGCAATCGTCGGCGGTGGACTGGACGTAAAGGCTGTGCCGGATTCCCAGTCCCCCACCACTAAGACGAAGCGGGAGTGCCGCTGGGTTATTTTAGTGGGTATACCGGGTCCCAGACCCGGGGAGTCCCACATAGCCCCCCATCCCCCGATGGGTGGGTATGCGTAACGCATTTTTTCCCAGCGCAAACAAAAAAAAAAAAAAAAAAAAAAAAAAAAAAAAAGGTTAGGTTAGGTTAGGTTAGGTTAGGTTAGGTTAGGTTAGGTTAGGTTAGGTTAGGTTTTTTTTTTTTTTTTTTTTTTTTTTTTTTTTTATTGTTTTGGCAGGAGTGGGAAATCCTCATGGACGCCCAGACTGTCTCACTGATAAGGCAGTCTGGGCAGTGCCGGACTCTTACCGGCTAAAACCACACTCCTGCCTTGCAGTGTCCCTCTGACGTGATCAGAGACCTTGTTTACCGAAAATGTTTATTTTTACAGATAATTTCGCGGCAAAATTGCTAGGAGAAGAATCTTGGTGTGAGAACATAAGCAACTACATTTACAATTAATATCATCTAACTTTCAAAAATCATTACTTCTATTACATTTTTACTACACTTCATTTATCTATTTCATTTTTACTATTTAAAATGTTACCTTTATTAATTTTGACCTGTACCAAATTCCCTTTTTTACTTAATTTTATATTGTTACACTTATACATTATTTACTTAGTTTTCTTCAATTTTTATGATAGATTAATTATATTCTTATAATACA
This sequence comes from Globia sparganii, assembly GCA_949316385.1. Classification (NCBI taxonomy): domain Eukaryota; kingdom Metazoa; phylum Arthropoda; class Insecta; order Lepidoptera; family Noctuidae; genus Globia; species Globia sparganii. The sequence continues at coordinate 25,618,742 of OX438657.1, forward strand.
TTAAGTATCAAATTTTTTATACTTAAAGTGCTACGTACACTTTACGTACACCTTCCCTAGTACAGGCAATAGCCCAATCGGCCCGTGAGATTTTCGGGACGGTGTACGAGTTTAACAATGACAAAATCTGGGTTGCATGACCCGAGAGCAAACGTCGTCAGTGAGGCCGCAAGCTCCCGGTACCTTTTTTGGGTTGAACGACACGTTGGACCTATCAACTTTACTATGGGTAAACGGCGGTTCATGTTTCTCATCATGGGTCCACTCGTTTACCCTTTCTGCTCGTAGCCAGGTTTGGCGATGGTCCAAGGTGTCGTCTTCCGCACGGTCCTCGGGGTAGAATGTCTCGGCTAACAGCCTCACCGAACCTTCCGCGTCCAGAGTCTCCCCATCCAACTGCAGCGGTAGGTCTTCCTCTCTCCTCGCTATCCTCCTTATTATTATTTTTATTACCCCATATATCCTCTTCCAAAACCCCTCTCCGTCCTTTCCCCCGCAGAACCACCTCCAGCTCTCCGTTTGAGCTTTCCTCACCGCATTCTCACACTCCTTTTTCTCTTCCAGGCACAAGCTGGCAACCATCGCTCTTCGGACCGGTGCTGCGTTCCCGACTCTCGCTTTCTTGGTGGCGACCAGCTTCCTCATCTCTGCGAGCTCCTCGGACAACCACGGCATGGTGAGTGTTTCTTTGTTGTTTTTATGTGGTATTGTGTCTCTGCATGTGTGGGTTGTGGCTTGTGTGTATGTGTGTATGACGTTTTCCAACTGATGTACGTTGTGTGTATTTGATAGATCCACCAGGGTTAACTTCCTATTCAGCACGACTTGAAACATTTTCTCATAAAACTGCCTCCAGTTTGCTTTTCTGGTGTTATGGACCCTAGTGGTTTGTTTAACTGCCATACCCTTTGATTTTTCCAAGTGTGTTGAAAAGTTTATGCCGTCAGCGGTGGTTCCGGGGACATCTTTAGCAGTATGCTACTGAGGCTCGGGCCAACGCTTCCCATTTCCTTCTCACTGGGCACTCGCTGCTGAATGCATTGTGCTCATGGTTGGGGATCTTGGCTCTAGTGCAGTTGACGCACACTGCTGGTTCGCCAATTCGTGTATCTGGGCAGTCCGCCCTGAGATGCGCTCCGCCACAGTGGCTGCATAGGTCTTCTGCCTCCTTGCAAAAACGCTTGCTGTGTCCGTACCCCAAACAGCGGGTGCACTGCACCAGTGGCGTTTGGTCTTCAACGCGCACTCTCTGGAGGTCAATATGCACACGACCCGCGAAAGTTAACTTCTGCCACACAATCGGGGACACCTGTAAGATGACGTGGCACGTGTGGGGGTTCCTCGTCTTACGACGGTACTTCACCCCCAGCCTCACATCATCCGCAGGTATGTCACCGATCAGGTGGGTATTCTGGCGTTGCAGGGCCTGGGTTATCTCCGCATCTGAGTGGCAGGAGAGGACGTCCTTGATGATAACAAGGGGATCCTTATTTTTCACCTCTTCTACCACCAGACTGCCTGTCTTTTTTATTCTTTCGGTTACTTTTGCCATCTCTTCCCTTGTCTTAAAGCCGACCACTACTTTCTGGTCCCTCGCCTTGCGCAGCCGCTCCACTCTAGTGCCTTCATTACTGGCATCTACCGCCGTCCTGAGCTTCTCAAGAACCTCTTCACTGGTGTCTTGATCATTCACAGATGATACAACTACCGAGTGAAGAGGTTCCTGGATGTTCTGCTTTGGTCCGGCGGCGATTTCAGCGAAAGTTGGGCCTTGGCCAGCGACATAGCGAGGGGTCTGCTGAAGCTGCTCCGACAGATCCCGGGTATGCTGTTGGCACTCCTGCAGTGCCTGCTTGTGGTCTTTAAGACCCTCCACAAGGCACTTCATGAGCTCTGTCGATTCCTTCGTGTCCGGCCTAGACTCATTTATGGGTTGCGCTCTAACTCCTTCATTAGCTACGCTCTCTTTTGCAGCTTCAGCCTCCTTCACCAGCTGGTAAAGCCTCTCGACCGCTTTAGTAATTTCATCTTTTATTTCCTTTTTCAGGTTTCTAGAGCTTAAAAGTTGGATTTTTGCCTTTTGGAGACACGCCTTTGCCTCCGTGGTTCGGTTAAGGTACCTCACGGGTGGCGCGTCTCTTGGCGAGCTCTCTTCGGTCCCCTCAGGCTGCCTTGGTCCATAAGGCGCACTCTGGTGGGCGAGTGTTGCCTTGGACTTAAGTTTCGGGGGGCTAGACAGTGGTGCCTTCTTCGGAGGCGTTGGTGTTTTGAGAGGCTGACCACTATTCGGTCTGTTGGCCTCCCACTCCCCAATACTACGACTTTCCGATGGGCTAGCCTGTGTCGGTCGTGGTAACCCCGTGTTTGAACTCTCCTCCGGGACCTTTGTTTTAACAACTGGTGTCCTGTAACCAAACATTTTAGAGGGATCAGGGGACTGCGCAGCGGCCTAACGTCAGAGGACACTGATGTCTATACTGAATCCCTGTAAAGGGGGGATCAGCAAATAATAAAATAAAATACGAGTCCTATAGCAAGGCCTCAGTCGGGTTCAATAATATTTAAATAAAAAGAAAAGTCAATTTATGTCTCTAGGACGTGCATATAGATCTTGAAGACCGTCAATTCCCTTATTAAGCTAAAGGATAGTCTATTAATGTAGCTGGAAGTGCTAAAAATTTCAGCTAAATTTTTTCCCAAAAGTTCGAAAGTTTACCTGGCCCGTAACTAAAAGGTGGGTGGGAGGGCAAATTTTTGAAGTTCTATGTGAGCTAGGCTCGCGTGCGAGGTGTCAAAAGACGCGTCTCGGCGCGGGCTAACTATCTACGAGGTTATTGGAATTTTAGCAGAACAAAAATTTTGAATTTTGCAGAAAAAACGGGTTTTTCGACCAAAATGTGAGTAAAAACCTCGAATAACACCGCCAAACGGGACTCGAATTCGCTGAACGCGCGCCGGAGTGCAGGTAAGGCAGGTGAGTAACTATTGAAACTATAAAAACGTAGATTTAGATTAGAATTTTGAAGATAAAAATTTATAAAGTATTTTCAAAGGGATTTTTTACTGAAAATTTTACAAGTCAATATACGAAAAATGTTTTTCGCAGATTCGTCAGTTTTCACCAGTGGGAAAGTTAAACGGAGCCTAGAAACGATTAATTTTGCTGAAAACAGCTTCAAAATGCGTCACCGGGATGCAAAGTTATATGGTTAGGTTAGGTTAGGTTAGGTTAGGTTAGGTTAGGTTAGGTTAGGTTAGGTTAGGTTAGGTTTTTTTTTTTTTTTTTTTTTTTTTTTTTTTTTTTTTTTTTTATCTTATCCCTGTGACTTTATCAGATTTCACAGACCTTATTAGTCTACAGTTATAAGTACAATTTAGACAGTTAAAATGCTGTACCCTAATAGGGTCCTACACTAATTTTATACGACTACACTATCTCTACATTTTACATTTTCTTTACAGGCGGTCTTGCGTGTATGAGCATTTAAGAACCGCGTGTGCCTATCCTCTACTACTTTACTTTCTATCTACATTTTCGTTGCAACGTGTATCTTTTAAAACAATTTATACAGTGCTTGTGCCTATCTCTACTTCTTTATATTTCTATTTTCTTTACAACACTAGTGTGCCTACTTTCTTTTTCAGTCTACTTTTTACTCTAGTTTTGTGTTCTTAAAAATATGTTTACACTTATTAATTAATAAATTTTATATATGCTAATACTTAATTCTATTTATTTACTATTTCGCTTTTTCTTTACTACTTTTATATATTTTTACAATATACATTGTAGTAAATGCTTATTAACTTTTGTTTCTATTAATTACAATACTAATTATTTTTATACAGTACGTTAATAATGCTTCTCGAGTACGTTTATCACTAAGTAGAGTTTCTAAATTTTCCTTATTTAATTGTTTATCAATTATCTGTTGTAAATCGTACCTATCTCTATTATGTACCGGACACTCCAGCAATAAGTGGAATATCGTTTCCGCAGTATCAGGGTCACAGACACATGCGGGACTCTCCTTACACTTGAAGCGATGCAAGTACTGGGAGAGCCCCCCATGTCCCGTGAAAACCTGCGTCAGCAACCCCGCTGGCTTTATGCTTCTAACCAATCTGTACGCGTCTATGGCATCCGGGAGGAACACTTTCGTTACGGAGGCCGTGTCGCCCGACTTGTATCTCCTGTTCCATTCGTCGAGGGAGTCCTTTCGGATTATCCGTTTGACGAATGAGACAGGAACTAGGTCGTAGTCGGGACTCCTCCGGCTCGAGAGTGCAGCCTCTTTCGCGAGTTGATCAGCACGTTCGTTCCCTATTAGACCTACATGCGCCTTCACCCAGTATAAGCTCACAGTTTTCCCCTGGTTGAAGGCCTTCTTCAGGTTATCGCGCGTCTCTACCGCCAATGGATGCAGGGCGTTGTAGTTGGTGATGGTCTCCAAGGCTGACCTTGAGTCGCTGTAAATGCAGTATTCCCTGTCTGTGCGTTTAAGGGCCTCCTTTGTGGCTCTGCATATTGCGAGGATCTCCGCTTGGTACACGGTGCAGTACGCAGCCAAGCTAAGCTTGATGGTTTTGGTCTCAGCCTCGTCATTCCATATGGATAACGAAGCCCCGACCTTGCCCTCAAGCCTGCTGCCGTCGGTGTAGATTTTCACCGCCTGCCCGTTGCTGTTGTCGACCTGTGCTTGAGTAGTCAAGCTTTCAAAGGTCAACTCTACCTGCAGAGCCGGATGTGGAATCTCTGCAAATCCCATCACACGTTCGGCCTCCCTGTCCCGTAGCACGAGCCGGGACGATCCTCTCCTTGCTTCGTACAGGGCGGCTGCCTCCTGTATTCGAAGGTCGAGGGGCAGTATCCCGGCCAGTATCAGTGCCGAATTAAGGGAGACCGTACGGTAGGACTTGCACAGTTTCTGCGCGAATCCCCTCTGTACTGCATTCAACGCCTTCTGTGTTCCAATTTTCTTAGCTGCAGGTGCCCATGCGCTAGCCGCGTACAAAATGACCGGCTCCACAACTGCTGTATAAATTATTTTGATGACGTCCGGATGCAGTCCCCAACTCAATTTTGCAGCCCTGGAGAGCTGTTTGTACAAATTTGCTGCTTTTTTACAAACCTGTGCAACGTGGGTATTAAAGGTCATCCTGTCATCCAGAGTCAACCCTAAAATTTTAATTTCCTTTGACATTCCAATGCCGATACCGCCCATGCTCAGGAGCGGGGTGTCGTACTTAAGTTTACGTGTTAGAACCATCGCACAAGTTTTGTGCGGCGCAAACTTCAACTTGTTCTGGACTCCCCACTCCCGAACATAAGCGAGAGCGGCATTGGCCTGCCTTGAGACCTCCAAGCCGGTATCTCCACTAAACACCATCACGACGTCATCCGCATACGCTTGACAGTACACTCCATCCCTCTCCAGAACGTGTAACAGGGGGTCAAGCAACAAATTCCAGAGTATTGGACCGCCAATGGATCCCTGGACGCATCCTTTCTGGGTGTTTCTTTTGTGTTCTTCCCCGGCATACCTCAGTCCGATCTTTCGGGAGTCGAGATAGCTATCAAGTAGCCTCCTTACATTGACCGGGCACTTTTCCTCAGCCAGTCTGACTTTGATAGCTGGCCACCATGCGCTGTCGAAGGCTCCCTCTATATCCAGTGAGACTAGGGTTACGAGCTTTTTCTGCTCTATGTTCCCCTTGATATGGTTCACCAGGTTATAGAGGGCGTCTTCGGTGCTCTTCTGTGGCATAAAGCCATACTGGCGAGTACTAATCCGCGGTACTAGGTGCCACTTGATCCTTGCTACAACCATCTTCTCCAGGATCTTGCCCAAGACTGGTAGCAGACCGATTGGCCTATAAGCCTTGGGATTCTGATAGTCGTCCTTGCCCGGTTTTCTCAGTACCACCACCGTGGCCTCCTTCCAGATGTCCGGGAAGTGACCTATCTCTAGGCACTTATTATATAGGGCAAGGAACACGTCTAAATTCCCGAAGATTGCTCGACTGCATATGTCCGCTGTGAAGCCATCCGCTCCAGGTGCCTTCTTGGGATTAAAACTCTTACTCGCGGTCTTTAGCTCTTCTACAGTAAACGGTGGATCATATGTTTCATTATGATTCGGAGCGTTTACTTGCTTCGCGAGCTCTCTTATTTGGCGATGATGTGAGTTATCCTTCTCTTCGGAGTCCTCTGGGTAGAATGTTTCGGCTAACAGCGTCGCCGATTCTAATGGGTTCAGAAACACACCGTCCTTTTTAAGGGTCAATTCCTCTTGACGTTTGGCAGTCTTACCGATCACTCTGTATATCCCCTCCCATACTCCTTCTTTATCTTGCTTTTGGCAAAAGGTCTTCCATCCGGCTATTTGGGCTTTCTTGGCTTGGCATTCGTAGTTCTCTTTTACTTGCAGGTACTCTCTAAAGACTTTTTCTTTGCGATCGTTCGCTGCATTGCGTATTCTGCGCTTTTTTGTAATGACCTCGTTTTTTAAAAGTGCGAGCTCCTCTGACCACCACGGCATAGAGAACTCGGCATTTATTGTCTTAGGTGGCATGCTGTCTCTGCAAGCTAAGGTGATGCCTTTTGTTATTGTCCATGCCATGTTTTCCAACTGCTGTTTATGCTCGACTCTACTTATTTCGGTTGCGTTGATATTTTGTTCCGCTTGGAATTGGTCCATTTTCTCAATGAAAATGTCCCAATTTGCCTTCTTGGTATTGTAGAGTCGAGTGGTCCTTTGGATGTTGATCCCTTTTTCCCTCTGCAAACGCACTCGAAAAAGGATCGTGTTATGGTCAGAGCTCGTCACTCCCTGGTCAACTCTCCAATCTTCCACGAGACCCAGCATGTCTATCGAACAAGCTGTTAAGTCGACGAAGCTGCTGTATCTCGTGTTGCCTCTTACTGTGTCAAATGTGGGTATGTCTCCATTATTGAGTACCTGCATTTCCGACTCTTCCAGGGTCCCGGACATTTCTGTACCCCTGTCGTCGTTTACGATGCTGCCCCACCAGGTATTCTTGGCATTGGCATCGCCTCCAATAAGCAGCTTTCTTGGCCCAGCTTTCTCTATCGTCCTCCGTATTTGAGCCATGTATGTCTCTATGGACTGGTCGGGTTCAAAGTAGAAAGAAACCACCGTAATTTCCCAGGCTTTGGACCGGATCCTCACCACTGCGATGTTATTCGTAGTGAGTTCTGGGCACTGTATGACGTCCAGATCGTGATCGAAAACGATCACGGCCGCTTTTACAGTCCCTCTTCCATCGTCCTCGCACTGGTACACTCTCACGCCTCGGTAGCTCTTCATCCTTCGAATGCCGCCTACATACGGTTCCTGAACCAATGCGAAAGCAATCTTCCGGTCGGTGGCTTCCGTCATGAGCTCATTTGTTGCCAAGTCCTTTCTTTGGAGGTTAGCCTGGGCCACTGTGTATCCTCTGGTGAGGTTGCCTGCCCTATTATTACTATTGGTGCCCTTAGCAATAGGCTACCCTCGCTCTCGCCATTGCCTCCCATCTTCTGCGCACAGTACATTCGTTACTGAACGCATTGTGTTCGGCGTTGGCATGTTTTGCCTGCGTGCAATTTACACATGATGGGGCTGCTCCGGCAATCCAATCAGGGCACTGTAGTCTAGTGTGAGGGCCACCGCAGTGGCTGCACTTTTCTGTAGTTTCTTTGCAGAAACGTTTGCTATGGCCATACGCTAGGCAGCATGTGCATTGGACCAGTGGTGACTGGTCTTCCACTTTGATGCGCTGGATGTCAATGTGTATGGTCCCTTTGTGCAGTGTTCTATTCCACAGTTGCGGCGACACTCTCAGAACAACATGGTTTGTGTGGGGGTTTCTGGTCTTCCTCCTGTAGGCTATTTCGACCCTATCATCGTCGCTCTTCAGATCCTTGAAAAGGTCTGTGTTCTGCTTTTTGAAAGCACCTAGGATGTCCTCGTCAGTGTTATAACTGAAGACGTTCTTTAGGGACATCAGCGGGTCTTTATTTTTCATGTCCTCTACTAGGAGGTTCCCTCCCACATTCAACCTTTCTTTGACCTTTTGCCTCTCTTCTTGCGTTTTGCATCCCACTATTACCTTTCGGTCTCTGGCCTTTCTGACTCTATCTACTGTTATAAAACCGTCCTTTGCGTTCACAGCTTTCCTAATTTTCTCGATCGGTTAGGTTAGGTTAGGTTAGGTTAGGTTCCCCCCCGGTGGGTTCCCGCATTGTCGAGGCGGGGGGGCTCAGTAGCCGTGGCTTGGTCACCCACGGTGAAGCGAAGAGGAACCCGAGGAGGGGCCGCTCGTCAGGGCTTTTGCCTGTAAGCCGACGACGTAGCGGCCAACAAGTAGGTTGCGGTGCCGCTTGGGCGACATCGCAACTGAGGCGGGCCGCGATGTCGTATGTGAGGGAGGCATCGCGGCTGAAGGTTGGAGGCCGCGGCGGGAGAGGAGTGCCGGTATTGCGGTGCGCCGCTCTCCCTACCTTCCGCGGCCTTGACGGGGTCGCCACCGTTGATGGCGGACGCGGTGGGGCCGCAGGGGAGGAGGAGTGTTGGTATTACGTTGGCCACTCTCCCTATCCTCTGCGGCCGAAAATTGGCAGGCGGCGGGGCCAACGACCTGTCCCGCCGCAAGGGGACCAAGGGTGACCAGACACGGGGTCGTCTGGCGCCCATGTGCTGGTTTGGTCCCTGGGGTGGTCACGGCGTGCTATGTGTTCTGGTGCGCCGGTGATGGGGAGCACTCCCCAGAGGAGGGTCCCGTGACGGACAGCCGCGGCGGGTTCACGGATGAGTGCTAACGCGTGCCCGTGTTCCCGCCATAAGCGGCGGAGGAGGACACCGTGGAGTTTTAGTGGGTAAGAGTCCCACATAACTGCACTATCTCCCCGTGGTAGTGCAGTATGCATGAGCATTTCTCCACGTTAAAAAAAAAAAAAAAAAAAAGGTTAGGTTAGGTTAGGTTAGGTTGCCCGGCGGAGCATACTCCACCGCCGATGGCTTTGCCCACGGCCGCAGAGTCTACAGAGGAGAACGCCATCAGCGTCCCAGAGGTGACACAGGCAGAGATGGGGGCAGCCGTGATGCGGCTCCGGGCCAAGAACGTGGCTCCGGGGCCCGACGGGATCCACGGCTGCGTGTTAGCCCTCGCTCTGAAGGAACTTGAGCCCCAACTGAGAGGACTCTACACAGCGTGCCTTGAGCGGGGCCAGTTTCCCACTTTGTGGAAATCTGGTCGTCTGGTCCTGCTCAGGAAGGCGGGGCGCCCTGCGGACTCGCCGTCCGCGTACCGGCCCATAGTGCTGCTAGACGAGGTGGGTAAGCTGTTTGAGCGAGTAATCGCAGCCCGCCTCGTCGGCCACTTGTGCGGAGAGGGACCGGACCTGGACGGCAGCCAGTTCGGTTTTCGGCATGGGCGCTCCACCATTCACGCTGTGTCGCGGGTGAGAGTCCTGGCGGAGGATGCGGTGTTCCGGGGCGGGGTGATGTTGGCGGTGTCCTTGGACATCACCAACGCCTTCAACACCCTGCCCTGGAGTTGTATTCGGGAGGCACTGCGGTATCATCGTGTGCCTCCCTACCTCCGCAACATCGTTGGGGCTTATCTGTCGGAGAGGTGTGTCACCTACGTGGGACGTGATGGCGCAAACCAGCACCGCATGTCGTGCGGTGTTCCGCAGGGCTCGGTCCTAGGCCCGCTCCTGTGGAACATCGGGTACGACTGGGTGCTGAGGGGCGAGCTCCAACCGGGGGTGGACCTGACGTGTTATGCTGACGACACGCTGGTCACGGCCCGGGGGAGCTCGCACAGGGAGGCAGCGTTGCTGGCGACGGCTGCGGTGTCACAGGTGGTGAGCCGCATACGTCGCCTGGGCTTGGAGGTGGCCCTCAGCAAGTCCGAGGCCATGGTGTTTCATGGCCCCCGACGGGCGCCGCCGCCCGGCCTACACATCGTGGTCGGGGGGGCTCGGATCGCTGTCGAGTCTACCATGAAGTACCTGGGATTGGTGCTCGACAGCCGGTGGGACTTTGAGCCCCACTTCCGACGGCTGGCGCCCAAGTTGCTGGGCGCGGCTGGCGCGCTCTCAACGCTGCTTCCCAATCTGGGGGGCCCGAGCGCCGCCTGTAGGCGGCTCTACGTAGGGATCGTGCGATCGATGGCCCTGTATGGGGCCCCGATCTGGGCGACTGACCTGACGGCCGGTAGCATCGCCGTTTTGCGGAGGCCGCAGAGAGCGATGGCCGTCAGAGTCGTCCGGGGGTATCGCACGATCTCCTACGAGGCGGCTTGCGTACTGGCCGGATCCCCGCCCTGGGACCTGGAGGCGAAAGTACTCGCGTCATTGTATCGGTGGCGCGAGGAAGCGAGGGCGCGGGGCGAGCAACCGATGCAGCAACACATAGAGCTGCGTCGGTCTCAGCTCCGCGAGGTCCTGGTGGCGGAATGGCGGGACAGGCTTTCACGCCCTACCGCCGGCCTCGTCACCATCGAGGCGGTCCGGCCGGTGCTCGAGCAATGGCTCGGGAGGAGGCACGGCTCCCTGTCGTTTCGGGTGACGCAGGTGCTCTCGGGGCATGGTTGCTTCGGGAAGTACCTGTGTCGCATAAACAGGGAGCCGGACGCCCGGTGTCACCACTGCGTCGACTGCCGGGAGGACACGGCGTGGCATACGCTGGCAGAGTGTGCCGCTTGGGAGGAGCCACGCCGTGCCCTCATCTCAGAAGTAGGCAGTGACCTGTCGCTGCCGGCCGTGGTCGAGTCGATGGTCGGCAGCGAGGAGTCCTGGGACGCGGTGGTTTCCTTCTGCGAAACAGTCGTCTCGCAGAAGGAGGCTGCGGAAAGGGAGAGGGAGATCTCGTCCACTCACCCGGCCCGCAGCAGGCGCACCGGGCGTCGGCGGAGGGCGGATAACGCCCTCTTCCAGCCCCCCTAAATGGGTCCAGGGGCGACGGACTCGGGGACGTCCGTCGCCCCCCACACATCAGGACCCGAGGTGGCGGCGCGTAGTGTTCCACGCGCGCCCCTCTTAGACGTCGCGGGGGGAGTCAAACACCTCACTCCCCCCCCTGACCCGAGGAGGCCCGCAGTGGCGGGCCGGCACCAGTCGGGGGTTGCGGAAGGATCGTACGTTCCCGCGACCCCCGGCGTAGGTGTGAGATGGAACACCGGGGTGGTTTTTAGTCAGTAAGAGTCTGACAGACCCCGCCGCCCGCCCCAGGGCGGCGGACATCCATGAGGATTTTCCACCCCGGAACAAAAAAAAAAAAAAAAAAAAGGTTAGGTTGCCCGAGAGCGACGTTCTGCCCAGGCGGCTGTCGGAGAGAGCCTGTCGGCGGTGGCGCTCAGTCGCCAAGTTCTGGACGGTGTGGACATCGTCCTGAAGGTTGCCACTAAATCTGGCAGCCTGAAGGGCACGTTCACCCGCGCCCTGAAGGAGGCGGCTGACGACATCAAGGAGGCGGTTGGGGTCCTCCTTAGTCGTACGAGTACGGAGGAGACGGCGAAGTTATGGGAGGAGAACGGCCGTCTCCGATCCGAGCTGGAGGACCTCAAGAGGGAACTTGCCGCGCAGAGGGCAGAATGGCAACGGAAGTGTCCTGTGGCCACCGGTCCCGCTCCGGTCGCTGCGCCACCGCCGCCGGCCCCGTCATCAGTTCCTGCCCCTACACCTGTGCATGCGGATGCGGAGATCGAGAAGATCGTTCGCGTCTGTATGCTGCAGTGTGGGGGTATGATGAATGCCCGTCTGCAGGCCCTAGAGTCCAGGCTCCTCCCGGCAGAGACTCTCCGTCCGCCGCTCGCTGCCGATGGGCGAAGGAAGGAGGAGCCCTCTAAGTCTGGCCCCGCAACCACAGTCGGGAAAGGCAAAGGGGCAAAAAAGACCGCGGAGGGAGGCAAAAAGCTCGCGGAGGGACCCAGGAAGACCGCGGAGGGTGCCTCCGTGCCTACTTCCCAGACAGTCACGCCCCCGGCGACCGCACCCACTTCCACCACGGAGACCTGGACGACGGTCGTTAAGAAGGGACGGAAAAAGAAAGCGGCGGCGCCGGCACTCACTCCGCCCACAACCGCAACCAAGAGGACCCAGAAGCCGCTTAGAATGCGTGCCCCACGCTCCGAGGCTGTAATCATTACGCTGCAGCCCGGAGCCATCGAAAGGGGGCTGTCATACAAGGCGGTCCTAACAGAGGCGAAAGCCAAGGTCGCGTTCCCCGACCTTGGCACACCGACCGGCTTCAAAATGAGGCCGGCAATGACGGGGGCGCGGCTGTTCGAGGTGTCGGGTGCCTCTAGCAGCGAGAAGGCGGACATCCTGGCCGCCAAGCTGAGAGAGGTCCTCAACCCGGAGGACGTTCGGGTGTCCAGGCCGATGAAGACCGCTGAACTGCGCGTCGACGGACTGGACGACTCGACGACTCCGGCGGAGGTCGTGGCGGCCATCGCCCGAGCCGGAGGATGCCCGCCCGAGGAAGTGCGGACGGGCGAGATCCGCGTCGATGCCTCCGGGCTCGGCGCGATCTGGGTGCGGTGCCCGGTGGCGGCGGCGAACAAAGTCGCCGACGCTGGGCGTCTGTTGGTGGGGTGGGTGGCAGCGAGGGTGAAGCCGCTGCAGCCCAGGGCCTTGCGGTGCTACCGTTGCCTCGACATTGGGCATGTCAGGGCACGGTGCACCTCCGAAATAGACCGCAGCGAACAGTGCTATCGCTGCGGTCAGGCCGGCCACAAGGCGGCCCAGTGCTCTGCGGCGCCAAACTGCAGCCTCTGTACAGGTGCAGGGAGGCCCGCTGGGCACAGAGCGGGCGGAAAGGCCTGTGGCGCACCCGCCCAGAAAGGGAAGAGAAGGGGTGCCAAGGCTGCCGGGGGCTCTTTACCCCCCCCTCAGCCTGGCTGCCCTTCGGCCGACTCCCGGCCTAGGAATGGTGCGGAGGGAATGGATTGCGCATAATGGCGCTCTACCATTTCCTCCAGGGCAATATCAACCACTCTGCTAGAGCTCAGGATCTCTTGCTCCAGAGCATGGCAGAGTGGTCGATTCACGTGGCTGTGGTCGCTGAACCGTATTTTGTCCCCCCTAGGGATAACTGGGTGGGAGACCTAGACGGTTTGGTGGCCATCATTGGCGGGGCTCTTGTCAACCCGTCCCGAGGTCACGGCTGGGTGGCCGCCCTCGCGGACGGCATTGGCACGGTTGGGGCGTATTTTTCGCCCAACAAGAGTCTCGCCGACTTCGAGAGGTTCCTTGTCGAGTTGGGTGCCGTCGTGGGCCGACTCCACCCTCGCCCGGTGCTGTTGCTGGGGGATCTCAACGCCAAGTCTGTGGCGTGGGGATCCCCTGTGACCGATGCTAGGGGTGAGGTGCTGGAGGAATGGGCGGTCACGACTGGATTGACCGTCCTAAATCGGGGCTCGGTGCACACGTGCGTGCGGCAGCGGGGCGGATCTATAGTGGACGTCTCGTTCGCTAGCCCCGCTGTCGGGAGCCGTGTCCGCGACTGGCGTGTCGCCGCGGAGGTGGAGACGTTGTCGGATCACCGATACATCCGTTTCGACGTCTCCGCCCAGACCGCCGGCGGCCGCGGTTCACCGGCCCCGCGAACGGACGGTCCGCGCTGGGCGCGTAAGCGCATCGACAGGGAGCTTCTCGAGGAGGCCGCTATTGTCCAGGCCTGGGTCCGGGAGTCGGCAACGGACGGACCCGTCGACGTCGAGCAGGAGGCGCTGTGGTTCCGCGGGGCGATGACGCAAATAAGCGACGCGTCTATGCCCCGGGTCCACGCACAGTCAGCAAGGCGCCAGGTGTACTGGTGGACCGCCGAGATCGCGCAGTTGCGCGTCGCGTGTGTGGCGGTCAGGCGCCAGTACACCCGATACCGGAGGAGACGTCGTCGGGTCCCTGACGAAGAAGCCGCGCTGTATGAGGTGTACCGCGCGGCGAAGGAGACTCTGTGGCTGGCCATCGGCGAGGCGAGGACGCGAGCCAGGGAGGAGATGTTGGAGACTCTAGACGGGGATCCGTGGGGGCGCCCTTATCGCGCGGTCCGAGGGAAACTTCGGGCCGCGGCGCCCCCACTTACGGAGAGTCTCCAACCCGAGCTGCTGGAGGAGGTGGTGGCAGCCCTCTTCCCGGCAAGAGCGGAGCATACTCCGCCGCCGATGGCTTTGCCCACGGCCGCAGAGTCTACAGAGGAGAACGCCATCAGCGTCCCAGAGGTGACACAGGCAGAGATGGGGGCAGCCGTGATGCGGCTCCGGGCCAAGAACGTGGCTCCGGGGCCCGACGGGATCCACGGCTGCGTGTTAGCCCTCGCTCTGAAGGAACTTGAGCCCCAACTGAGAGGACTCTACACAGCGTGCCTTGAGCGGGGCCAGTTTCCCACTTTGTGGAAATCTGGTCGTCTGGTCCTGCTCAGGAAGGCGGGGCGCCCTGCGGACTCGCCGTCCGCGTACCGGCCCATAGTGCTGCTAGACGAGGTGGGTAAGCTGTTTGAGCGAGTAATCGCAGCCCGCCTCGTCGGCCACTTGTGCGGAGAGGGACCGGACCTGGACGGCAGCCAGTTCGGTTTTCGGCATGGGCGCTCCACCATTCACGCTGTGTCGCGGGTGAGAGTCCTGGCGGAGGATGCGGTGTCCCGGGGCGGGGTGATGTTGGCGGTGTCCTTGGACATCACCAACGCCTTCAACACCCTGCCCTGGAGTTGTATTCGGGAGGCACTGCGGTATCATCGTGTGCCTCCCTACCTCCGCAACATCGTTGGGGCTTATCTGTCGGAGAGGTGTGTCACCTACGTGGGACGTGATGGCGCAAACCAGCACCGCATGTCGTGCGGTGTTCCGCAGGGCTCGGTCCTAGGCCCGCTCCTGTGGAACATCGGGTACGACTGGGTGCTGAGGGGCGAGCTCCAACCGGGGGTGGACCTGACGTGTTATGCTGACGACACGCTGGTCACGGCCCGGGGGAGCTCGCACAGGGAGGCAGCGTTGCTGGCGACGGCTGCGGTGTCACAGGTGGTGAGCCGCATACGTCGCCTGGGCTTGGAGGTGGCCCTCAGCAAGTCGGAGGCCATGGTGTTTCATGGCCCCCGACGGGCGCCGCCGCCCGGCCTACACATCGTGGTCGGGGGGGCTCGGATCGCTGTCGAGTCTACCATGAAGTACCTGGGATTGGTGCTCGACAGCCGGTGGGACTTTGAGCCCCACTTCCGACGGCTGGCGCCCAAGTTGCTGGGCGCGGCTGGCGCGCTCTCAACGCTGCTTCCCAATCTGGGGGGCCCGAGCGCCGCCTGTAGGCGGCTCTACGTAGGGATCGTGCGATCGATGGCCCTTTATGGGGCCCCGATCTGGGCGACTGACCTGACGGCCGGTAGCATCGCCGTTTTGCGGAGGCCGCAGAGAGCGATGGCCGTCAGAGTCGTCCGGGGGTATCGCACGATCTCCTACGAGACGGCTTGCGTACTGGCCGGATCCCCGCCCTGGGACCTGGAGGCGAAAGTACTCGCGTCATTGTATCGGTGGCGCGAGGAAGCGAGGGCGCGGGGCGAGCAACCGATGCAGCAACACATAGAGCTGCGTCGGTCTCAGCTCCGCGAGGTCCTGGTGGCGGAATGGCGGGACAGGCTTTCACGCCCTACCGCCGGCCTCGTCACCATCGAGGCGGTCCGGCCGGTGCTCGAGCAATGGCTCGGGAGGAGGCACGGCTCCCTGTCGTTTCGGGTGACGCAGGTGCTCTCGGGGCATGGTTGCTTCGGGAAGTACCTGTGTCGCATAAACAGGGAGCCGGACGCCCGGTGTCACCACTGCGTCGACTGCCGGGAGGACACGGCGTGGCATACGCTGGCAGAGTGTGCCGCTTGGGAGGAGCCACGCCGTGCCCTCATCTCAGAAGTAGGCAGTGACCTGTCGCTGCCGGCCGTGGTCGAGTCGATGGTCGGCAGCGGGGAGTCCTGGGACGCGGTGGTTTCCTTCTGCGAAACAGTCGTCTCGCAGAAGGAGGCTGCGGAAAGGGAGAGGGAGATCTCGTCCACTCACCCGGCCCGCAGCAGGCGCACCGGGCGTCGGCGGAGGGCGGATAACGCCCTCTTCCAGCCCCCCTAAATGGGTCCAGGGGCGACGGACTCGGGGACGTCCGTCGCCCCCCACACATCAGGACCCGAGGTGGCGGCGCGTAGTGTTCCACGCGCGCCCCTCTTAGACGTCGCGGGGGGAGTCAAACACCTCACTCCCCCCCCTGACCCGAGGAGGCCCGCAGTGGCGGGCCGGCACCAGTCGGGGGTTGCGGAAGGATCGTACGTTCCCGCGACCCCCGGCGTAGGTGTGAGATGGAACACCGGGGTGGTTTTTAGTCAGTAAGAGTCTGACAGACCCCGCCGCCCGCCCCAGGGCGGCGGACATCCATGAGGATTTTCCACCCCGGAACAAAAAAAAAAAAAAAGGTTAGGTTAGGTTAGGTTAGGTTCCCCCCCGGTGGGTTCCCGCATTGTCGAGGCGGGGGGGCTCAGTAGCCGTGGCTTGGTCACCCACGGTGAAGCGAAGAGGAACCCGAGGAGGGGCCGCTCGTCAGGGCTTTTGCCTGTAAGCCGACGACGTAGCGGCCAACAAGTAGGTTGCGGTGCCGCTTGGGCGACATCGCAACTGAGGCGGGCCGCGATGTCGTATGTGAGGGAGGCATCGCGGCTGAAGGTTGGAGGCCGCGGCGGGAGAGGAGTGCCGGTATTGCGGTGCGCCGCTCTCCCTACCTTCCGCGGCCTTGACGGGGTCGCCACCGTTGATGGCGGACGCGGTGGGGCCGCAGGGGAGGAGGAGTGTTGGTATTACGTTGGCCACTCTCCCTATCCTCTGCGGCCGAAAATTGGCAGGCGGCGGGGCCAACGACCTGTCCCGCCGCAAGGGGACCAAGGGTGCCCAGACACGGGGTCGTCTGGCGCCCATGTGCTGGTTTGGTCCCTGGGGTGGTCACGGCGTGCTATGTGTTCTGGTGCGCCGGTGATGGGGAGCACTCCCCAGAGGAGGGTCCGGTGACGGACAGCCGCGGCGGGTTCACGGATGAGTGCTAACGCGTGCCCGTGTTCCCGCCATAAGCGGCGGAGGAGGACACCGTGGAGTTTTAGTGGGTAAGAGTCCCACATAACTGCACTATCTCCCCGTGGTAGTGCAGTATGCATGAGCATTTCTCCACGTTAAAAAAAAAAAAAAAAAAAAAAGGTTAGGTTAGGTTAGGTTAGGTTAGGTTAGGTTTTTTTTTTTTTTTTTTTTTTATAAAGCGCCTACCACTCCGTGTAAGGCGGAGTCTTCGAGCTAGTTGTACCTCGGACATAGTCTGAGACCTTTATTACTTATTTTTGTTACCTTCCTTCAATTTTCCAAAAATATATTTAATCTTATATTTAGTACATTTCATAATTTACATTTCATTATAGCCTTATCAGTACAAACATTTACATCCTTATCCTTATATAATTTATCCTTCCTTATATCTTACATTCTTAGTTGCTTTTTGTATGTTATTCCAAAAATTTTTGAACTACATTTTAATTTGGTATATCTATTTAGTTTATTTTTAATCTCTATTCCGGACATTTTCAACGACTTTTTTCAATATGCTACTGTTATATATTATGTACAAATATGAATCCTAAGCATATGTTCGTTTACTTATTCCTAGTGATAGTTTTGTTAGCTACTTTTAAACAAAATTCAATGAACTTATTTCTAGTTTTCTTTGTTATTAATAATGTATTCAGATTTGCCATCGTTACCTCCATTCCTAATTCCTGCTCAATCTCATGTCTCTCCAGACCGTAAGCGGGGCAGTCGGTCAGTATATGTGGTACTGTTTCCTGTTTGTCATTGTCACATATGCACGATGGGCTCTCCTTGCACTTAAACCTGTTTAGGTATTCAGAGAACCCACCGTGCCCTGTCAGTATTTGTGTAAGTGTTCCAGTTGGTTTCAGTACTCTCAAATATCTAAAAGCTTGGATGGCATCCGGGAAAAATAATTTTGTTACGCCAGCTGCGTCTTCAGATCTGTATCTTCGATTCCATTCGTCAAGCGTGTCAGCACGGATCTGCCGCTTGACGAATGAAATCGGACATTGGTCATAATCTGGTTTGGTTTTTGCCGTAAGGGCGGCGTTCTTGGCCAGCTGATCTGCTCTTTCGTTGCCCTCCAGTCCTGCGTGAGCTTTGATCCAAAAAAGTTCAACTTTTTTGGATTGATCCTTACACTGACGTAGGTTTTCTCGGATTTCCACTGCGAGGGGATGAAGAGAGCGATGGTTGGTGATCGCTTCCAGCGACGACTTAGAGTCGCTGTATACGCCGAAACTGTGTCTTGGGCTGCGCAAGATTTCTCTTGTAGCCTTGCATATAGCCAGCAATTCAGCCTGGAAGACGGTACAGTGGGACGACAGCTTAAGTTTTTGGGTTTTGGTTTCGACATCATTGCTCCAATGAGACAATGATGCCCCAACCTTGCCCTCGATCTTGCTGCCGTCCGTATATATCCGCACTGCTTGTGTGCAGTGGTTATTATGTTGCTCCTGGTCTGCCAGGCATATGAAGTGCAGGCTTATATGTTTGGCTGGGTGAGGAATTCTGTCGAACGCGGTACGTCGCTCTACCTCCCTGTCTCCTAGTGCTGGCCGAGGTACCCCCCTCCTTGCCTCATACAGGGCCGCTGCCTCTTGTATTCGGAGGTCAAGGGGAAGTATCCCAGCCAGCACCAGTGCTGAGTTCAAGGAGACTGTGCGATAGGATTTGCACAGTTTCTGGGCAAATCCCCTTTGGACCGCGTTTAACTGCTTGCGCACCATCATCTTTTCGGTTGCTGGTGCCCACGCACTTGCCGCATACAGGATTGTTGGTTCAACTACTGCCGTATAGATGGAGCGTATGACATCCGGATTGAGTCCCCAGCTGATCCTGGCTGCCCTCGACAACTGCTTGTACAGGTTTAATGCCTTTTTGCATACATTAGATGCATGGGCATTAAACGTTAGCTTGTTGTCGATGGTCAGCCCTAGGATTTTGATTTCCTGCGACATACCAATGTCGACCCCGCCCATGCTCAACAGTGGGGTGTCATATTTAAGTTTCCGCGTCACTATCATAGCGTTCGTTTTTTGCGGTGCGAATCTTAACTTATTTCTGACTCCCCACTGGTGAACATATTCGAGAGCGCCATTAGCACGTCGCTGGACTTCCATCGCTGAGTCCCCATCGAATACCAAAACGACGTCATCGGCGAAGGCTTGGCAGTAGTCTCCCCTTTGTACCAGGCTTTTCAATAGGGGGTCAAGTAACAGGTTCCAAAGAATCGGACCCCCTATCGATCCTTGCACGCAGCCTTTGTTTGTTGCCCTGGTGACCTCCTGTCCCGCATATCTCACCCTGACCTTCCTGTCTTCCAGGTAACTATCCAGCACTCTTCTGATATTTACCGGACATTTGGTTTCCGCCAACCCGGTTTTTATGGCCGGCCACCATGCACTATCAAAGGCTCCCTCTATGTCCAGCGATATCATGACGATCAGTTTCTTGTCTTTTAATTTTTTGCGTACGAGTTCTAGCAGGTCATAGAGGGAGTCTTCGGTGCTTCTCTGTGGCATAAACCCATATTGGCGTGTGCTGAGTCCAGGTATGATGTGCCATTTTACCCTACCTATAAGCATTTTCTCCAGAACTTTTCCCATCACTGGTAACAGTCCTATTGGCCTATATGATTTAGGAGCTGTATAGCTCTCCTTCCCGGGTTTCCTCAGGATGACTACTGTCGCTTCCTTCCAGATCCTCGGGAAGTAACCCAGCTCTAGGCATTTGTTTGCCAGTGATAGGAAGAGCTCTGGATCGTGGTTTATAGTTTGCTGGCAGATATCGGCCGTGAGGCCATCTGCCCCGGGAGCTTTTTTAGGGTTGAAGCTGCGTATGGCTGCGTTCAGCTCTTCCTGGGTAAACGGTGGGTCATGTTCTTCATCATGACCCATCTCGTTTACTTTTTCTGCTTCCGTCCTGATACGCCTGTGTTCCTCGCTGTCTTCTTCCTTCTTGTCCTCGGGGTAAAATGTTTCCGCCAGCAATGTGGCAGATTCTAGGTGGTTCAATGTTTTACCCTCCTTGGTCAGGGGCAGATCCTCCTGTCTTTTACTTGTCCTTCCTATTACCCTATAAATACCCTCCCAGAGTCCCTCTTTGTCCTGTTTTGCACAGAAGCTTTTCCAGCTTTCTGTTTGGGCTGCTCTTTCCGCTTTCTCATATTCTTCTTTCTTTTGCAGGTATTGCCCGACAACTTTCGCCCTCCGGATCGGCGCTGCACAGCGGACTCTGCGCTTCCCTGTGGCGACCTCCTTTTTCATCATGGCGAGCTCATTAGACCACCAAGGTAATTTAATTTTGTTATTTGATTTTAACTTTGGTATACTTATATTAGATGCTTCTACTATTACGTTAATATATAATTCTATTTTAAGTTCTAAGTCTGTTTTGTTATTAATTTCATCTATTTCAATTTTTCTTATTTTGTTATCTTCTAGCAACTGGCCCAATTTCTCACGAAATTGGTCCCAGTTTGCTTTTTTACTATTAAATATCCTGGTTGTTCTAATTATGTCTAACCCCTTTGCCCTTTTCAGTTTAATTTTAAAAAGAATGGTGTTGTGGTCAGAGCTCGTCATGCTTTCGTCCACCCTCCAGTTCTCGACCAGGTCGAGCAGATCCGCCGTGCATGCCGTGATGTCCACATAGCTGGTGTACAGCGAGGTTCCCCTCACTGTGTGGAATGTCGGTGTGTCGCCAGAGTTTAACACCTGCAATCCCATCTCTTCCAGAGTACCCGCCATTTCGATCCCTCTTTGGTCGATTTTGCTGCTGCCCCACCAAGAGTTTTTGGCATTTGCGTCTCCACCCAGGATGATTCTCTGGCCGAAGATCTTCTCTATTTTGGTAAGCTGCTCCAGGTATGGCCCTATCGGGGTTGGTTTCGGTTCCAGGTAGAATGAGACCACCGCGATCTCCCAGGCGCTTGTCTTCATCTTCACCACTGTGATGTTGGGCGTGGTGAGGTTCGGACACTGGACAACGTCTATACTGCCGTCGAAGACTGCGATTGCGGTTTTGATGACGCCTTCTCCATCGCCGGTATGCTGATATATTCTAGCACCGCGGTAGTCTTTCATTCTACCCAGACTTCCGATGTACGGCTCCTGGAGCAGTGCAAAAGCCACCCCCTTTTTGTGTGCCTCAAGCATAATCTCATTTGTAGCCAGAGCCTTCCTCTGCAGATTTGCTTGTGCCACGAGGTATGGCCTTATTTGAGAGACAGAGTTTTCTCCTGGGACCACCTTAGCAATATGCCACCCTTGACCTTGCTATCGCATCCCATTTTGCTCTGACGGGGCAATCCTGACTAAAAGCATTGTGAGCCGTTTTTTCTAACTTTGAACGCACGCAGTTGCAACATTTCGGGGCCGCACCTTCAATCCAGTCGGGGCACTCTGCCCTCATGTGAGATCCCCCGCAATGACTGCACTTGGCCTGGGTCTCCTGGCAAAAACGCCTACCATGTCCATAGCCCAGGCATAGCGAGCACTGTACAATCGGAGACTGGTCGGCCACTTTTATCCTCTGTAGGTCAATGAGGACCGACTCAGTTTCTGTCAGTCTCTGCCACATTTTGGGGGACACTCTCATTACAACGTGACACGTGTGGGGATTTCTGGTACGTTTTTTGTATGCTATTTCTAGTCTATTTTCTTGCGCATCCAGGTTTGTAAATATCTTCTTGTTTTGATTTTTCAAAGCACTAATGATGTCCCCGTCACTGTTACAGCTTAGTACGTCCTTCAGGATAACAAGGGGGTCTCTGTTTTGCATGTTTTCCACGTTTAGGCTTTCATCGGATTCTATTATTTTATTTTTAACTCGCTCTCTTTCTTCATCTGTTTTGCAGCCGATTATTATTTTTCGATCTTTGGCTTTTCTTATTTTCTCTACCTCGAATCCTCCTTCCTTTGCATTAACTGCTTTTCTGATCCTGTCCATGACCTCTTCTCCCGTTTCCTGATCGTCATTCGCGGTTACTATGAAAG
Organism: Globia sparganii; assembly: GCA_949316385.1. NCBI lineage: Eukaryota > Metazoa > Arthropoda > Insecta > Lepidoptera > Noctuidae > Globia > Globia sparganii. Next base: position 25,640,848 of record OX438657.1, read on the forward strand.
AGTGTAGAGCTGTCTGCACCGGGAGCCGCTTACCAATAGGAGTCGCAGCTACACCGGCGTAGGACCTCGTTTCCGTTCTTTTTATATGCTCATTTAGCTGCCCCATGCGTTCGGTATTCTCTTTTATGAGGTCAGCGTGCTCTTTCAGTTTCCCGATGAGATCTACGATCTCTTTATTTCCTTCTTCCTTTCTTTCTGTTTTTCCGCTCTGCACCGCTTTCTGTCCCTTCTGTGTGTCTCTTTGTAATTCTTTACTCTTTTCCTTTTCGGCCTCTGCCTCCTTAACAAGCTGGAAAAGTCTTTCCAGTGCCTGGATGACCTCTGTTTTAATTTCCGTCTTTGTATTTCGGGAGTTTCCCATATGTATTTTTGCTTTCAGGAGGCAGGCTCGTGCTTCTGAGACCCTGTTTGCATATTGGGGTGTTTTGTTCTTCACTACAGGGAGACCACCGTCTGACTCCGTTGATGTTCCCTGTGTGGCTCGTTGTTCCTCTTGGGAGTTTAGGTTCTTCACTTCCAATGTTTTGGGGTCTGCCGAAAAAGAAGAGAATAAAGACGAGGATTCCTTGGGTGTCATAGTCTGTGATGTCTTTTGAGCCAAAGTCTGCGATTTCCCAGCTTCCGAGTCTCCAGTGGTTTCCCTAGCCGTTGAGGCCATTTTTGGTTCTTCTTCAGGCAACGTAATTTTTATAAAGGTCTTGTTTCCCACAGGTGATTTTGCAGGATCCCTGTTGTCCATTTTTTCTTTTGCCGGTGTTCTAAACATGTTTATTGTCCGAGGGGCGCCTTAGATATCAAAGTTTTTTGTATAATTTAATCATATAAAGAAAATATAATAAAATTGAAACTTATATTTAAGATTTCTACTTTGTAAAGAAGTAGAAATTTGTATAAATTTGTATAAAGATTAAATATAAATGTAGGATTGTGTAAAATAATACAATATAAAAATAAAAATATAAGTCAGTCAGATTAGTTTATATCTAAATTTTAATAAATCTTGTGTTTAGAATTAGAAATGTTTAAAATTTTTGGTCAGTACTTGATAGTTCTTAATCTCGGCCAGCAGCAAACTATTACATTCAAATTTACTTATCTGCGTCAAAAGAAAACAGTCAAGTATCCCTTTAGGATTTAGTCACTTCAAGTCTGTCTTGGCCGGGAGAGTTTAATTTTAACGCTTATTTATTTTTATTTATTTTATAATTTCCTACGGTATAAACACCACTCTAGTAAAAGAGCTGTCAATAATAAAAACAGGTCACACTATTCAAGGTGTCAGTCCTTTAACTATCTTATGTCTATGTCCCACGCACAGTATACGCCGCAACACTTTAGACTATTCCGATAAATATGGGGATTCAAGTTATTTATTTATGTATATAATTATGATTTATATGCTTTTTGAGACATTTATGATCCTAAAAACCGTTTATTTTCCTGGGGTTGTAATGAAAGATGGGGTTTTTGCAGCCAAAAGAATTAAAATCACAAAACAATTTTTTGTTGGGATTCAAAAGTCTACCTGCCCAGTCACTAAAGGGTGGGTGGGAGGGCAAATTTTTGAAGTTCTATGTGAGCTAGGCTCGCGTGCGAGGTGTCAAAAGACGCGTCTCGGCGCGGGCTAACTATCTGTGAGGTTATTGGAATTTTAGCTGAACAAAAATTTTGAATTTTGCAGAAAAAACGGGTTTTTCGACCAAAATGTGAGTAAAAACCTCGAATAACACCGCCAAACGGGACTCGAATTCGCTGAACGCGCGCCGGAGTGCAGGTAAGGCAGGTAAGTAACTATTGAAACTATAAAAACGTAGATTTAGATTAGAATTTTGAAGATAAAAATTTATAAAGTATTTTGAAAGGGATTTTTTACTGAAAATTTTACAAGTCAATATACGAAAAATGTTTTTCGCAGATTCGTCAATTTTCTCCAGTGGGAAAGTTAAACGGAGCCTAGAAACGATTAATTTTGCTGAAAACAGCTTCAAAATGCGTCACCGGGATGCAAAGATATAGCGATTTGATGATTTTGTACTATCCCTTAGGTGGATTTCGTCTGTTAGTGAAAATACCAAATGCAAAAAATTTTTGAAGTTCTATGTGAGCTAGGCTCGCGTGCGAGGTGTCAAAAGACGCGTCTCGGCGCGGGCTAACTATCTGTGAGGTTATTGGAATTTTAGCTGAACAAAAATTTTGAATTTTGCAGAAAAAACGGGTTTTTCGACCAAAATGTGAGTAAAAACCTCGAATAACACCGCCAAACGGGACTCGAATTCGCTGAACGCGCGCCGGAGTGCAGGTAAGGCAGGTAAGTAACTATTGAAACTATAAAAACGTAGATTTAGATTAGAATTTTGAAGATAAAAATTTATAAAGTATTTTGAAAGGGATTTTTTACTGAAAATTTTACAAGTCAATATACGAAAAATGTTTTTCGCAGATTCGTCAATTTTCTCCAGTGGGAAAGTTAAACGGAGCCTAGAAACGATTAATTTTGCTGAAAACAGCTTCAAAATGCGTCACCGGGATGCAAAGATATAGCGATTTGATGATTTTGTACTATCCCTTAGGTGGATTTCGTCTGTTAGTGAAAATACCAAATGCAAAAAATTTTTGAAGTTCTATGTGAGCTAGGCTCGCGTGCGAGGTGTCAAAAGACGCGTCTCGGCGCGGGCTAACTATCTGTGAGGTTATTGGAATTTTAGCTGAACAAAAATTTTGAATTTTGCAGAAAAAACGGGTTTTTCGACCAAAATGTGAGTAAAAACCTCGAATAACACCGCCAAACGGGACTCGAATTCGCTGAACGCGCGCCGGAGTGCAGGTAAGGCAGGTAAGTAACTATTGAAACTATAAAAACGTAGATTTAGATTAGAATTTTGAAGATAAAAATTTATAAAGTATTTTGAAAGGGATTTTTTACTGAAAATTTTACAAGTCAATATACGAAAAATGTTTTTCGCAGATTCGTCAATTTTCTCCAGTGGGAAAGTTAAACGGAGCCTAGAAACGATTAATTTTGCTGAAAACAGCTTCAAAATGCGTCACCGGGATGCAAAGATATAGCGATTTGATGATTTTGTACTATCCCTTAGGTGGATTTCGTCTGTTAGTGAAAATACCAAATGCAAAAAATTTTTGAAGTTCTATGTGAGCTAGGCTCGCGTGCGAGGTGTCAAAAGACGCGTCTCGGCGCGGGCTAACTATCTGTGAGGTTATTGGAATTTTAGCTGAACAAAAATTTTGAATTTTGCAGAAAAAACGGGTTTTTCGACCAAAATGTGAGTAAAAACCTCGAATAACACCGCCAAACGGGACTCGAATTCGCTGAACGCGCGCCGGAGTGCAGGTAAGGCAGGTAAGTAACTATTGAAACTATAAAAACGTAGATTTAGATTAGAATTTTGAAGATAAAAATTTATAAAGTATTTTGAAAGGGATTTTTTACTGAAAATTTTACAAGTCAATATACGAAAAATGTTTTTCGCAGATTCGTCAATTTTCTCCAGTGGGAAAGTTAAACGGAGCCTAGAAACGATTAATTTTGCTGAAAACAGCTTCAAAATGCGTCACCGGGATGCAAAGATATAGCGATTTGATGATTTTGTACTATCCCTTAGGTGGATTTCGTCTGTTAGTGAAAATACCAAATGCAAAAAATTTTTGAAGTTCTATGTGAGCTAGGCTCGCGTGCGAGGTGTCAAAAGACGCGTCTCGGCGCGGGCTAACTATCTGTGAGGTTATTGGAATTTTAGCTGAACAAAAATTTTGAATTTTGCAGAAAAAACGGGTTTTTCGACCAAAATGTGAGTAAAAACCTCGAATAACACCGCCAAACGGGACTCGAATTCGCTGAACGCGCGCCGGAGTGCAGGTAAGGCAGGTAAGTAACTATTGAAACTATAAAAACGTAGATTTAGATTAGAATTTTGAAGATAAAAATTTATAAAGTATTTTGAAAGGGATTTTTTACTGAAAATTTTACAAGTCAATATACGAAAAATGTTTTTCGCAGATTCGTCAATTTTCTCCAGTGGGAAAGTTAAACGGAGCCTAGAAACGATTAATTTTGCTGAAAACAGCTTCAAAATGCGTCACCGGGATGCAAAGATATAGCGATTTGATGATTTTGTACTATCCCTTAGGTGGATTTCGTCTGTTAGTGAAAATACCAAATGCAAAAAATTTTTGAAGTTCTATGTGAGCTAGGCTCGCGTGCGAGGTGTCAAAAGACGCGTCTCGGCGCGGGCTAACTATCTGTGAGGTTATTGGAATTTTAGCTGAACAAAAATTTTGAATTTTGCAGAAAAAACGGGTTTTTCGACCAAAATGTGAGTAAAAACCTCGAATAACACCGCCAAACGGGACTCGAATTCGCTGAACGCGCGCCGGAGTGCAGGTAAGGCAGGTAAGTAACTATTGAAACTATAAAAACGTAGATTTAGATTAGAATTTTGAAGATAAAAATTTATAAAGTATTTTGAAAGGGATTTTTTACTGAAAATTTTACAAGTCAATATACGAAAAATGTTTTTCGCAGATTCGTCAATTTTCTCCAGTGGGAAAGTTAAACGGAGCCTAGAAACGATTAATTTTGCTGAAAACAGCTTCAAAATGCGTCACCGGGATGCAAAGATATAGCGATTTGATGATTTTGTACTATCCCTTAGGTGGATTTCGTCTGTTAGTGAAAATACCAAATGCAAAAAATTTTTGAAGTTCTATGTGAGCTAGGCTCGCGTGCGAGGTGTCAAAAGACGCGTCTCGGCGCGGGCTAACTATCTGTGAGGTTATTGGAATTTTAGCTGAACAAAAATTTTGAATTTTGCAGAAAAAACGGGTTTTTCGACCAAAATGTGAGTAAAAACCTCGAATAACACCGCCAAACGGGACTCGAATTCGCTGAACGCGCGCCGGAGTGCAGGTAAGGCAGGTAAGTAACTATTGAAACTATAAAAACGTAGATTTAGATTAGAATTTTGAAGATAAAAATTTATAAAGTATTTTGAAAGGGATTTTTTACTGAAAATTTTACAAGTCAATATACGAAAAATGTTTTTCGCAGATTCGTCAATTTTCTCCAGTGGGAAAGTTAAACGGAGCCTAGAAACGATTAATTTTGCTGAAAACAGCTTCAAAATGCGTCACCGGGATGCAAAGATATAGCGATTTGATGATTTTGTACTATCCCTTAGGTGGATTTCGTCTGTTAGTGAAAATACCAAATGCAAAAAATTTTTGAAGTTCTATGTGAGCTAGGCTCGCGTGCGAGGTGTCAAAAGACGCGTCTCGGCGCGGGCTAACTATCTGTGAGGTTATTGGAATTTTAGCTGAACAAAAATTTTGAATTTTGCAGAAAAAACGGGTTTTTCGACCAAAATGTGAGTAAAAACCTCGAATAACACCGCCAAACGGGACTCGAATTCGCTGAACGCGCGCCGGAGTGCAGGTAAGGCAGGTAAGTAACTATTGAAACTATAAAAACGTAGATTTAGATTAGAATTTTGAAGATAAAAATTTATAAAGTATTTTGAAAGGGATTTTTTACTGAAAATTTTACAAGTCAATATACGAAAAATGTTTTTCGCAGATTCGTCAATTTTCTCCAGTGGGAAAGTTAAACGGAGCCTAGAAACGATTAATTTTGCTGAAAACAGCTTCAAAATGCGTCACCGGGATGCAAAGATATAGCGATTTGATGATTTTGTACTATCCCTTAGGTGGATTTCGTCTGTTAGTGAAAATACCAAATGCAAAAAATTTTTGAAGTTCTATGTGAGCTAGGCTCGCGTGCGAGGTGTCAAAAGACGCGTCTCGGCGCGGGCTAACTATCTGTGAGGTTATTGGAATTTTAGCTGAACAAAAATTTTGAATTTTGCAGAAAAAACGGGTTTTTCGACCAAAATGTGAGTAAAAACCTCGAATAACACCGCCAAACGGGACTCGAATTCGCTGAACGCGCGCCGGAGTGCAGGTAAGGCAGGTAAGTAACTATTGAAACTATAAAAACGTAGATTTAGATTAGAATTTTGAAGATAAAAATTTATAAAGTATTTTGAAAGGGATTTTTTACTGAAAATTTTACAAGTCAATATACGAAAAATGTTTTTCGCAGATTCGTCAATTTTCTCCAGTGGGAAAGTTAAACGGAGCCTAGAAACGATTAATTTTGCTGAAAACAGCTTCAAAATGCGTCACCGGGATGCAAAGATATAGCGATTTGATGATTTTGTACTATCCCTTAGGTGGATTTCGTCTGTTAGTGAAAATACCAAATGCAAAAAATTTTTGAAGTTCTATGTGAGCTAGGCTCGCGTGCGAGGTGTCAAAAGACGCGTCTCGGCGCGGGCTAACTATCTGTGAGGTTATTGGAATTTTAGCTGAACAAAAATTTTGAATTTTGCAGAAAAAACGGGTTTTTCGACCAAAATGTGAGTAAAAACCTCGAATAACACCGCCAAACGGGACTCGAATTCGCTGAACGCGCGCCGGAGTGCAGGTAAGGCAGGTAAGTAACTATTGAAACTATAAAAACGTAGATTTAGATTAGAATTTTGAAGATAAAAATTTATAAAGTATTTTGAAAGGGATTTTTTACTGAAAATTTTACAAGTCAATATACGAAAAATGTTTTTCGCAGATTCGTCAATTTTCTCCAGTGGGAAAGTTAAACGGAGCCTAGAAACGATTAATTTTGCTGAAAACAGCTTCAAAATGCGTCACCGGGATGCAAAGATATAGCGATTTGATGATTTTGTACTATCCCTTAGGTGGATTTCGTCTGTTAGTGAAAATACCAAATGCAAAAAATTTTTGAAGTTCTATGTGAGCTAGGCTCGCGTGCGAGGTGTCAAAAGACGCGTCTCGGCGCGGGCTAACTATCTGTGAGGTTATTGGAATTTTAGCTGAACAAAAATTTTGAATTTTGCAGAAAAAACGGGTTTTTCGACCAAAATGTGAGTAAAAACCTCGAATAACACCGCCAAACGGGACTCGAATTCGCTGAACGCGCGCCGGAGTGCAGGTAAGGCAGGTAAGTAACTATTGAAACTATAAAAACGTAGATTTAGATTAGAATTTTGAAGATAAAAATTTATAAAGTATTTTGAAAGGGATTTTTTACTGAAAATTTTACAAGTCAATATACGAAAAATGTTTTTCGCAGATTCGTCAATTTTCTCCAGTGGGAAAGTTAAACGGAGCCTAGAAACGATTAATTTTGCTGAAAACAGCTTCAAAATGCGTCACCGGGATGCAAAGATATAGCGATTTGATGATTTTGTACTATCCCTTAGGTGGATTTCGTCTGTTAGTGAAAATACCAAATGCAAAAAATTTTTGAAGTTCTATGTGAGCTAGGCTCGCGTGCGAGGTGTCAAAAGACGCGTCTCGGCGCGGGCTAACTATCTGTGAGGTTATTGGAATTTTAGCTGAACAAAAATTTTGAATTTTGCAGAAAAAACGGGTTTTTCGACCAAAATGTGAGTAAAAACCTCGAATAACACCGCCAAACGGGACTCGAATTCGCTGAACGCGCGCCGGAGTGCAGGTAAGGCAGGTAAGTAACTATTGAAACTATAAAAACGTAGATTTAGATTAGAATTTTGAAGATAAAAATTTATAAAGTATTTTGAAAGGGATTTTTTACTGAAAATTTTACAAGTCAATATACGAAAAATGTTTTTCGCAGATTCGTCAATTTTCTCCAGTGGGAAAGTTAAACGGAGCCTAGAAACGATTAATTTTGCTGAAAACAGCTTCAAAATGCGTCACCGGGATGCAAAGATATAGCGATTTGATGATTTTGTACTATCCCTTAGGTGGATTTCGTCTGTTAGTGAAAATACCAAATGCAAAAAATTTTTGAAGTTCTATGTGAGCTAGGCTCGCGTGCGAGGTGTCAAAAGACGCGTCTCGGCGCGGGCTAACTATCTGTGAGGTTATTGGAATTTTAGCTGAACAAAAATTTTGAATTTTGCAGAAAAAACGGGTTTTTCGACCAAAATGTGAGTAAAAACCTCGAATAACACCGCCAAACGGGACTCGAATTCGCTGAACGCGCGCCGGAGTGCAGGTAAGGCAGGTAAGTAACTATTGAAACTATAAAAACGTAGATTTAGATTAGAATTTTGAAGATAAAAATTTATAAAGTATTTTGAAAGGGATTTTTTACTGAAAATTTTACAAGTCAATATACGAAAAATGTTTTTCGCAGATTCGTCAATTTTCTCCAGTGGGAAAGTTAAACGGAGCCTAGAAACGATTAATTTTGCTGAAAACAGCTTCAAAATGCGTCACCGGGATGCAAAGATATAGCGATTTGATGATTTTGTACTATCCCTTAGGTGGATTTCGTCTGTTAGTGAAAATACCAAATGCAAAAAATTTTTGAAGTTCTATGTGAGCTAGGCTCGCGTGCGAGGTGTCAAAAGACGCGTCTCGGCGCGGGCTAACTATCTGTGAGGTTATTGGAATTTTAGCTGAACAAAAATTTTGAATTTTGCAGAAAAAACGGGTTTTTCGACCAAAATGTGAGTAAAAACCTCGAATAACACCGCCAAACGGGACTCGAATTCGCTGAACGCGCGCCGGAGTGCAGGTAAGGCAGGTAAGTAACTATTGAAACTATAAAAACGTAGATTTAGATTAGAATTTTGAAGATAAAAATTTATAAAGTATTTTGAAAGGGATTTTTTACTGAAAATTTTACAAGTCAATATACGAAAAATGTTTTTCGCAGATTCGTCAATTTTCTCCAGTGGGAAAGTTAAACGGAGCCTAGAAACGATTAATTTTGCTGAAAACAGCTTCAAAATGCGTCACCGGGATGCAAAGATATAGCGATTTGATGATTTTGTACTATCCCTTAGGTGGATTTCGTCTGTTAGTGAAAATACCAAATGCAAAAAATTTTTGAAGTTCTATGTGAGCTAGGCTCGCGTGCGAGGTGTCAAAAGACGCGTCTCGGCGCGGGCTAACTATCTGTGAGGTTATTGGAATTTTAGCTGAACAAAAATTTTGAATTTTGCAGAAAAAACGGGTTTTTCGACCAAAATGTGAGTAAAAACCTCGAATAACACCGCCAAACGGGACTCGAATTCGCTGAACGCGCGCCGGAGTGCAGGTAAGGCAGGTAAGTAACTATTGAAACTATAAAAACGTAGATTTAGATTAGAATTTTGAAGATAAAAATTTATAAAGTATTTTGAAAGGGATTTTTTACTGAAAATTTTACAAGTCAATATACGAAAAATGTTTTTCGCAGATTCGTCAATTTTCTCCAGTGGGAAAGTTAAACGGAGCCTAGAAACGATTAATTTTGCTGAAAACAGCTTCAAAATGCGTCACCGGGATGCAAAGATATAGCGATTTGATGATTTTGTACTATCCCTTAGGTGGATTTCGTCTGTTAGTGAAAATACCAAATGCAAAAAATTTTTGAAGTTCTATGTGAGCTAGGCTCGCGTGCGAGGTGTCAAAAGACGCGTCTCGGCGCGGGCTAACTATCTGTGAGGTTATTGGAATTTTAGCTGAACAAAAATTTTGAATTTTGCAGAAAAAACGGGTTTTTCGACCAAAATGTGAGTAAAAACCTCGAATAACACCGCCAAACGGGACTCGAATTCGCTGAACGCGCGCCGGAGTGCAGGTAAGGCAGGTAAGTAACTATTGAAACTATAAAAACGTAGATTTAGATTAGAATTTTGAAGATAAAAATTTATAAAGTATTTTGAAAGGGATTTTTTACTGAAAATTTTACAAGTCAATATACGAAAAATGTTTTTCGCAGATTCGTCAATTTTCTCCAGTGGGAAAGTTAAACGGAGCCTAGAAACGATTAATTTTGCTGAAAACAGCTTCAAAATGCGTCACCGGGATGCAAAGATATAGCGATTTGATGATTTTGTACTATCCCTTAGGTGGATTTCGTCTGTTAGTGAAAATACCAAATGCAAAAAATTTTTGAAGTTCTATGTGAGCTAGGCTCGCGTGCGAGGTGTCAAAAGACGCGTCTCGGCGCGGGCTAACTATCTGTGAGGTTATTGGAATTTTAGCTGAACAAAAATTTTGAATTTTGCAGAAAAAACGGGTTTTTCGACCAAAATGTGAGTAAAAACCTCGAATAACACCGCCAAACGGGACTCGAATTCGCTGAACGCGCGCCGGAGTGCAGGTAAGGCAGGTAAGTAACTATTGAAACTATAAAAACGTAGATTTAGATTAGAATTTTGAAGATAAAAATTTATAAAGTATTTTGAAAGGGATTTTTTACTGAAAATTTTACAAGTCAATATACGAAAAATGTTTTTCGCAGATTCGTCAATTTTCTCCAGTGGGAAAGTTAAACGGAGCCTAGAAACGATTAATTTTGCTGAAAACAGCTTCAAAATGCGTCACCGGGATGCAAAGATATAGCGATTTGATGATTTTGTACTATCCCTTTTTTTTTTTTTTTTTTTTTTTTGTGGATGGGAAATCATCCAATGACCCCTCCCGCTCTGGGTGGAGCAGAAGGGAGTGTCAGACTCTTACTGACTAAAACCCACCCGTGTTCCTTCCTTAGCCCTTTGTGTTCCGGGGTAGCGGTAACCCTTTCGGACAATCCCGCTGCCCCGGCAGGCTTCGGCCCTTTCGGGCCCCTTCCTTATGCTGACATCTCTTTGAGGCGCGCGTGGAACACGTACGCGCCGTCCGGCACGGGCCTGGTCCTGATCGGACGGAGAGTTACCCATTACTCTCCGCCCGCAGGCCCGCGCCTACGGTGGCCGGGAGTCGTCTCGCGGCTCCCGACGCCCGGGGCGTCTCCCGCGGCGGCTGGGACGTGAGGCCCTCTCCCTCAGCCGTCCCGCCACCTCCTTCGCTAGCATGACTGCTTCGCAGAAGGAGGTGACTGCCTCCCACTCCCTCTCGCCCCGGACCATGGCTTGAACCAGGGCCGGGCGCGAGAGGTCGCCGCCGCTGCCGATCGCCTCTGCGAGAACACGGCGGTGCTCCGCCCAATTGGGGCATACCGCCACCGTATGCTCCACCGTGTCCTCCGGGCGACCCTCGCAGTGGTGACACCCGGGCGTATCCTCCCGCCCGATAATGTGCAGGTACCTCCCGAAACACCCGTGTCCGGTGAGGACCTGCGTCAGGCGGTAGGTGAGGGCGCCGTGGCGCCTCTCTAGCCACTCCTCAAAGAGGGGTCTTACCGCCGCTATCGCGGCGTGCCCTGCGCTGGGTTGCGACAGTCGCTCTTTCCATGCCGCCATGAGATCGCGCCGGAGGTCGGTCCGCTCCGCTGCGATTTGCCGCGGAAGCGGAGTTTCCCCCCGGCGTAGTGCCTCCGCGCGCCACTCGTACAGGCGCGCGAGGACTATCGCCTCCAGATCCCACGGCGGCAGTCCGGCAAGGAGGCTTGCCGCCTCGCCCGAGATCGTGCGGTACCCCCGGATTAGCCTTACGGCTACCACCTTCTGGGGCGCGTTCAGGTAATGGGCGGCTCGCCGCCGCAGTGAACGCGCCCACACCGGGGCCCCGTATAGGGCCATGGACCGCACGACCCCCGCGTAAAGCCTCCGGCAGGAGGCGTTTGGCCCCCTCAGGTTGGGCAAGAGCCGCTTGAAGGCGGCCCCGGCCCGTTCCAATTTGGGAGCCAAACGTCGAAAATGCTCGACGAAGTTCCACCGGCTGTCGAGGACGAGACCCAGGTACCTCATCGTTGTCTCGACGCCGATGTGAACCCCTCCTACCGTTAGTTGGGATCCCGAAGGCGGCCCATTCCGAGGCCCATGAAAAGACATGGCCTCGGACTTGTGCAATGCCACCTCGAGACCCAACTGCCGGATCCTCTCCACGACTATCGCAACCCCGCGTGTCATCGCGTCGGCCGCCGCCTGATGCGACCTCCCCTGCGCCAGGACTAGCGTGTCGTCAGCGTAGCAAACCACGCTGACTCCATCAGGGAGATCGGCCCGCAGCACCCAGTCGTAACCGATGTCCCACAGGAGCGGCCCCAGAACCGATCCCTGTGGGACACCGCACGACATCTCTCGCCGGTTCCATTCCCCGTTGCGACCGGGGTAGATGACGGCTCTGTCCGTCAGATACGCCCCGACTACTCGACGGAGGTAGGTCGGCACCCGGTGATACCGGAGTGCCTCCCCAATGCAACTCCAGGGCAGGGTGTTAAACGCGTTGGCGATGTCGAGTGACACCGCCACGACCACCCCACCCCGGGACACCGCGTCCCCCGTCGTGAGGGCCCTCACGCGCATGATGGCGTCCACCGTCGAGCGCCCCTTGCGGAAGCCGAACTGGCTGTCCGCAAGATCCGGCCCCGTCCTCACCAGGTGCCCGACGAGGCGGCCCGCAATCACTCTCTCAAAGAGCTTGCCGACCTCGTCGAGCAGCACGATGGGCCGGAATGCGGACGGAGAGTCCGCAGGGCGCCCTGGCTTCTGTATGAGGACCAGCTTCCCCGTCTTCCAGCGGAGTGGAAACTGGCCCCTCTCCATGCATGCGCTCAAGAGCGCCTCTAGTCGGGGCCCGAGAGCCCCTGAGGCCAGGACCCAGGCCTTACCCGGCAAGCCGTCGGGTCCTGGGGCGGTATTTTTGGCCTTCAGCCTATCCACCGCCACTCTCAGATCTACCCCGGTCACCTCAGGGATGTCGTCGTCGTCGTCCGCGTGGTCCGCTTCAGGCACCGCAAGTGGCGGAGCCATGGGCGGGGGAGTATGCTCCGCCCGTGAAGGGAACAGAGCGCTCACCACCTCCTCCACCAGCTGGGGGCGGAGACTCTGCGTCAGCGGGGGGGCCCAGGTGCGGAGTTTATTCCGCACCATTTTATAAGGGCGCCCCCATGGATCTCTGTTCAGAGTCTCCACCATCTCCTCGCGGGCCATATCCTTGGCCCGCTGGACAGCCTCGCGGAGGGCGGTCTTCGCCGCTCTGTACCCCTCGTACAGCTCCGCCTCCGTGGCTTCCGCATCCGGAGGGCGGATGCGGAGCCTGCGGTGCCTGGTGTACAGGTGTCGCGCGTCGACGCACGCCTTGCGTAGTGACTCCACCTCCCGCGACCACCAGTACACCTGACGTCGGGCGCTTCCTGGCCGGACTCGGGGCATTGCCACGTCGCATATTTCGGACATGGCCTCCCGGAACCACTCCGCCTCATCGTCGATATCGGCAGGCCTGTCCGGTGATGACACCCAGGCCTGCACGATCGAGGCTTCCAGGAGGAGCTCCCGGTCCAGCTGCTTCAGCGCCCACCGCGGACCACTCGGGGCCTGTTGGACCGGCGCGCTGGAGGTCTGGGTGGAGACGTCGAACCGGATATACCGGTGATCGGAGTAGGTCTCCACCTCCTCCATGACACGCCAGTCAATAACACTCCGTGCCAGAGCGGGGCTGGCGAACGAAATGTCCACCACGGACTCGCCCCGCATCCGCACACACGTGGGAACAGAACCCCGATTTAGGACGACCAGGCCTGTTTCCAGAGCCCAGTCCTCCACCATCCTGCCCCGCACGTCCGTGCAACGGGAACCCCAGGCCAGATTCTTGGCGTTGAAGTCCCCGAGCACTAGTACGGGGAAGCGATGGTTTCCGGCGACGACGACACTCAACTCTGTTAAAGAGTTCTGGAACTCGGCGAGAGTTCGGCTCGGAGAGAAGTACACTCCCACTACTACTATCTCTCCGAACCGTGCTGCTACGCACCCCTGTCCCTTCGTGACTCCTTCGAGGGACGGGGTGCCGGCGGCGGCCGACGAAATTAGGGCCACTGAGCCGCTCAGGTCCTCCACCCAGTCATCCCTGGGCGGGACAAAGTACGGCTCAGCGACCACGGCGATGTTGATCGACCACTGCGCCATGCTCTGGAGCAACAGGTCCTGGGCGCAGGCGCAGTGGTTGATGTTCGCCTGGAGGAGGCGTAATGGAGCCATCACTCCTCCATTTCAGCCCCCTCCTGGGCCCCTTGCGAGGGCCCCTCCACGGTGGCGGCGGCGATGGTAGCGGCGGCGGCGGTGACGGCGGCGGCGTCGGCGGCGGCGGCGGCGGCGGTGGCGGCAGCAGAGGCGGCAGCGACGGTGGTGGTGGCGGCGGTGGTGGCGGAGGGCCTCCCTTTCCTTTTGGCTCCGTCGGGTGGAACGCAGCACTTGCTCCCTGCCCGGTGCTCGGCCGGCTTGCCGGCAGCCGCACATGCGACGCAGTGCGGCGCGGCGCTGCACGAGCCGGCCGTGTGTCCGGGCTGACCGCAGCGGAAGCACAGAGTGCTGCGGTCCACCTCCGAGGTGCACTGGACGCCTACGTGGTGCCCCACATGGCATCGGAAGCACCTCAGAGGTCTGGGTTCCAGCAGCTTGACCTGCGCCGAAACCCAGCCGACCAGAAGCCTTCGGCCCTCCACGATCTTTCTGGCCGCCGTCACGGGGCAGCTTACCGTTACGGTTCGCATGCCCGTGAAGTCAGGACGTATGGTGCCCGCCTTCACTTGGTCGGCCAGACACCCGCCCGTCCTGACGACGGCGGCCACCACCTCTCCCTCCGTTACGGAGTCATCCAGGCCCAAGATGCGCATGTCTGCGCACTTGACGGGCCTGGATACTCGAACCTCCTCCGCATTTAGGGACGCCCTTAGCTTCTCAGCTAGGGCGTCAGCGGTGGGGCCACTCGTCACGCCAGGGATCTCCAGCATGCGGGCGCCAGTGGCGGTCACCCTATGCCGGAGGCCCCCGGCGATCCCCAGCTCCTGGAGGTCCACCGTCGCTCTGGCCTTCGTGAGCACGTCGCAGTACGTCACGCCCTTTTTGACCGCGTCCGGCTGCAGTGTTATGACCACAGCCGCGGTCTTCGGGGCGCGGAGCCTAGCTGCGACGGCTCGCTCCTTGCGGCGCCGCCTTTGCGCCTTTTTCCTGGCCGCCTTGGCCGCCTTCTTCTTCTGCCCGACCACCTGCCATTCGGCGTCGGTCGCGGCAGAAGTGGGAGTGTTCTGGGGGCCGGGCGTAGGCTCTGGGGCCTTCGCCTTCCCTCCCCCCCCGCCCCTCTTCCGGGCCGGCGCCGGGGTTTTGCCAGCAGGAGCCGGCCTTACCGTCGCCGGGGCTCCGCCTGCAGGCACCGGTTTAGCCGGCGCCGGGGCTCCGCCAGCCGACGCCGGTTTCGCCCTCGCCGGGGCTCCGCCAGCAGACGCTGGCTTGGCCGGCACCTGAGCCCGGCCTGACGGCCCGGGTTTAGAGGCGGCCGTTGCCGCTGCGGCCGCGTACGAGGCCGCCTTCGGCCCCGGGGCCGCCGCCTTGCCCGCCAGAGGTGGGCGCAGGACTATGCCCTCCAGGACGGAAAACCGCGCCTGGAAGGCCGCCAGCTCCTGCCGAACCAGGTCCAGGACCTGGTTCTCCACCGGGATAGGCCGGCTCGGTGATTCCGCCTGCGCCCTGCCGGTGCTCCTCAAGGTGGCCAGGTCTGCCCGGAGCCTCCCGTTCTCCTCTCGGAGATGCTCCATCGCGGCCGTCAGGCGGGCGACCTCGGCTCGCAATTCGGCCACTTCTCCGGCCGAAGGGCCGACGTAGTTGGCCGCCTCCGCTGCCTCCATGATGGAGGCCGTTGCCGAGACTATGGCCCTGTTCTTCGAAGCTTGAAGCTTCTTCAGGGACACGTCCCGGATCGCGGCCTCCACGACCGCCGCAAACCTGCGCCTGCGGTCCGCCCCGGGGCTGCCAGCCGCACCCGCCTCGTCGCCAGAGGACCCCGAAGCGACCGCGCGACCGGCCTCCGCCTCCTTTGCTGGCTCCTCCGCCAGTTCTGCCGCCTCTCGGGCAGTGAGCCCCCTCCCCTTGCCTCGCTCCCGGACTCCTCCCCGCCTGCTGGTGGGGATTTTCCGGGCCGAGGCCAGCTCCCCGTCGGAGGACGACCCCTGGCCGTCCTCCGACCTTGGCCGCTTGCTGTTGGACTTTTTTCCAGCAGCAGCCATCTTCTTGGCACGGCTGGGGCTCCCTGAGCCTCCCGTGCTCGCACCTCCAGATGCGGCGTCGGACTCCGACCCCGCATCACTCCTCTCCTCTTCCGGTTTTTTGTTCTTTAAAATTGCAGTATCCATATTTGTTCCCACGAGTATTAAACTTTGTATTATCTCAAAAATCTAGTGGTTCGCACTAGCGACTAAATCAAGCTACCCATTAGCCAAGCTTAGTACCTCCCTCACGGTGCGCCGCCGCTTGGAGGTTTGGGGAATTTTTTTTATAGAGGTTAATCTTCCTCGCGGTCCGGGCGGTTAAGCCAAGACCCTCGACCCCCTTCAACAGCCAGAGACATGACCTTAACTGTCTCCAGGGCTACGAGATTAGCGGTGGCAGCAGGGTTACCCCTCCTGCCTGCCCGGCGGCAGGGTAAGTGCACACCGGGCCCGCTCTGACCCCCCACCACAACTGCCGCTCAGCTACTCAGAGCGGCACGTGTGGAGCGATCCTCCTGGCAGAACATTGGCATGCGGACAGCGAGATTCCACTGGGAAATAATCCCAGTGGAAAATCGCTGCCCGCACCCCGGGATGCACCGGCCCGAACACTGGTCTTCCCCCCGGACGTATCCAGAAAGGAACCCCAGTACCCAGGCACACGTGGAGGTTTTCTGCCCGAGCACCCCTTGTACTATCCCTTAGGTGGATTTCGTCTGTTAGTGAAAATACCAAATGCAAAAAATTTTTGAAGTTCTATGTGAGCTAGGCTCGCGTGCGAGGTGTCAAAAGACGCGTCTCGGCGCGGGCTAACTATCTGTGAGGTTATTGGAATTTTAGCTGAACAAAAATTTTGAATTTTGCAGAAAAAACGGGTTTTTCGACCAAAATGTGAGTAAAAACCTCGAATAACACCGCCAAACGGGACTCGAATTCGCTGAACGCGCGCCGGAGTGCAGGTAAGGCAGGTAAGTAACTATTGAAACTATAAAAACGTAGATTTAGATTAGAATTTTGAAGATAAAAATTTATAAAGTATTTTGAAAGGGATTTTTTACTGAAAATTTTACAAGTCAATATACGAAAAATGTTTTTCGCAGATTCGTCAATTTTCTCCAGTGGGAAAGTTAAACGGAGCCTAGAAACGATTAATTTTGCTGAAAACAGCTTCAAAATGCGTCACCGGGATGCAAAGATATAGCGATTTGATGATTTTGTACTATCCCTTAGGTGGATTTCGTCTGTTAGTGAAAATACCAAATGCAAAAAATTTTTGAAGTTCTATGTGAGCTAGGCTCGCGTGCGAGGTGTCAAAAGACGCGTCTCGGCGCGGGCTAACTATCTGTGAGGTTATTGGAATTTTAGCTGAACAAAAATTTTGAATTTTGCAGAAAAAACGGGTTTTTCGACCAAAATGTGAGTAAAAACCTCGAATAACACCGCCAAACGGGACTCGAATTCGCTGAACGCGCGCCGGAGTGCAGGTAAGGCAGGTAAGTAACTATTGAAACTATAAAAACGTAGATTTAGATTAGAATTTTGAAGATAAAAATTTATAAAGTATTTTGAAAGGGATTTTTTACTGAAAATTTTACAAGTCAATATACGAAAAATGTTTTTCGCAGATTCGTCAATTTTCTCCAGTGGGAAAGTTAAACGGAGCCTAGAAACGATTAATTTTGCTGAAAACAGCTTCAAAATGCGTCACCGGGATGCAAAGATATAGCGATTTGATGATTTTGTACTATCCCTTAGGTGGATTTCGTCTGTTAGTGAAAATACCAAATGCAAAAAATTTTTGAAGTTCTATGTGAGCTAGGCTCGCGTGCGAGGTGTCAAAAGACGCGTCTCGGCGCGGGCTAACTATCTGTGAGGTTATTGGAATTTTAGCTGAACAAAAATTTTGAATTTTGCAGAAAAAACGGGTTTTTCGACCAAAATGTGAGTAAAAACCTCGAATAACACCGCCAAACGGGACTCGAATTCGCTGAACGCGCGCCGGAGTGCAGGTAAGGCAGGTAAGTAACTATTGAAACTATAAAAACGTAGATTTAGATTAGAATTTTGAAGATAAAAATTTATAAAGTATTTTGAAAGGGATTTTTTACTGAAAATTTTACAAGTCAATATACGAAAAATGTTTTTCGCAGATTCGTCAATTTTCTCCAGTGGGAAAGTTAAACGGAGCCTAGAAACGATTAATTTTGCTGAAAACAGCTTCAAAATGCGTCACCGGGATGCAAAGATATAGCGATTTGATGATTTTGTACTATCCCTTAGGTGGATTTCGTCTGTTAGTGAAAATACCAAATGCAAAAAATTTTTGAAGTTCTATGTGAGCTAGGCTCGCGTGCGAGGTGTCAAAAGACGCGTCTCGGCGCGGGCTAACTATCTGTGAGGTTATTGGAATTTTAGCTGAACAAAAATTTTGAATTTTGCAGAAAAAACGGGTTTTTCGACCAAAATGTGAGTAAAAACCTCGAATAACACCGCCAAACGGGACTCGAATTCGCTGAACGCGCGCCGGAGTGCAGGTAAGGCAGGTAAGTAACTATTGAAACTATAAAAACGTAGATTTAGATTAGAATTTTGAAGATAAAAATTTATAAAGTATTTTGAAAGGGATTTTTTACTGAAAATTTTACAAGTCAATATACGAAAAATGTTTTTCGCAGATTCGTCAATTTTCTCCAGTGGGAAAGTTAAACGGAGCCTAGAAACGATTAATTTTGCTGAAAACAGCTTCAAAATGCGTCACCGGGATGCAAAGATATAGCGATTTGATGATTTTGTACTATCCCTTAGGTGGATTTCGTCTGTTAGTGAAAATACCAAATGCAAAAAATTTTTGAAGTTCTATGTGAGCTAGGCTCGCGTGCGAGGTGTCAAAAGACGCGTCTCGGCGCGGGCTAACTATCTGTGAGGTTATTGGAATTTTAGCTGAACAAAAATTTTGAATTTTGCAGAAAAAACGGGTTTTTCGACCAAAATGTGAGTAAAAACCTCGAATAACACCGCCAAACGGGACTCGAATTCGCTGAACGCGCGCCGGAGTGCAGGTAAGGCAGGTAAGTAACTATTGAAACTATAAAAACGTAGATTTAGATTAGAATTTTGAAGATAAAAATTTATAAAGTATTTTGAAAGGGATTTTTTACTGAAAATTTTACAAGTCAATATACGAAAAATGTTTTTCGCAGATTCGTCAATTTTCTCCAGTGGGAAAGTTAAACGGAGCCTAGAAACGATTAATTTTGCTGAAAACAGCTTCAAAATGCGTCACCGGGATGCAAAGATATAGCGATTTGATGATTTTGTACTATCCCTTAGGTGGATTTCGTCTGTTAGTGAAAATACCAAATGCAAAAAATTTTTGAAGTTCTATGTGAGCTAGGCTCGCGTGCGAGGTGTCAAAAGACGCGTCTCGGCGCGGGCTAACTATCTGTGAGGTTATTGGAATTTTAGCTGAACAAAAATTTTGAATTTTGCAGAAAAAACGGGTTTTTCGACCAAAATGTGAGTAAAAACCTCGAATAACACCGCCAAACGGGACTCGAATTCGCTGAACGCGCGCCGGAGTGCAGGTAAGGCAGGTAAGTAACTATTGAAACTATAAAAACGTAGATTTAGATTAGAATTTTGAAGATAAAAATTTATAAAGTATTTTGAAAGGGATTTTTTACTGAAAATTTTACAAGTCAATATACGAAAAATGTTTTTCGCAGATTCGTCAATTTTCTCCAGTGGGAAAGTTAAACGGAGCCTAGAAACGATTAATTTTGCTGAAAACAGCTTCAAAATGCGTCACCGGGATGCAAAGATATAGCGATTTGATGATTTTGTACTATCCCTTAGGTGGATTTCGTCTGTTAGTGAAAATACCAAATGCAAAAAATTTTTGAAGTTCTATGTGAGCTAGGCTCGCGTGCGAGGTGTCAAAAGACGCGTCTCGGCGCGGGCTAACTATCTGTGAGGTTATTGGAATTTTAGCTGAACAAAAATTTTGAATTTTGCAGAAAAAACGGGTTTTTCGACCAAAATGTGAGTAAAAACCTCGAATAACACCGCCAAACGGGACTCGAATTCGCTGAACGCGCGCCGGAGTGCAGGTAAGGCAGGTAAGTAACTATTGAAACTATAAAAACGTAGATTTAGATTAGAATTTTGAAGATAAAAATTTATAAAGTATTTTGAAAGGGATTTTTTACTGAAAATTTTACAAGTCAATATACGAAAAATGTTTTTCGCAGATTCGTCAATTTTCTCCAGTGGGAAAGTTAAACGGAGCCTAGAAACGATTAATTT
The DNA here is from genome assembly GCA_949316385.1 of Globia sparganii. Classification (NCBI taxonomy): domain Eukaryota; kingdom Metazoa; phylum Arthropoda; class Insecta; order Lepidoptera; family Noctuidae; genus Globia; species Globia sparganii. The sequence goes on from OX438657.1 coordinate 25,661,087, forward strand.
TGCTGAAAACAGCTTCAAAATGCGTCACCGGGATGCAAAGATATAGCGATTTGATGATTTTGTACTATCCCTTAGGTGGATTTCGTCTGTTAGTGAAAATACCAAATGCAAAAAATTTTTGAAGTTCTATGTGAGCTAGGCTCGCGTGCGAGGTGTCAAAAGACGCGTCTCGGCGCGGGCTAACTATCTGTGAGGTTATTGGAATTTTAGCTGAACAAAAATTTTGAATTTTGCAGAAAAAACGGGTTTTTCGACCAAAATGTGAGTAAAAACCTCGAATAACACCGCCAAACGGGACTCGAATTCGCTGAACGCGCGCCGGAGTGCAGGTAAGGCAGGTAAGTAACTATTGAAACTATAAAAACGTAGATTTAGATTAGAATTTTGAAGATAAAAATTTATAAAGTATTTTGAAAGGGATTTTTTACTGAAAATTTTACAAGTCAATATACGAAAAATGTTTTTCGCAGATTCGTCAATTTTCTCCAGTGGGAAAGTTAAACGGAGCCTAGAAACGATTAATTTTGCTGAAAACAGCTTCAAAATGCGTCACCGGGATGCAAAGATATAGCGATTTGATGATTTTGTACTATCCCTTAGGTGGATTTCGTCTGTTAGTGAAAATACCAAATGCAAAAAATTTTTGAAGTTCTATGTGAGCTAGGCTCGCGTGCGAGGTGTCAAAAGACGCGTCTCGGCGCGGGCTAACTATCTGTGAGGTTATTGGAATTTTAGCTGAACAAAAATTTTGAATTTTGCAGAAAAAACGGGTTTTTCGACCAAAATGTGAGTAAAAACCTCGAATAACACCGCCAAACGGGACTCGAATTCGCTGAACGCGCGCCGGAGTGCAGGTAAGGCAGGTAAGTAACTATTGAAACTATAAAAACGTAGATTTAGATTAGAATTTTGAAGATAAAAATTTATAAAGTATTTTGAAAGGGATTTTTTACTGAAAATTTTACAAGTCAATATACGAAAAATGTTTTTCGCAGATTCGTCAATTTTCTCCAGTGGGAAAGTTAAACGGAGCCTAGAAACGATTAATTTTGCTGAAAACAGCTTCAAAATGCGTCACCGGGATGCAAAGATATAGCGATTTGATGATTTTGTACTATCCCTTAGGTGGATTTCGTCTGTTAGTGAAAATACCAAATGCAAAAAATTTTTGAAGTTCTATGTGAGCTAGGCTCGCGTGCGAGGTGTCAAAAGACGCGTCTCGGCGCGGGCTAACTATCTGTGAGGTTATTGGAATTTTAGCTGAACAAAAATTTTGAATTTTGCAGAAAAAACGGGTTTTTCGACCAAAATGTGAGTAAAAACCTCGAATAACACCGCCAAACGGGACTCGAATTCGCTGAACGCGCGCCGGAGTGCAGGTAAGGCAGGTAAGTAACTATTGAAACTATAAAAACGTAGATTTAGATTAGAATTTTGAAGATAAAAATTTATAAAGTATTTTGAAAGGGATTTTTTACTGAAAATTTTACAAGTCAATATACGAAAAATGTTTTTCGCAGATTCGTCAATTTTCTCCAGTGGGAAAGTTAAACGGAGCCTAGAAACGATTAATTTTGCTGAAAACAGCTTCAAAATGCGTCACCGGGATGCAAAGATATAGCGATTTGATGATTTTGTACTATCCCTTAGGTGGATTTCGTCTGTTAGTGAAAATACCAAATGCAAAAAATTTTTGAAGTTCTATGTGAGCTAGGCTCGCGTGCGAGGTGTCAAAAGACGCGTCTCGGCGCGGGCTAACTATCTGTGAGGTTATTGGAATTTTAGCTGAACAAAAATTTTGAATTTTGCAGAAAAAACGGGTTTTTCGACCAAAATGTGAGTAAAAACCTCGAATAACACCGCCAAACGGGACTCGAATTCGCTGAACGCGCGCCGGAGTGCAGGTAAGGCAGGTAAGTAACTATTGAAACTATAAAAACGTAGATTTAGATTAGAATTTTGAAGATAAAAATTTATAAAGTATTTTGAAAGGGATTTTTTACTGAAAATTTTACAAGTCAATATACGAAAAATGTTTTTCGCAGATTCGTCAATTTTCTCCAGTGGGAAAGTTAAACGGAGCCTAGAAACGATTAATTTTGCTGAAAACAGCTTCAAAATGCGTCACCGGGATGCAAAGATATAGCGATTTGATGATTTTGTACTATCCCTTAGGTGGATTTCGTCTGTTAGTGAAAATACCAAATGCAAAAAATTTTTGAAGTTCTATGTGAGCTAGGCTCGCGTGCGAGGTGTCAAAAGACGCGTCTCGGCGCGGGCTAACTATCTGTGAGGTTATTGGAATTTTAGCTGAACAAAAATTTTGAATTTTGCAGAAAAAACGGGTTTTTCGACCAAAATGTGAGTAAAAACCTCGAATAACACCGCCAAACGGGACTCGAATTCGCTGAACGCGCGCCGGAGTGCAGGTAAGGCAGGTAAGTAACTATTGAAACTATAAAAACGTAGATTTAGATTAGAATTTTGAAGATAAAAATTTATAAAGTATTTTGAAAGGGATTTTTTACTGAAAATTTTACAAGTCAATATACGAAAAATGTTTTTCGCAGATTCGTCAATTTTCTCCAGTGGGAAAGTTAAACGGAGCCTAGAAACGATTAATTTTGCTGAAAACAGCTTCAAAATGCGTCACCGGGATGCAAAGATATAGCGATTTGATGATTTTGTACTATCCCTTAGGTGGATTTCGTCTGTTAGTGAAAATACCAAATGCAAAAAATTTTTGAAGTTCTATGTGAGCTAGGCTCGCGTGCGAGGTGTCAAAAGACGCGTCTCGGCGCGGGCTAACTATCTGTGAGGTTATTGGAATTTTAGCTGAACAAAAATTTTGAATTTTGCAGAAAAAACGGGTTTTTCGACCAAAATGTGAGTAAAAACCTCGAATAACACCGCCAAACGGGACTCGAATTCGCTGAACGCGCGCCGGAGTGCAGGTAAGGCAGGTAAGTAACTATTGAAACTATAAAAACGTAGATTTAGATTAGAATTTTGAAGATAAAAATTTATAAAGTATTTTGAAAGGGATTTTTTACTGAAAATTTTACAAGTCAATATACGAAAAATGTTTTTCGCAGATTCGTCAATTTTCTCCAGTGGGAAAGTTAAACGGAGCCTAGAAACGATTAATTTTGCTGAAAACAGCTTCAAAATGCGTCACCGGGATGCAAAGATATAGCGATTTGATGATTTTGTACTATCCCTTAGGTGGATTTCGTCTGTTAGTGAAAATACCAAATGCAAAAAATTTTTGAAGTTCTATGTGAGCTAGGCTCGCGTGCGAGGTGTCAAAAGACGCGTCTCGGCGCGGGCTAACTATCTGTGAGGTTATTGGAATTTTAGCTGAACAAAAATTTTGAATTTTGCAGAAAAAACGGGTTTTTCGACCAAAATGTGAGTAAAAACCTCGAATAACACCGCCAAACGGGACTCGAATTCGCTGAACGCGCGCCGGAGTGCAGGTAAGGCAGGTAAGTAACTATTGAAACTATAAAAACGTAGATTTAGATTAGAATTTTGAAGATAAAAATTTATAAAGTATTTTGAAAGGGATTTTTTACTGAAAATTTTACAAGTCAATATACGAAAAATGTTTTTCGCAGATTCGTCAATTTTCTCCAGTGGGAAAGTTAAACGGAGCCTAGAAACGATTAATTTTGCTGAAAACAGCTTCAAAATGCGTCACCGGGATGCAAAGATATAGCGATTTGATGATTTTGTACTATCCCTTAGGTGGATTTCGTCTGTTAGTGAAAATACCAAATGCAAAAAATTTTTGAAGTTCTATGTGAGCTAGGCTCGCGTGCGAGGTGTCAAAAGACGCGTCTCGGCGCGGGCTAACTATCTGTGAGGTTATTGGAATTTTAGCTGAACAAAAATTTTGAATTTTGCAGAAAAAACGGGTTTTTCGACCAAAATGTGAGTAAAAACCTCGAATAACACCGCCAAACGGGACTCGAATTCGCTGAACGCGCGCCGGAGTGCAGGTAAGGCAGGTAAGTAACTATTGAAACTATAAAAACGTAGATTTAGATTAGAATTTTGAAGATAAAAATTTATAAAGTATTTTGAAAGGGATTTTTTACTGAAAATTTTACAAGTCAATATACGAAAAATGTTTTTCGCAGATTCGTCAATTTTCTCCAGTGGGAAAGTTAAACGGAGCCTAGAAACGATTAATTTTGCTGAAAACAGCTTCAAAATGCGTCACCGGGATGCAAAGATATAGCGATTTGATGATTTTGTACTATCCCTTAGGTGGATTTCGTCTGTTAGTGAAAATACCAAATGCAAAAAATTTTTGAAGTTCTATGTGAGCTAGGCTCGCGTGCGAGGTGTCAAAAGACGCGTCTCGGCGCGGGCTAACTATCTGTGAGGTTATTGGAATTTTAGCTGAACAAAAATTTTGAATTTTGCAGAAAAAACGGGTTTTTCGACCAAAATGTGAGTAAAAACCTCGAATAACACCGCCAAACGGGACTCGAATTCGCTGAACGCGCGCCGGAGTGCAGGTAAGGCAGGTAAGTAACTATTGAAACTATAAAAACGTAGATTTAGATTAGAATTTTGAAGATAAAAATTTATAAAGTATTTTGAAAGGGATTTTTTACTGAAAATTTTACAAGTCAATATACGAAAAATGTTTTTCGCAGATTCGTCAATTTTCTCCAGTGGGAAAGTTAAACGGAGCCTAGAAACGATTAATTTTGCTGAAAACAGCTTCAAAATGCGTCACCGGGATGCAAAGATATAGCGATTTGATGATTTTGTACTATCCCTTAGGTGGATTTCGTCTGTTAGTGAAAATACCAAATGCAAAAAATTTTTGAAGTTCTATGTGAGCTAGGCTCGCGTGCGAGGTGTCAAAAGACGCGTCTCGGCGCGGGCTAACTATCTGTGAGGTTATTGGAATTTTAGCTGAACAAAAATTTTGAATTTTGCAGAAAAAACGGGTTTTTCGACCAAAATGTGAGTAAAAACCTCGAATAACACCGCCAAACGGGACTCGAATTCGCTGAACGCGCGCCGGAGTGCAGGTAAGGCAGGTAAGTAACTATTGAAACTATAAAAACGTAGATTTAGATTAGAATTTTGAAGATAAAAATTTATAAAGTATTTTGAAAGGGATTTTTTACTGAAAATTTTACAAGTCAATATACGAAAAATGTTTTTCGCAGATTCGTCAATTTTCTCCAGTGGGAAAGTTAAACGGAGCCTAGAAACGATTAATTTTGCTGAAAACAGCTTCAAAATGCGTCACCGGGATGCAAAGATATAGCGATTTGATGATTTTGTACTATCCCTTAGGTGGATTTCGTCTGTTAGTGAAAATACCAAATGCAAAAAATTTTTGAAGTTCTATGTGAGCTAGGCTCGCGTGCGAGGTGTCAAAAGACGCGTCTCGGCGCGGGCTAACTATCTGTGAGGTTATTGGAATTTTAGCTGAACAAAAATTTTGAATTTTGCAGAAAAAACGGGTTTTTCGACCAAAATGTGAGTAAAAACCTCGAATAACACCGCCAAACGGGACTCGAATTCGCTGAACGCGCGCCGGAGTGCAGGTAAGGCAGGTAAGTAACTATTGAAACTATAAAAACGTAGATTTAGATTAGAATTTTGAAGATAAAAATTTATAAAGTATTTTGAAAGGGATTTTTTACTGAAAATTTTACAAGTCAATATACGAAAAATGTTTTTCGCAGATTCGTCAATTTTCTCCAGTGGGAAAGTTAAACGGAGCCTAGAAACGATTAATTTTGCTGAAAACAGCTTCAAAATGCGTCACCGGGATGCAAAGATATAGCGATTTGATGATTTTGTACTATCCCTTAGGTGGATTTCGTCTGTTAGTGAAAATACCAAATGCAAAAAATTTTTGAAGTTCTATGTGAGCTAGGCTCGCGTGCGAGGTGTCAAAAGACGCGTCTCGGCGCGGGCTAACTATCTGTGAGGTTATTGGAATTTTAGCTGAACAAAAATTTTGAATTTTGCAGAAAAAACGGGTTTTTCGACCAAAATGTGAGTAAAAACCTCGAATAACACCGCCAAACGGGACTCGAATTCGCTGAACGCGCGCCGGAGTGCAGGTAAGGCAGGTAAGTAACTATTGAAACTATAAAAACGTAGATTTAGATTAGAATTTTGAAGATAAAAATTTATAAAGTATTTTGAAAGGGATTTTTTACTGAAAATTTTACAAGTCAATATACGAAAAATGTTTTTCGCAGATTCGTCAATTTTCTCCAGTGGGAAAGTTAAACGGAGCCTAGAAACGATTAATTTTGCTGAAAACAGCTTCAAAATGCGTCACCGGGATGCAAAGATATAGCGATTTGATGATTTTGTACTATCCCTTAGGTGGATTTCGTCTGTTAGTGAAAATACCAAATGCAAAAAATTTTTGAAGTTCTATGTGAGCTAGGCTCGCGTGCGAGGTGTCAAAAGACGCGTCTCGGCGCGGGCTAACTATCTGTGAGGTTATTGGAATTTTAGCTGAACAAAAATTTTGAATTTTGCAGAAAAAACGGGTTTTTCGACCAAAATGTGAGTAAAAACCTCGAATAACACCGCCAAACGGGACTCGAATTCGCTGAACGCGCGCCGGAGTGCAGGTAAGGCAGGTAAGTAACTATTGAAACTATAAAAACGTAGATTTAGATTAGAATTTTGAAGATAAAAATTTATAAAGTATTTTGAAAGGGATTTTTTACTGAAAATTTTACAAGTCAATATACGAAAAATGTTTTTCGCAGATTCGTCAATTTTCTCCAGTGGGAAAGTTAAACGGAGCCTAGAAACGATTAATTTTGCTGAAAACAGCTTCAAAATGCGTCACCGGGATGCAAAGATATAGCGATTTGATGATTTTGTACTATCCCTTAGGTGGATTTCGTCTGTTAGTGAAAATACCAAATGCAAAAAATTTTTGAAGTTCTATGTGAGCTAGGCTCGCGTGCGAGGTGTCAAAAGACGCGTCTCGGCGCGGGCTAACTATCTGTGAGGTTATTGGAATTTTAGCTGAACAAAAATTTTGAATTTTGCAGAAAAAACGGGTTTTTCGACCAAAATGTGAGTAAAAACCTCGAATAACACCGCCAAACGGGACTCGAATTCGCTGAACGCGCGCCGGAGTGCAGGTAAGGCAGGTAAGTAACTATTGAAACTATAAAAACGTAGATTTAGATTAGAATTTTGAAGATAAAAATTTATAAAGTATTTTGAAAGGGATTTTTTACTGAAAATTTTACAAGTCAATATACGAAAAATGTTTTTCGCAGATTCGTCAATTTTCTCCAGTGGGAAAGTTAAACGGAGCCTAGAAACGATTAATTTTGCTGAAAACAGCTTCAAAATGCGTCACCGGGATGCAAAGATATAGCGATTTGATGATTTTGTACTATCCCTTAGGTGGATTTCGTCTGTTAGTGAAAATACCAAATGCAAAAAATTTTTGAAGTTCTATGTGAGCTAGGCTCGCGTGCGAGGTGTCAAAAGACGCGTCTCGGCGCGGGCTAACTATCTGTGAGGTTATTGGAATTTTAGCTGAACAAAAATTTTGAATTTTGCAGAAAAAACGGGTTTTTCGACCAAAATGTGAGTAAAAACCTCGAATAACACCGCCAAACGGGACTCGAATTCGCTGAACGCGCGCCGGAGTGCAGGTAAGGCAGGTAAGTAACTATTGAAACTATAAAAACGTAGATTTAGATTAGAATTTTGAAGATAAAAATTTATAAAGTATTTTGAAAGGGATTTTTTACTGAAAATTTTACAAGTCAATATACGAAAAATGTTTTTCGCAGATTCGTCAATTTTCTCCAGTGGGAAAGTTAAACGGAGCCTAGAAACGATTAATTTTGCTGAAAACAGCTTCAAAATGCGTCACCGGGATGCAAAGATATAGCGATTTGATGATTTTGTACTATCCCTTAGGTGGATTTCGTCTGTTAGTGAAAATACCAAATGCAAAAAATTTTTGAAGTTCTATGTGAGCTAGGCTCGCGTGCGAGGTGTCAAAAGACGCGTCTCGGCGCGGGCTAACTATCTGTGAGGTTATTGGAATTTTAGCTGAACAAAAATTTTGAATTTTGCAGAAAAAACGGGTTTTTCGACCAAAATGTGAGTAAAAACCTCGAATAACACCGCCAAACGGGACTCGAATTCGCTGAACGCGCGCCGGAGTGCAGGTAAGGCAGGTAAGTAACTATTGAAACTATAAAAACGTAGATTTAGATTAGAATTTTGAAGATAAAAATTTATAAAGTATTTTGAAAGGGATTTTTTACTGAAAATTTTACAAGTCAATATACGAAAAATGTTTTTCGCAGATTCGTCAATTTTCTCCAGTGGGAAAGTTAAACGGAGCCTAGAAACGATTAATTTTGCTGAAAACAGCTTCAAAATGCGTCACCGGGATGCAAAGATATAGCGATTTGATGATTTTGTACTATCCCTTAGGTGGATTTCGTCTGTTAGTGAAAATACCAAATGCAAAAAATTTTTGAAGTTCTATGTGAGCTAGGCTCGCGTGCGAGGTGTCAAAAGACGCGTCTCGGCGCGGGCTAACTATCTGTGAGGTTATTGGAATTTTAGCTGAACAAAAATTTTGAATTTTGCAGAAAAAACGGGTTTTTCGACCAAAATGTGAGTAAAAACCTCGAATAACACCGCCAAACGGGACTCGAATTCGCTGAACGCGCGCCGGAGTGCAGGTAAGGCAGGTAAGTAACTATTGAAACTATAAAAACGTAGATTTAGATTAGAATTTTGAAGATAAAAATTTATAAAGTATTTTGAAAGGGATTTTTTACTGAAAATTTTACAAGTCAATATACGAAAAATGTTTTTCGCAGATTCGTCAATTTTCTCCAGTGGGAAAGTTAAACGGAGCCTAGAAACGATTAATTTTGCTGAAAACAGCTTCAAAATGCGTCACCGGGATGCAAAGATATAGCGATTTGATGATTTTGTACTATCCCTTAGGTGGATTTCGTCTGTTAGTGAAAATACCAAATGCAAAAAATTTTTGAAGTTCTATGTGAGCTAGGCTCGCGTGCGAGGTGTCAAAAGACGCGTCTCGGCGCGGGCTAACTATCTGTGAGGTTATTGGAATTTTAGCTGAACAAAAATTTTGAATTTTGCAGAAAAAACGGGTTTTTCGACCAAAATGTGAGTAAAAACCTCGAATAACACCGCCAAACGGGACTCGAATTCGCTGAACGCGCGCCGGAGTGCAGGTAAGGCAGGTAAGTAACTATTGAAACTATAAAAACGTAGATTTAGATTAGAATTTTGAAGATAAAAATTTATAAAGTATTTTGAAAGGGATTTTTTACTGAAAATTTTACAAGTCAATATACGAAAAATGTTTTTCGCAGATTCGTCAATTTTCTCCAGTGGGAAAGTTAAACGGAGCCTAGAAACGATTAATTTTGCTGAAAACAGCTTCAAAATGCGTCACCGGGATGCAAAGATATAGCGATTTGATGATTTTGTACTATCCCTTAGGTGGATTTCGTCTGTTAGTGAAAATACCAAATGCAAAAAATTTTTGAAGTTCTATGTGAGCTAGGCTCGCGTGCGAGGTGTCAAAAGACGCGTCTCGGCGCGGGCTAACTATCTGTGAGGTTATTGGAATTTTAGCTGAACAAAAATTTTGAATTTTGCAGAAAAAACGGGTTTTTCGACCAAAATGTGAGTAAAAACCTCGAATAACACCGCCAAACGGGACTCGAATTCGCTGAACGCGCGCCGGAGTGCAGGTAAGGCAGGTAAGTAACTATTGAAACTATAAAAACGTAGATTTAGATTAGAATTTTGAAGATAAAAATTTATAAAGTATTTTGAAAGGGATTTTTTACTGAAAATTTTACAAGTCAATATACGAAAAATGTTTTTCGCAGATTCGTCAATTTTCTCCAGTGGGAAAGTTAAACGGAGCCTAGAAACGATTAATTTTGCTGAAAACAGCTTCAAAATGCGTCACCGGGATGCAAAGATATAGCGATTTGATGATTTTGTACTATCCCTTAGGTGGATTTCGTCTGTTAGTGAAAATACCAAATGCAAAAAATTTTTGAAGTTCTATGTGAGCTAGGCTCGCGTGCGAGGTGTCAAAAGACGCGTCTCGGCGCGGGCTAACTATCTGTGAGGTTATTGGAATTTTAGCTGAACAAAAATTTTGAATTTTGCAGAAAAAACGGGTTTTTCGACCAAAATGTGAGTAAAAACCTCGAATAACACCGCCAAACGGGACTCGAATTCGCTGAACGCGCGCCGGAGTGCAGGTAAGGCAGGTAAGTAACTATTGAAACTATAAAAACGTAGATTTAGATTAGAATTTTGAAGATAAAAATTTATAAAGTATTTTGAAAGGGATTTTTTACTGAAAATTTTACAAGTCAATATACGAAAAATGTTTTTCGCAGATTCGTCAATTTTCTCCAGTGGGAAAGTTAAACGGAGCCTAGAAACGATTAATTTTGCTGAAAACAGCTTCAAAATGCGTCACCGGGATGCAAAGATATAGCGATTTGATGATTTTGTACTATCCCTTAGGTGGATTTCGTCTGTTAGTGAAAATACCAAATGCAAAAAATTTTTGAAGTTCTATGTGAGCTAGGCTCGCGTGCGAGGTGTCAAAAGACGCGTCTCGGCGCGGGCTAACTATCTGTGAGGTTATTGGAATTTTAGCTGAACAAAAATTTTGAATTTTGCAGAAAAAACGGGTTTTTCGACCAAAATGTGAGTAAAAACCTCGAATAACACCGCCAAACGGGACTCGAATTCGCTGAACGCGCGCCGGAGTGCAGGTAAGGCAGGTAAGTAACTATTGAAACTATAAAAACGTAGATTTAGATTAGAATTTTGAAGATAAAAATTTATAAAGTATTTTGAAAGGGATTTTTTACTGAAAATTTTACAAGTCAATATACGAAAAATGTTTTTCGCAGATTCGTCAATTTTCTCCAGTGGGAAAGTTAAACGGAGCCTAGAAACGATTAATTTTGCTGAAAACAGCTTCAAAATGCGTCACCGGGATGCAAAGATATAGCGATTTGATGATTTTGTACTATCCCTTAGGTGGATTTCGTCTGTTAGTGAAAATACCAAATGCAAAAAATTTTTGAAGTTCTATGTGAGCTAGGCTCGCGTGCGAGGTGTCAAAAGACGCGTCTCGGCGCGGGCTAACTATCTGTGAGGTTATTGGAATTTTAGCTGAACAAAAATTTTGAATTTTGCAGAAAAAACGGGTTTTTCGACCAAAATGTGAGTAAAAACCTCGAATAACACCGCCAAACGGGACTCGAATTCGCTGAACGCGCGCCGGAGTGCAGGTAAGGCAGGTAAGTAACTATTGAAACTATAAAAACGTAGATTTAGATTAGAATTTTGAAGATAAAAATTTATAAAGTATTTTGAAAGGGATTTTTTACTGAAAATTTTACAAGTCAATATACGAAAAATGTTTTTCGCAGATTCGTCAATTTTCTCCAGTGGGAAAGTTAAACGGAGCCTAGAAACGATTAATTTTGCTGAAAACAGCTTCAAAATGCGTCACCGGGATGCAAAGATATAGCGATTTGATGATTTTGTACTATCCCTTAGGTGGATTTCGTCTGTTAGTGAAAATACCAAATGCAAAAAATTTTTGAAGTTCTATGTGAGCTAGGCTCGCGTGCGAGGTGTCAAAAGACGCGTCTCGGCGCGGGCTAACTATCTGTGAGGTTATTGGAATTTTAGCTGAACAAAAATTTTGAATTTTGCAGAAAAAACGGGTTTTTCGACCAAAATGTGAGTAAAAACCTCGAATAACACCGCCAAACGGGACTCGAATTCGCTGAACGCGCGCCGGAGTGCAGGTAAGGCAGGTAAGTAACTATTGAAACTATAAAAACGTAGATTTAGATTAGAATTTTGAAGATAAAAATTTATAAAGTATTTTGAAAGGGATTTTTTACTGAAAATTTTACAAGTCAATATACGAAAAATGTTTTTCGCAGATTCGTCAATTTTCTCCAGTGGGAAAGTTAAACGGAGCCTAGAAACGATTAATTTTGCTGAAAACAGCTTCAAAATGCGTCACCGGGATGCAAAGATATAGCGGGTTAGGTTAGGTTAGGTTAGGTTAGGTTAGGTTAGGTGGGGGACCCCCCCACAGCGCTTACGTCCTCGTCGTGTCCCCTGGAAACAGCCCAGCTCTGACCACCGTAACGGAGTGGCAGACTGGGTTGGCTAAAGTGCGCTGTGCGATCGTACAGAATTTTATTGCCGTGTGAGTGCGAACCTGCGGAGGCTATGCCTGCACAACCACCGCGGGACGCCTTCGGGCGTTTTTTTTAAAATCCAAAGGCCCTTCTCAGGGCCAACCAAACGGCTCTTCTCAGGGCCAACCAAACAGCCCTTCTCAGGGCCAACCCAACGGCCCTTCTCAGGGCCAACCCAACGGCCCTTCTCAGGGCCAATCCAACGGCCCTTCTCAGGGCCAATCCAACGGCCCTTCTCAGGGCCACGCCGGCGACGCTTCGGCGTCGGAAGCTGGCCGCGCACCGTCTGCGGCCAGCTTGTTCAGCAGGCCAGGCGAGTTTTCGGACTCCGACGACTCCGTTATGGACACGTCGGCGGCCGAAAACGACCGCATTAAGCGGAAGAGGGCCGCTCTGAGGACCGGGTCTGCGGGTTCCTCGGAGTCGGTTGGAGGTAGGGCGAAGAAGAAGCCGAAGCCTAAAAAGGCTTCGACTTCTTCTTCGATCTTGGCCCACGATGTGGGCTTGGTGGACGCCGAGCGCCAGCTGAGCCTGGTAAAGAGGGCGCAACTCCAGGAAGACCTGGAGGAGAGGGTTGCCGCCAAGGAGCGCCAGGCGCAAGCCGCCAGGTCGAGGGCTGGCTACGGCGCATCAAATGTGCTGTATGCTGACCACTCCCTGGCGGAACTGGAGCGCATGGCGCTCGAGGACAAGGAGGAGGTTCTGGAGGTCGCCTCAAAGTCCTCCAATTTGAAGGGGACCTTCCAGAAGGCCCTCAAATGCCGGGCCGCCAGCATGTTCGGCATAGTCAAGGAGCTGGCGACCCGCACGGCCACGGACGAGACGCGGCAACTGCAGGCGAAGGTGGATCGCCTGCAGGCGGAGGTCAGCCAGCTTCACCAGAAGCTGGCTGAAGCCACGGCCCGGCCTGCCCAACCTGCCCCTGTGCCGGTGGCAGGAGGCTCCTTCTCCCCCCCTTCCAACCTTGAGGACATTATCCGAAAGGTTGTTATGGAGGAGAGGGCCTTCACCAGAGCCTGCCTTGCAGGCATCGAGGACCGGCTCTTGCCGGAAAGGCGGCTCCGCCCGCCGCTAGCGGCGGATAAGAGCCCGCCCCCACCGACAGAGCCGGAACCTGCGCCTGTAGCAGGCCCGGCATCGGGAGCGCAGCTCCAGGCCCCGAAGCCCTCCAAGGGCAAAGGCAGGGGCAAGAGGACAAACGCGGCTCCTCAAACCCCTACCACAAGCGCGGAGGGAGCGTCTGGGTCGCCTGCCGCTCCAGCAGCCTCGCAGGGGGAAGACGCCCTTCTTCCCTCCACCACCCCGTCCAACATGTCGTGGACGGAAGTGGTCAGGAGGGGAAAAGGCAAGTCGACCCCCAAGCCCGCTGCGACTGCTCCTGCAGCCAAAAAGGCTCCAGCCGGCGGGAGGAAGCTGGTTCCTCCCAAAACCGCGGCCGTCGTGGTGACCATCACCCCGGAGGCCGCGGAACGGGGTGAAACGTACGAGTCCGTCCTAAGGCGGGCTCGTACCAACGCGGATCCCACCAGGCTGGGGATCGGCGGCATCACGTGCCGCCGAACCGCAACCGGGGCTCGAATTTTCGAGTTCTCGGGGGAGCAGCGCGGTGCAAACGCTGACCTCTTCGCAACAAAGTTGCAAGAGGTCATAGCGGATGCGGCAACGGTCGTCAGGCCCGTCAAGACCGCAGCCTTGGAGGTGGCCGATTTGGAGGACTCGGTCACCAAAGAGGATGTGGTGGCGGCCGTTGCGGCGGCTGGAGGCTGCGACGCTGGCGCGGTGAAGTGCGGAGCCATCAGGCTCGGCCGCCGCGGCATGGGCGCCATCCGCGTCGAGTGCCCGGTTGCCGCGGCTGGGGCTGCCCTTGCTGCGACCAAGGGACGGCTGCTTGTGGGGCTCAGCTCGGCTGTGGTCCGGCCGCTTGAAGACCAGCCTATGCGCTGCTTCAAGTGCTTCGCCTTTGGCCACACCCGAGCCACGTGTCCCTCCAAGTCCGACTGGGGGGAGTGTTGCTACCTATGCGGGCAGGAGGGACACAGGAGCGCCACTTGCCGCGCCACCACACCACGCTGCGCAGCGTGTGCCGCCAGTGGCCGCCCCGCGGACCACAGGATGGCGGGCAGGAGCTGCAAGCCTCCCGCGAGGAAGGGCATAGTGCCGGTGCAGGTTCGCCCTGTTGCCACCACCGCCGCCGCTGTCGTCGCCGCCGCTGTAGCTCCAGCAGCGGTAGCTGAGGAGGGGGGTGCGATGTCGGAATAATGGTTTCCGACTACCGCATCCTCCAGGCGAACACCAACCACTGCAGAGCGGCCCAGGACCTGGTGGTGCAGGTCATGGCTGAGTGGTTGGTGAACGTAGCGGTGGTCTCCGAGCCCTACTCGATCCCCGGCAGCTGGCTGGGTGACGAGGACGGCTTGGTGGCACTAGCGGCGCGGTCTTCCACAGACTCCCCTCCCCTCTCGCTATTAGAGAAGGGACCGGGATACGTGGCCGCCGCGTGGGGAGACTTAGCCCTTGTGGGCGTCTATTTCTCCCCAAACCGCCCTCTTCAGGACTTCGAGAACTATCTCGGAGTCCTGGCCGCCGTGATCGGCAGGGCGGCGCCGCGTCAGGTCTCCGTACTGGGAGACCTGAATGCCAAGTCGGTGACCTGGGGCAACCGGGCCACCGATCCTCGCGGGCGAGCAGTGGAAATGTGGGCAGCCTCCTCTGGACTCTCCCTCTTGAACAGAGGAAGCGTCCAGACATGCGTGCGGCGGCAGGGTGGCTCGATAGTGGACGTCACTTTCGCCACCCCTGCGTTGGCCGCGCGCGTGCTGAACTGGCGGGTGGACCTGGTGGAGACTATGTCGGACCACCGCTACGTGCGGTTCGACATCTCCACCGGCGCCCCGGGAGAGACGCGGCCCTTCTCGGGGCGATCACCGTTCCCACGGTGGGCTCTCACTCGCCTGGACAGGGAGGCAGCGGGGGAGGCGGCGTTCATCCAGGACTGGCTTTCGCCGCCTTCCGCTGGCCTGGATGTGGACACCGTGGCGGGGCACCTCAGGGAGTCTCTGACCGAGGTATGCAACTCTAGCATGCCTCGGTCTCGCCGACCACTACCCAAACGGGCCGTGTACTGGTGGTCGGCGGAGCTGGCGGAGCTTCGAGCGGCGTGCGTGGAGGCAAGGAGGGCCTACACGCGGAGCCGGCGGCGGCGTCGACGAGACCACGCCGACGAGGACCACCTCTACGAGGTGTACGTAGAGGCTAAAATGGTCCTCGATAGGGCCATCGCCGCCGCCAGAGACTCGGCGAGAGCGGAGGTGCTGGAGGGTCTCGACAACGACCCCTACGGGAGACCATACAAGGCGGCGCGCAACAAGTTGCGTCCCTTTGGTCCCCCCGTGGCCGAGACCCTGGAGCCCTCATTTCTGGATGGGGTGGTTCAGTCCCTGTTTCCACGCAGGGACAACTTCACCCCACCAGTGATGGACCCTCCGCGGGGGACAGCTCCGCCAGCTGAGGAGGAAGAGGAGGCTCCCCCTCCTGTCACGGAGTCGGAACTTGGCGCGGCTATTCTCCGTATCCGCGCCAAGAAGACGGCTCCGGGCCCCGACGGTGTCCCCGCCAGAGTGGTGGCGATCGCCGCCACTCAAATGGAGGAGAGGTTTCGGGACCTCTTCAGCGCATGCCTTGCGTCGGGGAGGTTCCCGAAACCGTGGAAGGAGGGGCAGTTATGCCTCCTTCGGAAGGAGGGCCGCCCGGCGGATTCCCCCTCGGCATACCGACCCATCGTTCTGCTCGATGAGGTCGGCAAAATGTTCGAGGGGATAATCGCTGGCCGCCTAAAGAGCCATCTGCGGCGTATCGGGCCGGACTTGTCGGACGCTCAGTACGGTTTTCGTGCTGAGCGCTCCACGGTGGACGCGCTGGCCTGCCTTAAGGGCCAGGTGAAGGAGGCGATGGAGGCGGGGGACGGTTTGTTGGCTGTGTCATTCGACATAGCCAACGCCTTCAACTCCGTTCCCCACTCCACCATTCTAGAGGCGCTCCGATTCCACGGAGTGCCTCGTCACATGCGTCGTCTGCTGGCCAGCTACCTGGAGGATCGGGCGATCGTCCTGGTGGACAGGACTGGCCAAGTCCGGCGGTACGCCGCTGAAGCCGGCGTTCCACAGGGGTCAGTCTTAGGACCTCTCCTCTGGAACGTCGGCTACGATTGGCTCTTGCGGGGAACTCTCCTCCGAGGCACGAGTGTCGTTTGCTATGCGGATGACACTCTCCTCACCGCCCGGGGGGGGAGTTTCAGGGAGGCGGCCAACTTGGCCTCGGCGGGCGGATCCTTGGTCGCAGGGAGGATCCGCCGCCTAGGTTTAACGGTGGCGCTGCACAAGACCGAGGCCGTGTTCTTCCACGGACCTCGGCAGCGCCCCCCACCTGACGCCCACATTTTCGTGGAGGGCGTCAGAATCGAGGTGAAGGCCCAGATGAAATATCTGGGCCTTGTACTCGACAGCAGGTGGCGCTTCGGCCCGCATTTTAGCGGGCTGTCGTCGCGCCTGCTGAAGACCGCAGGCGCCCTCTCGTGGCTGCTGCCCAACTTGGGGGGGCCCAGCGCGCGATGCCGGCAACTCTACGCCGGCATCCTGAGGAGCATGGCCCTTTACGGGGCTCCCATCTGGGAGGACTCCCTCCGGAGGAGGGAGAACGCCGCCGCGTTGCGGGCACCCCAAAGGGCCATAGCCCAGCGGGTCGCGCGGGCTTACCGCACGGTGGGGTTTGCGGCAGCATGCGCTCTGGCCGGCACCCCGCCTTGGGAACTCGAGGCGTGGGTGCTCGCCAGAGTGTATGAATGGACGGCGGGGCGGAGGGCGAGAGGAGAACGCCCAGCCCCGGAAGAGCGGGAGGCTGTCCGGCGGGAGGCGAGGGACGCCATCGTCATCCATTGGACGGGGGACCTCGCCACCGCAGCCTTCGGCCGCCGAACCCTCGACGCGATCGGGCCGGTCTTGCGAGACTGGCTCGAGCGGTCGCACGGGTTCCTCTCCTTCCGTCTAGTGCAGGTGCTGTCTGGACACGGTTGCTTCGGATCGTACCTGCACCGAATCGGACGGGAGGAGACGCCGTCCTGCCGCGACTGTGGCGCGGCGGAGGACACGGCGCAGCACACCCTCGAGGTGTGCCCGTCGTGGTCCGAGACGCGCCGCAGTCTCACCGCGGTGATCGGGCCGGACCTCTCACTCCCCGGCTTGGTTAACGCCATACTGGGGGACGAGAGGTGCTGGGCAGCAGTGGCCTCCTTCTGCGAACACGTCATGTCCCAGAAGGAGGCGGCGGAGCGCGCGCGGGAGGACGATCCCGACGCGGCGCCGCTCCGAAGGCGGAGGAGGGGTCGAAGAAGACGTCAGTATGACCGTCATCTTCGGCTCCTCCCAGGTGGGGGCCAGCAGGTAACGGGTGTGGGGGCTCCCTTGCCTGCATTGCACAGGCCTCCACCAGTGTCGGACGGGAATGGCCAGGTGTTCCCGGCCATTCCCGTAGCCCCCCAACCTGGGGGGCACGCGGGGCCCGCCAGTTAGGCGGGCATGCGCCGGGAGGGTTGTGGAAGTAAAGGTTGAACCGGTTTCCCATGACCCTCCCATCACGGCGATGCGGGAACACCGCTGAGTTTTAGTGGGTATACTGTCATTCCGACAGGGAGTCCCACATACCCCGTCTCATCCCCCACGAGCGGGCATGCGTAATAGCATTTCTCAGCGAAAAAAAAAAAAAAAAAAAAAAAAAGGTTAGGTTAGGTTGGGGGACCCCCCCACAGCGCTTACGTCCTCGTCGTGTCCCCTGGAAACAGCCCAGCTCTGACCACCGTAACGGAGTGGCAGACTGGGTTGGCCAAAGTGCGCTGTGCGATCGCACACTATTTTATTGCCGTGCGAGTGCGAACCTGCGGAGGCTATGCCACCACCACCGCGCGACGCCTTCGGGCGTTTTTTAAAATCCAAAGGCCCTTCTCAGGGCCAACCAAACGGCCCTTCTCAGGGCCAACCAAACGGCCCTTCTCAGGGCCACCCCGACGCTTCGGCGTCAGAATCCAGCCGCGCGCCGTCTGCGGCTGGCTTCTTTGTAGGGGTCGACGAGTCGTCCGACAACGACTCACTTATTAGTGTGTCGGACTTGGACGACTCTCGGTCGCGGAAGCGGGTCCACCTGAGCGGTGGGTCCGAAGGCTCCTCGGCCTCGGGGTCGAAGCCGAAGAGGGCGTCAAAGGCCAAAAAGCCGACGGTGGCTTCGGACACCCATGTCGTTGGGCTCGCGGACGCCCAACGCCAGTTGGACCTGGCCCGGCGAGCGCAGCTCCAGCAAGAGCTGGAGGAGCGGATTGTCGCGAAGGAGCAACGTGCGCACATCGCTCGGGCCAGGTCTGGGTACGGTGCGTCCCGCGTTGTATACGCCGACCATTCTCTGGCCGAGCTGCAGAGAATGGCGGAAGAGGACGAGGAGGAGATCAAGGAGGTCGCCTCTAAGTCCTCCAACCTGAAGGGCACGCTGCAGAAGGCCCTCAAGTGCAGGGCTGCGAGCATGCGTGGTGTCGTCGCTGAGCTGGTGCAGCGGACGACCAGCGACGAGACGCGGCAACTGCAGGCGAGAATAGATCGCCTGCAGTCTGAGAACAGCCAGCTTCACCAGAGGCTGGCCGAAGCCACGGCCCGGCCACAGCAGGCCAAAACGAGCAGCCTGCCAGACCGAAGCCCTGCGGCAGAGGGCCCCTCTTCCAACCTTGAGGACATCATCCGCAAGGTCGTAATGGAGGAGAGGGCCTTCACGAGGTCCTGCTTGGCAGGGATAGAGGACCGGCTCCTGCCGGAGAAACGCCTCCGACCACCACTCGCGGCGGATAAGAGGCGGTCCGAGCCGGAGCCGTCCACCTCGACAGCGGAGGATGCCCTTCTCCCGTCCACCACCCCGTCCAACGAGTGGACGGAAGTAGTCCGCAAGGGCAAGGGGAAGGGCAAGGGGAAGGGCAAGGGGAAGAAGTCGGCGTCGGCCGTCCCTGCCGTCCCCGCCGCCACCGCTCCCAGCCAGTCGCAGACGACCGGCAAGGGAAAGCCGAAGGGGAAGGGGAAGAAGAGGCTAGTCCCCCCTAGAACCGCGGCCGTCGTGGTGACGCTCACCGCGGAGGCTGCGGAGCGAGGGGAGACGTACGCGTCCGTTTTGGTGCGGGCGCGTGCCAATGCCGACCCTTCCCAGCTGGGGATCGGCAGCGTTTCCTGCCGGCGGACCCAAGCCGGGGCTCGAATTTTCGAGTTCCCCGGGGCCGAGGGGAGTGCCCACGCAGACCTCTTCGCAGCCAAGCTGCAGGAGGTCATAGCGGACTCGGCAAAGGTGGCCCGGCCAGTCAAGTCGGCGACCATTGAGGTGACGGACCTGGACGACTCCGTCACCAAGGAGGAGGTGGTGGCGGCGGTCGCAGCGATAGGGGGCTGCGGCACCGCGGCGGTCCAAGGCCGGGACATTAGGCCCGGCCGTGGTGGCATGGGCACGATTCGCCTCGAGTGCCCGGTCGCCGCTGCCAAAGCCGTCCTTGCCAAGGGACGGCTCACAGTCGGGTTCAGCTCGGCCGCGGTCCGGGCTCTCGAGGACCGGCCGCTGCGGTGTTTCCGGTGCTTCGGCATCGGACACATACGGCTCCAGTGTCCGTCCGCAGTGGACAGGTCGGACGCGTGCTACCGCTGTGGCAGGGACGGCCACAAAACCGTCTCGTGCGAGGCCGCCACGCCGCACTGCGCGGTGTGTGCCGCCAGTGGCCGCCCGGCAGGCCACGTAATGAAGGGGAGGAATTGTAATCCTCCCCCAACGCGGGGAAAAGCGCAGGTGCCGACCGGGCCTGCTGCCGCTGCCGCTGGCGCCGTCGTTCCTGCGGCGGCTGTGGAGGAGGGTGCGATGTCCGAGTGATGGATAGGGTCGAACATCGCATCCTTCAGGCGAACACCAACCACTGCAGGGCAGCCCAGGATCTGCTGATGCAGACCATGGCTGAGTGGTTGGTGGACTTGGCGGTGGTCGCCGAACCCTACTCGGTCCCTGGCAGTTGGCTGGGCGACCGGGACGGCTCGGTGGCAATGGTGACGCGGTCTTCCACAGACTCCCCTCCCCTCTCGCTCTTAGAGAGGGGACCGGGATACGTGGCCGCCGCGTGGGGAGACATGGCCCTGGTGGGGGTCTATTTCTCCCCAAACCGCCCTCTCTCGGACTTTGAGGATTTCCTAGAGATCCTCACCGCAGTCGTCGGGAGGGCGGCGCCGCGCCAGGTCGTGGTGTTGGGCGACCTGAACGCCAAGTCGGTGGCCTGGGGCAACCCGGCCGCCGGATGCAACGTCCGGGGGCGCGCCGTCCAGTTTTGGGCGGCCTCTTGCGGTGTGTCCCTCCTCAACAGGGGGACGGTCCACACGTGTGTGCGGCAACAGGGCGGGTCGGTGGTGGACGTCTCGTTTGCCACCCCCGCGCTAGCCGCCCGCGTCGTCAACTGGCGGGTAGAGATGGCGGAGACCTTGTCGGACCACCGATATGTGCGGTTCGACATCTCCGCCCAGGGGGGGGGGACGGCCCGCGCTGGGCAATCTCCCTTCCCGCGGTGGACACTCACCCGCCTGGACCGGGAGGCAGCCGAGGAGGCGGCCTTCCTCCAGGACTGGCTGTCGCCCCCTGTCGAGGTCCCAGACGTGGACGCCGCAGCGGTCCGGCTCAGGGAGTCCTTGACCGAGGTGTGCGACTACAGCATGCCTCGGTCTCGCCGTCCGCCTCCCCGTCGTGCCGTCTATTGGTGGACGGGGGAGCTGGCGGGGCTCCGGGCCGACTGCGTGGCGGCCAGAAGGGCCTACGCGCGGAGCCGAAGGCGCAGCGCCCAGAACCGAGTCCGGGCAGAAGAGGACCGCCTATACGCCTCCTATCGAGAGGCGACGCTGGTCCTCAAGTCTGCAATGGGCGCTGCGCAAGACTCGGCGAGGGCTGAGATGCTGGAGGGTCTCGACCGGGACCCTTATGGGAGGCCATATAAGGCGGCGCGGAGCCAGCTTCGCCCCTATGGTCCCCCACTGACGGAGACCCTCGAGCCAGCGTTGCTGGATGGGGTGGTCCGGTCCCTGTTTCCGTGCAGGACCGACTTCGCCCCACCAGCGATGGATCCCCCGCAAGGGGCGGCCCCGCCGGACGAGGAGATTCCCCCGGTGACGGCGGCGGAGCTCTACGCGGGGGTGCTCAGCCTCCGCGCAAAGAAGACGGCCCCCGGGCCGGACGGCGTCCCCGCACGGGTGGTGGCGATCGCCGCCTCCCAAATGGAGGAGAGGTTTCGGGACCTCTTCAGCGCGTGCTTTACGGCTGGGAGGTTCCCGAAACTGTGGAAGGAGGGGCAGCTGTGCCTCCTCCGAAAGGACGGACGCCCGGTGGACTCCCCCTCGTCATACCGGCCCATCGTTCTGCTCGATGAGGTCGGTAAACTGTTCGAGGGGATTATCGCCACCCGGCTTGATAGCCATTTGCGGGGGGTAGGGCCGGACCTGTCGGACGCCCAATTCGGTTTTCGTCGAGGGCGTTCGACGATCGATGCGCTGGCCCTACTCAAGGGCCAGGTAAAGGAGGCGGTGGAGGCGGGGGACGGAGTGCTGGCGGTGTCATTCGACATTGCAAACGCCTTCAACTCCGTCCCCCACTCGACGATATTGGAGGCGCTCCGGTATCACGGAGTGCCCCGATACCTGCGGGACGTCCTGGCCAGCTACCTGGAGGACCGAGAGGTCCTCCTCGTGGACAAGACGGCCACGTTGAGGCGGTACGGCGCAGAGTCCGGTGTTCCGCAGGGGTCGGTACTAGGGCCCCCCCTGTGGAACATCGGGTTCGATTGGCTCCTGCGGGGAGGCCTCCTCCAGGGCACGAGTGTCATCTGCTACGCGGATGACACTCTCCTCACCGCCCGGGGGAGGAACTTTGCAGACGCGGCCTGTCTGGCCTCGGCTGGCGGATCCTTGGTTGCGGAGAGGATCCGCCGCCTGGGATTGAGGGTGGCGCTGAACAAGACCGAGGCCGTGTTCTTTCGCGGGCCTCGGCAGCGCTGCCCACCCGATGCCCACATCGTCGTAGGGGGCGTCCGGATAGAGGTCCAGACCCAGATGAAGTATCTGGGCCTGGTGCTGGACGACAGGTGGCGCTTCGGCCCGCATTTCAGCGGGCTGTCGACGCGCCTGCTGAAGGCCGCGGACGCCCTCTCGTGGCTCCTCCCGAACCTGGGGGGGCCCAAGGCGAAATGCCGGCGCCTCTATGCCGGCATCCTGCGGAGCATGGCCCTGTACGGGGCTCCCATCTGGGCGGACTCCCTCCACAGGAGGGAGAATGCGACCGCCATCCGCAGGCCCCAAAGAGCCATTGCACAGCGGGTGGCGAGGGCCTACCGCTCGGTGGGCTTTTCGGCGGCGTGCGCTCTGGCCGGCACCCCTCCTTGGGAGTTGGAGGCTTGGGTGCTCGCCAGAGTGTACGAGTGGACGGCGCGTCGGAAGGCGCTCGGGGAGCACCCCGTCGCGGAAGAGCGGGAGGCCGTGCGGCGGGAGGCGAAGGACGCCATCGTCCTCCATTGGACGGAGGACCTCGCTGCCGCCGCCTTTGGCCGCCGGACGTTGGACGCGCTCGGTCCGGTCCTGCGGGACTGGCTCGAGCGGTCCCACGGTTTCCTCTCCTTCCGTCTGGTGCAGGTGTTGTCCGGCCATGGCTGTTTCGGATCGCACCTGCACCGGATCGGGAGGGAGGAGTCCCCGGCGTGCCACGACTGCGGCGCGGCGGAGGACACGGCGCAGCACACCCTCGAGGTGTGCCCGGCTTGGTCCGAGCAGCGCCGCGGTCTGACCGCGGTGATCGGTCAGGACCTCTCGCTTCCCGGCGTGATAAACGCCATGCTGGGGAGCGAGGGGGCCTGGACAGCGGTTGCCTCCTTTTGCGAGGACGTGATGTCGCGAAAGGAGGAGGCGGAGCGCGCGCGGGAGGACGATCCTCTCGCTGCGCCGCTCCGCAGACGAAGAAGGGGTCGGAGAGGGCGCCGTCCTCCCCCTCCTCGTGGTGGCGACGGGCGGGCGACAGGCGCGGGGGCGCCTCCGCCCGCATTGCACCCGTCACCACCTTCGTCGGTCACTCCCGGGCCCGTCCCCCTCCCCACGGGGGGGGTGTGAGGGGCTCGCGTTGCGGGCAATCGTCGGCGGTGGACTGGACGTAAAGGCTGTGCCGGATTCCCAGTCCCCCACCACTAAGACGAAGCGGGAGTGCCGCTGGGTTATTTTAGTGGGTATACCGGGTCCCAGACCCGGGGAGTCCCACATAGCCCCCTATCCCCCGATGGGAGGGTATGCGTAACGCATTTTTTCCCAGCGCAAACAAAAAAAAAAAAAAAAAAAAAAAGGTTAGGTTAGGTTAGGTTAGGTTGGGGGACCCCCCCACAGCGCTTACGTCCTCGTCGTGTCCCCTGGAAACAGCCCAGCTCTGACCACCGTAACGGAGTGGCAGACTGGGTTGGCCAAAGTGCGCTGTGCGATCGCACACTATTTTATTGCCGTGCGAGTGCGAACCTGCGGAGGCTATGCCACCACCACCGCGCGACGCCTTCGGGCGTTTTTTAAAATCCAAAGGCCCTTCTCAGGGCCAACCAAACGGCCCTTCTCAGGGCCAACCAAACGGCCCTTCTCAGGGCCACCCCGACGCTTCGGCGTCAGAATCCAGCCGCGCGCCGTCTGCGGCTGGCTTCTTTGTAGGGGTCGACGAGTCGTCCGACAACGACTCACTTATTAGTGTGTCGGACTTGGACGAGTCTCGGTCGCGGAAGCGGGTCCACCTGAGCGGTGGGTCCGAAGGCTCCTCGGCCTCGGGGTCGAAGCCGAAGAGGGCGTCAAAGGCCAAAAAGCCGACGGTGGCTTCGGACACCCATGTCGTTGGGCTCGCGGACGCCCAACGCCAGTTGGACCTGGCCCGGCGAGCGCAGCTCCAGCAAGAGCTGGAGGAGCGGATTGTCGCGAAGGAGCAACGTGCGCACATCGCTCGGGCCAGGTCTGGGTACGGTGCGTCCCGCGTTGTATACGCCGACCATTCTCTGGCCGAGCTTCAGAGAATGGCGGAAGAGGACGAGGAGGAGATCAAGGAGGTCGCCTCTAAGTCCTCCAACCTGAAGGGCACGCTGCAGAAGGCCCTCAAGTGCAGGGCTGCGAGCATGCGTGGTGTCGTCGCTGAGCTGGTGCAGCGGACGACCAGCGACGAGACGCGGCAACTGCAGGCGAGAATAGATCGCCTGCAGTCTGAGAACAGCCAGCTTCACCAGAGGCTGGCCGAAGCCACGGCCCGGCCACAGCAGGCCAAAACGAGCAGCCTGCCAGACCGAAGCCCTGCGGCAGAGGGCCCCTCTTCCAACCTTGAGGACATCATCCGCAAGGTCGTAATGGAGGAGAGGGCCTTCACGAGGTCCTGCTTGGCAGGGATAGAGGACCGGCTCCTGCCGGAGAAACGCCTCCGACCACCACTCGCGGCGGATAAGAGGCGGTCCGAGCCGGAGCCGTCCACCTCGACAGCGGAGGATGCCCTTCTCCCGTCCACCACCCCGTCCAACGAGTGGACGGAAGTAGCCCGCAAGGGCAAGGGGAAGGGCAAGGGGAAGAAGTCGGCGTCGGCCGTCCCTGCCGTCCCCGCCGCCACCGCTCCCAGCCAGTCGCAGACGACCGGCAAGGGAAAGCCGAAGGGGAAGGGGAAGAAGAGGCTAGTCCCCCCTAGAACCGCGGCCGTCGTGGTGACGCTCACCGCGGAGGCTGCGGAGCGAGGGGAGACGTACGCGTCCGTTTTGGTGCGGGCGCGTGCCAATGCCGACCCTTCCCAGCTGGGGATCGGCAGCGTTTCCTGCCGGCGGACCCAAGCCGGGGCTCGAATTTTCGAGTTCCCCGGGGCCGAGGGGAGTGCCCACGCAGACCTCTTCGCAGCCAAGCTGCAGGAGGTCATAGCGGACTCGGCAAAGGTGGCCCGGCCAGTCAAGTCGGCGACCATTGAGGTGACGGACCTGGACGACTCCGTCACCAAGGAGGAGGTGGTGGCGGCGGTCGCAGCGATAGGGGGCTGCGGCACCGCGGCGGTCCAAGGCCGGGACATTAGGCCCGGCCGTGGTGGCATGGGCACGATTCGCCTCGAGTGCCCGGTCGCCGCTGCCAAAGCCGTCCTTGCCAAGGGACGGCTCACAGTCGGGTTCAGCTCGGCCGCGGTCCGGGCTCTCGAGGACCGGCCGCTGCGGTGTTTCCGGTGCTTCGGCATCGGACACATACGGCTCCAGTGTCCGTCCGCAGTGGACAGGTCGGACGCGTGCTACCGCTGTGGCAGGGACGGCCACAAAACCGTCTCGTGCGAGGCCGCCACGCCGCACTGCGCGGTGTGTGCCGCCAGTGGCCGCCCGGCAGGCCACGTAATGAAGGGGAGGAATTGTAATCCTCCCCCAACGCGGGGAAAAGCACAGGTGCCGACCGGGCCTGCTGCCGCTGCCGCTGGCGCCGTCGTTCCTGCGGCGGCTGCGGAGGAGGGTGCGATGTCCGAGTGATGGATAGGGTCGAACATCGCATCCTTCAGGCGAACACCAACCACTGCAGGGCAGCCCAGGATCTGCTGATGCAGACCATGGCTGAGTGGTTGGTGGACTTGGCGGTGGTCGCCGAACCCTACTCGGTCCCTGGCAGTTGGCTGGGCGACCGGGACGGCTCGGTGGCAATGGTGACGCGGTCTTCCACAGACTCCCCTCCCCTCTCGCTCTTAGAGAGGGGACCGGGATACGTGGCCGCCGCGTGGGGAGACATGGCCCTGGTGGGGGTCTATTTCTCCCCAAACCGCCCTCTCTCGGACTTTGAGGATTTCCTAGAGATCCTCACCGCAGTCGTCGGGAGGGCGGCGCCGCGCCAGGTCGTGGTGTTGGGCGACCTGAACGCCAAGTCGGTGGCCTGGGGCAACCCGGCCGCCGGATGCAACGTCCGGGGGCGCGCCGTCCAGTTTTGGGCGGCCTCTTGCGGTGTGTCCCTCCTCAACAGGGGGACGGTCCACACGTGTGTGCGGCAACAGGGCGGGTCGGTGGTGGACGTCTCGTTTGCCACCCCCGCGCTAGCCGCCCGCGTCGTCAACTGGCGGGTAGAGATGGCGGAGACCTTGTCGGACCACCGATATGTGCGGTTCGACATCTCCGCCCAGGGGGGGGGGGACGGCCCGCGCTGGGCAATCTCCCTTCCCGCGGTGGACACTCACCCGCCTGGACCGGGAGGCAGCCGAGGAGGCGGCCTTCCTCCAGGACTGGCTGTCGCCCCCTGTCGAGGTCCCAGACGTGGACGCCGCAGCGGTCCGGCTCAGGGAGTCCTTTACCGAGGTGTGCGACTACAGCATGCCTCGGTCTCGCCGTCCGCCTCCCCGTCGTGCCGTCTATTGGTGGACGGGGGAGCTGGCGGGGCTCCGGGCCGACTGCGTGGCGGCCAGAAGGGCCTACGCGCGGAGCCGAAGGCGCAGCGCCCAGAACCGAGTCCGGGCAGAAGAGGACCGCCTATACGCCTCCTATCGAGAGGCGACGCTGGTCCTCAAGTCTGCAATGGGCGCTGCGCAAGACTCGGCGAGGGCTGAGATGCTGGAGGGTCTCGACCGGGACCCTTATGGGAGGCCATATAAGGCGGCGCGGAGCCAGCTTCGCCCCTATGGTCCCCCACTGACGGAGACCCTCGAGCCAGCGTTGCTGGATGGGGTGGTCCGGTCCCTGTTTCCGTGCAGGACCGACTTCGCCCCACCAGCGATGGATCCCCCGCAAGGGGCGGCCCCGCCGGACGAGGAGATTCCCCCGGTGACGGCGGCGGAGCTCTACGCGGGGGTGCTCAGCCTCCGCGCAAAGAAGACGGCCCCCGGGCCGGACGGCGTCCCCGCACGGGTGGTGGCGATCGCCGCCTCCCAAATGGAGGAGAGGTTTCGGGACCTCTTCAGCGCGTGCTTTACGGCTGGGAGGTTCCCGAAACTGTGGAAGGAGGGGCAGCTGTGCCTCCTCCGAAAGGACGGACGCCCGGTGGACTCCCCCTCGTCATACCGGCCCATCGTTCTGCTCGATGAGGTCGGTAAACTGTTCGAGGGGATTATCGCCACCCGGCTTGATAGCCATTTGCGGGGGGTAGGGCCGGACCTGTCGGACGCCCAATTCGGTTTTCGTCGAGGGCGTTCGACGATCGATGCGCTGGCCCTACTCAAGGGCCAGGTAAAGGAGGCGGTGGAGGCGGGGGACGGAGTGCTGGCGGTGTCATTCGACATTGCAAACGCCTTCAACTCCGTCCCCCACTCGACGATATTGGAGGCGCTCCGGTATCACGGAGTGCCCCGATACCTGCGGGACGTCCTGGCCAGCTACCTGGAGGACCGAGAGGTCCTTCTCGTGGACAAGACGGCCACGTTGAGGCGGTACGGCGCAGAGTCCGGTGTTCCGCAGGGGTCGGTACTAGGGCCCCCCCTGTGGAACATCGGGTTCGATTGGCTCCTGCGGGGAGGCCTCCTCCAGGGCACGAGTGTCATCTGCTACGCGGATGACACTCTCCTCACCGCCCGGGGGAGGAACTTTGCAGACGCGGCCTGTCTGGCCTCGGCTGGCGGATCCTTGGTTGCGGAGAGGATCCGCCGCCTGGGATTGAGGGTGGCGCTGAACAAGACCGAGGCCGTGTTCTTTCGCGGGCCTCGGCAGCGCTGCCCACCCGATGCCCACATCGTAGTAGGGGGCGTCCGGATAGAGGTCCAGGCCCAGATGAAGTATCTGGGCCTGGTGCTGGACGACAGGTGGCGCTTCGGCCCGCATTTCAGCGGGCTGTCGACGCGCCTGCTGAAGGCCGCGGACGCCCTCTCGTGGCTCCTCCCGAACCTGGGGGGGCCCAAGGCGAAATGCCGGCGCCTCTATGCCGGCATCCTGCGGAGCATGGCCCTGTACGGGGCTCCCATCTGGGCGGACTCCCTCCACAGGAGGGAGAATGCGACCGCCATCCGCAGGCCCCAAAGAGCCATTGCACAGCGGGTGGCGAGGGCCTACCGCTCGGTGGGCTTTTCGGCGGCGTGCGCTCTGGCCGGCACCCCTCCTTGGGAGTTGGAGGCTTGGGTGCTCGCCAGAGTGTACGAGTGGACGGCGCGTCGGAAGGCGCTCGGGGAGCACCCCGTCGCGGAAGAGCGGGAGGCCGTGCGGCGGGAGGCGAAGGACGCCATCGTCCTCCATTGGACGGAGGACCTCGCTGCCGCCGCCTTTGGCCGCCGGACGTTGGACGCGCTCGGTCCGGTCCTGCGGGACTGGCTCGAGCGGTCCCACGGTTTCCTCTCCTTCCGTCTGGTGCAGGTGTTGTCCGGCCATGGCTGTTTCGGATCGCACCTGCACCGGATCGGGAGGGAGGAGTCCCCGGCGTGCCACGACTGCGGCGCGGCGGAGGACACGGCGCAGCACACCCTCGAGGTGTGCCCGGCTTGGTCCGAGCAGCGCCGCGGTCTGACCGCGGCGATCGGTCAGGACCTCTCGCTTCCCGGCGTGATAAACGCCATGCTGGGGAGCGAGGGGGCCTGGACAGCGGTTGCCTCCTTTTGCGAGGACGTGATGTCGCGAAAGGAGGAGGCGGAGCGCGCGCGGGAGGACGATCCTCTCGCTGCGCCGCTCCGCAGACGAAGAAGGGGTCGGAGAGGGCGCCGTCCTCCCCCTCCTCGTGGTGGCGACGGGCGGGCGACAGGCGCGGGGGCGCCTCCGCCCGCATTGCACCCGTCACCACCTTCGTCGGTCACTCCCGGGCCCGTCCCCCTCCCCACGGGGGGGGTGTGAGGGGCTCGCGTTGCGGGCAATCGTCGGCGGTGGACTGGACGTAAAGGCTGTGCCGGATTCCCAGTCCCCCACCACTAAGACGAAGCGGGAGTGCCGCTGGGTTATTTTAGTGGGTATACCGGGTCCCAGACCCGGGGAGTCCCACATAGCCCCCCATCCCCCGATGGGAGGGTATGCGTAACGCATTTTTTCCCAGCGCAAAAAAAAAAAAAAAAAAAAAAAAAAAAAAAAAAAAAAAAAAAAGGTTAGGTTAGGTTAGGTTAGGTTAGGTTAGGTTAGGTTAGGTTAGGTTAGGTTCCCCCCCGGTGGGTTCCCGCATTGTCGAGGCGGGGGGGCTCAGTAGCCGTGGCTTGGTCACCCACGGTGAAGCGAAGAGGAACCCGAGGAGGGGCCGCTCGTCAGGGCTTTTGCCTGTAAGCCGACGACGTAGCGGCCAACAAGTAGGTTGCGGTGCCGCTTGGGCGACATCGCAACTGAGGCGGGCCGCGATGTCGTATGTGAGGGAGGCATCGCGGCTGAAGGTTGGAGGCCGCGGCGGGAGAGGAGTGCCGGTATTGCGGTGCGCCGCTCTCCCTACCTTCCGCGGCCTTGACGGGGTCGCCACCGTTGATGGCGGACGCGGTGGGGCCGCAGGGGAGGAGGAGTGTTGGTATTACGTTGGCCACTCTCCCTATCCTCTGCGGCCGAAAATTGGCAGGCGGCGGGGCCAACGACCTGTCCCGCCGCAAGGGGACCAAGGGTGCTCAGACACGGGGTCGTCTGGCGCCCATGTGCTGGTTTGGTCCCTGGGGTGGTCACGGCGTGCTATGTGTTCTGGTGCGCCGGTGATGGGGAGCACTCCCCAGAGGAGGGTCCGGTGACGGACAGCCGCGGCGGGTTCACGGATGAGTGCTAACGCGTGCCCGTGTTCCCGCCATAAGCGGCGGAGGAGGACACCGTGGAGTTTTAGTGGGTAAGAGTCCCACATAACTGCACTATCTCCCCGTGGTAGTGCAGTATGCATGAGCATTTCTCCACGTTAAAAAAAAAAAAAAAAAAAAAAAAAAAAGGTTAGGTTAGGTTAGGTTAGGTTAGGTTAGGTTAGGTTAGGTTAGGTTAGGTTAGGTTAGGTTAGGTTAGGTTAGGTTAGGTTAGGTTAGGTTAGGTTAGGTTAGGTTAGGTTAGGTTAGGTTAGGTTTTTTTTTTTTTTTTTTTTTTTTTTTTTTAATTTTGCTTTTCCCCGTTCATGGGTAAACAGGATCTTAGTAATCTAAATTTCGCATCCATTCCAGTTCTCGCATTTGTTCCTCTCGCACTTTCATGCCTCATACTGTGTCTTTCTTGCTTTCGTCTCTTTCATTCTTGGCCGGGTGGGACTCCCGCTATTCTATCTACTTTTCTTTATTTCAGGGGGTTTTATGTACTCCTTCATTTATTGACATAATTTCTAAATTCTGTTTAAACATGTGTATTTTTGCTTTGTCAGTTTCCTGGTCTGTCTGTTTTTTATATTAGTTCATATTGACTTAACAATTTTATCGACTTAATCTATTTCTAATACAAATAACTTTAATTTACTAGCATAAATATAGTCATTTGATCTTATCTCTATGTTTCAACTACATAAGTATGTTATTCTTATTTCTATACATTTTTATTTATACTTTTAAATATGTAACAGATTGTTCTTATCTAACTTTACTTATTTCTATGGTATATTTAAGCATATGTGTTCTTATTTTACTACATTCTTTTTCTGTTTTTCTGTTATTTATTTTTATTTCATACTAGGTTTTACGATTTTATCAACTTATTCTATGTTTAGACTAAAAAAGGCTTATACTTATGATTAACTTATCCTTATATTTTCTAATACAATATACTTATGGATCATATATTAGGTTTGTTGTTCATCATAGACCAAGTACTTACACATTTTACATTTTTTATGGGCCAAGGTTAAGGTTTATGGATCAGATTTTATGGTTGGGACTTAGGGGGTTGGACCTATTTATTTTCTATAATTTATTGTCTTTTCTCCGTTTTGTTTGCGGCAATAATATATATATACATACTCAGATTATACGTATTTATTGCCTTTTCTTGTACTAGGGTTTTGTTTCTTTTACGTTTTGGGTGTGTGTTGGTGTCCTGTGTGTATCTTGTGTCCCGTGTGTGTTATTGATATATACATATATATTTAAAATACATACATTTATATATCTAGGGAACAGTTTAGGCGTATGCCGTTGTCGTCCGAGCCAGGTAGTCCCATTTCTTACGGACCGGGCACTCCGCACTAAATGCGTTGTGATCGGTCTTCTGGAGCTTCGAGTGCAGGCAGTTACAGCACTGCGGTTCATTCCCCGCAACAAAGTCCTCGCACTGCTCGCGCAGATGCGGTCCCCCGCAGTGACTGCACCTGTCCGCACTCCCGGTACAAAATTTTCGGCCATGTCCAAATGCTAAGCATTTCGTACATTGGATGAGCGGTGACTGATCCTCCACCCTTACCCTTTGCAGGTCCAGGTAAAGAGCCCCAGCCTCCGTCATCCTCTGCCATACTTTGGGTCTGACTTGGACGACCACGTGCGCTGTCCTGGGATTTCTAGTCCTTTTCTTATATTTGACTGTAATTTCCAATTCTTCTCGGTCCAAGCCCATAAAAATGTCGTCGTTCTGGGAGTAGAGTGCCTTCACCATCTCCTCATCGTCGCTGTCCAAAAAGACATCCTTAAGGACAACGAGCGGATTTTTATTAGTCATGGCCTCTGCTCTCAGTCCTCCACCTCTACTGTCGATGCGGTCTTTTACTCTCTTGAGCTCCGCTTCTGAGTCACATCCTAGAATGACCGTCTGGTTTTTTGCCTTTCGGACTTTATTTATCTTCAGTCCAGTTCCCCTGGCGTCTACCGCGTCCTTCACTCGGGCGAGCACCTCGTCAGCAGTCTCCTGGTTACCTTCCAAGGTAACCGCCAGCGAATGCAGCACCGGCCGACGCCCTGGTTTGGTTGCTGTGACTTGGGCGTAAGTCTGCGAGTCGGTCTTTGGCTCGCATACGACCTCCCTTATGGCCTCCTCTATTCTGTCCGACCTGGTGGCGACCACATCGACAATGTTTCCGACTCTGTCTTCGAGGTCAGCCGCGGCATGACCAATGATCTTCACACCTTCTCTTGTGTGGTCTATGCTAGCTTGCACCGCTTCGATCTTGTTACTGACCTCGTCGATTTTGCCGATAACCTTGCCGATGATGTCGGCTCCATTGTCGGAGCTGTTGTCGTTAACGTCTTGGAAGCCTTTTGCGACTTTCTCTTCGAATTCGTTAAGTTGTAGCCTTAAATTTGTCTCCATCTCTTCCAGCCTTTCCAGGATTTTCCCCGGCATTCTGGTTGAAGTAGGCGTGATGTCAATTTTTTCAGGTGGGGCTGTTTTTGGCGCTGTCTCCAGGTTCTTTAATCGCCTGCTTAATTCGAACAAAGTCCGTAGGCACTTATCCGACTGCGTCTCCAGGAAGATCTTGATATCTCTCCTCATCGAAGGGTAATCTTTGACCCTAGTTGGTATGTCTTCAAAGGTCTTCATGACCTCCTCGAGAAGCTTGTCGTTGGACGATGTGGCGTAAATGTCAGTCTGCTTTTTATATACCTCCATCAGGTCTATAGATCTTCTCTTTCGTTCAGGTCTCCTGATGAAGGTCTTGGCGGCGTCCAGCGCCTGCCCAGGCGGACCCGCGGGGCTGGGAGTAGTGGCTGGAGTGGCAGCGCCAGAGGCACCGGCCGACGACATAAATAGCTTTCCGGCTGTTTCCGCTAAGGTTCCTTGAACAGCCTCTTTTCTGCCGAACGTCAGGGCTAATCCCTTCGGCGCCGCGCCCACTCCAGAGGGTCCCTCGTTTTTCGGGTGAGCAGGCGACGTTGAGTCTCGCGATTCTCTGGCGACGGCTCCTGGCCCTCTTCTCAAAGGGGTGCGAGTTGCGGGAATCATTTTATTTGTATTGTATGGATTGTGTGTATAGGGCACAGCGAATGGAACGGGGAGAATTGTCAATAATGTATATGCTGCGTTATAAAATTTTCTGACCCTGTATAGGGGGGTGAGTGTTTGTTTCTATAATATATCGTACTATATATAATATATAGTTTCGTTTATATGTTTCTTTATAATCCTTGTGAAAGAGGAGTCGAGATCGTACACTACTAATAATCCTATCCTTGTTGAAACTCCCCAGGGTATAAGTTAATAATAAATAAATATAATAATATTTAATATAATGAGATATTTCTCAATTTTAACGGAGCCAATGTAGAGGTCTTTTCCTCCCGATTCCAAAGACCCCAAACTCGGTAGGTCTACGACCTCTGGTGCCAAAGTTAGGGTCCGGGGGGTAAGACAAAACTGGGGGGGGGGGGGAGATTATGAAGGGCGACTAACAGATTTTAGTATTGAGTCAAAGGGGGTTAATAAAAGGGGTCCCAGAGGTGAATCTAGTTGAAACTCCCCAGGGTATAAGCTAATAATAAATAAATATAATATTATTTAATATAATGAAGGTATTTCTTAATTTTAACGGAGCCAATGTAGAGGTCTTTTCCTCCCGATTCCAAAGACCCCAAACTCGGTAGGTCTACGACCTCTGGTGCCAAAGTTAGGGTCCGGGGGGTAAGACAAAACTGGGGGGGGGGGGGAGATTATGAAGGGCGACTAACAGATTTTAGTATTGAGTCAAAGGGGGTTAATAAAAGGGGTTCCCGGAGGTGAATCTAGTTGAAACTCCCCAGGGTATAAGTTAATAATAAATAAATATAATATTATTTAATATAATGAAGTTATTACTTAATTTTAACGGAGCCAATGTAGAGGTCTTTTCCTCCCGATTCCAAAGACCCCAAACTCGGTAGGTCTACGACCTCTGGTGCCAAAGTTAGGGTCCGGGGGGGTGAGACAATACGGGGGGGGGGGGGGGGAGGGGGGCGATTTTGAAGGGCGATAAACGAATTGTAGTATTGAGTCAAAAAGGGGTTGGTAAAGGGGTTTCCGGAGTGAATGCGGGGGGAGAGGTCACAAAATTTGGTTACGAGAGGGGGTCACAGTGGGGGGTCACAAGGGGTCCCGAGGTAATTATAAAAAGAGGTACTGTAGTTGTAGGTTGGCTGCTGTTTGGTATCGGGGGTCAAAATGGAAGGGGGTCAGAAATGGGGTCTAGGGGTCTTAACTGTAAGTAAGTACTATCCGGGAGGGGGGGTACTAGGGGGGGGGGGAAAATTCGCTCAGAATTTTGATATTCCCAGCCGTTCCCGAGATATCTGAATTTTAAAGGGGGAGGGGGAAATTTTGGGATACCTTTATATATTAGTACTGCTGGTGTTTGTGACGTAGGCAGAGGGGGTAGGGGGTTTGGGAGGGGGTATGGAGTGTTATCGGAAGAGAGGTGTAAGGGGGGGGGGGGGGACTGTGGATCGAGATAACTTATACGTATTTACAATGATATATCTATGGTTCGCATATGTAGGGGGTAATAATAATAAATAAAAATAAAATTTTTTGAAACAGGGGGTGGGATCGCAAGGGGTGGCTTGGGGGGAGTCAGCGCATATACCTATACTTCGTATAGGATATGCAGGTCAGTGTCAAAAAAGGGCTATCTCGCTCCGTTCTCGAGTTATGAGCGTTTTAAGGATTTATGAGGTTCCGGGTTCGATTCCCAGCTTATGTCAAGAATATCTTACTTACAACGTTACGATTGTAATTATCAGCGGTGATTGATTTTGCGGCAACTGATATTGCCCGTCTTCTATCTAAGGCGCGTGGGTTCCAATAATATCGACTGATAGGGGATGAAATGGCCTTTCTTTATGCTTGTATCCCGGATCTCTCGGTTAAAGGGTTTACGTAAGGGGTAGAACCAAAAATGGGGGTTACTGTTTCTCAGCTGCAAAAAAGGTGGTAATTGGTGTTCCCCTGCGCCGAAAAATCCGAAATTACTATATATTATAGGTCAGGCAGGCATTTATGTCCTCTCAAAAATTTAGGGGTATACTTCCCTTTTTCATCCCCTAACTATGTCGGTATAGTCTTTGCGAGACAGTCACTTAGTTAAAAATTCTTATTTTATACTGTAAAAACTTAATCCAAAAATTTTATTTTACCTTTAATTTATGTGCCATTACCTATTTTATTTTACTAGTATTTATTTATCGAATTTTTTCAACTTATATAGTATCTAGGGGTTGTATGGTCAGTCAGTCTCGGTGTTTTACGTAGGCTTATTTTATATTTACGTTTATATCTACGTCAATTTTTATTTCGGGTGGATAAACAATATACCGCTGGATAGAGGAGGATTTTCCCCATCCAGTGATGTAACTTATAGGTTTTTTAATGTAATTTTAAGGGGGGTATATTTTATTTTTAAAAACAATGTAGGTCAGAGACAAATTTAAAATGACTGTTAATTGCACAAAAACTTTTGGATAATTACGACTATAAATAATTTCTATAGAATGGCACCGAGTGAATATAATTAGAGTATTTAACAATTTTATGGGGTTGAAAAAACCAGCCCCCAGATTTTTTAAAAGTTTAACACTGAATTGCTTAAAAACTATATGGCCAATTTTGCTTAAATTTAGTACTTACATAGATGTCCTTATATTTAATTTTTTAAGCCTAGAAAAAGTCTATGTTGTCGCTCTGGATTCCTGGATAATAAATCTTGAAGTTTATGAAAATTTTCGACCTTTATTTCCAGCTGATTTATAATAATTTTCATCAATGTTATAACGTCTCCCGGCTCCTCGTCTGTAGCGCCGTCGGGATATGAGCGAAAAACCGGTCGCAACCCTCGGGAACTCCTCCCTCGTGCAACGTGGTTTCCGGTTTTTGGTCGATATCTCGGCAACCCCAAGTCGGAAAATTCCGAGTGAGGTGTCCAGAGATAGGTCTTCTTTTGCTGCACCTGACCACATTCACTGTTACACAATTTTTCACTCAAAATCGAGCAGCGTTGAGCTCCAAAGCTTTTTGGAAATGGTTTTTCCTTAATAAGTTGCACAGTTTTCCACTTTTCACTTTCAAACTTTCACTATTAGATGCGCCTTGACAGCGCGCTTCTAACGATATATAACACTTGGTGTTTTTCGCGGAAAAACCGATTTTCTAGAATTTTTAAGCGCGGAGCGACTTTAAAAATGATCCGACCACCACGAGGGCTGGGGGGAGACGGTTAGGTTAGGTTAGGTTAGGTTAGGTTAGGTTAGGTTAGGTTCCCCCCCGGTGGGTTCCCGCATTGTCGAGGCGGGGGGGCTCAGTAGCCGTGGCTTGGTCACCCACGGTGAAGCGAAGAGGAACCCGAGGAGGGGCCGCTCGTCAGGGCTTTTGCCTGTAAGCCGACGACGTAGCGGCCAACAAGTAGGTTGCGGTGCCGCTTGGGCGACATCGCAACTGAGGCGGGCCGCGATGTCGTATGTGAGGGAGGCATCGCGGCTGAAGGTTGGAGGCCGCGGCGGGAGAGGAGTGCCGGTATTGCGGTGCGCCGCTCTCCCTACCTTCCGCGGCCTTGACGGGGTCGCCACCGTTGATGGCGGACGCGGTGGGGCCGCAGGGGAGGAGGAGTGTTGGTATTACGTTGGCCACTCTCCCTATCCTCTGCGGCCGAAAATTGGCAGGCGGCGGGGCCAACGACCTGTCCCGCCGCAAGGGGACCAAGGGTGCCCAGACACGGGGTCGTCTGGCGCCCATGTGCTGGTTTGGTCCCTGGGGTGGTCACGGCGTGCTATGTGTTCTGGTGCGCCGGTGATGGGGAGCACTCCCCAGAGGAGGGTCCGGTGACGGACAGCCGCGGCGGGTTCACGGATGAGTGCTAACGCGTGCCCGTGTTCCCGCCATAAGCGGCGGAGGAGGACACCGTGGAGTTTTAGTGGGTAAGAGTCCCACATAACTGCACTATCTCCCCGTGGTAGTGCAGTATGCATGAGCATTTCTCCACGTTAAAAAAAAAAAAAAAAAAAAAAAAAAGGTTAGGTTAGGTTAGGTTAGGTTAGGTTCCCCCCCGGTGGGTTCCCGCATTGTCGAGGCGGGGGGGCTCAGTAGCCGTGGCTTGGTCACCCACGGTGAAGCGAAGAGGAACCCGAGGAGGGGCCGCTCGTCAGGGCTTTTGCCTGTAAGCCGACGACGTAGCGGCCAACAAGTAGGTTGCGGTGCCGCTTGGGCGACATCGCAACTGAGGCGGGCCGCGATGTCGTATGTGAGGGAGGCATCGCGGCTGAAGGTTGGAGGCCGCGGCGGGAGAGGAGTGCCGGTATTGCGGTGCGCCGCTCTCCCTACCTTCCGCGGCCTTGACGGGGTCGCCACCGTTGATGGCGGACGCGGTGGGGCCGCAGGGGAGGAGGAGTGTTGGTATTACGTTGGCCACTCTCCCTATCCTCTGCGGCCGAAAATTGGCAGGCGGCGGGGCCAACGACCTGTCCCGCCGCAAGGGGACCAAGGGTGCCCAGACACGGGGTCGTCTGGCGCCCATGTGCTGGTTTGGTCCCTGGGGTGGTCACGGCGTGCTATGTGTTCTGGTGCGCCGGTGATGGGGAGCACTCCCCAGAGGAGGGTCCGGTGACGGACAGCCGCGGCGGGTTCACGGATGAGTGCTAACGCGTGCCCGTGTTCCCGCCATAAGCGGCGGAGGAGGACACCGTGGAGTTTTAGTGGGTAAGAGTCCCACATAACTGCACTATCTCCCCGTGGTAGTGCAGTATGCATGAGCATTTCTCCACGTTAAAAAAAAAAAAAAAAAAAAAAAAAGGTTAGGTTAGGTTAGGTTAGGTTAGGTTCCCCCCCGGTGGGTTCCCGCATTGTCGAGGCGGGGGGGCTCAGTAGCCGTGGCTTGGTCACCCACGGTGAAGCGAAGAGGAACCCGAGGAGGGGCCGCTCGTCAGGGCTTTTGCCTGTAAGCCGACGACGTAGCGGCCAACAAGTAGGTTGCGGTGCCGCTTGGGCGACATCGCAACTGAGGCGGGCCGCGATGTCGTATGTGAGGGAGGCATCGCGGCTGAAGGTTGGAGGCCGCGGCGGGAGAGGAGTGCCGGTATTGCGGTGCGCCGCTCTCCCTACCTTCCGCGGCCTTGACGGGGTCGCCACCGTTGATGGCGGACGCGGTGGGGCCGCAGGGGAGGAGGAGTGTTGGTATTACGTTGGCCACTCTCCCTATCCTCTGCGGCCGAAAATTGGCAGGCGGCGGGGCCAACGACCTGTCCCGCCGCAAGGGGACCAAGGGTGCCCAGACACGGGGTCGTCTGGCGCCCATGTGCTGGTTTGGTCCCTGGGGTGGTCACGGCGTGCTATGTGTTCTGGTGCGCCGGTGATGGGGAGCACTCCCCAGAGGAGGGTCCGGTGACGGACAGCCGCGGCGGGTTCACGGATGAGTGCTAACGCGTGCCCGTGTTCCCGCCATAAGCGGCGGAGGAGGACACCGTGGAGTTTTAGTGGGTAAGAGTCCCACATAACTGCACTATCTCCCCGTGGTAGTGCAGTATGCATGAGCATTTCTCCACGTTAAAAAAAAAAAAAAAAAAAAAAAGGTTAGGTTAGGTTAGGTTAGGTTAGGTTAGGTTAGGTTAGGTTAGGTTAGGTTAGGTTAGGTTAGGTTCCCCCCCGGTGGGTTCCCGCATTGTCGAGGCGGGGGGGCTCAGTAGCCGTGGCTTGGTCACCCACGGTGAAGCGAAGAGGAACCCGAGGAGGGGCCGCTCGTCAGGGCTTTTGCCTGTAAGCCGACGACGTAGCGGCCAACAAGTAGGTTGCGGTGCCGCTTGGGCGACATCGCAACTGAGGCGGGCCGCGATGTCGTATGTGAGGGAGGCATCGCGGCTGAAGGTTGGAGGCCGCGGCGGGAGAGGAGTGCCGGTATTGCGGTGCGCCGCTCTCCCTACCTTCCGCGGCCTTGACGGGGTCGCCACCGTTGATGGCGGACGCGGTGGGGCCGCAGGGGAGGAGGAGTGTTGGTATTACGTTGGCCACTCTCCCTATCCTCTGCGGCCGAAAATTGGCAGGCGGCGGGGCCAACGACCTGTCCCGCCGCAAGGGGACCAAGGGTGCCCAGACACGGGGTCGTCTGGCGCCCATGTACTGGTTTGGTCCCTGGGGTGGTCACGGCGTGCTATATGTTCTGGTGCGCCGGTGATGGGGAGCACTCCCCAGAGGAGGGTCCGGTGACGGACAGCCGCGGCGGGTTCACGGATGAGTGCTAACGCGTGCCCGTGTTCCCGCCATAAGCGGCGGAGGAGGACACCGTGGAGTTTTAGTGGGTAAGAGTCCCACATAACTGCACTATCTCCCCGTGGTAGTGCAGTATGCATGAGCATTTCTCCACGTTAAAAAAAAAAAAAAAAAAAAAAAAAAAAAAAAAAAAAAAAAAAAAAAAAAAAAAAAAAAAAAAAAAAAAAAAAAAAAAAAAAAAAAAAAAAAAAAAAAAAAAAGGTTAGGTTAGGTTAGGTTAGGTTTCCAAAGGCCCTTCTCAGGGCCAACCAAACGGCCCTTCTCAGGGCCAACCAAACGGCCCTTCTCAGGGCCACCCCGACGCTTCGGCGTCAGAATCCAGCCGCGCGCCGTCTGCGGCTGGCTTCTTTGTGGGGGTCGACGAGTCGTCCGACAACGACTCACTTATTAGTGTGTCGGACTTGGACGACTCTCGGTCGCGGAAGCGGGTCCACCTGAGCGGCGGGTCCGAAGGCTCCTCGGCCTCGGGGTCGAAGCCGAAGAGGGCGTCAAAGGCCAAAAAGCCGACGGTGGCTTCGGACACCCATGTCGTTGGGCTCGCGGACGCCCAACGCCAGTTGGACCTAGCCCGGCGAGCGCAGCTCCAGCAAGAGCTGGAGGAGCGGATTGTCGCGAAGGAGCAACGTGCGCACGTCGCTCGGGCCAGGTCTGGGTACGGTGCGTCCCACGTTGTATACGCCGACCATTCTCTGGCCGAGCTGCAGAGAATGGCGGAAGAGGACGAGGAGGAGATCAGGGAGGTCGCCTCTAAGTCCTCAAACCTGAAGGGCACGCTGCAGAAGGCCCTGAAGTGCAGGGCTGCGAGCATGCGTGGTGTCGTCGCTGAGCTGGTGCAGCGGACGACCAGCGACGAGACGCGGCAACTGCAGGCGAGAATAGATCGCCTGCAGTCTGAGGTCAGCCAGCTTCACCAGAGGCTGGCCGAAGCCACGGCCCGGCCACAGCAGGCCAAAACGAGCAGCCTGCCAGACCGAAGCCCTGCGGTAGAGGGCCCCTCTTCCAACCTTGAGGACATCATCCGCAAGGTCGTAATGGAGGAGAGGGCCTTCACGAGGTCCTGCTTCGCAGGGATAGAGGACCGGCTCCTGCCGGAGAAACGCCTCCGACCACCGCTCGCGGCGGATAAGAGGCGGTCCGAGCCGGAGCCGTCCACCTCGACGGCGGAGGATGCCCTTCTCCCGTCCACCACCCCGTCCAACGAGTGGACGGAAGTAGCCCGCAAGGGCAAGGGGAAGGGCAAGGGGAAGGGCAAGGGGAAGAAGTCGGCGTCGGCCGTCCCTGTCGTCCCCGCCGCCACCGCTCCCAGCCAGTCGCAGACGACCGGCAAGGGAAAGCCGAAGGGGAAGGGGAAGAAGAGGCTAGTCCCCCCTAGAACCGCGGCCGTCGTGGTGACGCTCACCGCGGAGGCTGCGGAGCGAGGGGAGACGTACGCGTCCGTTTTGGTGCGGGCGCGTGCCAATGCCGACCCTTCCCAGCTGGGGATCGGCAGCGTTTCGTGCCGGCGGACCCAAGCCGGGGCTCGAATTTTTGAGTTCCCCGGGGCCGAGGGGAGTGCCCACGCAGACCTCTTCGCAGCCAAGCTGCAGGAGGTCATAGCGGACTCGGCAAAGGTGGCCCGGCCAGTCAAGTCGGCGACCATTGAGGTGACGGACCTGGACGACTCCGTCACCAAGGAGGAGGTGGTGGCGGCGGTCGCAGCGATAGGGGGCTGCGGCACCGCGGCGGTCCAAGGCCGGGACATTAGGCCCGGCCGTGGTGGCATGGGCACGATTCGCCTCGAGTGCCCGGTCGCCGCTGCCAAAGCCGTCCTTGCCAAGGGACGGCTCACAGTCGGGTTCAGCTCGGCCGCGGTCCGGGCTCTCGAGGACCGGCCGCTGCGGTGTTTCCGGTGCTTCGGCATCGGACACATACGGCTCCAGTGTCCGTCCGCAGTGGACAGGTCGGACGCGTGCTACCGCTGTGGCAGGGACGGCCACAAAACCGTCTCGTGCGAGGCCGCCACGCCGCACTGCGCGGTGTGTGCCGCCAGTGGCCGCCCGGCAGGCCACGTAATGAAGGGGAGGAATTGTAATCCTCCCCCAACGCGGGGAAAAGCGCAGGCGCCGACCGGGCCTGCTGCCGCTGCCGCTGGCGCCGTCGTTCCTGCGGCGGCTGCGGAGGAGGGTGCGATGTCCGAGTGATGGATAGGGTCGAACATCGCATCCTTCAGGCGAACACCAACCACTGCAGGGCAGCCCAGGATCTGCTGATGCAGACCATGGCTGAGTGGTTGGTGGACTTGGCGGTGGTCGCCGAACCCTACTCGGTCCCTGGCAGTTGGCTGGGCGACCGGGACGGCTCGGTGGCAATGGTGACGCGGTCTTCCACAGACTCCCCTCCCCTCTCGCTCTTAGAGAGGGGACCGGGATACGTGGCCGCCGCGTGGGGAGACATGGCCCTGGTGGGGGTCTATTTCTCCCCAAACCGCCCTCTCTCGGACTTTGAGGATTTCCTAGAGATCCTCACCGCAGTCGTCGGGAGGGCGGCGCCGCGCCAGGTCGTGGTGTTGGGCGACCTGAACGCCAAGTCGGTGGCCTGGGGCAACCCGGCCGCCGGATGCAACGTCCGGGGGCGCGCCGTCCAGTTTTGGGCGGCCTCTTGCGGCGTGTCCCTCCTCAACAGGGGGACGGTCCACACGTGTGTGCGGCAACAGGGCGGGTCGGTGGTGGACGTCTCGTTTGCCACCCCCGCGCTAGCCGCCCGCGTCGTCAACTGGCGGGTAGAGATGGCGGAGACCTTGTCGGACCACCGATATGTGCGGTTCGACATCTCCGCCCAAGGGGGGGGGATGGCCCGCGCTGGGCAATCTCCCTTCCCGCGGTGGACACTCACCCGCCTGGACCGGGAGGCAGCCGAGGAGGCGGCCTTCCTCCAGGACTGGCTGTCGCCCCCTGTCGAGGTCCCGGACGTGGACGCCGCAGCGGTCCGGCTCAGGGAGTCCCTGACCGAGGTGTGCGACTACAGCATGCCGCGGTCTCGCCGTCCGCCTCCCCGTCGTGCCGTCTATTGGT
The DNA here is from genome assembly GCA_949316385.1 of Globia sparganii. Taxonomy (NCBI): domain Eukaryota; kingdom Metazoa; phylum Arthropoda; class Insecta; order Lepidoptera; family Noctuidae; genus Globia; species Globia sparganii. The sequence continues at coordinate 25,703,503 of OX438657.1, forward strand.
GGACGGGGGAGCTGGCGGGGCTCCGGGCCGACTGCGTGGCGGCCAGAAGGGCCTACGCGCGGAGCCGAAGGCGCAGCGCCCAGAACCGAGTCCGGGCAGAAGAGGACCGCCTATACGCCTCCTATCGAGAGGCGACGCTGGTCCTCAAGTCTGCAATGGGCGCTGCGCAAGACTCGGCGAGGGCTGAGATGCTGGAGGGTCTCGACCGGGACCCTTATGGGAGACCATACAGGGCGGCGCGGAGCCAGCTTCGCCCCTATGGTCCCCCACTGACGGAGACCCTCGAGCCAGCGTTGCTGGATGGGGTGGTCCGGTCCCTGTTTCCGTGCAGGACCGACTTCGCCCCACCAGCGATGGATCCCCCGCAAGAGGCGGCCCCACCGGAGGAGGGGATTCCCCCGGTGACGGCGGCGGAGCTCTACGCGGGGGTGCTCAGCCTCCGCGCAAAGAAGACGGCCCCCGGGCCGGACGGCGTCCCCGCACGGGTGGTGGCGATCGCCGCCTCCCAAATGGAGGAGAGGTTTCGGGACCTCTTCAGCGCGTGCTTTACGGCTGGGAGGTTCCCGAAACTGTGGAAGGAGGGGCAGCTGTGCCTCCTCCGAAAGGACGGACGCCCGGTGGACTCCCCCTCGTCATACCGGCCCATCGTTCTGCTCGATGAGGTCGGTAAACTGTTCGAGGGGATTATCGCCACCCGGCTTGATAGCCATTTGCGGGGGGTAGGGCCGGACCTGTCGGACGCCCAATTCGGTTTTCGTCGAGGGCGTTCGACGATCGATGCGCTGGCCCTACTCAAGGGCCAGGTAAAGGAGGCGGTGGAGGCGGGGGACGGAGTGCTGGCGGTGTCATTCGACATTGCAAACGCCTTCAACTCCGTCCCCCACTCGACGATATTGGAGGCGCTCCGGTATCACGGAGTGCCCCGATACCTGCGGGACGTCCTGGCCAGCTACCTGGAGGACCGAGAGGTCCTCCTCGTGGACAAGACGGCCACGTTGAGGCGGTACGGCGCAGAGTCCGGTGTTCCGCAGGGGTCGGTACTAGGGCCCCCCCTGTGGAACATCGGGTTCGATTGGCTCCTGCGGGGAGGCCTCCTCCAGGGCACGAGTGTCATCTGCTACGCGGATGACACTCTCCTCACCGCCCGGGGGAGGAACTTTGCAGACGCGGCCTGTCTGGCCTCGGCTGGCGGATCCTTGGTTGCGGAGAGGATCCGCCGCCTGGGATTGAGGGTGGCGCTGAACAAGACCGAGGCCGTGTTCTTTCGCGGGCCTCGGCAGCGCTGCCCACCCGATGCCCACATCGTCGTAGGGGGCGTCCGGATAGAGGTCCAGGCCCAGATGAAGTATCTGGGCCTGGTGCTGGACGACAGGTGGCGCTTCGGCCCGCATTTCAGCGGGCTGTCGACGCGCCTGCTGAAGGCCGCGGACGCCCTCTCGTGGCTCCTCCCAAACCTGGGGGGGCCCAAGGCGAAATGCCGGCGCCTCTATGCCGGCATCCTGCGGAGCATGGCCCTGTACGGGGCTCCCATCTGGGCGGACTCCCTCCACAGGAGGGAGAATGCGACCGCCATCCGCAGGCCCCAAAGAGCCATTGCACAGCGGGTGGCGAGGGCCTACCGCTCGGTGGGCTTTTCGGCGGCGTGCGCCCTGGCCGGCACCCCTCCTTGGGAGTTGGAGGCTTGGGTGCTCGCCAGAGTGTACGAGTGGACGGCGCGTCGGAAGGCGCTCGGGGAGCACCCCGTCGCGGAAGAGCGGGAGGCCGTGCGGCGGGAGGCGAAGGACGCCATCGTCCTCCATTGGACGGAGGACCTCGCTGCCGCCGCCTTTGGCCGCCGGACGTTGGACGCGCTCGGTCCGGTCCTGCGGGACTGGCTCGAGCGGTCCCACGGTTTCCTCTCCTTCCGTCTGGTGCAGGTGTTGTCCGGCCATGGCTGTTTCGGATCGCACCTGCACCGGATCGGGAGGGAGGAGTCCCCGGCGTGCCACGACTGCGGCGCGGCGGAGGACACGGCGCAGCACACCCTCGAGGTGTGCCCGGCTTGGTCCGAGCAGCGCCGCGGTCTGACCGCGGTGATCGGTCAGGACCTCTCGCTTCCCGGCGTGATGAACGCCATGCTGGGGACCGAGGGGGCCTGGACAGCGGTTGCCTCCTTTTGCGAGGACGTGATGTCGCGAAAGGAGGAGGCGGAGCGCGCGCGGGAGGACGATCCTCTCGCTGCGCCGCTCCGCAGACGAAGAAGGGGTCGGAGAGGGCGCCGTCCTCCCCCTCCTCGTGGTGGCGACGGGCGGGCGACAGGCGCGGGGGCGCCTCCGCCCGCATTGCACCCGTCACCACCTTCGTCGGTCACTCCCGGGCCCGTCCCCCTCCCCACGGGGGGGGTGTGAGGGGCTCGCGTTGCGGGCAATCGTCGGCGGTGGACTGGACGTAAAGGCTGTGCCGGATTCCCAGTCCTCCACCACTAAGACGAAGCGGGAGTGCCGCTGGGTTATTTTAGTGGGTATACCGGGTCCCAGACCCGGGGAGTCCCACATAGCCCCCCATCCCCCGATGGGTGGGTATGCGTAACGCATTTTTTCCCAGCGCAAAAAAAAAAAAAAAAAAAAAAAAAAAAAAAAAAAAAAAAAAAAAAAAAAAAAAAAAAAAAAAAAAAAAAGGTTAGGTTAGGTTAGGTTAGGTTAGGTTAGGTTAGGTTAGGTTAGGTTAGGTTAGGTTAGGTTAGGTTAGGTTAGGTTAGGTTAGGTTAGGTTAGGTTAGGTTAGGTTAGGTTAGGTTAGGTTAGGTTAGGTTGGGGGACCCCCCCACAGCGCTTACGTCCTCGTCGTGTCCCCTGGAAACAGCCCAGCTCTGACCACCGTAACGGAGTGGCAGACTGGGTTGGCCAAAGTGCGCTGTGCGATCGCACACTATTTTATTGCCGTGCGAGTGCGAACCTGCGGAGGCTATGCCACCACCACCGCGCGACGCCTTCGGGCGTTTTTTAAAATCCAAAGGCCCTTCTCAGGGCCAACCAAACGGCCCTTCTCAGGGCCAACCAAACGGCCCTTCTCAGGGCCAACCAAACGGCCCTTCTCAGGGCCACCCCGACGCTTCGGCGTCAGAATCCAGCCGCGCGCCGTCTGCGGCTGGCTTCTTTGTAGGGGTCGACGAGTCGTCCGACAACGACTCACTTATTAGTGTGTCGGACTTGGACGACTCTCGGTCGCGGAAGCGGGTCCACCTGAGCGGTGGGTCCGAAGGCTCCTCGGCCTCGGGGTCGAAGCCGAAGAGGGCGTCAAAGGCCAAAAAGCCGACGGTGGCTTCGGACACCCATGTCGTTGGGCTCGCGGACGCCCAACGCCAGTTGGACCTGGCCCGGCGAGCGCAGCTCCAGCAAGAGCTGGAGGAGCGGATTGTCGCGAAGGAGCAACGTGCGCACATCGCTCGGGCCAGGTCTGGGTACGGTGCGTCCCGCGTTGTATACGCCGACCATTCTCTGGCCGAGCTGCAGAGAATGGCGGAAGAGGACGAGGAGGAGATCAAGGAGGTCGCCTCTAAGTCCTCCAACCTGAAGGGCACGCTGCAGAAGGCCCTCAAGTGCAGGGCTGCGAGCATGCGTGGTGTCGTCGCTGAGCTGGTGCAGCGGACGACCAGCGACGAGACGCGGCAACTGCAGGCGAGAATAGATCGCCTGCAGTCTGAGAACAGCCAGCTTCACCAGAGGCTGGCCGAAGCCACGGCCCGGCCACAGCAGGCCAAAACGAACAGCCTGCCAGACCGAAGCCCTGCGGCAGAGGGCCCCTCTTCCAACCTTGAGGACATCATCCGCAAGGTCGTAATGGAGGAGAGGGCCTTCACGAGGTCCTGCTTGGCAGGGATAGAGGACCGGCTCCTGCCGGAGAAACGCCTCCGACCACCACTCGCGGCGGATAAGAGGCGGTCCGAGCCGGAGCCGTCCACCTCGACAGCGGAGGATGCCCTTCTCCCGTCCACCACCCCGTCCAACGAGTGGACGGAAGTGGCCCGCAAGGGCAAGGGGAAGGGCAAGGGGAAGGGCAAGGGGAAGAAGTCGGCGTCGGCCGTCCCTGCCGTCCCCGCCGCCACCGCTCCCAGCCAGTCGCAGACGACCGGCAAGGGAAAGCCGAAGGGGAAGGGGAAGAAGAGGCTAGTCCCCCCTAGAACCGCGGCCGTCGTGGTGACGCTCACCGCGGAGGCTGCGGAGCGAGGGGAGACGTACGCGTCCGTTTTGGTGCGGGCGCGTGCCAATGCCGACCCTTCCCAGCTGGGGATCGGCAGCGTTTCGTGCCGGCGGACCCAAGCCGGGGCTCGAATTTTTGAGTTCCCCGGGGCCGAGGGGAGTGCCCACGCAGACCTCTTCGCAGCCAAGCTGCAGGAGGTCATAGCGGACTCGGCAAAGGTGGCCCGGCCAATCAAGTCGGCGACCATTGAGGTGACGGACCTCGACGACTCCGTCACCAAGGAGGAGGTGGTGGCGGCGGTCGCAGCGATAGGGGGCTGCGGCACCGCGGCGGTCCAAGGCCGGGACATTAGGCCCGGCCGTGGTGGCATGGGCACGATTCGCCTCGAGTGCCCGGTCGCCGCTGCCAAAGCCGTCCTTGCCAAGGGACGGCTCACAGTCGGGTTCAGCTCGGCCGCGGTCCGGGCTCTCGAGGACCGGCCGCTGCGGTGTTTCCGGTGCTTCGGCATCGGACACATACGGCTCCAGTGTCCGTCCGCAGTGGACAGGTCGGACGCGTGCTACCGCTGTGGCAGGGACGGCCACAAAACCGTCTCGTGCGAGGCCGCCACGCCGCACTGCGCGGTGTGCGCCGCCAGTGGCCGCCCGGCAGGCCACGTAATGAAGGGGAGGAATTGTAATCCTCCCCCAACGCGGGGAAAAGCGCAGGCGCCGACCGGGCCTGCTGCCGCTGCCGCTGGCGCCGTCGTTCCTGCGGCGGCTGCGGAGGAGGGTGCGATGTCCGAGTGATGGATAGGGTCGAACATCGCATCCTTCAGGCGAACACCAACCACTGCAGGGCAGCCCAGGATCTGCTGATGCAGACCATGGCTGAGTGGTTGGTGGACTTGGCGGTGGTCGCCGAACCCTACTCGGTCCCTGGCAGTTGGCTGGGCGACCGGGACGGCTCGGTGGCAATGGTGACGCGGTCTTCCACAGACTCCCCTCCCCTCTCGCTCTTAGAGAGGGGACCGGGATACGTGGCCGCCGCGTGGGGAGACATGGCCCTGGTGGGGGTCTATTTCTCCCCAAACCGCCCTCTCTCGGACTTTGAGGATTTCCTAGAGATCCTCACCGCAGTCGTCGGGAGGGCGGCGCCGCGCCAGGTCGTGGTGTTGGGCGACCTGAACGCCAAGTCGGTGGCCTGGGGCAACCCGGCCGCCGGATGCAACGTCCGGGGGCGCGCCGTCCAGTTTTGGGCGGCCTCTTGCGGTGTGTCCCTCCTCAACAGGGGGACGGTCCACACGTGTGTGCGGCAACAGGGCGGGTCGGTGGTGGACGTCTCGTTTGCCACCCCCGCGCTAGCCGCCCGCGTCGTCAACTGGCGGGTAGAGATGGCGGAGACCTTGTCGGACCACCGATATGTGCGGTTCGACATCTCCGCCCAGGGGGGGAGGACGGCCCGCGCTGGGCAATCTCCCTTCCCGCGGTGGACACTCACCCGCCTGGACCGGGAGGCAGCCGAGGAGGCGGCCTTCCTCCAGGACTGGCTGTCGCCCCCTGTCGAGGTCCCGGACGTGGACGCCGCAGCGGTCCGGCTCAGGGAGTCCCTGACCGAGGTGTGCGACTACAGCATGCCGCGGTCTCGCCGTCCGCCTCCCCGTCGTGCCGTCTATTGGTGGACGGGGGAGCTGGCGGGGCTCCGGGCCGACTGCGTGGCGGCCAGAAGGGCCTACGCGCGGAGCCGAAGGCGCAGCGCCCAGAACCGAGTCCGGGCAGAAGAGGACCGCCTATACGCCTCCTATCGAGAGGCGACGCTGGTCCTCAAGTCTGCAATGGGCGCTGCGCAAGACTCGGCGAGGGCTGAGATGCTGGAGGGTCTCGACCGGGACCCTTATGGGAGGCCATATAAGGCGGCGCGGAGCCAGCTTCGCCCCTATGGTCCCCCACTGACGGAGACCCTCGAGCCAGCGTTGCTGGATGGGGTGGTCCGGTCCCTGTTTCCGTGCAGGACCGACTTCGCCCCACCAGCGATGGATCCCCCGCAAGAGGCGGCCCCACCGGAGGAGGGGATTCCCCCGGTGACGGCGGCGGAGCTCTACGCGGGGGTGCTCAGCCTCCGCGCAAAGAAGACGGCCCCCGGGCCGGACGGCGTCCCCGCACGGGTGGTGGCGATCGCCGCCTCCCAAATGGAGGAGAGGTTTCGGGACCTCTTCAGCGCGTGCTTTACGGCTGGGAGGTTCCCGAAACTGTGGAAGGAGGGGCAGCTGTGCCTCCTCCGAAAGGAAGGACGCCCGGTGGACTCCCCCTCGTCATACCGGCCCATCGTTCTGCTCGATGAGGTCGGTAAACTGTTCGAGGGGATTATCGCCACCCGGCTTGATAGCCATTTGCGGGGGGTAGGGCCGGACCTGTCGGACGCCCAATTCGGTTTTCGTCGAGGGCGTTCGACGATCGATGCGCTGGCCCTACTCAAGAGCCAGGTAAAGGAGGCGGTGGAGGCGGGGGACGGAGTGCTGGCGGTGTCATTCGACATTGCAAACGCCTTCAACTCCGTCCCCCACTCGACGATATTGGAGGCGCTCCGGTATCACGGAGTGCCCCAATACCTGCGGGACGTCCTGGCCAGCTACCTGGAGGACCGAGAGGTCCTCCTGGTGGACAAGACGGCCACGTTGAGGCGGTACGGCGCAGAGTCCGGTGTTCCGCAGGGGTCGGTACTAGGGCCCCCCCTGTGGAACATCGGGTTCGATTGGCTCCTGCGGGGAGGCCTCCTCCAGGGCACGAGTGTCATCTGCTACGCGGATGACACTCTCCTCACCGCCCGGGGGAGGAACTTTGCAGACGCGGCCTGTCTGGCCTCGGCTGGCGGATCCTTGGTTGCGGAGAGGATCCGCCGCCTGGGATTGAGGGTGGCGCTGAACAAGACCGAGGCCGTGTTCTTTCGCGGGCCTCGGCAGCGCTGCCCACCCGATGCCCACATCGTCGTAGGGGGCGTCCGGATAGAGGTCCAGGCCCAGATGAAGTATCTGGGCCTGGTGCTGGACGACAGGTGGCGCTTCGGCCCGCATTTCAGCGGGCTGTCGACGCGCCTGCTGAAGGCCGCGGACGCCCTCTCGTGGCTCCTCCCGAACCTGGGGGGGCCCAAGGCGAAATGCCGGCGCCTCTATGCCGGCATCCTGCGGAGCATGGCCCTGTACGGGGCTCCCATCTGGGCGGACTCCCTCCACAGGAGGGAGAATGCGACCGCCATCCGCAGGCCCCAAAGAGCCATTGCACAGCGGGTGGCGAGGGCCTACCGCTCGGTGGGCTTTTCGGCGGCGTGCG